>CM055121.1:251335439-253735439 GCA_029206835.1 Rana muscosa | reverse complement strand
CTTTACCCATAACAACTTCATAAGAAGTTTTGCTTAAGCCCAGACCCCCTGAGCAGCAGCTAATCTTTAGGCTGTTAGCAGATTGGCCTCTAAGTTTTCGGCACAGTGTCGAAAAATAAAGAGTAGCTGAGCATGTGCAGAGCAGGGTGAGAGTGTATTGCTAAACAGTATAGGCGACGCTTTAAACGCCTTTACTGGTTACCTGTTTAAAATTACAGAGGTCTAGTGCCAGAATTATTGTTCTCACTCTAACGTTCGCGGTGATGCGCAAATACCGTTTACATATGCATGTGCGACTTACGCATGCGTTAGCTTCTGCGCGCGAGCACGGAGGGATGGGGCGCTTTAAAATTGTATTTTTCTTATTTATTTGACAGCATCATGCTGTGGGGTGTTTTTCAGCAGCTGACAGGAACTGGGAGACTAGTCCGGATCGAGGGAAAGATGAATGCAGCAATGTACAGAGACATCTTTGATGAAAACCTGCTCCAGAGCGCTCTGGACCTCAGACTGGGGTGAAGGTTCATCTTCCAACAGGACAAAGACCCTAAGCACACCGCCAAGATAACAAAGGAGTGGCTACGGGACAACTATATGAAGGTCCCTGAGTGGCCCAGCCAGAGCCCAGACTTGAACATCTCTGGAGAGGTCTAAAAATGGCTGTGCACCGACACTCCCCATCCAACCTGATGGAGCTTGAGAGGTCCTGCAAAGAAGAATGGGAGAAACTGACCAAAAGTAGGTGTGCCGAGCTTGTAGCATCATACTCAAAAAGACTTGAGGCTGTAATTGGTGCCAAAGGTGCTTCATCAAACTATTGAGCAAAGGCTGTGAATACTTATGTACATGGGATTTATTTTGTTTTTTTATTTTTAATAAATTTGCAAAAATTTCAAACAAACTTCTTTCACGTTTTCATTATGGGAACTTGTAGAATTTTGAGGAAAATACTGAATTTAATCCATTTTGGAATAAGGCAGTAACATAACAAAATGTGGAAAAAGTGAAGCGCTGTGAATACTTTCCGGATGCACTCTACATCATCCCAACACAGTCAATCAAGATGGCCGAAGATCGCATCACAGGAAGAATACTGGGCCGAAGATGTTGGCAACAGGAAAAGGGAGCTCACAGACCTCACATCGCTTGAATCTGAGGCCTTGCATCTCAAAGGCCTCGTTCACACAGAATGTGTATCAATCATGCATACAACCATTAAAGGGCCGTGTTTACTCGCACCTACATGGATGTTAAATTGGGAGCAGCCGCTGCGTCCCAATTTACATAGACGGAACTGAATGCTTGAGGATGCACATGTAAGGGGGACTTGCGAATGGCTGGTAATGGCGCCAAGAGCACATCCCTGCCCCGCTTTCTCTTCCTACCAGAACATCCCTTCTGCTTGAGGTTTTAACCCTCTGCCTTCTTGTGCCCATCTCCTTGCCAGAGGCCTTCTTACAACATTCCCAGCCATTGATCTTTACATCCCAAGGAAGGAATGTCCACTCAAAAAGCTAGGATTGCTGCACTTTACTGATGTTATTTTAAGATGGCATTACCATCACATAGACATCTCAGTACTTTAGAGGTGGGCTGTTTAGTTTTGTTTGTATCATCTCACTAATCAGAAATATTTCTATAGTGTCTGGAAAACATTTTAGGCAGGTGCCGTGTGGCCTCCTCCCAAAGGTGGCGCTGTACAACAGCCACTGCAGAGGGAGTGGAGGAACCCATGCTCCTCGGAGGGTGACTATGATGTCATCAGGGGAGTAGCTGTTCAAATGGGGCTGCTGCCCTGATTGACCCTTGGCAGCCATCTTTATTTATCTATTCCTTCCTCTTAGCTAGTTTCCTACAGTCTATTAGCACCCAGTTCTCTCCTATATATTTATTTTTAAAAAAATCACTTTGTTTCCTGCAGTCAATTAGCACCTATTTCTCGCCTATATTATTTTTTCCTCTTAGTTGGTTTCCTGTAGTCTATTAGCACCTATTTCTCGTATATATTTATTGAATTTTTTCTCTTAGCTAGTTTCCTGCAGTCTATTAGCACCTATTTCTCTCCTATATTACAGGTGATACACAAAAAATTTGAATATCGTGCAAAAGTAATTTATTTCACTAATGCAACTTAAAAGGTGAAACTAATATATGAGATAGACTCATTACATGCAAAGCAAGAGAGTTCAAACCGTGATTTGTCATAATTGTGATGATTATGGCTTACAGCTCATGAAAACCCGAAATCCACAATCTCAGAAAATTTGAATATTACATGCAATCAATAAAACAAGGATTGTACATAGAACAATATCGGACCTCTGAAAAGTAGAAGCATGCATATGTACTCAGTACTTGGTTTGGGCCCTTTTGCAGCAATTACTGCCTCAATGCTGCGTGGCATGGAAGCGATCAGCCTGTGGCATTGCTGAGGTGTTATGGAAGACCAGGAGGCTTCAATAGCGGCCTTCAGCTCTTCTGCATTGTTTGGTCTCATGTCTCATCTTTCTCTTGGCAATGCCCTATAGATTCTCTATGGGGTTCAGGTCAGGCGAGTTTGCTGGCCAATCAAGCACAGTAATTCCACGGTCATTGAACCAGGTTTTGGTACTTTTGGCAGTGTGGGCAGGTGCCAAGTCCTGCTGGAAAATGAAGTCAGCATCCCCATAGAGCTCGTCTGTGGAAGGAAGCATTAAGTGCTCCAAAATCTCCTGGTAGACGGCTGCGGTGACCCCGGACTTAATGAAGCACAGAGGACCAGCAGATGACATGGCTCCCCAAATTAACACAGACTCTGGAAACCTCACACTGGACTTCAAGCATCTTGCAGTGTGTGCCTCTCCATTCTTCCTCCATACTCCGGCTCCTTGGTTTCCAAATGAGATGCAAAATTTGCTCTCCTCAGAAAAGAGGACTTTGGACCACTGAGCAACAGACCAGGTGTGTTTTTCTTTAGCCCAGGTAAGACGCTTCTGATGTTTGTTGTTCAGGAGTGGCTTGACGAGAGGAATGCGACATTTGAAGCCCATGTCCAGGATCCGTCTGTGTGTGATGGCTCTTGATGCACCAACTCCAGCCTCAGTCCACTCCTTGTGAAAGTCCAACACTTTTGAATGGCCTTTTCCTGACAATCCTCTCCGGGCTGCGGTCATCCCTGCTGCTTGTGCACCTTTTTTTCCCCCCCACACTTTTCCCTTCCACATAACTTTATTAATGTGCTTTGATACAGCACTTTGGGAACATCCAACATCTTTTGCAATTACCCTTTGAGGCTTTCCCTCCTTATGGAGGGTGTCAGATGGTTTTCTGCACAACTGTCAGGTCAGCAGTCTTTCCCATGATTGTGATTCCTACTGAACCAGACTGGGAGACCATTTAAAGGCTCGGTAACCCTTTGCAGGTGTTATGGCTTAATTAGCTGATTAGAGTGGGACACTGAGCCTAGAATATTGCACCTTTTCACAATATTCTAATTTTCTGAGATTATGGCTTACAGCTCATGAAAATCCACAATCACAATTATGACAAATCATGGCTTGAACTATCTTGCTTTACACGTAATGAGTCTCTCATTAGTTTACCCTTTTAAGTTGCATTAGTGAAATAAATGAACTTTTGCACGATATTCGAATTTTCCGAGTATCACCTGCATACCCCCCCCCCTAGTTTTCTTTCCTGCAGTCTATTAGCACCTATTTCTTTTATATATTTATCAAATGTTTTTCTTTTAGCACCAATTTCTCTCCTATATTCCCCCCCTCTTAGCTAGTTTCCTGCAGTCTATTAGCACCTATTTCTCTCCTAGATTTAATTTATTATTGCCATGGACGTTCGAGACTATGCACATACTTTGGGAATATGCCAGTATCGGTGCTCATGATGTTCTAACACTTTGCTTTTAAAATAGTTTCTCATCAACGTGTGTAACCATGCAATGATTTTGACTGTTGTGTCGAGTTTGCTCCGAGTTCAATTGGTGTATCAGTATTTTTCTGGCCGAGGATTTGGACCAAACTCTTTACATCAGATTTGAGTGTAAATAGTGTATTCTAGCCAGGTTTTGTAACACCAGCTGAGTAGTAATTTTATTTGGTTAGTTAACCTGTAGCCAAATAACACATTAGGAGCAGTATATAGGCGATTGTGGTGACTAGTTCCAATAGGCAATGACATAAGCCCCATACACACACACGATTGGATTTTCTGCAGATTTTTGTCTTCAAATTTACCAAAACCATGTAGTGCAAGGGCCTGCCGGATTGCATACAAATTGAAACTCTTAAGGTTTGACCTCATATATGGTTTTGGTAAATCTGAAGGCAGAAATTCCAATAGTGTGTATGGGGCCTTAGGCCCCTTTCACACAGGCAGACCTGAAAGGGCGCTCCACACTCCGTATACAGACACATGTGTGAGAAAGGGGCCTAAGCGCTAACATTTGCGTGAAACGAGTCTACCTTTTTGTCCCCTGCTCCCTCTGTCTACCATTTGTCATATGAAGCTTCAATACAAGAGGATTTTTGGAAGTGCATCCATCTGGGAAAAATTCTTATGCAGCCATCTTTATTGTTGGCACTACAAATAGGACTATCCTCCTTCAGCAGGTGCACATGTCTTTGCGAGTGGGGGGGGGGGGGGGACTGACATGTGATTACCTCCAAAAAGGGAGGTTCCCATTGTGGTGTGCCCTCCAGCCACCTGTTGGATGCTGTTAGGTTGGTGTACAGATATCTGCTGTATGGATCAGTGCAAGTGCTCCGGCCCTGTGTGCAGCCTCCACTATACTTCTGCAGAGGGCTTTCTTCAGTGGGAATGCAGTTGTAGCTGCTGCAAGATCTGTCACGGGGGGGGGGGGGGGGTCCAGGCATATATGGAAGCATAGTAAAGTTTCCCATGCTTCAGAGTAAAACAGTCAGTGATTGAATAGCCAGTGATCTGTACCAGACAAGGAACTGACTGGCAAGTGCCATTTGCCAACCCCTCGCACATCCTGACATCCCCTGCAGCAGCTGTGAGGGGGGGGGGGGGGTCACAGAAATGCACAGGGGGCAGTTACAAGCACCCCTACGACTTTCCATGAAAGCAGCTGAAAGCTGTGGGAGGGAGAAGCAAAACGCTTTTAGCTGCTTCATGGCGAGACCAAAATAAGGGAGGGGTGGGAGTTCCACTTCAGGACCAAAGTGTCCTTCAGAAATATCCTCAGGGGCCTCCTCTTGAGATATGACTCCAATAAGGCCTCAAACCTCTGTGGGCCTAGTACCCAACCATGTCATTACACTTTTGTTTAGCTCCAGGCTTTTGGTAAGGGGAATGTTAACTAAGCACTTTATAAAGCAGAAAAATAATGCACGTCGGGACCCTTCAGGGTAAGACCGTGCTATATTAAGACACCTCTCAACGCAACATCTAATGCATAATCAGACAGGCGTTCCAAATTCTTTAAACATGCTTAGCTCCATGTGCTGAGCTGGCCACACATGTTAAATTTTCCCCCCTTTAGATTTACCCTAAAATATGTAATGCAAGGGCCTGTTTAATTGTATACAATTGAAAAATTGTTTAGTTTTGACCTCATTCTATGTTTTTTTTGGTCAAGCCAAAAGAAAAATGGTTCAAGGAAAAAAAAAAAAAAAAAAACATGTATGGCCTAACCATTTATGGGGGAACCTGTGAATTTGCCTCATTGCAGTGCCTGGCAGACAATTATGAACTCATTTTTGGGTTCATGCACAATTATACCCCTTATCCCCTCTCCACATTAGCTGAATGAGTAGTTTGATCTAAAATAGTTCTCACACCACTCAAAATCATGTCCAAATTTAAAGTTTTACTCTTTTATTGAATTCAATGTTACATTAAAAAAAAAAGTCCACACTTGATACAGAATATTTACAAGTCTCTTAAAAAAAACAAAAGTTGCATCTTAAACATTGCCTTACCTCTCTCCCCCCCCCCCCCCCCCCCCCCCCTTTACAAAAAGCCCTTTGGATAAACTTCAGCCAGTTGCTCGGAGATGAATCTTGATCTGACAAAATAGAACTGTCCTATAACTTTCTATTAAAAAAAAAAACAAATTCATACTTCACAGGCTCACATACTACAAGAACACAGTCAACATATATGCAGGTGCAAGATGAAGTCTCCTGGTATAAATATTCTCCAAAGCTCTATACATTAAGTTTTTAATTCCAGTTAAACAGCTTGCTTGATTTCATGATGAACCTAGTATGCAAGTGGCACACCAGTCACATGGGTCCCTGAAAGATTTGATCCAGTTGAGCTTTCAGATCTACGAGTTGAGTTCTTTCTGCATTTCATTCATCTCCTTCATCTAAAAAAAAAAAAAAAAAAAAAAAAAAAAAAAAAAAAAAAAAAAAAAAAAGGGGGGGATGTTAGGACTTCTGTCATGTACATGTTTAGAATTGACTCAAATTAAATCCATATGCATTTTACTGGGGGGATGGGGTAGAGTAGTTGTCCATAAAGTACAGTTTTAAAAACAGAAATCTGAAGCCAACAGAGATCACTTAATCGATTTACTACTTAGAGTGATTGTAAACCTCAGACACTCTGAACAAAAACATATCCCTCCATAGTGTGTACATGTTACAATCCAGAGCACCAAGTGCAATTTCTGTCTGCTGCCTGCTTCCTCTGCCATTCGCACTTCAATTCTGATGAATTTTCCTGACACCAAGAGAAAAAAAAAAAATATTTGACAAGTGAGGGACCTCCAGCTTCTTGACAGCCTTGGACGTTTGTGTGAAAGGGGGTGCCTTCCCTCCAATCAGCTCTACTCACTGAGCTCTGCAGAGCAACTTCAGCTCCCTTGGCCCTTTTTTTCTGAACTCCGACAGAAGTTTAAAAATCTGGACTTTAAAAAAAAAATGGACGTAGAGAAGACTGCAAATATACATGCAACTTATGTAGGACGATTGGTTTTCTCTCAATCACCTGAGGATAGTCACTTCACTGGTTAATATGAGGGTTTACAACCACTTTAAAATGGAGCGCCACACAAAAAACAGGAAGCTCTGCTTGTCTGCCTCCTCCCCCCTCTGATGCCCAATATGTACACGCTGGTTTCATTTAGTGAAGCAATAGCCCAGCGATGCATGCCAACTCCCTCATTTCTATTCAAATTTTACCCCTTTGTTTTGTTCTATATATGGATTTGATAAATTTTACTACCCATTTTAGGTTTTCAAAACAAAAAAAAAAAACACTTACTTCAGCCTTTTCATAGCGGCCTCTCTTTCTCCTGGTCAGGACCTGGTGAAGTAGAATAAATGTGATCAGTTAAAGCTTTGTAAACTCGTTTCAATACATTGAGTGGAGAATTCTTGACATAGGTTACCCAGAAAGTATTCAGGCTGGTAAATGTTTTCCTAAAGACCTGTGGTACTATTGGTTTAGTTTGGCTTAACTACCTAGGAAGCAGTCCATATTTCACAGGACATGCTGCAGCATACATGACATTAGCACTGATAAAGGACAGACAAGCTGAACACTAAAAGGCCCTCAAGGCAGCACTGGCAAACCCTTCAACAATCAGTTTTTCTGAATTATAGGTCAGGCTTTCTTGGAAGATAAGCTTTTCCAACTTATTTGTGAGCGTTTTACTTGCATCTGGTTTTATTTTCAATAAATTTACATTGACTGCTACGCTCAGTAGGCGCTGCTTTGTGTTTCCCTTTGTGCCATTTCAGATCTGTCAGCTGGCAGCCTTCTCTGCGGATGAGCTAAGTTATGTTGTAGAAACTTATGACTTACATGTCATGGACTACAAACGTTTATTATTCCCCACATCACTTTGTCACTTTCCCTCTGTCCCTATATCATTTTATTTTTTTTTATTTTTACTTGTATCTGGAGTGCGCTTGGTTAACCCCTTGTGTTGTATTTCTTGGAAAGTGCTGGGAATTCTTAAAAATGATTTAGCGGCAACGTTAACATATTTTCTCACCCGGTTGCCAACTATCTGCATGAAAGGACTCATGTGGGGTGGAGATCACAAATCAGGCACAGCGAGTGGAAACAGCTTTTGCAAGCTTCGATTGCATGATTGGCTTGCAGTGCAATCATCTTGCACATGTTATAATTACATACCCTGCAACTTCTGCGATTGAAATGTTGGGCAATTAGCACTTCCTTCAGATAATTCCCTCATTTCTTTGAAAAATCATGGGCGTTATTTATTAATGTCTTAAATCACTGACCCAGAATACATAGGTCAGGAAAGTCAGGGCTGAAGCAATGAGATCAGAAAAGTCAGCCAGCAATGGCAGCCCATTCATATAGGTTTAGCCTACATTGCGTTCTTTATGCACAAAGCATTATCTTTGCTAGGCAGCACAGCTGCATTTTAGACCATAATGGCTTCACTGCCCGTTTCCTACTGCGCATGCACGAGTCTCGTGCCGATTTGTGAATGGGCGGCTGCTCTGATTACTCAGTTCCCAGAAGGCAGCGCACCCATTCACCAGAAGACACTGCGAGTAGGAGGGATGAAGACGATGTACCTCTGATAAGAGGCAGATTTGGGACTTCCGCATAGCAACCGGTATTTCGGGCGAGTAAATTTTGCTGCATTTTTTCTTCAGGGTGGAACTTTGCTTTAAGAGACGACGTTATAAACTCAAGTACAGTTTATTCTTCCAGTTGGGACCAGAAAAGTGGCCCAATCTGTTCAGAAAATTACAGTAGCCTAATTTTGCCAGTTTCAAACAACTTTTAAAACTCACCAAGACTACTATTCCTGCAATAATGGCCACAATCACAACCACAATGACTGCAATCACACCCGGGGTCAGATGCTTCATGCTGATTTCATGGGGCTTCTCATCAATGTAATAGACGACAGGCTCTTTTACACCAAAGTTCTGGCCATTGACAGTGAGTTGAAATGGCACATCTGGCAAAATGATGGGATCTCCTTTGATCTGTGTATTAAAAAGAGAGAAAAAAAAAAAGTTTGGCTTATATCCTGTAGTGTTAAACCCAGAAACACCATTTTTGGATCCAACATGCAAATCAAGACAAAACAGTTACCAAGAAATATTGCATCTTGCATAATACAGTAAGGCTGCATATACATGAAATACCCTGCACTGGCAGGGCCTTGAGTTAGACTGCAGCAGCCCAACAGTCTTCCCCCCCCCCCCCCCTGCACACTGCCTTGACCACTTTTCTAGTTCCCTTAGCACTGTTGACTAGAGCAGGAGTGTACATTGGGACCACTAGTGACAGGCCACTGCTTGATTGCAACTCACACATACTCTCCAAGGTGCTTCCAGTGCAAGGCATTAACCCTTTCTGTAGCACTCAGGAAATAAACCCAAAAGCAGTGTATGTATATTCAGCTTGACCGCATTACAGTTAGAGTATACCATTGGGCTTTAGAATGTTCAAACTTAAATCCAGTTAACTATTGTAGCATTTCACCATTGTGGAAATTGCTTACCATAGGTCTATACTTACATCTTTCTCCATGTAGTAGCCTACATCAGCAATGTCCACATCATTAGCTTGTTTCACTGAAGAATTCTGCTTTAGATCTATGTAGATAAAGTTTTCTTCAACCTACAGAAAGCATTAGAATGAATGATTATATCAACTCTGCCCATCTAAAAATATATTTTAACATTAGCATGTGAACACAGAGACAGGTGGGTTAAGTACATCATTTAGAACGGTCATCAACCCTGTCATCAGGGCCCACTAACAGGCCAGGTTTTATGTATTACCCTGGGGAGATGCAGTCTAGAATACTGCAATCACTTAGCAGCAAAATGATGATATCACCTGCAATGTATTTCAGTTATCTTGCAAACCTGGCCTGTTAGTGGGCCCTGAGGACAGGGTTGACCACCAATTTAGAAACAGTGGTTCTCAACTCTGTCCTCAAGTACCCCCAACAGGCCATATTTTAGGAATTTCTCAATTGATGCATACTAGTGTAGCGATACCTTCAGTTAAGAAGGCCGCAGATTTAGTTTGGGCCCTGAAGACAGCTCCGCCAACCCCCCGCAATTTACTCGACCCCCTTTCTGGCACAGTTAGTCTAGGGTAACACACACACACACAATCTTATGCTCTATGGTTAAATTCAGACACCAATGCAATGATAGAAGAATAACGAATTTACTTTCTACTGGCAATAACAGCAACAGTTGTAACAGATCACATGAATCTATCAGCAGAGCCCTGCAGCAATAAACACACTATAACTAGTCAGATATGGCACACACATGCCACGTGTAACAGTACTTCACTATGCGCCCTATGGCGCAACTAAATAAACTATCTAGATGGCCAGGCCTGACCATATAACTCAGTCTCTGGGGGGGGTAAAATTCTTTGCATGCAAGTCTTTAAACGGTGGTGCACATTTCAGGAACACATTTGTAATCCAAAGGGGGGGGTAAAAATGCCAACACAGTACACTCCACTAGAGATCCGTTTGACTCAGTTCCGCTGTGGATCTCCAGTGGGGGAAACAGAACTGAAATAGGAACTGGTGGGCCACGGGGCAGTCTGTAGGCCTAACAATGGTATACAGCATTTATGGATTGAGCATGTGCTCGCTCACCCCTCCGGACGCGATCCCAGTCCGGGAAACTTCCACCCGCTGTGTCTCCACACACAGCGTCCGCAGCGGTCGGGTCTCTGGCTCAGCAGCAGTTGAAGAAACCGAGTCAGATGTCACCCAGGCTTGAGATGGAGTGGAAGGCTCTTTTGGGTAGCAGCGCAAGGCCCCAGGCTTTACACCACAGCAGATCCGCAAAGGAAGATCTCTCCACTGAAGTCTCGTGTCCCAAAGAGGCCGAGCCCCGCCTCCTCCTTATATAACCCCTCCCATGAGTCTCTGGGGTGGAAACATTGCCGAAAAGGGGTTCTGGGTAAGGTAGTCCTGGGAGTCTTAAAGGGGACCCCACTACACTAGCATATTCTGCAATTGCCTTACAGGTGTTCCCCCTCTACAAAAATGATCAAAGCTATGGTTGACATGGGATAACAGTAACAAAGTACAGTTGTAGGATTGTCAGTCAAACCAAGCATGAATAGCAGCTTACCTCAATGCCATCAATGTATTTTGCCGGCAGGTTATATCTGGAAGTAATCAGGCTTTCCAGAGCCCTGTTGTAGGGGGGGGGGGGGGGGGAGAAAAAAAAAAAAAAAAAAAAAAAAGTGTAAGCGTCACATGTATGGAAAAAAGATAAGAAAAAACCCACACCCTGCAGTACCTACCCTTTAATAGCGCCATCCGCCACTTTAGACGTGTCATTGCGTTTCATCTCTATCATCACCCAGCTGTAAAGAGATCACATCAAGTTATTTTACAGAAAAGAAAAAAAATAAAATAAAAGTGTACACCAGTAAAAACATTTTTTGTCACCGACATACCCAGTAAGGGCAGGATTTAGACACAAAAGCAAAAATTAGATTACCAGAACTTGTCACCCATCAGAACACCAGGATACAAATTTGGGGGACAGTTACCTGGTACTGCAAAAATGTACCCTACAACTAGTGTTAATTTATGCGACAAAAAAACAAAAACTGCATTTTAGTCAAAAGACTGACTAAAACCAAATTGGACTTTAAAATTAACACTGGTCTGTAGTGCATGTTCATACCTCAATGCCATAAACAACATATTAGATTTTTCACTCCAGCAGTATATAATGAGTTTGGAAATTGTAGAAAAGTGTTAATGCATTACAATTTAATTACACCCATTTGATTTTATATGACTAAAATTAGTCTAGTCGACTAACAATTGCAGAAGACAAACTAAAATCGAAATTTGCTGCCAAAATTAAACACTGCCTACAACTTAACAGGCCAGGAATTAGGCCGCTTCAATGTCACCCTACAGTCCGATTACATATGCTGCCTTAAAGTATTTTAACTTGGGGTGGACCCTAAATGTTTTCCTTGTGAATGCAAAGCACCTTGAGGCGATTTAGTTCGCATTTGTAGCGCTATACAAGTTATTCACTCACTGCCAAGAACCAGCACCCTCCTACAACATGGCCTCCCACTATATTTGCGACTCCTCTTGCTTTGGTGTTTAAACCTAATCTAACAGCATAAGGATTAAAAATTGGTCAATGTTAAGTGACCTTCTGCTTTAAACATTTCTTCAGTTACTTCCTGGGTTCTTGGCATAGGCAAATTAGGTCCTACATCCCAGGAATCTTCAGGAGGGGTTCTCAGCTAAACACACCCTTCTGCTTGCATTAGGGTTGTCACCTGTCCGGGATTCACCCAGACAGTCTGGGTTTTAGTCCACCTGAAACCCGGACACATTCAGACAGAAATGTGGCTCAGAACAGCACTTGACAGGAGGGAGAGGGGGCACTATGTGCGCCACATTACTATTCTATTTGGAGTACCCAAAGTCGTCCCAGGTCTGTAACAATCCTATAAGGTATACTAAAACAAAATAAAAAATTACTTTGTGCCGCTAAAGTGTTTGGCTTGAAGAAAAAGTGGCAACCCTAGCTTGCATGCCTGAGCTAAAGGACAGATTGATTTAAAGTAAATGCTACACAATTTATCTGCCCTTACTCAAGAAAGCCACTGCCAGTAGAGCTAGGTGTTTTTCTAAATTATCTCAGTAAAATAAAGCACAGAGGGATGGATTGGAGAGTTTGCTTTTAATAAAGGGATTCTAAACCTTTACATTTTTGGGTTAACACAGGTTACATTTACCTGCTCTTTAAAATACCCCACCAGTGCTCCTGCCTTCAGAGTACCACTAGCAAGCCACTTGCTAGGAGGGCACTCATGAGGACTTGTTCCCAAGCACCACCATAGACCCAGGCAGTGAGGCTTTGCCCTCCGGTCATAGGATTTGATAGGAGGAACCAATTGGCTCCTACTGCCATCAATCTGCCCTTTGAGTGAGAGCCGCTGCTCTTATGCACATTGCTGGATCAATATTGGGCTCAAGTGTGGGGGGGGGGGGCATATCGTGGACACAGGCTTTTTGCCTTAAGGTGTTACTAAAGGCTCTAACACATGTCATACTTACCTCCACTGTAGTTGGTTTTGCACAGAGTGGTCCTGATCATCCTCTTCAGGAGTGCCGTGTGAGAAGCCCTCTATTGACAGCAGGACTCTGCCCCACCGCTGCATCATTGGATTTGATTGACAGCAGCGGGAGCCAATGGCTGCACTTCTATCCAATCAGGACACCAGCTAGAGGTATGCTCATCCTCAGGGCGAAAAAGACTGGGTTCAGGCATATAAAACTGAGGCACTGCAGCATAACAGGCTTTATAACCCTTCGAGCAGAGAAAGAATTGAAGTAGAGAAACTGAATGGCTTTAGAACCTTTAGACTTTGTGGTGCTCATATGCAGTGTAGTTCTGTTCTAATAAATCTGACATGAATACAGATCACAAGCTGCACCTTCAGACTACAGAGTCCATGATAGAGAAAGCAAGGGGAAGAACTGCCACCTCAACATACTAGAGATGGTAATGGAGGCTTCCAAACTGAGCTCAGATGTTGGAGATCACTAATTTAAATTTAGTAGGCCTAGGGCCACACTGATGCAATGCGAGAAACAGCAAATCCTGCAAGTTTCCCGCACCACATTGGGGAGGGGGGGCTGGGGGAACTGTATGTGAAATGCTGCAGGTGTCAATGTTCAATTACCACCACCCTGAAACAGTTCTCAAAATGCAGTGCAATTGCCAGAATCTGATTGCATGACTGAACACCCGATTTTAAACAGGAATGTGGTGCAAATCACATCTATGAACTCAGGCTAAATGTTACACACGCTCTGAGGACCCATTACTTACTAAGTTCTAACCAGCTCTGAACACTTCCAGTTTTTGTCTCCTTTGTCGGTTCTTCTAACTCCAGCTGAGTTCACACACCAGCATGTGTCTGTGTTGTTGCACTGCCTTGCTTTAAAGATGCCATTATCCTCACAGTCTGGATTGTACAGCCCATCATTGTCGACTAGAGCACTTGGTGGTTTCGGTCTTTTTCCAGCCTTGGTTGGAATGCTCTCTCTCTTCATTAGCCAGCATTTGGGTACCACTGAAAAATGCAAGTAAAGTGTCAGAATACACAAGGCAGCATTGTATGCTTTAATCTGAGAAGCTCCGAAAGCTGCTTCAAACCAATAAATGTAGATTCCAAGTCAGTTGATACTGATGTGGAAACTCCTCCAAAAAACATACAAATCTCAAACACAGGTTTTGTCCAGTTACCCAACCTTTACGCTGGGCTCCAGTTGGAGTATATACTCCATTTTAGTTCCCAGATTAGCTGCACTGCATTTGGTTTTAAACTATTCAGAAAGAAGTTTAAACAGACTGCTTTGGTTCTAGAACATTTGAGAAAATACAAATACATTCTGCTTCAAAAAAAAACAAAAAAACACACGCACCTCACTAAAAGCACAAGGTGTTAAAATTGTGACAGCACTATAATAAAGTGATCAATTTTAGTGCTGCTTTAGTTGTTGCACTTTTATACTGGAAAAGTAGTTACAGAAAATCTACAGTTTATCACTGCTCACAATGCAAATCCAACACAGCCTGGGTGTAGTTTTACAAAGCTATTGGTCTAGATAAAAAAAAATAAAAAAAAAATTATGTACTTACAGTTGTTACAGTCCACCAGCTTCCGTTCTGCACCTAGGTCAATGCTTTGTTTAGTACCATCTGTTTCACACACTGCCCTTACAAGGGTCTTGCAGGTGCAACCTAGGAGAAAAGAAATGCAAAATTAACACCCAAGATGACAGAAGCCAACCAAGTTATGAGCACCTATCATACAAGTGTAGGTAGGGCTTAAAGCCAAGCAGAACCAATCAAAAAGCCATGTAGTACCTAGTGACAAGTCTTAAGGTGTTGATATCAATATAGAATAATAATGGGAACTGTCATTGCCAAGCTGACTGAAGGTGCAAGCTTCAAGGCCAACATCCTTTTGCCTAAAGGGACCATAAAGTAAGATTTAGTGACATTTCCCCTCCTGGGAGCCACAGGTACTCCATAACAGCTGTACAGGTGTAAACCACCAGTACTTGAGTAAACCATCTGCATCCAAGGGCATGCATCAATATACATGCAGCATGTCTGTACCTCTATGCATATGCAGCCACTGATTTCTCTGGGTGGCTATGCATAGCACCTTTTACTTCCTCAGCTGCAAGTAGGGAAATGTACCCAATTAGTAGGTCATACAGCCCTAGGCACCTGCTTGCATGAGGCCTACATCAGAACTGAACACATCAATATTTGGTGGATGAACAAACTTCCATGTCCAAATATTGATTTACTAAAGCTGGAGTGAAAAATCTAGTGCAACTCTACTCAGAAACCAATCAGCTTCTAGGTTTTATTGTCAATGTTTAACAAGCTGAAGATAGATTGGCTACCATGCACAGCTGCAACAGATTGAGTGCTCCAGTTGTAGTAAATCTCCAAGTCTCTTGCAAGGAGAAGCATGTACTGCATTAGAGAACAAGCATTTTTTTTTTTTTATTAAAGAAAAGTATTTTCAGCTCACAAGTGTCACATTTAAGATCCAAGTTCTGGTTTAGGAGATCAGGAATGTCCCTGAACTCCAAGCAGTCTGTTACCTTAACAGGGAGTCACCCAATGTGAAATAAAACCCTGACACAGGTCCCAACCCTTCACTTTATAAAACCTAGGAGGTGCGACAAATTTAATACCTGGAACACCCGTGGCAAAGCACTATGATGGAGAGTTGCAGCCATTTGCACTTGAGTATGTTCACGTTTTGAACGAAAGGGGATAGTTCATAGAACAACATCAACCTACATTGTTACTTGGTAATTTTGAAATGGTTACAGGAATCTGTTTGGGGGGGGAGAGAAACACTGGAACTCTGGCCTGACAAGTGGATTCTCCACCACAAACATTTTACACAGCCCATGTCACACCTCATATCTGGAGAGTGGAGACCCCCTCCCATGCTGTACTTACACCTGTCACAGGAAATTATGTCAACTGCCCAGAGGATCTACCCCATCCCAATTCTATACCAAGATTTAGCAGAATAAGGTTCCACAGAGCTTACTACATGTGATCCCCTGACCCAGGCCAGGGATAGGTGTGAAGGTCTGGGATGCTCCATATATATCTGTTGCTTGCCAAGCAGTCTAGATAAAAAGGTGACAGCTACAAAGCTCAAACAGTGATGGCAGCGCCAAAATTTCCATCCGACCAGATACTCCAAAAATATATCCATTCCTGTTTACCAGCATAAACCCACTTAAATAATTGCTGAGATGACATTTGGATTGCCGGAGCAACCCATATACATTCAGCTTAGTGAATACAAATCTGTAGAGTCACTGCAAACTTGTTTGCTGGTACTGGTCCCCATCCAGATTCACTAATCTGGAAAAATAAAGCAGCCAGTGAAGGTTTAAACTTCACTTGTCTGGCCTGGGACAAAGATTACAGAGCTCTATTCCAGCCAATTCTTCCATATTATGAACACCCACCCAATATTGAGTAGGTCCCCCTTTTCCACCAAAACAGCCCCAACATGTCAAGTCATGGACTCCAAAAAGTAACATGAATAGCCGGACCAAGGTTTCCCAGCATAACAGTCCAAAGCATCACGCCGCCTCATCCGGCTTGCCTTCTTCCCACAGTGCATCCTGGTGGCATCTCTTCTCCAGGTAAGCAACACAAACCCAGCCACATAAAATTCTTTTTTTTGATAGACCAGACCAACCTTCTATTGCTGTGGTCCAGTTCTGATGCTCACATGCCCATTGTAGGCAGGCACTTTGGCTGTGGACAAGGGTCAGCATGGGCACCCTGACCAGTCTCACTACACAGCCCCATACACAACAAAATGCAATGCACTGTTCTGACACCTTGCCATCAGAAACAGCATTACCTTTCAGCAATTTGAGCTAAAGCAGCCCTTTTGGTTTGACTGCACAAGCCCACCTGCATCAGTGAGCCATGACCGGCTTATGCCCCACTTTCCATTTCCCCCCCCCCTTCTTTAAAAGCGGAGGTCCACCTAAACAAAATTAAAAGTCAGCAGCTACAAATACTGCAGCTGCTGACTTAATAAATGGACACTTGCCTGTCCAGGGTGCCCTTGGTGTCGGCAGCAGAAGACGAGCAATCGCTTGTCTCTGTACTACCCCCCGCCGCCATCCTCGGTGAGGGAATCAGGAAGTGAATCAATGCGGCTTCACTGCCCGGTTCCCTACTGCGCATGTTTGAGTCTACTGGTCCCTGCTGTGTTCTGGGTGTAGTGTCATATTTTGCCCCCTATCCCAGAATGCTGCGGAAGTGACGTTGCGGGCAGAAATTTCGCACTGCGCGAAGCATTCCAAAGGATTTTCGGCAATACAGTTCATCGAAACCATCAGATAATGTCACGGAAGTGACATTACAGACAACACAAACACTGGGCTATGCGTTCCAACACTAATACTTCCCTTGTTACCTAGTATTTTTTTAACAACCATGCTGAGCTACCTGTGATGTTAGGTTCTGCATTGCTGGGACTTGTAGTGCCTATCCTGAGCTACGTGTGGTGTTAGCTCAGGATAGGCACTACAAGTCCCAGCAATGCAGACTCTAACACCACAGGTAGCTCAGCATGGTTGTTAAAAAATACTAGGTAACAAGGGAAGTATTAGTGTTGGAACGCATAGCCCAGTGTTTGTGTTGTCTGTAATGTCACTTCCGTGACATTATCTGATGGTTTCGATGAACTGTATTGCCGAAAGTCATTTGGAACGCACGGCGCAAGTGCTTGGAATGCTTTGCGCATGCGCAGTGCGAAATTTCTGGCCGCAACGTCACTTCCGCAGCATTCTGTGATAGGGAGCAAAATATGACACTACACGGGAACTGTGTCCCAGAACACAGAGGGGGGCTGCTTTAAGTGGTGTAAATACCCACAGATTCTGCGGATATCTGCCCAGAAGTGGGTGCAAATACCTGTATTATACAGGTATCTGCACCCCCCTGAAAAGGTGCCAAATGTGACACCAGAAGGGGCGGGGGGGTTCACCATGTGGACCTCCGCTTTAAACCACTTGTCTGTCCTGATCACTGCAGACCGGAAATGTCATGCAAGAGCTGCTCTGACCCAATCATTCCAGATTGAAGACATCACTCAAATCATTACACTTGCCAATTTTTCCAACACATCAACTTCAGGGACATGTTCACTTGCTGCCCAACATATTCCACCTACTTTCATATGCCATCATTGCCGAGGTGGTCAAGGTTATTCACCTTACTGGTCATGTTATGGCTGATGGGTGTAGATAAGAGTGACCGCTACAAAGCTCAGACAGTCAGATGAGGAGAGCTCCCAAGCTTCTATCCTGACAGGTTCTCATATAATCCACCCCTGTATCAGAAGTAGTTCCCTTCTCTGCTTCTCTGAACTGAAAATGATTTGTTAAGCTACATTTGGATGGCCAGAGCAGCCCAAACATTCTGCTTCATAAAAAAAAAAAAAAAAAAAAAAAAAGAAGAAGGAGAAAGAAACTACCAGGCCCCATCATTCAGATTCAATACCTCTCAACAACCTGGGACAAGCATGCAGCCAGTGAAGGCTGAAAACTCAAACCCAGGACACCACATGCCAGGCCTACATAAGTCAGAGAGCCCTATTCCAGCTATTCCTCCTATATGCAACATGGGGGGGGGGGGGGGGGTAGATCTATGGGCAGTTCTCTACATTTCCTGGCAGGTGTCCATACAGGAAGGGGGGGGGGGGGGACTCCCCATAGTGATACATTACATGGGTGCCCACATGAAAGGGTGAGGGGAGCCCCCACCACAATAGATAAAGGGCACTACATTTGGGTGAGGGCCCCCCCCCCCCACCACTACATTCTGGTGAGGTTAGAAGCACTTGTACAATCGATGTTTTCCCTGAGGTGAAGCACATTGAGGGCCCCTCCCTTCCTATTACACATTGCAGGTCTGCCCTGCATTTTCCCAGAAGTGACTCCTCAGGCAAACAAAAGGCAATGACTGAGGAAAACGGCTCCCCGGTGTCACGGCCACGCCCTGTTACGTCACTCAGGTGTGTAGAGGGACAGGTGAGGACAGCCCACCCCGGAGAGACGCCCGGCGCCATCTTGTCACAGAGCCGCGCCTCACCCTCCATAGAGAGCGGGAAGATCTCCATTATACATCTCCCCGCACACCGATACAATGTATCCACCGAGAGAGGCAACTTCTATACAATGTATCCACCAAGATACTTCTACCGACAGGCACAGAGTTACACAATGTATCCTCCGAGAGAGGAAAAACTTCGTGTATCTAATGAGGGGTATTTATATCAACAGGTACAAAGTTACACAATGTATCCTCCGAGATACCAAACGTCACACAATATAATCAGTCCGCTTATAACAAAGTCTCCTCTGACCCCCAAATTACAAAGACAGCTCCACACCCCACATTGTAGTCCCACAGCTGCTCAGTGGCGGGAGAGTCTCCACCTAGACCTGACCTCATCCTGAGACCTCCAGGTGTCCCTTCTATCAGCACTACAGGTCCCAGCAGAAGAGATCCAATGGTGATCTGACATTGGGGAGAACTCCTGTACCAGTATAATCTCATGACTACAAAGTACCAATCCCCCCCTCCCCCTGTATAAATCGTGTGGAGCCCCCCCCCCCCCCTTTTTGAAGAAACTTCTTCAGATCCCGTTGCATCTCTTCAAATAGCGGAATATTCATCCCTGACCTTCCATCAGGTAATGTCCTTATCAGAGAGTCTGTTGGCCTTGTGATACCGCACCTATTAATCACCTTATCGCCCGATAACGTATCTCTGATTACAGAAACAATCACATCCTTAACAGCCGCCATGGAAAAACATAACAACCTACCAGATACACTATCGGTGCCAGACAGTCTCTGGATTGGGCTTTACATCTTTCGACATTACCAGTCTGTAGACCCCCAGGCCCAGACCACCCATGCCATGGTCTTAAAAGCCCAGAGTGCACATGGATTTTTTTTTCCCCCTTCGGGAATAAAGTATTCTGAAACTGATCCATGGTGCGGTTTGGTCCTTAGACCCCCAAAGCTGCCCATACCACCCCCACCCCAAGCTATACCCATCCCATGGTCTCTAGTCCCCCCCTCCTAAGGTTACCCATGCCATGGTCTTTGGAGCCCAACCTACCAATAGATCTATGGTATGCCATGGTCTCTAGACCACCCAAGGTTAACCATGCCCTTTGGGGCCAATCTACAATTTGATCTATGCCATGGTTTGTAGACCCCCCCCCCAAAGCTATAGACATGGCACGGTCTCTAGACCCCCAAGGTTACCCATGCCATGGTCTTTGGAGCCCAGCCCACCAATGGACCCATACCATGGTCTGTAGACCCCCAAGCTACCTATGAAGACATGAAGGTCTGTAGCCCACCTATGGAGTCAAAAATCTGAGCCTGGTTGGGTCTCTGCCTTCTACAGACACCTTTCTACCGATCAAGTAGCCAGGGCCTGCTGGCACTTGTGGTGCCATTGTTTGGAGATACGATCCTCCCAAGACAGCCTTTCTATGGTCACTGGAAACACTAATCTGGACAGATCGGTCAGTCTATGAACCAGTCTCTGTACAAAGATCACAGCTTCTGATATGGGTGGACACGCTGGGACTTGTAGTTCCACGAGACCAAAAAAAAAAAAAAAAGTCTTCCTGATCATATTAAAGAAAAGCCATGACCTGTAGGTGATCAGTGACCCCCCCATACACCGATAGTGACCCCATACAATGAAGGTAGGTCCTCCTCCCAGGTCTGGAGACACTTACTTTGGCTCAGAGCTTGTCCCAGGAGGGTGAAGCAGAGCAGGGCAGTGGCTAGGCTCAGCATGGTGAAGGTCTTCATGGTGTGATCAGGGGACTTCTCCTCGATGTCCTCCTCGGTTCAGCAGTCCTCCTCACCCAAGTCACTTCCTATTCCTCCTCCCCCTAGACCAGGTCAGACCGGTCGGACAGGTCCTTGCCTTATTCACAAACAAGGACGAATCTCTGGTTACACCTGGATACCGAGCACAGCCCCCTCCCCCCGAAACCAGCGCCGTGCACAGGAGACCGAGCAGAAGATTGGACTCCCGAATCACACACAGACTCTCCGATACTCCAAATCGATGTCTTCAATGATCCCTGGCTGGAGGTGCACTATAAAGCTCCCCTCCTCCCCACAGGAGTTATATACAAGGGCGGAGTGACGTCACTTATTACCCAGCGAAACTTAGTGACACACCTGGGGCAGGGGGGCGGGTACTAACCTGGCTTTGTCATAGAGATCCTGTGCTGGGTGATGTCATGACCCCGCCCACCGAGAGGGAAACTAGGACTGTCGCTCATTAGGAAGTCTCAGTTTCTGCAATTTATACAACTAGATCCAAAGTCATGGGAAGTCCCAATCTTAGATCTCTCTATGACAAACCTCCATAGAATGTCTTCTTCTGTGTCACAATTTTTTGGAAAATGTAAGAATTAAAGTATAACTAAAGGGAAACTTTTTTGTGCAGATAGATTAGACCCCCTGTCAGTTTTTATTGCTGCAGTTGGCACATTGCTGGCTGTATTAACCCCTTTTCGGTCGCTAGCGGGGGTTAAAACTGCACCTCTAGCAGCCGAATACCTCCGCAATTCCGACGGTATAGCACCGCTAAAAATAGCGCCACCGCATTCACCGCCCCAGTGTGAAACCAGCCTTAGATTTCTCCTCTCTATTTGTCCTGTTTACCATTAGCATTGAAAGTAAAAGAAAATCCCACATTTTGGGTTGTCCCCACAAAAGTAATAGAGGGGGAATCTTCCAATGAGGACACTAGTTCTTGTGACCTGAGGGACCCCAAGAGATTCCCTTAATTTTCAGGGATTTTCCTTCACTTCCTGTTTGGTTATAGGACAGGAAGTGAAGGGAAATCTCCGCAATGAGATACAGAAAGCAAAAAAAATAATCTGGCAGGGGTTATAACCCTCCCTTACTATATCTAAAATGAAAAAAAAATGCGGCTTATAGTTCTACCCTAACCGATTGCTGGCCGGATAACATAGATATATGGCCGCAAGGTGGCTCTGCTGTGCCAGAGCCAGGGCTGTCTTAATGCATGGGCAACGCCCAGGGGCCCCAGGTGCATGGGGGCCCCATGATAATCTCTCATTACATCATACTTTCCAACTGTCCCAGATTGACCAGGACAGTCATGTCACAGAATGTTCGTGTCCCGGGCAGCACCCCGTAACCTGTATTGTGCCTTTCTGACCTCCCTGTACTGTGCCATTCTGCTTTCCCCCTCTTTGTGTTGATTAGTCTTTGATTTATGGCATGTTTTAAAATCGATTTTATTTAAATGACTAATGTATATATATATTTAATTCCATCAATACTTAAATTCTTGAGAGCAGGTGCATAAATTGGGTCAGGCTGGTAGGGGCTCCAGTGCATTACTTTTCCCAGGAGCCCATAATGGCATTAAGATGGCCCTAGGCAGACCATGTACTAGCAGTGGTGGCTGGTGCTCCACAAACCCCCCCTTCCCCATCGCTCGCTCGTTTGTTTTTCCATCTGCCATGCGTGCCTGGATGATTTGGGAGGAAGGAGAAAGTTAAGCCCATGCTTCTCCTCTGGGCCAAACGGGTCTCAGGACCTGCTTCCTGATTGGCTGGAAGGAGAATTAGGAAGACAATAGCGAATATTAATTCGCTATTTTCACACAAGTGGGTGGGCTCTGTGCCCGGAGTCCACCCTTTTTGAAGCCAACTAGAGCCTCCAGCTCTAATCACGTGCTTCGAAAAGAGAAAAAAAAAATTGGAATCCATGCATCCGGTGCCCTGCATGTAAACTAGGGGCTGGACGCATGGATTAGGGGGGCGGTACCACTGTGTACTAGGTACATGATCTGGCACTTCTGGGTAGAGGGGTGTGCGTGCTGCCGGTGACCCGGCCATGCTGTGATTAAACACAGCAAATGTTGATCAGCAGGTGCCGGCCAATGGATTACCGCCGGCACCTACTGATCGTCCGGAATTAACACAGGACAAAGCCCTGCCTATCTAAAAAAGGCAAAGCCGTGTCCTGTCAGCGGGGAAGTCATGGATTTTCTTTCACTGCAAAGCAGGGAATAAAATTCATCACATCACATCCCTTAGTAAAAGCAGCACACATAGTACACCAAAACACTGGCTAGGCACACATTTAACCCTTTGACCCCCCTGATGTTTACCCCCTTCCCAGCCAGTTTTACTAGTACAGTGACAGTGCATATTTTT
The DNA here is from genome assembly GCA_029206835.1 of Rana muscosa. Taxonomy (NCBI): domain Eukaryota; kingdom Metazoa; phylum Chordata; class Amphibia; order Anura; family Ranidae; genus Rana; species Rana muscosa. Next base: position 253,712,141 of record CM055121.1, on the reverse strand, counting down.
TAGCACTGATCACTGTATTGGTGTCACTGCTTTCCACAAAGTGTCAAAAGTTTCAGATAGTGTCAGATTGTCCGCTGCAATATCTCAGTCCTGCTATATAAGCCACTGATCGCCACCATTACTAGTAAAAAATAAATAAATACAGTTCCAGTATATATCCCATCGTTTGTAGGCGCTATAACTTTTGCTCAAACCAATTAGTATACTCTTATTGGGATTTTTTTTTTACCAAAAACATGTAGCAGAATACAGATTGGCCTCAATTTATCAAGAAATTCGATTTTTTTCATTTTTTTATTGGATATGTTTTATTGTAGAAAGTAAAAAAAATATATATTTTTTTCAAAATTGTAATTCTTTCTTTGTTTATAGCGCAAAAATAAAAAACGCAGAGGTGATCAAATACCACCAAAATAAAGCTCTATTTCTATCGCAGTGCCGTATGGCAAAAAGTGGCCTGGTCATGAAGGGGAGTAAATCTTCCGGAGGTGGTTAAATAAATTATTATTAGTTGTTTTTTTTTTTTTTTTTTTCCACAATTTTCTTTTTTCTTTTTCCAGAGCGATACAGTGTCATCAGATAACTGGCGTGGCAGTGATCATGGACACTGGTGACCTTCAGGGTATTTCTTTTTGCTTACACATTAAAATCAATATGTTTTGCCAGAAAATCTCTTAGAACCCCCAAACATTATATATATATATATATATATATATATATATATATATATATATATATACTGTATATATATATTTAGGGTAATCCTACATCATATCTGTAGCAAACTGACTACTGCTCACCCCTGTAACCGGGGAGCACACATCAAAACATTGACAATGAATCAAAAAAAGGATCAGAAACAGGGACACACTGCAAGGTCATGCAAGTTAATACCATTTGCCATAGGCGTGCGCACAGGGTGTGCCAGGCATCACCCTTTGTGGCGCAGATTTCCCCTGCTTAGACCCCTGATATTGCACCAAAGCAAAAAAATGTAAGACAAAAATAGTAAAAAAAAGTTATAATAACAAAAAAAAACAAAAAACAATTGACACTATACACTGTCCTACCGACAACAATCTCTGCCCTACTGATACTGTCCACTGCTCTACTGACACGTCAGTATATATACACTCATGCCTCGTACACACAACCGGTTTTCCCGGCAGGAAAAAAAACGATGCTTTTCCCAACGGGATTCCTCTCAAGCCTGCCTTGCATGCACACGTTCAGACCAAATACCGCTGAACTTTTGACTGCCAAGAACGCGGTGACGTCAAAGACTACGACGAGCCGACAAAATGACGTTCTATGCTTCCGCGCATGCGTCGAATTGTTTAAGAGCATGCACGTTTTTTTTCCCCTCAGGAAAGCATACAGGCGACGGTTTTCACGTTCTCTTTTTTTCCCCCGCAGTTTTCTCGTTGGGAAAACTGCGATGGAGCATATACACAGCTGTTTTTCCCGGCCAAAATCTGTCATGGCAGTTTTCCTGACGGGAAAACCGGTCGTGTGTACGAGGCAATACACCAACACGCATATGTGTTTTGAGCTTTGGGGTGCACATCCTAATCCAATAGGCTGTGCACACCTATGCCGTTTGCAAAAAGAGAGAGGGGGGGGACACTAGGGGTAAGGGAGAAGGAGGGAGGGGAAGGAGGGGGAGAGGGGAAAGGGAGAGGAAGGGAGGGGAAGAAGCCAGTCATCCCACTCCCATGGCGGAGCAGAGCAAGAGGATCTTTACTGAGCAGTTGACCTCTCGGCAAGGTAGGTGTCAGTAAACATGAAATGATTCCATAGCCTCCAGGTTTCCGTACAACATTATATATATTTTTTAAAGCAGAGACCCTAGAGAATAAATAAGTGGGTTTTGCAAATTTTTTATGTCGCACTGTTTTTGCGCAGCAGTTTTTCAAATGCAATTTTTGAGGGAAAAAATACACTTTTTTGAATTTTATTGCAAAAAATAAATAAATAAAAAACACAACGCATAACCCAATTTTTGGGTAAAATCTTAAAGATGATGTCACACCAAGAAAATAGATACCAAATATGTCACGCTTTAAAATTGCGCACACCTGTGCAATGGTGACAAACTAGGCATATTTTACTATCCATAGGCAATGCTTTAAAATACTTTACAGGTTATCAATATAGATTTACAGAGGAGGTCTGGTGTTAGAATCACTGACAATGATCTGATGTGATACACATGTACATACATGTACATACATGTGTGGGACGATTGCTGTTTGCGCATGTGTGAGACCGACACACACATTCACCTTTGCGTGCGAGCACAGGCGACACTTTTTATTTTATTTTATTTTTTACTTTTCCACCGACACTTTAATTTTAGTTTTTTAGCACTTTTTTTTTTTTTTTTCATAAAAAGTTTTTATTTATTAAGAGTATAGCATAACATACAAGACAAAGTAATTGTCACAGTACAGCTTTCAACAGAAAAACATGAAAAGTACCTATGTCACAATACCATATGAGGATCTCAATTGAGACTAACTGACCACGACCGAGGAACAAAAATGTGATGTAGCGTAAGAGGGCGGAGGATCGTATTTTCTATTCTCCCCTCCCCCCCATTAAACGTTGAGGGGAGAAATAGGCGTAGAACATTGATCATGTCCATAATTTGGAGCAGGGGAGGGCTGGCAGCTTTAGGCCAGGGGGGCAAGTCCAGTCAAGTGGCCCATTAACACCTTGGTGATCAGCCATCGTCGTTATACGGCAGCAGGTTGGCTCCCCGGCGCACACGGCGTGCCGCTGGAGCCAATGCGTGTGGCCAGCGGCCGCGATATCTGCCGGGGACCCGCGATTGCTCCTGAGAGAGACAGAAGGGGGATCTGTTAATGTAAACAGACATCCCTGTTCTGACAGGGGAGTTAGAGAGAGATCTGCTGTTCCAAGTGATCAGGAACATCGATCTCTCTACTCCCAGTCACTACACCCCCCCCAGTTAGAAACACCTCCCTATGGAACACTTAACCGCTTGATCGCCCCCTAGTGTTAAAGTGGTTGTAAACTCACTTACACAACATGCACCTACAGGTAAGCCTAGATTAAGGCATACCTGTAGGTGCATAAAATATCTCCTTAACCTACACGGTTAAGGAGATATTTGCATTTAAAAGTACCGCTGACGTCACGCGCATGCGCACTAGCGGGCCGGCTTAGTAGCCGGATTTCTGAATGGAGTTAGCCGGCCCGAGCGCACATGCGTGTGACGTCATCGGCCAATAACAGCGCCGGAGCGGCGATACACGGAAGGCAGAGGGGAGCAAGATGGCATCGCGACGGAGGTGTCCGAGCACCGCTGCAGGGGCTTCGATCTCAGGTGAGTGATTCATAATGAGCTAGTATGCTATGCATACTAGCTCATTATGTCTTTGTTTTGCAGGTTGTTTAAAAAAAAAAAACAGGGTTTACAACCACTTTAACCTCTTCCCTGCCAGTGACATTTAAAAAAAAAATCAGTGGGTATTTTTAGCTCTGATCGCTGTATAAATGTCAATGGTCCCAAAAAAGTGTCAAGTTTCCAATCTGTCCGCCACAATGTCGCAGTCCTGCTAAAAATTGCTGATCACTGCCATTACTAGAAAAAAATAAAAATGTCATAAATCTATTCCCTATTTTGTAGACACTAACTTTTGCGCAGACCAATCCATGCACAATTATTGCAATTTTTTTTTTTTACCAAAAATAAGTAAAAAAATACATATTGGTCTAGACTGATGAAGAAATATATTTTTTAGGGGGATATTTATTATAGCAAAAATTAAAAAATATATATTTTTTTTCAAAATTTCACTCTTTTTTTGTTTATAGCGCAAAAAATAAAAACCGTGACCAAATACCAATAAAAGAGAGCTCCATGTGTGGGAAAAAATGGACGTCAATTATGTTTGGGTACAACATCTCACATCAATTGTCAATTAAAGAAATGCAGTGCAGTATCGCAAAAAATGGCCTGGTCAGGAAGCGGGTAAATCCTTACGTGGCTGAAGTGGTTAAACTTACCATCATTGGTGCCCATCAATGTAGCCTCATCAGTGCAGCCTGATCAGTGCTCATCAGTGCAGCCTGATCAGTGCCCATCAGTGTAGCCTCATCAGTGCCCACCCATGCAGCCTCACCAGTGCAGATAGTGCCCATCAGTGCAGCCTCACCAGTGCAGAGAGTGCCCATCAGTGCAGCCTCACCAGTGCAGAGAGTGCCCATAATCTGTGCAGCCTGATCAGTGCCACCTCACCCATGCAGACAGTGCCATCATCAGTACAGCCTGATCAGTGCCCATGGGATGCGAGGGGTCAGCTGGGGGCGTGTCAGGGTCTGGGTATGTGTTACAGCTAGGTACTTTGCTTGCACAGCCTCTTCGGAGGAGGGGGGGGGGGGGTGATGAATCTCAGTCATGTCTTCTCTGCCTCTCCGGAGAATCTGACGAGTTGGAGAATATGACAGAACACCTGGTCCCAGCCCACAACTGCTCAGGTCATGTGTGACGTGCTGGTTGCCTCTGAGACTCCTGGGAGGTGGGAGTTGTAGTTTGCTCCCACTGCCAGGAACTTCAGTGCGGCAATATTACAACTCCTAGAGTGCAGCGCAGGCCAGCCAGTCAGCGACTGCCTTTTAGCACTGTTTAACCCAGACCTGCTAGGGTTTCCATCTTTTCTTCAAGCAAAACCCGACACTTTAGCAGCGGCATTTGTTTTTTTTGGGGGGGGGGGGTATACCCTATAAGATTGTAAAAGACCTGGGACACTTTTGGTGGCCTGAAAGAGAGTAGTAATGTGGCGCATAGCTCGCCGCAGCAAACAGTTCACGTGGCTGAATTGCGAGTGTTCTGCATGGAATGCAGGGGTCAGATATGTCCTGGGGAGAGGGCTAGTGCTAGCAGGGGGCTGGGGAGAGATAGATATGTGCTGGGGGGCAGTGGCGGTCGGTGATCAAATTTGTTTGGGGGGCGCAAACAAACTGATTCTGAAAAAAAGAAACATCAAATGCAGCCACTGTGCCCCATCAAATGCAGCCACTGTGCCCATCAAATGCAGCCACTGTCCCCCATCAAATGCAGCCACTGTCCCCCATCAAATGCAGCCACTGTCCCCCATCAAATGCAGCCACTGTCCCCCATCAAATGCAGCCACTGTGCCCCATCAAATGCAGCCACTGTGCCCCATCAAATGCAGCCACTGTGCCCCATCAAATGCAGCCACTGTCCCCCATCAAATGCAGCCACTGTCCCCCATAAAACGCAGCCACTGTCCCCCATAAAACGCAGCCACTGTCCCCCATCAAATGCAGCCACTGTCCCCATAAAACGCAGCCACTGTCCCCCATCAAATGCAGCCACTGTCCCCATAAAACGCAGCCACTGTCCCCATCAAACGCAGCCACTGTGCCCATCAAACGCAGCCACTGTGCCCATCAAATGCAGCCACTGTCCCCATCAAATGCAGCCACCGTGCCATCAAACGCAGCCACTGTGCCCCATCAAACGCGGCCACTGTGCCCCATCAAACGCAGCCACTGTGCCCCATCAAACGCAGCCACGGTGCCCCATCAAATGCAGCCACGGTGCCCCATCAAACGCAGCCACCGTGCCCCATCAAATGCAGCCACCGTGCCCCATCAAACGCAGCCACCGTGCCCCATCAAATGCAGCCACCATGCCATCAAATGCAGCCACTGTGCCCTATCAAACGCAGCCACTGTCCACATCAAATGCAGCCACTGTGCCCATCAAATGCAGCCACTGTGCCCATCAAATGCAGCCACTGTGCCCATATGTGCTTGGGGGGTCAGATATGTTCTGGGGGGGGAGGGCGCTTTGTGAGAGAAAAGAGCCAGTGCAAGGGGGATGGGTAGGGGGTAGGATATGTGCTGGAGGGGTGTTTTGGGAAGAAAGAGAGGGGTTGCCAGATTTCAAATGTAATCCACACTGAAGTTCTAGCATTGCCTTCCCCCTCCCAGCACATCCTCCTAACCCCTCAATCACTCATATGACATCTACCTTGTCCTCCTTTCCAGACACTCTCCCCCTCCGTCCTCCATCTACAGTACAGAGCATAATAAAAACTTTAGTGCAGAGTGCAGACCTGAGATTCAGAGCGTCCCTTCTCCTCCCCCCTCCTCCTCCTCGTGTGTGTACAGAACGGACTGAGAAGGAGGGGAGGAGCTTTGATACACTGCTCTGCTCTGCTCATCCAGCTGCTGTCAGGCAGAGAGGAGACTCGTCACTGGCGAAAAAAAAAAAAAGTTAAAGTAACAGACAGCGCTGCGGCTGTTCTAATGATAAGGTAGGCGGCCTGGGGGGAAATCTCCCCCCTTCCCCCCTTGCCAGCCCGCGCCTGATTTGGAGTGCAATGTATCATGACAGCACAGAGGCGAGGTACCCACATTCAAAAAGAAAATAACAAAAAAAAAAAAAAAAAGAAAAAAAAAAAAGGGGCCGAAAGTAGAGAAAAGGGAAAGGGGGGAAGAAACGGAAACAGAAGGGACCAAGGGGGAACAGCGAAAAAATGGATAAGCCTAGCAGGGGAAAGTCAGAAGAGGTATAAGTCCCCAGATCCCTCCTCTGCCCTTAATAGCATTTGATCACACCCAGATTGGTATGTTTGAATGCTTTTGATTTTTGAAAATGACGCTGTTTACATCCGGGAAAACTGGAAGTGATGTCAGGTCATCGCTTCCGGGTTACCATAGCCCAGAGGCGAACAAAACCAATCCGGACTTTGTTTGGCTCTCCGATCAGCCAGCGGAAGTGCTGGCTGGTTGATCGGGGCTTCCGGTGGGATGGAAAATCTCGGTAAATCCGCAAAAAGCAATCCAGCAGCTAGTTAGTTGCTAGGATTGCATACCTCCCAACTTTCTTAAATGGGAACAAGGGACACCTATTAGCAAAAGTGTGTAGGCATAGGACACACCCCCTGTCACGCCCCTCTTAAAGCGGAATTGTATTAATAAAAATGATTGGTTAAACCCACAAGTGCTTTTTACCACTACTATTGCTTAATATTGGCTTTTAGTATTTACAAATGCAGCAATTCAGAAATTGGATAAAAGGTTTAGCACTTTTTTAATGATAAAAAGTGCATTTTATATACAATATATAGATCAGACCAAAATGTGGGACAAATGAAGAGGAAAGAGGGACAGAGGGACATTGTTCCAAATCACGGACAGTCCCTCGAAATCAGGGACAGTTGGGAGCTATGGGATTGTTTTTACAAGAAACCCTGCCAGCAGCTGCAGTCATCATCCCGGTATAACCACTTGAAGTCCAGTGATGTACCAGGTACGTGACTGGTTGGCAAGTGGATAATACACAACATACACCAATCAGCCATAACATTATGACCTCTGATAGGTAAAGTGAATAACATTGGTTATCGCCTTACAATGGCACTTAAAGTGGGTAGGATATATTAGGCAGCAAATGAACATGTCGTCCCTGAAGTTAATGTTCTAAAAGCAGAAGAAATGGGCAAGCGTAAGGATTTGAGTGGCTTTTGACAAGGGTCAAATTGTAAAGGCTACAGTAGTTTACAGCACTATGTAGGTTTTGTCTTTGTTCTAATGCTATAAGCCTAGAGGATTGGGAAATATAAGGAGCCTGCTATACAGAGGATTGGAGTGGTGGAGAAAAATGCTGTTTTTGGTGGAGAAAAATAGGAGCTGGAGCCCACAGGATCTCATTTAAGTGGCGGTTCACACTAGTGCGATGCGAGAACCCTGCAAATCCAGTGCGGGTTCTAGCATTGCACCTGAATCGCACAGTGGTTCACACTGAGATCTACGAACCGCTGCGGGTGTCAATGTAAAGTTAACAACACCCCCAGATTGGTCAGCAGATCACAGTGCGAACTGTGAATTGGTGCAGGAATCGGATCGCCTAAGTGTGAACACCCATGCGATCTGATACCAGTGCAGACCAAAAAAAGGGTCCTGCATAATTTTGGTGCGAATGTGATGCAAATTCAGCCATACATTTTGTATGGCTGAAATCGCATCACACAGACATCACATGTGATCTGAGCAGCAATGCGGTACGAATCACATGCAATGTCTGGCATCGCACTAGTGTGAACCGGGCCTAAAGGGGACACATGCTTTTGTATGATCTTACATTATATATGTTGGTCAGAAATAGGGGCAAGCACAACTGCTGTTGGTTCACAAGGGGTGAGAAATAGAGTGGATTAGAGTGTTAATGCTCAAATAAAAAACACTGAAGAAACATGTGGTTAACTTTGGTGTATATGAACATTTTTTCTGTGTAAAATTATTTTGATATAGGTATTAGGAAATTTTAGCATCACACCATTTTTTGTTTAACCTCAAACTTGTGTTCCTCAAACCATTCTTGAGTTATGTTACCAGACCAGGCCCCCTTCTTCCATTGTCCCGGTGATCCAGTTCTGATGTTCATGTGCTCATTGTTAGCACTTTTGGCTGTGGACAGGGGTCAGCATGGATACCCTGACCAGTCTGCAGCTACTCGGCCCCATACACAACAAACTGCGATATGCTGTGTGTTCTGGAACTACCATTAACTTTTTTCACAATCTGAGCTACATTAGATCTTCTATTGGACTGAACTTCTCAGGCCAGCCTTCGTTCCCTACGTACATCAATGAGCCTTGGCCTCATGGGTAGCCTGGGGGGGGGGGAAGCTACAGACCATGGCATGGATCCATGGGTAGCCTGAGGGGGGGGGGGGAGGTGGGTCTACAAATCATGGCATGGATCCATGGGTAGCCTAGGGGGGTCTAAAGACCATGGCATGGATCCAAGGGTAGTCTAGGGGGCAGGGCTGGCCTAAGACATTGTGCTGCCTGGGCCCAAGAATGAAATGCTGCCCCCCCCCAAAAAAAAATCCTATGCCCATCCAGCAAAAGAGACGTTTCCATAAAGCAAAGAGACAGCCCAATATATTCAGCAAGAGACATCCCATATATTCAGCAAAGAGAGACATACCCCTTCTAGGGTGACCACGTGTCCCGGATTGCCCGGGACAGTCCCGGATTTTGCAGGTCTGTCCCGGGCACCTTTATTCCAGGACAATACAGTGTCCTGGAATGAAACAGACACAGCCACCCCCCCGGGCCAATCTGATGCCCCCAAAAAAGGCCGCCACATCACCGCTTTACTCACTGACAGTTCTTGTCCTGGCCGGGAATGCCTGGAAGAGCACAATCCCCGCCCCCTGCTTGTGATTGGAGAAATCATAAATCCCACCTCTTGTGTCCAATCACTGTGCTGTGATTCGTTACAGCACAAGCTGATTTTTGGGAAGGGGGGGGTGTCCCTGAATGATAGTTTAAAAATGTGGTCACCCTAGCCCCTTCCTGCAAAGAGTATTGTGTAGCACCACAAAAGCTCCCCCCTTTCTCTCCACTGCCACCAACCAGCTACGCTCTGATCCCAGCTCAGTGATGCAACATGCTGCAACAACAGCGCTGCAGTGGTGGCTAGGGTGACCATATTTCCAAACTGCCATTCAGGGATACCCCCCTTCCTTCCCAAAAAAAGATGAGGGGGGGGTGTAGTCTCGCTGACAAGGAATTTGGCAGCGGGTGATTTGTCGGCGAATGGCTGGTGTTAGCACTTAAATCATCCTAACATTATGATTGATATGGTGTCAGGATGATCAAATCACATTATTTCTATTACTACATTGTAATATATAATGAAATAGTTTAACTCACCATAATGCAGAATCAGTGGAAGCCCTGAGCTTGTCATTTGCCACCGTTGCCTGCCACCAGATGTAGCTGTGCCACTTGCCACCCATAGCCTGCCACAACATGCAGTGTGTCACTTGTCAACATTGCCTGTCCCCAGTCACCATTGCCTGTTACCAGATGCAGCCTGTCACTTGTCACCATTGCCTGTCACCAGATGCAGCCTGCCACTTGTCACCAATGCCTGTCACCAGATGCAGCCTGTCACTTGTCACCATTGCCTGTCACCAGATGCAGCCTGTCACTTGTCACCAATGACTGTCACCAGATGCAGCCTGTCACTTGTCACCATTGCCTGTCACCAGATGCAGCCTGTCACTTGTCACCATTGCCTGTCACCAGATGCAGCCTGTCACTTGTCACCATGCCTGTCACCAGATGCAGCCTGTCACTTGTCCCTGATGCCCGTCACCAGATGCAGCCTGTCACTTGTCACCGATGCCTGTCACCAGATGCAGCCTGTCACTCAGCCTGGCTCTCTCTCCCTCCCCTTCAGCTGGGCATGCTGGGGGCTGCAGTCCCCCCCCCCCCTAGAATTGCAATGGGCCAGCCATTTGCACTACATATCCCATAATCCTCTTTTCTCCTTTTTTTCCCCCTGGCCAATGGGAGGAAAAGGGGGAAGAAACATAGCGGTGGCTGTCCTGGGAACATGAGGAGGAGAAGGAGGGGGGGGAGATGAGCCCACAGCTGCTCTCTCTCCACACACAGCAGCTCCGAGATAGCGGCGCCTCGAGGGGGGAGGAGGCAGGCAGCACTGATCCTCGCACCGCACGTCGCTCCTAACTTGCTGAGAGGAACACATACAGGGAGGAGGTGGGTGGAGCTAGCGGAGGAGGAGGAAGTTAAATCCTCCTCCGCAATGAATGATGGGTCTCTCTCTCCTTCTCTCCTGACGTCACTGGTTGCTAGAAACAAAGCGGTCCGCGGCTAGCAACCAGTTTGGGCAGGGAAGCAGGGGCCGCTGGTGAGACCCTTGAAGTGGGTCTTGCCACTGCGGCCAGTGACAGCGGCGCCGGCGATGCAGTACAAGTATGACACTGACTGCACACTAGATGGAGGGAAACCCAGGTCCTCAGGCAGTGCGCCCCTGTTGCCGCCCCTCTTAAAGTGCCGCCTGGGACCATGGTCCCACCGGGTCCCATGGTAGGGCCGGCCCTGCTAGGGGGTCTACAGACCATGACATGGATCCATAGGTGGCCTGGGGGTATACAGAGCATGGCATTGTGACACCTTTCTATAGCAATCTGAGCTACAGTAGCTCTTCTATTGGATTGAACTACTCAGGCCAGCCTTCATTCCCTATGTACATCAATGAGCCTTGACCTCATGGATAGCCTGGGGGGGTCTACAGACTATGGCATTCTGACACCTTTCTATCGGAACCAGCATTACCTTTTTACGCAATCTGAGCTACAGTAGCTCTTCCATTGGATTGAACTATACAGGCCAGCCTTCGTTCCCCACGTACATCAGTGAGCTTTGGCCTCCTATGACCCTGCCTCCGCTTAGCTGGTTTTCCCTCCTTGGACCACTTTTGGTCAGTCCTGACCACTGCAGACTGGGAACATCCCACAAGAGATGCACTTTTGGAATTGCTCTGACCCAGTCATGTAGCCCAGGGGTCTCCAAACTTTCTAAACAAAGGGCCAGTTTATTGTCCTTCAGACCTAAGGGGGACCTGGACTGTGGCCATTGGTAGCAGAAGAGGTCCTGATGTCAGTAGGAATAAACATTGCCCCATCCTTGGTGTCAATGGGAGAAATTTCCCCCCATTGTTGGTGTCATTGGGAGGAATTGTGCCCTATCATTGGTGCCATTGAGCCCCATTGGCGTCATTGGGAGGAATTATGCCCCATCTTTAGTGTCATTGGGATTAATTCTGCCCATCATTGGTGTCATTGGGAGGAATTCTACTCCTTTATTGGTGTCAGTGGGGGAACTATGCCCCATTGTTGGTATTAGTGGATGAAAACAGTGCCCCAATGGCCGGATAAAAACAAGCAAAGGTCTGCATCTGCCCCCCCCCCCCCCGGCCGCAGTTTGGAGACCACTGCAATAAAGCCTCTATGTGGGATGTGAAATCAACTGTTTCTACTTATACCTCTACATCTTACATTATACAATACTGCAAAATAGCCAGTTCATCGAGATCTCCAATCATGTCACTTGCGGTTACTGTAAAGCATCAGTAATTGGAGATTTAGACAAGATGCTGTTTTGACACAACACCGACAAGCGTATACACTCCGGTACATAATAGTATGATTGGACATTGTTTGTCCGCCCAATACTAACCAAAAACATGGCCGCCTCCAAGGCAGCGACAACTTTTTCCTCCTTCCGCCGCTGTTCTGTCAAAACAGAAAACTCTTTGTGTACCAGAGTGTACACGCTTGCCGGTATTGGCAGAACACCGGCACCTTCTGTTCCTTACGCCAAGACAGACACTAGGACTGTGGGAGCAATGTAAATAAGTCAATCAAAGACACAGATTGATACACAACTTTTTATTTTCTGATATGGTACATTATTACAGTAAATACAGTGTAAAAAACAGGATATGACCGGGCAATGTTAAACAAATAGAGATTGTCCACATATAATTTTTTTACCACCAATAGGGGACAGACCCATCTACATGGCCTTGTCTTATACACCCCCATATATGTTATCTCTAAGAGCCGGTTCACACAGGGGCGACTCGTCAGGCGACTCAGCCGCCTGACAAGTCGCGCTCCGCTCTGTACAATGGAACCGTTCTAATAAGAGCGACTCAAGTCGCTCCGACTTAGAAAAAGGTTCCTGTACTACTTTGGGGCGACTTCAGGGCGACTTGCATTGACTTCAATACAAAAGTCATTTTGCAAGTCGCCTCTGAAGTCGTGTGGAGATCGCCTTGCCGAGTCGCCCGGCAAGTCGTGCTGCCCCTGTGTGAACCGGGTCTAATTATAAACATGCACCAGCCAATCTGTGTATGACATTGATACTTCAAATATCTCATAATGACAGATATATTACAAGCTTTTTGTTACTTCAGACAGACCACAGCGTCTAGGCACATTACTCAGTGCTCAGTACCCTAACTTCCTCTTTTCTTTACAGACATTTATTGCTTAATATTTTAACTAAACCTATGTTAAATGGTTGCTCTATTAAAGGAGAAGTATGGGTTTGGCTGTTTTCCCAGAATCATACTTACCTAGGTGGATGCAGCATCGGTCCCCTGCCGCCTCTGCACAGAGAACTGAGCCACGAACACCGCCGATGGCTCGGTTCTCTCAGCTCTCTGAGAGGAGAGCTGCTGACTGTCAATCAGCAGCTCTCCTCTCTGCTCCTCCACGCTCACTGGAGCTCACAGCTGTGGAGGGGCGGGAAGCAGCTGTCTGTGGAGGGGCGGGAAGCAGCTGTCTCAGTGTCTCGCTGAGAGGCTGAGACTGCCTTCAGTCCAGGCATCTGATGGATCCAGACTTCTGAAGTCGGGATGACGCAGTGCCTGGACTGATCCTGGTGACGTCAGCGGAAAGCGGACTTCAGACCGCTCTCTGCTGAAAACGGGTCACAGGAGTGCAAAACAAATTGCACTCCTGTGACCCTTAGGAGAAGCCCAGCCAAACAAGCCCAGGCTGGACTTCTCCTTTAAGTCACATTTAGAGCACAAAGTGAGGTGAATATAAAAAGGGTCTCTACCAAATCCTTTCAGGATGTGCTGAAAAAACAAGTCTGATACATGGAGGCCCCACCTCACAGCTTATAGGACTTAAAGGATCTGCTACTGACTGCTTGGTGCCAGATACCACAGCATACCTTTAGAGCATAGGTGTGCACACAGGGTGTGCCAGGTGTGCCCAGGCACACCCGAATCACCCTGTACAGCACAGATTCTCCCTACTGCCCTGGCTCCCCCCCATCCCTTCCTCTGCTGCGGGCACACACACAGGGATGTTTTACAATATGTGGGAGAAGGGGACGGTAAATACAGGTATGTCATTTAACGGCCCCTTCCCTTTCTGAATAAACACAGTGAGTGATCGGTAGCATGTGTTTGAGCTTTGGGTTGCACACCCTAATGCAATAGGCTGCACACACCTATGCTTTAGAGGTCTAGTGGAGTCCATGCCTCAACAGGTTATGGTCTGGGGTCACAATGTTATGGTTGATTGGTGTATACTTTTATGTATTACATTTTGTATGATGTGACAGAGCACGGCTCTGTCCCTATGGAAATAGGTTGGAAAAGGTCACAGAGTTTGCATGTCTGCTGACAGAAAAACTAAAGTCTACAGATTTGAAATGAAGAAAACTGCTCTGGCAGCTTTCTCCGGATTTTGCTATTTCCAGATGGGGCTCTGTAGTTATGAGATCCCTTGCGAGGGATGGTATCTCCAACCGTGTGTCCAGATCTTGTGGACAACCAGCAGGGTGTGTGCCCAGGTGCACACAGCCCATATAACGAGGGGCTGGTGAGAGCAGAAGGAGGCGGAAGGTAGAGTGTGAGAAGCTTGCTGCTGTTGAAAGACAGACCCTTGTCAGGAAAACTGCCCTATGTGAGACTACATCCCTGGTGAGGGGGGACTTCTTGTCTGAAGGACTGGGAAGGTTGGGACAGCTACAAGAGCCTAGGAGACCAGAAGAGGGTCTGGGAGGCTTGAAGAGTCGAGGCTGCTAGACAGTCCAAGGGGGCTGAAGGAAGTCCTAAAGTTTTGGGGACAGTGATCAAACCCAGGGGGGCTTGAGAACCCTGTTAGGGCTAGGAGTAGGCCGGTTCTGCAAAGAACTGCAAGTCAAGGCAAAGTAAGCCTAGGAGCCAGGTGGCTTGGCATTTTCTCATTTGTTGGAGAAGAACCCCTGTGTGGGCGATCCTGTATATAAACTTTTATTTTGATTGTTTTAATAAAAATGGGCTGCCACGCCCTAAAGGGGCATTAAAACCTGATAACTGACTGCTGTGGACTCACTGAAAAAATGCATCTATCACTAAAAACCCCCAATGTTACAATGGTAAAAAAAGATTCATTATAATTCTTTGGTAATGATGAGCTAAATGTATCAGGGTTCGGACGAGAAAAATCTTTGTGCTTGTCCCATGCGTTATTATCGGATGAACTGTCGTGATCAGGCCTGGAAAGCTTGTACTAACGATCAGATTGTTGTACAATTGCTTCGAAGGCTGTATTTTTCGTACAATTTTCTGATCCCAGAACATTGCACAGTTTCTTTTTTTTTTGTTAGAACTTTGTTGACATGTGTGACAGCAGGAAGGTAAAGTCACCTGGTTGCATCCAGGGGGGTAGATATATTTCGCCCAGATTCAGGCTTTACGCCGATTTATACAACTAGGTAGAGAGTTAATGAAGCCCAGCTGAGACTAGTGGGCTCATTGATGACTCATACCTCTAGGGAGAGGGCTGGGCGTCGTGCAGACAGGGAGTTGATGAGGCCAGCTGAAGCTTGTCAGCTCATTTAGGCCTCTATAAAAACTCCCAGATTCATTAGGGGTTAGCTCATGCCTGGAAGCAGACCTGTGTGGACTGTCTAGGGAGAGTGAACCCCTGTGCGGTGAGAGAAAGCCTGTGTGGCTACATTTTGCTTGGACATTTAAAACCAGGGACTAGGACAGCACTAGGCTGATCCCAGTCGTTAGTTAGGAAACCTGTAAGTTTAGTCAGAGGTCAAGTTGACCAGGATTTATTTTGTTTATGTTTTTTTTTGCCTTGCTGTGTTTTTGTCACTGTAAATAGAAAATAAACCGCACCTTTTGGATTTTGAAAACCACAACCTCCGTCTGCTGGGCCTGTTTTTGGGTGGGGAGCCCATCCCGGGGGTCACACATACCCGCTGCCGAGCTAACCCCCTCACAGTTGGTGGAGAACCAGTGGCAGTTTTTTTTAAGCCAGCATGGAGGAGATACTGAAACAGCTGGCTCTAGCAAATGCCAATCAACAGCAGACAAATGCAGGTTTGCAAAGGAGCCTTGCAGCCCAGCAGCAAGCTCATCAACAGAGCCTTGCAACTTTACAACAGAGTCTGGAGGCTCAGCAACAAGCCCAACAGCAATCTGAGGCCCGCTTCATAGACCTGTTGCAGAAGCAAGAGCAGAGACTACAACAACAGATGGAAGCAGTAATGCAGCAACGTCCGCAGACCAGTGAGGAAAGCCGTCCCACTAATACCGCGTCCTTTGGGGTGAGTCGTTTATTGACAAAAATGACTGGAGAGGATGATCCAGAGGTATTTTTGACCACATTTGAAAGGACCGCTGAAAGAGAAGAGTGGCCTGAGGAGCAGTGGGCTGGACTAGTGGCTCCTCTGTTAACTGGTGAATCGCAGAAAGCTTACTATGACCTAGAGCCTAACCAAGCAAAAGACTATGTGATGCTAAAAGCTGAAATATTGGCAAGGCTGGGTGTCACCCTGGCTGTCCGGGCTCAGCGTGTGCATAACTGGACTTTCCAGCTTGGAAAACCCCCCAGGTCTCAAATGTATGATCTCATTCACCTGAGCAGAAAGTGGCTACAGCCAGAGACTTTGTCCGCACCAAAGATTGTGGAACGTGTTGTAATGGATCGGTTTTTGAGAGCTCTTCCTACTGCCATCCAAAAGTGGGTAAGCCATGGAGACCCAGAGACGGCCGATGGTCTTGTGGATCGTGTGGAGAAATACTTGGCTACAGAGAACCTGACGGCCTCTTCCAGAGACACTCGGACTTTCCACCCTAAGACCAGACCATCCCCAGGGGCGGATAAGATGATTCCAAGGGGTAAGGGTGGAGAGAGTGAGAGGGTGGGAGCTCTACCCCAAGTTTGGCGAGAACAGCCTGGGAAATCAGCAGCTCAAGAGGCGGCAAGAAGGATCGTTTGCTACCGCTGCCGGCAAGCGGGACATATTGCAGCAAATTGCCCGGTTGTGGAGGAACCCATGCAGTGTGACTTTCTGACGGGCAGACGTCAGTCGCTGTGTGCGACAGTCGCATGCACTGCCATTCGAGGAACTGAGAAACATTTATGCAAAATGTGTATTAATGGTAGAAATGTTGTGGTATTGCTGGATTCAGGTAGCCTTGTGACCCTGATAAAGGCTGAGTTAGTTAAAACAGAGGTCTCTGGGAATAGCAAGGTAGCCGTTATCTGTGTGCATGGGGACACCCGAGAGTATCCAGTGACTACAGTGTGTTTCGAGACCCCCAAAGGTACCCTCTCTCATCCAGTGGGCTTAGTATCTCAGTTACCGCATGACGCCATTGTGGGAAGGGATTTTCCGAAGTTCTGGGAACTGTGGGATGATCCTGAGCCCCCCACTGGTGCCCCTATGTACCAGGAATGTGATAGCCAGAACTCCCCTGAGAGTGGTGAGGACTCTCCGGAATTTCCCTTGTCAGTATTGGCAGGGGAGACTCAAGAAACTGGAGAGGAGCCCACCTCCTCAGACGAAAACCTACCGTCTGTGGAGTTTTCTGATCTTGAGGTTCACAGGGAAAACTTTGCCACAGAACAGTTGAAAGACCCCGCCCTAATAAAGGCACGGGAAAACGTAGTGAAAATAGATGGCGAGTTAGTGAACCCAGATAATACCGGCACTTACCCATACTTCAGCGTAGAGAAGGACCTACTGTATCGGGTGGCAAAAAGGGCAGAAGAAACCGTTGAGCAGCTTGTGGTGCCCAAACCTTACAGGAAGTTGGTGTTGGAGTTGGCCCATGGGCACATTCTTGGAGGTCATCTGGGGACAGAGAAAACCCGAGAGAGGGTATTACAGAGATTCTATTGGCCTGGGGTGATGAAGGACATAGAAAATTATTGTTCCTCCTGCCCTGTGTGTCAGAGGTCGGCCCCGATGCCACATTTCCGTAGCCCGCTGGTCCCTCTACCCATCATTGAGGTCCCGTTTGAGAGAATCGCAATGGATTTGGTAGGTCCTATAATCAAGTCCGCTAGGGGGCACCAGTACATATTGGTTATAATGGACTATGCCACCCGTTATCCAGAAGCGATCCCTCTCAGAAATACCTCGGCCAAAACCATAGCCAAAGAGCTATCTCTTGTTTTTAGCCGGGTGGGTATTTGTAAAGAACTGCTTACGGACCAAGGTACACCCTTTATGTCCCGGGTTATGAAAGAGCTGTGTAAATTGTTCAAAGTGACGCAATTGCGTACATCTGTGTATCACCCCCAAACCGATGGGCTGGTTGAAAGATTCAACAAAACCCTAAAACAAATGTTGAAGAAAGTGGTGGATAGAGATGGAAGGGATTGGGACTGTCTACTTCCTTATTTGATGTTTGCTATTAGGGAGGTGCCCCAATCCTCTACGGGATTCTCCCCCTTTGAGTTACTGTATGGGAGACACCCAAGAGGGCTGTTGGATATTGCCAAGGAAACTTGGGAAAGTGAGAGTTCTCCCCACAGGAGTGTGATTGAGCATGTCGCCCTGATGCAAGATCGAATTGCACAGGTAATGCCCATCGTGAAGGAACATTTGGCCCAAGCGCAGTTGGCACAGCAGAGAGTGTACAACCGTGGAGCCAAGACCCGTACCTTTTCCCCGGGGGATAGGATATTGGTACTTGTCCCTACGGTTGAAAGTAAATTCCTTGCCAAATGGCAAGGCCCCTACGAGATAATGGAAAAAGTGAGCGAAGTGAATTACAAGGTCAGACAACCAGGAAGGCGAAAGCCCGAACAGATCTATCACGTTAATCTGTTGAAAGCCTGGAGGGATAGAGAGTCCCTAGTCGCAGACACTTGGTCACCAGCTCAAACTGGTTGCGTGATTCCTGAGGTTGGAATCGCAGCCACCTTGTCACAACCCCAACAACAGGAGGTTAAGGAGTTTGTGCTTCGCAACAAGGAGGTATTCTCTGAGCTGCCGGGACAAACATCTGGGGTAGAGCATGACATTATTACCCCGCCCGGTGAAAGGGTGAAGTTAAAACCCTATCGGATCCCAGAGGCCCGACGGGAGGCAATACGGGAGGAAGTACAGAAAATGCTGAACTTAGGGGTGATAGAGGAGTCCCAAAGTGATTGGTCTAGTCCCATTGTGTTGGTGCCTAAACCGGATGGGAGCTGGCGATTTTGTAACGATTTTCGTCAGTTGAACAAAGTTACAAAATTTGACACCTACCCCATGCCACGTATAGATGAGTTGATCGACCGGCTGGGAACAGCCCGATACATGACGACTCTTGACCTCACAAAAGGGTATTGGCAAATTCCCCTGGCCAAGTCGGCCAAAGAGAAAACCGCATTTGTAACCCCAGACGGGGCGTTCCAATATAAGAGAATGCCGTTCGGGTTACAGAATGCGCCGGCCACATTCCAGCGGAAAATGGACCAGATACTGAGGCCCCATCGGAAGTATGCTGCGGCTTACCTGGATGACGTAATTGTCCATAGCACAGATTGGGCCTCACATCTGCCAAAAGTGCAAGCAGTCCTAGACTCTATCCGGGAAGCGGGGTTTACGGCTAACCCCAAGAAGTGTACCATTGGGCAGGAGGAGGCCAAATATCTTGGGTACACCATTGGCAGGGGAGTGATAAAACCCCAACTCAACAAAGTCGAGGCCATCCAGAGTTGGCCACGTCCCAACAGCAAGAAGCAGGTACGGGCCTTTCTGGGAATCGCGGGTTATTATCGGCGCTTCATTCCCCACTTTGCTTCTAAGGCTGTGCCCCTAACCAACCTGACGAAAGGGAAAGGGTCGGTCATGATTAAATGGACCCCCGAGGCTGAGGCAGCATTCCAGTTCTTGAAACAAGCCTTATGTAGCCAGCCAGTGTTGTACTCACCCGACTTCTCTAGAGACTTTGTCGTACAAAGTGATGCGTCAGATGTGGGGTTAGGAGCAGTATTGTCCCAGGTCTGGAACGGGGAAGAGCACCCAGTCATTTACCTCAGCAGGAAGTTGAAGTCCCATGAGGTAAATTACGCCACCGTTGAAAAGGAGTGTTTAGCGGTGAAGTGGGCTCTAGATTCCCTTCGGTACTACCTGCTAGGTAGGCACTTTGACATGGTTACGGATCACGCTCCGTTAAAGTGGATGGCTCAAAACAAGGAAACAAATAGAAGAGTGAATAGGTGGTTCCTGGCCCTCCAGGAATTCAACTTCACAGTAAAGCATCGCCCTGGCGTTCAAATGGGGAATGTGGATGCTTTGTCTCGAGTACATGAATGCCTGATTGCTGGTGTTCCAACCCCGAGGTTAAAACAAGAGGGGGGGGTATGTGACAGCAGGAAGGTAAAGTCACCTGGTTGCATCCAGGGGGGTAGATATATTTCGCCCAGATTCAGGCTTTACGCCGATTTATACAACTAGGTAGAGAGTTAATGAAGCCCAGCTGAGACTAGTGGGCTCATTGATGACTCATACCTCTAGGGAGAGGGCTGGGCGTCGTGCAGACAGGGAGTTGATGAGGCCAGCTGAAGCTTGTCAGCTCATTTAGGCCTCTATAAAAACTCCCAGATTCATTAGGGGTTAGCTCATGCCTGGAAGCAGACCTGTGTGGACTGTCTAGGGAGAGTGAACCCCTGTGCGGTGAGAGAAAGCCTGTGTGGCTACATTTTGCTTGGACATTTAAAACCAGGGACTAGGACAGCACTAGGCTGATCCCAGTCGTTAGTTAGGAAACCTGTAAGTTTAGTCAGAGGTCAAGTTGACCAGGATTTATTTTGTTTATGTTTTTTTTTGCCTTGCTGTGTTTTTGTCACTGTAAATAGAAAATAAACCGCACCTTTTTGATTTTGAAAACCACAACCTCCGTCTGCTGGGCCTGTTTTTGGGTGGGGAGCCCATCCCGGGGGTCACACATACCCGCTGCCGAGCTAACCCCCTCACACATGTTACAAGTAACTATAACCCCAGTCTACAGTGCTCCTGAGCCACAGCTACCTGAATCGGCCTGTGACAGATTGCATAGCCACATAACTTCCCTGCCACGATCGTGTGGGGTGGCTTCACGGGAAGTGGGGAGGAGAGAGAGAGACGGCCAGAGACTGCAACAGACTGCTGGACAGAGGAAAGCCCTCCCATTGCCCAGGATACAGAGACACTGTGATTGGCTGCTGTGCAGCCTGGGAAAAGAGAAAGACTGCTGGGAGCCACCTGGAACTATGAGGGATGTAGTTTCCATGATACAGCAAAGTACTGTATGGATCAATATGCTAAACAGCTGTAGCGCTACCCCCAGTTAAGAGAGCCGCTGGTTTGTTTTCGGGCCCTGTGTGCAGTACCGCCAACGCCCGGCAATCTTACTCGACCCACGCTGGCACAGTTAGTCTAGAGTTATACTTATACCACATTCAATTGTATTGCATGAATTAATCTCTAAACAGTAAGACAACACACTAAGGCGAGAGATTGATTATAACGGTTTTACTCTTATAGTAAATAGCATAGGTATAACATTACACATGCAACTGGCTTGCAGAGCCCTGCAGCAATCAATTCAGCACACTATAATGGCGCTGCGCGGTACTCCACCACGCGTAGCTATTATGGTATGCGCGCCCTATGGCGCACTAAACAATATGCTGTCTCCCCACCCGAGTCAGGCCTGACATGGAGTAAATCTCAGTCACTTCCTGTAAGGATTTCTTCGCATGCCAGCTTTCGGTGGTGCACTTGATGAAATTCTAATTTGTAATCCACAACAGGCAATAACTTGGAACAACTATACTGGGGGGGGGGGGACACACTTCAACTCTGTCCTGCTACCGGTCCCCGCGTGGAACAGCAGATAAACGAACTGTGGGCCTATGCAGTTCTATAGGCCTGAACACGACACAGTCTATTGGTCTGGGCAGGTGCCCGCTCACCACTCCGGACGCGATCCCAGTCCGGGACTTCCACCTGCTGTGTATCCGCACACAGCGTCTGCAACGATCGGGTCCCCGATCCAACTGATGTCCTCACTCGACAAATCAGGATCCACCCAGGCTCCGCAGTGGGGTGAAAGGCTCTTTGGAAGTCACGCAAGGCCCCAGGCTTCGGGCCTTGCACCGCAGCAGATCCGCACAGGAAGACTGGTTGCTTGAAGCGCGGTGTCCAAAGAGGCCGAGCTCCGCCTCGCCTCTTCCTTAAATAGCCCCTCCCATGAGTCTCTGCGGTGGAAACTTTCACCCTGAGGCCGGATGAGGTTCTGGGTAACGTAGTCCCGGGGCCTTAAAGGAGACCCCGCTACACACTCCCCCCACTTAAACTCTTTGGTCCCCAAAGATAACATAACCTTAAATTACAGAACGTACAACATCAATCAAAGTTTCATATGATGTCGGCAGAGGAAATTCCCACCAAAAACGAGGTAGTGAACTCCCCTGCCCACAGGACACACTATCATCAGTATCCTGTCTAACTGTGCCAGAGACTGAGTTGGGGTTGCCTCCCACCAAATGAACAGTGGGAGGGTCAGGGTCTTCCATACTCCTTCTGGCAGTGACCACAGTGTCTTCAACACTCCTCCCCATTTGTGGGTAGGTTAATCTCCTGGGAGGTTTTATGGCTCTTCGCTTCCTCTGTCCTCTTGGACTTTCTGTTGAAACAGGTTCTTCTTCTGTAACTGACTTAGGAATTTCCTCTGGTTCCGGAGCCTTGGACTCCCGAGCAGGGAGGTACATGGCTTCCCTTGGTTCTTCCTCTGGGAGTAATTCACAGGCACTCTCCCGAGCATTTGACCAAGGACTGGACGGGATGAACTCAGTAGCTTCTGCATTCAGTGTTTGATCTTCGGTATCTTCGTCAGGTGGAAGATCAATAGCTGAAGTTGCCGGGGCCTGGGAAGGCCAAAGCCAACCAAGTTCTTCTCCCTCATCTTCACTTATCTCCGAGTCTTCTGTATCCTCGGCCAGAGGGGTCTGAGACCGAGTGTTGGGTCTGGGAGTGTCCAGAATGGACGTTGGTTCAGGGGAATCCATCATGGGGGGTATCCGAACCGCCTCAGCTAGTGGAAGTAGGTGGTTCCGATGCCAGGTCTTCAAAGGCCCCAACTTCCCTTCTGGTTTAAGTCTGTAAACGGGTAGGCCCGGTAGTCTTTTGCAAACAACATAAGGTTCAGGTCTCCATCTGTCTGCAAGCTTGTGTTTTCCAGGGATTCCCAAGTTCCACAGCAACACTCTGTCTCCTGGTTGTAGATCTTGGATCCTAACCTTTAGATCAAAATTTCTCTTGTTGCGGGCCCCCCTTTGCTCAGAGGCCGCCTGGGCCTGCTCATAGGCCACTTTCAAATTACGTCTGAGTCTATCGACATATCCCTTGTGGGAAGCAGCAGAACAATGGTCTATGGAGGTGCCAAAGGCCAGATCCACTGGCAGCCTTGCTTCTCTCCCGAACATGAGTCTATAGGGTGAGTATCCTGTAGCGTCGCTGATAGTGCTATTGTATGCATGCACAAGGGCCGCTATGTGGTTACTCCAATGTTGCTTCTTTTCACCGCTTAAAGTTTCCAGCATGTTGAGCAGGGTTCGGTTGAACCTCTCCGGCTGAGCATCACCTTGTGGATGATAGGGGGTAGTCCTTGTCTTCTTAATCCCCAAGGTATCCAGGAGCTTTCGTATCAGTCGACTTTCAAAATCCCTTCCCTGGTCTGAATGGAGCCATTGTGGTAGCCCGTAGTGTATGAAGTATTTCTCCATAAGTACCTTGGCCACAGTGGAGGCCTTCTGGTCTTTGGTTGGGAAGGCCTGAGCATACCGGGTGAAATGGTCGGTTACTACCAGAACATTTCCTAGTCCACTCAGGTCGGGTTCGAGGCAGAGAAAATCAATGCATACCAGATCAAGCGGGCTTTGACTTTGTAGATGGCCCATCGGGGCAGCTTGATGGGGCAAAGTCTTTCTCTGGATGCATCGTGCACATGAATGGCAGTATTCCTCAACTTCAGCCCTCATGCAGGGCCAATAGAAACGGTCCCTAACGAGTTGGAAAGTCCTTTCCGCCCCTAGGTGGCCATGGTTGTCATGCAGAGCAATCATGACAGTCTCTCTGTGTTTCTCGGGCAGGAACAACTGCCATTTGTCTTCCAGGTCATCAGAGGGGCCCCTTCGGTAGACCACTCCTTGACGCACCTGCAACCTGTCCCACTCCTTCTTCAACAGGCGAGCTTCCTTTGAGGGGTGACGTAGGAGTCTGTTCGGATCCTGGTTCTCCAGTGCCTCTAGGACCAATCTCCCCATAGGGTCTTCCAATTGGTCGGATCTCAACTCCTTTTTGGACAGTTTTGGTAAGTTATCTTCTCCCAGTTGGGTTACCCCACAGTATTGCTTGGGAACTCCTACTATGGTAACCCCTATCTCTTCTGCTCTTGAGCCTCCCCGGGCTTGGAGTTCAGCCCCTTGACAGAGGGCCCACACCCCGTCGGGTGCCACTTGGGTCCAGTCTTCTATACTGCAGGTGGGCACGTGAGATCTTCTGGACAAGGCGTCCGCATCTCGATTTCCCACCCCAGGTCTGTATTTCAGGCTGAAATTGAAGGCAGACAGCGCCGCCAGCCATCTATGTCCTGTGGCGTCCAGCTTTGCTGTGGTAAAAAGGTAGATAAGGGGATTGTTGTCCGTTTTTACAGTGAAGTCTGCCCCATACAGATAATCTCGGAGTTTGTCAACTACAGCCCACTTGAGGGCCAGGAACTCCAATTTATGAGTAGGATAGTTCTTTTCGGAGGGGGTCAGGCTTCTGCTCACATACGCAACAGGTCTCAGTTGCCCTTCATGGTCCTGGTAGAGCACTCCCCCCAAACCATCATGGCTGGCATCTACGTGGAGCTCATAGGGCTTCTTTGGGTCTGCGTAGGCCAGAACAGGGGCAGTGGTTAAGTTCTTTTTCAGCATCTGGAAGGCGTCTTCACACTTCTTATTCCACTGGTCCTTGACTGACTCCCCCGGCTTTCTGGGGCCTGAGTCATCCTCTTCCCCCTCCGTCTTCAGCAGCTCATTCAAGGGCCTGGCTATCCGAGCAAACCCCTCCACGAACCTCCTGTAATAGGAACAGAATCCCAGGAAGGACCTGAGTTCTGTTACGGTGGTGGGCCTTGGCCAGGAGGTGACTGCCTTCAATTTTCCAGGGTCTGTGGCCACCCCATCTTCAGAAACTATGTGTCCCAGATAGTTGACTGAAGACTGATAAAATTGGCATTTTTCAGGTGAGAGCTTGAGTCCTTCCTCACTCAGTCTCTTCAAAACCTTCTCCAGCCTTTCTTCATGTTCCTCCAAAGTTGTTCCGAAGACAATGATGTCATCCAAGTATACGAGGACTTCGATGAGGTTCATGTCTCCCACAGTCTTCTCCATGAGTCTTTGGAAGGTAGCTGGAGCTCCAGACAGGCCTTGAGGCATCCGGTTGAATTCGAAGAACTCTACCGGGGTTATGAAAGCCGTCTTTTCTTTGTCTTCTGGATGCATCGGGATCTGATAGTACCCGCTCTTGAGGTCCATAACACTGAACCACTTGGCTCCAGACAAGCTCTGTAGGGCATCCTCTATCCTCGGAGTGGTATACTGATCCGGTGTGGTTCTCCGGTTGAGGGTCCTTTAGTCTATGCACAGCCTCAATGACCCATTCTTCTTCCGGACCACCACTATGGGGGAGGCATAGGGACTTCTAGATTCTCGAATCACCCCTGTTCGCTTGAGCTTGGCGAGCTGCTCCCTCAAATCTTCGAGGTCTGCCAACGGAACCCGCCTAACCCTCTCCCTGAAGGGCTTGTCTTCCTGGAGGCGGATTCGATGGGTGGCACTCCTAGCACAGCCCACATCAAATTCATCATGGGAAAAGATCCTTTCCCACCTGGTCAACTGGGCCTTGGCTCTCTCTCTCCAAGCTCTGGGCAGGTTTGGATTCTCCATGGAAAGTTTCTCCCACACAGTACTTTCTCCATCTGTCTTCTCCACATCTGATGAAGCAACTGGTGTAGCTGGGCTCACCCGGCCCAGCAACAACCTGGCTGGGATCTCCATGGGACCATCCGTGGTGTTTCTGACACTCACAGGCACTTTACAGTGGGCCTTCTTCAGGGCCCTCACCGGAACCACTTCTGGGACTACTTCTAAGCCCGAAGGTTCTTCCGTTGGATCGGGTTCCAACATGACAAAAGTGCCAGGCTGCTCCCAAGTGAGTTTCACTGTGGCTTTCAGGCAGGTTACTTCACCAGGCTGCAGCACTATCCCCCTTCTTCCCAGTCTCCAGACCTTCCCTACCCCCTCTTCCGGGGCCTTCTGTTCCAAGATCAGCCGTTGGTAGGCGGTCTTCAACATTGGGTGGATCTCAGTGACTGTGGGGTTCTTCCTTCTTGTCAGTGGGGCCAGAAGTCTTCGGACCAGATCTGTGTTGGTCCCTATTATTAGGGAACTCTTGTTAGCTCCAGGCGGTCGGGGGCACACCACAGCTAAGGTGACGAACACTTCAGCCTTTCCGGCTATGGACGGGTTAAAAGTCAGTTTTATGGGCAAATAGCCATCATAAGGGAAGCTCTCTGTCCCAATTCCCCATATCTCCAACTCTTCAATCTTCTGGATGGGTAGGTGACTCAGATGCCTGTCATAAAAGTCCCGATACAGCAGGGTCACATGCGCCCCAGTATCCAATATGGCTCTTGTGTAAACTCCCTCCACTTGAATAGATACTATTGGGGAGGGGCCCACCAGCTTCTCTGGATACCGCTTCGAAGGGGTCTCTTTCTTTTGATCTTGCATTTCCCTTTTTGACTTTCTTTCTTCCATTTGTCTCTGGACTTAAGTCTCTCTTGGGCCTGGTATGCATTGATCTCCCCCCTTTTTAGGGGTGTAGCTACCCGCTGAGGGACATTACTGTCTTTCTTTGGAGTGCGTTCCCTCTGAGGAACCTTATGTTTCTTCTGAGGGGTCTTGTCCACTCCTCTCATGTGCTTCTTATTCAGTTTGGAGCTCACTGAAGGTAATGGGCACCCGGCTGACTCCTTCACCGGGGCCCGCTGAAGTTTTCCGGCGGCTTGCGGTTATTCAGTCTCTTCTTCTTGGGGCTGGAACACACTCTGGCAGCGTGACCAACCCCTCCGCAGTTGAAACAAGTCATATCCCCCCTATCTTCCAGGGATGCGGGCGCTGAGGTATTTGGAAACAGCTCCTTGCTTGGGCTTTCCCTCTCTGGTACCCTTGACTCCTTTTCCATCAGGGAGGTCAGCATCCCCAACACTTGGGACATCTGCGACTTCAAGGTATCCACCTCTGCGTCTCTTTCCAGGGTCATGGCCGTCCTGACCATCACGGGAGGAGGATTCACCGTCTCAACTGGTTTGTTCCTCTTCTTCTCCTCCAGCATAGCTTCTTCTTCTCTGACTACTCGGATCAAGTCAGGGTACTCCAGGCTCTTCCCGTCCTGTCTTGTACGTAGCGCCAGTGCGATGGGGTCCAGGGGCTGAGATCCTCTCATCACCTGCTGAACACGGACCTCATCCACCTTCCGCGGATCAATCCCCTTCTTAAGGATCATCTTGTGCAGTATCTTATCCAGGCGCTTCATGAAATCTGACAGTTTTTCTCCTGCCTTTTGGTAGCAGTGCTCCAGCTGGTAAGTGAGCTCAGTGATTTTCTCTGTTCCACCAAACACATTCTGCAGGATGTCCAGATAGTCCTGCGCATCACAGTCTGTCTTGCTCATCTTAAGGTTGCGTATGGCCTCTAGAGCAGGTCCCTTCAAGCTCTCAGCAATTCTCTGCTTCTTTCTGTGGTCTGGGACTTCCTATTCTTCTAAGGCCTGAGTGGCACCGTCTAACCACTCCTCAAACCCCTCTTCACCCGAAGGTACAGGTTTCCTCCCTGAAAACATTCTGAGTTTTTGGTATCCTGACATTTGGTAATCTGGAGGGTCTTTCTGACCAGTGCATGTTATCGAGGGTTGGGGAAGATGCCAGAAGAGAAGGAGAGATTGAAGGCATGAAATAGAGAGTGTAAGAATTATATTTTTTGGAGGGCAGATTAATACCGGATGTAGTCCTGCTGGGACTTAGGCCTCGTACACACGACCGAGTTTCTCGTCGTAAAAAACACGTCGTTTTTTTCGACGAGATTCTTGTTAAGCTTGTCGATTTTCTCGTCAAGCTTTCTATGCGTACACACTGTCATTTCCCAATTTCCTCGTTGTTCTCCGCGCTCACGTCCAGCACGTACGACGGCACTATAAAGGGGAAGATCTTTTTTCTTGGCGCCACCCCTTAGGCTGCTTTTGCTGATCTCGTGTTACCGCGTGTGAAGTAAAAGTTTGGGAAGAGACGATTCGCGCTTTTCAGTCTTCGTACTTTTCAGATCGTTTTCTGCCGTTCAGTTTGTGCTTGTGGGTTCGTATCTTGACTTTCAGGGCGTCTAGGCAGGTCGTATCTGTTTTACAGTGCGTTCTTGCCTGTTCGTTTCTGATTTTCATTTCGTTATTCATAGGCCTTGCTGTTCTAAAGTGCGTTCTGTTCTGTACGTTCTGATTAGACGACCGTTTCCTAGCCATGTCGCCTGGACGTTCTCGTCGTCGAGTTCGTGCTGTGCGTGCGCTTGGTGTTGGTCTGCTTGTTTTGGACCAAGACCAGTCCATGAATGGTGTGAGGAGGAGTTCATGGACCAAGAATTGGTTGCTCCAGCGGGACCAATTCTGCCACATGCCTCTGCTGCGGGAGATCGTCGAGAATAATCCTGAGGACTACAGGAATTTTCTGAGGATGTCTGACCCCGTTTTTCAGGAACTGTTGGCTTTGGTGTCCCCCTATATTACCAGGAAGGACACCGTTATGCGGGAAGCCATCAGTGCTGAGCAGAGGCTCATCGCCACGTTGCGTTACCTGGCGACAGGGAGAAGTCTTCAGGACTTGAAGTTCACCACAGGCATCTCCCCCCAGGCTCTGGGCCTCATAATCCCAGACACCTGTTCTGCCATCATCCAAGTCCTGCAGGAGGACTATATTAGGGTAAGTTTGCTCCCTTAACATCACATTTTAGGTATTACATGTATGCTAATGTATTGTATTTCTTTCATCCTTCCCTAATTACCATGATTGTAATATGCTGAGAATGTCCCCTTTGTCCCCATGCATGTTGGAAGCTTTAGATTGCCCCTTTTTTCTCCTCCCTAAATATTTCCCTTCACTAACTTTTCCAGCAGGGGCGCCTGTTGCTCCAAATGTTGGGGGGTTGCCTATTAAACGCCCCCAGTTGTCCCCTCCAATGCAGCCATTTTGTTCCCTCAAATGCAGCCATTTAGTACCCTCTAATGCAGCCAGTTTCCCCCCAGCCCTGCACTTACCTTCTTGTGGTCAGCGCCATCCTTCTTCTGTCCTTGATGTCTTCTCCTTCCCTTCATGTTGCATCAGCCAATCATGTTACCATTAAACAGACTTGGTGAACATGATTGGCAGAGCAGCCTGTCAGTGTTTACCCAAGGAATGCCCCCCTCCCTGCGTCCCCGATTTTTCTTTTAGGAAGCCAATTACATCCCTCAGGTTGTAATTTGCAAGACTATTTTACTACCTGTTTCTGCTATGCAATTTTAACCCCCTAAATGCCGCAATGATTCATATGTCGGTCGCTTTACAAGAGGCCATCCACCTGAATAGTGTGCGGCATAGACAATACATAGGTTCATGCAACGCATGAACCTATGTATTGTTCTGAGTGATGGGCACAGGAGAGAGGGGGCAGTGCTCCAGCGCCCACTCTGGACGCACTGCCACTGCAATGCTATCCTGTGGCCAAACACATCTCCCCCCCCCCCAAAATAATTTAGTAATGGCCCATCAGAGGGGGTGATGAATATGATAAATGAGCCTTCAATTATCCTTTTTTTACACACCTTAATAAACTTATAATTAGATTGATGTTGGCCTCTAATTTTTTGGGATAGAATTTCCTTGTAATGTATGACTTTGTTTTTCTAATATTATTTCATCTTGTTTCACTCCCCAGCTTCCTTCCACGCCACAGGAATGGCAGACTGTGGCATCGGAGTTTGCCACGCGGTGGGACTTCCCCAACTGCGGTGGTGCCATAGACGGGAAGCACGTCCGCATCGTGCCGCCACCCCGTTCTGGGTCCTACTACTACAACTACAAGGGGTTTCATAGCATTGTGCTGATGGCGGTGGTGTCAGCACGGTATGAATTCCTCTATGTTGATGTAGGGAAGAATGGCCGGATGTCCGATGGGGGATCCTTCATCCAGACGGAGTTTGCCCTCCGTCTCCAGAGTGACGACCTTGCGTTGCCACCGGATGCAGGGAATATTGAAGGACTCCCCTTTGTTTTCTTGGCTGATGAAGCCTTCGGACTCGGACGGCATCTTATGAGGCCATTTCCACAGAGGACCCTGACCCCAGAGAAGAGGGTGTTCAATTACCGGCTGGCCAGGGGCCGAAGAGTCGTTGAAAATGCCTTCGGCATAATGGCCAGCCGGTTACCGCCTTTTTATGACTTCCATCCACTTGGCGGACTACAAAATAAACTATGTAGTGTTATGCTGCTGTGTGCTACACAATTTTCTTTGCCGCAAATCGAATTCATATATGGCCTCAGTTTTGCCAGAGGCTGGACTTTCCCCTGCAAATCCCCTTCCGGGCCTGGAATCTGCCCGTCTTGGCTTGCCCCCCCAAAATGCCCGTGTGGTTCGGGACAAATACATGGAGTATTTCACGGGTAGGGGGGCAATTCCTATGCCAGCCTATGTCTAAGTATCCCAATAAAAATCTTGTTTAAACCTTTAATTATTTGTTCTTTCCTGTCTCCTAGTTTGTCTTTGTGCATTTGTAGTGGCAAGTGTATTTTACTTTAGTAAATAACAACCATTTCACTATGTAACCTTACAAAAGAACCAAATAAGCTTAGAGGGTATTATAAAAAGAAGCTACACGTTGTTTGTGGTCAAATATTTTACTCTGTGCACATTCTCTTCATTTTTTTTTTTTTTTTTTACTTTGGGGTTGGCCTGGCCCCAACCCGGCAATTTTTGGCTTATGAAAATACAAAAATAACAGTTGCATTTCAAAAATTACAACATTGGATACCTCTGAGCAATCGGAGACATTCACTTACACAAACTATGTCTCTATGTGCCCGTCCTAATATGGGGTCCTGCCACCCCTTGCCCAGCCAAAAATTGAATATGCACACATGTTTTTTTTTTTCATATAGGAAGTTTACAATCCTGATCCCTATTGTCAACATGTGCTATCTGCCATCAGGGGTGATCAATGGACGTGTTTTGGGGGTGCATCCCCTTCCTCAGTTCACCGACTTTTGATACGAGGAAGGGGTTGCACCCACAAAAGACGTACATGGATATCCCCTGATGGCAGATAGCACATGTTGACACACTGTGTGCATATTCAATTTTTGGCTGGTTTGATAGTCAAAAAATTAGAAAAAATTATAAAAACAAACATGTAAAAACAAATGTGTTTGGATGGCTTATTGAATTCTCCCCAAAACATCGAGAATGTCTTTAAATGTTTGTTCCATCACATGGATTCTTTGTTTAATTAGGTCCAGTTCCGTGCTACATTCCATCACTTGCTGGATGAGGCGGAGGGCACTGTCAGCAGAGAACCGTGTACTATCCTTCACAACATTTACATCCCCTAAAAACCCCAAAAAAATATTAATATAACTCTGCAGGCCTACCTCGCTTACCTTAAGCTGTGGTGTCAGATACTGACCTGTTGTGGTGACCAGATCCACAACGTCATCCACCTCTCCTTCCTGCACTTCTCCTTCCTCCACCTCAACTTCCTGCACATCTTTCGGTTGTGGGTCTTTGGGAGTTTGGGGTTGCTTGGAAGTTGTGGGGTGCATGTGCTCCCTGGAGTGTCCTCCTCCCAGTCTTCTCTCCCCTATGAGAATAAAACCAAAGGTCTATTTATCACACTGTAAATCTCATTGTTAAAATAAAAACAGGCTAAATTGTTTGGAAGTGGGGTACAAGTGTGTGTTTGTGCGGAATTTAAAGAAGAATGCATTATTTATGACCCCAAATATGTTTAGTATTCACATTTGGATGTAATTTTTTTGACATGGAGGCACCACAAAAATTCTCTGATGCACCTGTGTGGGACACCCAAAAAAGGCGGGTCTGTTGCCCACACTATAGTGCTCCAAAGTACAGATGTGGAAGCAGCTGCTGAGTGTCCTCTCCTTTACACTGATAAAAGTTTGCATTTCATTCTCTTTACAAACACATCATCTAGACTTAAAAATTATCCACAATACTTGATCAAAAATGGCAGATGTCTAATTACTTTTGTGGCTCTTAAATAAGCCAAAACTGCGGATAGTGGCCGAACGAAGTGTCGGTAACGTAACGAACGATTACTGTGCCCAACCTAGTTCAAAATATTACATTTTGGAAGGGAGTCCAATATGATAAAAAAAAAAAAAACATGTCAGTTTATAAAAAGATTAATAGCAGAAACGTCGTCATTTTACTTACTTTTAGCGAGCATCCTCTTTATGCTCCTCAACTGGTCTGGCTCCCTCAGTTTGAGGTCTGACCACCTCTTTCTGAGCTGCTCATTTGAGCGTTTCACCCCGAACTTCGCCCTCAGACTCTTCACAACTTTAGTGAGGATTTTGGCCTTCCTTCTATTTGGTTTGCTATACGGCCCATGCTTGGCATCATAATCAGCCTTGACCAAGATGTCCACCATCTCCGCCATCTCCGCCAAAGACATATTCGATGCCTCGAATCTCCTCCTTGATCGTGACGTGTCCTCGGTCTCCGGGCTTGTCTCCTCGCTAGTTGCGGAATTATCAGACACCTGCTGTAACTTCGCCATATCTGTCTGCGCGCCGAAAGAGAAGGGGCGGGGAAAAGATGTAAGTTAGAACGTCATGGGCGGGCGACGTGTGCGGAGCGACGTGTTCGAATTTTGACGCATGCGTGGTGTGTATATAGCAAACACACATGTGACTATAGTACGTTCGGTGTGCGGAGAGAGGAGTTCAAGTGACGGACGTGCGAACGAAGGTATGTGATTTTGTGACTTGTAAAAATTGTTGGCCTATACTGTCTTGAGATTGTTGGAGGATATATATGGTGACTAGGATGTTAAGGAGGTTAGACTGTTTGCCTCACATTATTTAAATATAATTTATTTAACTTGCAGATACAATATGAATGTCTTTATTAGCGACAAAGAGTTCCTGGCGGAATTTATTGACCGGGTAAGGGTGCTGCCGGCTCTGTGGGAGACGAAAAACCCCATCCATAAAAAAAAAGGGGTGAGAAAAGCAGCGCTGGAGAAGCTGCTCCCATTTGTGCATACCAAGGTGCCCACAGCCACAGCAAAACAAGTGGACACTAAAATTGGGAGCTTGAGAGGTACCTACAGGACTGAACGCTCTAAGGTGCTGGCTTCTCAGAGGTCAGGAGCAGCAGCAGATGATGTTTATGTCCCGATTTTGTGGTACTACAACAGGATGTCCTTCCTGGATGACCACATTGACACAAGGCCATCACTCTCCACTCTTCCCCCCAGACTTCCCTGCAGCCAACCTGAGCCTTCTCTGGAGCAAGAGGAGGCAGCCATCCTGGATGATCCAGATTTGGCCATCTGGAGCCAGGTATAGTATTAACTGAAAATGTATTGGGATAAAATTAATGTTTGACAAATATGTCAGGATGAGAAACATACATTATTTTGTATTCCACAAGTGAAATCAAGATCTGTAGACATTATTCTGCACTTAATTGGGTGCTAAATAGTCAATCTGATGTAGTGGTAAATTTAAAGCAAGGATTTATGCATTTACATTCTAATTGCTTCAATCAGGATTACAAAGTTTGATGCAAAGATTAAACCAACATATTAAACTATGTTCCTTTTTCATACACAGGATGAAATCAGCCAGGAGGAGGGTCTGGAAACTGTCAGGCAGGAGGAGGAAGGGCCCAGTGGCAGCCAGGAGGTGGCAGGGCCCAGTGGCAGCCAGGAGGTGGCAGGGCCCAGTGGCAGCCAGGAGGTGGCAGGGCCCAGTGGCAGACAGGAGGTGGCAGGGCCCAGTGGCAGACAGGAGGTGGCAGGGCAAAGGAGAAGCACCAGATCCCAGGTGCCTCCCATCCGGCTTCACAAAAGAGGCAGGAGGGACAGGACCACCAGTGAGGCAGCAATGGCCCTTATTAAAGAGGCCCATGCCACCCTCAAGGAGCCCACATCCCCTGAAGAGGCCATTGCCGGCCTAGTGGAGGCTAAGTTCAAGGTGATGAGCATGGAGCAACGCCTCCTATGCGAGCCCCTGCTCATCACCTTGCTCAACAAGGGGGTGATGGAGAAAATTACACCCAATACCGCCATATGTGAGGTGGCCCAACTGACCCAACCTAAACCTCCACCTCCACCTTCCTCTTCTGCCCCACCCCCTTCTGCTACACCTCCACCTTCTGCCCCACCCCCTTCTGCTACACCTCCACCTTCTGCCCCACCCCTTCTGCTACACCTCCACCTTCTGCCCCACCCCCTTCTGCCCCACCCCCTTCTGCTACACCTCCACCTTCTGCCCCACCCCCTTCTGCTACACCTCCACCTCCTCCTCCTGACAGGAGTACCCCTCCAGTGGGCCAGCCTCCAGCCAAACGAAGAAGGAAGGCTGCAGGGAAGGCTTCAGGAAAGGCTGCAGGAAAGGCTTCAGGAAAGGCTGCAGAGAAGGTTGCCAGGAAGAAGAGGAAGTGATGGCCTTGCTTCATTGTGGTCGGACAGAAGGCAGCCTGTTGTAGTACCACACACTTGGGACATATATCTCACCTGCTGCTGTTCCTGACCTCTGGGAGGCCAGCATCAGATTGTGTTCAGAAATGTTGGCCTTCTCAAGCTCCCAATTTTAGTGTCCACACAGGGTTGCTGTGTGCTCTGGGGTCCCTGGGATGCACAAATTGCAGCAGCTTCTCCAGCGCTGCCTTCTCTTTATTTAATTTATAAACATGAATAAATGTGTTTTTTGTTTAAGTTCATACTTGACTATGTGTATTTTTAAATAAACAAAATCAAGCTTTGGAGTAAGCAGATACATTTGACTGACAATAAAAGGCACAGATATCACCCCCCCAAAAGAATAACTAAATCTGATTAGCACAAAAACATGGTGTGAAATTTAAATAATATAGATTCCAAAATTAAATGGGAGATCGCTATCAAAACATTGTGAAATTATAATTAACATCATTTTGAAAAATCTAACCATTTAAATTATTCCGAAAAACTTGCACGATATAATACACATACATCTTATAAAGAGCAGCATGAAAAAGGTTAAAAATAAGGCATAACTCTGTGTGAATATCAGCAGTAAAAGAAGGTCACTCGTTTTGATTAATGTAACATTCTAACGAAGATTTCAATGCAGAACATTTAAACGATGAAATATTTTTGAGCGTGACGAATATGCTCTCTCCATTATGAAGGCTTGTTTTACCAGAAGATACGCTCCCGTCTCATAGTTGCTTGTGAGCATGCGCGCTTTTGGAAGAGTCGTAAAAGCATACACACGAACCATTTTCTCGTCACAAAACAGGCCGACGAGAAACACGACGAGGAAATCTGGAATCCTGACGAGAAAATAGAGAGCAGGTTTTCTATTTTCTCGTCGAGATTCTCGGCAATTTTCTCGTCGTAAAACCATACACACGAACGTTTTTCTAGACAAAAAAACTCTCGCGGCACTTTTCTTGACTGTTTTGGACGAGAAAAACGGTCGTGTGTACGAGGCCTCAGTCTTGAGCCTCATACACACAATCAGACTTTTTGACAACAAACTTCAAAATGAGCAGGTTTTCAAAAAAACCCAGCCGTGTGTACGCTCCATCGGACAAACTTTTTCGGTTTTCATCGGACAAAAGTTTGCTCTGCAAACGGACAAACTTTTCGGCAACAAAAGTCCTATGATGCAAAGTCCTATCGTGTGTAAGAAATCCATCGGACTTTAGTCCGAAGTACAAACACGAATGCTCAGAAGCAAAGACCAGCCGGAAGCGTTCTGTCTTGTAAAACTAGCGTTCGTAATAGAGATATCACATTTGTGACGCGGCAAGTTATGAAATATAGAAATGCAGCGCACAT
Source organism: Rana muscosa (assembly GCA_029206835.1). NCBI lineage: Eukaryota > Metazoa > Chordata > Amphibia > Anura > Ranidae > Rana > Rana muscosa. The sequence continues at coordinate 253,676,334 of CM055121.1, read as the reverse complement.
TCTCTTCTTCTTTAATAATGGGATAATAATAAAGCTGCTTTGCTGATGATACAGAGAAATGACAAACGTATTTACAAAGGATTTGTGTTCTAGTGAACAAACTTCAACACTGAACAAACTTCTACTAACTCGAGATTAGCAGAAGGAGCCCAAAGGGTGACGCTGGAGAATTGAACTTCCTCTTTTGAAGTGTCGTCAGTACGTTAAAACGTCACTACGTTCGTGTTTGTTGCCGAAAAAGTTAGAGCGTGTGTATGCTATGGGCATTCACCGCCAACTCCCTTCGGACAAAAATCCACAGAAAAGTTTAAAGTCCAACCGTGTGTACGAGGCTTTACTCCACAGGTTGACTTGGTTCTCAGATGGGTGAGAAATGGAGTCTACTACTACTCATCCCAAACAGGGGGCCCCTAAATAAACATCCCATGACTTCTGTTGTATACCACAAAGTGTTCAGTTCTTGGAATCAAGTATTCATTTATTGGGGTTGATTTACTAAAGGCAAACAGGCTGTTCATTTTTCAAGGGAAGCTGCACTTTGCATGAAAATTTTCCCCATAGCTTAGTGAATGAGGTGAAGCTCTGCTGACTTCCATTGTCCAATCATGTGCAAGCAAAATGCAGTTTTAATTGTCCTCGCATTTGATTGGGTATTATTAAAGCGGAGTTCCACCCTTTTTTTTCGTTTATTAAAAGTCAGCAGCTACAAAAAGCATAGCTGCTGACTTTTAATAAACCGAAACTCACCTGTCCCACGGTCCAGCGATGCGGGTGCACGGAGCCCCGCTCCTCTTCCCCTCTTCGCGCCGTCATTTCTACTGTGGGCAACCGGCCATGACAGCTTACGGCTTCACGGCTGGGCGCGCACTGCGCATGTGCGGCTTGCGCTGCGCTCTGCCATTGGCCAGCGTTCTTCTGGGACCTGTGTTGTGTCCCAGAAGATCACTGGCAGGGAGGAGGAGTCAGGAGGAGTCACCTAGGCAGCCTAGGACCCGGAAAGAGGAAGTGGGACAGGAAGTCCCACTAAAAAGAGGGTACACACTCCCCCCACCCCCAAAAAAAATTGGCATGTCAGGGGGCGAGGAGTGCTTAAAGCGGAAGTTCCACTTTTGGGTGGAACTCCGCTTTAAGGCAAATTTCACCACAATCGCTAAGCTCTAGGGAAACTTCTCTTGCACAGTGAACAGCCTATTTGCCTTCAGTAAATGAACCCCAATGCATTGATTTCAGTCCACGAAGCACTGTGCTAAGAAAAGTGCAGTTCTCTGTCCATTAGGAACATTTCAGCTGACAGAATGTGTGAACTTTGTCAACAGAAAGCCAGACTCGATTATCTTTATTAATTGCTGCTGTAAATGGGATAACATGCTTTGTGATAATTTTCTAAATGGTAAATATTTCCTGTGCTTATAGGAACCGGATGGATTATTTGATAACCAGTTCAAGCAATCATTTAGCCCAGGTTCACACTGGGGCTGCGGGAGTGAAGCCTGCGAGTTCAGCTGAACTCGCACGATTTCACTCCTGCTGGCAGTCCCGATTTCAGCCGCGATTTCAAAGACATCTGAAACAGATGTCCATGTAAATCGCGGCTGAAATCGCAAAAAGTAGTACAGAAACGACTTTTTGTAATCGGTGCAGCGCTGCAGATGCGGCGTCGCACTGATTAGGACGGTGCCATTGCCCGCAATTTGCGGCAAATTTCGCAGATTTGACATGCGATTTGACATGTGAAATCGCATGTCAAATCGCACCAGTGTGAACCAGGGCTTATGCTACTTTCAATGCACAAAAACTCTAACGACTACCATCTGTATACTACTTCTAAAGTAGCCGCTGGTTGAAATGGATCCTCTGTTCTTAGCCTTTACCTCCTCAAGAGCCTCAGTTCCTCTGACACACCAGGTTAACCACTTGACCTCTGGAAGGTTTTACCCCCTCTTTATGACCAGGGCATAATTGCTATTCAAAACTGCGCTACTTTAATGCCTTGTACACACGGTCGGACTCTTGCCCGTGCAAAAGTCCACCGTGAGTCCGTCGGAAGTCCGACGGAAAGAAAGAGAACAGGTTCTCTATCTAAGGTCCGTCGGACTTCCAACAAAAAAAGTCAGATGGAGGCTACACGGCCGGACTTTCCGAGAAAAGAAGCCAGTCTGACTTTTTTCCCGGAAAGTCCGGCCGTGTGTACAAGGCATAACTGGTAATTGCACAGTCATGCAACATTGTATACAAATGAAATTTATTTAATTTTATTCACAGAAATAGACATTTATTTTGGTAGTATTTAATCACCATTGTTTATTTTTTATTTTTTTGCTTTATAAACTAAAAAATACTGAGCATTATGAAAAAAAACTTTTTTTTTCTTTTTTTTACAGTGTTTTTACATACTCTCAACTCATCAGAGTAGTTCAGTGTCACCATAGTGGAGGAGTGATCAGGGATTTTTTATTTATTTTTTACACTGTTATGCCGCTTGCAGGACTTTTTTTCCCATCCTGCAAGCGCACCACCCCAGTGTGAAAGCACTTGGGCTGCAAGGGTGGCGCTTTCCAGGCGCTTTCCAGGTCCTATTTTTAGCCGAAAAGCGCCTGAAAAAGCCCCAGTGTGAAAGGGATCTAAATGTTAATAACAGTGATGAACACTGTATAAGTAATAGTTAACTGTCATGCATGGCTCTCCATTCATGACAACTTGCTGTCTGTTGAAGTGCTGTTGACGTGCTGTGATTGACTACAGCTAATCACATGGTACAGGGTGTCAGGTACCATGTGATAGCTGTGGACAAATCACAACATGTCAACAGAATGTAAGCAGTCATGAATGGAAAACACCGGACACAGCAGTCACAGGATCACGCCACTGTGCATGTGCCGGGTGACATACTAGTACGTTGCGCAGCCTGGCTATGCTAGTTGTCCGCAGTAAAACTACTGTGGGCGGGCGGCAAGTAGTTAAAAGGATACAAGCAAACACAATGAAACTCAGTTAATAATTCCTTTCACCCAATGCCAAAGTTACCTTAAGTTGACTAAAATTAAATGGGTTTAGTTAAATTGTAGTGCATTATTTAGGCTCCGCTTCCACTAGTGCGACTCCAAAGTCCCGCGATTTAGAGAGCGACTTTGATGCGACTTCAAGTGCGACTTTGATCCGACTTTACACTCTCTGGATCAAAGTCGCATCAAAAGTAGTGCAGGCACCTCTTCAAAGTCGCTGCAACTTCAAGTCACATAGATTGGAACCGGTGCCATTGAAATCAATGCGCTGTGACTTGTCATGTGACTTGTGTCCAAAGTCACATGACAAGTTGCACTAGTGAAAAATGGAGCCTTAAACATTTCTCTAGAATTTCCAAACTCATTATATACTCCTGGAGTAAAAATCGAATAACATGTTATTATTTCTGGTTTTAGGGTTGGACATGCATTACAGACACAGATTTAGTTGCGATATACCGGTATAATGTCTTTTTAAATAAAACCAAGTTTCAGAAACAAACAAAAATATTCCTTTTTGACAAACAGAAGTGCAACGTTAAAATATATATATATATATAAAAAAACAAAAAAACTGTAAACTCCATTGGCTGTAATGCCATTGCAGATATTACCTGAATGTATTACCAACATTGAATATTAAGAAAAAAAGCCTATTTCCTATTTTTTTTTTCTTTCTTTCAGAAGCTTAGTAGGTGCCCCCTACCTATTCTTATGTGGCAGTGCAATACATGTTTAAACTTTAATGTGCTATTATTTTAGGCTGGACTGGAGATGGTATTGTGTTGCTAGCAGAGGGAGCCAAAGGGATAGGGTGAATGACCGTAATGTGTGGAACTGCATAGGAAAGGGAAAGGATTGATGGGAGCCTGCATCTCTTAGCCAATACAGCTTGCCGATAGAGTCAGGTGGCTGTGGCTTTAACAAAATGGAATTGATTTTTGTCATAGTTATTGTCAATTGACTTCATTAAAATTGAATTTTTGTTTATTTTTCGTCACTGAAAACATTTTGTATACAAAATTAACACTGCTATGTTACCATAATGATTGAGACAATTATTTATTTATTGATTTTTCAATATTGTGTAGGGATATGCTGCCCTCTACTGTCTGAATGGGGCTGTGTTGCTGAGTGTTCACCAGGGGCGGCCTCCATTAGGGGCGCCGCCCCACTATTCATGCGTCGGGGTGCATGGATTCCAATGGGGGGGGGGGTGTTTTTTTTTTTAAGCATGTTATTTGAGCCCACTGCACTATCACACTGAATCTCCAATCCTGAGACCCGTTTCCCGATTGGCCAAAACGACAAACAATCCTATTGGACCACGACGAGGAGCGAGGAGATGTAGAGGCCGCTGGAAGAGACGCAGGGGATGAAGCCGCCGCCCGGAGGGAAGCGTTGCCTGGGGGTAAGTGCGGGGCTTATCAACCAACTGGAGTGGGGTTACCCGACCCGAACAACCCACGGGGTGGGGGTGGGTGGTTGTGTGCAGAACTGACCGATCGCCTGCCACATGGGGGGGGGGGGTGTTCACAGAGATTATTCATGTACATTACTTCCTGAAGAACAGGAAGTTCTTGTAGTTCCTTTCGGATTACCCCATCTGAGGAAGGCAGCAAGGCCTGCGTGTCGGCCTTGTGTAGTGTGTTCCGGGTGTTGAGAGAGATAGAGAGAGAGAGACAGCGTCAGTGTCATTTCATTTAAGTTAGATAGAGCAGGCAGGCAAGTCAGTTAGCTGCAGTTACAGTATATGCAGTATATATATGCATCCTAGGAGTTGTGTGTGTATATATATATATATATATATATATATATATATATATATATATATATATATATATATATATATACGTAGCGCCCTCCTCACTCCCCTCTTTTTCAAGGCTCATCTTTCTCTTGTCTAGGGGTATCTTAGAGGGGAGGGAGCGGGGCGCTACACGTGGGGGCTCGGGTCCGGTATAGTGTTTGTGCACCACAGAATTGAACGTGTCTGCTGGAGGAGTTACGCGAGTAGGCAGGCCTTCATTGGCCGAAGTGCATCCCTGCTCGAAGTCGTGGACATGACCCAATGAAGGGAAAGGCCCGCGCAGAAGAGTGGAAAAAGGGGGAAACTCAGCCGTGTGAAGTAGTACACGTGGGGGTTTCTATTTGCACTGCGCCACCAGGCACACCCCCGTGGCTTAGTTCGTGGGCGTGACTCAGAAACAGAAAAGAAGAAAAGCCTGCGAACTGGAGCAAAAGGGGAATAGTCCAATACGTGTGAAGGACTACACGTGGGACGTTGGCGCAAAAACTTTGCAGTGTGCGATGGATCAGCAACAGGTCGCCATGTTTGGACATACCTCGTGGATTCCAGTTCACCTTTCCACCACGACATTGACTGCCTCTGCTCCGGTAACAGATATGGGGATTCGGCTAAAGCCAAGGGGTCGATTCGCCCTGTATTCGTGCATGGACGTTGAGGCCCTGGGTGTGATTTGTCCAGGCTGTTCGGGACTGGTGTGCCAACTGAAGCCATTCGGGCGATGTAAGGCCTGTGGGGAGTTCCTGTTCGAAGTGGATCCAGCGTTCGAGAGGCCGAGAACCATTTACCCTGGCCGTGCTGCGGGCAACACCACTCAGAGAGGAGGAATCACAGCTTTGACAGCCATCCCTGCACACACTGCAACGACCGCGGAGGAGGTCGTAAAAACTCAACGGGAGAAATCCGAGGATGCTGACTCGGTCACCACTGTCTCGCAGCGTCCGCCACCGAAGAGAAAGACCGGTATGGTAGCCCCGACCAGCGGTAGTGGTGGACCGTCTTGCCCGCTTACGCCCGGCCCGGATGGATCCGTCGACAAGAGTTCCGGACGTCCCGCTTCAAGTAAAGGCCGAGGTAAGCCAGGCGGAGAGATTTGGTGTGTGGGCGGACGTGTCGGGAAGTCATGGCCCAGTAAGTCCGCGGGAGGTGGTGGCTCCGTTTCTACAACCGGCTACATACCCGCGGAGGAGTGTGACACCTCCGACCTGGAGTCGCTCTCGGACATGGGAGACGACGTGGCAATAGACGAGCTGTTTGCCGAAAAGGGCTGGGACAAAGTACCTCTCGCTTCATCTCGGAGGACCAGAGATCCACCCATGTCTACAGGGGAAGTACACCCTGGGTGGAGGCACCAGCGCCTGAAGAGAGGTCCCGTCCCCAGTCTGCCCCTACATCCCCGGTGCCATCTGTACCGAAGGCCGGGGAAAAGAGACTGCTACTACGGGCACCTATGCCCAGACCAGATGTGGTCAAGGTCCCTCGCCACCCGGACTTAATAGTTTTGCCTAGCGAAGGGGACAAAGCTACCATGCCTCCTTTGGCGAGACTACAACGCCTATTTGGCCAGAAGGTTGCTGCAGAATACGGATGGGAGTATCCGTACTTGTCGAAGGAACTGCTTTATGAGGTGGAAGTGTGCCGGGAGCGCTGGTACAATGACTTTGTGTGGACCCACCTTCAGGTTCCGCACGCCCGCAGGTACCTGGCATGCTCTCCCAAGGCCTCTCAACGTTTCAAGGACTGCAAGGCAGAGTGGATGTTAGGACGACACATCCATGCAGACAAGGTGCTGATCCGGCGTAAGGAAGGAGAAGATGTGGAGTATCATCTGGAGACTATGGATCAACACTTGAAGCCACTTGTTCTGCCGCATCCCCGCTTTTATCTGTAGGAGAGAAGAGACTTCGTTTGTTATGCTGCTGAACTTTCTGGGACCGTTGCTTTTGTGCCCAGAGGAATGAAGAACTGTTCTTGTTTTGTTCTTCACTTTTCCCGCAAGAGATTATGGACTCTGGGTTAGATAGGGCCCAAAGAAAAAGAGGAAAAGTTCCACGAGTGCAGTTACCGTGATGCTGTCACCAGGTGGCAGTGTTGCGCAACGTTAAACACTTTTCACGCATTCACTCCTTGGAGAAAAGGGATTTCTTCCCAGAGAAGTTTATTTTCTCTCACACAAATACATGTGTCAGGGTTTATGTGTGTTGATTTCTTTATTTTCCCTCTGCAGGAGAACATCCTATCAAGATCACTGAGAATGGGGTGGATCTTAGTCAGGATGGGTGGGAAAAGTATAATGAAAAAATGTGATTCAAAGTTATGGTTAAATGCTGTTGTTTCTTTCCCTTTTTCATACAGGGCTCAGACACAATTGCTTCAGTTGGGTAGTTCTTTTCAAAAGTTTATTTTTGTACAAATTGTTAGTCGGTTTCTGGATTGGACTATGTCAGCCGTTGAGGGCATGGTTTACTCCAGACACTGGGGACCAGTGTCAAACCACCAGGGGGAGAGTGTAGCGGGTATGTACTCTCCCGGGTGTAATTTGAACTTGGCAGAGACATCAGTGATGTGTAATTCCCTGCAGCCCAGCGGGTGGCGCTGTTGCCCTGGGCTGGGGTTGAATCATTGCTGTGTGCTGTGCCTCCTTTTTGTCCTCTCTCGGCAGCGGTATGGTGGGGCGGGGAACCCGCCGTGCTTGCTGGGAGAGGGTATAAAGGGGCCGGCCATCTTTGTCACAGGGTCAGAGTCCCAGGCACCTTCAGCCTGAGGGCAGTGGTTCGTGTCGGTCCTCTAGGCGGCCTAGGCCTAGAGGACAGCCGGAGGTCGTGATCCATCCCAGGCACCTTTAGCCTGGGGTGAGGTACTTGGAGGTCTGGAGCTCAGTGCCCCAAACTGAGTTCCGCGAGGGAAGGAGGTCCTAGGGAACCCCGGGAGTGGGTACCCGAATCCGGAAGGCGCAATGGACCGGGGAGAGCTCCTCGCTTGAAGACCCGGTGCAGCATATTGCCGGTGACGGGTGAGCCTCTCACCGGAGACCGCCTGGAAGGAAATTCCCCCTCGCTCGGAGACCGCAGCCCACTTTCAGGAAGGAAAGTGGAGAACGCATTGTGTCTGGGCCTATTCGCATCCACACCTCCTTTCCTGTTCTGTTAACCAAGGGAGTTCAACTGATTGTGTTCATTCGTGTAGCACTACCCCCGTAGGAGCTGCTGTTTGTTTGATTTGGGTCTACGTCCTGCCTATCAACCCCTGGAAGTGGCTCAAACCTTCCCTTAGCACAACTGATATGAATAAGGAGTGTGAGACCTATTGAGTATTAGGAGACACAATCCTGCATACATCACACAATAACCTGTAAATGTTATTACCTTTGCTGGTCACTAGTCCTTCTAAGTGACAGAGATACTTCACACAAGTTATATGCTTAATCAAAGGTACCTTTACTCAGTATAAAAGGGAAGGGTAAAGAATCACATTAATACACACAGTTGACTCTGCATGCGCATTGCAGAGTCAATAAACCAATAAGGATAGGTATCACTGAGATTAGGTAATAACAGGAAATAACATCAGCTATATATATGTACATGTATCTATATGTGTCTCTGCACGGCTAACTGGTTGCTCGCGAGCTCCCCCTTTGTTGCAATACCTTGCACGTGTTCATTCCCTATAATAGGTAAGCAAGGCCTATCTGCGTCCCACTCAAAGTTCCTTTCTCCAATGAAGTCTTCGCTAGCCACCGTCGGTGCACAAGTTAAATTGTAATCCACAGGGTTTCAACAAGATGCTGTAATTATCCGCAATATACCTGAGCACTCGTGTGCCTGCCACCCACTAATGACGGATGCACCAATCTCTGATCACATAGTCTCCAGTGAGATACACTAGGCCGCAAGCTGTGGCGTGATAGGTGAAGTGTGGCTGGCACTAACTAAATCACTTTCCTCTAAGGTAGTAGTCAATTCTGGGCAGGTGCCCTTCTCACCAAACAGGCCCGACTTTCAGATAGTCTCCTCTGGCTTGTCCCGGTCACTCGATCTCCACGCTTCTGCTTCAGCTGCAGTCTCCGGACTTCGTCACTAACAGCATATGGTGATGGACGACTCCGGTCTCTGCTGGGCAATCACAGGACGCTGTGGACGATCCTGTGCTGGAAATCACTCAGGCACTCCCGTAATTTAGGCCCAGGCTTCTGGCCTAATCCTTAGGAAGCAGGCCTCCGTGCCAACTTCCTGCTTGATTGAGAGCTGGATCCAGAGAGAGAGACGCTGGCCCCTCCCCTGGTTTAAGTAGTCTGCCCAGAATGCTTTGCGGTGTTGCAATGCACCCTGGGTAATGTAGTCTGTCTTTTACTAAAAGCAACAAAGTCTTTTCTCCTAGCTGATATCTGTCCCAAAGTGCATTAGTTGCATTGTAACACTTATACCACCGGAGGGAGCCGGATTCCTTCTTACATATGGACATCCTGCTACACACTCCCCCCACTTAAAGTCTTTGGTCCCCAAAGAGGACAACAGTATGTAACCTAACACATACTTTGGCAATACCTGCAGGGAAATTTGTTAGTTTATGCATGACAATAAACAACTTGCCTTTTCATAAGCAGGATTTAAACTTAAACAGCTCATATCATAACACAGAGCCGACAGAGGAACCTCCCACCAATTATCACAAGGAGGGAGGTTGTCCTGTATACGGACCACCGACACTTGGGTGTCTGTTTCAGATGTGCTAGGGAGTGAGCTGGGGTTGTCTTCCACTGAATCTGAATCTGGAGTGGAAGAGCTAGACTGATCAATGGTTCTCTTAGAAGTGATGATGGCCTCCTCAGAGCATTCACCCAATTGGTCGTACGTCAGTCTTTTTGGGGGGTGAATTACTCTTCTTTCCCTCTGCTCTTTAGGTATCATATTCTCAAGGACATTGGGGCTGGCTGTTTCTAGAAGCTCTTCAGGGGCTTCCTCATCTAGTTCAGGCATGTTGGGCTCCAGAACTTCAGGAGCGTCCCGCTCTCCTTCAGATAGAGACAACGACCCTTCTTCTGGGTCTTCCATTGACAAAGAGTCTGAGTCATCAGCTACCTCCTCAATGAGAATGTTTGAAGGCACAAATTCAGGAGCTTCTGCCCGAAGAGTTCCATTGTCAACTGTTTTGGGTGAGGTTTGGGAGGTGGTCATGGGTTCTGGCAATTGGGATGACCACAACCAGTCAGATTCTGCTTCTTCATCCTCTTGACCTTCATTGTCAGAGTCTCCATCTCTCACATCTGGAAGCACTGTTTGAGATCGGGTGATGGGTCTGGAACCTTGAGAAGTTGAAGGGGTTTCTTGTGAGTCAGATGCAGGAGGCATGCGAACTGCCTCGGAGAGGGGCAACAAGTGATTCCTGTGCCAGGTCTTTAACGGTCCCACGCTTCCTTCTGGCCTAATTTGGTACACAGGAAGGTTTTCCAGCTTCTTGCAGATAACATAAGGTTGGGATTTCCAACGGTCAGCCAACTTATGTTTTCCCGGAATTCCCAAGTTCCTCAACAGCACTCTATCTCCTGGCTGTAAATCTTGAATTCTGACTCTTAGGTCAAAGTTTCTTTTATTTCTCAGCCCCCGTTGGTCAGATGCTGCTTGGGCCTTTTCAAAAGCTGCCTTCAGACTCTTTCTCAATCGGTCTACATACCCCTTGTGGGATGCTGCTGAGGTATGATCCAGCGATATGCCAAAGGCCAAGTCCACTGGCAACCGAGCCTCCCGCCCGAACATCAAACGGTATGGGGAATACCCGGTGACATCACTGGCAGTGCTATTGTAGGCATGCACTATGGCAGCTACATGCTTGCTCCAATGCTGCTTTTTCTCTGAACTCAGAGTCCCCAACATATCCAAGAGAGTCCGGTTAAACCGTTCAGGCTGAGCATCTCCTTGTGGGTGATAAGGGGTTGTCCTGGTCTTCTGGATGCCTAACAGGTCTAATAACTTCTTTATTAATTTGCTTTCAAAGTCTCTGCCCTGATCTGAATGAAGGCGTTGGGGTAGACCATAGTGCACAAAGAATTTTTCTACCAGTACTTTGGCTACTGTTGAGGCCTTCTGGTCTTTTGTTGGGAATGCTTGAGCATATCTGGTAAAGTGATCTGTTATCACCAAGACATTCCCTTGACCACTCAGATCAGGCTCCAGGCAAAGGAAGTCAATGCACACCAGTTCCATAGGTCCCTGACTTTGCAGATGGCCCATTGGGGCTGCTTGACGTGGCAAGGTCTTCCTTTGAATGCATCGGACACAGGAATGGCAATATCCTTCCACTTCAGCCCGCATGCAGGGCCAATAGAACCTATCCCGTACAAGGTGAAAAGTCCGTTCGGACCCTAGGTGACCATGGTTGTCATGGAGGGCAGCTAGGACCGCTTCTCGATATTTGGCTGGTAGAAACAGCTGCCACTTCTCTTCTGAGTCATCAGAGGGGCCCCTTCGGTAGACCACCCCTTGACGTATGTGTAGCCGATCCCACTCCCTGCGCAACAATCGGGCTTCTCTTGGGGAGTCTGTTTCAAGCATCTCGGGACGCTGGCTTTCCAGGGCCTTTATCAGGAGTTTCCCTAAAGAGTCTTCTTCTTGCTCCTTTCTCAAATCCCTTTTTGTCAGCTTGGGCAAGCCCTCCCCTTCGACTTGGGTCACACTGCAATAGCACTTCGGTACTCCAACAGCTGAGACCCCAATTTCTTCGGCTCTTGACCCACCTCTGGCTTGAAGTTCTGTCCCCTGATATAGGGCTCGCACTCCCTCTGGGTCTAGTTGGGCCCATTCTTCGGTAGGGTCGGTGGGGGCATGAGACCTCCTGGACAGGGCATCTGCATCCCTATTTCCCACTCCGGGTCGGTACTTCAAGCTGAAGGTGAAGCTTGAAAGGGCAGCCAACCACCGGTGTCCCGTTGCATCCAACTTGGCAGTGGTCAGAAGGTAGGTGAGCGGGTTATTATCTGTCTTCACCACAAACTCCGCCCCATATAGGTAGTCTCTCAGTTTGTCTACCACTGCCCATTTCAAGGCCAGGAATTCAAGCTTGTGGGTGGGGTAATTCTTCTCAGCAGGTATCAGACTCCTGCTCACATATGCAACGGGTCTTAGGTAACCATCATGTTCCTGGTACAGCACCCCACCCAGCCCATCTCGGCTGGCATCTACATGCAGTTCATAAGGCTTCTTTGGATCAGCATAGGCCAGGACTGGTGCAGTGGTAAGACTCTTCTTTAACATCTGGAAGGCTTCCTCGCACTCCCCTGTCCACTGGTCTTGAATCGACTCTTTGGGCCTTCGGGGTCCCATGGTGAGTTTCACTGGTTTGACCAGCTCTGGAACATCTTCTTCCCCTTCGTTTCTGAGTAACTCGTTCAGGGGTCTGGCAATCTTGGCGAATCCTTCTACAAATCTTCTGTAGTAAGAACAGAACCCCAGGAATGACCGAAGCTCAGTCACGTTGGTAGGTCTCGGCCAAGAGGTGACGGCATCCAGCTTCTCTGGGTCCGTGGCCACCCCTTCTGCAGAAACGATATGGCCCAGGTAATGGACTGAGGACTGGTAAAATTGACACTTCTCTGGGGAGAGTTTCAGGCCCTCTTCACTGAGCCTCTTCAGGACCTTCTCCAGTCTCTCTTCATGCTCTTCTAGGGTTCTCCCGAACACGATGACGTCGTCCAAATATACCAGTACCTCTATTAGATTCATGTCCCCGACGGTTCTCTCCATTAGCCTTTGGAAAGTGGCGGGGGCTCCTGATAACCCTTGAGGCATACGGTTGAACTCAAAGAACCCCACAGGGGTGATGAAGGCTGTCTTCTCCCGATCCTCAGGGTGCATGGGGATTTGGTAATATCCACTTTTTAGATCCATTACACTGAACCACTTGGCCCCTGACAGACTCTGCAGGGCGTCTTCAATTCGGGGAGTGGTGTATTGATCTGGGATGGTCCTTCTGTTTAGTGTTCTGTAGTCGATACACAGTCTCAGCGACCCGTTCTTCTTTCGGACTACCACTATTGGAGAAGCGTAAGGGCTCCTGGATTCTCGAATAATCCCCGTCCTCTTCAGCTCAGCCAACTGTTCCCGCAAGTCTTCTAAGTCACCCAGTGGGACCCGTCGAATTCTCTCTCTAAAGGGCTTATCTTCTTGTAAGCGTATCTTGTGAGTGGCACTCCTTGCGCACCCCACATCGAACTCATCTTTAGAGAAGATCTTTTCCCACCTTGCAAGTTGAGCTTTGGCCCTTTTTCTCCATTCTGGTGGGAGGGCCGTGTCTTCAGAACAGAGCTTCTCTATGGTGACTTCACCCCTTTCTTCTTTCTTCAATTCACACGGGGCAATGGGGGTGGCTGGATTCACCTGGCCCAACAGCATTCTGGCCGGCACCTTCACTGGTGTATTAGCAGTGTTCCTTATACTCACTGAAACCCTCCCATGGCTTTTCTGTAGGGCCTTCAATGGGATCACTTCGGGGATTACTTCAATCCCTTTCTGTCTTTCCTGTGGGCCTGGTTCGAAGACAATGAAGGGGCCTGGCTGTTTCCATGTGAGCTTGACAGAAGCCCTCAGGCAAGTCACCTCTCCCGGTTGTAATACCTTCTCCGTCTTGTCTAGCTTCCAAATCTTGCCAACTCCCTCAGCCGGGGCCTTCTGCTCCAGTACCAGGCGCTGGTAGGCTTGCCTTAACATGGGGTGGACTCTTGTGGTCGGGGCTTCTTCCTGTTGGGCCAACGGTGTCAGCAGTCGCCTGACTAGATCAGTGTTGGTCCCTATGATGAGTGAGCTCTTGCTGGCCCCTGGTGGGCGAGGGCACACTACTGCCAGAGTATCGAAGGTCTCTGTCTCCTCAGCCACTGAGGGATCAAAAGTCAACTTGATTGGCAGGTAACCGTCATAGGGAAAGCTCTGAGTTCCAATACCCCATATTTCCAGTTCCTCTAATTTCTGTAGGGGCAGATGTTTAAGATGTTTATCATAGAAATCCCTATACAGAAGAGTCACTTGAGCCCCAGTGTCAAGAAGAGCCTTGGTGTAGATCCCTTCTACTTGTATGGAGACTACTGGAGAAGGCCCCACTAACTTGGCAGGGAACTCCTTCAACACAGACTTCTTGCTGGGTTCAGTTACCTGTACCCTCACTTCTTTTTTTCTTGAGTTTCCGGTGGGTCTCAGTCCCTTCTGGGTCTGGTGTGCACTGGCCTTCTGTTCAACAGCAGCCTAGAGGCCTAATTGGCAGAGGTTTAGGTCCTTGACTCTGATGTTTTGGATCATTGGACTTCTTGAAGGAGTTCGTGGAAACTGGTGGGCGCCCGGCTGACTCCTTCACCGGGGCCCTCTGAAGTTTTCCGCCGGCTTGAGATATCTGGATGCAACTTCATCTGGGCTGGGACACACTGCTCTAACATGCCCGATTCCCCCACAATTGAAGCATGTTATCAATCTCTTAGGCTTCTGTACTAGTTCCATATTGGAGCTAGGAGGTTTTTTTGGTTCCTCTGACGTGTTCTTGTTGTGTGGCACAGAGGCCTGGCTAGTCAGCATGGACACCATTTCTACTAGTTGTGACACCTGGGTCTTTAGGAGTTCAACTTCTGAATCACCTTCTTCTGCACTTAACATTCTGACTCGGGCAGTTGGTTCGGTGTGTTGACTCCTCCTTTTGTCTTCCAACATGGCCTCCTCCTCCCTGACTATCCGGATCAAGTCGGGGTATTCCAGGCTGCTCCCGTCCCGCCGGGTGCGTAGCAATAATGCAATGGGGTCCAAGGGTTGAGCTCCCCTCAACACCTGCTGGGCACGGGCCTCATCCACTTTTCTTGGATCGATCCCTTTCTTCAGTAGGATCCGATGCAGGATCTTATCCAGGCGTCCTATGAATTCTGACAGCTTCTCTCCCTCTTTTTGGTAGCAATGCCCCAGCTGGTAAGTGAGTTCAGTGACGTTTTCCGTCCCGCCGAACACATTCTGCAGAATATCCAGATAATCCTGTGCATTGCAGTCCTTCTTGCTTAACTTGAGGTTACGTATGGCCTCCAGAGCAGGCCCCTTTAAGCTTTCCACAATCCGTTGTTTTTTTTGTTGTTCTGGCACCTCCCATTCTTCTAGGGCCTGAGTGGCGCCATCTAGCCACTCTTCAAATCCATCTTCCACTGAAGGTACAGGTTTCTTCCCAGAAAAGGTCCTGAGTGTCCTGTATCCTGACATCAGGTAGTCTGGATGGTCATTTTTACACTTGGTCACAATCTCCCCCAGGGCAGCGCACAATTCTGAGCTAAGGGTGGTCAATGGTGGTGAACCGGGACCCTTTTGTTGGGCGCTCCCTCCTGTGCTGGGGCCTCCTGAAGTAGTGGATGTGGGGCCATCTTTATTCTCTTCTGGGTGTATCAGGAGGAGTTCTACTTGGTTTGTATTTTTTATGCTGGCACCCTTGAAGTAGTCAGAGATTCCGTTCCTCCACTCACATAATGCATAGGTGTGGGGATTTGCAGTATCTGTCTTTATGTCAATCACCCATGGCTTCCTGTCCGTGGACAATGCTCTCAAGACTGGAGTTAGCTGCTCCTCTACCCAGGCCTCTCTCTGGATTTCAACCACCAGGCCATTTCCGGGTAGGATGCCTTCATCCCTGCACCACCGGGCTACGGCAGCAGGGTCCATTTCTGTGCTGTAAGGGTTCTGTCTAGGGGGAAAGTTGATTGCAGAACCGTAGAATATCCCGGACGAGCCCCCACGTGTAGCACTACCCCCGTAGGAGCTGCTGTTTGTTTGATTTGGGTCTACGTCCTGCCTATCAACCCCTGGAAGTGGCTCAAACCTTCCCTTAGCACAACTGATATGAATAAGGAGTGTGAGACCTATTGAGTGTTAGGAGACACAATCCTGCATACATCACACAATAACCTGTAAATGTTATTACCTTTGCTGGTCACTAGTCCTTCTAAGTGACAGAGATACTTCACACAAGTTATATGCTTAATCAAAGGTACCTTTACTCAGTATAAAAGGGAAGGGTAAAGAATCACATTAATACACACAGTTGACTCTGCATGCGCATTGCAGAGTCAATAAACCAATAAGGATAGGTATCACTGAGATTAGGTAATAACAGGAAATAACATCAGCTATATATATGTACATGTATCTATATGTGTCTCTGCACGGCTAACTGGTTGCTCGCGAGCTCCCCCTTTGTTGCAATACCTTGCACGTGTTCATTCCCTATAATAGGTAAGCAAGGCCTATCTGCGTCCCACTCAAAGTTCCTTTCTCCAATGAAGTCTTCGCTAGCCACCGTCGGTGCACAAGTTAAATTGTAATCCACAGGGTTTCAACAAGATGCTGTAATTATCCGCAATATACCTGAGCACTCGTGTGCCTGCCACCCACTAATGACGGATGCACCAATCTCTGATCACATAGTCTCCAGTGAGATACACTAGGCCGCAAGCTGTGGCGTGATAGGTGAAGTGTGGCTGGCACTAACTAAATCACTTTCCTCTAAGGTAGTAGTCAATTCTGGGCAGGTGCCCTTCTCACCAAACAGGCCCGACTTTCAGATAGTCTCCTCTGGCTTGTCCCGGTCACTCGATCTCCACGCTTCTGCTTCAGCTGCAGTCTCCGGACTTCGTCACTAACAGCATATGGTGATGGACGACTCCGGTCTCTGCTGGGCAATCACAGGACGCTGTGGACGATCCTGTGCTGGAAATCACTCAGGCACTCCCGTAATTTAGGCCCAGGCTTCTGGCCTAATCCTTAGGAAGCAGGCCTCCGTGCAACTTCCTGCTTGATTGAGAGCTGGATCCAGAGAGAGAGACGCTGGCCCCTCCCCTGGTTTAAGTAGTCTGCCCAGAATGCTTTGCGGTGTTGCAATGCACCCTGGGTAATGTAGTCTGTCTTTTACTAAAAGCAACAAAGTCTTTTCTCCTAGCTGATATCTGTCCCAAAGTGCATTAGTTGCATTGTAACACTTATACCACCGGAGGGAGCCGGATTCCTTCTTACATATGGACATCCTGCTACATTCGCATGAGAATAAAGTAGTGTTGGACTTTAATGGTGTGGGGCTCATTTCCTGACAGACATTGTTCAAGGTAACTCTGTGATGGAGGATCCAGGTGCACAGCACTGACCCGAAGGTAAAACAAGAACGTTGCTTATACTGCACTGACACCTGTGGTGGAGGCCAGACGTGGTGTCCCCGCTCCCTCCCCTCTAAGATACCCCTAGACAAGAGAAAGATGAGCTGAAGAAAAAGAGGGGAGTGAGGAGGGCTTTGCATATATATATATATATATATATTGTGACAGCAGGAAGGTAAAGTCACCTGGTTGCATCCAGGGGGGTAGATATATTTCGCCCAGATTCAGGCTTTACGCCGACTTATACAACTAGGTGGAGAGTTGTATAAGGCTAGTGGGCTCATGGATGACTCATACCTCTAGGGAGAGGGCTGGGCGTCGTACAGACAGGGAGTTGATGAGGCCAGCTGAAGCTTGTCAGCTCATTTAGGCCTCTATAAGAACTCCCAGCTTCATTAGATGTTTGCTCATGCCTGGAACCAGACCTGTGTGGACTGTCTAGGGAGAGTGAACCCCTGTGCGGTGAGAAAAAGCCTGTGTGGCTATTTGCTTGGACATTTAAAACCAGGGACTTAGGGACTAGGACAGCACTAGGCTGATCCCAGTTGTTAGTTAGGAAACCTGTATGTTTAGTCAGAGGTCAAGTTGACCAGGATTTATTTTGTTTATATGTTTCTTTTGGCTTTGCTGTGTTTTGTCACTGTAAATAGAAAATAAACCGCACCTTTTTTTTGATTTTGAAAACCACAACCTCCGTTTGCTGGGCCTGTTTTTGTGTGGGGAGCCCATCCCGGGGGTCACACACACCCGCTGCCGAGCTAACCCCCTCACAATATATATATATATATATACACACACTGTATTCAGTTTAGCTATATCCGTTCCTGTTATTCTCTTCCTTATATACTGACAGGCAGGCGGGCAGCAGCAGTATTTTCAGTCAGTGTACGGTTTCCTGTGCACAGTGTGCAACTAAAGCTAACTGCAGACATTTGCTGGTGTTCTCTTCCTAATATACTGACAGGTGGGCAGCAGTAGTATTTTCAGTCAGTGTACTGTTTCCTGTGCACAGTGTGCAACTAAAGATAACTGCAGACAATTGCTGGTGTTATCTTCCTAATATACTGACAGGCAGGCTGCAGCAGTATTTTCAGTCAGTGTACTGTGTCATGTGCACAGTGTGCAACTAAAGCTAACTGCAGACAATTGCTGGTGTTCTCCTCCTAATATACTGACAGGCAGGCAGCAGCAGTATTTTCAGTCAGTGTACTGTGTCCTGACTCCTGGGTACAGTGTGCAACTAAAGATAACTGCAGACAATTGCTGGTGTTCTCTTCCTAATATACTGACAGGCAGGCAGCAGCAGTATTTTCAGTCAGTGTGCTGTTTCCTGTGTGCAGTGTGCAACTAAAGCTAACTGCAGACAATTGCTGGTGTTTTCTTCCTAATAATACCACAGGCAGGCAGCTGCAGTATTTTAAGTCAGTGTACTGTATACTGGCCACAGTGTGCAGCTAAAGCTGACTGCAGACAATTCCTTGTGTACCTACCTATTCCAATACATCAAATAAAGTATGTCTGGAAGGCCAACAAGGAGAGGCAGACAGTCACAGGCCAATAAAAGAGGGCAAGCAGGCTCTGTGTCTAGCGGCAACAGTGCTGGTCGTGGACACGGTGCATCCTCATCATCACGTGGCCGTGGAGCACGCATGTCCTTTTTTTCGTCAGCTGGCCATGTTGAGCCTCAACATGCGGAAGACTTGGTAGCGTGGATGACCAAGCTGTCCTCATCCTTGTCTGGCAAAGTGGCCTCTTCCCTCGGCTCAAGGGCATCAGTCACTCCTTCCCTAGCCCCACCATGTCCTCCTGAGGAGTCCCCCGAACTGTTTGACCCACAGTGTTGGGTACATGCTGCAGGAGGATGCACAGCGTTTTGAAGGCTCTGATGATGGAACCCAGCTAGAGGAAGGCAGTAACATGAGCCCAGAGAGAGGGGGTGCTCAAGAAGGACAGCAAACTGGCAGTCATGTTCCCCCAGCTGCAGCATACTGCCAGGTTTGCTCCAGTGATGAGGAGGGAGGGGATGATGAGGTCACTGACTCTACATGGGTGCCTGATAGGAGAGAGGAGGAGGAGGAGGCACATCTCCAATGAGGCAGGATGCCCTCCAGGGGCCAGCTTAAGGGCAGCACACCGACTGCATCACACCGCAGAGCTCCGCATGTGCAGGGCGCTGCTGTCTCTGCGCGTTATTCCAAAAGTTCTTTGGTGTGGGCCTTTTTTGAGACATGTGCAGCAGATCGCACCTTTGCTATTTGCAACATATGTCTGAAGCGTATCTCGTGTGGCCAAAACAGCAGCCGCTTGGCCACCACATGCTTGACCAGACATATGTCGACCTGCCATGCAGTCCGTTGGCAAGCATACAGAAAAGACCCACACCAAAGAACAAAGCGGACCTCTACTTGCTTCTCATCAGCTGGGATCTCCAACCCCACTATATCTTCAGTCCTCTCTGAAACCTGCACTGAGAGGAATGAAGGTGTAGAATTAGGTGTGTCACAGCCAACTACTTGTGGGCAATCTGCTATCGGTACACCAACATCAGATTGTACCAGGAAAATTTCCCTGCCCCAGCTGCTGCACCGCCAAAAGAAGTTCGCTCCCAGCCATCCACATGCTCAGAGGTTGAATGCTAGCTTGGCTAAATTGCTAGAACTTCAACTGCTGCCTTTTCAGTTGGTAGACTCTGCCCCCTTCCGTGAGATTGTGGAATGTGCGGTTCCTCAGTGGCAGGTTCCCAAACGGCACTTTTTTTCACAAAAGGCGATTCCGGCTCTCTACCGGCATGTGGAAGGCAATGTCTTGGCCTCGCTGGACAGGGCGGTAAGGTGCATATTACCACTGACTCATGGACCAGCAGGCATTGACAGGGACGTTACCTATCTTTCATGGCGCATTGGGTGACTCTGCTGGCAGCTGGGAAGGATGCAGGACAAGGTGCAGTAGTGTTGGCGGTTGTTCTGCCACCACGCCTCCAAAATTCTACTAGTGGTGATTCTGACACACCTCTCTCCTCCACCCCCTCCTCTTCTTCTTCCTCCATGGCCTCTTCCTCTGCTGAGTTGTCCTCGGAACCAGCGGTGCTCCATAGGCGTTCAAAGGGCTACGCAAGTACGCAGGCAAAAAGATGCTATGCAGTGCTTGAGCTGGTGTGCTTGGGGGACAGTAGCCCTACTGGGGCAGAGATTCTGTCAGCTCTGCAGGGGCAGGCTCAGAGTTGGTTGATGCCACACCAGCTTAAGCCAGGAATGGTGGTTTGCGACAATGGCACCAACCTCCTCTCCGCCCTCCAACAGGGACAGCTGACCCATGTGCCCTGTTTGGCTCACGTCCTTAACTTGGTGGTGCAGTGGTTCTTGGGCAGGTACCCCGGCTTACAAGATGTCCTGAGGCAGACCAGGAAAGTCTGTGTGCATTTCCACCGGTCATAAAATGCTAGTGCTCGGCTGACTGACCTACAAATGGAATTTAACCTGCCCAAGAACCGCCTAATCTGTGACATGCCCACCAGGTGGAACTCAACATTGGCCATGCCAATATGGCACCAGGACAGGGTCAGGGGAGCTTGGGATTTTTTTTCCATGCCAGTGGGTCATGATCAGGGATGCATGCACTGTCCTGCCACCATTTGAGGAGGCCACGAGGATGGTGAGCAGTGACAGTGCATGCATCAGTGACACTGTCCCTCTTGTCCACCTGTTGGAGCACACGCTGCGTGGAAGAATGGACAGGGCACTTGAGGCAGAACAGAGGGAGGAAGAGGAGGACTTCCTTACCTCTCAAGGTCCCCTTTATCCAGACAGT
The DNA here is from genome assembly GCA_029206835.1 of Rana muscosa. Lineage (NCBI taxonomy): Eukaryota > Metazoa > Chordata > Amphibia > Anura > Ranidae > Rana > Rana muscosa. Next base: position 253,655,564 of record CM055121.1, on the reverse strand, counting down.
GTTCCTGCTGGCCCGCCGATCACACAGGAAGAGGACAAGGCGGAGGAGGAGGAGGATTGTGTCAGCATGGAGGTGGAGCCTAACACTCATCATCAGCAGCAGTCTTCAAGGGATCATTTACAGTCCCAAGAAACCCATGGACTTGTACGTGGCTGGGAGGAGGTGGCTGTGGATCATGTTGTCCTTAGTGACCCAGAGGACCCCGGACCGAATCCCTCAGCAAACCTACGCTGCATGGCCTCCCTGATCCTGCAAAGACTGCGAAAGGATACTCGTATTCATGGTATCAAGGAGAGGGATCATTACTGGCTGGCAACCCTCCTTGATCCACGTTACAAGGGTAAGGTTGCGGACCTTATATTGCCGTCGCAGAGGGAGCAGAGGATGAAACATCTTTGGGAGGCCTTGCAGAAAGGTTTGTGCAATGTGTTTCCAGAGCCTGGGAGGTTACAAATTCCTGGTCCTGGACAACGTGTTGCTGAGGCTTCGGTCAGTCACAGAAGGAGCGGTGGAGAAGGTGGCCGTCTGACCGATGCGTTCAGACAATTTTTTAGTCCGCAGCCCCAAGGTATGAGCGGTTCCAGCAACCTTTCCCACCGAAATTCCTCTGGGTTACTGGGTCTTGAGGATGGATCACTGACCAGAGCTTGCACAGTATGCAATTGAGCTACTGGCCTGTCCTGCATCCAGCGTTCTTTCGGAACGCACATTCAGTGCTGCTGGAGGCTTTGTAACCGAATCACAGGGTGCGCCTGTCCACCGAATCGGTCGATCGGCTGACCTTCAAAAAATGAATCAGTCTTGGATCACCAGCTACCAAGCACCTGATGCTGATATAACCAAATATTTTTTTTTGAATGTGGGATCCCTTCCAGATTGCCTATGCTGATGCTGAGTGACTATCCTGTTATGCTGAGTGACTATCCTCTTCCTCCTCAATGTTCATGCTGATAGCTTGTAAGAACATTTTTGGTTCTGGGCACCGCCACCAGTGGCTAAGGCCCAATTTTTCAGCCCCTGTTTAACAGGGGCGTATAATTACAATTTTTGATGCAATACTGAGCAGCAGGGCTCATTCCTGCGCTCCAACTACAGTATCTGTGAGGGGTTGCAGTGTTGTGGCACCATCACCAGTGCCTAAGGCCCAATTTTTCAGCCCCTGTTTAACAGGGGCGTGCAATTACAATTTTTGATGCAATACTTTGCACCATGGCTCATTCCTGCGCTCCAACTAGAGTATCTGTGAGAGGTTGCAGTGTTGTGGCACCAGCACCAGTGCATAAGGCCCAATTTTTCTGCCCCTGTTTAACAGGGGCATGTAATTACAATTCTTGATCTAATATTTCACAGCAGGGCCCGTTCCTGCGTCCACCAAGAGTAACTGTGAGGCCTTACAGTGTTGTGGCAACACCACTACCAAAGGCCCAATTTTTCTGACCCTGTTCAACAGGGGCATGTAATTACAATTCTTGATCTAGTATTTCACAGCAGGACCCGTTCCTGCGCCCACCAAGAGTAACTGTGAGGGCTTACAGTGTTGTGGCAACACCAACACCTAAGGCCCGAATTTCTGCAGAGTATATACTTTCAAACATCCAACTTACCAACGACTCCTACTTGCAAACGGAAGGAGACTACAGGAAGTGAGAGGAAATCTACCCCTAGGAAGGGAAATTCTCTCCTATAAGAGTTCCTTGTTTCACTAAAAAAAAAAAAAATTTCAAAATCCAATTGTCATTGGGACAGAAAGTGAGGTGAAATCTTCTGAAGAAGTGCACAGACAGAAAAACAAATGTTACAGGGGTGATAACCCTTCCCTATGTTTTCCAAAAAGCTTAAAAATTGATTTTTTGGCCGGAGCTACACATTAAAAATGTACCAGTTCAAAATTACAAACAGATTCTACTTAAGAACAAACCTACAGTCCCTGTCTTGTTTGCACCGCCTGTATACTGCTGTTCAGAGTATATAGGGCCTGGGGGCCCCACGCCTTTCCTTTTTTTAATTTGGGTGCGGGGTTCCCCTTAATATCCATACAAGACCCAAAGGGGCTGGTAATGGGCTGGGGGAGTGGGGAGGTACCCATGCCATTTTTCTCAATGATTGTCATCCATATTGCCCGGACCAGACCAGACATGCAAGCAGTTTTAAATTACTTTTATTCCTTTAGAAATGTCATTTTGTCCAGGGACAGTTCTAAACACGGGAAACACGTGCCACTTTACAGGCATGCTGTAGACACCCCCCAGGCACGATATTTAACCACATCAATAGAGGGCACTTATACACCTTCCTGCCCAGACCAATTTTCAGCTTTCAGCGCTGTTGCACTTTGAATGACAATTGCGCGGTCATGCTACACTGTACCCAAACAAAATTTTTATAATTTTTTCCCCACAAATAGAGATTTCTTTTGGTGGTATTTGATGACCTCTGCGATTTTCATTTTCTGCTAAACAAATAAAAAAAAGACCAAAAATTTGGAATTAATTTTTTTTTGTTTCATTTACAAAACTTTGTAAATAAGTAAGTTTTCTCCTTCACTGATGGGCACTGATGGGGCTGCACTGATGGGCACTGATAAGGTGTCACTGATGGGCACAGATGAGGTGGCACTGATGAGGTGGCACTGATATACAGCACTGATATGTGGCACAGATGGGCACTGATAGGCGGCACGGATGGGCACTGATTGGCGGCACGGATGGGCACTGTTCGGCGGCACAGATGGGCACTGATCGGCGGCATGGATGGGCACTGATAGGCGACATGGATGGACACTGATAGGCGGCACAGATGGGCACTGATCTTTGGCACTGATGTACTGTAATGTATTGTACTGATGGATGCCAATCAGTGCCAAACAATAATGCCTGCCAATCAGTGATGCCCATTGTTGGCACTGATTGGCATTCATTGTGGGCACTGATTGGCATCCATTGTGGGCATTTTTTGGCATCCCTGGTGGTCTAGGGTGGCATACCTGGTGGTGACATCCCTGGTGGTCCTAGTGGCGTAACTGCTGGTCCAGTTTGGGCATCCTCGTGGGGGGGGGCTGCACTGATAATTGATCAGCACAGACCCCCCTGTCAGAGGAGCAGCCGATCGGCTCTCCTCTACTCGTGTCTGACAGAAGTGAGTGAGGAAAAGCCGATCACCGACTCATCGTGTTTACATCGTGACCAGCCATGATTGGACACGGCTGAACACGTGGTAAAGAGTCTCCGTCAGAGACTCTTTACCTAGATCGGTGTTGCGGGATGTCAGACTGACACCCCGCAACAACGATCGGCGCGATGCACGCCCCTGGGGGCGCGCAGCGGCTCAATATCCTGATCACATCATATGATGTCCGGTCAGGATATTGAAACCACTTTGCCGCTGTCATTTTGTAATAGGGCGAGCGGCAAGTGGTTAAAGGAATATTTCACTTTAAGCATCATTAAAATCACTGCTCCTGAAAAAACTGCAGTTTTTAAAACTTTTTTTTGCATTGATACATGTCGCCTGGGGCAGGACCCGGGTCCCCGAACCCTTTTTAGGACAATAAATTCCATATTAGCCTTCAAAATTCGAATTTTTGATTTCTGACATTCGAGTCCCATAGACTTTAAAGGGGTTCGAAAGTTTGCGCAAACTTTCGGTCCGTTCGCAGGTTCTGGTGCGAACCGAACCGGGGGGTGTTCGGCTCATCCCTAGTCAACTGCAAAAACTATTCACAGGTAAAATTGGTGCAAGCCAATGCCTGGGGCTAAATAATAGGGCGTTGTAACAAAAATGTGAACTATGTCTAAGGGGAGTGCGCAGAGCTGTGACATCATTTGTTTTTATTTGCTGTTTTGCTATAGTCTGTATTGATTTGCCTCATATATACAGTTTTTAAAACACTTCTTAAAGCAAAGTTCTACCCAAAAAGGAATTTCCGCTTGTTTGTATCCCCCCCCCCCTCTCAACGGCCACATTAAGCACTTTTTGGGGGGGAGCAGGTACCTGGTTTTGACAGGTACCCGCTCCCACTTCCGGCTCAGATCACCGCAGCCCCCCTCCTTCCCTCACAGTCTTCTGAGAAGAATACGGGACCATTCACAAGGCACAGTGTGGCTGGTGCATTTGCAGAAGGAAACCGGCTGTGAAGCCGCCTTCACTTTCTGTTTCCCTTACTTGCTATGCTGGTGCCTGCAGCCGAAGCAGATTGAAGAATCGGTTCAGGTGAGGACATTGCTGGATCCCTGGACAGGTAAGTGCCCTTATAATTAAAGTCAACAGCTACAGTATTTGTAGCTGCTGACTTTAATTTTTTTGGGGGGGGAGACTGGAGCTTCTCTTTAAAGTTCAAAACTTCCCTTGCAGGGGGACCCCAATGCACTGCAAGGGTTAAATGCTGTTTTATGTCTAGGTTACTATTTCATTCACCTTATTCCTCCCTCTATCTGCAACTGGAACTCACCTCTTCCCTGCAATGCGTGAGTGTCCTCCATTTACAGTGCAGGTGTAATAGTGCATTTCCGAACGAACGGCCACCTGCACAGTAAATGTGCGCTTTGCCAAGCATTTCAGAAACAAGTTACAAATGCGCATCACACTCACGTCACCGTAATGGCATGCTGACCACGATTGGAATGTCATTAACAATTAGGCTGCATTCACACCTGCAAATTTTTGTACACTCAGCTACCTGCACAGAAAACGCACAATTTGCAATGCATTTCGGAACACATTGCAAATGTACTTTGCACTTACTTCACCGTAATGGCATGCTATCTGCAATTTGAATCTCATTAACAATTAGGCTGCTATTATAAAATTTCTGAACGTGCAGCAACCTGCACAGAAAATGTGTGCTTTGACACGCGTGACAGAAACGCATTGCAAACCTGTATTGCACTTACTTCACCGAAATGGCAGGCTCACCGCGATTAGGGTGTCATTAACAAATATGCTGCATTCACATCTGCATGTTTCCCAATGCCCAGCAATCTGAACAGAAAACATACGGTTTGCCATACTTTTTGTAAACGCGTTGCAAATGCGCATCAAATTTGCCATAATTGCATGCTAATCGTGATTGGGGGTGTCATTAACAATCGCTTTGGGTGAAGCTACCGATCATGACGTCGTCGCGCACTCCGTAACCAGGAAGTGATCTTCTGATTCCCGGGATTATTTGTTTTTACCAGCGCTTATCTTTCGTGACTTTATAAGTAGTCTGTACTTTTTTTAATAAAAATTTCCATACGATTTTATACTATGTGGCTATTTTAGCTCTCATTTCATGCTGATCAATTCCACTTGCTGATGAGGTATTTATGAGGATGTGGTGGTGATCCAGAGGATGTTAGCTCCCCTGCAATAGGGTCAATTAATGCTTTTCTGACTCTTTTTAATTAACAGCTTGCCGAAAGTATGACTTACATACAGTATACGGCGGCAAGTTGACTCTTCTGTGCAGAATCACGTACCTAGTTCATGATCCAGCACTTCTGGGTCTGGGGGCGTGCATGCGTGCCGCCGGCGACCCACTCCCGCTGTGATTATACACACTGGGAGCTGATTTGCGGGTACTGCGGACTCGATGTCCGCCGAAACCCGTCGATCATTAGGCAGAGAGCCAGAACGGCGATCTTTTTGCATTGCCTTGCCCCTTGTCACAAGTGGTGGTCCCTCCGGGTGATGCCATCGGATGGCCACGTCCCATGCCTATATAAGAGTTGGCAGGAAACGGGCAACAACAAAACAGATGAAGACATCAACAGAACAAAAGCGGCCTTTAAAAAAAATTGGCGCGTAAAAAGACAGCAGCGTGAAGAGACGGCTCGAGGAGAAGACGGCGGGATTAATAAAGGAATTGTCAAAAACCGGCTCTTGTGTTTTTATTACATTTCACTGCTTTTTTGGTAAATGGATACGATGTACCCTATACCCATTCACATAGGGGATAAGCCCCCCTGCCCACAGACCCCGACAACCACCGGCTAGGGTTGTCGGGAAGAGGCCCTTGTCTTCATCAACATGGGGGCATGGTGCTTTGGGGTGGGGGCGCAGACCCTCCTGCCCAAAAGGAACCACCCCCCCATGTTGAGGGCATGTGGCCTGGTATGGTTCAGGAGGGGGGGAGCGCTTGCTCGTCCCCTCTCTTTCCTCAACTGCCGGGCTGCATGCTCGGATAAGGGTTTGGTATGGATTTTGAGGGGGACCCTGTAATGAGCCCCTTGCTCGCTCGGTTCCACTCTCCCGACACTCCTCTGCTGCTATTGGATCAGATTGCAACGTCTGATGGTTCGGTCATCCGATGCTCGGGGATTCGAACTATAGCTATGTGCCATTCGAATCCAGTTGTGATAGCTCAGAACAAACACCAGGCAGGCTGTATGTAAGTTCAAACAGGAATCTCCCTTTATTGGATGCACACACAATCTTTTATACATAGCAGTTTGAACACCCTGCCCCCACAACCACTTTCCTATTGGTCAATTATAAAGTACATTGTAGTTCTCAGTTAGGTCCTCTTGGCCATGCAAATGAGGACTTGAAACAGGGTCATCAGGGATTGGTCCGATAGCTTGAATAGGTGGACTGATATGTGTAATGACACAGAAGCCCCAGGGGGTTATTAAAGTACCGTATTTATCGGCGTATAACACGCACTTTTTTCCCCTGAAAATCAGGGGAAAATCGTGGGTGCGTGTTATACGCCGATACCCGCATCCCTGGGCTGTCTCCGCTGACTGTGAGCGGAGCGGAGCGAGATACACATAGCCGAATGTACTCGGCTATACTCTGCTTTTCCCGGCTCCGCTCACAGTCACGCCCAGTCCATCATAGGGCGGGACTCGGCGTGACTGTGAGCGGAGCCGAGAAAAGCCGAGTATAGCCGAGTACACTCTGCTATGTGTATCTCGGCGGCGGCTCCGCCCAGTCCCTGCGTCCCTGCGTTCTCGGCGGCGTCCGCCCCGCTCCGCACAGTCTCGGCGGCAATTTTAAAATCCGGCACGGCGACACTGGGGCAAGGCTGCACGGCGACACTGGGGCAAGGCTGCACGCCGACACTGGGGCAAGGCTGCACGGCTACACTGGGTCAAGGCTGAAATGGACTCTGGGGCAAGGCTGCAATGGACACTGACAAGGCTGCACTGTGACAAGGCTGCAATGGACACTGACAAGGCTGCACTGTGACAAGGCTGCAATGGACACTGACAAGGCTGCACTGTGACAAGGCTGCAAAGGACACTGACAAGGCTGCATTTAAATGTAAGTTATTTTTCCTTAAACTTCCCTCCTAAAAGTTTTTTTCCCTAAAATTTCCTCCTAAACTTGGGGTGCGTGTTATACGCCGGCGCGTGTTATACGCCGATAAATACGGTACATAAACAGTCAAACACAGAACAATGCTTTTCTTCTAGACCATGGAGCCGTCTGGAGGGGGGTTAGCCTTAAGACAGGGCAGAAGACCCACCACTGTGTAATAGATTCAAAGGAGAAATACTTCAGTATTCCAAGGTTCATGACAATACTTCCCCCTGGGAAATAGTCCAACAGCCACAGTGGGACCCCGAACGGGTCAACTCGAGGATGTTGGAAAAGTAGTCTTAAGGTTCCAGGTCCGTCCGCCGGGATAACCCATCCACATTCCCGTTTTCAGGCCCTGGCCGATATTGTATGGTAAAATTGTACGGTTGCAAAGCCAGGTTCCACCTTAGTAATCGGCCGTTCTCTCCCTCCCCCTGTTTAAGCCATATCAAGGGATTGTGGTCCGTCATGACGGTAAAAGAGCGTCCATAAACGTAGGGCTGCAATTTCTTTAAAGCCCAGACTAAGGTCAAACACTTTTCCACGGCAGCATATCCAACTTCACAGGGTAACAACTTGTGGCTGAGATAAGCCACCGGGTGCTCTTTTCCGTCATCACCAACTTGACTTAGTACAGCTCCTAGCCCGAACATGGAGGTGTATGGGTCCCCATAGGAGTGGAGTTGCCTTGAAGTTGGCTCTGACGTCAGGTAGTCATGGCCATGGTGGCCTCTGGGGCATATGAGTAAGTTAAATGCCTCAAATCGTTCCCCAAATGTACTTCTGCGGGTAACTCACGTAGTAATCCCACTCGCACTTGTCTCTCCCCTGAGCTCCAATCCAAGAGGACTTGGGCGGTGGATAAACGTAGCTCCTTGCCCCCTGTTACCCTGACTGCAACAGTCAGGCCGGTCCGGGCCGACTGGGGAATCATGTGAGGCTGGATGAGGGTAATTGTAGCCCCGGAATCGCGGAGTCCCTGGGCCGGCTGCCCATTAACCCATGCTGCCTGACGATGGTGCTGCCGATTATCTCCGGCAGCAGCTTGTACAGGATCAGCCTCAAAAAGTTTGCCGCACTCTTCCTGAACATCTTGATGGTCGGGCTCGTTCTGGAAGCGATGAGCCGCTGGTCTGGATGAATGAGCAGTCTCTCGGTACCTCATGGATCGGGTAGGGCAATATCGCTGCAGATGACCAGTTTGGTTACAGGTATAGCACTTAGGTCTGGTAGGAGGGTTGGGTCGGGCTGAGGGTCTAGAGGCAGACCACTGAGGTACTGAAGTTGGGTTAGAGGCTGGTAAACTGGGCCGAGATAGTGGATAGCGCTCGCTTTCACCTGACCTTCGAGAGTCCAGCTATTCATCGGCCAAAGTAGCCGCTTGCTGTACAGTCCGTGGTCACTTATCTCGCACCCAATCCCGTACTACCGGAGGGGTGTGGTTAAAGAACTGTTCTAAGAGTACTAGCTGGGTGATGTCCTCTATGGTATGAGCGTGGCTTCCCTGGAACCAGCCCTTAAGGTTCGGCTGCAGACCATGTGCCCACTCCACGTATGTTATGTTGGTTTGTTTCCGGGATTCTCAAAACTTAATCCGGCTGGCTTTGGGTATAATGGCAAATCGGGCTAGCAGAGCTTCTTTTACCTGGTCATAGTCTTTAGCGTCCTCGTCCTCCAGGGCCCGATACGCATCCGCCGCTCTGCCAGTTAAATTACTCGCCAGTAAGGCGACTCAATCTTGGGACAGTACTTCATGTATCTGGCATAGTCTCTCAAAGTCCTGCAGGAATGCTTCAATTTCTTCCTCTCCTTCCTTAAATAGTTTGAACGCCTGAAAGGGCAACTTACGGAAAGGCGCTGCATCTTTAGGTGTTGTCTGCGATTTCCGTATTTCCGCCATTCTCCGCTCATGTTGCCGCTCTAGTTCTCTCTCTTGTCGCTCATCCTGCAGCTGGATGTCTCTAATGGCATTCTGTATGGCGGTCTCTGATGGGTTAGCACCATATAATGCCAACCGCTCTCAAACTCGTTGATGAAACAAGTCTTCAACTAACCGGGGTCCTGCATCACCATCCCTCTGATCCATCTCGACTAGCTCACTGATCAGGGTGGCCTTGTTCTTTGTCCCACCGGTCCCTCCATGGCTCTCAAGTAAGTCTTTCAGCGTGGCTCTCCTGCAGGCTCCATAGCTGGTCATTCACTGTGGTGGTTTGGAGTGTCCCCGTTACTGGAGAGCAAATCCCACCGCTGCCACCAATGTAATGAGCCCCTTGCTCGCTCGGTTCCACTCTCCCAACACTCCTCTGCTGCTATTGGATCAGATTGCAGATTGCAACGTCTGATGGTTCGGTCATCCGATGCTCGGGGATTCGAACTACAGCTATGTGTCATTTGAATCCAGTTGTGATAGCTCAGAACAAACACCAGGCAGGCTGTATGTAAGTTCAAACAGGAATATTCCTTTATTGGATGCACACACACACTTTTATACATAGCAGTTTGAACACCCTGCCCCCACAACCACTTTCCTATTGGTCAATTGTAAAGTACATTGTAGTTCGCAATTAGGTCCTCTTGGCCATGCGAATGAGGACTTGAAATAGGGTCAGCAGGGATTGGTCTGATAGCTTGAATAGGTGGACGGATATATGTAATGACATAGAAGCCCCAGGGGGTAATTAAAGTACATAAACAGTCAAACACAGAACAATGCTTTTCTTCCAGACCATGGAGCCGTCTGGAGGGGGGGTTAGCCCTAAGACAGGGCAGAAGACCCACCACTGTGTAATAGATTCAAAGGAGAAATACTTCAGTATTCCAAGGTTCATGACAGACCCCATACCATTTTTTTTAATGGTTTGGGGGTCCCCTCCAAATCCATACTAGACCTGAAGGGCCTGGTATGAACCTGGGGGGGAACCCCACAATGTTTTTTTTTGTGGATTTTTTTGCCGGCAAATTTCAATACATTTTTTTACATTCAGCTTTCAGCAAGCTACTGAGAGACTGAGCCGGCCGCTCCCCGCCCCCTCCACATCCCAGCGCTCCAGTGAGCACGGGGGGCAGAGCAGACAGCGGCGAATGACAGTCACCAGTAGACATGTGCATGATGAAAAAAATTGTTTTGTTTGGTTTAGATTTGTTAATCTAGTTATTTAGTTTCGTAATTCGTATTCAGAATCAGTTTTATGTTTCTTTCGAGTTTTCTTTGACTGATTATTTATTTTTTCTTTATTCAAAACTTTAGAATCAATACATTTTGCATTGGTCTGAATGTGGCAATGTGAACAAACAAAAGAAAAATCTTCATCAAATGATTACAATGACTTTTTAACCACTTCAGCCCCGGAAGAATTTACCCCCTTCCTGACCAGAGCACTTTTTGCGATTCGACACTGCGTCTCTTTAACTGACAATTGCCCAGTCGTGTGACGTGGTACCCAAACAAAATTGATGTCCTTTTTTTCCCACAAATAGAGCTTTCTTTTGGTGGTATTTGATCACCTCTGCGGTTTTTATTTTTTGCGCTATAAACAAAAAAAATAAATAAATCACTTTTTGCTATAATAAATATCCCCAAAAAATATAGAATTCCTTTCTCAGTTTAGGCTGATATGTATTCTTCTATTTTTGGTAAAAAAATATTGCCACAAGCGTATATTGATTGGTTTGTGCAAAAGTTATAGCATTTACAAAATAGGAGATAGTTTTATGGCATTTTTATTATATATATATATTGTTTTTATTAGTAATGGCGGTGATCTGCGACTTTTTTTTATTGTGACTGCGACATTATGGCGGACACATCGGACACTTCTGACACTTTTTTAAGACCATTGTCATTTATACAGTGAACAGTGCTATAAAAATGCACTGATTACTTTGTAAATGACACTGGCAGGGAAGGGGTTAACCAGTAGGGGGCGAGGAAGAGGTTAAGTGTGTCCTAGTGAGTGATTCTAACTGTGTGGGGGCTGGGCTACCATTGACACAACACTGATCACTGCTCCCGATGACAGGGAGCAGTAGATCAGTGTCCTTTCACTAGGCAGAACAGGGAAATGCTTTGTTTACATAGGCATCAACCTGTTCTGCAGCTCCGTGACACGATTGCAGGACACTGGCAGACATCGAGTCCACGGGTCCCACGGGCACGGTCACGGACTAATTTTGTTTCGTTATTCGGAGCATTTGGTAAATTTCATACTGTATACTGTGTGGAGAGGCAACCCCAGTTCACGCTGTGGATTAGCAATATACGCCTGATTATGGCAGAAGCAGACATGCTAATTGCACACCTGTGGGCTGGGTTCATATGCATCCCAGGGATAGAGCTAAGGGCTCCCACTTGGTGACAGCTCCACCCAATCAGACAGGAAGTCTGGCCGAGGAGTCAGGAGGACTCCACCCTACAGACAGAACATCTTTTTTTAGTGTCACTAGGAGAGGGAAGCTGCAGCTGGCAGAGTGAGCATACGCTCTGAGGAGCAGCGCAGAGGCCTAGGTGTAAGGTCTGAAGCAGTGGCATATCCAGGGTATGGCACATATGGCAAGTGTCATGGGCACCATATGAAGGGGACGCTCATGAGTGGCTGAGCAGCAAGGCACTGACTTACCAGGGTCTCTTTTTCCCAGGGCCGGATTAACGTAGGGGCTATTAGAGCTGCAGCTCCAGACCCCTACCATAATATTGGCCCAATACAGAGATTCTACACACAATTACCGGCCGGCCGCCAGCCGCTACATTGTCTTGTAGTCTCGCCAGACAGCTTAATTATAGGCCCAAGACAGTGAGCCGGCCCGCGGCGATGGCCACTACATTCATTGCCTTGTAGAGAACGCTATGCTGCATAGCCTCTGTACTAGTGCGCTGAGGCTGAGTGCGCTCCTCCCCTTGATGTCCTGGGCAGCATGACATCATCCAGAGGCCGGCCCGAGAGGCTGGTGGCAAAGAAGTGTGGGCATTGCCGCTGCAAGAAAGGAGGAGGAAGCGCCATACAAGTACAAGAACAAGTAAGCTCTGCTTCTGCATGGGGCTGGGGAAGTCCGGCAGATAAGTGCAGCTCAGTGTACTGGCTCTGGCTAAAGTGGGTTAACTGGGAGGGAGGGTGGGCGGGGGGGCTGTCAGTGCCTCTTAGGCCTATCACTACCAGTGCTCATTAGTGCAGCTCATCAGTGCCAGTGCCACCTATCAGTGCCAGTGACACCTATCGGTGCCACCTATCAGTGCCAGTGTCACATATCAGTGCCACCTATCAGTGAAGCTCATCAGTGTCACCTGTCAGTGCCAGTGTCACCTATCAGTGCCACCTATCAGTGCAGCTCATCAGTGTCACCTGTCAGTGCCAGTGTCACCTATCAGTGTCACCTGTCAGTGCCAGTATCACCTATCAGTGCCAGTGTCACCTATCAGTGAATAAATCGCTTTCCTAACACTTACCCGCCTCTCAGCCAATCAGGATGCTTGGGTCTGGTTACATGTCACCTGATTGGCTGAAACGACAGGCGCTGTGATTGAACGCCGCCTACCAGGCGTCCAATCATAGGACAGGGTGGGCAGAAGAAGACATCGAGGAAGACATGGAGGACACCGGACATCACCTACTGCGGTCACCCGCTGCCCACCCGAGACAGGATAAGTTCTGGGCAGACGGCGGGCGGGGGGCACAGTGGCAGCATTTAATGGGCACAATGGCAGCATTTAATGGGCACAGTGGCAGCATTTGGGGCACAGTGGCAGCGATTAATGGGCACAGTGGCAGCGATTAATGGGCACAGTGGCAGCATTTAATGGGCACAGTGGCAGCATTTAATGGGCACAGTGGCAGAAATTAATTGGCACAGTGGCAGCGATTAATGGGCACAGTGGCAGCATTTGGGGCACAGTGGCAGCGGTTAATAGGCACAGTGGCAAGATTTGGGGCACAGTGGCAGCATGTAATGGGCACAGTGGCAGACATCAAGGAAGACATGGAGGACACCGGACATCGCCTGCTGCCGTCACCCGCTGCCCACCCGAGACAGGATAAGTTCTGGGCAGACGGCGGGGGGCACAGTGGCAGCATTTAATGGGCACAATGGCAGCATTTAATGGGCACAGTGGCAGCATTTGGGGCACAGTGGCAGCGATTAATGGGCACATTGGCAAGATTTGGGGCACAGTGGCAGCATTTAATGGGCACAGTGGCAGCATTTAATAGGCACAGTGGCAGCATTTGGGGCACAGTGGCAGCAATTAATTGGCACAGTGGCAGCATTTGGGGCACAGTGGCAGCGGTTAATAGGCACAGTGGCAAGATTTGGGGCACAGTGGCAGCATGTAATGGGCACAGTGGCAGCATTTGGGGCACAGTGGCAGCAATTAATTGGCACAGTGGCAGCGATTATTGGGCACAGTGGCAGCATTTGGGGCACAGTGGCAGCATTTAATGGGCACAGTGGCAGGTTTTGATGGCGCAGTGGCTGCGTTTGATGGGCACAGTGAGGCTGCAATTGATGTTTTTTTTTTTCAGAATCTTTCAAAATTTTGAGCACCAGCCGCCACTGTTGGGGTGTTTGTCATATTTAGGGCAGCCTATTCAAGTGAATGGACTGTCCTATGAGCGACACAGGTTTTCGATTGAAAAATGCACAAAAAAACGCGAGCAGGAACGCACGTATCCGCTACGTTCGGGTATGAATGGAATGTGCTTGGGAGGAGAGTGTTTAGGTAGCAAGGATGGCCTAGGAGGTGAGCTGAGTTTAAAAAAATAAATAACTGGTTTTATCAGAGTCGCATAGAAATGGCTTCTCGACTAATGCTGATGCAACGTCTGTGAGTTAACATAGAAGTCTATGGGGCTATAATCGCACTGGAGTCACTCCATAGTGCATAAGGAAGCACAATATGATGGATACATGGAGGCTGCCATTGTTAACATTCCTTTCTCAATAGGCTAGGGGTCTGCTGCTGACCTTCGTGCTTCAACACTTTGGTCATACATTGAGTCACTGACTGGAGATAAGGACTTTCCTCTGACTCATGTGATCTGTATACAGGCTCTGGGTCGGTGACACAGAAAGGAATAAAGCCGATGTGTCAGCATAACAGCCAGGTAACCGGCAATTTTAGGAGGAGATTAGCAATGGGAGTTCCTGTATATTTCTCATTACTGGGATGAAAGTGTCTAAAAATAACTGCATTTAATAAAAATGGTATAGAGAGATTTATTTAATAACAGAGTTGATTAGATCTCTGATGTTACCTTAAACAGATTCAGCATATTCAGCAAATAATAAAATTAGTGGAAGAATGCTGACAGGCAGCTTGCTCAGGTAACTCAGTGGCGGTGCATCCATGCCTGTCTATCACCAATAGATAGATTTATGCAATGCATGAATCTATCTATTGTCACCACTGCTGCCCCCTATTCAGGTGTCCGGCCTCTTGTCAGGCGCCGGGCATCTGAATTACAGCGGCGTTTAATTTTTTGGAAGCGCCTGATTAGAGCCGTGGGCACACTGGCAGCATTTGTTGGGGCACACTGGCAGCAATTGATGGGGCACACTGGCGGCAATTGATGGGGCACACTGGCGGTAATTGATGGGGCACACTGGCGGCAATTGATGGGGCACACTGGCGGCAATTGATGGGGCACACTGGCGGCAATTGATGGGGCACACTGGTGGCAATTGATGGGGCACACTGGCGGCAATTGATGGGGCACACTGGCAGCAATTGATGGAGCACACTGGCAGCAATTGATGGGGCACACTGGCAGCAATTGATAGTTACAGTAGCTGTGTTTGATGGCACAGTGGGGGCAATTTATGGGTACAGTGGCTGCGCTTGATGGGCACAGTGACTGCTCTTGTTGGGCGCAGTGGCTGCATTTGATGGGCACAGTGGCTGCGTTTGATGGGCACAGTGGCTGCAATTGATGGTTTTTTTTTTCAGTTTGTTTGCGCCCCCCCCAAAAAATTTTGAGTACCAGCCGCCACTGCTCAGGTTGCATTAGAGCAATTTGCTTTGGCATTGCGAATCCCAATTTCCCAGATACGTGGCAATAGCTATAGACTGCATTACAGATTGCACTCAGATATTACAATACATATTATTTTATATGGGGCTCATGCACACGGGCATTGGAATTTTTCCTCTGAATGACTTTTACTAAAAGCTGCGTATTGCACATTTGTTTAAGCGTGCTAGGCATTGAGGCTTTATGGATTCTATTGGCCAGAATATGAGTTTAGTCTGGCCATTAGAATTACTGCTCATGCGCTAAAGGCATCCAGTGTTTAGATGCGTTTAGATGCATTTAGGCACATCAAGCATTTTTCCGCCCAAAAGACTGGTGATTTTTTTTTTCTGCCTTTAAATGCTCCTCTTCTAATATGCCTATGAAAGCCTATGTGTGTATGGAAACATAGAAGTGCATTTACAGGCAGAAAGCAAACTTCCAAATGCCTGTAAAAGCGGCATTGGTAAGCCCACATAAACTTATGCATGTAATCTGCTTGATATCATTGATTGACATTGCCAGGGCTGCTAGAGCAGCTGTAGGAAAAGATCTGAACCATGTAAACAATAAGTGACAAGCATGGGAGGGGGGGGTGGGGTGGTAAAAGTAGGTGGTTGAGCAGCAGTTTTTCCACCCCCTGACCACCCACCTAAACTAGGGCATGCAGACACATAGTGTTCTCCAGCCACTTAGGATTATCCACAAGCAAAGCATCGTGGCCACAGAAGAAAAATTAGGCAGCATGTCAGATATAAGCAATGCTGCAGCTCAAAGCACCCCATCCAAGTGAATGGGGCCACAATGCAAACAAACTGTAACTGCATGCAATGCACTGGGTTAGCATTTTTGACGGTTAAAACAGGCACCTCGGCTGTAAAATGCGAATTGCTTTTCAGAGGGGTGGCAGTATAGCCACACATGTGAATGAGCCCTTATAGTTCAGTCTATCCCTTTGCACTGTCACATTTGCTGGACAGTTTGATCTTCTTGTAAACTTGACTACTGCAACTCCCTTCTCATTGGCTTACCTCTAGCTAGTCTATCACCCCTTCATGAATGCTGCTGCCAGACTCATCCACCTTACCAATCGCTCTGTGTCTGCTACTTCTCTCTGTCAATCCCTCCACTGGCTTCCATTCACCCAACAAATGAAATTCAAAATACTAACAACTACTTACAAAGCCATCCACAATAAGGAACCCCAGCTACATCACTAGTCTAGTCTCAAAATACCAACCTAGGGAAAGGGATATCACCGCTCCAGGTAGGTCAAACAACAGTAAACCTCTCCTCCAGTTTAGAAGCCACAGGTGCTGGCAATGCGTACAGTAATGAGATAGGAAGAAGTTCTGGACAGCCCCACTCCAAAAATTCCCTTTTATTTAAAAAAGGAGATAAAAAAAAGTACATGCCACAGCAGAACGGACAGAAGATCTGATGCGTTTCACATGATCAAACAGTGCTTAATCATAGCTATGATTAAGCACTGTTTGATAGTGTGAAACGCGTCAGCTCTTCTGTCCGTTCTCCTGTGGCATGTACTTTTTTGATCCCATTTTTTAAATAAAAGACATAAATACCAACCTAATCATTCTCTTCATTTCTCCCAAGACCTCCTGCTCTCCAGCTCCCTCTTCACCTCCTCCCATGCTTGCCTCTAGGACTTTTCCAGAGCCTCTCCCATCCTATGGCACTCCCTACCCCAATCTGTAAGATTATCTCCTACTCTGTTAGCTTTTAGACGATCCCTGAAAACCATCAGCTCACCATCAGCTCACCCCCAACAGCTATTACCTTTTGTTCCACTTGACCCTCCCTCCTAGATTGTAAGCTCTAACGAGCAGGGGATTTTGATCCCTCCTGTATTGATTTGTATTGTGTACTGTCTGCCCTCATGTTGTAAAGCTCTGCACAAACTGTTGGCGCTATATAAATCCTGTATATTAATAATAATAATAATAAGAATAAGAATAATAATGATAAATAAAGCCAAATAAAGCCTACTACATAAGCCCCCATTCACACTATGTAGCATGTTTTTGTGCATTTTTGCTGCGTGGTTACGAGTTACAAGTTATCAAATGACCATGTTTTCACAGTAGCTTTCCTTAGGGCTCAATCACACTGTGCAGTCTCCAGCATTTCTCCCCCGCTGGATAGGTCACCGCTAAGACACATAGAAAACAATTGCTGTGCAGTGACATGAAGTGTCATTATGTGACACTAAAAATGTAATATGACTGCTCGCTGCCTGAGCGCACACTGACTATCAGGACCTGGGTCACCTGCTAGTGGCACTATGAAGTCAGATACTGCTTGACATTATCCTGCTCCTAATCTTGCTCCGCATCCTGTACCCTGCAACTAGCTGCCTTATATCTGCTCCCCTCGTTTCTGATCCCAGTCCTGGTCCCCCACCCTTGCATCTCCAGTATTCCCTGTGACTTGTGTTCCTCATCTTGTATACATTGTATTATAGTTAGGTGGATAGGTATTCTGTCATTTGGTCAGGAGTGGCCTGTCCATTAAGGGCACACGGGCACCACCTCCCCATCCATCGCCGCCTTCCCCTATCCATGCATCTGACCCCTTTCAGGACGTCGGAACGCATGAATTACAATGTAGGGGGGTTGAAGCACCTTATTAGAGCCAGAGGCTCTAATAGGCTTCAAAATAGGGTGGGCTTGGGGGCAGAGAATGCGCTCAGAGCCTACCCAGGTGTGTCACAACAGCAAATGAATATTAGTATTACTATTGTAACACTGATTCTCCTCCAGGGCCAACCAGGAAGCAGGTTTTGATACCCAACACCCGATTGGCTAAAAGGACAGGCGATCCTATTGGACGCCTAGGAGGAGGGGAGGAGCCGCATGCTGGAAGCCGCCGATGGAGGAGAGGACACGGAGCCACTACCCGCCACCCGCTACGCGCCTAGATGGGGTAGGTGCCAGACTGACCGACAAACAACGGGGGGAGGTTGCCAAAAAAAAAAAAAAAACACCAGCCGCCACTGCATTTGTTTAATTGTTCACTCTTTATGTTAATATGTATAAAAAAGTTAGATGCGCAACCAAAATGTATACAAACAAATATGTATGTGAAACCAGCATATATTAAACACAAAAGTGCCACAATAAAAAAGCCCATATTAGGTGTCACTCCATATGAATACGTAAGAGGCTGAGCCCTTCAGCAGACAGCACGATTGCTTTATTCACCAAACATTTCCACAGAAACAGCCAAGGAATAATAAAGACCAGAGGACCGCTTACCAGATCTGTTGGATCTCTAATTATGGAGATCGTATAAGTACACACAGGAGGGATCACTCAAGCAGGGACGGTATGTTCACACATTTATGCGATCTCCGGATCCTCTCCTCCACCGACAGTTCCAAGTGCTGCGGTATACTTCGTGGGACCCTTATCGGGGTAGGTTCGCTCGTGGGGCGTATTTATAAAGGTAAGAAAGAAGACTTCATGGTGCAGTACTGCTAAAATCAAAGTTCCTTTATTCCATTTGATGAGCAACTGACATCCAAATAAAAACGGTTTGCAGTATGTTCAACGAGACTCACAGCCACAGCTCAAGCCAGCCAGCTGGTGCGTGGTGACGTCAGGTCCTGCAGCTACCCCCAAAGGAGGCTAGGGCTGGACGTCACACACCACGCTATAAATACGCATCGGCAAGAGAGAGACACCGGAAGCACAATTGGGTACTATTACCAATGTGTCACCGGTGTGTATAGAACAAATGGTTGCCAATTCCTTAAACAGCTGTATACTAAAAACATTATCATAATAATAAAGCATACCCAATGTTCATCAACATATCAATTGCAAATAAAATTCATATATATATAAAAAAAATTGTATATATAAAAAATTTATAAGATTACATTGAATCCTACATAATAAATTGCTCTGGTAATTGCTAACAGAATCGATTAGATATTCTATCACATTGAAATAGGAGGATTCTTAAAGAGACACAACTACCTGTGTATCTGTATTGAATTTCTGACACTCAAGATGTGTGTATGTGTGTAAATAACATACATAAAAAGCATATATGCATACACATAGAAATACAGTATGTGCACATATAGGCTATACATACACAAACAAAAAAACTGTACAAAAACGACATATATAACAAAATCCACATACGAAAATATATAAAAAAAACACATGCACATATGAAGTATGTGTGTTTAAAAAATGTAAAAATGTATGTGTATGCACTCCCTATATATCTATCGAGCAACCGGATAAAGTGCAAACACTTTCACTTTGTCATTGTGCTCTGCCAAATCATCTATCCATAACTTCTAGTGGTGGAAACCATTTACATGGACTAATAAAGAAGAAGATTTTACCAATATTCCCAAAACCAAATACATTCTCCAATAAAGGAATATGTTCAGGAAAGGAATGAGGGAAACGGGAATTAATGATGATATCAAGATAGCTATGCGCAAGGACACAAGGAAAGAAAAGAAAAATAAAAAAAGGGGAGGAAAGAGGAGAAAAATGTATATATAAAAAAATTACATATTCCACTTTGCACTCTTTATGTTAGCTGTTTGCTGGTGTTTGGATGGATTTCTATTACTAAATCTACTTTAACATATACTGTATATGGTCTGGTCTCAGTTTGTAAGTGTAGCCATGCAGATCTGGTCATCTTTGCTGCTGATTCCTGACACTGGCACTAACCTGCAGAGAAATGTTGCATTTTGAACCTAGCTTCACAGCAGAACTCCGGGCACAACTATTATTTACAGTGCCTTGCAAAAGTATTCACCCCCTTGACTTTTTACCTATTTCTCTTTCGTTCATTGACGGACACAGTAACTTAAATCTTGACCTTAGGGTTATATCGCCACCTTCAGGAGAGGACTAGGTAGAACATGTTAAAACAGCAAAACTGCACTATACCTCCCAGGGGGCGGTCCTATTGGCTATAACCCCTCACACTGCATCCAGCAGCTCAGTTTTTTTCTGCCTAGTGTAGGAGAAGGACCTGGCTCCCGGTGGGGACCATTGGTCCTGGAGATTTTTTTGTCTTTTTTTCTTTTGATTCCTGTGATCTACTATCAACAGCCGGGCTGGATGACAGGCTGGATAATATAGATCCTGGTAGTCTCCCCAGCCTGGCCATTGAGCGTGAGCAGGCCTTAGCTACGCGCTGGGTCGGCCACGACATGCCCCGTCTGATCCAGGGGTGGCCGGTGAGCTATATGCTCCGGAGCACACATATGACTGGGTTACTGCTGTCCGTGTCACAGTGTGCCATGGCCGACAGCCACCCCGTACCGCTCGGGTGATGGGTCTGTCTGTGGAATGCGTCCAGCAATCCTCACAGGACGGGTAAGTATGTGCCACCTGTCCCGGAAGGATGGAGCAGCTGGGCATTCCTTGGGAGGTCGACTAGGGGGTCTCTCACTCTCCTTTTCTTCTCTCCCTGTCCTTTTCCCTCCTCCACAAGCTTGGGCCGCTGTGTGAATGACCGGGGGTCCTCCGGGGTGGGGGGCTCCGAGTCCGGACAGGGAGCTGTGCTGTGTATGGAGTCCACTCGCCTCTTCCCTATATTTGGGCCTTGTGGGGTGTTTGTGGTGTACAGTTTGTGAGGAAACCGCCGCGCGGAAGGGCCGCATGGTCGCGGCCATTTTTCTGTTGCCTCAGTCAGGAAGTCCGGCGGCCATTTTGACGGAGATCTCAAGCTGTGCTGAGGCAGCCGGCGGCCATTTTGACGGAGCCCTCATGCGGTTTCTTGCTGAGGTCCCCGGCCCTTCAGTCCAGGAGGTCGTTCCTTCCTTTTCATTGGACGGTGATCACGACAGATGCCAGCCTCACCGGTTAGGGGGGAGTTTGGAGGAGTTTGGGGCGTACAGTCGGCACAGGGTCGCTGGACGCAGGAAGAATCCCGCCTGCCCATCAATGTGCTGGAACTTCGGGCGATCAGACGGTGCCTCGCCACATGGCCACAGAGGCTGCAGGGACGCCCAGTCAGGATCCAGTCGGACAACGCCATGGCGGTGGAATATGTCAACCATCAAGGAGGAACAAGGAGTTCGGCTGCAGCATTGGAGGTCGCTCACATCCTGCGGTGGGCAGAGCGGCGTGTGCCGGCTCTATCGGCCATGTACATTCCGGGCGTAGAGAACTGGCAGGCAGACTATCTGAGTCGCCAGATGCTGGACCAAGGGGAATGGTCGCTACATCCGGAGGTCTTTCGACTCCTTTGCTTGAGATGGGGCACGCCAGATGTGGATCTCCTGCCCTCTCAACTCAATCTGAAGGTGCTGAGGTTTGTGGCCAGGTTCAAGGACCCATGGGTGGACGCGGCAGACGCCTTGGTGGCTCCGTGGGGGCATTATCGGCTGATTTAACTTCTCCCTCATCTGCTTTGCAGAGTGGAGACTGAGGGGATTCCGGTGATTCTAATTGCCCCAGATTGGCCTTGGCATCCCTGGTATGCCGACATAGTGTGAATGGTGGCGGATGTTCCTTGCCGACTGCCGATGTGAGAGGACCTTCTGTCGCAGGGCCCTATTCTTCATCCTGCTTTACAGTCGCTGGCTTTAACGGCGTGGCTGTTGAAAGTCAGGTGCTAAGGGACCGAGGTCTGTCGGACTCGGTAATCTCCACTATGATGAGGGCGTGGAAGTCATCTTCTCGGAAGATTTATCATCGCACATGGAAGGCCTACATCTCTATGTGTGAGGAGATGGGGTGGCGTCAATCTAAGTGTCACATGATCTGTCATTACATATACACACCTTTTTGAAAGGCCCCAGAGGCTGCAACACCTAAGCAAGAGGCACCACTAACCAAACACTGCCATGAAGACCTAGGAACTCACCAAACAAGTAAGGGACAATGTTGTTGAAAAGTAAAAGTCAGGGTTGGGTTATAAAAAAAATATCCAAATCTTTGATGATCCCTAGGAGCACCATCAAATCTATCCTAACCAAATGGAAAGAAAATGGCACAACAGCAAACCTGCCAAGAGACGGCCGCACACCAAAGCTCACGGACCGGGCAAGGAGGGCATTAATCAGAGAGGCAGCACAGAGACCTAAGGTAACTCTGGAGGAGCTGCAGAGTTCCACAGCAGAGACTGGAGTATCTGTACATAGGACGACAATAAGCCGTACACTCCATAGTGTTGGGCTTTATGGCAGAGTGGCCAGAAGAAAGCCATTACTTTCAGCAAAAAACAAAATGGCACGTTTGAGTTTGCGAAAAGGCACGTGGGAGACTCCCAAAATGTATGGAGAAAGGTGCTCTGGTCTGATGAGACTAAAATTTTACTTTTTGGCCATCAAAGAAAACGCTATATCTTGCGCAAACCCAACACATCACATCACCCAAAGAAAACCATCCCCACAGTGAAACATGGTGGTGGCAGCATCATGCTGTGGGGATGTTTTTCAGCAGTCAGGACTGGGAAACTGGTCAGAGTTGAGGGAAAGATGGATGGTGCTAAATACAGGGATATTCTTGAGCAAAACCTGTACCACTCTGTGTGTGATTTGAGACTATGACGGAGGTTCACCTTCCAAAAGGACAATGACCCCAAACTCACTGCTACAGCAACACTTGAGTGGTTTAAGGGGAAACATGTAAATGTGTTGGAATGGCCTAATCAAAGCCCAGACCTCAATCCAATAGAAAATCTGTGGTCAGACTTAAAGATTGCTGTTCACAAGCGCAAACCATCCAACTTGAAGGAGCTGGAGCAGTTTTTCAAGGAGGAATGGGCAAAACTCCCAGTGGTAAGATGTGGCAAGCTCATAGAGACTTATCCAAAGTGACTTGGAGCTGTGATAGCCGCAAAAGTTGGCTCTACAAAGAATTGACTTTAGGGGGGTGAATAGTTATGCACATTGACTTTCTCTGTTATTTTGTCCTATTTGTTGTTTGCTTCACAATAATAATAATAATAAAAAATCTTCAAAGTTGTGGGCATGTTCTGTAAATTAAATGATGCATATCCTCAAACAATCCATGTCAATTCCAGGTTGTGAGGCAACAAAACACGAAAAATGCCAAGGGGGGTGAATACTTTTACAAGGCACTGTAAATATATTGCATATCTTAATAGGCGCAAAACATATAACCCAGATATAACCGTGTCGTCACTGTGCTGTACAGGGCCTGTGCAGGAAGCAGAGTTGTGGGAGGGGCCCAGCAGACTCCACCTACTACAGGCTGCCGGCAGAAAACGACAGGAGGGGGCGGAGACAAGACCTGTCTCCCTGCGCAAGGAGAGAGAGCAGCAGTGACCGGTCTTTATTACAGGAAGACCCTTCACAGAGGGGACGTCTCACACTGGATTACTGCACAGATCTGGAAGAAATACACAAAGCGCACCAAGATTCAAGAATACCCACAACTTTTGCACTTAGACAATATTTGCTGATCTCAGAGTTCAGCTTTCAGTCCCATTTCTATCGCTTGGTTTTGTAGTTGTAGCAATCCTATACAATAATAAGCAATAAACAATAAAACTGTCACTGTGGATGTCAGAGTGAAACTTAGGCCTCGTACACACGGCCGAGATTCTCGTTGAGAAAAACATGTCGTTTTTTTCGACGAGATTCTTGGACAAGAAACTTGTCCCGGCCGAGTGTACACACGCTCGTTTCAAAGAACCCGCGGTTCTTTGAAAGGAGTGTACGCGGTGACGTCATCGACTACGTCGAGCATGCGCTCGTCACATTCGATGCCGTCGCCGCCATCTTGGTATACCCTACGTATGCCTAGGAAGCTACCGCGCATGCGTCAAATTCATTTCGAACATGCGCGGGCTTCCGGGCGGACAGGTAAGTGTACACACACTCACTTTTCTCGTCGAGAAACACGCCGAGGAGAATCTCGACAAGAAAATAGAGAGCAGGTTCTCTATTTTCTCGTCGAGGTTTCTTGTCGGTTTTCTCGACGAGAAACACGCTAGCAGCGTACACACGACCGATTTACTCGGCAAGACCTCTCTGCCAGCAAGTTTCTTGCTGGTTCTTGCCGAGAAAATCGGTCGTGTGTACGAGGCCTAAATGTTTCCTTTTTGCTGACTGAATATATCTTAATGGGTTCATTATTATTTATGGTTTATGTCCATGCCAATACTTTCTCACTTTATGAGAAATAAATGCACCAAGCCTTGTTTCACCTGACAGTGAACTTCTCTTATTTGTTCCTTTTTTTTTGTCTGTTGCCTATACCATTAAAAGGGTTTTGGTATATCTTCTGCAAAAAATACCTGCTGCTCCTGCCAGAAATCCAGTGAGCTCCAAAGTTTTTGTAGTTAACAATGTTTGAGCTTTCAGTGCAGCATTGTTGGCTATCAGCCATGAGTTTCCTATATAGACTACAGAACGCAACCACCCCATGGTATAAAGATAAGCAGAGGGGAAGGTGTTATGTAGTTCTGCAACTCTTCCTGTCCTATGGATGAGCTGGGTTCAGACCTACATTGGGTATGAGACAAGTTTTCCAAATCCCATGGGGAACTGTCACATGATCGCATCCCCACCAGCCCAATAAACTGTGGGTGGGACATCCTTTGCATCACAGCTACATTTAGGGGTGGGGGTGCTTCTGTAGTCATATTAAGTCAATGATGTTACGCTCTTCCTCTATATCAGAGGTCCCCCACCCCCAGGCCGTGGACTAGGGCCAGCAACAATAGACCTCCTAAGCAACACTAGACCCTGCAAAAAAAGATCCCCTCCAGCTAGAATAGTTCCCCCAGCAGCCAGCATCATAAGACCCTGCAGCAGGCAGCACACTCCAACACTTCTTTCCATCACATAACGTTAGCGCTGGAGGTGCCGAACTGCGTTCCTGCTGGAGAAAAAAGCCATGATTTTAGTAAATATAAAATGCTAAATAGCTTTTCTCATCAGCAGTATATAGCAGTCTCGTGATTCCTATTAGTGTCTGGTTAAAGTTTGTAGGAGGAGTTTTGATTCTTCTCTGATTGTCCTATGAGGCTGCAGAATCCCTGCCCCTCTGTCTGGAAAGTGTTGATTGGTCCTGTGCTGATCACATGCACCCTCCCAAGAAAGAAAAAACTCTTGCAATACACACCAAACTGAGCATGTGCAGAGTGCTCCCAAGGCTCTGTGCTATCAGCAAATGGATTGGGGACTGTGGGAGAAGGGAAGGATCAGAGAAGACAGGATCAAATAGTCTACACAATGCAGAAGATTAACCCCTTAGGTTCCACAGTGAGTATAACAAACATGCTTTACTGCATACAGTATATAGACTGATTTCACTGTTGTGGGTTTAGTAACATTTAAAGCTTTTTTTATTCACTCCTTCATTCCATTCTTTAGCTTTTTTTCTTTTGTGCCAAATTAACAAGCACAGGGGAGGGGCACGGTGTGGCGCCCTCACCTTAGGTGCCAGAAAACCCTGTCCTGGCACTGATTGTGTGATATTATTGCAGAATTGATCAAAGGAGAAAGTCTGTCAATGGACACAAAATGTACAACCGGGGACTGTTCCTGGATATCGGGGACTGAGGACAACTGGACGGTCACCTGTGACTTTTGCATGTTTACTGAACCACCACCAACAAGCTGGCTTCAGGCTGGCTTTGAGTTCCCATGAATGAGCGCTGAACACGATCACTCTTCAAAGGACAACCCCTCTGCTTTGTATTTCCAATGTGTTTGTGCATGCTGGAGGGCTATTTCAGTTCAGGGGAGATAAAACAAGGAAAATCGGAGAGTTTTGTTTCAACAAGCACACATATTTGACATGCTCACGCACATGTTTGGCAGCTACATGTTGTTGCAGAGATGGGGAAATCTATGTAACCATCTAGTATTCTATATTCCCATACAGTATACTACATCACTACTGCTAGTCTGTGACTGCTCTTAAAGCACAACTAAATAAATAACTAATAGCCCATTAACCACTTGACCTCCGGAAGATTTACGCCCCTTCATGACCAGGCTATCTTTTGCGATACGGCACTGCCTTAGGCCCCTTTCACACTGAGGCGCTTTGCAGGCGCTATTGCACTAAAAATAGCGCCTGCAATGCGTCCCGAAAAAGCCGCTCCATTGTATCCAGTGTGAAAGCCTGAGGGCTTTCACACTGGAGCGGTGCGCTTGCAGGAGGGTAAAAAAACTCCTGCAAGCCGCATCTTTGAGGTGCGGTAAGAGCGGTAAAAGTAGCGCTCCTATAGCGCCCCTGCCCATTGAAATCAATGGGGTAGCGCCTCCAAAAAGCCTGCAAAACGCTGCAATAAGGTGTTTTAGCGGGCGTTTTTAACCCTTTTTCTGCCACTAGCGGGGGGTTAAAATCACCCCGCTAGCGCCCGCAAATCACGGCAAAAACGACAGTATAGCAGCGCTAAAAATAGCGCCGCTATACCGCCAGCGCAACCAGCGATTCAGTGTGAAAGTAGCCTTACTTTAACTGATTTACTGCCTTACTTTAACCAACTTACTTTGGGTACAGCGGTCATGCAACGCTCTACCCAAATGAACTTGATGTGTTTTTTTTTCCCCATAAATAGATCTTTTTTTGGTGGTGTTTGATCACCTCTGCGGTTTTAATTTTTTTGCGCTATGAACAAAAAACAAAAGCATCAGTTTTGAAAAAAAATTATATTTTTTTCTTTCTGCTATAAAACATATCCAATAAAAAAAATAGAAAAAGTAAAATTTCTTCATAAATTTAGGCCAATATGCATTCTGCTACATATTGTTGGTTAAAAATAAAAATAAAAATCTCAATAAGCGTATGTTGATTGGTTTGCGCAAAAGTGATCACATCTACAAACTATGGAATATTTTTATTTCTTTCTTTTTTTTTTTTCTTGTATTGGCAGCGGCTTATAGCGGGACTGCGATATTGCGACAGACATTCTAAAACTAACTGACTCTTTTGACACTTTTTGGGGACCAGTGACACCAATAAAGTGATCAGTGCTAAAAAATATACACTGTCACTGTACTAATGACACTGGCTGGGAAGGGGTTAACATCAGGGGTGATCAAAGGGTTAAATGTGTGCCTAACCTGTGTTTTTTTGTTCATAGCACAAAAAATAAAAATAAATCTCTATTTGTGGGAAAAAAAGGACATAAATGTAATTTGGGTACAGCATCGCACGACCGCGCAATTGTCAGTTAAAGTAACGCAGTGCCGTATCGCACAAAATGGCCTGGTCAGGAAGGGGGGGGGGGGGGGTTAAATCTTCCAGAGGTCAAGTGGTTAATACTACTTGAACTGAATGTTGTCACCCTACATCAGGGAGTGTATTAATGGCAGACTTGTTAGCTTAAAGGGGTTGTAAACATCCGATGCATTAAGGTGAAAAAACACCTTGCAGTGTCCGGCCCCCCCAGCCCCCCTGTTCTACTTACCTGAGCCCCGAATTTCCATGGGTGTGTCCCCGCCATCCTTCTCTCCACAGAGTCCCGTCTTTGATTGGATAGATTGAAAGCAGCGCAGCCTTGGCTCCCGCTGCTGTCAATCAAATCCAATGACACGGGCGCCGGGAGGCGGGGCCGAGTCATACACTCGGCGTCTAGGGACGCCGAGTGTATGACTCAAGAGCG
Source organism: Rana muscosa (assembly GCA_029206835.1). Taxonomy (NCBI): domain Eukaryota; kingdom Metazoa; phylum Chordata; class Amphibia; order Anura; family Ranidae; genus Rana; species Rana muscosa. Next base: position 253,627,683 of record CM055121.1, on the reverse strand, counting down.
TGCCCGCAGGGCGCAAGGTAGCCCCCTTGGGAGAGCGCTTCTCCTAGGGGGTTACCTAATGCGGGGAGGAGCCGCAAGAGCCACAGAGGGCCCCCAGAATAAGAGGATCAGGGCCACTCTGTGCCAAACGAACTGCACAGTGGAGGTAAGTATGACATGTTTGTTATTTTATTTTTTTAACAAAAAACGTAACTTTAGTATCACTTTAAAAGAAAGAAAAGGGGAGAGGGGAGGATCGGCAAATAGGAGGGAGAATGATGTTTGCATTGGCTAACAAAAGCAATCAGGAAAAGTCTCTATAAGCCTATTATTGGCTGATCCTGTCTATTGTTACATATAAGGTAAGGTGACCAGATTTTTAAAATGAAATCTGGGGACATATTTTTTTTTTTTTTTACTAGTAATGGCGGCAATCAGCGACTCTCTGCCCGTTGCCGCCCGCCTTGCAGCCTGTCAAGTCTTACTCTCTGGGCCCCGGCTACTACTGGGAAGATCACTCCGCCAGGGAAGGCAAAAAAATAAGCAGGCTGGCCAGGACTTGAGCCAAGACAGAAGGACATGTAAGCAGGAGCGGAATGGGCACCCAAAACTGAAGAAATATTCCCTCCGCTCTGACCAGCACATGATCATCAGAAAGGGGCACCGATAATGGGGAAAAAAAAATACACCCCCCTAAGCTAGTAGTGTAATTCAGTTTTTTTTTTTTTTTTTATTCTGCACTGACTGTCTTTGAAATTGCCCCAGCCCCTGTTCAAATCCAATCCGGGGACAAAACTGGGGACAGACTTGGTCCGGGGACAGTGTCCTCAATCCGGGGACTGTCCCCTGAAACCGGGGATGTCTGGTCACCCTAATATAAGGGTGTGTTGCTGCAAAAAAATGCTACATGTTGTTGCTCTGCTGAAAGGTACTTCTGTTTGCCCGTCATCATTGCTGTTGTATTGACACTATTATTAAATCTTTTAAAATCTTTATCTAACAATTCTTTTATCTCTCGATTTATGTTTATATAAGATACACATTTGCTATACTCCCTGTGCTGAATTGCAGGCCAGTTCAGTGAGATACAATCCATTTTCTTTACTCTTTCGACCTCTAGTGGCTGATTTTGATTATTACAATACAGTGCACATTTTTGCTCAGACGTCAGTTTATTCACTAATACAATACTCCATAAGCCAATGTTTCTCAACCCTTTTTCCAATCAAGGCACTCTCTAAAAATGTGAACAATCTCAAGGCACCCTCTAAAATTATGGACAGTCTCGAGGCACCCCATTCCAAAATGTAAAAAAAAACTATTCTAATAGATTCACATAATACATCAACATCCATCACATGTAGGACACCCAATGTTAGTGGTGATTTATTCTTCCAAATCCAATACACTTTTGGACAGTGGTACTGACTAGTATACAAATGTTTCTCTTCTCCCTCAGTGTTTCTCCATTACTCAGCTAATGTGACCCCATGTGCTGACAGAGAGGGGCAGGGGAGGGTCATTGGTTGTTAGGACGCCGGCAGCTAGAAGGTTGTAATGGTGCACAATGAAAACCTGTGGCTTTGTGTAACTAAAAGGCAGGCTTCATCCGTCCGCTGGCTTGTATATTGTTTTGGTGCAATTTTTTTGGCATTTTGCCAAGGCACCTCTGAAGAAACCTCGAAGCACCCTGGTTGAAAAAGGCTGCCATAAGCAATGTCATGCTATCATTTTCCTTAACGAGCAATTGTTTTTATTGACAAATGTAGACAACATATCATACATTAATAGACGTACATGAAAGTTTTATACAGTTACAACATATTACAACAAGAAAATGGTGGCGGGCAACCATGCCTCCCATTCCCCAAGGAGCGTTAGGAGCCCCTTGGATATAAAGGGGGTTGGCCAAATTGTTGTTCTATAAAATAACCAGTGGAGGAATATTTGAGGGTGTTAAATGGTTAAATACTATTTGGTTTGGCTGAAGCATTTAGCTATGTTGTGCTTGGGATTGATAAAGTTTAAATAAATGATTCTTACATTTCATAAAAAATGTTGTACTTGTGTTTCTGTTTGTACAGACGTCTCTATTCACTCCAAAACATGAAGTTGAATTTATCTAAAACTATTTGTACAGGTGGGGATTCAGCATAACTCTACGTAGTATTGCTTTTTTTTGGCAGCCATGGAGGTAATTAAACAATTTTAAATGTTTTACAAATTTTTTGGTCTATTAAAGCAGATCTGAAGGCATTTCCTAAAACTTGTGAGCAGGCAGGCTATTTTTTGCAGAAGAGATATGCAGGAAGGGGGCCTGCTGCAGAACATGTGAAAGGGTCCCACAGCGGGGTCATAATAAAGGGCACCACGATGGTAGTAAAGGGGCCTGGGCTCAGAGGGAAGGGCCTTGGGACCAGTGGGTCAGGGGGGGGCTTCGTGTTTTTTTTGCACAAGGGGCCCTGAAGCGTATAGTTATGCCTCTGAAATGGTATGCCATTCAAATGGCACCATCAGTTACGTGTTACCATGCAATTTAGCCACTTGCTTACTGGGCACTTAAACCCCCTTCCTGCCCAGGCCAATTTTCAGCTTTCAGCGCTGTCACGATTTGAATGACAATTGCGCGGTCGTGCGACGTGGCTCCCAAACAAAATTGACGTCCTTTTTTCCCACAAATAGAGCTTTCTTATTGTGGTATTTGATCATCTCTGCGGTTTTTATTTTTTGCGTTATAAACAAAAAAAAGAGCGACGATTTTGAAAAAAACACAATATTTTTTATTTTTTGCTATAATAATATCCCAATTTAAAATAAAAAAAATAAAAATTTCCCTCAGTTTAGTCCGATACGTATTCTTCTACATATTTTTGGTAAAAAAAAAAATCGCAATAAGCGTTTATTGATTGGTTTGCGCAAAAGTTATAGCGTCTACAAAATAGGGCATAGTTTTATTGCATTTTTATTAATATTTTTTTTTTTTACTAGTAATGGCGGCGATCAGCGATTTTTATTGTGACTGCGACATTATGGCGGACACATCGGACACTTTTGACACCATTTTGGGACCATTGTCATTTTTACAGCGACCAGTGCTATAAAAATGCACTGGTTACTGTAAAAATGACACTGGCAGGGAAGGGGTTAACACTAGGGGGCGAGGAAGGGGTTAAATGCATTCCCTAGGAGTGATTACTACTGTGGGGGGAGGGGACTGACTGGGGGAGGTGACCGAGCTGTGTCCCTATGTACAAGGGACACAGCATCGGTCCCTCTCCCTGACAGGACGTGGATCTCTGTGTTTACACACAGAGATCCACATCCCTGCTCTGTGAACACGCCGATCGCGGGCACCTGGCGGACATCGCGGCCGCCAGGCACGCGCATCGGCATCTCAGTGACCAGAATACCCGAGGCCGTATAATGACGGCCTCCCGGATTTCTAGATCCGCATTGAGGCCGTCATTTGTACATGGCCCGGGTCTCAAAGGGTTAGTAATGAAGACTCTACTTTAAACCTCTCTATGCTATGGACACCTACACACGGGGGACTTAGCAGCAACCTGTGTGTATGCGGCCAAAGACACTACATTTTTTACATTGTTTTCTGTTATTATTAATTTCATTTCAAAATTATTACTGAAAATATTTCTGCTTTATATAGAAGGTGGATGTTAAACATGATCTACAACGGGTGGTAAATACTCCAGGCATGGCACATTCTTTATTTTTTTGTTTACAACTTTCTACTGCTTCTGATCATGCAAATGTACCATGAGCTGTAGATATAATAATTTTTAGTAGGAGTTTCATGAGACCTAAAAGTTATTTTAAAGAATCCTGCATAGTAAAAATTTTAAGAAAAACTAATCTCATTCGACCATTTAAAAAGTTGCTTTGCCTTGACATTTGTGCAAGTGTAGCAAATAATACCAGTAATGTTTGTAGTGATCGTTTTTTTTCCCCTTTGAGTCTAGTAAGGATTTTAACAGCAAAACCCACACACAAAAAAACATATAAAAAAAGTGTGGGGCCCCCCTAGAGTTGCCACCTTTTCTTCAAGTCAGCCCGAACACTTTAGCGGCGCACAGCAATTTTTTATTTTATAGTATAAACTATACAAATATTTTGCTATTAACTAACATTTCTAATCATATGAAGTTAATAACAAGAGTTCCCTTTTACATCTGAACTTGCAGAATTCCCTTTCACTGTAAGGGGGGACTCTGCAGACTCTGATGTAAGAGAGAACTCTGGGGACTCTGACATAAGGGATGCTCTGGAAACCCTGATTTAAAGGGGGAACACGGAGAACTCTGATGTACGGAGAGGACTCTGATGTAAGGGGGAACACTGTGGCCTCTGGTGTAAAGGGGAACTCTGAGGTAAGGGGTGCTCTGAGAACCCTGATTTTCCTTAGTATACTCACTCAGAGGCAGGAGAGAGAAGGGGTGGGGGGACAAGGTGCAGATTGAGCCCTCTCTCCTGTCTGTGTCTGTTTGGGGGGGGGGGGGTTTGTTAATGTTGGCTTTAGGCACTGTGAAAGAGCAACAGCCACTCTCAGCTTTGTCAACTGCAGCCAGCAACCCTGCTGGGAAGCCATAGTTCAGTCTAAATAATGTGTCCGGGTTTCAGGCAGTCTGAAACCCAGACGCATGATTCCAAACCCAAACTGTCTGGGTGAATCCTGGACAGGTGGCAACCCTAGGCCCCCCCCTCCAAAATCCATACTAGACCCATATCCAAGCATGCAGACATCCCCCTTCAACCCTACAGGCCACATTCCCTCAACATGGGGTGGGGTACTTTGCCAGGCAAGATGCCCTGACAAAGCGCTTTGCCCCCAAGCTGATGAGTACAAGGGCCTCCTGGTGGTTGTTGGGGTCTGCAGGCAGAGGTTTATCAGAATAAGGAAGCCCCCGCTTAAGATACGCCGGCCGCCAGACACCGACCCCCCCCCCCCCAAATGAATGAGTGCATGGTATATACAGAAAATGAGATGGCATGTGTAGGGTAGGCATGGTATATATAAAGTGCAGCGCAAGATATACAATAAACTGTGCTAATGATAAAAATCATAAGTACATATTACAAATGTTCTCTTATATCAAACGTGTATACTTGCAATTTATAAAACGTGCATATGTATTAATCCAGTCCCAGAATATAACAATAAATGCATAACGTACTGCACATAAATATCCTAAATAAAGTGCTTGAGTGCAAATAATCCGGTGTCTGTGTGTTTATTTAATCAATTAACACCTTCGTGGAGAGATTGACCTATAAATAAAGAAGGTCATGCAGCGCCTTGCCCTTTAATTATGGCTATATTTCTCCACGATTCTCTCTAGATGTATAAAACAGCTCACTCCACCCTGAATAGACCTTAGAACTCTTCTTATACTAGCCAGCTCCTCCTTGATCAATATTATTTAACACCCTGTTCATACGGAATGCAGCTTTGAAATCGCGCTACTTCAGTGCGATTTCAAAGCCGCCGGTCAGTGCGATTTTATGTGCGGCTTGATGCTATCTGTGCAACTTCATGCACATATGTCTATGCAAGTCACACATGAAATCACCAAAAATAGTGCAGGAACCTTTTTAAAATCGGTGTAAGCCGTAGTCGGATCGATTTGAATGGTTTCAAAGGCACAAATAGGGTGCGACTTGTTATGCAATTTGACAGTTTAAAGTTGCACTGGTGTGAACGGGGGGCTAAAAGTCTAGAATAACTCAGAGTGTAAATGAACTTCCCAACAGCTGGAGGTCTGATTCAGCTCCTGAGTAAAGGAGAATAGCCACCATAACATTATCATTATCAGCCCTGGGTACCTAGAGGAAAAGAATTAGGCAGGACACACACAGCTGCTAGGTGGCAAAATTGTGCTAACAGTCGGAGGGGCTTAAAAATCAAGCCTATCGCTGTGTACAGGGTAACGTGTGGCACAGTCCTTGTACCAACCCCCCCACCCCCAATAGTACAGCTCCCCAGCACAGTTTCTCTCTCATACAGTACAGCCCCCCAGTACAAATTTCCTTACCTCCCCACCAGTACAGCACCCCCCCCCCCACCCATCTCTTACCTATCAAGCAATTTTATAAGCAAATGTTCTAACATTCAAGAAATCCGGTATGCATTCCTCCGACCGCTCTTATTCAGAGGATTTTTCAACATGAGTTGGTAGAGCAAGTAATAGTCCTGGTGATGACACCTTATTGGCCTTGGAGGCTCTGATTTAAACATATACACATGCAGGCCAGTGAAATTGGGGTCACCAATTTATAATTCAGGGGTAGCCTCAGCACCGAAATCCATTAATTCTGGATGTGAGGGTGTGGAGATTAAAAAGCACAGATTGGAAAATGTGGCCGCAGGATTGGTGAGAGGGCACTTGCCCATCTGCAGAAAGCAGGAACATTGCACATAGACAGAGTTGCCTAATTTTTTCCCACACTTACCAGAACCTGGGTCTTGTTAAGCAGTCACAGTGCCCGCTTGTTATTCGAATACTGTCAGCATAACACAGATACACTTTGCTAAGCATGAGTTCTAAGTGCACCAACTAGAGTGGCTAGCCGCAGATCCAAGGCCTCATCCTTCTTCCAAGAGACTGAAGTTATTGGTGCCATACGGGCACGCACACACATGTTCAGGGCTCTGTATGTAGCGGGTGTGCAGCAGTGGCGGGGGGCGCAAACAAACTGAAAAAACCCCATCAATTGCAGCCACTCTGCCCATTAAACGCAGTCACTGTGCCATCAAGCGCAGCCACTGTGCCCATCAAACGCAGCCACTGTGCCATCAATTGCCGCCACTGTGCCCATCAAGCGCAGCCACTCTGCCCATCAACGCAGCCACTGTGCCATCAATTGCTGACACTGTGCCCATCAATTGCCGCTACTGTGCCCATCAATTGCTGCCAGTATGCCCATCAATTGCCGCTACTGTGCCCCATCAAATGCTGCCAGTGTGCCCATCAATTGCTGCTACTGTGCCCTTCATAAGGGGTTGCAGGGGTTACAATTGCAACCCCGCCCCTAGCTCCAGGGGGCCCCAGCAGCCTCCCTTTCATATTATCATATCCTCCGCAAAGTCCAGCTCCGATCTGCCCTAGGGCCCCACAGCCATGCTCAATACTGGGCTTCTACTTTGCCTTCCACTGTCCACACCTCTCCATTCTCATTGGCTGGGGAGAAGCAGTGAGGCATTTCCTGAATGGAGAGGAGCACTAGGTGAGAACAGCCCAGGATGGGGAAGTGTCTGTGCTGTGTGCTGGCAACATGGAATGGTAACCAAGCTTAGCGAGGCAAGAGGAGGAGAGTGCCAGCCTATAGCCACGATGGGACCAATGTGGCTATGGTAAGGTAAGACACCACTCATTGCCTCCTAGTCACCAGCTGGGTATCTCTGTACCCCACCCGGGGATGTCCGCTTACCCCACTTCCCTGACAACTGGGGAAAAGACACAAACCTCCGGGAGGTGACCTTCCCCCAACACCTGCCAACACTGACAGAGAAACCTTCAGAAATTGCTAAAACAAATCCCTTAACACCTCCTCAGGGGGCCCCTAAAGGGCTGCAGGCTCCAGATTTTGTGTCACATGGCTTTGCCGTCCCAGATCTAAGTTGCACCCCCCTCCCCCCCCAAAGCCCCCTGACCACCCCCTCCGTCCTGGATACTATGCCAGGCTGCTGAGCTCCTTTCCCATTACAGCACGCTTTACTGTTCTTCGTCCGCAGGACTGAAATCACATTCCTTTACAACACAGCCAGTTAGCCTTTATCTGCACAGGGTCAGGGTGTATCTGCCTACTGCAACTACACTGCCATCCCGACCGGAGAATTTCACAGGTCAGAACGGCAACATAAAAGCCAGATACACCCTGTGAAGACTGACAGACTGTGTGATAGGCCCCTTTCACACGGGACGGATCAGTCAGCTCAGCGGGGATCGCTCCGTTGATCCCCGCTGAGCCGGCGGATGACAGGGCGGTCCCCGCACACTATGCAGGGAACTCCCTGTCAGATCTCCGCTCTCCCCTATGAGGGGATCGGATGAACATGGACCGTCTGTCCGTGTTCACCCGATCCGCTCTGCAGGCGGATTGAAAAATAGGATTTTCCTCCGTCTGCAGAATCGGAGGATTGCGGACCCGGATGAGATCGGGTGTCAGCGGATGTTCATCCGCTGACACCCGCTATCTCATAGGGACCGATGTATGTCCCTTTTTCATCTGTAAACGGATGGATGAAAAAGCGGACATACGGTCCGCATGTGTGAAAGAGGTCTAAAGGAATGTGATTTCAGCCCTGTGTAGTGTGTGTGTGTGTGTGTGTGTGTGTGGGGGGGGGGGCTGTATACAGTGCTGGGATGGGAAAGGAGCTCTGCCAAGTGACCTGCCAGGGGTCGCTGTCTTCTGATTCTGCAGCGGTGATCCCTGTCCTCTGATGTAAAGAGGAACTCTGGGAACTCCAAACTCTTAAAGCGGTTGTATACCCTATTTTGTAACTTTTACCTACAGGTGAGCCTATAATAAGGCTTACCTGTAGGTAAAAAGAATATCTCCTAAACCTGTAAGGTTTAGGAGATATTCCCCTCGCAATGAGCCGCTGACTGCAGCGGCGCATGCGCAGCAGGGATTCTCGGATAAAGCCCGGCAGCCGCCGGACCTTGCCGACGCACGGCAGTGACGACATCGCCGCTCCAGCCACTCACAGCGCTGGAGCGGCGATACCCGGAAGACACGCCGAGGCAAGATGACATCTCCCTTGGCGTGGACCAGGTAAGTTCCCGACGCCTCGTTCTAAGGTAAGTATTTCATAATGAGCTAGTATGCGGTGCATTGCCTTTCAGGTATGAAGAAAAAAAAAAAAGCTGCAGCGGGTATACAACCGCTTTAAGCCACTTTGAGTATTTTGGCGTTCGGTGGAAGTGGTGGGTGGTAATGGGGGGTGGGGCCCAGGTCAACTTTTGCATCGGGGCCCACAAGCTTCAAGCTATGCCTCTGTTTCCGTGTACTTCCGAGCATTGCCGAACGGCGGCAAAAGTCGCTGTTTGGCTCTGCCCGCCTTCTGCGCCCCTGTACCTCAGGCCAAATGCGGTACTGCAGGCCTATTTAGCTTGAATTCTTCTCGTCTTGCGAGTCAACACTCGCAAACCAAGTCAGATTTTTTTTTTTAAATTGCTTGCAAATCAAATTTCTCTCAAACCAAGTTACTCTTAAACCGAGGTTCCACTGTATATTGTTACTGTCTATTACTTTTCCACAGAACCCTTATAGTAAAGACAATTTCTTTATCATAACGTCTGTGTTTCTCATTGGTCCTTGCACTTACACTATTGCCAAGTGTGCCAGAGGGGGCTGAGACTGTTATTGGGGTTGAGAGGCAGAGTGCGGAACCAAACATTCTTAAGCGGCTCCTGTGGGGTAGTGCTATATTCACAGTATCTCACAAAAGTGAGTACACCCCTCACATTTTTGTAAATTTTATAATATAATATCTTCTCATGTGACAAGACTGAGGAAATTACAATTTGCTACAATGTAAAGTAGTGAGTGTTCAGCTTGTATAACAGTGTAATATTGCTGTCCCCTCAAGATCAGACATGTGCATTCGTTTTCTTTTCGTCCGAATTTCGGGTATTTTCATTATCGTTTTAACAAATGAAAACAAACGTGCAGAATCCGAAATCTGAAAGATCCGACATAAAAAAATGCTTTATTTTCGTTTTTGTTGCTACAACAGTTCGATATAGATAGGAGATTCGACATGGCGCTGACAATAACAATCTGTGTCTATCGAACCTGTGGTCAAATGTCCCTAACCTTAACTCTATTAGTCCAAGATTATTCTACATAGAGAGGAAAGATTCGACATTTTAGAGACAGTGTTGGGGTAGACCATTCGACATGAACGACGAAGACTTGACGAAGCAGCGAAAAACATACAAACATTGAATCTGTCATTGAAGGCTGATGGTGTCTGTCGAAAGTTCTAAGAAGATTCGACAAGCAGCTAAACTGTACGACGCCGCAATCGTTCATTTCCAGTCAAATGCTCGGCCCACAAGCTATAGAGGAATTCGAATGTTTGTTGACTAGTAATAATAATTTATAAATATAATTATTACTAGTGTCATACAACATTAGAATTCTTCTATAGCTTGTAGGCGGAACTTTGGACCGTAAATGTACGATTGTGGCGTCGAATCTTTTAGCTGCTCCGTCAAATCTTCTTAGAACGTTCGACAGACACCATAAGCCTTCAATGACAGATTCAACCTTAATTAATTCAGATTTTCAGACGAATGCATTTTTTAACGAAATAAATAAATAAAAACGAATTTCGGGAGTAACTAAATAAATTTATTTTTCGGACAAAAACGAAATTCCGACACAAAATATTTCAGTGTGCACATGTTTACTCAAAATAACTCAACACACAGCCATTAATGTCTAAACTGCTGGCAACAAAAGTGAATACACCCCTAAGTGAAAATGTCCAAATTGGGCTCAAAGTGGCAATATTTTGTGTGGCCACCATTATTTTCCAGCACTGCCTTAACCCTCTTGGGCATGGAGTTCACCAGAGCTTCACAGATTGCCACTGGAGTCCTCTTCCACTCCTCCATGATGACATCACAGAGCTGGTGGATGTTAGAGACCTTGCGCTCCTCCACCTACCGTTTGAGGATGCCCACAGGTGCTCAGTAGGGTTTAGGTCTGGAGGCATGCTTGGCCAGTCCATCACCTTTACCCTCAGCTTCTTTAGCAAGGCAATGGTCCTCTTGGAGGTGTGTTTGGGGTCGTTATCATGTTGGAATACTGCCCTGCGGCCCAGTCTCCGTAGAGAGGGGAACATGCTCTGCTTCAGTAAGTCACAGTACATGTTGGCATTCATGGTTCCCTCAATGATCTGTAGCTCCCCAGTGCCGGCAGCACTCATGCAGCCCCAGACCATGACACTCTCACCACCGTGCTTAATTGTAGAGACACACTTGTCTTTGTACTCCTCACCTGGTTGCCGCCACACACGCTTGACACCATCTGAACCAAATAAGTTTATCTTGGTCTCATCAGACCACAGGACATGGTTCCAGTAATCCATGTCCTTAGTCTGCTTGTCTTCAGCAAACTGTTTGCGGGCTTTCCTGTGCATCATCGGTAGAAGAGGCTTCCTTCTGAGACGACAGCCATGCAGACCAATTTGATGCAGTGTGCTGCGTATGGTCTGAGCACTGACAGGCTGACCCCCCACCCCCTCAACCTCTGCAACAATGCTGGCAGCACTCATACATCTATTTCCCAAAGACAACCTCTGGATATGACGCTGATCACGTGCACTTAACTTCTTTGGTCGACCATGGCAAGGCCTGTTCTGAGTGGAACCTGTCCTGTTAAACCGCTGTATGGTCTTGGCCACCATGCTGCTGCTCAGTTTCAGGGTCTTGGCAATCTTCTTATAGCCTAGGCCATCTTAATGTAGAGCAACAATTCTTTTTTTCAGATCCTCAGAGAGTTCTTAGGACATGAGGTGCCATGTTGAACTTCCAGTGACCAATATGAGAGAGTGAGAGGGATAACACCAAATTTAACACACCTGCTCCCCATTCACACCGGAGACCTTGTAACACTAACGAGTCACATGACACCAAGGAGGGAGAATGGCTAATTGGGCCCAATTTGGACATTTTCACTTAGGGGTGTACTCACTTGTTGCCAGCGGTTTAGACATTAATGGCTGTGTGTTGAGTTATTTTGAGGGAACAGAAAATTTACCCTGTTATACAAGCTGTACACTCACTACTTTACATTGTAGCAAAGTGTCATTTCTTCAGTGTTGTCACATGAAAAGATACAAGAAAATATTTGCAAAAATTTGAGGGGTGTATTAATTTTGTGAGATACTATATATATAAAGTATATACAGTATATATACCCTCACCAAGCACTTTATTAGGTACACCTTTTCAATTTATTGTTAACACAAATTGCTAATCAGCCAATCACATGGAAGCAACTTAATGCATTTAGGCATCTAGACGAAGTTCATAGAAGAGGCCGACGGAACCTTCAAGATTTGTGTGTCTTGAAGCTGTCATTACCAACAAAGGATTTTGTACCAAGTATTAACCACTTCAGTACCAGGAACTTTCCCCTCTTCCTGCTCAAGCCAATTTTCAGCTTTCATCGCTGTTGCTTTTTAAATGACAATTGTGCGGTCATGCTACTCTGTACCCAAACAATTTTTTTATCATTTTGTTCCCACAAATAGAGCTTTCTTTTGGTGGCATTTGATCACCTCTGGGGTTTTTATTTTTTGCTACACAAATAACAAAAACCGAAAATTTTGAAAAAAATAAGCTTTTCTTTGTTTCTGTTATAAAATGTTGTAAATAAGTAGGCGGCACTGATGGGCACTGATAGGTGGCACGAATGGGCACTGATGGATGGCACTGATGGACACTGATGGGTGGCACTGATGGACACTGAAAGATGGCACTGATGGGTATCACTGATAAGGAGGCACTGGCAGGCATTACTGATGTTTCCTGATTGGCATCATATGTGGGCACTAATTGGCATTATTTGTGGGCACTGATTGGCATCCCTGGTGGCCATGGGTGGCATACCTGGTGGTTATCAGTGGTGGGCATCCCTGGTGGTCCTGGTGGCATTCCTGGTGGTCCTGGGTGGGCATCCTCGGGGGGGCTGCGTTCATAATCACTCAACGCAGACCCCCCCTGTCAGGAGAGAAACCGATCTGCTCTCCCCTACTCGTGTCTGTTAGATACGAGTAACGAAAAGCAGATACATGGCTTTTCCTGTTTACATCGTTATCAGCTATAATTGGACACAGCTGATCATGTGGTAAAGAGCCTCCTCTGAGGCTCTTTGCCCAGATCGGAGATGCGGTGTGTCAGACTGACACGATCTGCTCTCCCCTACTCGTGTCTGTTAGACACGAGTAACCAAAAGCAGATACATGGCTTTTCCTGTTTACATCGTGATCAGCTATAATTGGACACAGCTGATCATGTGGTAAAGAGCCTCCATCCAAGGCTCTTTACCCAGATCGGAGATACGGTGTGTCAGACTGACTGACACACCACATTAAAGATCGCCACGCTGCACGCCCCCGCGGGCGCGCATCGGCTTGTTATCCTGATCAAGTCATATAACGTCCGCTCAGGATAACACAACCACTTTGCGCACGTCATATTGCTATATGGCGGGCAGGAAGTGGTTAGACAGATTTCAGTTAACGTTTTCCTTGTCAAAAGTATTTTATTAAGTACAATAAAATAAATACTGTACATGGTACAATTCAGAATTATTATGTAATATTCAAAAGTGGTTACAAGTATATTGTTGATCAGGATATAAGGAATTGTGAAAAGTTAAAGCAATTAGTTAAAGATTATGTAGTAAACCAAAGGTGATGTAGACATCCAAACAGTATGTGAATCTTCTAATTAGAAAAAGCTGAATAAAGATTTCTTGAGAACTTGAGTTTAAGAATTGTATTTCAATACTGATACTATCTTTGTAACCTATGGAACATCAAAATCATAAGGTATAAGGAGAGACAGAGTAGAAGAAGAAAAGTGAAGAGTAAAGAGTAAGGATGAAGTAGTGAGGGGGGGGTCCACCGGGTTGATCCAGAAGTTACAGTCAGGATAGTATGATCAGTACAACTTCAAATCACCTACCATGGCATTAAAACTGTGTCATTGAATGATGGCGGTAACTTTACAATCTAAACTGGAAGATTTTGAAGTTACATTTTCCTCCTTGAGATTTTCCAGTTCAGCCATGTAGTCCAGTGCTGAATTTTCTCATCCACACTGGTTTCCAGCGCTTCTGTGCGGCTACCCAGCTCCCTTATCTCTTTTGTGAGGCTCTTTGTCATATGTTCTGAGGTTTGCCTCAGAGCTTTGTTAAGCATTTTTTTCAAACTGCCTTAATAATGCTGGAGAGGCAGGGGAATCTTGTGAAATACACCGTATGTCATTTGTATCTGAGTCCGACTCGCCAGGGGAGTCTGTCTGTATAGGCTGGTGCTTCTGTGAGAGCGCTGAGGCTTTTGAGGAGGAAGGTACCGGCGCCATTTTAGATGCGGCCCGTGCTTTTTATTCCTTTATGGAGGGGTTTTTGTTTTTGGTGCAGGTGCCTCCCAGCACCATAATTTTTGCCCAAAACGGTACCTCTGTGTTCCAGGAGTTGTCGGGTGTGTTCCTGTGTGCCTGGGACCGGCGGGCGCCGGTTATTCTGTAGCTTTTCTCCTCACACAAAGCGGAGCTCTAACAGTGCATGTCCATTCCTGTCAGAGTCCGCGTATGCGCCCCTCAGTTAACGTTTTCAATACTTTTTCCCTGTGTCATTCCATTTTATTACACATAACTTAATTATTAAACTTATTTGTTTTTGGTTTCTTTGTACGTATGGATTGCATGGGTTGTTACCGACACGTGGTGATCATTTGATGTCAATAGCACCTTCAATAGATTTACCTAGAAAAATAGTGACGTGTTCAATACTTATTTTACCCGCTGTATCTGTTCACAGCAGTTAGTTAATAAGTTAGTTCGGCACTCAATAATTTCTCAATACGAAACGTTAATACAAACTAACACAATAGTTCTAAATCAGGTTTAAGCGTTAAAATTTAGTAAGCTCTTGTGCATTTGTATTTATAGTTCATAGCTACGAATTACATTATCTACAACACTTGTGTTGGTATCTACACGCCCAACATATGTATTCGAAAACAGATAACTTGAAATGTAAGAAAATATGTTTAGTACGTGTACTGTACACTGCATGTATGTAATTATTTGGATAGCATTACCTAAATATATTGCCTAAAGGATGTTTTCAGTATATTTTTACCATATCAGTGGCAACAATGAGCAACTAGCCAAATGTGTGATATATGTTAGCACACTGACCTTTTTCTCGCCTGGCTCACTTGCAAGTCAAGGCACACCGTGCTATATGCCCGTACCCTCCTGTTTGAAGAGGTTAAGCGGTGTTCACAAATTTTGGGTCCTGCAGCGAGTTACCTTCTTCCACTGGTTCTCTTCCCCAGAGTATGGGGTCAAGTCTCTATTTCTTCCCCCAAAGAAGCCAATGTCCAGAAACACTTTATCTCCAACAGAGAGTTTATTTTCTATTTGCTGCGGAGTAGACAGAGACAGATGGATGAAAGAAGGAATAAGTGTGAGGGATTAGATCCAGGCACAACTAGTAACCTCGTCGCCACTCGATCTCAAGTGGGTTTAGCTCACCCGGATAGTCCTCTCTCACAGTCCTAGCAGCCGGTGTGAAGCTCAAACAGTTCTGTCACCCTATCCCCTCCAGGGACGGGTACAGGAGATCCTCTCACCTCTGTAGATTTTTAAGAACAGGATAATGCCAATGGGCACTCTACAGGTTAGCTTTCCTGAATAAAGAATCCTTCCCTCTGACAGGTCACCAGGCCTCTCCCGAGACAGCAATCTTCCATTACTCATCTCCTCAGCGGGACCGATCCTCCCCTGGCTTCCTCTCGGTCAGAGAGGGTACCCTCTCCTGGGCACCCTGGGACTCCAATGGGCAAACTGTAGACCCAGTTAAAGGTACTGGGCCTACCTGGAACGTTGCAGCCTCGGGCCAAAGGTGCCCGAGACTTCTCGGCCAGTCATCGCACCCCCGAGGGGCACACCCCTCCGGCTCCTTCACTCCAACTCTCCTCGACTCCCCGACTCCCCTAAAAGATGGCATCTGCCCCTTATGTACCCTCTCCCAGCATGCACAGCAGGCCGACCACGCCCACTGCTGAGAGAGGACACCCTAAGGCGCAGCAATGCCACCCATGGCTCAACCCTGACCTGATATGGCAGCGCCACCTACAGGCCACAGTGAACCATACACCAGGCAGCATCACATAGGCAGAAGCAAATACCTAGCAATCAAAGTGGTCGGAGCCTAGCTACCAGCTCAGACCAACCCCTAAATTTAGGCACATAACACCCCTAAAAAGTAAAGGGGCGCTACATGTATATATATATATATATATATATATATATACTAAATAAATATATATATATATATATATATATATTTTTAGTACTAACTGGTGATGAGTGAATTCTCTTAATTTGATTCACTAATACTCTGGCATATCCAAACCTACAATCTGCTTTGCAGGTTACATTTCTGTGGTGGATCTGTAAGGTTTGAACCCCTCTCTGCCTACATTCTTGCACAGTGCCCTGATGATTGGTAGTGGGATGAGCTTCAGATTCAGAATTCAGTCCGAACTAAATTAATTGTGCACCTGCCTGCTGAGCTGAACCTCCAGGTGCAGCATTAAGTGATATATTTAACAATGGCATTACTATGCTACTGTTTTTGTGACTGAGTGAGGTACTATGTACCCGTTACTCATTCACATGGGGAGCTGTTATTTGGGGGACCCTGTAATTTTTAAGGAGGCTTCCAGATTCCAATAATCCCCCTAAAAGCAGACCCTCACAACCACTGAGCCGGGGTTGTGGAGAAGAGGCCCTTGTCCTGATCAACATGGGAACAGGATACTCGTGTTGGGCTCATGGCAATCCAATACGTGTTCTACATCAGATTAACGATTTTACTCATCCCTATCTCTTTCATCTCTTATACCCAGATTCTATTTACTATGTTATGTTTTGTTTTCCTTATCTCCTTTTTTCTATTTTCTTCATGTGATGCCCTGACATGCTATAGCATCATAACTGTGCATCAGATGCATGTAATTGTGGTACCCATGTTCTTATGATAAGTTTGATATATGCCATGCCTTCTAATTGTGGGGAGTTACACTCATTTGTTACATGAAGTTTATATAGTATGTCATATGAAAATGCTTATTACTATTACTTTCTGATTTACTATATTTGAGTTTTTTTCCTGAAAATCAATAAAACTTGATTATAAAAAAAGAAAAAACATGGGAACAGGATGCTCTGCCGGAGGATAGCCTCTGGCAAAGTACCTTACTCGTGTTGAGGGCATATTGCCTGGCATAGTTCTGGAAGAGGGGGAATGCAAACCCTATTGCAGCCTATAGAGAACGAATCTTGATACTAGATACTGGCAATTTTTAAGGCTAATAGGCAAGCTATTATCAAAATTGGGCATAGGGAGCAGGACACTGCCATGAGGGGCATTTATTCATATGCAGAACCCAAGGATAGACAGCTTTTTTTATAGCAATGAATGAGACTTCTACACATGCACAAAGGAAGTGAGGTACCAACCAGAAGAGTTTGCAGTTGCAGCTATGTAGCTCCTTGTTGGTCGCACAGCATGGCATGGATGTGGCAGTTACATGAACAGGTGAGTGTAAGATTTGGAGGTTATTTGATGAGGTCGACTAAAGGATATCTATACATGAGTAGAGCTCCAGTTAGGACAAAAACATAAAGTTAGCATATGCCCACCTTCTTTAAAGTTAATCTACAGGTACAGGTTTGCATGAATGTTTGTGCAAATATTTAGCTTCACTTGGTGTTACAGGTTTATCAGTCCTTTAATGTTTCAATTGCAATTAGTGGAACACCAACAAAACACGTAATATGTATAATGCTCCGTTTCTGCTAAATGGCCAGAACAGTAAGGCCCCTTTCACACTGACACGTTTTTCAGGCAGTTTAGCGCTAATAATAGCGCTGCTATACCGCCTGAAAAAATCGTGCCCTGCAGTCTTCAGTGTGAAAGCCCAAAGGCTTTCACACTGAAGCGGTGCGCTAGCAGGACCGCTCCAAAAGTCCTGCTAGCTGCATCTTTACAGCGGTGAAGGAGCGGTGTGTTCACCGCTCCTTTACCGCTGCTGCCCATTAAAAGCAATGGGAAACCGTGGTAATACTGCCCGCAATGCGCCTCTGCAGAGGCGCATTGCGGGCAGTATTAACCCTTTTTCGGCCGCTAGCGGGGGTTAAATTCACCCCGCTAGCGGCCGAATACCGCGGTAAAAACAAAGGTATAGCCACAGCGCACCTTCCCGCCCCAGTGTGAAAGGGGCCTTAAAAGGGGCTCATTCTCTCCTGTTTTGTTTCAGATATTATTAAAAAGGATGTTGGAGGATTAGAGAAAGACCGTAAGGACCCTGATGATGAAAAGAAAGTGTCTGAAAACAAGGATGGCAGTGAAGAAGAGAAGCAAGCAGAGGACAAAGAAACATTTTGAAATTCCAATGCTGAAGGAGAATTTTGCAGCAGAGGACTTAGGGACAGAAGTGGAAGAAGACGTTTCCAAACATGTACCACATCCAAGCACACCCGCATTTGAAAGTGCCTTGGAGCACCCTGTGCATAGTGACCTGAAAATTTGTAGTGACAAGAGAATAGCGAATCAGCCCAAGTTTGATTCAGTTAGTTGAATATTGTTTGAAATCTGCAAAAACCAAACTTAGGCCCCTTTGACATGGGCTAAACTCTATTTAACTCTGTTTTTTCTCAGCATGGGATCTGTGCGCTGATCGCATGCTAAGCTGAGCGGAGTGGCCGGATGACAGTCCGCTGAGCTCATGCAGAACAGACATGGACACAGCCTGCTCTGCTCTATGGGCAGTCGGATGTAAATGGACCGGCTGTTCTTATGCACCCAACTGCCCTCTGATCCGATCCGGGCAGACAGAGGGGAGAGGGGCTATTTAATGCGACTTCAAGGATGAAATAAAAAAACACCAGTCCTGTAAATGTCTGGGAAATGTCTTTAAGCTGTATGTAGTATTAAAGAACATTGGGATTTTCAGCATTACAGACACCTTAGGCTGGCATGTTTTAGATGTAATAATTGATTTTTTTACATTTTTACGTTTAGCTTTGCTTGGAAAAAAACCCTTTTAAGTAGTTTGGCTGTTATACCTGATTTTTCATCAAATAATAATAGGCCTGAATTGACTGAAGGAAGTAGCAGCTGCAACAGATCTAAAAGCTACAGATTTGTTAACTAATTAAAAATAAAAGAAAACCATAGCCATTAACTTCCTACTGATTGGCCAATGGCAAAAAGTGTAACTACTTCCCCTCTGGAGCAAATTTTTCATTTTTCACACACATGTTAAAGTGATACTAAAGTCTGTTCTTCTTTCATTTAAAAATAACAAACATGTTATACTTACCTGCTCTGTGCAGTTGGTTTTGCACAGAGCAGCCCAGATCCTCCTCTTTTCGGGTCCCTCACCGGCACTCCTGGCCCCTCCCTCCTGCCGAGTGCCCCCACAGCAAGCAGCTTGCTATGGGGGCACCTGAGTCGAGCCACTACTCTGTGTGTCCATTCAGACATGGAGCCGTAGCTCAGCCCGCCCCCTCTCTCTCCTCATTGGCTCACTGGCTTTGATTGACAGCAGCGGGAGCCAATGGCGCCCTGCTGCTGTCTCAGCCAATGAGAAGGGAGAGTCCCGGACAGCCAAGACTTTCGTGCAACATCGCTGGATCGAGATGGGCTCAGGTAAGTATTATGCCGTGTACACACGGTCAGAATTTCCGACAGAAAAAGTCAGATGGGAGCTTTTCGTCGGATATTCTGACCGTGTGTATGCCCCATCAGACTTTTTCTGTCGGAATTTCCGACGGACTTAGATAGAGAGCAGGTTCTCAATTTTTCAGACGGAACAAATTCCTATCGGAAAATCTGTTCGTCTGTATGCAATTCCGATGGGAAAAAAACACGCATGCTTGGAAACAATTCGACGCATGCTCGGAAGCATTGAACTTCTTTTTCTCGCCTCGTCGTAGTGTTGTACATCACCCCGTTCTTAACGCTCGAAAGTTCAGAGAACTTTTGTGTGACCGTGTGTATGCAAGCCAAGCTTGAGCGGAATTCCGTCGGAAAAATTATCCAACTTTTTTCTGACGGAAATTCCGCTCACATGTACAGGGCATTAGGGGGGCTGAGAGGGGCTGCTGCACACAGAAGGCTTGTTATCTTAATGCATAGAGTGCATTAAGATAAAAAAAACTTCTGACTTTACAATCACTTTAAAATCTGTATTTTTGGTGGGTACACGAATGACTAAAGGTTCATGAGTTGAAGTAACATGAGGAAGGTCCGGGCGAGAGGTGGTGAACTAAAGTACATAGGACTATGGATATTGTATATTAGGATGTATGATATATAGTAGATAAATGGATCGTGCTCTGCTGGGGTTTTTTGTCTTCCTCTGGATCAACTGTGGGTATAGAATTAGGTATATAGGATTGTATGATATTATTATTTTATTTTTTTATGGTTGAACTGGATGGATGATGCAAGAAGTATATAGAATGTACCTTGTGATATTTGTTTTTGCTTTCTGTTTGTTTCAAAACAAAATAAAAGGAAAAAATAAATAAAAAATCTGTATTTTTGGCTAGTAAATTGCCTAAAATCCCCAAAGATATATTTTATGAAAGCAGCGGCCCTGTAGAATAAGAAGATGGCAATTGCAATTTTGATGTATTACAATATTTTGGCAACTGTTTATCAAATCTATATTTTTAGGAAAAAAAGACACTAAAATTAATTTTAATGCACACAAATACTGTATAAAATTGTAAAAATTAGATTATGTTGAGTAAATAGATGCCAAATGTGTCAGTCCTCAGTGCTGTGTGTGTCCATGAAACCAAAAATTACGGTACCCAAAAATTATCAAAAGGCAACGCTTAAAAAATACCTTCACAGCTCACCAATTTATGCCGTGTACACACGATCGGTTTTACCGATGAAAACAGTCCGATGGACTTTTCTCATCGGACAAACCGATCGTGTATAGGCCCCATCGGTCTTTTTTCCATTGGTGAGAAAAAATAGAACTTGTTTTAAATTTATCCGATGGGAAAAAAAACGATAACGAATTCCGATCGTCTGTGTGGAACTCCATCCGACAAAAAACCCACGCATGCTCAGAATCAAGTCGACACATGCTCAGAGGAATTGAAATTAATTTTTCTCGACTTGTCGGAGTGTTTTTTACGTCGCGGTGTTTGGGACAGTCGGATTTTTGACTGATGGTGTGTAGGCAAGACTGATGGAAGTCAGCTTCATTGGATTTCCGATGGAAAAATCTATCGGTCTCACGCCAAAATGCTAGCTATAGAAAGAAATCAAATTCCAATCTTTGAAAAGATCTGGGATCCTTGGATTAAATTTCACCTACCTTCTATTAGTGACAACTCGATTCTCATGCCATGGTAGCCGGAGGACTCAATCGGTTAAACTATCTACTAAACTAAATTTCTGAAGCTTGGGAGCTACCCTGCTCAATATAGTGAACACTGTGTTTTACTTACACCCTCAAGCCGCGGACTGATTCATTCAGGCCATTCAGGTGGACTCCTACACTCCCCCCACCTCTGGTTTCCTACTATTCTATCCCATCTATTTTATTTTATATTATCTATCTAATTTTATTTTATCCTATTTTTTTTACTTCTTTTTCTCTTTTCTTTTCTCTATTATTCTTACTTCATAACGCACCTTATTGAAGCTACAACAAAGTATTACTCTACATTACTTTTTTCGAAGATACAGATCAATTTATAATTAATATGTTAAATATTTCTTTCAACTACAGTCTTGACTATATTAGTACAAGGATTTATTTACTTTCTATCTCATTTAAATCCTTATAACTTTCATTAGGATATATTCTGTAGACCCTATTATTTGTTATTTTTCTATATTTGTAATAATTGGACAAATATCAACAACATGTATTACATATGATCTGTATGTGACTAATATATATGTCCAATAAAATACTTTGACAAGGAAAAATCCATCGGATTAGAATCCATAGGAAATCCGATCGTGTGTACAGGGCTTTAGAGTTATCTGTAAATGAATGACCTAGATTTATTTTTTCTCTCAAAATCGGCAATACCAAACATGTGTTGTGCAATTGTTGTTTATGTACATATGCATGCCCTACGTTTTACAATTTTTAAATACTTTTTACATTTACCTTATATAATATCGCAAGGGGCTAACAAGCCCCCTATGCAGGGCAAGACTTAGGGTGGTGGGGGCCCCTGGGCTTGAGTCACTTTCGGGCCCTACCTTCTATACATTACAAAAAATGGGCGTGGTTCACGCAAAACAGTGGGCGTGGCTCAAATGGGGGTGGTTCGGAAGGGGTGTGGTTAGAGTCTGAGATGAATGAGGGATGGAGGGAGAAAGAAAGCAGAGTCATGGGGGACGCCGGTCAAATGCACCTTGCACTGAGAGGGTCATTAGACACTCATACATTATATAGCGATGCATGGCACTTAGTGAGGCATGGTGGCACTGACCCTAAAGTGGCACTGACAGGGGCATGGGGGCACTGACCATAAAGATGCACCCTGCACTGACAGACAACGGACACCGACCATTATGTTGCACATTGCAGTGAGTGAGGCATGAGGCACATACCAAAAGGTTGCACTGAGGGGGGCACTAACCACAAAATAGCACCGTGCACCGAGCGAGGCATTGGGCACTCATGCAGTATATAGTTATGCATGGCTCTTAGTGAGGCACTGACTAGGGCATGAGAGCATTGGTCATAGAGTTGCACCTTGCACTGACAGAGGCATCAGACATGGACTACTATAAAGTTGCACCTTGCACTGAGTGAGGCATGAGGCACTGAGTGAGGCATGAGGCACTAACCATAAAGTAGCACCTTGCACTAACAGAAGCCTGAAGCACTTACCATAAAAAAAGTTCCACCTAGCACTGAATGAGGCATAAGGCACAGACCATAAAGTCACACTGACAGAGGCACTGAGGATAAAATTGCAATGAGTAAGGTATAAGGCACTGACCTGGAACAGTATATAACGTTATGCATGACACATAGAGAGGTATGAGGCACTGATCTGCAGTATAGAAAGTTATACATTGCACTGATATAGGCAGCACTGACAGAAGTATGAGGCACTGTCGCTGACCTGGTGCTGGTGATATAGGTAGGTATTTAGGGTGACTTTCCTGGTTGATCACTCTTCCGAGTCTTCCGTCCCCTACTACAAGCAGGACTCAGGAGAAGCCGACTGTCCACTTTGAGCGCCCGCCCTGCAGTGCATTCTGGGAGGTGTAGTCTCTGCAGCGTGTAGGCACAGCCCGGCCGAGTCTAGTGTGTGCTGTTGAGAACTA
Organism: Rana muscosa; assembly: GCA_029206835.1. Classification (NCBI taxonomy): domain Eukaryota; kingdom Metazoa; phylum Chordata; class Amphibia; order Anura; family Ranidae; genus Rana; species Rana muscosa. Next base: position 253,604,547 of record CM055121.1, on the reverse strand, counting down.
CATCTCCCATCATGCAATGTGGTGCCAACTAGGACAGCGGTGGAGCCTGCTATTGGCTGCTGCCGCTGATGAGGGTGTAACAGGGGGAACTTTTAATGTGTGTCGGCGGTGATGTTCTTTCTGTCACGCTAATCTGACAGAACGCCGGCCCGCTCGCGGCTCACCCCGCCAGCCTTTGCCTAATTAGAGAGCCGCCTCTGCAGGCAGGGGCCCCCTAGTGGACGGGGCCCATGGGCTTGAGCCCAGTCAAGCCCAATGGTAAGTCCGGCCCTGCCCCTATGTGATAGCATTGGTCAGGTAACAGGTTCTCTTTATGGAGCTTTTACACCCCTAAATTTCTGCCCTGCCCTCTGCTACAGCTGACCGAGCACAGTACTGTGCTAGATCATCTATTTACTTGCCTTTTTCGTCAGGGTATTGTCAGCGGTGAACAAGAAATGCTCAGAGCAGAGTCAGGGGAAGAGGCTTGAATTGGTTTTATATGTCAGCAGCACCCATGATTCACATTATTTAGTTACGTAACTGAGGTGAAACTCTCATGACTTAGATATTTCGGACACCAGGTACACAAGTAACGTTGATATTGATTGCGTTCTACCAGTCCATCTCTTTTTTCTCTCTCCCAGGCCTCTGTGGGATTGTGATTACAATCATCATGTTATGTGAAAGTAAAAACACAATGGGATGTAGGAGGCACAATGGCCCTGGGGTATCGGATAGTATGACTGAGACACAAAGGATGGATTCTCAAATTTAGGGACACTATGTGCTCTATAAAGGCAACAAAGAATACCTAAAAGTCAACAAGGTAGATTGCTTTCCTTGGAAGAAGACATGAACCCTTTACCACTCTTCCATCCTGCAGCTGATATCCAGTTATCCTTCAGCACACAACATACGAGTATGGGAAGATGAGTGGGCTTATTTAGTGCTGGATGTTACAAGTCCCGTTTACTCAAAGGTACAAATCTGAAAATGTCATGAAAAAGTGATACAGCCCCTTTCTCCTGCTGACTTACGGTAATTCTTGATGAATTTGGATAATTATATGGGTAAGTTTCTTCATTCTATGCATTATTTTTTTTACTGTGGTTACTTTTTTAAATTGATATGCTTATTGTAGGTGCTTGTATTCACAATTGTTTTCTTAAAGTGATTCTGTTACATGCTAAGATGATCACTGTACAGCACTTTAATACAATGTGGAAATACCATTTAACTTTCTACATACACATAGTTTTGATGAGTGCTTTCCAATGGGAAATCAACATTTCTTCTGTCCAAATTCCAAACACTGATGAGATCTACAAAGGGGTTTGAATCCTTTGATATGGACCTGTGTCTGGGCATTGGAGATAATTAATTCCCAATGGTGATACAGATACTGTTTTTACCATAACGTGATAACATTTATTTAAATACTCATCAGAAACATGTTATATTATCTCAGTAACAAACATCTGCAAGGTTATAATTTTACAGTTAAAATGGAAGGCAGATATATTGAAGCCCCAGTGATAAATAATTGTTTTTTTCTTGCTTGGGGCTCCTTCAGATTTTTTGCGATTTGTTGCGGTGGGTGTTGGGTTTTGGGTGGATTTGTTGCGCCAAGCATGCTAAGGTTTGGTACTTTGCAGATTAATGTATGTTGTCTTACGGCAGGCCATACATCTTGAAAGGCAAGATAAACCAAAACTGCAGTTTTTTTGTGGTATTTGTGGCACTGTGGTACACATTGGCATGGGTCTAATGGCAACTGTACGTGTGTGCCTAAGTTCCATTCTAAAACATTGGCACTGCTATACACGACACAAAGTGCCATGTGTTATTTTACCACAATGCATAAGTCTACGTGGCCCTAAAGCGCTGTACACACGATCGGATTTCTTATGGATTCTAATCCGATGGATTTTTCCATCGGAAATCCGATGAAGCTGACTTCCATCAGTCTTGCCTACACACCATCAGTCAAAAAATCAGACCGTCCAAAACGCTGTGACGTAAAACACTCCGACAAGCCGAGAAAAATTACGTTCAATGCTTCTGAGCATGCGTCGACTTGATTCTGAGCATGTGTGGGTTTTTTTGTCCGATGGAGTTCCACACAGACGATCGGAATTTGCTATCGTTTTTTTTTCCATCGGATAAATTTAAAACATGTTCTATTTTTTCTCACTGATGGAAAAAAGACCGATAGGGCCCATACACGATCGGTATGGGCCCTATCGTTTACACTTTGCTTAGAGCATTGGCTTTCTCATCAGTAAGTGGCAGTTGTGATCTTTTAAGATTCATAATGCTTCGGTTCGCAAAAATAAAAAAGATTCATAATGCAGTTTTGGTCTGCTTAGATCTTTGAAGAGTTTGAATGATGACTAGGTGGATTAAATAAAAGCGATTACTACATACAATAAAAATTATAGTGCGGCGCTGGTGATGAATAAATAATAAAGTGCAATAAACAAATATGGAATCAATATGTATGACATATGAAAACAATTGGGTGCACACGAATATCAAAACATGAAGTCCAAAAAGCTAAATAAATAGTGAATACAGTGCTGTGATCGGTAATACAAAAGTAATGAATGAAACCTAAAAATTTCTAAATTAACCACTTCAGCCCCAAGCCTCTTTTTGAGATTTGTTGTTTACAAGTTAAAATCATTTTTTTGCTAGAAAATTACTTAGAACCCCCAAACATTATATATTTTTTCAGACACCCTAGAGAATACAATGGCGGTCATTGCAATATTTTATGTCACATTGTATTTGCGCAGCGGTCTTACATTTTTTTGAGTTAAAAAATAAGACAACAGTAAAGTTAGCCTAATTTATTTTCTATATTGTAAAAGATAATGTTACACCGAGTAAATTGATACCCAACATTTTACGCTTCAAAATTGCGCCCGCTCGTGGAATGGCGGTAAACTTTGGCACTTAAAAATCTCCATTGGCGACGTTTAAAAATGTATATAAGTTACCAGTTTTGAGTTACAGAGGAGGTCTAGTGCTAGAATTATTGCTCCTGCTCTAACGATCGTGGCGATACCTCACATATGTGGTTTGAACGCTGTTTTCATATGTGGGCGCGACTCACGTATGCGTTCGCTTCTGCGCGCAAGCTAGGCGGGACGGGGGTCTTTAAAAAAAAAAAATCTTATTTATTTTACCTTTTATTTTTACACTGTCCATTTAAAAAAAGCCGAGCGGGGACCATCTTTCCCTCACTCGGCATCCAGGCAGTGAGGGAAATGGATGCGACCGTCTCCGCCGCTACCGAAGGCTACGGTAAGCAGTGGAGGTGACCGGAGTGCGGCGGGAGGGGGGCCCTCTCTTGCCACTGATAAAAATTCGAATAATCTGAGATGTCATCAGGGAAGGAATAGAGGGGAAATCTTCCAATGGCAACATTTGTTTAGAAGTCAACAAATATCACTTCCTATTGTGTCTTCAAGACGTAAAGTAAAGGAAAATCTCCACAATTGGGCACAGACAGAAAAAAAAGTTGACATTTCAAAAAAGAAAAGGTTTTTGCTTTAAAAATTAAAAGAAGTGCAGCGCAGGTTTTTTTTTTGCGCTGCTCGTCTTATTTTTGAGTTACCCTAAGCAGTGGTTCTCAACTCCAGTCCTCAGGGCCCACCAACAGGCCAGGTTTGCAAGATAACTGAAATGCATCACAGGTGATATAATTTTCTGCTCAGGGATTGCAGTATTCTAGTCTGCATCTCACCAAGGTAATACTTAAAATCTGGCCTGTTAGTGCGTCCTGAGGACAGAAGTTGAGAACCACTGCGGCCTAAGGTGTTGTGATTACTCCTAAGTGTTCAGCTGGCAAACAATTGTTCTTATATTTTCTATTGTTTATTTGTGTTGATTGCTCTTTCTGTTATAACATTTTTGCTTTAGCCCCGATTCACATACATGCGATGCGGGTAACGCAGCCAATCCTGTGCGTTTCCCACACCGCATTAAAATTGCACGGCATTCATGCGATCTGCTGTAGGTGTCAAAGTTAGATTAATGAAACACCAAAACAGCTGTGCAATTGCCTGAATAGGATCGCATGGGTGTTCACATTAAGTTCTGGTGCGGCAAAAAAAATGATCTTACACCATTTTGGTGCGAATGCAGTGCGATTTGAGACATACAAAATTAATGGCTCAAATCGCACAGACCTTGCATGTGATGTCTGTGAATTCATGGCAGTGTGAACCTAGGTTAAAGACCCATACAAACGATCAGACTTTTGGACAACAAACCTCAGACGGACCTGTTTTTGCGGAAAATCCGACCGTGTGTATGCTCCATCGAACAACCTTTTTCTCTTTTTTATCGGGCAAATGTTCCCTGTGAGAACAGACAAACTTTCCGGCAACAAAAGGCCAATGGTGCAAAATCCCATCGAGTGTACACAAGTCCATTGGACTTAAGTCCAAAGTACAAACACGCATGCTCAGAACCATTGCAAAAGATCAACCAGCAATAGCAGAAGTTGCCCAAAGGGTGGCACTAAAGAGCAAAAAAAACACGTAGTACATCAATTACGTCGCTACGCTTGTGTTTGTTGGCATAAAAAGTCCTGCCGTGTGTATGCATACCAAGTTCATGCCCAACGCCCTTCGGACAGAAATCCACGGAAAAGTTGGTTGGAAGTCCGATCGTGAGTATGAGGCTTTAGATGTACTTGAAATATTGTGAGATAAACTGTGGGATTGATGTACTAAAACTGGAGAGTGCAAAATCTGGTGCAGCTGTACATGGTAGCCAATCGGCTTCTAACTTTAGTTTGTTCAATTAAGAAGGCTGGGTTCACACTATACGACACGACTTTCATCCTACTTTGCTCTGCGACATCTGTCCTACATTGGTCCGACATTGGTCCGACATTGGTCCGACATTGGTCCGACATTCATGAACAGGATACTACTTTGATCCGACATTGTGCTAGTCTGACTTGTCCTTTGACCAATCAAAACAATCCCAGGGTGAGATAAATTCCTTTTACTGCTTCTGTACATCACAATGTCAGATGCCAAAGTCGTATGGTTAGGACAAGGATCCGACTTTGATCCGACTTCAATGATAGTCAATGGGCTGAAGTAGGATCAAAGTCGGACAGAAGTAGTACAGGGAGAATTTTTAATGTCGGACCGACATGTGTCGGACCAGTTAAGACGGCTCCCATAGGGAAACATTGATTTTCACACATCATGCGACATGAGCTCCTAATGTCGGAGCGTTTGTCGCCCCAGTGTGAACCAGCACTTAGGCCTGGTTCACACTGGGGCGACAAACGCTCCGACATTGGGAGCTCATGTCGCATGACGTGTGAAAATCAATGTTTCCCTATGGGAGCCGTCCTAACTGGTCCGACACATGTCGGTCCGACTTTGAGAATGCTCCCTGTACTACTTTGGTCCGACTTTGATCCGACTTCAGCCCATTGACTATCATTGAAGTCGGATCAAAGTCTGCAGTCTTGCATGGCCCGACTTTGGCATGCGACTTGTGCTCTGCTGATCTTGAGGGGGAACTCCAGGCCAAATTTTAACTAAAAGACCGGCGTGGGTTCCCCCTCCAGGAGCATACCAGGCCCTTGGGTCTGGTCTGGATTTGAACGGGCGCCCCTACGCCGAAAAAACGGCGTGGGGGTCCCCCCAAAATCCAAACCAGACCCTTATCCGAGCACACAACCTGGCAGGCCGCAGGGGAAGAGGGGGGGGACGAGAGAGCGGCCCCCTCCCTCCTGAACCGTACCAGGCCGCATGCCCTCAACATGGGGGGTTTGGTGCTCTGGGGCAGGGGGGCGACCTGCGGCCCCCCCACCCCAGAGCACCCTGCCCCCATGTTGATGAGGACAGGGCCTCTTCCCGACAACCCTGGCCGTTGGTTGTCGGGGTCTGCGGGCGGGGGGCTTATCGGAATCCGGGAGCCCCCTTCACTAAGGGGGCCCCCGGATCCCGGCCCCCCCACCCTATGTGAATGAGTATGGGGTACATCGTACCCCTACCCATTCACCTGGTGGAAAAAAATTGCAATAAAAAAACACTACACAGGTTTCCAAAGTAATTTATTACACAGCTCCGGGGCTCTTCTTCCGACTTCCGGGGGTCTTTTCCGACTTCGGGGGTCTCCGGTGTCGTCTCCCGCTCTCCGGTTCTTTCTTCCGCTGGGCCTCCGCTAACTTCTTTTTAGCTCTCTTGCCAACGGAGGCCCGGTCTTCCCGTTGTCTCGTCCGGCTCTCCGTTGTCCTTCTGCCGGCCCCTCCACTAACTTCTTTAGCTCTTTCGCTAGTGGAGGGGCCGGTCTTACCGTCGCCGTCGGCTTCTTCCCTCTTCTCCTCCTCGATGTTGACGCGTTGCTTCCTCCCGCTGTAATACTGGCTCTCCGCTCCGCTCCGCATTAATATAGGCTTCTCATGACGTCACAGTCACATGTTCCCATGACGTCACAGTCACATGCTCCGGGGCCATGTGCCCCGGAACATGTGACTGTGACGTCATGAGAAGCCTATATTAATGCGGAGCGGAGAGCCAGTATTACAGCGGGAGGAAGCGACGCGTCAACATCGAGGAGGAGAAGAGGGAAGAAGAAGCCGATGGCGACAGCGACGGGAAGACCGGCCCCTCCACTAGCGAAAGAGCTACCAAGAAGTTAGTGGAGGGGCCGGCAGAAGGACAACGGAGAGCCGGACGAGACAACGGGAAGACCGGGCCTCTGTTAGCAAGAGAGCTAAAAAGAAGTTAGCGGAGGCCCGGCGGAAGAAAGAACCGGAGAGCGGGAGACGACACCGGAGACCCCCGAAGTCGGAAAAGACCCCCGGAAGTCGGAAGAAGACCCCCGGAGCTGTGTAATAAATTACTTTGAAAACCTGTGTAGTGTTTTTTTATTGCAATTTTTTTCCACCAGGTGAATGGGTAGGGGTACGATGTACCCCATACTCATTCACATAGGGTGGGGGCGGGATCCGGGGGCCCCCTTATTGAAGGGGGCTCCCGGATTCCGATAAGCCCCCCGCCCGCAGACCCCGACAACCAACGGCCAGGGTTGTCGGGAAGAGGCCCTGTCCTCATCAACATGGGGGCAGGGTGCTCTGGGGTGGGGGGGGCCTGCAGGTCGCCCCCCTGCCCCAGAGCACCAAACCCCCCATGTTGAGGGCATGTGGCCTGGTACGGTTCAGGAGGGAGGGGGGCCGCTCTCTCGTCCCCCCTCTTCCCCTGCGGCCTGCCAGGTTGTGTGCTCGGATAAGGGTCTGGTTTGGACTTTGGGGGGACCCCACGCCGGTTTTTCGGCATAGGGGCGCCCGCTCAAATCCAGACCAGACCCAAGGGCCTGGTATGCTCCTGGAGGGGGAACCCATGCCGGTTTTTTGTTTAAAATTTGGCCTGGAGTTCCCCTTCAAGATTCATACCAAACACAGTGCCTGATATTGGCTGGGATCCAAGTCGGATCCCCGTTCATTGAAAGTCGGACATATGTCGGCTTCATGTCGCAGGGCAAAGTCGGATCCAAAGTAGGACAGATGTCGTGTCGCACTAGTGTGAACAAAACCTGGAAGCTGATTGCCTACTATGCACAGCTGCACCAGATTTTGTAATTTAACCCAATGTGTTAATCCTAACCATCAAGCAAAATAACTTTTTTTTTTATGTTTTTCTACTTGGATGCAGACACTTGGATTTGGGATAGACACTGATTCAGGAAGACATTTACTCTATTTAAGGCTGGTGATACTTTCTGTCAAGCTATCTCTAATCTGAGAGATCTCAATATAAGCAAATTTCACATGATAGCATGTCAAGAATGATGTGTCAGTAAGTATACCTAATAATACGGTTTCCTAAATTACATTTTCATTATTTACAGAGTCTCACAGAATGTTAAAGCTGCGCTCTGGACATATTAATAGCTACAAATGATATGTACCCTCTTTACTGTATATGCACCAAAGGCCATCCCAAACCCAGATAATATGCTTGAAAATTAGTAATGACATATTCACTCTACTGCATATAGCTTGTGCAGAGAGCAGAACAGTGGGAGGGACCCAGAAGGTTCCTCCCATTACAGACTACCTGCAGAAAAATACAGGAAGGGGCGGAGACAAGACCAGTCACCCTGCACAAGCAGAGAAAGCAGCAGTTAGCCTGCTTTATTACAGGAAGCTCCTGCACACAGTCAAAGCTTCACACTGTTATACTGCACAGATCTGGAAAAATACACAAAGCACACCAAGATTCATGCAAGAATGCAAAAAAAAAAAATAGAAAGTGTAAAAAAAAAAATAATAAATGTGGCGCACCCCCTTAAAGATGAATTGGGATCCCCCACCCAGCACAACCAGGCACACAGAATTTTCACAGGCATTCCAGACTCAGAGAACAGTCCGTGACTTTTTTTTTTGTTATTTATTGAGGGTTAATAACTTGGATTGGGATGGGAAATTATGGGATGCCCACTTGGCTTAACAGAACTTTAGCAACAACTTCAGGGACATCTTCTTATATACAGTCTATATATAGTCTCCTCACTTTCCTCCTGCGCACACTTGCACGCTGGTCCCAGCTGAATCACTGTTGGTTGATCTGACAAGCTTAGTCAGTTTTGGCCTTTGCAGGCAGGAACTCACAGCCCCTTGTTGTTTAGCAATATGCAGTTAACAGCCTATACTTCTCCTCCTGTGGCTATTAATCACAGCACCACATATTTTAGGCACTGCCAACCCACCTGGCTTTAGCTACCCCTTTTACTAGCCCTCCAGGCTAACTTCTCGACTGACTCTTAGGAGATCTCCTGGCGAAGGATGAAGACTTGACCCACTGCTGCCTTCAGGGAGAACCGGTTACATATGACAGGGCCCTGGCGCAAGGCCACCCACCAGACTAGGGGGTACCCCAGAGGGCCACCACCAGCCTCCTCAGCACTATATCTCCATCTTCCATCTGACTGCCCCTGCTGGCCTGGATCATGCCTGGATCATGCCTATTTATGAGGTAAGCCCTGCCCCCTGCCAGCCCTTTACTGGGGATTGGCTGGGGGCCCTCATAAATATTCCAGACAGCTCCTCCTAACCTCCTGCCCACTAGCTCTAGAATATTCTCCAATGTCCCAGAAACAGGGGGAGGCACCAAAAGAGCTGTCAGGATGAGTCATCCAGCCCTGACTCACTGAACCCTGACCCAGAGTCATAGCTCGGGCTTATCCCTGAACAAACTATGTTTTTCCTACACTAACTCTAGCACACACTAGAGGGCGCTACATAAAATAAACAAATACAACAATAATTATTGACAATCCAGTATAAGCTTATTGAAAAGTTTTATTTGATGCTGTGTGTGCTGTTTGTCTACTGTCTCTTTCTTCAACTTCCTGGACTCCCTGTATGCTTTGCAGCTTCTCCTCAATTTCTAAGGACTACATATCCCATGGTACCCTGCTGCCTGCAAGCAGTGATTCCTGTACTGACTCTGCCTCCTGAAACCCTTGCTCTCTATAGTTCAGAAGGCAGGCTCTGTAAAATGTGTGACACAGCAATGCCTACTTAGGGCATAGTGACTATGTGTCACAGAGTTCAAAAAAGTAAATGTGTGGGGATCTTCACAAAGTAAGTTTACAAACTTCAAGATGGTTCAGATTAATAAGTAGACATTTTGTTTAGTTAAGAATACATTTTTCGTTAAAATTCGGCATATTCGGAAACAAACAAATTTTCTAAAAGAACAAAAATTCGAAGGAACGAAAATCCGAAATTCAAAAATTTGAAAATCCAAAAATTAGAACGAAAATTCGAAAATAAGAACGAAAATTCAAAAGAATGAAAACCTGAAAATAAGAACGAAATTCGAAAGAGCAAAAAAAAATTCTAATATAATTACATTATTAAGTTTAATAACCATTATTATATATTTTTTTAAATTATTATTATTCATTAATAATGAATAATAATATTCATAATAATAAAAACTATAATAATAGTTATAACCTATTAAATTATAGGTTTTGGAATTTCCTTTTAAATTTGGCTGTTAGTGAATGTAACAAATACAAATTTATCCAAATTTACGAATTATCGAAATAGCGAATACGGCATCTATACGAATGGAACGTAACAAATTCGAATTTTTCTGAATGTATTCGAAATAACGAATATCGATCATAACGAATGATCCGAAAAACAAAAAAAACAAACAAATGAAACGAAAATGAAAAAAAAATTAAAAAAAATTTCGGCAGTGCACGATAAAAATAATTGAAGTATAGTGTGGAAATTAATATATGATCTTACATTATGACTAATGTTAATTTATAGATGAGAATGAGGGAAGACAGGACTGGAGTGCCATTGACCGGAGGTTACCCCATACATCAGATCCCCGAGAATTTATACGCCATTGAAAGAATTTTATACTATGAATAAAACATCAAATACCGTACTTGCTTGTTCACCCTGGCAATGAATACATTTTCTTAATGAATGCTTTGTATTATAAATGTCCTAGTTTTGTTTTGTTACTGAGCAGGAGATTGAAGGCTTACTTCCGGAGCTTCCTTTTATTTGTCTTAAGAATAAGAAATTGATACACTTGTCACTAAGTATTAAAGTAAAGGGATTCCTTTCATCTGTTCTCCTATGCTGCGTATAACTGCAATATCATAGAAACCTTTCTCTTTTTTTCTTTCAGGTATTCATTATTTCTGCTGACATGGCTGTGGGTGACCGCCAATTACGTCTTTGCACGTAAGGACAAAATCATTTTGTGATTTATACCCCTGTAGTTGCTGTCAGTTGGCTACATAAGAATTTCAAGCTCATTTAATTTCTATTATGTTCCCCCGTTCAGTGAGAATTTGCAAATTTTTTCACTCTATTACCAAATTGGAGCAATTCAGTCCGAAGCGTTGGCGGTATGTTACAAGTTAACCTGCATTGTGTTAAGGCAGCTTATTCATTTCAATGGGCTGAGAATACACCAAAATAGACTTAAAGTCGGATCTACACTACTTTTTTCCCTTGCATGCTACATTGCTCTGCATTGTGGTGTGCTGCCATGCAGGTGTGTTGTTTTTAAATCCTAACTACAACTTTGCTATCACTTTAAATAGTTCATTTGGGCCAAGCTGGCAAAAAAGAAATGTTTGCTTTACTAATACTTGCACCCGCTGTCGGTGCTCTATAACTGTATGCAGTGGCAGGTGGTGCTCCATTTTTTTTTTGGGGGGGGGGCGGCAAACAAACCCCCCTCGCCAGGTCGCGGTTTCCCCGGCTTCACCTCCCGGGCCAATCCGGTCTTAAGATCTGCTTCCTGTCCTGATTGGCCGGGAGAAGAAACCGTAACAAAACAGAGAATGTTGATTCGCTGATGTCAAAAGTGGGTGGGCTCAGGGCGCACTACTCTGCGCCCTGAGCCCAAGCTTTTTAAAGCCAATTAGAGCCTCAGGCTCTAATCATGTGCTTAAAAAAATAACCTTGCAGAAATCTATGCGTCCGGCGCCTTGCATAGTAATTAGGGAGTGGAACATGGAGATTAGGGGGCGTTGCCCCTGTGCCCCTTATGGACCAGCCATTGCTGACTGTATGTAGCATCAGCAAAATACAGTATACAGCACTGTGTTCCAGCAAAGGCACGGGCCTTCTTATCCCATTCCCGGAACAAAAATGAGTCGGGCTGAGTGCTGCTCAGCCATTCATAGGGAGCCTTGTATTTTTAGCAATTAATACAAGGCTTCCCCTGATTGGCAGAGGGGGAGAGTTGGGCAGATAGCGTAAACAAACTCTACTTCAGCCAATCAAAAGAAGGAACACAATGTCTCAGGAGAGAAATAGGATAGAATAGAATTCGAATTTCGAACAGAATAAATTCAGCTTTGAATATAATACTGTAGATAAGAATAGAATAGAAAATGAGAGAATAGAATAGAAAATAATTGAAAATAATTTTTTTAAGAATAGAATAGACTAGTAAAAAAAAGAATAAAACCATCTTCTGAAATGCAAATTTCAAATAAAGTAAATTTGAATTTGAATGTCGATTCCAATTAGAATGCCGAATTCAAATCAAATTCAAATTGAATTTGAAAATGAAGAAAAAGAAACAAATTTTGAAAACAAATTAAAGCAGAACTCCAGCTTTTCCTTCCCAAAACAACACTGTGCATGTAAATGAATCAGAACCCCACTGTCCTTTTATCTGTATCTTTACTTATTTAGCTGTAAAAAGCAAGTTTGTGTGTCTGTGATGTCACTCCTTCTCCTGGCTGAATTTCATAGTTCTCTGACTTCCTGTTTACTTCCTTTACAAGTCCTGATACTACATGTCCCATCATGCTTTGAGTCTCTGTAGTTTCAGGGCAGGCTATGGGAGTCACTTGTAGTAGTTCTGGGAGTTGATGTGGATGGGTCCGAATGCAGATCACTCTTCAGTCTTCAAAGCAGGTGTAAATGTGTCATTCCTGTCTTTCAGCATGCCAAAGAGTAATAATGCCTTACTACAAGTCTTCATATGTAAATGAATCAGATCTCAGAGAGCTGGGTTCCTGGAGGGCTGGATCTGAGGGGTGGGACTCTCCCTGCTCACACTGTTTGGCATATTTGACTGGGCAGGATTGATTTCTAATTGTAATCCGTTCCATCCAGCCCAGCAGCACACCTAGCTTTTAGAACAGGCTGCGTATGAAGAGGTTTCCTTTTGAATAATGCTGTGATCTGTGGGGTGGGACTTGGGATGTTTGGACTCCTCCTGTAGGTGTGACTGGGCGAGATTGAATAATAATTAGGATGTATTCCATCCCACTCATTATCAGAGCTTTGAAGGAAGTTTGCATAATTTGCAGATTCTAAAAGACTACAGAGGGGTGTGTTCTAGGCTACAAAATGAGCAGGAAGTGGTTGTAAGGCCCTCAGTCTACATCCAGACTATACAGAGTGTCACATGGTACAAGACCGCAACTAAACCCAGAACATCAGAGAATCTGCAAACTACAGAGCAACATGGTACAGAGGTATGATCTATACTGGTAGTGATAGTAATAGGGGGCGCTAGTGAGTTAATTCAACAACTGTCAAACAACAAGTGGTACTTTTAAACCATATGCAACCTGATAGACTTAATAAAGTGCTCTGTGCAAAGTAATAACATATACAACAATGTACAAATCATAAATTAATACAGTGATTTAAAGTCCATAGGTTCTTCTGTGATATTTTCAAAGCTCGACACCATCACCATTTACACACACTTGGCAGTTGTACCTGATGTGTTTGATTACATTTCCTACTCACCAGAAGACCATGACCTCTTTAACTAAAAAGAAGGTTGCAATGGGCTTTTGTTTGTGGGTCTTTAACCTTGCTTCTGTTGTAGCTTAAGATGAACTAGGGTATCTTTCAAACTACAACCTCCTCTCCACCGAGATAACCCATCAAAAATAAGATGGAGAAAGTGCCATAGTGTAAAACTATTTACGATAAACCGGAAGTTCGGAACCCGGAAGTGACATGCCCGGAATGCGTCTCGACGTACGTTTCGTCTTACGACGTCATCATCACTTACTGATGTTGTCGTAAGACGCAAAGTACGTAGAGGAGCATTCGGGTTAAGTCACTTCTGGGTCACGTCACTTCCGGTTTATCGTACTGCGGCGGGGGAATGCACGCTAGCCCATGAGTCCAGGGCAGCCTACAATCCCTGACAAAGTACTACACGCAAGTGTCCTCAGTGCCGGGAGAAGGCACTTTTAAATGTAAGCAGCCAACTGGTATTTGTTATGCATGATATTTTTTAATAAATGGTTTTACACTATGGCACTTTATCCATCTTATTTTTGATGGGTTACCTCAGTGGACAGGAGGTTGTAGTGTGAAAGATACCCTGGTTCATCTCCAGCTACTACAGAATCAAGGTTAAAGACCCACAAACAAAAGCCCATGGCTACCTTCTTTTTAGTTAAAGAAGTCATGGTCTTCTGGTGAGTAGAAAATGTAATCACACACATCGGGTGTAACTGCCAAGTGTCTGTAAATGGTGATGGTGTTGAGCTTTGAAAATATCACAGAAGATCCTATGGACTTTTAATCACTGTATTAATTTATGATTTGTACATTGTTGTATATGTTATTGCTTTGCAAAGAGCACTTTATTAAGTCTATCAGGTTGCATATAGTTTAAAAGTACCACTTGATGTTTGACAGTTGTTTAATTGACTCACTAGCGCCCCCTATCACTATCACTAATTACAAAGCTAGCATTGTCTACACTTTGAGGGGAGCAGCTTATATATACTGTATTTATCGGCGTATAACACGCACAGGCGTATAATACGCACCCTAACTTTAAGAGGGAAGTTTAAGGAAAAAAACGTTCCACAGCCCCCTGCGTATAACACGCAGGCACAGTTTACCCTCTAATTTAAGGGTAAAAAAGTGAGTGTTATACGCCAATAAATACAGTATATATATATATAGATATATATATATCTATATATATATAGATATATATATATATAGATATATATTACATATTTTTATTTTTTTTCACATAATTATATGTAACACTATTAAATTCACTTAATCCATAGCGCGAAGTCCATACAAAATTTTATGATCTATGCTGTGACTGATCATTCCATTCAGTTCTAGTAAAAAGAAAGTTGGAGTTTTGCTAGATTTAACTAAACAAAATTATTTAGATAACAAATCGAAATGACACACAATTTTTTTCGTTTTGCACATGTCTATAGAAGATGTAAGTATCCCAGGAGGCTGCAGGGCCAGGTACTCTTCATTCTGATCTAGGCTGGAATGGCAGCAGGAGTGGGGCTAACAATAAATACAATTTAAAAAAATAGGAAGAAAAAAAATTGCATATATTCTCCGCAATTCTGATTGTGGAGGCAGGGGGAGTGTTAAAGTGGAACTAACTTCTTTTTCAAAGTTTAGTTCCTTCTGTGTCTCTGGGGCCCAAAAGTTAAAGAACATCTCCTGATGGGACATTGACACCAAAACAGAAAAAAAAATGACACGGGCTTTACCCATTCCCTAATTTATCCAAAGCTAAAAAAAAGTTTTGGCTTTACCTGCACTTTGAAAAGACAGCTAAGTTTATTTTTTATCAAGTAAGACACAAAATAATATTTCAATATTTCATTTGACTGGTTGATGTATTCTCTGTTCCAGAGAGCAACATGTGCACATCAAGAGGTCTCCTATGCCATAAAGATGCTGAGTGCATGGGCACAGCCTCTGGAGAATACTTCTGTGTCTGCAAAACGGGATATTCCGGCAATGGAGAAACATGTGCGGACGTTAACGAATGCACCACCTCACTACATCAGTGTCACCAGCAAGCCACGTGTGTGAACACCATCGGTGGCTACAGCTGCCTCTGTAAAAGTGGATACACCGGAAATGGATTTAATTGTACTGACATCAATGAGTGTGCCACCGCCAATGGCGGGTGCCATGCTGATGCAACTTGCACCAACACCCCTGGAGATAGGACCTGCCAGTGTAAAACTGGATTCACAGGAAATGGAGTCAATTGCGTTGATGTAGATGAGTGTAAAAAGGTTAATTTATGCCATTGGAATGCTACTTGCACAAACAGTCCTGGATCTTATGTGTGCACTTGCAATGCTGGTTACAAAGGGAACGGCAACTACTTGTGTCTGGACATAGATGAATGTGCAGACGCCCCTGGGCTTTGCTCTAGAGCCTTTGGATTCAGCGGGTGTAAAAACTTACCTGGCTCTTACCAATGCACCTGTTCATCTGGCTACCAGAATACGGACAACAAATGTGTGGATATTGACGAATGTGCCGATAAGATCTGCAGCCCATTTTCCACTTGCACCAATTCCCCTGGGTCCTACAGCTGCACCTGCAAAGAAGGATTTAATGGTAATGGCTTGACCTGTGTCGATATAAATGAATGCCTTACAGAAAACAGATGCCACGCTCAAGCCAACTGTGCCAATTTCCTTGGTAGTTTTAACTGCACATGCCAAACTGGTTTTACAGGCAATGGATTTGTCTGTTCTGACATTGACGAATGCTTTCAAGATGGTATCACTATCTGTCCTGCAGAGTCCACATGCCGCAATACACAAGGCTCCTATTGGTGTGAATGTGCTTTAGGCTTCACACTAAACCAAACGAAATGTGTTGACATTGATGAATGCAAAATTGGACGCTGCAGTCCATACGCGTCTTGTCAGAATTTCCAAGGAGGCTTTACATGTTCATGCAAAAATGGGTTTGCAGGAGATGGGTTAACTTGTACAGATATCAATGAATGTGCTCAAAACAATGGAGGCTGTCACGCCAACGCACAATGCAGTAATTTACTGGGCGCCTTCAGCTGCTCCTGTGCTAGTGGGTACTCCGGCGATGGGGTAAAACAGTGCCAAGACATAGATGAGTGTGCAGTTAATAATGGGAACTGCTTGTATGGAGCCATTTGCCTAAATTCGCCTGGCTTTTATCGATGCCAGTGTGCCACTGGATTCCAGTCTATCAACAATACCTCGTGCCAAGATATTGATGAATGTAAGACGGTAAATGGAATCTGTCCACTTAACGCACAGTGCTTTAATACGTTTGGTTCCTTCTACTGCCAATGTAAATCTGGCTTTACCAATAACAATGGACTTAGCTGTAATGACATTGATGAGTGCCAAAGCAACCCTTGCCACTCGCAAGCTGCCTGCACTAATACTTTTGGTTCATATGATTGCACTTGTAACAAAGGATATGAAGGAAATGGTTTCAACTGTACTGATATAAATGAATGCAAGAATGCACTTACCTGCCATCAAAATGCAATTTGCTCCAATTTCCCAGGGACTTACCATTGCCAGTGTTGGCAAGGCTTTGCCGGAGATGGCTTCCAATGTGAAGACCTAAATGAATGTTCATTAAACAATACCTGCATCAATGACACAGTCTGCATAAACTCTGTCGGTGCTTATGTTTGCTCATGTCTGAATGGAACACTTGCAATCAACGGCAGTTGTGTTTCTCCAAGCTCTGCCTGCACGCCATCTTGCCACCCCAAGGGCCTTTGTCATAGCACAGGCTATGGATACAAGTGTGTATGTGACGTTGGCTATCAGGGCAGTGGAGTGGCATGTGTGGACACTGATGAATGCCAAACTGATGTATGCAAAGACAATAAAACCCTTTGTGTTAACACTCCCGGGTCTTACATGTGCATCTGCAAACCAGGATTCAAGTTCAACTACTCGATCTGTCTAGGTAAGCAATCATCTTAAGCTATCTATTTTAAGTTGTTAAATAGAAAATACGATAATTTTGGTAATTTCTTTATTTAAAGTTTTGGAAATACAGAAAAATACAATTTAGGGAAGGAAAGATAATAAGTAACAGTAAGCCTATGTCAGTGGCTTATACCATATAAAACATATAGGTAAAATGAGACAATACAACAAAAGCCAAAAATGGTAGCTCAATAAGTCCTTTGATATATGAGTGGTCCAGAAGTTAGGGGAGTCATCCCCAAATAGTTGTGGAAAATATCCAACCAACATGAATAAAATAAATCTCAAGAGACCCAGGGTTGACACATCATTTCTTCGGACTTATGGCGTTGGACCATATGGCAGCGAAAAAATAAAATACATTAAAATAAATAAATAATTTGAATAGTTAGGGAGGAGAGAGTGAGGGGGGGGGGTGAGGAATGGATTGATTGATTGGGAAGGGGGGGGAAAGAAAATAAACGTTGAAATTGGAGCACAGTGGCTCGCTGGGTGGCCCACTGGCGCCCCAGACCAGTAAAGAGACAGTATAGTGCCTTTTTAATACGGCCCCTTCGTTTACCCAAAGGACGTCTAAACTTGAGGGTGGAATCAGCTAGCGAGGTCAGCATAGTTGTCAACAAAAAGTGTAGTCAGACCAGAATAACCAAGTTTTGCTAAATTATTCTTCTTTATAGTTGGAGGGTGCTAGAATTTCTTCCATGGTGCAAATTTTTCATGAATTTTGCATAGCCAACCCCCCATAGAAGGTGGGATCAGCTGTTTCCAGAATAGGGGGTGGTCAGTTTTATTTTTATTTTTTTTAATTTACACTAATGTGTTATATCTGCTTTCATAACTGTATACGCATTCTTTGTCTTATAAATAAATATTTAATGTGTAACAAAGGATTCCAGGAGCACTAGGGGTTAAAGTGTGTGCAAACCCCAAATTTTGGGTGTGCAATTGCTACATTTTTGGTATCTAGCAAAAAAAAATTATAATATGCCTTCAAAGTTTTAAATCTCTTTTATTTGTGTGTGACAATGCTAAATGACAAGCTTCCAATACAGTGGTTGCATTGTTATCCTACATGCGAGCGTCTGCAATGGAATTACAGGCCACAGAGCAAACACATCGCCTGCCCGATAGTCTAACTGAGTGTTGTCCCCCCTGTCCTGCAATCCATGCAGCCCAGCAGTATGATAGAGAGTGGAGAAATGGTGGTAAGGTGACCTGAATAAAGTTGGTATCAGTGGGAGAAATGCCTAGGGATGTATTTGCAAAAATTTGCATAGCTACAGTATATGTCCACTAGCTGCTGGTAAATGCATTCTATGTGAATGGTCAGGATGAATATTGTTATTCTTTAGGAATAGAGTTATTTAGAAAAATAAGGGCTCAGTTCACACTAGTGTGATTTCAGATGCAACTTGGGGTTTAATAGGATCCCATGACAATAGAAATCATATTGTTTTCAATGGTGCCCATTCACATCAATGCAACCCAGCACAGTGGGATTTTAGAAAAGGTTCCTGTGCTACTTTGGTGCGATTCCAGCGCCATTTTGGCGTCATAGAATATGAAAATCACATCCACGTAGCATCCAAGTTGCACTAAATAATCACACTGAAAATCGGCTCAAAATTCAATCTCAGGAGTGTGAACCTAGCCTCAGGCCACTAGATGGAGGTGAAGCTAATAAATACTTTTTTTTTTTTTTAAACGTTTAGACAAATAGCATCTTGGTAACAGCTAGACCTGCATTTACGTATTAAAAAGAAATGAGATAGAATAGGATTGGCAGATCAAGTGTGTCAATTTTATTCTATCAGACTGGGTTCACACCATTGCCGCATGCGGCCCCAGCAGGGGGTCCGGTGCGTTCTAGTTAACCGTTTCAGGTCCGATTTCAGCACAAGTTTTGGGCTGAATTCGGACCTGAAACAGACCAAAAGACGCACAGGACTTCTGTGCAAATTCGCACCAGAGCCGCAGTGGAGATATGTGAACTGGCTCCATAGAGAGACGGTCAAAATCTCCTGCTATTGCGAATTGGATGTGGGGAATAGGCATCCAATTTGCGATGCCATCCAATTCGCAATGGTGTGAACCCAGCCTTAGGCCTCATTCACACTGGCACCATCAGTTTAGCCACGTTAAAATTGTATCAGTTCGTATCCGTTGCTTCATCCATCTTCATCCGCCTTCCGTTCCGTTAATCTCCATTTTCATCCGTCTCTTGTTCCGTTAACATCCGTTTACATCTGTTAATTTACCTGTTTAAATTTGTTTTTCATCCGTTTACATCCGTTTACAGCAGTTTCTGTGGCTTTGATGACATTATCCAGAAAGCATTGCTCCTCCCAAAGTGCAGTGCAGTTTTCAGTGAGTGACTTGTCCTTGCTGTGTCCTTCCTTTGTCCTTGTCCTTGTGTTTGCTATCTGCGTTCCAACAATTTTTGGGACAGCGTGACATTGTTTGTCATATTTGCCTATATGTGGAGAAAGGAGTGCAAGAAAAAGCAGATTTTGACTTGGAGGTGCTCCTGGGACACATCTCTGGCCATGGTTCTCCTTAGGGATGTACTTCCAATGTACTTCCTATTGTCCAACTACTGCCTCGGGCATAGATTGAGTTCACAGATAACCGGAAAAAGTAATTATTTCTTCAAAACGGATCTTAACTGATCGACCGTTGATTGACTTTTTTTGTCCGTTAAAGTCAGTTAAAATCCGTTTTCACAGATCTCGACGTAGCCTTGTACGTAAAAAAAAAAGGATAAAATCGGAAGCGGTAGTTAACGGATGGTAACGGATGGTCATCTTTTTGCCCATAGGAATGCATTGTTGTCTGTTGACGGATGGAAGAAAAACGGATAGACGGTCAGTTCGTGTGAAAGGGGCCTTAATCTTAGGGAATTACAATTTTAATATGTAAATACAGACCTATCTGTTACCAAGATGCTATCTGTCTATACATTCAAAAAACAATATATTCCTATATACTGTATATCCTACACATAGTTCTAGCCTTTCAACCAGAAATCCAGACAAAACAAAAAATTTCCAATAGATATGAGCTAAAGGATTGACAACAATTTTGATGTAATAATTGTATGAATGTTTGATGTGATTATGGCATAACGCAGTGTTTGTTTCTTATAGATATTGATGAATGTTCGACTGGCAGCCATAATTGTCACCCCTTTGCAGATTGTCTCAATACAATAGGCAGTTTTCAATGCAATTGTAAGAATGGATTTCAAGGGAATGGAACCAGCTGCACAGGTAAATAAGTTTATGTCCTCTCTGTTCTGATTGTTACCCTTTAAAGCCCAACTCCAGGCAAAACTTTTTTTTTTTTTTTCACATGCAGTGGGGCTGTGCCCACGCTACACAGGTCAATTGCTTGTTTTGTCAGGGGTGAGCAGAAAGCATATACTCACCCGATCCTTCAATCCTCCAGAAAACGTCACTCCCCCACGGTTAACACATGCAGTGCGGGTACAGCCACACTGCACGGGCTTTAATGTTGAAATCCAAGCCAAAATGGAATTACAACCAATGTGCAAACAATTTTATTAGTATTAATTTGTAATTCTGTGCAGCCAGTGTAGTGAGCAAGACACGTCTTCATTCTTTGAGAACTTTCAGCAGACTGCGTTGCAGTTGAATAACACAGCCTAGTCTGGGACTTGCCTGTTTGGACAAACAAGGGAAGGAAGCACCCAGATGAGATCAGCTCTCTGATCTCCTTCTGCCAAGAAGCTTCCAGGGTGATAGAAGGAAAGCATTATTCTTTGCAACAGAGTCTGACTGGCTTATAGTAGTGGTCACGCTCCCTCGCCCAATCTTAGGCTCGGTTCACACTGCTGCGACTTGGGATCTGACTTGTGAGACCCCGTCACGTGACATGTGAAATCCCACTTAAGTCAATGAGAGCTGTCTTAATTAGCACTACTGAAGTGGCTCCAACTTTAGAAAAGTACTACTTCGAGGCAACTTCTATCCGACTTGTGCCCATCGACTTTATTGGAAGTTTCCTCCAAGTTGGTTCCTTATCTTAATTGATGTGATTTGGATCCGACATTACAGGAAGATTACCCAGGCATTCCCAGAAGTTGTTTCAAAGTCGCACCAAAGTCACCTGGCAAAGTCGCACTGTAAGTCACGTGGTAGTGTGAACCGAGCCTTGGTGTTGCGGTCCAAGGGATTACAAAAGACTGATATCTAATCAAATTTGGGTACTGATGCAAATTGTATATGAAATTACATTTGATCATTTTTCAATGAATATAGAGTTGGACTCAATGGTGTGTTTGTTTCTACCTGCTATAGATCCTAATTGTTAAGTATGGTTTGACCTTTAGCTCCTTAATAAATAGCTGTGTACCTAAAGAGTTAGTCCACTCAATACCGATATTTTAGGTTTTGGTACATGCTTGTGTTGTGGTGTTGCTGCTCTGTGATTAAAATAAAAATATGATACAAGTTTTATTTTTGTCTTCTTGTCAATCTACCCATTTAAAGATGCTGACTTTGCTGATGCAACTGATGTGCTGTACAAAAGGGATTGGTGCCTTTTACATGCCTGTTTGTATGGTGGGCCTGGGAAGTTCCCCCAAAACACAGGAAACTAGTGGTAGGAGGCTCTCAGATGATGGAGTTCAGATGGGTGCAAGTTGGTGTCACCAGATCCCACAAGGCAGGCAACCAGTGAGGCAGATTTTCTGGCGTTGAAGGAATATTATTCAAAAACTGTTGTTAACTGGCAAGATTTGAGTACTTTGTCAGTGTTCAATGGAACTAGCTGTTGGGCAGAGTCACCAATCTCCCAGAAGGGGTTAGGTGATCCATTGTAAAATAGACAGCTGTGTTTCAGCATCACTCTAGAGTTCTAGCATTCAGCATCAGAGAGAACAATTATGGAGAATTTCCCAATGAGCAGGGCCATCTTTTCCATTGGGCACGCTGGGCAGTTGCCCGGGGGCCACACTTGCCTGGGGGGCCCCACCGGCTGCCCAGCGACCCCAGTTAAAAATGGTGGGAAGCGGCGGGTCAGAACTGTGCATGAGCAGTTTACGGAAATCGCAGAGAAGATCCGATCCTCCACGAGTGCTGCCTCTGTCTGTCCGCCGATGATGACGTTAGCCACACCCGCCAGACTTAAAAAAAAAAAAGCAGGAGGAGCTGAGGGTGAATGGACAGAGTAGAGTTGTCAGAGCAGACAGCACAGCAGGCTTGAAGCAGAGTGTGGCGGAGTCGACCCCTGTCGGCAGTGCCGGTTTTCGTGAGCCTGTAACATGCCCAGCCACCAGCCAGTACAGACACGTAGTGCCCTGGTCGGTATCGTACGGTGAGTGGCTGTCTGGCTGACTGTGCAGCTTGCACAAAGAGATCGGGGGGTGGTCTGTTGCTCTGATGTAAGTGGGAACGCTGATGTAAAGAGAAAGCAGTGGACTCTGATATAAGGTGGTCTCTGGTCACCAGAGCCCCCCTTACATCAGAGTTCCCCATTACATCATGATCTGCAGCATTCCCCTTTACATAAGAGTTCCCTTTCACTGTAAGGGGGAATCCTGCAGACTCTGATGTAAGAGGAAACTCTATGCTGGCTGGGTTATAGTAACCTAACCTTCATGTCAATGAAGAAATGTTTTTTTTTTTACTTTTGTTTAACTTAAAACACATTGCTAATAGCACGATCTATATGTTTATAGTTTAAATACTGACATTTGCACTGTTTGGCACTGAAAACTGTAATTTTAGGTACCTTTTTGCAGTGGCAGTAAAAAATGTGGTTCTGCCAGTAAATGTCATGATTTTTGCCAGTAAAAAATTCTCGTGCGTGATTGTGTAGACAGGGCCCCAGTGCACCGTTTTGCCCAGGGGCCTATAATGCTCTTAAGATGACACTGCCAATGAGTGCAGGGAGGTTCTTTCAAAGGAGTCAGTGGGGTTGATTTACTAAAGGCAAGTAGGCTGTTTGCTTTGCACAGGGAAGTTGAACTTTGCAAAGGGAATTTTCACCACAGCTTAGTGAATGTGATGAAATTTCATTTTGCAAAGAATACCCAATCACCTGCTTGCACATGATTGGATGATGGAGGTCAGCAGAGTTTCACTTCATTGGCTAAGCTCTTGGGGAAATAACCTTGCAGAGTGAACAGTCTATTTGCCTTTAGTAAATCAACCCCAGTGAGTTCAAAAGAGCTCTGTGTCTCCTTTATCCAGCGCTGCAAGGGATTGCAGATTTGATTTATACAGATAAATGCTTGCACTTGCCCTGTAAAATCCCAGCAAGCTACAACAATTGTGTAGTTCCTCTGTCTTTTGTTAAGAGTATCTCAAGTCATTCCTGGACTTGTGTTAGTTACATTTTGGTGTTCACTACCACTATGGACTACTGTGTATCCTGTGTATATTTGTTTCCTTCCACCAGTTAGCAGCATCTAATGCTTTAATTCATTACCACACCTTAACAACTCACACAAGAGAATTTGGGCTTATTCTACTGTAGCGGGGTGCTAAATTTAAGGGAAGTGTTTGAGAGGTAGTTTACTCGAACACCCTAATTTGTTAGGGTTTTTACAACCATTTTATCCACAGGGAGAGTATCGGTGAACAGTTCCCTGTGGCCTACAGGTGACGCTGCCATAGTGGGCTAGGGTTGAACCGCTGATACAGTGCTGTGCCTTGTGTGTCCCCTCTCAGCAGCCATACGGTGGGTGTGGTCTACCTGCTGGGCATGCTGGGAGAGGATATAGAAGGGGCAGACGCTGCCTGTTTGGGGGTTCGTCTTCATTTGTCGTCGGGAGTCCTACTCCCAGGGAGTGTTCCTGTCCGCCCTGGGCACCTTAGGCCCAGGGCGGGTGTTCCTGTTCCATCCTGGGCACCTTTAGCTCAGGGCGAGGTACTATCATGCTGTTCCTGTCCGCCCTGGGTATGTAAACCCAGAGACCACAGTGGAGGCCTGGGGCCCAGCACCTTCGGCTGGGGTCCACCAAGGATCGAGGAGTCTCAGGGTGCCGCCTTGCGAGGGGACCCGTAGCTAGGATGAGGAGGCCGGGAAGGAACTCTCCGAAGACCCAGTGCAGTGTCATGGTGACGGTAGGGTCCCGGTAAATCTCCGGAAGGATGTCTTCTCCTAAAAAAGGGTCATAGCTAAAGAAGAGGATCAGTTTCACCAGGTCTGTGGCAGAGACCAACTTCACAGTCTGTGGTAGAGACTGTGCGCCTAGTTGAACTTGCTTGAGAATCTGAGCAAATATCTGTAACGTTTGTGCCTGGACCTCATCCACACCTTCTGCTGTTCTGTCTCTTGCTCCAACCTTTTTCCTATCAGAGACTGTGTTATTGGCTAAGAGAAAATAAACTCTGAGTTGGAGTTTCATCTGGTGTGGACATTCACTTTACTGGGAAGTCAAGGACTTGTCTCTACTTTAATATAGAGGTGAGAATCAGGCTCTGGAGGTTCAACCTCCTCACACAGGAGGGTACGGGCTGTTAGTGCGGTGTGCCTCTCTCTTCCTGCGAGGAGCCAAAGGTAATGCAGGTAAAGAAAGGGGTCTGTGCGCTACACTGCTTCATTGTTGGCCACTCTGCCTAGTTGTATCATGAGTGCTTTATTGTATTATGAATATGATGCTTCTGTCATTCAAATACTATGATACGGTTGTTGTGCTGAAAAAAATCCTACAAGGAAAATTCCAAATTTGACTTCTTCTTCTTCTTCTTTATTGGCCCCTGTGTCTATCTATATCATGAATTTGATGCTTCTGTCATTGGAAAGCTATGATACTGTTGAAGTGCTGAAAAAATCCTAGAAGAAAATTCTACTTCTTCATTGTTGTTCTTCTTCAGTGCTGGCCTCTATGCCTAACTGTATCATGAATCTGATGCTTCTGTCATTGAAATACTATGATATTGTGGTAGTGCTGCCACACCCCAGGAACAAAATCTGTAATATACTTGTAGCCAGGTGCTTGGCTAAGAATTGAGAGTGAGAGAAACACTGGCTGCAGCTGCTCTCTGTAGCTGTTGCCCTGCAGTGCTGAACTGGTTAACAGCTACAGCAGCAAGAGGAAGGCTGAGTAGGAAGAGTTCAATAGACTGAGTCAGACAGCACTGCACTGTGGGAACTGTAGTCCAGAGGTGAGAGACTCTACTGTTTAATTATGAGAGATTTCCAGGAATAGGGGAAAGAGCTGCATCTCAGGCTGCACAGGACGCAGCCCTCTTCTTGCTGTGAGGAAGACTGGAGAGTGCACATTGGATCACGCCTGCATATTAGTCTGAGCAGGATACAGAATTCTGAGTCCAGATGTGACAACAGCCAGAATCACCTGGTTACACAACAGAGAGTGAACTAATTGCTGCGTGTGACCAGATGATGAGCTGAAATATTGCTGGGACTTGTGAGCTGATGCTGTGGAGATTTACTATTTGCTGCTAGAGAGACTTTAGGAACTGCCCATACAGCCATCTAGTAGTGTTATTGCTGCCTGTAGGCTTGACTGGGACTATTCTCATGTGCACCAACAGTACAATTGGGCCCCAACGTTGGCTGGCTGAAAAGTTAGGACTAAATACTGTCCTTTTACAGCTGTCACACAGAGACATTTGCTTATTGCCTATGCTAAAAGGTACCTCTCAGGGGACTTTTTACCATGTCCTAGCCATCCTCCCAGAGTTCACTTTAGACGAGTTATAGTATTATTATTCATGAGTTACAGTGCCTTGAAAAAGTATTCCTATCCTTTGAAATTTTCGAAATTTTGTCCTGTTACAACCAAAAACGTAAATGTATTTTATTGGGATTTTATCTGATAGACCAAAACAAAGGGGCACATAATTGTGAAACAGAAGGAAAATGATAAATGGTTTTCAAATTCTTTTACAAATGTATTTCTGAAAAGTGTGGTGTGCATTTGTATTCAACCCCCCTAAGTCAATACTTTGTAGAACCACCTTTCACTGCAATTACAGCTGCAAGTCATTTTGGGGATGTTTCTACCAGCTTTGCACATCTAGAAAGTGACATTTTTGCCCATTCTTCTTTGCAAAATAACTCAAGCTCTGTCAGATTGGATGGAGAGCGTCTGTGAACAGCAATTTTCAAGTCTTGTCACAGATTCTCAATTGGATTTAGGTCTGGACTTTGACTGGGTCATTCTAACACATGAATATGCTTTGATCTATTCCATTGTAGCTCTGACTGTATGTTTAGGGTTGTTGTCCTGCTGGAAGGTGAACCTCTGTCCCAGTCTCAAGTCTTTTGCAGACTTTAACAGGTTTTCTTCTAAGATTGTAGAAAAAGAAAGACAGTACTAGAAAAATGGTACTGTCCACAGTGCCACATATATGAGCCTCAGGGGTGTATTCACCCCTGAGGCTCATATATGTGGCACTGTGAACTGTACCGTCTTTCTGGTAATATCTTTCTTTTTCTACAATCTTAGAAGAAAACCTTTCTGGTAATGTCTTTCTTTTTCTACCAAATGCCATGTTGCCACAGAGCCCCACCCATATGAGAGTGAGTGGGTTATTTATTGGTGGTATACCTCAAAACATTTCTACACCACTGTTCCCTATGTTTTATTTTTGTTTCTTCTAAGATTGCCCTATATTTGGCTCCATCCATCTTCCCATCAACTCTGACCAGCTTCACCTGTCACTGCTAAAGCAAAGCATCCGCACATGATGCTGCTACCACCATGTTTCACAGTGGTGATGGTGTGTTCAGGGTGATGTGCAGTGTTTGTTTTTCCGCCACACATAGCGTTTTTATTTTAGGCCACAAAGTTAAATTTTTGGTCTCATCTGACCAGAGCACCTTCTTCCACATGTTTGCTGTGTCCCCCACATGGCTTCTCGCAAACTGCAAACGGGACTTCTTATGGCTTTCTTTCAACAATGGCTTCTTTTCTTGCCACTCTTCCATAAAGGGCAGATTTGTGGAGTGCACAACTAATAGTTGTCCTGTGGACAGATTCTCCCACCTGAGCTGTGGATCTCTGCAGCTCCTCCAGAGTTACCATGGGCCTCTTGGCTGCTTCTCGGATTAATGGTCTCCTTGCCCGGCCTGTCAGTTTAGGTGGACAGCCGTGTCTTGGTAGGTTTGCAGTTGTGCCATACTCTTTCCATTTTCAGATGATGGATTGAACAGGGTTCCATGAGATTTTCAAAGCTTGGGATGTTTTTTTTTATAACCTAACCCTGCTTTAAACTTCTCCACAACTTTATCCCTGACCTGTCTGGGCTGTTCCTTGGCCTTCATGATGCTGTTTGTTCACTAAGGTTCTCTAACAAACCTCTGAGGGCTTCACAGAATAGCTGTATTTATACTAAGATTAAATTACACACAGGTGGACTCTATTTACTAATTAGGTAACTTCTGCAGGCAATTGGTTCCACTAGATTTTAGTTAGGGGTATCAGAGTAAATGGGGCTGAATACAAATGCATGTCACACTTTGTGTTGGTCTATCACATAAAATCCCAATAAAATAGATTTAAGTTTTTGGTTGTAACATGACATAATGTGGAAAATTTCAAGGGGTATAAATACTTTTTTAAGGCACTGTAATTCCAGTCTAGTGGTGCATAACTCTGTTCTAAGTTACCTTAGCATAGTGATTATACGGTCTAGTAGATTGTGTCTGAACCTACCTTCTGTATGCTCATTAAAGAGGAGTTCTACCCACTTTATAAACTTTATTTCAATCTATATATCACTGGCCATATTTTCTTCAATGGGCATAAATTTAATTTTTTTCTGTTAGCTTACCATGATTGTAAGCTTTTCAATATAGCTTCCAGCTTCTCCCACCCGCGGATATCCTGCATCTCTCCGTCATATCCTGTGGCGCACTGTCTCCTGGGAGCTTTGTGTCATAATTCCCAGGAGTAAGTATGGCTCGCCACCGCTGTTTATCATCGCGAGATCTGAAAACAGGATCTTCGTTGCCATCAAAACGGGGGCAGGTACTTCAGACGACGACGCCCGTTGTGATGGCAACCTGATACGTTTCCTGCGCTGCGAGCTATGCATACTGCGCATGCGCGGTCGTGCAACGTGGCTACCAAACAAAATTGACGTCCTTTATTTCCCACAAATAGAGCTTTCTTTTGGTGGTATTTGATCACCTTTGCGGTTTTAATTTTTTTGCGCTATAAACAAAAATAGAGCGACAATTTTTAAAAAAAAGCAATATTTTTTACTTTTTTTGCTATAAAAATATCCCCAAAAAATATATAAAAATGTTTTTTTTCCTCAGTTTAGGCCGATACGTATTGTTATACATATTTTTGTTAAAAAAAAATCACAATAAGCATTTATTGATCGGTTTGCACAAAAGTTATAGCGTCTACAAAATAGGGGATAGTTTTATGGCATTTTTATTAATATATATTTTTTTTTTACTAGTAATGTCGGCGATCAGCGATTTTTATCATGACTGTGACATTATGGCGGACACTTCGGACAATTTAGACACATTTTTGGGACCATTGTCATTTTTACAGCGATCAGTGCTATAAAAATGCACTGATTACTGTGAAAATGACACTGACAGTGAAGGGGGTTACCATTAGGTGGCGCTGTAGGGGTCAAGTGTGCCCTAGCAAGTGATTCTTACTGTAGGGGGGATGGGCTGTGTGTGACAAGACAGTGATCACCGCTTCCGATTACAGGAAGCGGTGAACACTGTCATTGTCACTAGGCAGAGCGGGGAGATGCTTGTTTACATCAGCATCTCCCCGTTCTAACTCA
Organism: Rana muscosa; assembly: GCA_029206835.1. NCBI lineage: Eukaryota > Metazoa > Chordata > Amphibia > Anura > Ranidae > Rana > Rana muscosa. The sequence goes on along the minus strand of CM055121.1, from coordinate 253,575,517 downwards.
CTGTGAGACGATCGCGGGTATGCCCGCGGCGATCAAGTCCGCGGGACCCGCGGTCGGGCTCACGGAGCTTGCGTCCACAATGCCGCGATCTTAAAGGGGACATACAGGTACGTCCTTCTGCCTGTCCGTGCCATGCTGTCGACGTATATAGTCGTGCGCTGGTCGGCAAGCAGTTAATGCTCAAACCACAATTTACTCTCATCCATAGCAACTCATTCAGTTAATTTACTACTAAATGGTCTTGTGTCACCCTAAAGCTCAAACAAACACACTTGTGTGTGTATATCTACATATATATTTATATATATATATATATATATATATATATATATATATATATATATATATATATAATGTAGCACACAGATCCCTTTTTCCCGCTTACCTCCGTTAGCAGATGGGACACACCATGCCACATGCCCATTATCCTCTGTATTGTAGAGGGTGAGCGGTGTTATCTAATTTGGGTCCTGCAGCGAGTTACCTCCTTACCTTGAATTCTTCTACCTAGAGTGTAGAAAGAAGTCTATTCTCTCTATTAACCTCAAGAAGGCCATTGTCCAGACAATATTATAACCCAATAAAAGGTTTATTTTGGTTGCGTAGGAACTCGATAGGAAAGTTGAAGATAGAGAGAAATGAAAGGAACACTAAAGGTTCCCGTTTTTTTTTTTTTAAATAACAAACATGTTATACTTACCTCCACTGTGCAGCTCGTTTCGCACACAGTGGCCCCGATCCTGGTCTTCTGGGGTCCCACGGCGGCTGTCTCGGCTCCTCCCCGCAAGGACTCCACACCATAATGCGAGCAAGCTCGCATGGTGTGGAGTTACTGCGGGCGTGCTCCCGTGATACAGCGGAGACCATAGCCGCCGACTGTATCACTCGGCCCCACCCCCCGGCGCGCCACGTCATTGGATGTGATTGACAGCAGCGCCAGCCAATGGCTGCGCTGCTTTCAATCCATCCACAGTAGCCAATCAACGGCCAGGCTCAGGAACTCGGAGGATGACGGGAGCGAGCGCGGGACTTTCGAGGGGCCAGGTAAGTAAAACGGGGGCTCGGGGGGGGGGGGGGGGCGGTATTGTCGAATGTTTTTTCACCTTAATGCATAGAATGCATTAAGGTGAAAAAACATGTACCTTTACAACGCCTTTAACTGGGAGGCAGGTTCAGGCACGCGGCACTCAATTATCAATCGTCGCCACTCAGACCTGAGTGGGTTTTTGCTCACCCGGATAGTCCCTCTGAGAGCGGTCCTAGCAGCCAGTGTGGAGCACGGAGCATTTACTTGTAACTTCCTAGGGATACGATCAGGAGACAACATCCAAGTCCAGAGCTTCCCAGTCTAGTAACATTTAAGTCCTTAGGTGCCAGTGGGGCACGTTACTGAGCTTGTGGCGGATTATGGAATCCTTCCCTCTGATAGGTAACCAAGCCTCTCCCAAGACAGTGACTTCCTTCACCGATTCCCTGGTTCCCTCTCCTTCAGAGCGGGTCACCCTCACTTGGGCACCCTGGGAATCCTCTTCCGGCGCAGGCCTCAGCTAAAGGTGCTGAGCCTACCTGGAACGATGGAGCCTCAGGCTAAAGGTGCCCGGGGCCAAACACACACACACGTACCCCTGGCCATGAGGGCCACCGAAGGTGGGGTACGTGTCTGTTCTTCTCGGACCAAGGGGTCCTCTCAAACCTCCCCCGCCAATGGCGCCTGCCCCTTAAGTACCCTCTCCCAGCATACACAGCGGGTAGACCACGCCCACTGCACAACTGCCGAGAGAGGACACCCAATGGTGCTGTAACACTACCTGTGGTTCAACCTGGGACCGAGGCGACAGTGCCACCCACAGGCCACAGGGAACTGTACTGCCAGGCAGCATCACACCCAGGCAGAAGCAAATTTGTACATAATCAACAGGTCTGGGCTGAACTACTAGCCCAGACCACCCCTAAATTTCTGCACATAGCGCCCCAGAATTGGGGTGGGCGCTACATATATATATATATGGCCCCGGCACATTGATCTCCCTGCTGGCACAGAGAAGAGAGTAAGCACTTTTCTTTTGGCAGAGCCGGTAAAAGGGAGATCTTTCCCATCTTTCCGACGGCACACAGAGTGATGATGCTAATGCGCATGGGGTGATTAGAGCGTGCCCAGGCACACTCGGCACACCCTGTGCGCACGCCTATGCCTGTGTTCCTTTAAGTGCTTGCAGTAACTTTCAATCAACCAGGTGTGGAGGGCTGAAGGTGTTTTTGGAGTCAAGACGCAGAACAGAGAACCCAAATTACCAAGCAGCTCTTCTGGGGTAGCTCTATATACTATACTTTTATTTTTGTGTACTGTCCTTGATTTTTGTCTCTTTATTCCCTAACCATCAATCTGCCATCTCAGTCCAAGTATCTAAAGACACCATGGAGATGCTTCAACCCAGAGAAATTTTTATAGAAGGATTCTATTTTAGTCTTCCTCGCTGTCAGCCTCCCTGTCTAATCCAAACTGCTGATGGGACTGATGGCGCAGCAGTGCCAACCCCTGAAACAATTGTTCATAAAATATATTTTTGTCTTATTTTTCTTCATGATCTATTGCCATAAATAGCAGCATCCCTGCTTAGTTGGTTTTCCCTATCATATTTATATCTGAAAACATTTATAGATTAGTGTTCAGCATAATTACTGGTAAAGTGAAATGTCAGAATGCTAGAAAAACAGATTTCCTTTGTTTTTCCACAAAAAAAAAAAACCTAACACAGAGTAAAACGATTACTGTAGAAATTTGGATTGCAGAGGTGATAAGGGATAAATCTCGTAATTTTTTTTTTTTTTTTTTTAGAAAAGGCACACAGTAGCTTTTGTCAAAGGGACTGTGATGGTTTGGTACCACTGCTTCCAGCCCCGGATGAGGTGCTTATTCTGCAGAAAGGTTATTCACCATTCGGGATTAGTTTAGGTTAAGGGATCAGTTTAATGTTATGATCATGGATTAGGGGTTTATTTCAGAGCTAAGGTTTGGTTTAACCATTTAAGGACCGGAAGATTTTCCCCCTTAATGACCAGACCATTTTTTTGCGATACGGCACTGCATCGCTTTAACTGACAATTGCGCGGTCGTGCAATGCTGTACCCAAATAAAATTGACGTCCTTTTTTCCCCCACAAATAGAGCTTTCTTTTGGTGGTATTTGATCACCTCTGCGGCTTTTATATTTTGCGCTATAAACAAAAAAAGACCATAAATTTTGAAAAAAAACAAAATTTTTTACTTTTTGCTATAATAAATATCCCAAAAAACCCCCCCAAAAAACAATTTCTTCCTCTGTTTAGGCCAATATGTATTCTTCTACATTTTTTTGGTAAAAAAAATCGCAATAAGCGTATATTGATTAGTTTGTGTAAAAGTTATAGCGTCTACAAAATAGGGGATAGATTTATGGCATTTTGATTATTCTTATTTTTTTTTACTAAAATGGCGGTGATCAGCAAAGTTTAGCAGGACTGCAACATTGTGGCGGACAGATCGGACACTTTTGACACTTTTTTGGGGCCATTGACATTTATACAGCGATCAGTGCTATAAAAATGCACTAATTACTGTATAAATTACACTGGCAGGGTAGGGGTTAACACTAATGGTGATCAAGGGGTGAATTGTGTTCCCTGGGAGGTGTTTCTAACTGTGGGGGGAGGGGACTGACTGGAGGAGGAGAGAGATCGCTGTTCCTGATCACTAGGAACAGACAATCTCTCTCTACTTCCCTGTCAGAACGGGGATCTGTTTGTTTGACAGATCCCCGTTCTGGCTCTCTGTGGAGCGATCGCGGGTGGCCGGCGGACTTCTAGGCCGCCAAACACGCGCATCGTCTCCCCCGCTGTGCAGCGGGCGGCACGCGCAGGCCTGCTATAGCTCTTAAAAGAGCCGACGTACACCTACGGCAATTTGCGAGAACGAGCCGACCTGCCGCAGTATAATGATGGCGGCGGGTCGGCAAGTGGTTAAAGGAGTTAGGTTTACATACCGTATTTGCCGGCGTATGAGGCAGCTGGGAATAAGACGACCCCCTAATATTCAGTTTAAAACAGTGTTTTTTTGCTCTACTCACGGTATAAGACGACCCCCTTGTGCGGTAATACCATTCAAAAATGAAGAGGCCGCAGCCTGCCAGGTGCTCTGTAAAGCTGTATGTAATTCAGTATATGCGCTGCTCAGCCAATCCCGGCGGGCGATGCACTCTGTTGATGATGACAGAGCCTGCTAAGCCTGCTCGGATTGGAGTAACAACCTCTGCCAATCCGAGCAGGCTACCTAATAACCTGTCTACATGCACTCCTGCAATAGCTGCATGGCATTTCTCAGAATGTGTTTCCTAATGGTGACAACAGTGAACTGTACCTGCATAATGTCTATTAAAATGGGCACTTTTAGTCTTCATCGGAAACCTTTGGCAGGGTGACAACACATGAGCAAAGCTATGAGGCAATGTCAAAGTGTGGACATCTTTTAACAAAAAGGGCCTGAACAAGGATCTTCATGACAAGATCACCATTTATTAATTTATTAAAAGCTGCTGATCTAAAAATAATAAATTACTTTTGACATTGCATTAACATGGTAAAGTTTCCTGTGTTGGGATTTTAGTGATTTGATTTACATAAACTTTAATGGTTAGTGGGAGGTTAAGAATTAATGACTCATTTTAGAGGTTATAAAATAAGTCATGCATGGTTTGTTAGAATCTGGACCCCCACTATTCCTTGATGAAAGGCTTGTTATGTTACAAAACATGTTAAGGCTGTGTTGCCAGAGCCCCGCTGTCAAGAGTTGTTTTTATTTCAGTAACCTGGTAAAGATCAAATGTGGACCTTTTCTTTTCTGGATGTGCAAATATTTAAAGTGGTTGTAAAGGCAGAATTTTTTTTTATCCTAATGCATTCTATGCATTAAGATAAAAAGCATTCTGTGTGCAGCAGCCCCCCTCAGCCCTGCTAATACTTACCTGAGCCCCATTTAGATCCAGCGATGTTGCAGGAGAGTCTCTGACTCCCACTGCTGTCAATCACAGTCAGTCAGCCAATAAGGAGAGAAAGGGGGCGAGGTCAGGTCGTGGCTCCGTGTCTGAATGGAAACAGGGAGCTGTGGCTCGACTCAGGTGCCCCCATAGCTGCTTGCTGTGGGGGCACTCAACAGGAGGGAGGGGCCAGGAGCACCGAAGAGGGACACGAGAAGAGGAGGATCTGGGCTGCTGTGTGGAAAACCATTACACAGAGCAGGTAAGTATAACATATTTGTTATTTTTAACACAAAAAAACAAAACAAGACTTTGTTAACACTTTAAGGCAGTGAGGCAGCAGCAATCCTGCATTGAGATCAGGGTATATGCTGACAGGGCCAAGGTCATTTGTTCAGATTTTAGGTAGAAGAATGATTAAAGATCACAGATTTACAGCAGTTGTACATACCGTTAGTGGAAAGTACACTTCCCATTCAATGTGGCTTTATTCTACACCTCTCAAATGTGTTCTTTTACTTGCCTTAGGAGGTACGACTCTTGCTGTACTTCCATCTACAGATGTAAAACTTCCAGAAATTTTGAAGTTATGGGAAAAAAAAAAAATCCAGAAAAAATTGCAATTTTGGGGAAATGATTTTAAAAACTTCAGTGTGGAGTAACTTTACAAATTGAAAGTCATTGGGAACGTGAAATGCAGTGTATATAAAAAGATTATGCTAGAAATAAAAGTGCAGCTTATTCAGAAAATAAATGCAACTTACTTTTTAACATTTTTTATTTTATTACAAATGGAATAACAAGGACTGTATATGTTGAAAAACTGATTTATCAAAAAATGTACCCTCTTACCTGTCAATTAAGGCCTGAGATGAGGAAAGAAAATATAATATACTGCAGGGGTCTCCAAGCTTTCCAAACAAAGGGGCCAGTTTACTGTCCTTTAAAGTTCAGGTGGGCTGAGAAGTGCACCTTTTCCGTTAAAATCAAGGTAAATACCTGTGGGAGGGGCTTCAATCTTCTTTGGATTTTTATGCCAACAATCTTGTCGGGATCCACCTCCTTTCCTTCTCCTCTGTTTGATTAATGTCAGATCTGGGCTGTTTGCTCTCTCCTCCTCCCCCTCTCTTTTCCTCTCACACAGCACACAGCTCAGATCGATTCTCTTACACACAAGCTTCTCTCTGCACACTGTGTAGCTGCCTGCTATGCTGCAGTTCTGTCTTATAAAGTTCCCAGCAAAAAGCTATGTAGCATTGCAGGCAGCTACACAGTTTGCAGAAGAGAAAGGAGGTGAAGAGGGGGAGAGGAGCTGTGCTGCCTGTGCTCAGACTGTGTGCAGTACAGGGATGTGAGAAGGAGCCCAACAGGTACAGTGTCCATGGAGTATGGCGGGCACAGCTGAAATCTGTGTTGGGGGCACAGCCCTCCCCCACATCTCCCCATAGATCTAGCCATGTCTATACCACTTATGTATTTTCCACTATGCACAGGAATAGCACAGTGCCTGAACTTGTTTTCTGTTTAGGTGTGTGCCTGTTCAGTAGGTGCAGCCACATCTCCCAGTGGAGGAGGGACAAGAAGAGGGGGCAGATTGCTGAAGTTGTAACCGCCCCCTCTAAACTTTCAAACAGCACATGGGCCGTTACAGGGACCTACATGATAGATGAAGTGCCCCTGCTGGAAAAACCTAAGGGGGGAGGAAAGCGATAACAGCTGATTCATGATTATGGTAATATTTGTTAATTATTTAGCCTATCCCAAACTTCTCCTTTAAAGTCCTTTCCTAAAACTCACCACCACCAAACTTCCATCTCTGAAAACTAAAGCAAGAAGCAATGGGATGATTAAAAAGGTTAGCTTGTTTCTACTCCCTGAGAATGAAATATAAGCAGTCTGAATCTCTGGCATATACATTTTTATTTTCAATGTTTTTTGGACTTCTAAAGAGGTTATTTTACCTACGTTGTAGTTATTTCTTATATTTGATAAGGTTCTATTTTAACTAGCCCCCCTATCTGATTTGAGTAACTTAAGCAAGGACGAAATTTACTATTTCATTAGAAGCTTAAAGTGGATGTAAACCCTCCATACACCCAGTGAAGTGAACAACCTCAGATGATACACTGAGACCACTTTCCCCTTTGTTCGTATTATAAATACTTACCACACCTTTGCTGATCCTTTTATATACTATTAAAATACTTAATTATTTTGTTCTCTATACTATTGCCCTAATTTTTTATATGTTATACCTGTAGCGGGGTCTTTAAATTTATGTGGGACACCCAGCTGGGGACCAGCGTCAAATCACAAGGGGGAGTATGTAGCGGGACATCCAGGTGTGGAAGTATAGGGATAGTGGACCACTTGTGTTCGTGGAGGATTGGATGGTGTAATAATCTCCTTGGCCTCTGGGTGGCGGGGTACCTGGAGGCTCAAGGTAGATTTGCCATGATAGTGCTACCCTTTTTGTCCCTTTCCGGAGATGGTACGGCGAGGGCGGGGAACCCGCCGTGGTGTCGATGGGAGGAGATAAAAGGGGGAGACGCCCTAACCACGAGGTCTTCCGGAGGATCTTTTTCACGCGCCCAGGCACCTTAGGCCTGGGTGCAGGCGGTTCTGGATCCGGCTCAGGTGCCCTAGGCCTGACCGAAATGGAGTCGGAGTCCATCCCAGGCACCTTCAGCCTGGGGTGAGGTACTGTACTAGGAAGCCTGGGGTCCAGTGACTTCAACTGGATCCCGTGAGGGTGGAGATGTCCGAGGGTCCCTGAGGTGGATGGGGCCCATGTCTGAGGCGAGGAGGCTGGGGAGGTTACCCGTTCGGAGAGTCTGGAGCAGCATCAACCCAGTGATGGATGGGCCTCTGGTAACTCCCTTGGAGGGACATCTTCCCCTGATAGGGGCCGCAACGCAGCGAAGGTACTCCTATCTATGTTCTCTTGAGTCGCTGGTAGAGACTCTCAGATTCTAAGTCCTTTCTAGCTAAATGCTATAGTAACCGCTGGCGAGATTGCAGTGGTTTAGTTTATAACCAGGATAGTGCCTCGACCTGCTCACCCCCGTATCAAAAATGTTATCAAGTCGCAACCAGATGGCTACTGAAGCACTGTTTATTGTGATTGTGAGATGTACAATAAGGCAAGAGTTGGACTGTGATCGGTGTGTGGAACTCTGGTTAATGGGGGCAGAGGGAAGTGTGAACATGGCAGGACTGTATTCCAGAACAAAACACATAGGCCCGAGGAAATATCTGGTACTGGCCTTCACCTCACCCACAGCTATGGGGAGGATATGGGCCGTAGCGCATCTCACCCTGTCGTGTGACATACCCCTAGACAAAGGAGATGGGGTGAGGCCGCTACACGTGGGGGCTCGTGAGTCCGGGATGATATGTGTTTTAACTTTGGAAGAAGGAATGGCTGTGTCTGGACTTTGCTGCCCGGAGGAGTTCCGAGCAGGTCGGCCATGTGATTGGCCAAAGTGCATCCCTGCTCAAAGTCATGGAAATGACCCTAGGACGGGAAAGGCCCATGCAGAGGAGCGAGGAAAGGGAGGAGTCCAGCCGTGTGAAGTACTACATGTGGGGGCTTTTATTGCACTGCGCCACGAGGCACCCCGTGACTGTACAGTTCGTGGGCGGAGCTTGAAGGAAGCCCGCGAAAACGTGCAAGTCATGGGAGGAGTCTGGCCATGTGGAGGAACTCATGTGGAGACTTCGGCGCGTGGTTAGTGCGTGATGGAGCAGCAGATAGTCGGGATGGCCTCAAGCTCCCCGTGGATTCCGGTTCCCTACCCCACGAAGATGACTACGTTCACTGCTCCCCTTACAGACATGGGGATAAGACTCAGGCCCCGAGGGCAGTTGGCTTTGTACTCATGCAGAGACACGGAGGCCCTCAGCGTGATCTGTCCCGGGTGCTCGGGACTGGTGGTCCACCTGAAGCCATTCGGGCGTTGCGAGGTGTGCAAAGAGTTCTTGTTCGAGGTGGAGCCATCCACAGTAAGGCCCCGGGCCCTTTGCCTCAACAGCCTCACAGGTACCGCTACTCTAGAAGGAGAGATCCAGGCCTTTGCGGAGGTTCCCGTACGCACTGACCAGGGCGATGTGACTGCCCAATCAGAGACTGAGAGAGAAAAATCCGAGGATGCTGCTTCGGTCACCACAGATTCTCTGCTCCCACCTCCGAAGAGGAAAGTTGGTCTGGTGCAGGCCTCCTGTGGTCGTGGTCGAGCTTCACCCCGTCGCTTGCCTGGCCTGGATGGATCCGGTTGGAAGAGTCCTGGACATCCCAGTTCTACAAAAGGTCAAGGTGAGCCAGGGGCTGGGACTGTGGTGGTGGTTGGAGGTGTCGGGGGTCCACAGCCGGTGGAGCCCGCAAGGGAGGGTAGTACCATGTCTACCAGAGACTACCTTCCCGCCGAGATGTATGACACTTCCGACCTAGAGTCGCTGTCAGATTGTGGAGATGACAGGGAGATTGATGAACTGTTTCATCGGAAGGGCTGGGCTTGAACCTGGGACCTCGTCGGTGTCTGGCGTTTACTCTTCCCACTGAGCTATCTGGGATGCTGGACAGCTCACTGCCTGATCTGCTGGACAAACCTATCTGATCCAATGGACAACCCTGCCTTGAGTCTTGATTATCGATGAACCTTGAACTCCTTGCTCCTCCCATGAACTTCCTATATAAGCCTTGTCTCAGCACTTCCTCTTTGCCAGGTTATTGTGCCTTCTCAGCCAGTGCCTAGCTCTTGACATCCCTGCTGCCTTCTGTATTTTGCTACCACTCGTGATTGACCCTTGGCTTGTTCTTTGACTACTCTGCTGCCTGATCCCAACCTGCAACCACTCGTGATTGACCTTTTGGCTTGTTACTGACCACGCTGCTGTTTAATCCTTATCTGCTGATCTGCCACTGGACCCCGGCCTGCTCACACCCTGGTGGGGCAAACCTGAGGACCGCGACCTGGTACTAGCTTGCAGCTAAATCCATCTCCACCACCCGGAGCTCTGGGGAAAACCAGCTAGTACTTAGACTCCGCACCTCAGGTGAGCCTGTGTCATCTGCCAGAAGTGACTGCCTTTATACCTGTCCTGCAACTGCTATAGCAACTGGTCTTCAAGCCCGACGCCTGATCGTGACAGAATAACCTGGCCTAAAACATGGAGGCCGCTATAGCAAATGCTGTGGCTCCTTTTATGCAGCAAATTGGGAGCTGCAGGAGTTTGGTGTCACCTACCAAAAAAAATTTGCCGAACTGGAAAGTGTGGTGAAAGGGCAACGTGAAGAGATCCATGCCCTGCAAAAACAATTGCTGGACCTACGTTCCCGAGATGATGCTAATGCACATATGCCTCACCCACCCAAGTTTAATGGAGATCGCCGGCATTACAGAGGTTTTCTTAACCAGTGTCGCATATATTTCCAAATGCGACCCGCTGCATTCACTTCTGAAAAACAGAAGGTAATGTTTGTTATCAACCTCCTGACTGGGGAAGCATTAGCCTGGGCCTCCCCTTATATAGAACAAGACAGTGCCACGCTGAATAGTTTCCAGACTTTTGAGGCTGCGATGAATCAGGTTTTTGATGATCCCAATCGCTGTGCTACTGCTGAAGCAAAGTTGCATAGTTTACGGCAGGGTAAACGTTCGGTTGCTGAGTACACAGCTGAATTCAGACGTTGGATCACAGATACCACTTGGAACCCAGCAGCGCAAAAAAGTCAGTACCGCCAAGGGCTTTCTGAACAGGTAAAAGATGAGCTTGCAAGAGTGGAGACTCCTAATGATCTTGAGGCCTTCATCCAACTATGTATTCGAATTGATCAAAGACTTACAGAAAGGAGGAAGGAGAGACTGGGAATGTTTGGAAGCAATGGTGGCATGCGTTTTTCTGCTAGTCAATTTGTTCAGAAGGATCCAAGAGTTTCTTCAGATTCTGACACAGCTGAACCTATGCAGGTTGATGCAATTAAGAGATCCATTTCTACTCAGGAGAAAGAAAGAAGACGTTCAGAAAACCTGTGTTTATATTGCGGGGACTCTGGGCATTACGCAGTTAATTGTCCGAACAAGGTTAGAAGAACAATTGCGGCGACTGATGTGATTTTGCCTGAACAAATAAACTCTATTACCCAGTCGATCTCCCCATTGATTCATGAAGAGAATAAAGTAAATTCTGTACTATCCCATTTTATCATCCCTATTAAACTCATCTTTGATGGTATTGAAATTCCTTGCTCTGCTATGCTGGACTCTGGGGCTGGGGGGAACTTTATGGACATAGACTTTGCCCACAGTAATAATATCCAAACAAGAAATAAGTCTGCTCCTATGGATATGGAGACGGTCGATGGTTCACCCTTAACTTCAGGACCTGTTACCCATGAGACAGTCCCTTTGGTATTGCAATTTGAGGCTAATCATCATGAGACCATCAGTTTTCAGCTGATTACATCACCCAAATTTCCCGTCATCCTGGGCATTCCTTGGTTTTCCACCCATAATCCCTCCATCAACTGGGAAGCACGGATTATAAACTTTACATCCCCCCATTGCGAGGAATTCTGTAGAGAACCTTGTCAAACAAGTTCTTTGCCAGACAAGGAATCACAGGTGGATGTTGTTACTACGCAGTCATATGACAACCTGCCTCCACAATATCATGAGTTCCGGGATGTCTGTGATAAGAAGAATGCCGATCAGTTACCTCCTCATCGCCCATATGATTGTCCGATTGAACTGCTCCCAGGGGCTGAAATACCTTTTGGTCGCCTTTTCAATCTTTCAGAACCTGAATTAAAAGTTCTCAGGGAATGGATTGATGAGAATTTAGAAAAGGGCTTCATTAGACCCTCAACGTCTCCTGCAGGGGCAGCCCTGTTCTTTGTTGCAAAGAAAGATTCCACCTTGCGTCCATGCATTGACTACCGTGACCTTAATAAAATCACTATTAAAAACCGCTATCCACTTCCTTTAATTTCTGAAATGTTGGAAAGACTCCGCTCTGCCAAAGTCTTCACAAAACTAGACTTACGGGGGGCATATAACCTCATCCACATGCGTCAAGGAGATGAATGGAAAACCGCCTTTAGAACCAGATATGGCCATTTTGAGTCCCTGGTTATGCCTTTTGGCCTCTGCAACGCCCCTGCCACTTTCCAACACTTCATCAATGATGCTTTTCGAGACCTATTGGACCAGTTTGTGATTGCTTATCTGGATGATATTCTCATCTTTTCAAATAACCTGGAGGAACATCGCAAACATGTTTGCACTGTCTTTGAAAGGCTAAGGAAGAACCAACTTTATATTAAATTGGAGAAATGTGAGTTTGAACGAACCCAGATGCAGTTCTTGGGATATATTATTTCTCCTAAAGGAGTAAGCATGGATCCTGAGAAGATCAAAGCAGTGGTGGATTGGCCTGCTCCTAGTAATGTTAAAGAGATACAACGATTTGTTGGTTTTGCCAACTTCTACAGAAAATTCATAAGAAATTTCTCTAAAGTGATAGCACCAATTACACAGCTGACAAAGAAAGGGATGCCCTTTGTGTGGTCAGCTGAGGCACAGACTGCTTTTATTAAGCTAAAGACTCTTTTCACTTCTGCACCAATATTGGTACATCCCGATCCTGAAGTTCCTTTTATAGTGGAAGTGGATGCCTCAGACTCTGCTGTGGGAGCTATCCTTTCTCAGCGAAAAGGAGAAAAGATGCAGCTTCATCCTTGTGCGTATTTCTCTCGCTTAATGTCATCAGCCGAAAGAAATTATGACATCGGGAATAAGGAATTGCTGGCAATTAAGGAAGCCTTTTCTGAATGGAGGCATCTGCTGGAAGGGGCTAAGCATCCAGTAATTGTTCTCACTGATCATAAAAATCTAGAATTCATTCGCTCTGCCAAGAGGATGTCTTCTAGACAAGCACGTTGGTCACTGTTCTTTTCCCGGTTTAATTTTATCATCTCGTATCGACCTGGGTCAAGGAATGGTAAGGCCGATGCATTATCAAGAATGTTGACTGAACCATGCCAGGAAGACAACCCTGAATGTATGATTCTGCCTCAAAAGAACTTCATAGGGGCCACGGGTTTCAAGACATTCTTGAGTGTCCTAAAGGAGGGGTATGAAAATGACCCTCTTCTCAATCATCCGCCTGCGGATATTAACCTTGTGTACAAGAATGGCTTTTGGACTCATGCACATAGTCTCTATGTACCTGAATCTGCTCGGACTGAAGCCCTCAGGTTGGTTCATGACTCAAAACTTGCTGGGCATTTTGGGATTTCCAAAACAGAAGAGCTCTTGTCACGTTCATTTTGGTGGCCCAGCTATAAGAAAGATGTCAAACACTATGTGGCCTCATGCCTGACCTGTGCACGCAGTAAGACTCCCCGGGCTTCTCCTTTGGGGTTGCTCCAGCCACTCCCTGTTCCATCAAGACCATGGGGATCAATTTCTATGGACTTTGTGGTAGATTTACCTCCCTCAAGAGAAATGAGCACTATTTTGGTTGTTGTTGACCGTCTCACTAAGATGGCTCATTTTATATCTGTTAAGGGGGTACCTTCAGCTGAACAAACTGCTGAGTTAATGCTTCGAGAAGTATTTAAACTACATGGAATTCCTGACGATGTGGTGTCTGACAGAGGAGTACAGTTTACTTCAAAATTTTGGAAAAACTTTTGTTCAGCCTTAGGTGTAACAGTTAATCTGTCTTCTGCTTTTCATCCCCAGTCTAATGGTCAGACTGAGAGGACCAATCAAACCTTAGAGCAGTACCTTCGATGTTTTGTCAGTTATCTTCAGGATGACTGGGTGGATTATCTTCCTACAGCAGAGTTTGCATATAACAATTCTAAACATAGTTCCACTTCTCAAAGTCCTTTTTATTTAAACAACGGGTATCATCCAGTTTTTATTCCTGATCTCCCTATCTCAACTCCAATTCCTTCTGTTACCAACAGATTAACTACATTGCAGGAGATTCGTGAAAAATTGATCGAAACTTTGAAGGAGGCTCAGGAATGTTACAAGAAGGCTGCTGATAGACATCGCAGATCACTTCCTACATTTCATGTGGGTGACAAAGTTTGGTTATCAACCAAAAATTTGAAGGTCCATGTTCCGTCTGCAAAGCTGGGCCAGAAGTTTGTAGGACCATTCAAGATTTCTGCTCAAATCAATCCAGTTACCTTTCGCTTAAAACTTCCTGATAGTATGAAAATTCACCCTGTTTTTCACATGTCATTACTTAAACAATTTAATGAAAATCCCTTTTCTGGAAGAATTCTTCCACCTCCTCCACCTGCTGAGGTACAGGGTGAAGTAGAATTTGTGGTGGAGAAAATTCTTGATTCCAGGATATTTAGAAACAAACTACAATATCTGGTCCAATGGGAAGGATATGGGCCAGAAGAAAATTCTTGGGAGCCTGAGGAGAACGTTCATGCCCCTAGATTGACAAGAGAATTCCACCAGAGGTTTCCTCACAAACCCAGCCCTAAGACGTCCAGAGAGGAGGGGAGGACTGTCAGGACCTGGGCTTGAACCTGGGACCTCGTCGGTGTCTGGCGTTTACTCTTCCCACTGAGCTAGCTGGGATGCTGGACAGCTCACTGCCTGATCTGCTGGACAAACCTATCTGATCCAATGGACAACCCTGCCTTGAGTCTTGATTACCGATGAACCTTGAACTCCTTGCTCCTCCCATGAACTTCCTATATAAGCATTGTCTCAGCACTTCCTCTTTGCCAGGTTATTGTGCCTTCTCAGCCAGTGCCTAGCTCTTGACATCCCTGCTGCCTTCTGTATTTTGCTACCACTCGTGATTGACCCTTGGCTTGTTCTTTGACTACTCTGCTGCCTGATCCCAACCTGCAACCACTCGTGATTGACCTTTTGGCTTGTTACTGACCACGCTGCTGTTTAATCCTCATCTGCTGATCTGCCACTGGACCCCGGCCTGCTCACACCCTGGTGGGGCAAACCTGAGGACCGCGACCTGGTACTAGCTTGCAGCTAAATCCATCTCCACCACCCGGAGCTCTGGGGAAAACCAGCTAGTACTTAGACTCCGCACCTCAGGTGAGCCTGTGTCATCTGCCAGAAGTGACTGCCTTTATACCTGTCCTGCAACTGCTATAGCAACTGGTCTTCAAGCCCGACGCCTGATCGTGACAGAAACACCCATTGCCTGTGTTACGTGTACCGCAGGATTCCCCTATGTCAATAGGAGACAGCACGCCCCGGGTACAAGCCCCGGAGTCTACGAGGAAGTCTAGCCCTCAGAGTGCCTTCCCACAATCTACAACATCACCCGTCTTGGTGGCGGGGATGCAGCGAGCCTCACTACGAGCACCGAGAGAAAAGCCATCAGAGGTAGTGAAAGTACCTCGGCATCCGGAGGCCATCATTCAACCCGGAGAAGGTGAGCGGGAAGCCATGCCTCCTTTGGCCAGATTGCAACGACTTTTCTCACAGAGAGTCGCCCGTGAGTATGGGTGGGAATATCCCTACATGCCTCGGGACTTACTTTTCGAAGTTGAGGTCATACGCCAGAGATGGTATGACGAATTTGTTTGGGAAAAGCTCAAAGTACCCCATGCACGAAGATATTTGTCCTGTTCGCCACCCGTGTCGAAAAAGTTTTGGGACTGCAGAGCAGACTGGATGTGGGGCCCCCATATCCACGCAGATAAGGTGCGCATCTGCAGGAGAGATGGAGATGATGCTGACTATTCAATTGAGGTTTTTGATAAACATCTGAAGCCCTTGTTCTTACCTGACCTGAAGTTTTACTTGTGAGAAGAGACTCACTTGTTGTTCTTTCCTAAAATCTTCCAGAAGTGTTCCTGCTGGAGCATCCGAACTGTACCCTAGTTTTTTTTTTATTTGGGCTTTTGTTTTCCACTCTTCAGGAGGACCGAGAGAAGTTTTTTTGTTGTTCTCTCTTCCTCACAGTTCAAAGACAGACTTTGGGGTAGAATTAGTGTAGGGACGCAGGAAGAATGAAGATTGCACCAAGTGTCATTACCGCGGCACTGTCACCAGGTGGCAGTGTTGTGCAACGGCTGTTTGTTTTTTTAACACGCGCATCACTTTACTCATTGGAGCGAATGGGTCTATTGGTTGATGGACCCATTCATTCCAAATTAACATAGAAAAAGTGTCAGGATGTGTATTTCCTTGTGTGTTGTTTTTTTTCCCTCTGCAGGAGATTCGTCCGTCAAGACTGCTGAGTGTGGGGTGGTTCTTAGACAGTGATGGGAGGGATTGTATATGTGTACATGATAGATGTTTTTAGGGAGAAGTTTTATTGTTTTATATTCCCTTTCCCCTTGAGCAGGTCCTGGTATGGTTGAGGTTCAAAATTTTAGGGATAGCCTCTGGGGCTAAGCTTGTGTCCTCACTCCATGGGAGACATGGGTTCGCACCAGACGCTGGGGACCAGCGTCAAATCACAAGGGGGAGTATGTAGCGGGGTCTTTAAATTTATGTGGGACACCCAGGTGTGGAAGTATAGGGATAGTGGACCACTTGTGTTCGTGGAGGATTAGATGGTGTAATAATCTCCTTGGCCTCTGGGTGGCGGGGTACCTGGAGGCTCAAGGTATATTTGCCATGATAGTGCTACCCTTTTTGTCCCTTTCCGGAGATGGTACGGCGAGGGCGGGGAACCCGCCGTGGTGTCGATGGGAGGTGATAAAAGGGGGAGACGCCCTAACCACGAGGTCTTCCGGAGGATCTTTTTCACGTGCCCAGGCACCTTAGGCCTGGGTGCGGGCGGTTCTGGATTCCTGCTCAGGTGCCCTAGGCCTGACCGGAATGGAGTCGGAGTTCATCCCAGGCACCTTCAGCCTGGGGTGAGGTACTGTACTAGGAGGCCTGGAGTCCAGTGACTTCGACTGGATCCCGCGAGGGTGGAGATGTCCGAGGGTCCCTGAGGTGGATGGGGCCCATGTCTGAGGTGAGGAGGCCGGGGAGGTTACCCGTCCGGAGAGTCTGGAGCAGCATCAACCCAGTGACGGATGGGCCTCTGGTAACTCCCTTGGAGGGACATCTTCCCCTGATAGTGGCCGCAATGCAGCGAAGGTACTCCTATCTACGTTCTCTTGAGTCGCTGGTAGAGACTCTCAGATTATAAGTGCTTTCTAGCTGAATGCTATAGTAACCGCTCGTGAGATCACAGTGGTTTAGCTTATAACCAGGATAGTGCCTCAACCTGCTCACCCCCGTATCAAAAATGTTATCAAGTCGCAACCAGATGGCTACTGAAGCACTGTTTATTGTGAGATGTACAATAAAGCAAGAGTTGGACTGTGATCGGTGTGTGGAACTCTGGTTAATGGGGGCAGAGGGAAGTGTGAACATGGCAGGACTGTATTCCAGAACAAAACACATAGGCCCGAGGAAATATCTGGTACTGGCCTTCACCTCACCCACAGCTATGGGGGGGATATGGGCCGTAGCGCATCTCACCCTGTCGTGTGACATACCCCTAGACAAAAGGAGATGGGGTGAGGCCGCTACATACCCTATATGCCAAATACGTACAGTATTTCTAAAGCCTCGTACACACGGTCGGACTTCAAACAAACTTTTCTGTGGATTTTTGTCCGAAGGGAGTTGGTCGGACACACCCATAGCATACACACGGCAGGACTTTTCTGCAAACTTTCCCAAAACTTTTCCAACATCACGTGGTTTTTCTGCTCTTTTCTGCTCTTTACCACCACCCTTTGGTCAACTTCTGCTATTGTTGGTTGATTTTAACATTGGTTCTGGGCATGCTTATTTGTCCATCGGACAAAAGTCAGATGGATTTCTGTACACATGGTAGGACTTTGCTCCATCTGACTTTTGTTGGCGAAAAGTTTGTCCGTTTGCAGACCGAACATTTGTCCGATGAAAACCAAAAAAGTTTGTCCGATGGAGCGTACACACGGTCGGATTTTTTGTCAAAATTGCTCAAAATGAAGTTTGTTGGCAAAAAGTCTCAACTTTTATACTGCAACTCTGCTTTTTGAAATAAAATAGAATTTTATAAAAAAAATATTTGTAAAGTTCCACGCCATGGTAATACTAAGTTCCAATTATAATGAATTGGAGATAACCTTTAAATCTGGAAATTAGAAACCCTGTCATTTTTTTTATTGCTCTGTATGCCCTGGTATGTAGATTCACCCCCACTATTTGTCCTGATGACCATTGTCTCCAAAAAAGAAAGTGATGGGAAATTCAAAATGTTAGAATTGTCACTAGAACAGGAGGTTAGGAGAAATCTTCCAATATACCTTTTCCAGTGACAACTGTCTAAAGCTGGCCATAGAAGGATTGAAATGTGTCTGGCTCAGCAGGGATCAGAATTCAATCCATGCGTGGCCACCTCTGCTCGACAGAAGTTGATTGTTATATTGACTTCTGTCGAACATGAATATTGGAAAACTTCTGTCGATCAGCAGCTGCAGCCCTGATCAACGTATTCTGACAGCGGAGAATCCCTGTCCCCATACACTTGTATTTCTCTGAGTTCATAGCCTCCTTTGGAGTTTAGAATTTATTTCTCACAAATCTCTGCATATTCTTGTAGTGCTGGAATAGTGAAACTGCAATTAGATTGGTGTCTAACTTCGTATATTCTTTTCTATATGGTGTATTGAACATTAACCAATATGCCTTACACAAGTCACAATTTTAACCTGCATCTAAACATTACTATTTTAAATGACTTACTACTATAGGGTTGATTGCAAAGATTTCATTTATTTACAGTATTGGTGCTAAGAAATATATGCATACAGTATACTGTATATCCTATACATGTATATATGTATATATCTACACTATAACTATAACCGTAGGGAGTAATTTGAGACTATATAAAAGCCCTTCATGATGTTACCTTACATTGTTTGTATTTCTGAAAATTATGGCATAATTTCCTGACGCTTATTTTGGTAACAAATTATAGACTTTGATGAATGCCAGACAAAAAATGGAGGATGCCACCCATCAGCTACCTGCACAAACACGCCTGGAAGTCACAACTGCACGTGTCTGAATGGATTCACAGGAAACGGCATTGACTGCTGGGACATTGATGAATGCCAAGACAGTAGGAACAACTGTAGTCATTATTCAAAGTGTACCAACACTGCAGGATCTTATCAGTGTTCTTGTCTTATTGGTTTCCAAGGCAATGGAATCAACTGCACCGATATGAACGAATGCTCAGATGGTCATATTTGCGGTAACAACTCCCAATGTGACAACACCATTGGCTCTTATTTATGCTTTTGCCACTTTGGATATACATTTGCTCATGGCACCTGTAGAGACTTAGACGAGTGCATTAATCAGACTATATGCCACGATAATGCCACCTGCATTAACACAGATGGGTCTTTTCTATGTATTTGTAATAGCGGATATTCCGGCAATGACAGCCATTGTGAAGACATTGATGAGTGCAAGTTAGAACCTTTGGTGTGTCCAAAGAATTCCACCTGCTTCAATAGCTTTGGATCTTATAAATGCCAGTGCTGGGATGGTTATAATAATAATGGAACAGCATGCATAGACATTGATGAATGCTTGGATCCCATCAGTTGCCATAATTTCAGCTCATGTTTTAATAGCCCTGGCTCATATTCTTGTATCTGTGGTATTGGTTATACAGGAAATGGCTCCTATTGTGAAGACATAGATGAATGCATGGAGTACCACCAACCAAGCATCTGCCATAATAACTCATACTGTATCAACACAGTTGGCTCATATCTATGTCATTGTGACTCTGGTTTTCATTATACCAAAGGTGTTTGCATAGATATTGATGAATGTGACTTAGGCATATCAACCTGTGATATGCACTACAAATGTATCAATACCGTTGGGTCTTACAGTTGTGAGTGTGATGTAGGATTCACCAACAGCAGTGAAAGTTGCATCGACATTGATGAGTGTCTGTATAATTACACAGGGTGCCATGAAAAGGCTTCTTGTTACAACGCACTTGGGACTTATGTCTGTATATGTCTATATGGCTTTACGGGAGATGGTAAGATGTGTCAAGATATTGATGAATGCCTTGACGTTTCCGCTTGTTCTGATCACATGGTCTGTGCTAACTCACCAGGCTCCTACCATTGTTCTTGTGACAAAGGATATAAAACCCAAGGCAACACCTGTGTAGATATCAATGAATGCCTAAACAAAACTCTCTTTTGTGACACCACTGCCATCTGTGTAAATCTACCTGGATCTTATTATTGTACATGTCCTCCGGGGTATAATCAGAAAGACAACTCATGCATTGACGTAGATGAATGTTCAGCAGCTGGAAGCTATTGTGCCAAGCAAGCTGTATGTGTGAACGCACCAGGATCATACTTCTGTAGTTGTGTTGAAGGATTTTTGTCAAGTGGAGATATCTGCTCAGACATTAACGAGTGTATGGTAGGAAATGAAGGTTGTCACTCTCATGCCATCTGCAGAAATACAATAGGAAGTTTTTCCTGCGAATGCAAGCCTGGATTTCATGGTGATGGACATCAATGTGACGATATTGACGAATGTGCCACTGCTAACATCTGCCAGGAAAAGTCAGATTGTGTCAACCTACTGGGGTCCTACGAATGCAGAAGTAATCGTAGCCAGAGTTCTCTCCTTAATTCGGGCTCTGGTGTGTGCTTTTATCTTATATACACTTGGTATAGTCACTTTTGAACACAAACCAGATTTCTAGGTACTTATATATTGCCTAATAGAATATATTGGTCAGTATACAGCTATATCTGATTTATACATGCATAGACCAGAAATGACATGTGGTAAGAGAGTCATCTATTATTAAAAAATGCAGACCCTGCAGGGACCTGCACAATATTTCTTTACAATTAACTACAATGTATGTAGTGTATGGTAGCACTCCTGTTCCTAAAACAATGCAAAAAAAAAACAACATTGCCTATACATATTGCCATGGATATATATTATTACATTAAGGTTTCTCTTCAGGGATGGAGTGCACTTTTTCTCTAGGAAAGTTTCTATGTTAACTTTAGGTGGTGAAATTTATAAAAACATGAGGGATAAGTAGTAGTATTGTTAAAGTAGTTGTTAAGCCACTCTAACCTGTATATACCATCAGCACTGCCTCCTATTGTAGTATCCCCCTCTGTGTATGATTTTTAAAAATTAAAGCTGCAAATACCTAATTTCACTGCCGAGATTGCGATCACATGACTGGCCAGCTTTCTCCTTTTATCCTCTGAGAGATGCAGCGGGCGTGGCTGAGATTCCTCTTCTGATGTCAGTCTGAAGGGGAGGAGGAGAGGAGGAGAGGAGGAGGAGAGATCTGGCTGGTCATGTGATCGCAATCTCGGCTCTTAAATCAGGTATTTACAGCATTATAATTTATAAGTCATTCACGGGGGGGGGGGGGCACTGCAATAGGAGGCAGTGCTAATGGTGTATACAGGTTAGTGTTATGAGAGCAGCAGGAGGGAGGAGGGGCGGCTCACACACAGACAGAGAGGGGAGGGGGGAGGAGGACACAGGAGCAGAGAGGAGAGCAGATAGCTGCTGATGATAGAGGCATGTAAACTGACCACGGTGTTGGTCTCAGCAGCCATGATACACTGTGGTCAGTTTACAGAGGGGTGGGGAGAAACTGTCAGGATCAGGCAGGTTTTTTAGGTGTGAGGCCTCGTACACACGGCCGAGATTCTCGTCGAAAAAAACATGTCGTTTTTTTCAACGAGATTCCTGGACAAGAAAATTGTCCCGGCCGAGTGTACACACGCTCGTTTCAAAGAACCCGCGGTTCTTTGAATGGAGCGTACGCGGTGACGTCATCGACTACGACGAGCATGCGCTCGTCACATTCGATGCCGTCGCCGCCATCTTGGTATACCCTACGTATGCCTAGGAAGCTACCGCGCATGCGTCGAATTCATTTCGAACATGCGCGGGCTTCCCGGCGGACAGGTAAGTGTACACACACTCACTTTTCTCGTCGAGAAACAGGCTGACGAGAATCTCGACGAGAAAATAGAGAGCAGGTTCTCTATTTCTTGTTCATACATCACGGGACACAGAGCAGCATAGTCATTACTATGTGGGTTATATAGAATTACCTTCAGGTGCTGGCACTGGCAACTTCCAAAACAGGAAGTACCCTCCCCTATATAAGCCCCTCCCATCCGGGAGTACCTCAGTTTTTTGCCAGTGTCTAAGGTGTTGGCCAAGGTTAACATGTATTCATCTGGGCTTGTGTACAGGTTCTATGGGCCTTAGCAAGCTATTCCGGATCCGACCAAAAAAGCTTCATAGCTAAACGGTCGGTACCCGGGCCTTGCAGAGAAGAGCAAGGTTTTGCCTGTGATGCCTCTCTTAGGAGGGCTGGACCCTGGGATCCAGAGCTCTGGTCATACCCAAAACCAAGAGGCTATCTGTGCAGGGTGCTATACAGGTCCAGGGGAGTGGAATCCTTGGGAACCCGGTCCCTGAAGGTTTAATTACAATGCCTGCCGTGAAAGGTGAAGATTGGGCTTCTGTGGACCAAACAAAGTCCTGCGGCGGGGAAAAGGTAAGTGGGGGCCCCTCAGGAACTTGGTTCTATTGAGGGGACCCCCAAGCCTAATATGTCTTTCTGCCTGTTACCTAAAAGGTATTCCCGCTAATAGCTGTATATGCCTAAGAAATCCTAGAAATGTTTTTTCATAAAGGAAGTTTTAAAAACTGTAAACCTGGAAATGTTTTTTCATAAAGGAGGTTTTAAAAAAAAAAAAAAAAAAAAGACAAAAGTGCGGTACCTGTGTTTGTCCACTAGAGGCCGCTGTGGAACGTCTTTTTTTCTTGGGACTATTCCTTCCATGGTGAAAGTCCAGGCAGATGAGTGAGCTCTCTATCAGGGAAGCTGCATTCCTCTGTCATGCTGCCAAGTAGTTTCCTTCCATCCCCGAGTCCTGGTGAAACAGGGACCCTGGCTCCTCTCCCTACATGGCGCCAAAAGCGCACACGTGCACGCGCGCGCGCGCACACACACGCTTTCTTTTATAAAATTTAGCTTCAAAAAAGGGGGCGGAGCCTGGCGGATGACGCGCTCTGTGCGCCCAGCGCTTCTGCGCATGTGCGGGCGTCCCAGCAAGATAAAAGGACTCAGTTCCACGCTGCTTGCTATGGACACAGAGCATGAAAAGGAGCTGGTAGCATGGTATAGGGGCTTACAGCGGGCGGTTGATACAGGCATCCCCAGAAAGACGCATTAGTAGACACCCACTGATGTACATAGCAGCAAAATTGCCTTAGACTATTTCAGTAAGGGGTGTATTGCGGCTGGAATACCTCAGCTTTGAACTAAGGAATATGCCGCCTAAAAAACTCCGAGATATACCTCTCAGGAAGTGTAGGGGGTCTCCATCGGGCTCTGAGGATCTGGAGCAGTCATCTGCACCCTCCTCCCCTGAGAAATCAGAGGTTAATACCCATAAGGAACCCCCGGGAGTGCCAGGTACTGCGGCTGTCCTCAGTCCACCTGCTCCTGCATATATAACAGAGGAGGTTTTTTCCTCAACTCTGGAGGGATTGGAGCAGAGATTGGCAGCATTGATCGCTTCTTCTCTACAGGAAAGAAAGCGCGCCAGATCTCCATCACCTCCATTAGAGTGCCTGTTGGCAGAGCAACAGTCCCAGGAAGGGACCGACCTACCTGAAGGGTATCAGGAGGAGGTTAACTCTGTTTTTGAGGAATCGACAGTAGATGAACCATT
Organism: Rana muscosa; assembly: GCA_029206835.1. NCBI lineage: Eukaryota > Metazoa > Chordata > Amphibia > Anura > Ranidae > Rana > Rana muscosa. The sequence continues at coordinate 253,551,722 of CM055121.1, read as the reverse complement.
TTCAGCATCACAGACTGAAAGATTGTGGGTCCAGACCCTAACTGACATGGTTCGATCTGCATTTAAAATGCCTCTTGTTGAACCATCAACTACTGCTGTCTCCTCATTGGGGTCGCTAAAAGCTCCCCAGGTTAATTGCTCCTTTCCAATACATCCATTATTGGAAGGACTTATATACCAGGACTGGGAACATCCTGATAAACTATTTGTTCCGCCTAAAAAATTTCCGGTGATCTATCCCATGGAGGAAAAGTTCACCCAGAGATGGAATGTTCCTACGGTGGATGCAGCCATCTCTTCTGTGAACAAATCACTGACATGTCCAGTAGATAATGTTCAAATGTTCAAAGATCCAGTGGATAAAAAATTTGAATCTTTATTAAAATCTGCTTTTTCCACAGCAGGGGCTGTTACACAGCCAGCAGTGGCAGCTATTGGGGTCTGCCAAGCTTTAAAGGATCAAATGAAAATGGTCCTGAGGGATTTGCCAGACCAGCAGGCCCAGGCTCTGGCTGATCTGCCTAGAGCATTATGCTTTGCGGTTGACGCCATCAAGGATTCTATCCATCAGGCCTCCCGCCTCACGCTGTCTTTGGTACATATGCGTAGGCTTCTGTGGCTCAAAAACTGGTCTGCTGAAGCTCCCTGTAAGAAGCTCTTAGTTAGCTTCCCATTTCATGGGGAACGCCTTTTTGGCGAGGACCTGGATAAGTATATCCAGAAGATTTCCAGTGGTAAAAGTACTCTCTTACCGAGTAAGAAGAGGTCTAGGGGTCCATCTTTTAAGAGGACTACCTCTCCTATCCCTGCGACGTCTGCTACTAAGCAGTTCCGACGGCCTCCTCGGTCAAACTCAGGGGGTAAAAATCAGGGACAGTCACAGGGTAATAAGAAACCCTGGATCCGAAGGGGTACTAAACCAGCCTCCAAGTCAAGCCTATGAAGGGCTGCCCCCACTCAAACGGGTGGGGGGAAGACTTCAGTTGTTCGCAGAGACCTGGCGGGAGACGATCAAAGACAGATGGGTGCTCTCCGCAGTAACTCTGGGATACAAGTTGGAGTTAAAAGAGTCTCCTCCTTCCCATTTTATGTGGTCAGGCATGCCAAGAGACCCTCGGAAAAGAGGGTCTCTCCTATTGGCGTTAGAACAACTATTGCTCCAAGGAGTAATTATGGAGGTTCCTATGGAAGAGTGGGGGTTGGGTTTCTACTCAAACCTTTTCACAGTCCCGAAGCCAAACGGGGACATAAGACCCATATTGGACCTAAAGAGTCTAAACAAATTTCTAAACGTCCGGTCTTTCCGGATGGAGTCGATCCGATCGGTCACCGCTGCCCTACAAGGGGAGGAATGGTTAGCCCCGATCGACATCAAAGATGCTTACTTGCATGTTCCCATCTTTCCAGGTCATCAAAAATTTCTACGCTTTGCAGTAGAAGGGCGCCATTTTCAGTTCAGAGCCTTACCATTCGGTCTGGCCACAGCACCACGAGTGTTCACAAAAATTCTGGCCCCACTGTTGGCCGATCTAAGAACACGAGGTGTAACGATAATGGCATACCTAGACGACCTGTTGTTGATGGACCACTCAGTTGCCAAGCTAGAAGTGGTAATTGTCGATACAATCAAGTATCTAGAATCTCACGGTTGGGTCATCAACCTGGACAAGTCAGCCCTACAGCCAGTGAAAAACCTGGTATATCTAGGGCTACGGCTGGATTCAGACCAGAGGAAGATTTTCTTACCTCTAGACAAGGTATCCTCTTTGAGGGGCTTGGTCCGTCTGCTTTGTGCAAAAAGACAGCCGTCCATACGCCTGTGCATGAGGCTGCTAGGAAAGATGGTAGCATCATTCGAAGCTGTGCCATACGCCCAAATCCACTCAAGGAATTTACAGAGGGCCATATTGTCAGCCTGGAACGGAAAAGTTCAGGCTCTAGACTTCCCGATGGCTTTGTCCCCTTCCGTTCGGAAGAGTCTCTGCTGGTGGTTGATCCCCCAGAATCTCCAGAAGGGAAAACCCTTCAGTCCGATATCTTGGAAAGTGGTCACTACAGATGCCAGCCTTATAGGCTGGGGGGCAGTACTGGAGCAATGGTCTCTCCAGGGCAGATGGTCAAATGTAGTAAAAACCCTGCCCATCAATCTCTTAGAGATACGAGCAGCCCGGTATGCCCTAGTAGCCTGGACATCCAGACTCCAAGGGTCCCCTGTCAGAATTCAATCAGACAATGCCACAGCAGTGGCATATATCAATCATCAGGGAGGCACCAGGAGTCGTGCAGCCCAGAGGGAAGTAAGTCACATCCTGGAATGGGCAGAAAAGCATGTCCCATGTATATCAGCTGTCTTCATTCCAGGGGTGGAGAATTGGAAGGCGGACTTTCTGAGTCGCCAACAGTTATGCCCAGGGGAATTGTCCCTTCATCCCGAGGTCTTCCGAGCAATATGTCAGCGGTGGGGAACACCGGATGTAGATCTGCTAGCATCCAGATTCAACGCAAAGGTGGACAGATTTGTCTCCCGGACAAGGGATCCCCTCGCTTGCGGCTCGGATGCTCTGGTGTTCCCTTGGGATCAGTTCAGACTGATATATGCATTCCCTCCGCTACAATTGTTGCCTCGACTCCTTCGCAGAGTCAGGTTGGAGAAGAAGCCGGTGATCCTGGTGGCTCCAGCGTGGCCCCGAAGGGCCTGGTACGCGGAGATCATCAAAATGTCTGTGGGGAGTCCTTGGACCCTTCCACGTCGTCCGGACCTGCTTTCGCAAGGACCGATATACCACCCTTCCTTACTAACTCTAAGTTTAACGGCCTGGCTATTGAATCCCACATCCTAAAGAAGAGAGGTCTCTCTAACTCTGTGGTATCAACTATAATCAATGCCAGGAAGCCTGTATCCAGGCAGATCTACTATAGAGTTTGGAAGGCGTACATCACTTGGTGCGAGGCCAGAAAATGGCATCCACGTAAGTACGTTATAGGCAGAATTCTGGACTTCCTGCAGTGGGCTGTAGACAGGAAGTTTGCCTTAAGTACTATCAAGGGCCAGGTTTCGGCCTTATCAATACTATTTCAAAGGCCCCTGGCTATGCATTCACTTGTCAAATCCTTTATGCAAGGGGTGACTCGTATTATTCCACCGATTAAAGCTCCCATATGCCCATGGGATCTAAATTTGGTTCTGTCGGTTCTGCAGAAGCAGCCGTTTGAACCTTTGCGGCACATTTCCTTGGTTCTACTCACCAGAAAATTGATATTTTTAGTAGCCATATGCTCGGCTAGAAGAGTGTCGGAATTAGCCGCCATGTCCTGTAAAGAGCCATATCTGGTTATCCATAAGGACAGAGTAGTATTACGCCCTCACCCAGCCTTTCTTCCTAAGGTGGTATCGAGGTTTCACTTGAACCAGGATGTGGTTCTTCCTTCTTTTTTTCCCCAAACCAAGCTCGGTAGAGGAAAAGTTATTGCATTCTTTGGATGTAGTAAGAGCAGTTAAAGCTTATCTAAAAGCCACTGCTCAGATTCGTAGAACGGATTCTTTGTTTGTTCTGCCGGAAGGCCCCAGAAAGGGTCAGGCAGCATCAAAATCAACTTTAGCCAAGTGGATTCGACAGGTCATAATACAAGCCTATGGCTTGAGAAGTAGACCGCCTCCGTTCAAAGTTAGGGCGCACTCCACGAGAGCAGTTGGAACTTCATGGGCAGTGCATCACCAGGCCTCCCTGGCTCAAATTTGTAAGGCCGCAACATGGTCTTCAGTACACACGTTTACTAGGTTCTACCAGGTGGACGTTAGAAGTCAGGAGGATGTCGCCTTTGGGCGCAGTGTGTTGCAGGCCGCAAAAGATCCTCATGCCTGATGGCGCCCAGCTTATGTATGGTGTATCCCCCCCCTCATTTGGCATTGCTTTGGGACGTCCCACATAGTAATGACTATGCTGCTCTGTGTCCCGTGATGTATGAACAAGAAAGTAGGATTTTTAAAACAGCTTACCTGTAAAATCCTTTTCTTGGTGTACATCACGGGACACAGAGCTCCCACCCCTCTTTTGGGGACACGTATTGCTTTGCTACAAAACTGAGGTACTCCCGGATGGGAGGGGCTTGTATAGGGGAGGGTACTTCCTGTTTTGGAAGTTGCCAGTGCCAGCACCTGAAGGTAATTCTATATAACCCACATAGTAATGACTATGCTGCTCTGTGTCCCGTGATGTACTCCAAGAAAAGGATTTTACAGGTAAGCTGTTTTAAAAATCCTACTTTTCTCGTCGAGGTTACTTGTCGGTTTTCTCGACGAGAAACCCGATAGCCGCGTACACACGACCGATTTACTCGGCAAGACATCTCTGCCAGCAAGTTTCTTGCTGGTTCTTGCCGAGAAAATCGGTCGTGTGCATGAAGCCTTACAGGGGACCAAATGACACAGGACAAGCACTTTGATATATAACATGCTTTAAAGGAGCATGATCAGTTATTTTATTTTTTTGGGGTTAACAAAGGCTTTAACAGTGAAAATATGAAGACTTGATAACTGATAAGTAAGCTTCTCAATTTTAATAAGATATGTAATCCTTTATAAAAGTTACTCCTCACTGTTCCATCTGGTTGGATCACCTTACTGTATCCTGGCCATACATGATTCCTTTAGATTTACCTTCAACTATGTAGTGCCAGGGCCCACCTGATTGCATACAAATTGAAAGTGTTGTGAGGGGGTTAGCTCGGTAGCGGGTGTGTGTGACCCCCTGGATGGGCTCCCCACACAAAAACAGGCCCAGCAGACGGAGGTTGTGGTTTTCAAGATCAAAAGGTGCGGTTTATTTCTCTATTTACAGTGACAAAAACACAGCAAAGCAAAAAGAAACAAAAAAACAAAGGCTTTGTCTCACCGCACAGGGGTTCACTCTCCCTAGACAGTCCACACAGGTCTGGTTCCAGGCATGAGCAAACACCTAATGAAGCTGGGAGTTTTTATAGAGGCCTTAAACGAGCTGACAAGCTTCAGCTGGTCTCATCAACTCCCTGCCTGCACGACGCCCAGCACTCTCCCTAGAGGTATGAATCATCCATGAGCCCACTAGCCTCAGCTGGGCTTCATCAACTCTCTCCCTAGTTGTATAAGTCGGCATAAAGCCTGAATCTGGGAGAAATATACCTACCCCCCTGGATGCAACCAGGTGACTTTACCTTCCTGCTGTCACATACCCCCCCCTCTTGTTTTAACCTTGGGGTTGGAACACCAGCAATCAGGCATTCATGTACTCGAGACAAAGCATCCACATTCCCCATTTGAACGCCAGGGCGATGCTTTACTGTGAAGTTGAATTCCTGTAGGGCCAGGAACCACCTATTTACTCTTCTATTTGTCTCCTTGTTTTGAGCCATCCACTTTAACGGAGCATGATCCGTAACCATGTCAAAGTGCCTACCTAGCAGATAGTACCGAAGGGAATCTAGAGCCCACTTCACCGCTAAACACTCCTTTTCAACCGTGGCGTAATTTACCTCATGGGACTTCAACTTCCTGCTGAGGTAAATGACTGGGTGCTCTTCCCCGTTCCAGACCTGGGACAATACTGCTCCTAACCCCACATCTGACGCATCACTTTGTACGACAAAGTCTTTAGAGAAGTCGGGTGAGTACAACACTGGCTGGCTACATAAGGCTTGTTTCAAGAATTGGAACGCTGCCTCAGCCTCGGGGGTCCATTTAATCATGACCGACCCTTTCCCTTTCGTCAGGTTGGTTAGGGGCACAGCCTTAGAAGCAAAGTGGGGAATGAAGCGCCGATAATAACCCGCGATTCCCAGAAAGGCTCGTACCTGCTTCTTGCTGTTGGGACGTGGCCAACTCTGGATGGCCTCGACTTTGTTGAGTTGGGGTTTTATTACTCCCCTCCCAATGGTGTACCCAAGATATTTGGCCTCCTCCTGCCCAATGGTACACTTCTTGGGGTTAGCCGTAAACCCCGCTTCCCGGATAGAGTCTAGGACTGCTTGCACTTTTGGCAGATGTGAGGCCCAATCTGTGCTATGGACAATTACGTCATCCAGGTAAGCCGCAGCATACTTCCGATGGGGCCTCAGTATCTGGTCCATTTTCCGCTGGAATGTGGCCGGCGCATTCTGTAACCCGAACGGCATTCTCTTATATTGGAACGCCCCGTCTGGGGTTACAAATGCGGTTTTCTCTTTGGCCGACTTGGCCAGGGGAATTTGCCAATACCCTTTTGTGAGGTCAAGAGTCGTCATGTATCGGGCTGTTCCCAGCCGGTCGATCAACTCATCTATACGTGGCATGGGGTAGGTGTAAAATTTTGTAACTTTGTTCAACTGACGAAAATCGTTACAAAATCGCCAGCTCCCATCCGGTTTAGGCACCAACACAATGGGACTAGACCAATCACTTTGGGACTCCTCTATCACCCCTAAGTTCAGCATTTTCTGTACTTCCTCCCGTATTGCCTCCCGTCGGGCCTCTGGGATCCGATAGGGTTTTAACTTCACCCTTTCATCGGGCGGGGTAATAATATCATGCTCTACCCCAGATGTTTGTCCCGGCAGCTCAGAGAACACCTCCTTGTTGCGAAGCACAAACTCCTTAACCTCCTGTTGTTGGGGTTGTGACAAGGTGGCTGCTATTCCAACCTCCGGAATCACGCAACCAGTTTGAGCTGGTGACCAAGTTTCTGCGACTAGGGACTCTCTATCCCTCCAGGCTTTCAACAGATTAACGTGATAGATCTGTTCGGGCTTTCGCCTTCCTGGTTGTCTGACCTTGTAATTCACTTCGCTCACTTTTTCCATTATCTCGTAGGGGCCTTGCCATTTGGCAAGGAATTTACTTTCAACCGTAGGGACAAGTACCAATATCCTATCCCCCGGGGAAAAGGTACGGGTCTTGGCTCCACGGTTGTACACTCTCTGCTGTGCCAACTGCGCTTGGGCCAAATGTTCCTTCACGATGGGCATTACCTGTGCAATTCGATCTTGCATCAGGGCGACATGCTCAATCACACTCCTGTGGGGAGAACTCTCACTTTCCCAAGTTTCCTTGGCAATATCCAACAGCCCTCTTGGGTGTCTCCCATACAGTAACTCAAAGGGGGAGAATCCCGTAGAGGATTGGGGCACCTCCCTAATAGCAAACATCAAATAAGGAAGTAGACAGTCCCAATCCTTTTCATCTCTATCCACCACTTTCTTCAACATTTGTTTTAGGGTTTTGTTGAATCTTTCAACCAGCCCATCGGTTTGGGGGTGATACACAGACGTACGCAATTGCGTCACTTTGAACAATTTACACAGCTCTTTCATAACCCGGGACATAAAGGGTGTACCTTGGTCCGTAAGCAGTTCTTTACAAATACCCACCCGGCTAAAAACAAGAGATAGCTCTTTGGCTATGGTTTTGGCCGAGGTATTTCGGAGAGGGATCGCTTCTGGATAACGGGTGGCATAGTCCATTATAACTAATATGTACTGGTGCCCCCTAGCGGACTTGATTATAGGACCTACCAAATCCATTGCGATCCTCTCAAACGGGACCTCAATGATGGGTAGAGGGACCAGCGGGCTACGGAAATGTGGCATCGGGGCCGACCTCTGACACACAGGGCAGGAGGAACAATAATTTTCTATGTCCTTCATCACCCCAGGCCAATAGAATCTCTGTAATACCCTCTCTCGGGTTTTCTCTGTCCCCAGATGACCTCCAAGAATGTGCCCATGGGCCAACTCCAACACCAACTTCCTGTAAGGTTTGGGCACCACAAGCTGCTCAACAGTTTCTTCTGCCCTTTTTGCCACCCGATACAGTAGGTCCTTCTCTACGCTGAAGTATGGGTAAGTGCAGGTATTATCTGGGTTCACTAACTCGCCATCTATTTCCACTACGTTTTCCCGTGCCTTTATTAGGGCGGGGTCTTTTAACTGTTCTGTGGCAAAATTTTCCCTGTGAACCTCAAGATCAGAAAACTCCACAGACGGTAGGTTTTCGTCTGAGGAGGTGGGCTCCTCTCCAGTTTCTTGAGTCTCGCCTGCCAATACTGACAAGGGAAATTCTGGAGAGTCCTCACCACTCTCAGAGGAGTTCTGGCTATCACCTTCCTGGTACATAGGGGCACCAGTGGGGGGCTCAGGATCATCCCACAGTTCCCAGAACTTCGGAAAATCCCTTCCCACAATGGCATCATGCGGTAATTGAGATACTAACCCCACTGGATGAGAGAGGGTACCTTTGGGGGTCTTGAAACACACTGTAGTCACTGGATACTCTCGGGTGTCCCCATGCACACAAATAACAGCTACCTTGCTATTCCCAGAGACCTCTGTTTTAACTAATTCAGCCTTTATCAGGGTCACAAGGCTACCTGAATCCAGTAATACCACAACATTTCTACCATTAATACACATTTTGCATAAATGTTTCTCAGTTCCCCGAATGGCAGTGCATGCGACTGTCGCACACAGCGACTGACGTCTGTCCGTCAGAAAGTCACATTGCATGGGTTCCTCCACAACCGGGCAATTTGCTGCAATATGTCCCGTTTGCCGGCAGCGGTAGCAAACAATCCTTTTGGCTGCCTCTTGAGCCCCCGACTTCCCAAGCTGTTCTCGCCAAACCCTGGGCAGAGCTCCCACCCTCTCACTCTCTCCACCCTCACCCCTTGGAATCATCTTATCCGCCCCTGGGGATGGTCTGGTCTTAGGGTGGAAAGTCCGAGAGTCTCTGGAAGAGGCCGTCAGGTTCTCTGCAGCCAAGTATCTCTCTACACGATCCACAAGTTTACCGGCCGTTTCTGGGTCTCCATGGCTTACCCACTTTTGAATGGCGGTAGGAAGAGCTCTCAAGAAACGATCCATCACAACACGTTCCACAATCTCCGGTGCGGACAAAGTCTCTGGCTGTAGCCACTTCCTGCTCAGGTGAATGAGATCATACATTTGAGACCTGGGGGGTTTTCCAAGCTGGAAAGTCCAGTTATGCACACGCTGAGCCCGGACAGCCAGGGTGACACCCAGCCTTGCCAATATTTCAGCTTTTAGCATCACATAGTCTTTTGCTTGGTCAGGCTCTAGGTCATAGTAAGCTTTCTGCGATTCACCAGTTAACAGAGGAGCCACCAGTCCAGCCCACTGCTCCTCAGGCCACTTTTCTCTTTCAGCAGTCCTTTCAAATGTGGTCAAAAATACCTCTGGATCATCCTGTCCAGTCATTTTTGTCAATAAACGACTCACCCCAAAGGACGCGGTATTAGTGGGACGGCTTTCCTCACTGGTCTGCGGACGTTGCTGCATTACTGCTTCCATCTGTTGTTGTAGTCTCTGCTCTTGCTTCTGCAACAGGTCTATGAAGCGGGCCTCAGATTGCTGCTGGGCTTGTTGCTGGGCTGTGAAGCTCTTTTGCAAACCTGCATTTGTCTGCTGTTGATTGGCATTTGCTAGAGCCAGCTGTTTCAATATCTCCTCCATGCTGGCTTAAAAAAAAACTGCCCGCATTCTCCACCAACTGTGAGGGGGTTAGCTCGGTAGCGGGTGTGTGTGACCCCCTGGATGGGCTCCCCACACAAAAACAGGCCCAGCAGACGGAGGTTGTGGTTTTCAAGATCAAAAGGTGCGGTTTATTTCTCTATTTACAGTGACAAAAACACAGCAAAGCAAAAAGAAACATAAACAAAATAAATCCTGGTCAGCTTGACCTCTGACTAAACATGCAGGTTTCCCTAACTAACAACTGGGATCAGCCTGGTGCTGTCCTAGTCCCTAAGTCCCTGGTTTAGTAAATGTCCAACCAAATAGCCACACAGGCTTTGTCTCACCGCACAGGGGTTCACTCTCCCTAGACAGTCCACACAGGTCTGGTTCCAGGCATGAGCAAACACCTAATGAAGCTGGGAGTTTTTATAGAGGCCTTAAACGAGCTGACAAGCTTCAGCTGGTCTCATCAACTCCCTGCCTGCACGACGCCCAGCACTCTCCCTAGAGGTATGAATCATCCATGAGCCCACTAGCCTCAGCTGGGCTTCATCAACTCTCTCCCTAGTTGTATAAGTCGGCATAAAGCCTGAATCTGGGAGAAATATACCTACCCCCCTGGATGCAACCAGGTGACTTTACCTTCCTGCTGTCACAGTGTTTAGATCTTATCTCATATTATATGTTTTTTTTAAATCTAAAGAAAAATTGTACAAGAAAATTGTATCATGTATGGCCAGCCTTAGTAAGGAGAAATTATTCAAAGTTACCCTGAAACTGTACAGCAGTTAGCATAAGGTGTCAGCTACTGCTTTAATGCTGGGGCCCCCGTTAACATTCAGAACCTGGCAGTAGCAATGTCCATGCCTTGTGTCATGGCTGGTGAGTGGCGACCTAGCCTCTTTCAGTCCTCCAGAGACGTTAGCCCTGAAGCAGACAAGCTTCTTAGGCTTCCCCTCTGCAACCCATCTGTCTAGTCACTCAGCAGGGAACCAATTCATGGGAAATATGAGGCATGAGAAGTGCTCCTAAGCAAATTGTGGGTGTTCACAAAAATGCAGAGGTAGTTTTAGGGGCATGATTATCTATTCCAAACTCTACCACACTCCTACCATAGCCACCACAAAAGAGTCTGCAGTATCCGTTCATCGGCAGGTCTTCACAAACTCTTAAAATAGCACCCTACCTCCAACCCAGCTGGTCTTCAAATACGATCAAGCAGGTCTTCACAACCCTTCTATCAGTATCCCACTCCAGTTGCCCACAGAGTACTCTTTTACTCAGTGCTATCACTGGTGGGGTTGTATTTGAACAGGAAGGAATGTTTCCATGTTAAAAAAACAGGAGTCAGTGACACAATTGACCTCACCTAACTATAACAGACACAGATTCTTCAAGCAAGATGGTCGACCTGTGGTGCTTTTAAAGTGCGTTTGTACAATTATGTTTACACTTATGCTTATTTTCAGGATCTTTGAATTACGCAGGTAAGTAAATATGATACTTTCAAGATTATTTTCCATCCCTTTTTGATTTCTTCTAGAGAGTCATTTAACACAACACGTTTCTTTATATAGTATACTGTATATGTATATATAAATATATACAGTGCATCCGGAAATTATTCACAGCACTTCACTTTTCCCACATTTTGTTATGTTACAGCCTTATTCCAAAATGGATTCAATTATTTTCTTCAAAATTCTACAATCAATACCCCATAATGACAACGTGAAAAAAAGTTTGTTCGAAATCTTTGCAAATTTATTAAAAATAAAAAATGAAAAATATCAGATGTATATAAGTATAGCCTTTGCTAAATACTTTGTTGAAGCACTTTTGGCACCATTTACAGCCTCAAGTCTGATGCTACAAGCTTGGCACACTTATTTTTGGGCAGTTTCTCTCGTTCTTCTTTGTAGGACCTCTCAAACTCCATCAGTTGGATGAGAAGCGTCGGTGCACAGCCATTTTCAGATCTGTCCAAAGATGTTCAATCCAGCTCAAGTCTGGGCTCTGGCTAGGCCACTCAAGGACATTCACCGAGTTGTTCCATCTTGGTTGTGTGCTTAGGGTCATTGTCCTGTTGGAAGATGAACCTTCGCTCCTGTCTGAGGTCCAGAGTGCTCTGAAGCAGGTTTTCATCATAGATGCATCTTTACATTGCTGCATTCATCTTTCCCTCGATCCTGACTAGTCTCCCAGTTATTGCCACTGAAAAACATCCCCACGGCATGATGCTGCCACCACCATGCTTCACTGTAGGGATGGTATTGGCGAGGTGATGAGCGGTGCCTGGTTTCCTCCAGACATGAAGCTTGCCATTCAGGCCAAAGAGTTCAATCTTTGTTTCATCAGACCAGAGAATTTTTTTTCTCATGGTCTGAGAGTCCTTCAGGTGCCTTTTGGCAAACTCCAGATGGGCTGCCATGTGCTTTTTACTGAGGAGCGGCTTCCGTCTGGCCACTCTACCATACAGGCCTGATTGGTGGAGTGCTTCAAAGATGGTTGTTCTTCTGGAAGGTTCTCTCTCCACAGAGAAGTGCTGGAGCTCTGTCAGAGTGACCATCGGGTTCTTGGTCACCTCCCTGACTAAGGCCCTTCTCCCCCGATCGCTGTTTGTCTGGGTGGCCCGCTCTAGAAAGAGTCCTGGTGGTTCCAAACTTCTGCCATTTACAGATGATGGAGGCCATTGTGCTCATCGGGACCTTCAATGCTGCAGAATTTTTTCTGTACCCTTCCCCAGATCTGTGCCTTGATACAATCCTGTCTCAGAGGTCTACAGACAATTCCTTGGACTTCATGGCTTGGTCTGTGCTCTGACATGCATTGTTAACTGTGGGAACTTATATAGACAGGTGTGTGCCCTTCCAAATCATGTCCAATCCAGTAAATTGACCACAGGTGGACTCCAATCAAGTTGTAGAAACATCCCAAGGATGATCAGTGGAAACACGATGCACCTGAGCTCAATTTTGAGTGTCATGGCAAAAGCTGTGAATACTTATGTACATGGGATTTTTTTGTTTATTTTTAATAAATTTGCAAAGATTTCAAACAAACTTCTTTAACATTGTCATTTTGGGGTATTGTTTGTAGAATTTTGAGGAAAATAATGAACTTAATCCATTTTGGAATAAGGCTGTAACATAACAAAATGTGGAAAAAGTGGAGCACTATGAATACTTTCCGGATGCACTGTATATACAGCATATATATATATATATATATATATATATATATATATATATATATATATATATATACTTTTTTTATTATCTGAACATTTTTTTTACAGAGAGTTTGCTGTACCCATATGGCAATAATGTTGGAGACAAAAAGGTTAATGCTGATGGGAGAGATGTCAATTCACAGTTTATCATACCACCGATGGGATTCCCATTCCTTGGACAGACATATCATAAGATTTATGTAAGTTTTGTTCACTTAACAATTACAAAAAGCAATTCATGAAAAATTTATGGGAACTGTGTATGCATGGTGTACATCTTTGTGCTGAGTGCAAAATATGTTTTTGGAGTTACTGACCTCTTAGGTTAAATATTTGTTCATGAAATACGATAATTTATGGTTCCAATTGAATTAACATAAATCGGCACTGCTAGTTTATACTGTTTACTATCTGAATAACCTAAAAACCAGGGATAAATAATATAGCCACAATATTGTATTAGACATTTAGCACACATAAGAGCCACTGGTCAAAGCTAAATCATTTAAAAAATTGGACATAGTTTATGAACAGTGTTCACATTCCAGAAAAATATATTATACAGCTTTTATAGGCGTATATAATTGTCTATCTTGTTGCATAGAAATTACGTTTCTCCAAACTGTTTCTGACTTTTTAACAATATTAAAGCACATTGAATAGGTCAGCACCCCCTGATTTTGAAAGGAGTCAGTTGAGGTGGTACGGAGATTGACAACTGGGAGCTTTCCCTGTGAACATCCATTTACAAGCCTCCATTCTGGAACACATAGCAGTAGTACTACTTTCATTGGTACTGTAACAGAGTAGTTGGGCCTTTTAGGTTAGTAAAGAATAACCTTCTTGATCCCCTTCAGTTCCCTTCCCCTGGATTTTGCCCTCAATACTCCACAGAAACTGCTCTCCTAAAACTCACAAATGATTTACTAATAGCAAAAACCAATGGACACTATTCTGTACTCCTACTTCTGAACCTTTCGGCTGCCGTTAATACAGTTGACCACCCCCACCTCCTCAAAAATTGTACTCCTTTGGTCTCCGTGGCTGTGCTCTTTGTTGACGCTCATCCATCCTATCCCACCGCACCTTCAGGGTCACTTACAATTCTACTTCATCCTCTCCTCTTCCATTCTGAATTGTGGTCCCCCAAGGTTCTTTTCTTGGACCTCTCCTATTCTCAATCTACACCCAAATCTATTTCTCTACCCTTTAGATCACAATATCAGCCTCCGCACACATCTCCTCCCGCATCTCCTCACGCACCTCCTCATGCATCTCCTCACGCATCACTAATTTACTCACCGACATATCAGTCTGGATGTCACACCACTTCCTCAAACTCAACCTATCCAAAACCGAGCTCATAATATTTTCCCCTGACTTCCCTGTTAAGATCAATGGCACAACCATCAACCCGTCCCCGCATGCCAGGGTGCTATGTGTAGTCCTGGACTCTGAATCCTCCTTTCAGCCCTACACCCAATCATTTTCCAAAGCTTGCCGCCTCAATCTCTGCAACATCTCCGAAATACGCCCTTTCCTAACCAATGACGCCACAAAGCTCCTAATCCACTGCCTGGTTATCTCTCACCTCGACTACTGCAACTCCCTCCTCATTGGCTTACCTTTACATAGGCTATCCCCTATTAAGTCCATCATAAATGCTGCTGCCAGACTCAACAGCCTTACAAACCGCTCAATGTCTGCTACCCCTCTCTGCCAATCCCTCCATTGGCTGACACTCAAAGTATTTTAATTAAAAATACTAACAACAACTTACAAAGCCATCCACAACTTGGCCCCCAGCTACATCACTAACCTCGTAATAAACTACCATCCTAATTGTTCTCTTCATTCCTCCCAAGACCTCCTGCTCTCTAGTTCTGTTGTCACCTCCTCCCATGCTCGCCTTCAGGACTTTTCCTGAGCCTCTCCCATCCTTTGGAATTCCCTACACAAATTTGTCCAACTATCTCCAGCTCTATCCACTTTTAGGCGATCCCTGGAAACTTTTCTTTTCAGAGAAGCCTATTCTGCCTCCACCTAACAACTGTACTTTTATTTTCTCCATCAGCTCATCTCCCACAGTTATTACCTTTTTATATCACTTGACCCTCCCTTCTAGATTGTAAGTTCTAAGGAGCAGGGCCCTCTGTTTCCTCCTGTAATGAATTGTATTGTTACTGTACTGTCTTCCCTCGAGTTGTAAAGCGCTGCGCAAACTGTTGGCCCTATATGAATCCTGTATAATAATAATAATGATGATAATAATAAAAATAATAAAAGTAAATACCCATCTGAACCGTTCAGCTCCTTGCCCCTTGTCTGTCACTCCCAGTCCCATCTATAAGGCAGCAGAGGAAGAAGTGCTGAGTTCCAGAACCCTCCAGTACATTGGAAAGGGCTCATTACTCTTCTCTGCTGGGCCTTTGCAGTGAAGGATAATGTTGCAGTGGGTCAGCTCACCATGAGTTCCCCTGACGGTATATAGGACTGTGAGCATAACAAATTTTATGGAATTATGCAACTTCTCTCTAATGCCTCAAAGACATTTTCAATATGTTCACTTGTACCATCATAATTTGGTATGACGTTTATCCTTTTCTATAGTAAAGTTGGGACCCCTATTATTGAGGAACCTAGTGTGGACTCAATACACTCAATTACACACCAATGGGGTATAACTCTCAGGCATGGACTTCTTTCTGGGGACAGAGCAGGATGTGATTTTCAGGTTAAAGCAAACATAAAGATAGTGGCCCTGAGTTCTGATCAGGTCAGGCTGGACCTCTCCCAGGACATCCCGGAGGTGAAGTAAGTGTGTTATCACCCCGTTATAACCAGAGTTCCTGGGAGCGCCTATGCTATGGAATTGTAAGGTGCCACAAGGAAGACTGAAAAAGCACAGAAATAGTTAATTATGCCTGCATGCACCTCGGTTATACAACAGTACTATTTTTACTATTATTGGTACTATTAGAATTGCTATTACTGCAGCTACTTTAAATACTATCTAAATACTGTATATCTAAATAGTTTGTGTTTAAGAAGGTTCTGCTGTACTTCACAGTCATTTATTGGAAGACGATTTGGTTCCCTCTGATCTTACAGTTACTAATTTTACTGGTACTAAACATGTTATTACTGGTTTTACTGTTACTACAAAATTTCCAGTTTATTGATCCTGCTGCTACTACTGCTAGAAATATTATTACTATTATTATTACTATCTTACGTGTTTTATAGAACAAAGAATGTAGGTATGAAATTCCAGGATTCATTATGGTCTTTCTATGCTAGTTTTCAGATAATGGACTGATCCAGTTTCAGCTTTGGAACATCAATGAAAAATATTTCTTCCCCAATCCTTTTGATAAAAGGTTTTGGGGAGATGAGAAGGTGGCCATGCTCGCTGTCTTCTGGGATGATGCAGATCTCACATTAGGAGATGGGGCACTTTGGTACCAGGTATGAGTGTTGATCTAAGCCATTGTCATTAAGCGTGTCACCAAAATATGTGCATGTGTTGAGCGTAGTCACACACATTCAGTTTCAAAACTGTTTCCTAAAATTAATGCATAGTCCAAACTTTTTTTTTTTTTTTTGAACAGGTGTCCCCATTGGAAGACTTCTCTTCACCTCCTGTTCTGTAACAACTATAGCATTTCGGATTCACTATCACTTTTTGTCTTAGGGACAATAGTCATTAATAAAGAGGGTAATTTTCTCCAGTGGGGACACAGACAGCAATCCCTATCCAAAATGAAAAACAAATGTTTCCCCCGCCCACAGTATATATATATATATATATATATATATATATATATATATATATATATATACACGTCATTACTTTGACATTTAATACCAGGTTTATGGCAGCAGCTAGCTGCCATAACCCTGTATCATTTCTTTCTGTGGGCGATTCAGCGTCAGATAAAAGATAAAAGTGATCCCAGTGGAGCACTGATGAGCAATGATAGGCGGCACTGATGGGCACTGACAGGTGGCACTGATGGACACTGATAGGTGGCACCGATGGACACTGATGGACACTGATAAAGGCACTGATGGGCACTGATAGGTGGCACTGATGAGCACTGATAGGCGGCGCTCATGGGCAATGATAGGTGGCACAGATAGGCGGCACTGATGGATGGCACTGATGGGCACTGATGGGTGGCACTGATGGGCACTGAAGTGTTATAGCGTCTATGAACTAGGGGATAGATTTATGGCATTTTTATTATTATTATTTTTTACTAGTAATACTGGCGATCTGCGATTTTTATCGGGATTGCGACATCATGGTGGACACATCGGACACTTTTGACACTATTTTGGGACCATTGCCATTTATACAGCGATCAGTGCTATAAAAATGCACTGATTACTGTAAAAATGTCACTGGCAGGGAAGGGGTTAACACTAGGGGGCACTCAAGAGGTTAACTGTGTTCCCTGACTGTGTGTTCTATATGTGGGGGGAGGGGACTGACTAGAAGAAATGACAGATCGTGGTCCCTAGCTATTAGGAACTCACAATCTGCCTCTCCCCACAGAACCGAACAGGGATTTGTGTGTTTACACACACGTCCCTGTTCTGCCTCTCGTCATCGCGATCGCCGGTCACAAGCATCGGCAGCCCCGCGATGCAGCGGGCGCGCGCGCCTCCGGCGGCTGCTATCCCGCTTAAAGGGACTGACATACAGCTACGACAGATCGCAGGATCTTGCCGACCTTCTGCAGTATAATGACGGCGGCTGGTCGGCAAGTGGTAAAGCTATGAAAAAATAATGATTGATGCTGATTGGTTTTTATGTAGAGCTGCACCAGATTTTGCACTCTCCAATTTTAGTATATCAACCCAGTCTGTATTTAAGATTTCAGATATAAGTGTACAAGCAATTCAATAGCATACAATATATAGTATAATGGCAAACAAAAGGAACAATCCTACCGATACAAAAGTATAGTTTCATGCAATTTATTTAAATAAAGATTCTCTTCAAAGACTGGATGGCTATGTTTTATTGCAATCCCTTGTAGACTTACTCATCAGACATTTTTAGGTTTTCTTGATATAAGACAGGAGTACAGGGGATGGAGGGAAGAGTTTGATGTGTAAAGCGGCCCACATTGTAATCTCTTAGTCGTAGAGAACTTAATGGTATAAGAGGAAAGTCTTAAATGGTATAGCAGTGGCACCATAGACTAATCACATATTGGAAATAATGAGGGCAATGCATTCCTTTTTTTTACCTCTTCAGCTGCTTATTATAATTTTTATTTATGATTATTATTAAGGATGCACAGATATCATTTTTTTTTACCACCGAGTACAAGTACCGATAAAGGGTCCTTGCCATTACCGATACCTATCGCCTAGGAATAGTAGGTAGAGGGGTGGTTTGTGAGGTGGGGGGATTAGGGAGTTGGTTGGGGCAGGGTGGGGGGGTAGGGGAGTGAGGACAGGGTGGGGGAGAGTAGGGGGAAAGTGAGGCAGGGTGGGGGGGGAAATAGCTGCACAGCAGGGGATTAGATCGTTGATACACAACATTTTGAACAGAGAACTTCTTAGAGAGAGCAGCAGAAGGGAATTAATCAATAGGTAGGCCGTGCTGTGTTCTCTGTGGGTCTCCTCCAGTATCAGCCTGAAGATGCATAGCTGATTTTGTGTCCTCCACCTTCCTCTGCCTAGATTTGGCTGGACTTCGTGTGGTGGGGTTTGCGGGCGGAAAGAAGGCGGGTCGTATCTCCAGGCATGCAGCCAGCCCCATCTTCCCTGTCACGCCGGCTGGCTGGCAGAGAGATAGAAGTCGGTAAGCCGCTGGGGAGGCTTGGAGGACTTTCGGACAAGAGGATCCTGGGCAGCAGCTTAGATGCCAGAATCCGGTCCTCTAAACTTGCTGTGCTCGCCGCTGAACACCTCAGTAAGGCTGGAACACTGAGCTAAGCGGCCTCTTCCTCACTGCCCAGACACGCCACCTGTTGACAGCTGAAATGTCATTGGTTGTTAAGGACGTGGCGGCTCCACTCCTTAACAACTACTAATTGCTGGCATTCTTTTCTTTACATTTCAGCTCTTAGCCGGGAAATCCCGCTGACAGCTGAAAGAACCGAGCCAGAAGGTATCGGTTTTGGGTATTGGTACATTTTCACAAGTACTGATACCTGTGCAAATGCCTAGTATCGGCACTGATACCGGTATCGGTATCAGTGCAACCCTAATACCCCATTCACACAGGGACGACTCGTCAGGCAACTCAGCCGCCTGACAAGTCGCGTCCCGTTCTGTACAATGGAACCGTTCTAATAATAGGGACTCAAGTCGCTCCGACTTAGAAAAAGGTTCCTGTACTACTTCAAGACGACTTCATGGCGACTTCCATTGACTTCAATACAGAAGTCATTTTTGAAGTCACCTCTGAAGTCGTGTTAAGATCGCCCGGCACAGTCGCGGGACAAGTTGTGCCGCCCCTGTGTGAATGGGCTCTTATTATTATTATTTCCAAATAAACAGGAAAGCAACCTAAAAGACTCTAACTATTTAGAGTTTTAAATCTTTTTGCCTTTACCCTCATCCAAAAATTTCAGGACTACCAGATTTATGTATCATCACACATCATATCTGGACACATTTCTGCAATTAAAATCCCCCCCAAAAAATCTGATAAAATGTTACATGGTTTTATACTTTCCTTCAGATATATTCGGAGAAAGAGCAGAAAGACTTTTATTCGCAAATAATATTCAACAGAACCAATGAAGAAGTGAACAGATACTTCTGTAAGAACATCACCTCCAATTTTACTGCAAAATGGATACTGAAAATAACATGGGACCAAGTACTGCCAGTTTCTTTTCAGAAAGTAATGCTCCAAGAGGTAAAGGACCATTGTCTACAAAATTGTAATAAATATGCTCTCATGTTTGTACATTAGTGGAGCCATTAAGATTATGGAGAAGAAAATTGAAACTAGGTACAGACATAGGAGTACTCATGTGCACTTGCCCTAAAACTCAGAAGCATATCCATTGAGCAATGACCATGGGTGAAATTGTTCCTTTTATCAGTTCACAGCAGACAGAATGGTAAGGTGATTGCCAGCTGGCTGCCGCGAGTTCAGCGTGCATTGGGCTTTTTTTTTTTATTTCACTTTTTTGCTTTATTAAATATTTATGTCCAAATGATAGACCTATAAGCTGCAATATGTAAATATTTTTGCTTTTGGGTTTAGATAAGCTTAAAATTGTAACCTGTCATCTATTTTAAAAATATTTCCTCATGCACACTGGATGTTAAAATAATGTTATAAAACCAAGCCATGACCCACTCAAAAACGGAAGCCATTACCAATGATAATATTGGAAAATTTGAAAAAATCTGGAATCCTTGGGTGACTAATTTTTTCCCTCCCAACTTTGACATCACATTATTAAGACCTTGGTAATATAACTACTAATAGCTATTTAATATACTAATATTATCAGACCAACATTATAAGATACCCCGGGGACCTTTTCGACCTTTTCTATCTTTTCTACCTACTATCTTTATTTTTTTTCTCTTCTTCTTCTTACCCTTCCCTCTCTTCTATCTTCGCTCTTTAGCTCTTTTTTTGTTGTTTTTTCTTTCTTAGCATATATTGTTATTATATGCAAAAATGGTAGCAACATTTTTATTTTTTTTAAAGTTTTTTATTTATCAGTATATTTCAGCTTTAGAGCTCCTTTGAAACAATACAAACCTTATATATTACAATAACATTATATGAGGTCGAGAAATTATGACCCTTCATTTTTTCTTTATAAATCCTTATATTACCTTACATGTTATATATTATTACTAAATCTAGTTTGTAATTACTAAATTCAACACTAAGCATATATTTTAGCAAGTCTCCAGATAATGGTCAACATATGTTAAACTTAAATTACTGTTTTTTTTCTCTTCTGTTGTTGTTGCCTTCAAAAATCACTGGAGCTTGACATAAATATCTAATTTGTGTTCTCCTTAACTGCTACTATTTATAGTGACTATGTTTATTGACATTATATGCTTGTAATTTTGAAAATTTAATAAACAAATTTGACAAGAAAATAATGTTATAAAAACGCCAGTAGCTTTGCAGTGAGTTTTTCAACGTTTTTCAAAGTTTTTTAGCGTTTATTAGAGCTTTTAGCATTTTTTCCGCATTAGCATTTTTTTTTTTTAAAGGATCAATAACGTTAAACGCTGGTGAATCGTTTTTAAACGTTTATCAGCGTTTTTTGACGTTGGAGCCTTTTTACAGCTGAAAAACTCCCCTCAGAACCCACTCGTTTTGGGGGATTTTTTACAGGCCAAAAACGCCACAGCCAAAAACAGTTGATAACAGCCTATGTGTGCATGGACACATAGGATAACATGATGTAGAGTTTATAAACTGTAGAAAGAAATGTCTGAAGCCAAAAACAGCAGCTGTAAAAACGTCCAAAAACGTCCAGTGTGCATGAGTAAAAGTCCGCCCCATTTGGAAATGGATATTTCAGATTTATAATGAGATCTATGATGAATCTCTCACTTCCTGCCCTAAAATTGCTCTTCTATCTATCCTCCCGGGCTCGGTCAAATCCCAAAAATCGAATTTCCTAAGATTTTTTCTTTCGGTTGCACGTCTGATTATCACTAAATTTTGGAAGACTGATGTTACTCCCCCTCTCCATATTTGGGTTGATATACAGTACTTAATGACACCATGTTCATGGAGGAGATGCGGACTAGAGAAATGAATATGTGGGAAAGGCATAACAAGTTAGACCCCTTTCACACTGGGGCGGTTTGCAGGCGCTATTGCGCTAAAAATAGTGCCTGCCAACCAACCTGAAACAGCGGCTGCTGTTTCTCCAGTGTGAAAGCCCGAGGGCTTTCACACTGGAGCGGTGCGTTAGCAGGACGGTTAAAAAAGTCCTGCTAGCTGCATCTTTGTAGTGGTGAAGGAGCGGTGTGTTTACCGCTCCTCCACCGCTCCTGCCCAGCAATGGGACACCGCGGCTATACCGCCGGCATAGCGCTTTGTGGTGGTTTTAACCCTTTTTTGGCTGCTAGCAGGGGGGTAAAACCGCACCGCTAGCGGCCGAATAGCGCAGCAAAATTGGCGGTAAAGCACCGCTAAAAATAGCGGCGCTTTACCGCCGACGCCGCTCCCGCCCCAGTGTGAAAGGGGCCTTATAGTATGTGTGGCCTCATTATTCCCTCTCTGATAATCTCCGGAAGAGACTCCCTGATATGCCCCACTACGATGCTTTACTGGATTTTTCCATACCAGCAGTGGCGGCTGGTGGTCTTTTTTTGGGGGGGATCAGCAAACAACCACCCCCCCGCGGCACCTCAACCCCCCCGCTGTCTGCCGGTCCCCCGGCACTTACCCCATCAGCGGCGTGGGATCGGCAGGCACATCGGGGATCGTCAGGCACATCAGGGATCGACAGGCACATTGGGGATCGACAGGCACATCGGGGATCGGCAGGCACACGGGGGATCGGCAGGCACATCGGGGATCCACAGGCACATCAGGGATCGGCGGGCATATCGGGCAGGCTGTGGCGGGCATCTGGCAGTGTCTCCTGTGTCCACTTCCCTCCTGAGATCACGGCGGCTTCCGTCGTGCGTCTCCTACCCTCCTGCTAGGCGTCCAATAGGATCGCCTGACCTTTCAGCCAATCGAGAAATGGATAACAAACCCGCGCTTGCTGATTGGCGGAGAGGCGATTCAGTGTTAGAAAAGCGAATATTAATTTGCTTTTCGAACACATCTGGGTGGGCTCCAAGTGCAATGCTCTGTGCTCCAAGTCCACCGTATTTTGAAGCCTATTAGAGCCTATGGCTCTAATCAGGTCTTTCCAAAAAACACCCCCGCCACTCTAATTCAGGCGCCCGACGTTCTGAAAAGGGCCGGACACAGGAATATCGGGTAGCCGCGGCGACCGTGGATAGATTCATACTATGCATGAATCTATCCATTAACCATATAGGGGGTGGCGTGGATAAAGGAGCCTGTGTACCCTTAAAGGACAGGCCACTGCTGCACCACAGTGTGGTTTAGCACCTACTGGAGGTGCCTCAGTTTGGATTATCGTCAAAGAGACAATATGACCTATATATGCTGTATTTTCCTTTCTATCCCTCTTCTTTTTTCTCTTCTCATATTCTGCAGTTTCTTCTCCACCTGATTTTATTCTCCAGTCATTATATCAAATTGTTTTAAAAGTAAAAGCCCTGCTTAAAAGCATGTACCACAAAGTACTTGCAGTTACTTCTTTGTAACCAAAAAAGATACTTAAAATATATGTAAATTTCAATGTAAAAATTGAAATGTAAAAGATAAAAAAAAAAGTGAATTTAGTTGTTAGATCAACACCGCATCCCAAATTATTCTAGGAAAAACGTTTATAGAAAGACGGGATTTTTAATGGTGTTGAGCCTTCTATCAGAATAGTACACCAAAACACTTGCATTCTTAAAATTGTTAATCTTTATTACATTTTTTTGGGGTGTTTACCCCTAAAAACATAAAATAATTCTGCACAACATATTCACTATTGCCACACCAATTGAGAGACCCCCCTTACGTAAACATCTTATTGAACATAAGTCTAATAGCACAAATATGTCAAGAAAAGGAGGGGGAAGGTGTGCCTCATTCCGACGTGTTTCGTTCTGGTTAGCTTCCTCAGGGGCTCAAGGGGTGCAGCTGAGTATGGTTGAATGGATATCAAGAACACTGATAGATCCTCTATTCTAAATGGTGTCATCTGGCTTGGTCTGCTCTGCAGAATCTTATAAGCGGAATACAACAGGCTCTTGAATTGGCAGACATTGATATTATTTTCCTCAAACCTCTTGGATGCTGTCGGAAATCCCTTGGTTTCCATTTTGCACCATTGGCATTACAAACCACGTTGGGAGAGATCATTAATGCTTGTTGAACCGATGCCTTAGGGATGGATATTGTCTACGGTTCTTGATATCCATTCAACCATACTCAGCTGCGCCCCTTGAGTCCCTGAGGAAGCTTACCAGAGCGAAACACGTCGGGATGAGGCACCCCTCCATTTCCTTTTCCTGATATATTTGTGCTATTATACTTATGTTCAAAACAATGTTTATGTAAAGGGGGGGGGGGGCTCTCAATTGGGGTTGCAACAGTGAATAAGGTGTGCAGAAATATTTTATGTTTTTAGGGGTAAAAATCCTTTTTGAATGAATTTGTAATAAAGATTAACATTTTTTAAGAATGCAAGTGTTTTGGTGAATTATTCTGATAGGATCCCGTCAAAATATATGTAAACCCAACACTTTGTAAAACAACCCATTCAGTTTAAAATAGAAATTAAAGGTAAAACATTTGTGTATAGACATAAAAACATTATAAATACATTTTTCCCCATTTTTATAAGTGATATCATTCCCTCTGTTTCAAGCTGCATAATGAGCTTAGAGAACTGGGGGAAGGAGAAAGGGCAGGACAATGGTCTTCCCAGTGAAAATGGCTGTGCGGGGGGGGGGGGGGGGAGTTGTTAGTCAGGACAAGTCTGATTATTGGAGGAGAGCAGGCTGAGTTCCCAGCACATAACAACATGGCCTGGGGAATGCCCAGGGAAAAACCAAGCCTACTTACCGACCAGCTCGCTGACAACCAATTAACCTGTCTAACAGTATGCGTTAAAAACAGGGGTTTGTCCGCACGCATTTGCAAACGCATGCGTGAGCCACAGAGCCACGCCAAGGCCCCCTGGAGTCTGTGGTCCTACACTAACATTGAGTGTCCCCACAATGGAGGCACATGCATTCTGATGGTTAGATGAGGGCAGGTGGACTGAAGGGGAGCCACCCCTCCTTAAAGGTACAGGAGCACACCAAACACCCAGCATGTAGCACAATGGCAGCAAAGGTGTTGGTGCACTGCTGGACCAATACAAGCACCATAGGTGAAAACAAAAACATGTCCACCGCCCCCATCTATAGCTGGCTATCCCAGCACAGCCAGAAAACTGAACTTGCTGTGCTCTCGTGCCTAGTGTGGTCAGTTTATAATCAGACGGCAAAAAGACTGGCAGGAACACTAGATATTTCACACAAAGGAAGCAATATAAAAAGAACAGGATACATTTTCATACAATTACATGGCACAGCAGGCACATCTCAGGAATATTACATTTTGGGTTAACATATTCTCATAGGTGTGCACAGCCTATTGCATTAGGATGTGCACCCAAAAGTTTACATACACCCACACTATTATAAATTAATGTAAACAAACATTTTAACGTGTATTAAAACATGGTCAATGTCAGTAGAGCAGTAGATGGTATCAGTAGTTTTTAATTTTTATTATAATTTTTTACAATTTTTAATATTCTTTTTTATAATATTATTTTTTGATGAAATATCAGGGGTCTAAACGGCTCTGTGTTAAGCAGCTTCCTGTTCCTTCAAAAACACAGTTTACTATGCTTCAGTTATGAATGGACACAGTACCGATCCCTCATTGTACTCATTCAGAAAATGAAGGGGCTGGTGAATGACATATTTACCAGCCAATTCCTCTAATGCATCCTGACACATCCCCCGCAGCATCCGGCAGGAGAGGAAAGAAGGGAAGTCGGCAGTGCTGCGGGGGGGACATGGGGAGCCTGGGCGGCAGGGGGAATTGGTGCTGCACAAGGTGATTAGGGGGTGCCCAGGCACACCTGGCACACCCCCTACTCACACCTATGCATATTCTATAAATACCTGATCTCTAGGCTAGCACCCTTAATAGCTGCTGAAGTCTTCTTCTCAGGGGACAGGGGTATGGCAGTGGTGGAAGAATTAGCACTGAAGTGAAAGTTTTCGTTTGGCTAGAGAAGATAATATCTGGAATCTTGTAATATGCACTCTTAGATAAGACTTTTGATTTTTTTTTTTTTTTAACTGCCAGCTGATTTTCTTTAAGAATATGTCAAAAATATGAATTTGTGTAAAAAAAAAAAAAAAAAGAGAGATTGTTTCTAACTTTATTTCTCTTATTTCCTTCTGCTGTGTTCAATAAACATAGACTAACACCTTCCAGTGTATACTGACCACAGACGGGACACAGTCCTTTGCATTAATGAAATATTCCAATATGTCATGGAGTCCCGGACAGCGAGTATATCACAGAGCCCTGATTGGGTACACAAACGGGGAAGGTGTTTACTACAATGATCCACAAGCGATGAAGAACAATACGTATGGGCCAGCGGGACGATACCGGCTTCACAAGGTTTTAGGAAACACTAATAGGACCGGACTGTGGGCCTATCAGCTGGACACCCCAAGTAATATAAATAAGACCAACTACCACAGGAAGTGCTGGAGATGGTATTACTCAGAGCCGGATAGTTCTTGGTGGGAAGATGGACTGCCATCTTGTCCATGCCTGAAATCCCAGGCCGCTAAAGACTTCAATTTTATTCCTGAGATCCTTCCACCCTTCAGCTCTGATCTGGTTAAGACATTGAGGTGGTTACAAGGCAATGGGACAACCTTCCAGACGACTCTCCCCAATCGGTATGCCGCTGGACACAGATGTGTCTATGACTCGGAAGGATATTTGATAAACGGATTCAAAGACCGATACTTTATATATGACTCAAATCAGGATGGTGTTCAAAATCACATAGGTAGGTCTGTGGTATCTGGTTTCTGAATTCAAGAAGAAAATTGCTGAGACTCACATATTATAAGTCCAGAAAAAAGATGGATCATCACATGTGTCCATTTAATTAACGTTCTTGAAAACAACTTAACAAAACAAATGTGTAAAAAGCAATAAGTTCATGGAAAAAGAGGCGTTTCCGCCTAACAAGGTTTTGCTTATGAGACTCACACACACATATATATATATATATACACACACTATATTACCACAAGTATTGGGACACCTGCTTTTACACGCACATGAACTGTAATGGCATCCCAGTCCTAGTCCATAGGGTTCAGTATTGAGTTGGCCCACCCTTGGCAGCTATAACAGTTTCAACTCTTCTGGGAAGACTGTCCACAAGGTTTAGGAGTGTGTCTATGGGAATGTTTGACCATTCTTCCAGAAGGTCAGGCACTGATGTTGGACGAGAAGGCCTGGCTCGCAATCTCCGCTGTAATTCATCCCAAAGGTGTTCTATCGGGTTGAGGTCAGGACTCTGTGCAGGCCAGTCAAGCTCCTCCACCCCAAACTTGCTCATCCATGTCTTTATGGACCTTGCTTTGTGCACTATTCCAAATCATTTGGTGGAGGGGTGATTATGATGTGGGTTTTTTTTTCAGGGGTTGGGCTTGGCCCCTTAGTTCCAGTGAAGGGAACACTAAAGTGATTGCAAAGGCTCGTTTTTTTTCCTATAAAAATAACAAACATGTCATACTTACCTGCTCTATGCAGTGGTTTTACACAAAGCAGCCCTAATCCTCCTCTTCTCGGGTCCCTCTTCTGTGATCCTGGCCCCTCCCTCCTGTTTAGTGTCCCCACAGCAAGCAGCTTGCTATGGGGGCACCCAAGCTGAGTCACAGCTCCGTGTGTCCATTCAGACACCGACCCCTGCCCCCTCTCTCCCCTGATTGGCTAGCTGACTTTGATTGACAGCAGCAGGAGCCAATCAGGAAGGAGAATATGGGACGGCTGAGACACTTGGGGACATCGCTGGACAGAGAGGGACCTCAGGTAAGTGTTTTGGGGGGCTGCTGCACACATAAGGCTTTTTATCTTAATGCATAGAATGCATTAAGATAAAAAACCTTCTATGTGTAGCAGTGTCCCCAGCACCCCCTAATTACCTACCTGAGCCCCATCTCTCTCCAGCCATGTCCACGAGTGTCTTAGCTGTCCCAGAGGCTCCTCCTGATTGGCTGAGACGCGGCTGTCAATCAAAATCAGTCAGCCAATCAGGGGAAAGCGGATGGATACTCGGAGCTCTGACTCAGCTTGGGTGTCCCCTGTAGCAAGCTGCTTGCTGAGGGTCACTCGATAGGTGGAGGAGCCAGGAACAGCAAAGAGGGACCCGAGAAGAGGAGGATCCGGGCTGCTCTGTGCAAAACCAACTGCACAGAGGAGGTAAGTATAACATGTTTGTTATTTAAAAGAAAAAAAATTGAGTCTTTACAATCACTTTAGTGCGTCAGACATTTTGGACAATTTCATGCTCCCAACTTTGTGGGAACAGTTTGGGGATGGCCCCTTCCTGTTCCAACATGACTGCGCACCAGTGCACAAAGCAAGGTCACTTGTCGCTGTCTCTCAGGTGGACAACATTTTGAGTCTTGACTTGTTTGATATCTATTTACTCAACACGACCCCATCTTTTATATTTTACCAACAAATTGGCCATCACTTTGTGTTTGTGTACACTATTTTCCCTGAAAATTTGCATTTGATCAATGACTGTGCAAGTATCATGTGATAATAATAAAAAAATGCATAATATAATACAAATTGCAACAAGGACTCTGCTTTCAAAAAATATTAAATGTTTGGGGTTCTAAGTAGTGTTAATGTTTGGAGTTTCTAGCAAAAAAACAAATGAAAAACATTTTAACATGTGTGGGAAAATTAAAAAAAATCCCCTGGACAGCACGTGATTAAAGAGTACAGAGATTAAGGCCCCTTTCACACGGGCGGCTGTTCTGCCGCAGTTAAAAGCATGTTTCTTTCTTTTGAAATTCAAGACCCCAGGCACAGCGATCAGCTGCATTTGTACACTGCTTTTAGCTGCGTTTACGTGCGTTTACATGCGGCTGCGTTTAGCTGCGGTTGGCTATTATTGTCATCCCCATAGCAACCATTTTTATTTTGATGTGCTTCCTGTTGTTTTTTTCTTTTGTTCACGCTACTATCCGCAGCTGACACAGTGCACTGCGATTACCTGCAGTTATGTGCAGATAGCTGCGCTACATCGCACCTGGACGCATTCAATTCTATTTTTTCTATTCGCACCGAACCGCATGTAACGAAATCGCAGCTAAACGCTGTGTGTGAATGGGGCCATAGGAAAGCATTGTGTGCTTTTAGCTGCGGTAGAAAACTAGAAAATCCGCAGCTAAAAGCACCATTCTATCCGTCCGTGTGAAAGGGGCCTAAGACCCCTTGCACCCTGGGACGCTATGCAGGCGCTATAACGCTAAAAATAGCGCTTGCAAAGCGCCCTGAAACAGCCGCTGCTGTCTCTCCAGTGTGAAAGCCCCGAAGGCTTTCACACTGGAGCGGTGCGCTAGCAGGACGGTAAAAAAAGTCCTGCTAGCAGCATCTTTGGAGCGGTGTGTATACCGCTCCTCCACCGCTCGTGCCCATTGAAATAAATGGGGCAGCGCGGCTATACCGCCGGCAAAGCGCCTCTGCAGAGGCGCTTTGTGGTGGTTTTAACCCTTTCTCGGCCGCTAGCGGGGGGTAAAAGCGCCCCGCTAGCAGTTGAATAGCGCAGCAAAATTGACGGTAAAGCGCCGCTAAAAATAGCAGCGTTTTACCGCCGACGCAAACACCGCCCCAGTGTGAAGGGGGCCTAAAGGATAAAGCCTCTAATGCATTGCACCAGTGATCAGCAGAAGATCTCTGGTGCCATGCAGTTTCCTGCAGACCTGTCAGTGTATCTGTGTGCTGTACATCATACAGGTAAGACTGACAGGAAGACTCAGTGAACTCCACACAGCACTCTACAGCCCCATGGTAGTTTATTGAATACTTCAAGCCGACAGCGGCATAGGATGTCAGGACTTGTATTTTTCCATTCACAGAGGACTGTGAATGAGTGACGTGGCTGGGCGGACAGAGACCAGTTTGGCCGTGTTTTTTTTAAAATTGTGACAGCTAGCGGGGGGAGAGAAGATTCCTGCTAGCTGTCAGAGCGGGGGATCGGGGGGAAGTGGGGGCTGGTCCATTCATAACATGTTACACCCTGAATATGGGTGTAACATGTAAACTTATGAAAGGTGAAATTATCCTTTAAAGCGTAACTCCACATTTGTTAAGAAAAAAAGCACTTCCCCTCTGGGTGATCTATGTACATTGCAAGGATTTTAACACACTTTGTTGCAGATTCCTAACTTTTGTTATTCTGCAGAAATAACTGTTTGTTTCTCTGTGTTTGAGTGAATCAATATGAGAGTGACTGCACAATTATCAATCAGCTTCTGCACCTGCAGGGCTCTAATGAGGAGAATTGCAGGGCCTGCATACCTTTAGATGGGATCTTCTTTGGAAGTATATCACCAAAAATTTGATTTTTGTTGAAGGGGATGCCAAAAATCTGACTTGTGCAGAGTTCTGGGAAAAACAAAAAGCCAATCACACAAGCAGGAAATGACATATCTAGGGGGTGTTCTGTACACCATCATCTGTGTACATAGCACCTCCAGGTAGCCATATCGCATTTTACAGAAAATTACAGGGATGCAGATTGAAAAGGAAAGGTCATTTTTAAAAACATTTACTTACAATATGACTTGTGTTGCAATTGTATACGCTATATTATTTTTTAATTTGCTAATTTTTTTCACAAAAGTGGAGTTACCCTTTAAATTGATTTTTATCTTTTATTTCTTTCTAGAATGTATATTTTAAAGCATTATCATCATATAATAACTGCCATTTTTTCACAACAGATAAAGATTTGCTCCCTTTCCAGTGGTGCTGTATTGATACCCCTCTGTGCCATTTATTCTATGAGAGAAGACCCCCGGTATCCTGTTCAGACTATACATCACCAGGCATGGGTATGTCATTTATGCCATGCGTCAGAGTCACACTTTGTTTTGTCAGTTCAAGAATTTTAGTAGGAAAACATCTGTAGCTGTTGCTATGGGGGAGATTTACTAAAATTGGTGCACATAGAATCTGGCGCAGCTGTGTGTAGTAACCAATCAGCTTCTAACTTCAGCTTGTTCAATTAACCGCTTGCCGCCTGCCCACCGTCAAATGACAGAGAAGCAGTGCGGCTCTCGTTCTGGGACAACATCATATGACGTTGTCCCAGAACGGCCACTCTCACTCGCCCGCGGGGGTGCGCAGCGTGGCAATTGCAGCCGCCCTGTGTTGCTAGGACACAACGCGACCCTGATCTCTGTAAAGAGCCGTTGCCGCGGCTCTTTAACCATGTGATCGGGTCTGTCCAATCACAGCTGGTCACATGTAAACACGGAAATGCCAGTAATCATCTCTCATCGCCTCACACTGACAGAGTGTGTGGCGAGTAGAGCTGATCAGCGGCATCTCCTCGCAGGGCACATCGAGACATGTAATCAGGGCACTGATCATCAGTGCCCCGATTACAAAAAGCACCACCAGTGCCAGCAATCAGTGCCCTCATGTAACACCAATCAGTATCCATTAGTGATGCCAGTCAGTGCTGGCCATCAGTGCTGCCTATCCGTGCCGCCTATCAGTGCCCACCAGTTCCACCTATCAGTGCTCATTGATGCCATCTATTAGTGCCCACAAGCACCACCCATCAGTGCCGCCTATGAGTGCTCATCAGTGCCACGTATCAGTGCCACCAATCAGTGCCCATAAGTGCGGCATATTAGTGCCTCCTCATCAGTGCCCATAAGTGGCGCCTCATTAGTGCCCATCAGCGCAGCTTCATCAGCGCACATCCCTAAATGAGAAAAATTACTTATTTACAAAATTTACTGATAGAAACGAAGAAAACCTTATTTTTTTGCCAAATTTTCAGACTTTTTTTTGTAAAAAATAAAAATCCCAGCAGTGATTAAATACCACCAAAAGAAAGCTCTATTTGTGTGAAGAAATGATAAAAATTTCACATGGTTACAGTATAGCATGACCGCGCAATTGTCATTCAAAGTGTGACAGCGCTGAAACTGAAAATTGGCCTGGGCAGGAAGGGGGTGAGAGTGCCCTGTAGGCAAGTGGTTAAACTTTGACAATAACACCTGGAAGCTGATTGGTTACTATGCACAGCTTCCCCATATTCTGTGTGCACTGGTTTTAGTAAATCTCCCCCACTGTAAAGTCTACAGCATGCTGCATCCTTTAATCTTCCTGTAATATAGTGATTTAAGATTCTAGATGTTTTCTATTCTTTTCAGGGCAAATGTACGGGACTTTGCATTTCACAATGTTTGATGGACAAGAATACACATTTAAAGGTCTCGGAGAATTTGTCATTGTCAGGCTTTCATCTGCCAAGGGAGCTAACGTTTTCACTCTTCAGGGTCAGACAGAGAAACGGGAGAATGGATATGCAAATACCACCGCGCTTATTCGATTGGCCGCATTCTACCAAGGCACGCTCAAGGTACGTGACTAGCGCCCTCAAACATCTTTAGACGTCTTTCAGCATTTTTCTCGTCCACTGATGTTTATCTCATTGTGTGGGATGCAGGTGGAATGGCGAATCTCTGAAAACAGGAAAGATTTGCTTGCTTTAGTGGATGATAAACAGGTGGAATTCAGGAAAAGTGAGTATTTATCTAAGTGTTATGGGGTAGAATATACTGTATATTCAGACTACAAAATAGGCCAGATTTTAAAGGGGGACATTTTACAAATAATGACAGTACATCAAATTGCATAGAGGCACTCTGTTTAATTAGAATTCCTGCTTTCTAATATGTTTATCCTATATTTCTCAATATGTAAAAGCACACTGTATAAAAACATACCCAAATTCACAGCACCACTCCAGATCCACGCCTATTGCCGTCCGTGAACAACCCCACTATAGACAGTCTCTGCTCACCATTAAGGGATATAGAAAGATGAAAGCCGCACTCCAGTGTTGGCTCCTTCTGACATTTTTATTCAGTTGACAACAAAGCAACTATATACCAGAGTTAATTTCGTCGATGAAGTACGAAGAAGTTTAGTAGACTAAAACACGACTAAAACAATTCAAGTGATTAAAATAAGACTAGAACTAAAATGGCATTTTAGTTCAAATACTATGACTAAAACCAGGGCTTTTTTAAGCTGGAACTAGTGGAAGTCAGTTCCACCACCTCTGGCTCAGGTCCTCTACTCCCTGCCTACCACTATCACTTGTAAACACAGAAGTCCGGCTTCTATGTTTCCAAGTGACAGCTTGTCTCCCAACGGCTCCCACAGATCTGATTTCCTAAGTAGGATGGGGACAAGGGAGATGTAGGTGCCTGGGGTGCAGTGCAGATGCCAACACACCTACTGGACATGTGAACGATGGCGGAGCTTTTAATGAGGGGGTGAGAAGATGGAGGCAGTGGAGGGGGGATTGCATGGAGAAGGCAGATCTGAAGAGGGGTGAGATGTGGATGGGGGAATGCAGAGATAAGCGGCTGTGGAAGAAGGCTAAACTCTGCACTCTGTATGTAGAGCACCCCCGAACTCTGCATTCTGTACATAATGCACTCCTGGTATTTATTGCCCCTTAAGACCATCCCACTGTTAGCGAAACACACCCACTATTTGATGCGGTTTGGAGGGTGTGTGTGTGAGGGGGGGGAGGGGGCTTTGGGGGGTCGTGGTTGAGTTCCTGCACCTATTTTCTGGGAAAAAAAAGCCCGGACTAAAACTAAATTGAAATGTGACGTCAAAAATAAAGTGGTTGTAAAGTCAGTTGTTCCAATTCCTTTTAGGCAGCTCACACACAGACTCCCAAGCTGACAGGCAGGGAGGGAGGGGGAGAGGGACATCTGCGGATGACGGAGGCACGTAACCTGACCACGGTATCATGGATCAGAAGCCATGATTACCATGGACTGTTAAAGTCCCATCTTTCACCTTTTTTTGATTGCCAATCTTAGTTTAGGGATGGGATGCCACACATATCCATCTATACCTATTATTTTGAAGTATCTATCTATATATTGCCTTTGATCACACGTGTTTTAGCACGGTGTAAACTTTGCGATTTATATTGAACCATGTTTTCATCTTTGAAACATATTCCATCTTATATTGCAGATGTAATGTACTTCAGCCAAAACAGTTTTTCTCTCCTCAAATTAGAAGAAAAGAGGATTGCCATTGTGTACAGCTGTGGTCTGCAGGTGTCTGTGGGAATGAGCGAAGGCGCCATTTTGCAGGTCGTGGTTCTTCTACCGCAGACATTCCTCCATAAAACGCTTGGCCTGCTAGGATTATGGAGCTCAAGTAAAGATGACGACATCACGCAGTCCAATGGACTTGTTTTGTCTTTCCCGAAGAACGTCCCGCCGAATGAGGAAAACCTTTATAATTTTGGCCTTTCGTGTAAGTTTTGTGAAGTGCGGTGAGAGCTTTAACATATGAATTTAAAAGAGGCAACTGGGTAATCAAAGAACAAGTATTCTCTGCTAATGAGATGCAAAATCACTGAATCATTAATGAAGACAGGGTGTAATTACTTCACTTGGAAACAGTAGACAAGTGCACGGGTTTCTATAAATTATATGTTTGAACGTGTCAATGGGCATTTTTCTTATATTTACATTTCTCAGTGTAAATCTAGGGAATGTTACTGTATATGACTCTATTATTATAGCATGCTCCGTGAAAATATTTATTGTAACCATCCACTGATTGATTTTGCTTTTTCCCTAAATTTTCTTTTTTTTAAAGTAAACTTGTGACCAGCAGTGGCGGCTGGTGGGAATTTTTTTGGGGTGGGCGGCAAACAGTATGCCTCCCCCCCGGGTCGATCGTGAGCACTTACCCCATCACCGGTGACTTCCCCCTACTTGACGGGGGCGGCCTCCTGTTCTCCATCACCGGTGGATTCTTGTTCTTCTGCTCTCCATGGCGATGGCTTCTGTTTCCTCCCTCCTCGGCGGCCAATCAGTAGTCTTCTCTTTTGGGCCCATTGGAAAATGGGTCTCCCACCCGCTTCTGATTGGCCGGATTGAGGAGCAGTATTTCAACATCGAATGTTCATTCGCTGTTGTAACACACATGGGTGGCTCCAGGACGCATGCTCTGTGACCCAAGCCCACCCGACTTTGAAGCCCATTAGAGCCTCTGGCTCTAATCAAGTGCTTCAAAAATACACCCCCTGTAATTCATGCGCCCGGTGACCCGAAATGGGCTTTAAACTGTCGCCTATGGAGATTTTTAAGTACCGAAATTTGGCGCCATACCACGAGTGTGCGCAATTTAAAGCGTGACATATAAGATATCTATTTACTCAGTGTAGCATCATCTGTCACATTATACAAAAAAATCGGGCTAACTGTTTTTGTTTGTTTTTTTATTCATGAAAATGTTTTTTTTCCCCAAAAATCGCATTTGAAAAATTACCGTACAAATACTGTGTGACATAAAAAGTTTCAATGACCGACATTCTATTCCCTAGGGTGTCTGCTAACAAAAACAAAAAAATTATATATATATATATATATATATATATATATATATATATTGTGAAGGGGTTAACTCGGTAGCGGGTGTGTGTGACCCCCCTGGTTGGGCTCCCCACACAAAAACAGGGCCAGCAGACGGAGGTTGTGGTTTTCAAAATCAAAAGGTGCGGTTTATTTCTCTATGTACAGTGACAAAAACACAGCAAAGCCAAAAAGAAACATAAACAAAATAAATCCTGGTCAGTTTGACCTCTGACTAAACATGCAGGTTTCCTAAACTAACAACTGGGATCAGCCTGGTGCTGTCCTAGTCCCTAAGTCCCTGGTTTAGTAAAAGTCCAAACAAATAGCCACACAGGCTTTGCCTCACCGCACAGGGGTTCACTCTCCCTAGACAGTCCACACAGGTCTGGGTCCAGGCATGAGCAAACACCTAATGAATCTGGGAGTTTTTATAGAGGCCTTTAAATGAGCTGACAAGCTTCAGCTGGTCTCATCAACTCCCTGCCTGCACGACGCCCAGCCCTCTCCCTAGAGGTATGAGTCATCCATGAGCCCACTAGCCTCAGCTGGGCTTCATCAACTCCCTAGTTGTATAAGTCGGCATAAAGCCTGAATCTGGGAGAAATATATCTACCCCCCTGGATGCAACCAGGTGACTTTACCTTCCTGCTGTCACATACCCCCCCCTCTTGTTTTAACCTTGGGGTTGGAACACCAGCAATCAGGCATTCATGTACTCGAGACAAAGCATCCACATTCCCCATTTGAACGCCAGGGCGATGCTTTACTGTGAAGTTGAATTCCTGTAGGGCCAGGAACCACCTATTCACTCTTCTATTTGTCTCCTTGTTTTGAGCCATCCACTTTAACGGAGCGTGATCCGTAACCATGTCAAAGTGCCTACCTAGCAGATAGTACCGAAGGGAATCTAGAGCCCACTTCACCGCTAAACACTCCTTTTCAACCGTGGCGTAATTTACCTCATGGGACTTCAACTTCCTGCTGAGGTAAATGACTGGGTGCTCTTCCCCGTTCCAGACCTGGGACAATACTGCTCCTAACCCCACATCTGACGCATCACTTTGTACGACAAAGTCTTTAGAGAAGTCGGGTGAGTACAACACTGGCTGGCTACATAAGGCTTGTTTCAAGAATTGGAATGCTGCCTCAGCCTCGGGGGTCCATTTAATCATGACCGACCCTTTCCCTTTCGTCAGGTTGGTTAGGGGCACAGCCTTAGAAGCAAAGTGGGGAATGAAGCGCCGATAATAACCCGCGATTCCCAGAAAGGCCCGTACCTGCTTCTTGCTGTTGGGACGTGGCCAACTCTGGATGGCCTCGACTTTGTTGAGTTGGGGTTTTATCACTCCCCTGCCAATGGTGTACCCAAGATATTTGGCCTCCTCCTGCCCAATGGTACACTTCTTGGGGTTAGCCGTAAACCCCGCTTCCCGGATAGAGTCTAGGACTGCTTGCACTTTTGGCAGATGTGAGGCCCAATCTGTGCTATGGACAATTACGTCATCCAGGTAAGCCGCAGCATACTTCCGATGGGGCCTCAGTATCTGGTCCATTTTCCGCTGGAATGTGGCCGGTGCATTCTGTAACCCGAACGGCATTCTCTTATATTGGAACGCCCCGTCTGGGGTTACAAATGCGGTTTTCTCTTTGGCCGACTTGGCCAGGGGAATTTGCCAATACCCTTTTGTGAGGTCAAGAGTCGTCATGTATCGGGCTGTTCCCAGCCGGTCGATCAACTCATCTATACGTGGCATGGGGTAGGTGTCAAATTTTGTAACTTTGTTCAACTGACGAAAATCGTTACAAAATCGCCAGCTCCCATCCGGTTTAGGCACCAACACAATGGGACTAGACCAATCACTTTGGGACTCCTCTATCACCCCTAAGTTCAGCATTTTCTGTACTTCCTCCCGTATTGCCTCCCGTCGGGCCTCTGGGATCCGATAGGGTTTTAACTTCACCCTTTCACCGGGCGGGGTAATAATATCATGCTCTACCCCAGATGTTTGTCCCGGCAGCTCAGAGAACACCTCCTTGTTGCGAAGCACAAACTCCTTAACCTCCTGTTGTTGGGGTTGTGACAAGGTGGCTGCTATTCCAACCTCCGGAATCACGCAACCAGTTTGAGCTGGTGACCAAGTTTCTGTGACTAGGGACTCTCTATCCCTCCAGGCTTTCAACAGATTAACGTGATATATCTGTTCGGGCTTTCGCCTTCCTGGTTGTCTGACCTTGTAATTCACTTCGCTCACTTTTTCCATTATCTCGTAGGGGCCTTGCCATTTGGCAAGGAATTAACTTTCAACCGTAGGGACAAGTACCAATATCCTATCCCCCGGGGAAAAGGTACGGGTCTTTGCTCCACGGTTGTACACTCTCTGCTGTGCCAACTGCGCTTGGGCCAAATGTTCCTTCACGATGGGCATTACCTGTGCAATTCGATCTTGCATCAGGGCGACATGCTCAATCACACTCCTGTGGGGAGAACTCTCACTTTCCCAAGTTTCCTTGGCAATATCCAACAGCCCTCTTGGGTGTCTCCCATACAGTAACTCAAAGGGGGAGAATCCCGTAGAGGATTGGGGCACCTCCCTAATAGCAAACATCAAATAAGGAAGTAGACAGTCCCAATCCTTTCCATCTCTATCCACCACTTTCTTCAACATTTGTTTTAGGGTTTTGTTGAATCTTTCAACCAGCCCATCGGTTTGGGGGTGATACACAGATGTACGCAATTGCGTCACTTTGAACAATTTACACAGCTCTTTCATAACCCGGGACATAAAGGGTGTACCTTGGTCCGTAAGCAGTTCTTTACAAATACCCACCCGGCTAAAAACAAGAGATAGCTCTTTGGCTATGGTTTTGGCCGAGGTATTTCTGAGAGGGATCGCTTCTGGATAACGGGTGGCATAGTCCATTATAACCAATATGTACTGGTGCCCCCTAGCGGACTTGATTATAGGACCTACCAAATCCATTGCGATTCTCTCAAACGGGACCTCAATGATGGGTAGAGGGACCAGCGGGCTACGGAAATGTGGCATCGGGGCCGACCTCTGACACACAGGGCAGGAGGAACAATAATTTTCTATGTCCTTCATCACCCCAGGCCAATAGAATCTCTGTAATACCCTCTCTCGGGTTTTCTCTGTCCCCAGATGACCTCCAAGAATGTGCCCATGGGCCAACTCCAACACCAACTTCCTGTAAGGTTTGGGCACCACAAGCTGCTCAACGGTTTCTTCTGCCCTTTTTGCCACCCGATACAGTAGGTCCTTCTCTACGCTGAAGTATGGGTAAGTGCAGGTATTATCTGGGTTCACTAACTCGCCATTTATTTCCACTACGTTTTCCCGTGCCTTTATTAGGGCGGGGTCTTTTAACTCTTCTGTGGCAAAATTTTCCCTGTGAACCTCCAGATCAGAAAACTCCACAGACGGTAGGTTTTCGTCTGAGGAGGTGGGCTCCTCTCCAGATTCTTGAGTCTCCCCTGCCAATACTGACAAGGGAAATTCTGGAGAGTCCTCACCACTCTCAGAGGAGTTCTGGCTATCACATTCCTGGTACATAGGGGCACCAGTGGGGGGCTCAGGATCATCCCACAGTTCCCAGAACTTCGGAAAATCCCTTCCCACAATGGCATCATGCGGTAATTGAGATACTAACCCCACTGGATGAGAGAGGGTACCTTTGGGGGTCTCGAAACACACTGTAGTCACTGGATACTCTCGGGTGTCCCCATGCACACAAATAACAGCTACCTTGCTATTCCCAGAGACCTCTGTTTTAACTAATTCAGCCTTTATCAGGGTCACAAGGCTACCTGAATCCAGTAATACCACAACATTTCTACCATTAATACACATTTTGCATAAATGTTTCTCAGTTCCCCGAATGGCAGTGCATGCGACTGTCGCACACAGCGACTGACGTCTGTCCATCAGAAAGTCATATTGCATGGGTTCCTCCACAACCGGGCAATTTGCTGCAATATGTCCCGCTTGCCGGCAGCGGTAGCAAACAATCCATTTGGCTGCCTCTTGAGCCCCTGACTTCCCAGGCTGTTCTCGCCAAACTTTGGGTAGAGCTCCCACCCTCTTACTCTCTCCACCCTCACCCCTTGGAATCCTCTTATCCGCCCCTGGGGATGGTCTGGTCTTAGGGTGGAAAGTCCGAGAGTCTCTGGAAGAGGCCGTCAGGTTCTCTGTAGCCAAGTATTTCTCTACACGATCCACAAGACCACCGGCCGTCTCTGGGTCTCCATGGCTTACCCACTTTTGGATGGCAGTAGGAAGAGCTCTCAAAAACCGATCCATTACAACACGTTCCACAATCTCTGGTGCGGACAAAGTCTCTGGCTGTAGCCACTTCCTGCTCAGGTGAATGAGATCATACATTTGAGACCTGGGGGGTTTTCCAAGCTGGAAAGTCCAGTTATGCACACGCTGAGCCCGGACAGCCAGGGTGACACCCAGCCTTGCCAATATTTCAGCTTTTAGCATCACATAGTCTTTTGCTTGGTCAGGCTCTAGGTCATAGTAAGCTTTCTGCGATTCACCAGTTAACAGAGGAGCCACCAGTCCAGCCCACTGCTCCTCAGGCCACTTTTCTCTTTCAGCAGTCCTTTCAAATGTGGTCAAAAATACCTCTGGATCATCCTCTCCAGTCATTTTTGTCAATAAACGACTCACCCCAAAGGACGCGGTATTAGTGGGACGGCTTTCCTCACTGGTCTGCGGACGTTGCTGCATTACTGCTTCCATTTGTTGTAGTCTCTGCTCTTGCTTCTGTAACAGGTCTATGAAGCGGGCCTCAGATTGCTGCTGGGCTTGTTGATGAGCTTGCTGCTGGGCTGCAAGGCTCCTTTGCAAACCTGCATTTGTCTGCTGTTGATTGGCATTTGCTAGAGCCAGCTGTTTCAGTATCTCCTCCATGCTGGCTTAAAAAAAACTGCCACTGGTTCTCCACCAACTGTGAAGGGGTTAACTCGGTAGCGGGTGTGTGTGACCCCCCTGGTTGGGCTCCCCACACAAAAACAGGGCCAGCAGACGGAGGTTGTGGTTTTCAAAATCAAAAGGTGCGGTTTATTTCTCTATGTACAGTGACAAAAACACAGCAAAGCCAAAAAGAAACATAAACAAAATAAATCCTGGTCAGTTTGACCTCTGACTAAACATGCAGGTTTCCTAAACTAACAACTGGGATCAGCCTGGTGCTGTCCTAGTCCCTAAGTCCCTGGTTTAGTAAAAGTCCAAACAAATAGCCACACAGGCTTTGCCTCACCGCACAGGGGTTCACTCTCCCTAGACAGTCCACACAGGTCTGGGTCCAGGCATGAGCAAACACCTAATGAATCTGAGAGTTTTTATAGAGGCCTTTAAATGAGCTGACAAGCTTCAGCTGGTCTCATCAACTCCCTGCCTGCACGACGCCCAGCCCTCTCCCTAGAGGTATGAGTCATCCATGAGCCCACTAGCCTCAGCTGGGCTTCATCAACTCCCTAGTTGTATAAGTCGGCATAAAGCCTGAATCTGGGAGAAATATATCTACCCCCCTGGATGCAACCAGGTGACTTTACCTTCCTGCTGTCACAATATATATATATATATATATATAATGTTTGGGGGTTCTGAGTAATTTTCTAGCAAGATCTCAAAAAGGATTTTGTATTTTACTGCATATCAACCACAAGCCTCAATGGGCTACTTTGACAAGTGGTACCGCCTATCAAACTCCACAAATCGAGTTAAAATTGTACCGGTCATGAACTAAAGCCCCATCCTGCTGTAATGTTAGAATTTTGGAGGGTGGCCAAGGGGGTTGTCGTAAAACTGTGGCCCATGTCAGAAAATCCTTATAGTATATATTATTATATTTTATTTATTATTATTAATATAATATTATAGTATAAAATATATTATTATGTATAACACTTTTTTTTCTCTCAGGGGTTGTGCCAGCTCCTGAAAGCCTTTTGGCCTCTAAGCAAAGTGTGGGGATTCGGAAAGCTTTTAAACCAACTTTCACTTCAGCTTTATTGACCACAGCCACACCAACAGCATTGCGAGATGCAAATGAGACATGTTCAGGCTTAATCCAATGTGTACATGACTACTTGATGTCCAATAGCAGCGCTGTGGGCCGTCAGACAGCAAAAGCCTTTAATGACTTTAAACAGATGGTAACATTGTATGGTAAGAACTCCACCTTTTCTGGCGCCTATGAATCTAACTTGCATTACACCCACTTTCCCTTACAACCCACTCTGTATGGAAGGATGTCAGCAGTTCTTGGCTCTGAAAGCTCTCATTAGACTAGAGGAGGCCTGGGACTTTGCTACACATGTTTTTGTAAAAAGGTGTTGTAAAACGAAATAAGCTAAAAGCTCATGATAATCTGTGGGAAGCTCCCCTTAGACTGGCTGAAACATATTAGTAATAATGGTGAGTGGAGTGCATGGGCAGGTGTGTAGCACCTTGCTATGGGAGGCTAATTCGTCATGAGAAGTGAGCATGAGTTGATTCATGGGGCAGATCCCAAAAGTGGGTGAAGGGTACATGGTATCTTTGAAGAAGGAGGTGGAAAGTAAATTACAAGAAGTGAGGGGGGGGGGGGGGTGAAAGGATAGGCAAGGGGGAAGAAAGTGGGAAAGGGTGGGGGGGGGGTCGCCGGGAGGAGAGGGGGAAGGTGGGGTCTGGTGCAGGCCTTAGGAGAAGGAGAGTTAGGGGAGGG
The DNA here is from genome assembly GCA_029206835.1 of Rana muscosa. NCBI lineage: Eukaryota > Metazoa > Chordata > Amphibia > Anura > Ranidae > Rana > Rana muscosa. Next base: position 253,509,928 of record CM055121.1, on the reverse strand, counting down.
CTAGGGTAGGAGGAGGGTGTTGTCAAAGTCCGGTGGAAGAAAGTGGTCCACCCAGGGTTGCCAAAGAAATTTGGTGACTTTATCAAGGACTACAGTTTCGATTTTGGCGTCCATCATTGCCCTAGTAATTCTATGCTTGACTTCAAGGATGTGTAAATGAGGGGATTTCCAGGCCTTTGTGATCGTTTGCTTCGTGGCTGTGGTGACTTGTAAGAGCAATTTAAATTGAGGGCGAGTTACCTCAGGGGGTTTTGTATAAAGTGGGGCAATGGAAGGAGTAGATTCATGGGTCACGCCCGCTAGGGATTCTTTCTGCATTTATCCACCACTTTTCACAACATATCAGATGGTACATTTAAAGAGGAAGTAAACCCTGATGGGTTTTACTTCCTCCTTGTTTCCCTGCAAAGGTAAAGCATAATGGGCTACTATGCATCGCATAGTAGCCCATTATGTGACACTTACCTGCAGGAGAAGCCTGCAATGTCACCGTCTTCCACGCTGGCAGCGAGCCTCCATTCTTCACCCCTCTTCTTCCAAGGGCCGCGAACTCCGGCACTGTGATTGGCCGGAGTCCCGTGACGTCACTCCCGCACATGCGCACAGGAGCCGCCTTTAACGGCATGACCCCAGCTTGAAACGGCGCAGCGTGCCCTTTCAAGATGGCGCATGCGCCGTTGAAGGCGTCGCTCTGAGAAATTGCAAATATCTCATAGACCGTGTAGGTCCAGGACAGGGGTGCCCAACCTTTTGAAGAGTAAGGGCCACTTAAGCGACTTGGTAACTGGTCGCGGACCATAATGAGCAGAGCGGGTGGACGGGATGTCCGCGTCCGCTCTGCATATGCAGAGCGGACATGTACACAGCCCACTATACTCCTTTTTTTTTTTTTGTGGATCGGATTGGAGGTAGGACACAAGTCGTTTTACGTCTGCCACTCCTTGGAGGTGCATGGAAGGTCGAATTGGGTCAGACTGACCATGTGAAAGGGGCCCAAGGCTGCTTTCACACTGATGCACTGCATTTTTTTCCACACTGCGGGTGCAACTCAGTGTACCTTTGGCTTTCCTGCACTTTGCAATAGACTTCTATTATATTCTGCAGGTTTGGTACACTTTCAGGAAGCTCACCAAACTCGTAGGTAATAACAGAAGTCTATGGCTCAGTGCAGGTAACCCGCAGGTGCACTGCTCTGCACCTGCAGATCAGTTTAAAAAGCAGCCCACTGCAGAAGAGATATGCACATATATACACTGTGATTTTAGTAATAAAATGACCTTTAATAACGGTATTCTATTCTATTCTGATCCATCCCAGAGCAGGAGGTCGCGGGCCACATCAGAGGGCTCCGCAGGACACATGTGGCCCCCGGGCCACTGGTTGGGCACCCCTGGTCTAGGAGATATTGCAAGCACCTACATGTAAGCCTTAATCTAGGCTTACCTGTAGGTGTAAGTTGTCCCTGGGGGTTTACAATCACTTTAAGTACATAATTGCGCAACCTTAAGTAATTTGAAAAGCTCTTTTGTTACCCAAGGCATAAATAGGATACCCTGGTCTGTAAGGACATCTTTAGGAATGCCCATCCAGCCGAACACCAGAAACAGCTATTTGGCTATTGTTTTGAACAAGGTGCTCCGGAGAGGCATCACTTCCAGATAATAGATGGCATAGTCCATTATCACTAGAATATGTTAATGCACCCTAGCAGACTTCAAGGAAGGGCTGGTCGAATCCATGGAGATCCTCTCAAAAAGAACCCCAGTGATGGAGAGGAAAAACAAAGGGTTATGGAAATGTAACACTGGTGCAGACCTCTGACACACAGGGCAGGAAGAACAGTACATTTCTACTGTTTTTCTAGCTCAGATTTTCTCTGCCCCAAATGCCCTCTCAGAATGTACCCACGGCCCATTTCCAATATCAACTTGGGGTAAAGTTTGGGAACCACCAGTTGCTCAATGGGTTACATAGTTACATAGTTTGGTTGAAAAAAGACACAAGTCCATTTAGTTCAACCAATAAAAAGGGTAAAAAAAATGTAAGAATTTACAACCACTTTACGAATAATTGGCATGATTTTATAGAATCAGCTGGGGTCAGAGCTTTTGTTCTAAGACTCCTGATATAAGCCATTCTAGTGCACTTGTTGAAACCTCTAACAAAAAGTGCTCATGGGGAGGGCTAGATACATGATCAATCCCATTAGTGTTATAAGAAACAATGTAACCCCTGATATCCCCTTTATATGTGCAAGTTCCATCAAAGATGAAACTCCCAACCCAGTTAACCCAAGGATATGGAAAAGGATGCTAAATTCCACATAAAAGGCTGTCTGTAATTTGATCTCAGGCTCTGTGTAGGCATCTGGGAAGGGCTGGGAGCCAATCACAAAGAAGGAAGATAAGAAATCTGGGAAGGGGCAGGAGCCCGTAGCCTAGCGGTTAGCATGCTAGACTGGCAATGCTGAGGATCACAAGTTCAAATCCCCATGGGGCTGTCGCCCAAACAGCTGCCAGCATGCACAGCCAGTGACAAGAAGTTCATGGCATAACCGCCAAAGAAATGGATAATAAATTTGTCTTTAAAAAAAAACAAAAAAAAAACTGGGACATCTCTGCAAATAAAGTCTGCCATCATTGGAAGCAACAAATTTCATATTTTGTTATCAGTTGTTGAATCTTGTGGTTAGTTGGAGATAGCTACAAGTCAATGTTAATGAAATAAAAACAACAAACTGCAGCATGTACAGAGTATGTGTGTTTTATAGAAGCTGGATATTTCCTTTAAAACTACAATTAGATTAGTGTTTAGAGCATCTTTTCTCAACCTTTTCAACACAGAGGAAGTCTTGAAATAACTAAAATGGAAGTTTCCCCCATTGGGGTTTTCTAAGGCAGCAGAGATTAAAGAAATAATGGGTGGATAAAATTGATAAAAAATGATTATATCTTTATTTGTAACAGCTATAACCGATAAATAACAGTAAAGATGTGCGCTTTGGTACATGGGACTAAAAATCATCAATACAAGTAGTGCAAACACTATGTATTACAATACACAACATTGTAGTTTGACAGATGCTGGTAAATACAGAAATTCTGACACGTTTTGAATGAACTTTCCTGGTCTCAGGGAACCTCTGCTAAAAATTACTGTATCTACAAGTCATGAAACATTATGCCGCGTACACACGATCGGAAATTCCGACAAGAAAACCTTGGATTTTTTCTGACGGAATGTCGGCTCAAACTTGTGTTGCATACACACGGTCACACAAATCTTGTCGGAAATTCCGACCGTCAAGAATGCAGTGACGTACAACACGTACGACGAGCCGAGATCAATGAAGCTCAATAGGCAGTTCGGCTCTTCTGCTTGATTCTGAGCATGCGTGTTTTTTTGCGCGTCGGAATTACATACAGACGAGTGGATTTTCCGATAGAAACTTTTTCCTTGGGAAAAATTGAGAACCTGCTCTCAATCTTTTTTTGGCGGAAATTCCGACAGAAAAAGTCAGATGGAGCCTACACACGGTCGGAATTTCCGACAAAAAGCTCACATCTGACTTTTGTTGTCGGAATTTCCGATCGTGTATATGTGGGATAAGTGTGATGGTGCTTACTCATGTGGACATTGGGAAGAATAGCCGATAGCTATTACAGATACACCCTTACAGATATTTAAAAAGATTTTAGGTGTCAGTGAGAAGGCTGAAATTGCCCATTGCTCAAGGAAACCCTAGCAACAACTGGAGGAACCCTAGGGATCCATGGAATGCTGATTGAGAAATCCTGGTTTAGAGACTTGAATTAGAAAAAAATATCCGGCCCATTTGGACCCTATTCTTCTAAGATCATCTTGCCCCTATACAATGCCAAATTGACCAGACCATGTCCAACACTTTGTATAGCCATGTTTTTCTTTTTCTTTTATATTAGGTAATGGAGCACCAAGACTTCTTGATCCTTCCATACTTCAGTTGAAAGTAAATAATACATTCAAGGTGATATTTAATGCATATGATGCAAATAATGACACAGTATCGTTTTCACTTGTACGGCCCATTCCACCAGGAGCTTCCATTACAATGAGTAAGTCATGGTGTCACCATAAAATAAGCAGATCATCGATTATTTGTTATTAAAACTGTTGTTGTTGACTTTTTTTTTTTTAATCAAATGCTTTTTATTTCTTTATCACAACATTTATACATACATCCATTTCAATCCTGTGTTACAATACAAATATGCCTTAACTTATATTATGCATTCTCCTACTCATTCCCATTTCCCAGCCTCCCCCCCCCCCCTCATCCCCCATGCCCCCCCCCTTCAATCCATTTGTTCCATATATTATTACATTTCTTTTTGTTACCTCTTTTAGTGTATATAAATTCTTCTTTTCTTATGGTGTCATTTATTACCTCCTCCCATTCTGTTACTGTAGGGGAGCTTACCGCTTACCATTTCTGTGCAATAAGTTTTCTTCCCTGAAACAGGCATCTCCTAATCGCTATATGCTCGCGCTTTGAGGGTACCCTCTCTTCCACCAAGCCCAGCACACATAGCCTCGCCTCCGGCTGTAGTGATGTTCCAAATGTTCTATTAATCTTTTCGACTATTTGCTTCCAATATTGGTACAGCTTGGGGCATCTCCAGACCATATGTATTAGGTCTCCTTTATCCTGTCCACATCTCTGACATCCTGGGTCTGGTCTCCTGCCAATTTGGAACATTCTTTGGGGCGTGTAATATGCCCTATATATCAGATATAGCTGAGACATATACTGGGAGGGGGACATTGACAATTCGGGGCCTATACCCAGTATTTGTTCCCATTGATCTTGTGAAATTGTACCCACATCCTTCTCCCATTTCTCCCTAGTTTTGTTAGCCATGATCTCACTTCGATCCGCCCTTTCTAGGGAGTCATAGATGGTTGAAATTACTCCTCTTGCGTCCTCAGTGTTTACTAAGTTTCGGAGGATGGCCATGTTATTCCATTCCGGTATCCTATTTCCAAATTGTGCATTTAACGCATGTCTAATTTGTAAATATCTATAGAAAGATCTATTTGGGACCGAGAACTCCTCTCTTATTTCTTGAAATGTTTCTATTCTGCCGACAGCAAATAGTTGTTCCAATAGATGTATCCCTAGTCTGTCCCACTCATCAACCTTTCCCATGATTTTGAGTTCTGGTAGGTTGCTATTATCCCAGATAGGGGAGAATTCAGAGAAACCTGTGTATCCTAGAATCTTCTTCCCCTCTTTCCAACATTTTACCATTAATTGGACTGTGGGGCATTTAGAATGAAATTAATCTGCCTCTACTGCCTCAACTTCCGTGTCATGGCTTGTGTCATTCAGGACTACACTGGATCCTCTCTGATTACTATTCCTCATATGCTGCAACTGAGCCGCTAAGAAATAAAATCTGGGGTTCGGGAGAGCGAGACCCCCCTTCTCCCTTGGATATTGTAGGGCTCGAAGTGAGATTCTCGCTGTTCCCCCCTTCCAGATCAATTCCCTGAAAACCCCTTCTATCTTCCTGAACCACCGTTTTGAAATCCATACCGGGGAATTATGCTTCCCAGTTAAGAGGTTTTTAAAGTGTATCTAATACTTGTCAGGTTTTATTACCATCCGTGTCCTTGCTGGGAAGACTTAAAGAGTTACTAAACCCACAACAGTAAAATCAGTCTGTATATGCAGTAAAGTATGCTTGTTATACTAACTGAGGAACCTAAGGGGTTAATCCTCTGCATTGTGTAAAAAGGCTGTTTGATCCTGCCTTCTTTGATTCTCCATTTTTTCCACAGTCCCCAATTTATCTCCTGATAGTACAGAGCCTTGGGGGCACTCTGCACATGCTCAGTTTGGTGTGTATTGCTAAAGAGTTGTTTTTTTTTTGGGAAGGTGCACGTGATCAGCACAGGGCCATCAGCACTGTCCAGACAGAGGGTCAAGGGTCATGCAGCCTCCTAGGACAGTCAAAGGAGAATGAAAACTACTCCTACAAGCTTTACCCAGATACTGATAGAAGTCACAAGACTGCTATATACTGCTGATGAGAAAGGGTATTTTGCAGTTTATATTTACTAAAATAATTGCATTTCCATGTTCTGTGTACTGTGGGAGACCAGATATAGTGAATGCAGGCTCCTGGGTTTAGTAACACTTTATTATCTCTATCTATCCTGATGACCATTAACGTGGGTGGGACAGAAAGTAATGGGTAATCAAATATTTTACAGTCATTGAAAGAGAAATAGAGTGGAAAGCTTCCAATGTCTAAAAGGGAATTTTCCCCTCTATACCTTTCATGTCTACATAACCAGAAGTATTGATAAATCAGTCCAAAAGTTACCCAGACAGCAAAAGAAAAACCCAATCCAATCCATAGCCACAAAAGGATATACATCCACTTTCTATGCACCAAAGGCCTTTGCGATTAAAATTATTACCTTTTAAAAGTAGTGCCATGTTTGTTGGACAACTTGGTCTGTTAAAATAAGTTTAAAGAGAACAGACTTACTGGCAGGATCACCAGGTGATAACAAAGGGAAACAAAGCCTAAAAAAGGAAATAATGCAGCAACCACATCTAGGGACTGGTAAGCTGCAATATTATATTTGTTTTCAGGTTTAATACAGCTTTAAAATATGTTTGAACTTTTCTTATACCATAGCAGCTCACATTTTTGGGATTTTTTTTTTTTTTTTGTGAAATTGGGATGAATGTAACATGATTTATTTTTATATGACTTTGCCAATTCGCTTCAAAAATCACCAAACTACAGTTTCATATCTATGTTCCTAGAAGGGTAAAACAGTTTTGTTATAAACAAAGTTTTATTTATTGATCTGTTTGTATTTCCAGGTGGTCAGTTTACGTGGATGGTCCAGGATTTAAGACCTACACAGCTAACCATACAGTTAAATGATCATCTTTCTGGTTCCATATTCATCCCAATGGTTCAAGTCTGCAGATGCATCAATGGTGGAACATGTGATTACAGCATCATTGTTGAAAATTACTATGACATTAAACATCAGGTAATTAGTCTGGCATTATGAAAGCTTAAGCTATAGCTATTGTTATGAAAAGCAAGCCTTTGGATAGTTCTAACAGCTACCCCAAGGGATCCAAACTCAGTACAATGAAAATGTAATACATTTGGATCACACTTTTTCCAGCCAGATTTACCTTGGTAGGGGAACCATATTTTCCTTATTGTTGGGTACAGTCCCTGCTTTACCAAAGTTTTCCCTTTTGTAAAATGTCCCCGATTGTGTGAACATGAGATCTTCCTCTTTTCCATCATTACAGACCTCAAACTGCTCCACTGTTGATGCAGGCCACTTAGGAGAAAATGCAAATTACGTTTTTATATTTTTTCTTTACTATTTAAAAAACATTAAAATATTTTCCCCTTTTGTAGTCAGATCCGATGCATAGTGTTATTTCATATTTACATTTACAGCCATGGGCTGTACAGTTTTACAATTAGAGAGAGAGACGGTCTGAAAGAAAACATCCTATGCTTTCCACAATTTTTGTAGAGTATGTTTGTGGGCATTTGTGCCCCTCCAGCCAAAAGGAGCATTTATGAGGTTAGGTACTGATGGTGGATGAGAATTGTCTCACAATTTGCATTTTAATTTATAGCCAAAGGTTCAGTAGAGTTGACATTAGTGGTATACATTTGTGTCTTTGGGCTCAATTGTCCAAGAAGAATATGCAACTATACACATAAATGGCTAAGTATACTTCTGTTTGTTCAGGTTGTTGGCTGTATCTGTCCAGATGGATTTTCTGGAACATTTTGTTCGAACCAGGCCACACCATGCCGTGGGGAACCATGCTTTCCTGATGTACCCTGCCTGAATCAGAAATATGGTACTCAGTATGTGTGCAGTAAATGTCCACCAGGAACTGTTGCCAATGGTAGAGATGGCGAGAAGTGTTTTTTGAATGGTAAATATATACATTTAGTTTCCTTTATTTCTTGGGGACACTGTTGGTGGGATCTCTACACTTGAGCTCATGGGGCTGCACACCTGCTGCTATAGTGAAAGGTTTGAGCTCTCACTGTTGTATATTTAATTTGTGTTTATTTACTGTATATCATTGAGAATGAAAGTGGAGGAACCCATGGTGGGTGGGATCACCCAAAAAACTCCCAGGTTGACAGGAGGAGGGATTGTATAGATTCTCAGGGAAATCTCACTGTTGTAGTCTTGAAGATACCTAAAAGAGCCAAGTGCCACCAGGCTGTACCACCTACAATGTAAAATGAAAGAATTAGTTTTTGGTAGATTGACCCTTTATTACTTGGAGCCACGCCTTGGCTAGGGCAGAATAGTAGACGTGATGGCTGTCCCATATCTTGAAACCCACAAATAATGAACATCAGCATTGAATAAATAGATAAAATAAATCTGTCAAGCTGGAAAATTATCATTAGGAAGCATCTCTCAGTAATTTCTGGAAGCACTGTGAGCCCAGAAACTGCTTTAGTGATGAGCAGGCTCATGTAAGCAATACTGGTTCAATGATACAAAACTTCTACCAACTTTGCTTCCTGAAACTGATATTATCAGTTCAGAGCAGTACAAATTTCGAGGCTCCCAGGGAACTAGAAAAGGTCCCGTGTGTGCGGCCTGCCTTAAATTATTGTTACAACTGTTATAGTCCAACTATGTATTTTTTCCTACTTTTCGATAGAGTAGGGATGGGTAAAGCCTTAGTCAAGTTTTTAACATCTTTTTTGGAGCCCACTGTAGACATTATGTAACTTTTTGGTCAGAAGATGTTCAAAAAGGAATACAGAGATCTATGCTTGTTTTTAGTACAATAGGAAGGTTTTAAAATGCCTGTCATGTATCCCCATTGGGAAGAGTCCTGCATATAGGAAATGGGGTTATCCTCTCACTTCCTGTTTAGTCATTGCCCCCTACTCTACCCTAAACTAAAGTTTTGTCTTTAAGCACCCACTAAGCCCTAACTGAACACTTTCAAGTTGAAATTTTGCCTTTACTCCCGAACAAGGCTTCTGCCCTTTCTAGCTTTTTGCTGTAAAAATCTCTGATCATACCTGTATGACTCAATTAGATGCTCCCATACTCATCTTTAGGAATATGGACTGTTTTGTTAAGTGTGGATAGGATGTCTCAATCTCTTACAGTTGTTAACCTCCACGTTTGTACCTGCAGATCTGTGTTTGCCTCCTTATCCGTACCCTTGCCACGAAAATGCTGATTGTATCAATTCCAATAGCTCATATACTTGTCGTTGTAAACCAGGATTCACTGGCGATGGCAAGAATTGTTCAGGTACATTTCACTGTTCGAGTAAAAACAATAAATTATATAAACATTAGTTCTGTGGGAAGAATGGAGCAACTGCCAATCACAGGGCCCTACTGCAAAGTTGTAATGGGGCCCACCCACCTCTTGGTTCTCCCACCCCTATCAAGTTGAATCTCTGCAGCACCTGACATTTTCACCCCTAAAAACAAGTATCTTCATCACTAGTGGCCAGCAGTCTATATATTTATACCTCCAACTTACTGCTGACCGGAGTTGGCCTTCAAGTTCCAATTTTCATCCCTTTTACATAGATTGCAGAGGTGTGCTTTTATTAACATTATGATAACCAACAACCAAGATAACCAACAACCAACCATTAAAAGAGAAGTATGGGATCGTTAAAAAGTAAACATTTATACTCACCTAGGTGGATGCAGTGTCGGTCCGATGCAACATCTGTCCCCTGCTGCCTCTAAGACTGAAAACTGAGCAATCAAAGAACGCTGGTCGCTCAGTTCTCAGTCTTCAGTGAGCACAGAGTGGTGACTGTCAGTCACCTGGCTCTCTGCTTTGACCCTCCAGCGCTCACTGGAGCATCAGGCTTTTGAGGGGGCAGAAGCAGCTGGCTCGTGCTCTCAGCAGCACACTGAAAGGCTGAGTCAGCTGCCAGTAAGACATCTGGATGGAACTCGACATTAAAGTCGGGATTCATCCAGAGCCTGGACTGGCTGAGTTACCTCAGCCGACAGCAGACTTTAGCCCGCTGTCAGCTGAATACATAGGAGTGCAGAACTCAGTGAGTGCACTCCTGTGACCCACAGGAAAAGTAGGGCCAAAAGAGCTTTGACCCAACTCCACCATTATGAACAAATGTGGGCTAACTAAGTATAATTAGTTAATTCAATAAAATTACTAAAATATATACTGTAGTAACAGTATTGTTACAATGTATTTACATCATAACTTTTTTTTAATATATTGTTTGCAAAGGTCAGTCATACAGTAGTGCTCACAGCCATTCCTGGGAGACACAGCATGACCTGGCTGTCAAACTGACAGCAGAAGCCTGGTTATTATAGAAGATGAGCAGCTTTTCCAATATAATATATCGGACTGGGCTGGGTTGGGCTGATCCTGCTCTTATGCCTCGTACACACGACCGGTTTTCCTGTCAGGAAATAAACTGATGGTTTTCCCGATGGGATTCCTGTCAAGCCTGCCTTGCATACACACAGTCACACAAAAGTCCGGTAAACTTTTGACTGCCAAGAACACGGTGACGTAAAAGACCACGACGAGCCGAGAAAATTACGCTCTATGCTTCCGCGCATGCGTCGAATTGTTTACGAGCATGCGCGTTTTTTTTCCCCTCGGGAAAGCATACACACAACGGTTTTCACGACAGGAAAAAGACCGCCGGGAATCCTGGCAGGAAAATAGAGAACAAGTTCTCTTTTTTTTTTCCCGCAGTTTTCTCCTCGGGAAAACTGCCACGGAGCATACACACGGCCATTTTTCCTGGCGAAAAGCTGTCATGGCAGTTTTCCTGCCGGGAAAAACGGTCGTGGGTACGAGGCATAAGTTTAAGGGGCCACTGTCAGTAGTACTCCTGATACAAACAGTGGAATCCAGCTGTTGAAGTGACAGCTGAGTTCTGCAGGACTCCAAAGGCAAAACATGTCTCAGCTGTCAAATTTACAGCAAAGCTTTGCTGATCACACCAGAGCCCAGTGAAATCTACAGGCATGGCAGTTCTGCATAGCCTTGCTCCCAGGGCCCTTATTTGGTAGTTCCATGAATGCTTAAACTAAGGCTCAAAGCAGCCAATCTAATTTAATGTTGTAAATAAAAGAAATCGGATTGGTTGTTAGCAATAAACCTCTGTGTTTCTTAGTTCCAGTTTTTATAGCTCAGGTCCTGTAAATTTATGAGTTTTAGAAAACACTATTTCTCTCTAATGTGGAAGCGGAAAAATGAAATAACTGATATTACTTAAACAGAGAAATTACCCGTCTGTCCCTGGAGGTGTTTTCCTAGGTAGAAAAATACAGAAATTTAAGGAAAATTGTATTTCCTGTCAATAAAAGCAAATGCATGAGGTTATATTTTTCTTATCTGAAATGTTATGTTTAGTATAAATGAAAGTTTTGAACAACAAATGGAAAAGGTTTTTCTATTTTTCAATGGGCACATTAGGCTAGGTTCACATATATGAGAATTGGATGCGTTTTTAACCGCATCCAATTTGCATGACATATGAAAGAACATTGCTTTCTATTGTGCCTGTTCACATATATCTGGTGCAGCCGGAGTGCGGATTCGGTGCGATTCGAAAAAGAGTCCTGTCAGTTTTCTGAGCAGTGCGGTCCGGCTCAGGTGTGAAATTCAGGCCCATCGACTTCTATGGGAACGCTTCTGAATCGCACGTCATTAAGTTGGAAACAGGATAAAAACCTGACCTGATACTGGTGTAAAGCGGACCTGATACTGATGCAATCCTGACCTGATCCTGATCAAAAACTGATCTGAAACGCTGAACGACTACTTTGTAAATTAGCTGTGAAAATGGAGCTTCAATTCATACCGCACACGTGTGAACCCAGCCTTAGAGAATTCGGTGTATTTTCACTAGTGATAACAAAGACAACAGGTAAAGTGAATAACATTGATTATTTCATGACAATGGCACCTGAAAGTGGGTAGGATATACAGGCATACCCCACTTTTAAGTACACAATGGGTTTTATTTACTAAAGCTGGAAAGCCCAAAATCAGGCTCACTTCTGCATAGAAACCAATGAGCTTCTAACCCCAGCTTGTTCAATTAAGCCTGATAATAAAACCTGGAAGCTCATTGGTTTTTATGCAGAAGTGAGACAGATTTTGCCCTTTCCAGCTTTAGTAAATAAGACCCATTGTGTACTTAAAAGTGGGGTATGCCTGTATTAGGCAGCAAAGGAACATGTTATCCCTGAAGTTGATGTCTTGAAAGCAGAAAAAAATGGGCAAGCGTAAGGATTTGAGTGACTTTGACAAGGGCCAAATTGTAATGGCTAGATGACTGGGTCAGAGCAACTCCAAAACTGCATCTCATGTGGGATGTTCCTGGTCTGCAATGGTCACGACCAACCAAAAGTGGTCCAAGGAAGGGAAACCAGGGAACCGGCGACAAGGCTCATTGGTGTACATGGGAAGTGAAGGCTGGGCTGTGTAGTCCAATGCAATAGAAGAGCTACTAAGGGTTTATTTACTAAAAGCAATTCCACTTTGCACTACAAGTGCACTGCAAGTGCGCTTGAAAGTGCACTTGTAAGTGCAATCACTGTAAATCTCTGTAGATCTGAGGGGAAGATCTGAAATTAGGGGAAGCTCTGCTGATTTTATCATCCAATCATGTTCAAGCAAAAATGCTGTTTTTCCTTGCATGTCCCCCTCGGATTTACAGCGACTGCACTTCCAAGTGCACTTTTAGTGCAAAGTGGATTTGCTTTTCATAAATAACCCCCACTGTAGCTCAATTTGCTGAAAAAGTTCATGCTGGTTCTGATAGAAAGGTGTGAGAACACACAGCGCATCACAGTTTGCTGTGTATGGGGCTGTTTAGCTGCAGACTTGTCAGAGTGCTCATGCTGACCCGTGTCCACAGCCAAAAGGGCCTACAATGGGCACATGAGCATCAGAACTGGACCACAGAGCAATGGAAGAAAGTGACCTGGTCTGATAAATCTCATTTTCTTTTACATCATGTGGATGGCCAGGTGTGTGTGCATCACTTACTTGGGGAAGAAGGCGAGCCGGTGGAGGCAATGTGATGCTTTGTCTAGTGGAGACTATTGCCTCAATGGGACAGGGCTGTTTTAGCAGAAAAAGAGAGACCTACTCAATATTAGGTGGGTGGGTGGTCATAATTTTATGGTGTGTGTGTCTGTATAGTGCAGAGCATCATTCATTTATTAGGATACTGTATTTATTTGTAGTTTGCTGTTGCTTACAGCAAAGCCATTTCTTTAAACCAGTGACATATATAAATGACGACTTATTTTTTTCTGACTTTTAGATATCAATGAGTGTCAAAGTCTGAATGCATGTCCAAATGCTAAATACGAATGTATCAATAGCCTTGGCTCATTCAAGTGTTCTTGTCGCTACAAAAGCATTGATGACATACAGTGTGGTAAGTATTGCAATGTTTAGGGGAAACTAGTATGGCCTAACCCAGGGGTCTCCAAACTTTGTACTTCAAGGGCCACATCATATATTTTACAGATATTCCTGGGCCCGAAAAAAAAAAAGTTATTTATAAATTCTCAGCCATGCAATATAATAGCATTTAAAAGGCTCCTCCACCCTAAATGGAGGAGCCTCGTACACCAGGGCTAAATATTTAGTGTGCATGAGACCTTACATCTGTGTTCCTTTCAGAGTCGCCCCAAACATTTGTGTCCCCATCAGATTCTCCCCATATATCTGTGTCCCCTTCAGAGGCTCCCTGCCCATTTGTTTCTCCTTCAGAGGCTCCCTGCACATTTGTGTCCCCAACAGATTCTCCCCATATATCTGTGTCCCCTTCAGAGGCTCCCTGCCCATTTGTTTCTCCTTCAGAGGCTCCCTACCCATTTTTTTCTTCTTCAGAGGCTCCCTGCCCATTTGTTTCTCCTTCAGAGGCTCCGTGCACATTTGTGTCCCCAACAGATTCTCCCCATATATCTGTGTCCCCTTCAGAGGCTCCCTGCTCATCTCTGTCCTCATCAGAGACTTTTTGGTTATTTATGTCCCCACAGATTCTCCCCACACAATTGTGTTTTCATCAGACTCTCCATGCACGTTTGTGTCCCCATTAACCCCCCCCCCCACTTGTACATATATGTCCCCATCAGAACCCCTGCCACACACTTGTGTCCTCTCAGAGCCACCTCCCCACATCCATTAAAACCCCTCCTGCACATTTGTTTCCCCATTAGAGCCCCCCTGCACACTTGTATCCCCATCAGATCCCCCCCCACATTTGTTTCCCCATCAGAGCCCTCCTGCACACTTGTATCCCCATTAGAGCCCCCTGAACATTTTTGTCCCCATTAGAGCCCCCCACGCTTGTGTCCCCATCAGAGCCCCCTTCCACATTTGTGTCCCCATCAGCACCCCCCCACACTTGTGTCCCCATCAGAGCCCCCCCCACGCTTGTGTCCCCATCAGAGCCCCCTTCCACATTTGTGTCCCCATCAGCACCCCCCCACGCTTGTGTCCCCATCAGAGCCCCCCCCACGCTTGTGTCCCCATCAGAGCCCCCTTCCACATTTGTGTCCCCATCAGCACCCCCCCCACGCTTGTGTCCCCATCAGAGCCCCCCCCACGCTTGTGTCCCCATCAGAGCTCCCTTCCACATTTGTGTCCCCATCAGCACCCCCCCACACTTGTGTCCCCATCAGAGCCCCCCCACGCTTGTGTCCCCATCAGAGCCCCCTTCCACATTTGTGTCCCCATCAGCACCCCCCCCACACTTGTGTCCCCATCAGAGCCCCCCCCACGCTTGTGTCCCCATCAGAGCCCCCTTCCACATTTGTGTCCCCATCAGCACCCCCCCACGCTTGTGTCCCCATCAGAGCCCCCCCCACGCTTGTGTCCCCATCAGAGCCCCCTTCCACATTTGTGTCCCCATCAGCACCCCCCCCACGCTTGTGTCCCCATCAGAGCCCCCCCCCACGCTTGTGTCCCCATCAGAGCTCCCTTCCACATTTGTGTCCCCATCAGCACCCCCCCACACTTGTGTCCCCATCAGAGCCCCCCCACGCTTGTGTCCCCATCAGAGCCCCCTTCCACATTTGTGTCCCCATCAGCACCCCCCCACACTTGTGTCCCCATCAGAGCCCCCCCACGCTTGTGTCCCCAACAGAGCCCCCCCCCACACTTGTGTCCCCATCAGCGTCCCCCGACACTTGTGTCCCCATCAGTGTCCCCCGACACTTGTGTCCCCATCAGAGCACCCCCTAAGAGAGGCCTGTTCTATTAGGCATACCTAGAGAACTGACCACAGTGTATTCTCCTGCTTAGTGTGGTCAGTTTTTAATACAAAGCGAACAGGAGACTGTCTCATACAAATACATGGTACAGCAGGTACACATATCAGGAATGTGAAATGTTGGGGGAACACTGTCCCTAAATAAAGACAATTAAACAATATATTATGGTGAAATTAGGTGTCCATTTTTTTCAAGTGGTTTGCATACAAATCAGCAAAAACTAGCTAACGGAAGACAGGGAAAGGTGTTAAAGCTGATTTCCATGACAGACACATACTTACATCCAAGCTGGGCCAATGTAACTATTCAAAAATATGCATATCTGGAATTCCTCTGCCAGCCTAGGTTCAAACCTATGCGTTTTTTTGTGCATTTTGCAGTTTGCAGAAACGCACTACAGTCCATTTAACATGGTTTCCTATGGTACACGTTCACATCTATGCATTTTGCAGCCGGAGCGTTTTTGGAAAGGATCAGGACCTTTTTTTCCCTGCAGCAGATTATGTTTTGCGTGTAATAGACTTCAATGGACCCGCACCAAAAACGCAAGTGCTGTTTTTTTTATGCATTTTGAGTTTTTTTTCTCTTTAACAAACTGTGTATAGCTGGTTGTTATGGAGCGGACAGGGAAGCCTAAACCGATGAGTCATCAGCTGTCAGCGGGATTCCCTGCTGACAATTAAATGTAAGAACAAGAGTTGCCGGCAATAAAAAAAAAATCAGCAAAAAAAAATGCCATGGGCCCCTCCCCAATCTATACCTGGCATGGATTTTGAGGGGAACCCCACGCCAATTTATTTTATTTTTTAAATGGCATGGGGTCCCCCCCCAAAATCCATACCAGAACCTTATCCAAACATGCAGCCTGGCAGGTCAGGAAAAGGAGGGGACGAGCAAGCCCCCCCCCCCAACCATACCTGACCACATGCCCTCAACATGGGGTGGTGTTTTGGGCCAGGGGGGCTCTACCCCCCCACCAAAGCACCTTGTTCCCATGTTGATGGGGTCAAGGGCCTCTTCCCCACAACCCTGGCTGGTGGTTGTGTGGGTCTGCAGATTCACCTTCAACTATGTAGTACAAGGGCCTGCCTGATTGCATACAAATTGAAATCGTTTAGGTCTGACCTCATTATATTATATGGTTTTGGTAAATCTAAAGGAAAATTTAACATAAAAATTGTATAATGTATGGCCAGTCTTAGGCTAGTATAAGCGGCGTACAAATGCATTTTAACTTCCCATCAGCTTAATAAAGTGAAATGGAGTAACCCTTTATTTGGTTAGTGTATTTTTTCCCCCCAGAAGACAGTTATTACTGAACCTATATAATTGCAGAACTAATCATGTCCCAGATTGTCACTCATTTAACAAGTTTTACCACCATGTAATATGTCTCCGACTCTATTTAGAGCTCATTAAATATTGTTGAATTGTTTCAACATGTCACTCACCGGGCTCTGTTTTCCCGCAGTAAGTGGCGTGTGCTAAGCACGGCTTGTTTTTAATTTATTCCAGAGCGTTCTTATATAAAAGTTCCATATCGAAAAGTGGGGCACAACACATTCTCCGCAGCGGGAAAAGGCAACACTGGAAGGGGTTCTGCTATTTAAAGCTCAGTAATTGAAAGCTTTAGCTGCATTAGTTTAACTTTCGGCTCAGCGAGTGGTTTTAGGTATATTAAGCGTACAGAAAACCTTGCTATTTAAAGTGCTGCTATGCCCGGGATACACGGCTTTCACAAAACGCTTTATGTAAAAAGGGGGTTTAATAACATTCATGGATCTGTATGTAAAGGTATAAGGAGGTTATCGGAACAGAAGCTGATTAAAATAAAACTGGTGTAGCCGGGGGCTCTAGTCTTCCATGAAATGATGATTTCCTGTCCGGTGTTCCCGCAGAAAAAAAATAAAACTGCCAGCTGTCATTTCAGCGCCTCCATTTGTCTCCAGTGGCAGCTTTCGCGGAGGTATGGGCTGCCCAGAACACTTACAGAAATGCCAACTAACTCAATTTTCTTCCAGATTAATGGAATTGTTAGGTTAAAGCAGAATTCGACTGCTCTAAATATTTCCTGTAAACGAGCCTCTGGAAGGTGTATGTCATAATGTGCTAGTATGCACCGCATACTAGAACATTATTGCAGACCTACCTGTCATACTATGCCCTCCGGTGCTGCGCTGTCAGCACTTCAGCTGGTCCAAGACGTTTCTATCTTCTCCTGGGCTTCCTTCCGGGTTCACTCTGTTCAGTCTCTTGAATGGCTGAGCCATGATAACGTCACACCCACGCATGTGCACAGTAGTCGCTTCATCACAGCACAGAGCGATGCTGTAAATGTACTGCGAGCTGCGCATGTGTGGCTCAGTGCATAGCTCCCAACTATCCCTGATTTCGAGGGACTGTCCCTGATTTGGAACAAAGTCCCTCTGTCTCTCATTTCTCCTCATTTGTCCATCATTTTGGTCTGCTCTATATAGTTGTATATAAAATGCATTATTTATCTTTCGAAAAGTGTTTCCCAGTGCTAAAAGCCAATATAAATAAATAGTAATGTTAAAAAAAAAGACACTTGTCGGTTTAAGCAATTGTTTTTTTTTGTATAATTTCCCTGTCGGGGGCGTGGCAGGGGGTGTGTCCTATGCCTGCATACTTTTTCTAATAGGTGTCCCTCCTTCTCATTTCAAAAAGTTGGGAGGTATGCCAGTGTGCATTACTGCTGACCAGTGGCGGCCCGTCCATACGGGGCACAGGGGTGCCGCCCCCCTAATCCATGCACCCGGCCCCCTAGTCTACATGCAGGGTGCCAGATGCATGCATTCCAATGGGGCTTTTTTTTTTTTTTTAAGCACATGATTAGAGCCTGAAGCTCTAATTGGCTTAAAAGAAGGGTGGGCTCGGGGCGCAGAGCACTGCGCCCTGAGCCCACCCAGTTGTGTGACAATAGCAAATTAATATTCACTATTGTCTTCCTGATTCTCCTTTCTGCCAATTTGGTCTTAGGACTATTGGCCAATCGGGTCTCAGGATCCACTTCCTGTTTGGCCGGGAGGAGAAGCAACGGCCTTGAAGCAAGGAGTAGCAGCGAGGAGCAGCAGCCCTTCGCCGGATGGATTCTTGTCACACTGTGCGGTGCCGATTTCCCCTACTGACGGGCTTCCCCCTGTGTTGCGACCCCCCACAGTGCTGCTGGCTTCACCCCCCCCCCCCCCCGGCTGCTACGAGGATGTTTCAGGAATGAGAGAGGGGGAAGGGGCTAATCAATATGTCGTTTACCGGCCCCTTCACTTTCTAAATGAACACAGTGAACACACTCACTCACTGTGTTCATTCAGGCTAGGTTCACACCGATGCAAACACAGACATCGCATGTGATTGGCACTGCATTGCTGTGCAGATCACATGTGATGTCTGTGCGATGCGAATTCAGCCACACAAACTGTATGGTTGAAAGTGCATCACATTTGCATCAAAATGTTGCAGGACCCTTTTTTTTTGGTCCACACTGTTCACACCAGTGCAATCCGATTCCTGTATGATTTGACAGTTTGCACTGCGATCTGCAAACCAATCTGGGGGTGTCATTAACTTTCCATTGACACCCGCAGCGGTTCGCAAAGGGCAGTGTGAACTGCCTGCGAGTGACATGCGATGTGGGATCCTGCACTGAAATCGGGTTGGTTCCCGCATTTCATAAGTGTGAACCCAGCCTCATAGCAGAAGCATAGTAAAGTGTTTTATTTAGTAAATGTTTACTATGCTTTGGGTTGTGAATGGAACAGGAAGCCACTCAGCACAGAGCACTTCCCATTCATTCACTGCCCAGTGCAGCTGAGGCTGCAGAGAAAGACATGTGTGTTTAAACTTGGGGGTGCACACCCTAATACAATAGGCTGTACACAGCTATGTCACCTGTACAAATAAATGACAGGCACCAGTTATATGCTACTAACCACTTATACAATAGTTTCCCGCGAGTCCCGCAAACTCGATGTTCGCCGACGGCCCACGATCGTGTCACGGAGTGGCAGAACAGGAAGATGCCTATGTAAATAAGGCATTTCCCTGTTCTGCCTAGCAACATGACAGAGATCTGCTGCTCCCTGTGATCGCAAGCAGTGATCTGTCATCTTGTAGTGGGACCATCCCCCCACAGTTAGAATCACTCCCTAGGACACACTTAACCCTTTGATCACCCCCTAGTGTTTAACCCCTTCCCTGCCGGTGTCATTTATACAGTAATGAGTGGCTATTTGTAGCTCTGATGGCTGTATAAATGTCACTGGTCCCAAAATAGTGTCAAAAGTGTCCAATGTGTCCGCCATAATGTCGCAGTCCCGATAAAAATCGCAGATCTCTGCCATTACTAGTAAAAAATAAAAATAAAAATTGCCATAAATCTATCCCCTATTTTGTAGACGCTATAATTTTTGCGCAAACCAATCAGTATACACATATTGCCATTTTTTTTTTTTTTACCAAAAATATGTAGAAGAATACATAGTGGCCTAAACTGAGGAATTTTTTTTTTTATATATATATATTTTTTTTGGGGATATTTATTATAGCAAAAAGTAAAAAATATTGCTTTTTTTCAAAAGTGTTGCTCTTTTTTTGTTTATAGCCCAAAAAATAAAAACCGCAGAGGTGATCAAATACCACCAAACAAAAAAAAGCCCTATTTGTGGGGAAAAAAGGATGTCAATTTTGTTTAGGTACAATGTCGCAAGACCGCGCAATTGTCAGCTAAAGTGATGCAGTACAGAATCGCAAAAAATGCTTTTGGTCAGGAAGGGGGTAAATCCTTCCGGGGCTGAAGTGGTTAAGGACTGGAAGATTTGCCCCCTTAATGACGAGGCCATTTTTTGCGATACGGCACTGAATCGCTTTAACTGACAATTGTGCGGTCGTGCAACGTTGATCACCTCTGCAGGTTTTTTTTTTTTCTTGCGCTATAAACAAAAAGAGCAACAATTTTGAAAAAAAACAAACAATTTTTTATTTTTTGCAATAATGAGTAACCAAAAAAAAAAAAAAAATATGTCTTCATCAGTTAAGGCCAATATGCATTTTTTTACATATTTTTGGTTAAAAAAAAAGCGTATATTGATTGGTTTGCGCAAAAGTTATAGTGTCTACAAAATAGGGGAAATATTTATGGCATTATTATTAGTTTTCTTTTTACTTGGTGGCAATCAGCAATTTTTAGCAGGACTGCGACATTGCAGCAGGACAGATCGGACACTTTTGACACTTTTTTGGGAACATTGACATTTATACAGCGATCAGAGCTAAAAATATCCACTGATTACTGTAATAATGTCACTGGATGGGAAGGGGTTAACCCTAGGGGGCGATCAAGGGGTTAAATGTTCCCTAGGGAGTGATTCTAACTGTGGGGACTGACTGGAGGAGGAGAGAGATTGCTGTTCCTGATCACTAGGAACAGTAGATCTCTCTCTCCTCCCCTGTCAGAATGGGGATCTGTCTGTTTAGATTGACAGATCCCAGTTCTGACTCTCTGTGGAGCGAACGTGGGTGACCGGCGGACATCGTGGCCGCCGGCCACGGGCATGGGCTCCAGCGTCGCACCGTGGGCACGTGTGCAACCCTATCACTCCTAAGGCGGCGGACGTAAACTTGTGGCGATTCGCTCAGGAGAACCAACCTGCCGCAGTATAATGACAGTTGCTGGTCGGCAAGCGGTTAAAGTGACACTAAACAATATCTTTATTCTCCAAAGATTAAAAAAAACACATACTTTTCTATTTTTCATGAAATCGTTTTTGACTGTGTGTTTTTCCTACATACAGTGGGGGGGGGGGACCATGGAGAACGTATGTAGTCACCCTCTAACAGCAAATCAGATCACAGCAACAAAAATAGAATTTGGAGGAGGATGAGAGCAATAGAAAGGACTTTTTGAGTCTGAAATACATATTTGAATATCATTTTTTTAAATCCAGAGTTTAGAGTCACCGGTGGAATTGTAACATTTTAGTAAACACATAGCGTAATAATTAGTTCCCATGATACCTTGATAATGTCCCTGCACTGTCTTCCCTGCTGTTACTGTGTTTCTGTGTATAACGTAATCAGGCTTGAACAGATAATATAGAAATACTAAACATAACTCAGCAAGATGCTGTAGATAATGCTTAACCTATTTTTATTAATGACTTTCTGTGGGATTAACATGTTATGGCTGATGTTTTTATGTTTTAATGTATTTATGTTTCTCATTCCAGGTGACTCAACAAATCCACCAGGTATAAATGAATATCTTCTGTATTTTACTGCAAATATGAAATGTTGTTAAAGCGAATTTTCACCCTTAAAACAATAATTTCCCCTCTCCATCCTCCTCTGGTCCTCTACACAAATAGGGCCCCACTCTGGTTCATCAGGGACCGGCTTAGTTTTCACCCATAAGGTCCCTTTCACAAGGGCTGGCAGCGGATCCGCCCGCTCAGCCTGAGCCGCCCGCCCCACTAAGCAGGCAGATGACAGGTCCATGTCTGCTCCGCTGATGCAAAGCGGACACAGACACAGCCCGCTGTTTTCTGTGGGGCAATCAAATGGAATTTGAATGAATGAATGAAACTGCCTGCCCATTTCCATCCGACTGTCATCTGATCCACCAAACGGATCCCCATCCGACTGTTTTTACTGGATCGTGTGCCAGCAGGTGACCGCTGACATCTGCCACTCCATAGAGAAGAATTGAGGTTCTGATTGGGTCCCGTGCGAGGTGCGTTCTGGGGAGGACATCATATGACGTCTACCCAAAATGGCAAATGCCTCACTTCGACAAATGACGGCCAGTTAACCACAATGGCCATATACTGTAGGCCCCTTTCACACGGATATTCAGATCAGGTTCACCTGTCAGTTTTTCAGGCGGACCTGATCGGTACATCAGAGTGAAAGGGGCCTATATAGCCATTGTGGTTAATAGGCCCAGGCGGGACATTTGCCATTTTGGGTGGACATCATATGACGTTCTCCCCAGAACGCACCTTCGTGCGGGTAGGGTTGCCACCTTTTCTTTAAGCCAAACCTGAACACTTTAGCAACGTGCAGCATTTCTTTATTTTTTTGTAGTATACACTATAGGATTAGTAAAAGACCTGGGACACCTTTGGGTGCACCTAGGAGAGTAATAATGCGGAAGGATGGGGGGGAGGTGGACATGGGGGGGGTTGTGGGTAGTATAAATTGGAGGGGCTGCAAGGGGAGGGGTGGGGGGTGGACTGAGGACAGAAAGGTAGGGGGAAGGTGAGTGAGGGGGATGGAAAGAGGGGATGCAGCAAAGATAGGTGGTAGGTTGGTGAGGTTGGGGAGATACAGACAAGGGGGAAAGGAATGGAATGAGACTTGCAGAGAGAAGGGAGCTTGCTTTATAAGGTGAGAGATGCGGATGGAGGCGGGCAAGGAGGCAATAGTCAGAGGAGGACCAGAGTCGGTGGTGAGGGGAAGGAAGAGGCTGAATAAATGGGAGAGCGGCAGTTCTGTGAGATGTGGCATTGCTAGTGGGAGTGAGAGATAGAGCAGCATGTAATGTGAATGAAAGGGAGTTATGTTGTGTTACAGTGAAGGTGGACAAAAGCATGGATGGATGAGGAGCAGGAGAGGCTCGGGGAGCAGCCAAGTGAGAAGGGAAACAGTGCAGGGGGTAGAAAGTGCAGAGGGAGGGGGAGAGCTGGTGGCTGTTATAGGGGGAATCCTAATGAGATTAGGTCTGAATAATGTGTCCGGGTTTCAGGTGGACTGAAACCTGGACACATGATTCAAAACCTGAACTGTCCAGGTGAATCCTGGACAGGTGGCAACCCTACGTACGGGTCACACGGGCCGCGCTGCAGTGTGATCTCTCACCCTCAGCCAATGACAGATCACTGTTCTGGGGCTCTGCCAGTACCATGCGATCGCAGCAGATCACATGATAACTGTACACAATGGATGGCTTACATTCATGCCATTCATTGTGTACTATTGTGTTGCACCCTGTGATTGGTCACAGCAATCACATGTTACAGAAAGGGCCAATCACAGCAAATCTGTACCATGAGATTAGCTATGGCCAATTACAGCTAATCACAACAATACACACTGATAGAATCTATCTGAATCCATTCAGAAAAACGGTTGCTTAAAACAGTGAATAATACTGTTATAAGCGATTATAATGTGTAAAGAAAAAAAAAAAAACCCTGATCACCTCCCCAGAATAGTACAGTGTTACTATGGTAACACTGATGTCAAAAATTAATTACTGCGCTATCTGTAAACGCTGAGTGATACGTGATGTACTCTAAAATAAAATGTATATTGCTGCAACTTCATGTGAGACACACACAATAAGGTAAACAAAATAAATTTAAGCTGCGCTAAT
Organism: Rana muscosa; assembly: GCA_029206835.1. Taxonomy (NCBI): domain Eukaryota; kingdom Metazoa; phylum Chordata; class Amphibia; order Anura; family Ranidae; genus Rana; species Rana muscosa. The sequence goes on along the minus strand of CM055121.1, from coordinate 253,486,204 downwards.
GAATGATACTGGTTTGAATAAGTGACAGGAAAAAAACATAAAAAAGCAAATGCAAATAAAATGAATAAAAAACACTATAATGCCTTGTACACACAATAGGAATTTCCGATGGAAAAAGTCAGATGGACTTTTTCCATCGGAAATTCCTACCGTGTGTAGCCCTATCGGAGTCTTTTCATTGGAAATTCAGAGGAATTCCGTCGGAGTTTAGATATAGAACATGTTCTATTTTTCTCAGATGGAATTCCGTCGGAATTCCGATGTAATTTGGCCGGGCAAAAGCACGATTGTGTGTACAAGGCATAACTGTCTAAAGAGAAAATGTATGAAAAAAATGCTGTAAAAAAATAGTAAGAAAAACATTTTTTTATTTGTTTCCCCAAAAATTGTGACAAAAATTACAACTTCAAAAAACTCGCCATGCCTCTTACTAAATTCTTTGGACTATCTACTTTTGAAAAGGGGTCATTTGGGGGGTATTTGTAATGTCCTGGTGTTTTTGGGTCATTATCATCAGGATTCATCAATCAGAATTGATCAATTTTCAGATACCGGTATACTGTATATACCATAGTTTGTGGACCCTATATCTTTCCTCCTGATTAAATAATAAACACTGATTTGAGTTATTTTTTTACCAAAGAAATGTAGCAGAATCCATTTTGGCCTAAATTTATAGAGAAAGATTTTTTTATTTGCAAAATTTTATAACAGAACCAAAGAAAAATTTGTTTATTTTTTAGTTTATTTAGCAAAAAATAAAAAAAACAGTGGTGACTAAATACCACCAAAAGAAAGCTCTATTTGTGTGAACAAAATGATAAAAGTTTCATATGAGAACATTGTAGCATGACCGCGCAATTGTCATTTAAGGTGCAACATCGCTGAAAGCTGAAAATTAGCCTGGGCAGGAAGGGGGTGAAAGTGTCCGGTATTAAAGTAGTTGAACAGAACTTAACTTCTGTTCAACTGCCCTGTTGGTATTTCCACACTCAATCAGATCTGAACTGTCAATAGACTGCAGCACTGATCTATGTATTCTGACGGCAGGATGTCTACCCAATTTAAAGCGGTTGTATGCCCCACTTGGTGATGTTTACCTACAGGTAAGCCTATAATAAGACTTACCTGTAGGTAAAATGAATATCTCCAAAACTTGCATTTTTTGTTTAGGAGCATGCGTTCTGAAGGTTCGTCAGATTGTGCCGGAACTTCAGAGCTTCTTGCAGGAACGGAAGACTCCCGTAAGCATGCGCGGGAGTGACATCATCACGGCTCCGGGCACTACTCACAGTGCCGGAGCCCGCAAACCTGGAAGAAATGCAGAGGGAATATGTCAGCCCCCTGCGGGCTGACCGGGCGCTGCTGCAGGGGGCTTCGTTCTAAGGTAAGTTTTTCATTGTCTTGCAGGTTTTTTGTTATTTTTTTCAGCGGTTTACTACCACTTTAAGAATACAAATGACAGAAAAGGATTTAAATGTGTGGATGGGGGAATTTTTTCTTTTAACCCACTGGTTGAATGACAAAAAACTGACCTATGTATGGCCAGCTTAACTCTAACCTTTACCCTAACACAAAAAAACAAACTTTAGCTTTAACATTGACCCAACCCAGTGGTCTCCAAACTGTGACCATTTGCTTGCTTTTATCTGGCACTTGAGGCATAATTCCTGCCACTGACACCAACGATGGGACATAATTCCTCCCACTGACACCAATTATTTCTCCCCTAATATCAAAGATTGGGCATTGTTTACTCCCACTGGGAAGAGTCCGCCCCTCACCCCCCCCCCACTGTCCCTTTCTTTAGAAAGTTTGGAGACCTCTGGCCTTACACATATCCTAATCCCTAACACTGCCTTAAAGTGGTTGTAAACCCACTTTAAAAAATAAATAAAAATAACACCTGCAAGACAAAGGCATAATGAGCTAGTATGCATAGCATACTTGCTCATTATGTAATACTCACCTCAGATTGAAGCCCTCGCAGCCGTCCTCATACGTCCGCTCCAACGGCCGACATCTCTCCCGGGGGTTACTTCCGGGTATCGCAGCTCCAGCGCTGCGATTAACCGGAGCCACGATGACTTCACTCCCGCACATCCTTTAGAAACGGCACAATCGGCGTTTCTAAAGTGCGCCTGCACCGTTGTCTACGGTGCATGCGCCGTAGACATCGGCGCCCGTCATTATTGTAAATATCTCCTAAACCGTGGAGGTTTAGGAGATATTTCGAGCACCTACAGGTAAGCCTAAATCTAGGCTTACCTGTAGGTAAAAGTGGTTGTAAAGGGTTTACAACCACTTTAACCCCCTTTGCAAGCGGACCTATTAACCTGGACCTAAGTGGATCTGCCTGGGTTGGGGTCACAAACAGTTTTACTAAATTTTTCTCGAACTTTGCGGCAAACCCTATTGAGGTCGATGAGAGGGGCGGATCTTAATATTTAATTCTGGCCATTTGTAGGGCTAATAAGCACACAATTGTCAAACAAAAATCATGGGAATCCAGGGACTTCCATAGGAGACATGTACCAACAAAAATTAAAAACATTAAAAAAAAGCCTCTCTCTACACGGAATTTTCATTACTGACAACACACACTGAGAATACTGTTGCTGTGAGCCCTCTTTTTTACAGAAAGGGGACTGATTTATCCATTCCTTCAAAATATTGCTGTGACTAGGTCAAAGGCTATTCACTGAGATATACGGTAGGTTGTTCCTTATTTCTGAGGGTAAACCTTTGACGTTTTTAGCTAAATATTTGCATATTGCCAATCCATCCTGGGGTTTCTCCACAAGTAGTAGTGTAGGTGGTGGCAAACCCAGTTCTCATCCCTACCCATTACTGAAAACTATTGATCCACATGTAGCAATACCCCCTAGAGGGCCGCTGATTAGTTTTGGGTTTTGCACGTTACCTCTTTCAGCTGCGTTGTCCGGGTAGGAAAGTCTGTAGTAATGGCCACACAGATGTAAAACCTCAAACAGTTAGGCTTTATTTTCTGCAATTAACGTTGAGAAGGCAGAAGGTATAGAAGAGCAGTGGAAGGTTCAGGCACTCGCCACGAAATGTCACAGTGTCAGTACAAAAGTCACTCACCACTCTCAATGTTAGAGCGGCTATTGGTCACCTGGATAGTCCACTCTCACAGGGCCTAGCAGCCGGGATGACACACGGATCAACAGCGGGACAACCTCCGCCTCAGACCTTTAGAATTAGATGAAGGATCTAATGAAAGGATAGTCCAGGAACCCTCTGCCACAGGATTTCCCCGCCGCAGACTTCCAGCCGTACAGTCAATGAGCCTTTAAGCCGTATCGGCAAACTGCAGGGCTTGAAATATAGTGAATCCCTACTTAATGAAGTTTCCAGGCCTCTCCCGAGACAGCGGTAAATTGCCGGTCTCCTCCGGGTAGATACTCCCCTGGTCTCCTTCACTAAGATGCTTCCTCCCCATTTGGATGGACAGCTTGGGATCCCCTTTTCTGGATATAGGCCCAGCCAGGTTAGCTGGGCCTACTAGACAGCGATGCAGCCTCGGGCCAGAGTGGCCCGAGACCAAAACCACACACATACCTCGAGCCCTGAGAGCCACGAGGTGAAGAAGGTCCCCAATCAATGGCGTCTGCCCCTTAGTATCCCTTCCCAGCAGGCACAGCGGGTTCACCACTCCCCCTGTACTGTTGCCGAGAAGGGCCACTCAATGCCCCATGGCTTGCCCGTGTTCCAACAGGTGCCTGAGGTGGTAACGCCACCTGCAGGCAATAAGGGAAAACTACTATCGGGCAAGCCACAGCTAAAACAGAGGCAAAACAAGTTGTAATTCAAACGTCTGAGCCCAACTACTGGCTCAGACATCCCTTTAAATTTAAATAGCGTCCCAACCATTTGGGATGGGCGCTACACACAAAAAGTAAGCAAACCTAAATAAATAAATAACATATACCCATGCACATGCAGACATAATGATACTGTAAGATTTTTATGGACGATCAGCAGCTATGCCGCTGTCACATTGACTATAAATTCCGGTAGGCCTCCTCTAGAGCTAGAGGACTGCAAGTGTCTAACGCCTTGTGTTCTTATTCAGAATTTTCCATGATAGAGACATCTCATGGATTTCCTATTTATAGGTTGGAACATATTTAACTGCACCTTGAACTGGATGACATGGAACTTTACAGGAAACGTTTCCAAACTAAACACGGCCACTTTCCAAAAATACGCCAGACAGTATGAAAAAACTGTAAGTATGAGTTAATGAGTTCATATCTACCTTTATGAAAAGGATTATGAGAGCGTGAGCTGGATTCATTAAAGAACACAACTTCTATAAAACCCAAATCTGCTGCATTAGTTGGGAGGTTATGAGCGGAGAAGGTGAGGTGTGGTTGGTGTGGTCAGTATGAGCTTCCTTCAAGTTCCGTTTGCTCTGCTCTTCTACGTCATACATCGGGGTTGATTTGCTAAAACTGGAGAGAGCAAAATCTGGTGCAGCTGTACGTGTAAGCCAATCATCTTCTAACTTCAGCTTGTTCAGTTAAAGCAGGCCTTCACCCTCCCAAGGAAGATCCCGCCTCTCCACCCCTCCTCCCTTCCTCTGGCGGAATAGAGCAATTTTTTTTCTTTTGTTTACGTCTTTTTTGTATTTTGAAAGTCCACCCCGGCCTCACTATGTATGTCACTTGCCTTAGGCAAATGATGCACACACTGCCTGCGGTGCCTCCTGAGATATGTACGTCACATTCCAGGAGGTATAGGCTTTCACTGAAGAACAGGAGGAGGGGGCGGGCCTATCGTCGCATCATTGAGAGGCCCGTCTGCTAAACCCAGAAGAGCCTGTGGGCCTCTCGATGACGTCAGATAGAACATAGTGGGAAGCGGCGGAGCTGTGGCCGGGCATGAGATGATCTCAGTGGGTCAACGCTGAATCCACTGGATGGGTAAGAATCTGAAATGTGCAGATACCACCATCAGGTAAGTGCTCTTCTACGTCATACATTGGGGTTGATTTACTAAAACTGGAGAGTGCAAAATCTGGTGCAGCTGTACATGGTAGCCAATTATCTTCTAACTTCAGCTTGTTTAATTAAAGCAGGTCTTCACCCTCCTGAGGAAGATCCCACCTCTCCACCCCTTTTCCTTTCCTCTGGCGGAATAGGGCAATTTTTGTTTTTCTTGTTTACGTCTTTTTGTATTTTGAAAATCCGCTCCGCCTCCCTATGTACATCACTCACCTTAGGTGAATGAGGCGCACACTGCCCGCGGTGCCTCCTAGGATATGTACGTCTCATATTCCAAGAGGCATAGGCTTTCATTGAAGAACAGGAGGAGGGGCGGCCTTTCAGCACGTCATCCAGAGGCCCGCACGGAAGAGCCGACTGGCCTCTCGATGACGTCAGGTAGAACATGGCGGGGAGGGACAGAGCTGTGGCCGGGCATGAGATGATCTCAGCGGATTAACCCTTAATCCACTGGATGGGTGAGTATCTGAAATGTGCAGATTCCACCATCAGGTAAGTGGGGCAAAAAATGGGGAGGTCGGCCGGAGTTCCTCTTTAAGCTTTGATAAAAAAAAAAAAAAAAAACTGACTGGTTTCTATGTACAGCTGCACCAGATTTTGCACTCCCCAGTTTTAGTTAATTAACCCCATTGCACACTGCTTAGGCCACTTTCACACTGAACACCGCCCGCGCTAGCGGCAAAGTGCCGCTCGTTTTAGCAGCGCTTAACCGGCGCTGTGCAGGCGGTAGCGGTGCGGTTTTAACCCAAAAGAAGGGGTTAACAAGGAGTTAAAAGTGCACGCAAAGTGCACGCAGGGCGTTTTGGGAGCGGTGTATACACCACTTCCACACCGCCCCAAAGGTGCAGCTTGCAGGACTTTTTTTTCCCATCCTGCAAGCGGCCAAGCGCACCGCCCCACTCGGGCTTTCACACTGGGGTGACTTAAGAAGCGCTTTTCAGGCGCTTTACAGGCGCTATTTTTAGCGATAAAATGCCTGAAAAGCGCCTCAATGTGAAAGTGGACTTTTGGTGGCCATACATGTATCGGTCTCTTTCAACAGGACTAGTCAATCTATAGTCGATGACTCATTCATTCAATATGCCATGCACAGGAAAGTGGATTTCAATTCATAGCTATGATACGGTCATATCCACCATGTAATATGATTGTATTCATAAACAAAGTATCTCTGCCGATCAATGGAAAACGATCAATACTTTTCCAACCTGGTTGATCAACTTAGTTTGATTCTGATAAAAATTAAGTCTAAATCAAACAGGAGACTACAAAATATTGACCCTCTAGGATTGGGACTATGTTGGCACTATCCCAAAAAAATTGTAATATTGATTGTTAAATATTGTTATTATTGATTCAAAATAATACATTTTATTAATACATAAATTATTAAAAAATATGTCCGAAAATAAAAAAATTGCGGCAATGTGTCATATATCATGCTTGAACAATATCACTATTATACATATATGTCCATTGCTGCAAAGTTTTTACTTTCAAACAATTCCTTTAATCCTTTTTGTATCAATAAATAGTATTATTTTTAATCAATATTTGAGAATTTTTGGACAGTGCCTACATAGTCCCAATCCTATAGGGTACATTTTTTGTAGTTGCCAATTAGAGATGAGAGCACAATACAACTAAAAGACAGATTCTTTCCTTAAATCGAACAGTAGGGACATTTTGCTATAAGATTATTTGCATATGCGATTGTTTGATCAAATTACCGATTGACTGAAGAATAACATCAAAGTGGCCAGCAGTCCATCACATGGCAAAGTGAATTCGGATGGATAGTTAACTTACGATTGTAAGTTATCGCTCACATCTCTATCCACCATGTAAAACCATGTCAATTCTGCTGATCGATGCAAAGCGATCAATTACACTCTGTTCTGGGCGAATGACTCTGTTTGGACGAATCCAATCTAAATCGATCGAAAGGGAAGTTATAGCTATTCGATTGTTTGCAGACTTGATTGTTTTGATCAGATAATAAAACGGAAGCACGTATGGCTATCATTAGATTTCTCTGTCTATATAAAAGGCACAGATTGCCTTTCTTATGCCTAATACACACGAGCAGGATTTCAGACGGGAAATCCCGAGGGGAAAGCCAAGAACCTGCTCGGTAACTTTTTCCCCGTACACACGGACGGTTTTCCCGTTGGGAAAACTCCGGTGAGAGCTTTGGTTGGGAATCCCGGCCGTGTGTATGCTCCATCGCAGTTTTTCCCATCGGAAAACTGTCAGGAAAAAGTCCGGCGGGAAAAAAGAGAGCAGGTTCTCTTTTTTTTTGTCCGGCGGTTTTTGGCAGTTTTCCCATCGGAAAAACTGCGAGGGAGCATACACACGGCCGGGATTCCTCGCAAAAAGCTCTCCTCGCAGTTTTCCCATCGGGAAAACCGGCCGTGTGTACGAGGCTTTAGTAAATTAAAGTGTATGTCAAGATAACTGTTTTTTTTTCTGGTTTTAATAGAGCAAAGAAGGGTTAGAACTCCTGAGGGGTTTCTGCTGCTTTTAGGGACTCTGTTAGAGAGTAGGGATGAGCTTTATGTTCAAGTCGAACATGAGTTCGAGTCGAACATTGGATGTTCGCCCGTTCGGCGAACAGCAAACAATTTGGGGTGTTCGCGGCAAATTCGAAAAGCCGCGGAACACGTTAAAAGTCTATGGGAGAAATCAAAAGTGCTAATTTTAAAGGTTAATATGCATGTTATTGTCATAAAAAGTGTTTGGGGACCCGGGTCCTGCCCCAGGGGACATGTATCAATGCAAAAAAAAGTTTTAAAAACTAACGTTTTTTCGGGAGCAGTGATTTTAATAATGCTTAAAGTGAAACAATAAAAGTGAAATATTCCTTTAAATTTCACACCTGGGGGGTGTCTAAATTATGCCTGTAAAGTCGCGCATGTTTCCCGTGCTTAGAACTGTCTCTGCACAAAATGTAATTTCTGAAGGAAAAAAGTCATTTAAAACTCACTCGCGGCTATAATGAATTCTTGGCTCCCCGGCAATACAGATCAAAGTCATTGAAAAAAACGACAGGGGTCCCCCCCACAGTCGATTACCAGGCCCTTTGGGTCTGGTATGAATATTAAGGGGAACCCCGAACCAAAAAAAAACCGTGGGGGTCCCCCCAAATTCCATATCAGGCCCTTTAGGTTTGGTATGGAAATTAAGGGGAACCCCGCAGCAAAATAAAAAAAAATGGCGTGGGGTCCTCCCAAAAATCCATACCAGACCATTATCCGAGCACACAACCTGGCAGGCTCGGATAAGGAAAAGAGGGGGGGACGAGAGAGCGGCCCCCCCTCCTGAACCGTATCAGGCCACATGCCCTCAACATTGGGAGGCTGTCCTCATGTTGATGAGGACAAGGGCCTCATCCCCACAACCCTTGTCCGGTGGTTGTGGGGGTCTGCGGGCGGGGGGGCTTATCGAAATCTGGAAGCCCCCTTTAACAAAGGGGAACTCCAGATCCCGGCCCCCCCATGTGAATTGGTAACGGGGTACATTGTACCCCTACCATTTCACAAAGAAAGTGTAAAAATGTGTAAAAAAAACACACAGACACAGTTGCACAAGTCCTTTATTTAAAAAAAAAAAAAATGAATTCCAGCGATGTAATCCCGTCGATGTCCAACGATGACCCATTCTCCAGCGACGCTGAAGTCTCCCCTCTCCAGCAGGAACAAAACCCCCATGACTCGTAAGAAGGGGCAGGGTCACGCGTCCTTATCATAGGGAACCCCTGGGGTTCCCTATGATAAGGACGCGTGACCCCGCCCCGTGACGTCACGGTCGGGGTCACCCGTCCTTATTTTTGGGGGGACCCCACGCCATTTTTTTTTCAATTTTGGTGCGGGGTTCCCCTTACAATCCATACCAGACCTGAAGGGTCTGGTATGGATTTCTGGGGGGGACCCCACGCCATTTTTTTTTATTTGGTGCGGGGTTCCCCTAATATCCAAACCTGAAGGGCCTGATATGGAATTTGGGGGGACCCCCACGTTTTTTTATTTTTTATTTGGTACGGGGTTCCCCTTAATATTCATACCAGACCCAAAGGGCCTGGTAATGGACTGTGGGGGGAACCCCTGACGGTTTTTTCAATTACTTACCGGGGAGTCGACAATTCATTATAGCTGCGAGTACTTTTAAATTACTTTTTTTCCTTCAGAAATGACATTTTGTGCAGGAACAATTGTAAACATGGGAAACATGCGCGACTTTACAGGCATACTATAGACACCTCCAGGTACGAAATTTAAAGGAATATTTCACTTTTATTGTTTCACTTTAAGCATTATTAAAACTGCTCCCGAAAAAACGGCCATTTGTAAAACTTTTTTTTGCATTGATACATGTCCCCTGGGGCAGGACCCGGATCCCCAAACACTTTTTATGACAATAACTTGCATATTAGCCTTTAAAATTAGAACTTTTGATTTTTCATGTTCGAGTCCCATAGACTTTAACTGTGTTTTTGCCTGTACGCATGTTCTGGTGCGAACCGAACTGGGGGGTGTTCGGCTCATCCCTATTAGGGAGATTTATCCTCACTTCCAGTCCTGCTGACAGTCTGGAACAGGGACGCAGGCAAAAAACGGGCCTCTAGCCTTCCTCTATTCCACCGAAGAAAAAAAGTTCTGGTTGGGCATACACTAAGGAAATTACAGAGCTATTCGTCCTTCGAAACTACATGTACATTCCCATCTATATTCCAGGAAAATCGAATGTTACTAGGCTATTTTCTCTCCAGGTCCAATGTTATTCATTCATAGGAATAGTGTGAATCAGGAAAACACCGTATTATGGCCACTAAATGGAGCTGACAATTATAGCCACTAAGTATTTTTTGATCATCAGCTCCATCTAGAGGCCATAATATGGTATTCTCCTGACCTATACTGTTCCTATGAATGACGAACATCTGACCTGTAAAGAAAATAGTCTAGTAACATTTGATTTTGTTTGCTGTTCTGTTTCAAATGCTGTTCTTTGCATTGACAGACCGTAGACCCACTCTCTCTAGACAGTATGGTCACCTGCTGACTTGGCACTATTCACAGGCAACTTAACTCTTTAATACGACACAGAAGTTGAATCCAATGCAATTTTACTTCAGCTAATTGCAGTATAGAAGATGTTTTTCCAGTCTTTTGAAGTGTACAAAGATAATGAGTTTCTAAGCTCTGTGTCTGCAAAGTACTAACACTGAGGCTCAGTTCACATATGTCTGGCCCCGGTTTCAGTGCAGTTTTTGGTGCAAGTCAGGTGAAAATTTTTACTTAAAATCGCACCAGAACCGGACATAAAAACGCGCAGGACTCTTTTTAAAAATGGACTGTGACCGTGTGAAGAGAAGTCTGCCGTTCACATGTCATGCAAATTGAATGCAGTTCAAAAAACATCCAATTCGCATATATGTGAACTGAGCCTTACTGAGGGAACATAGAAGAACCAGGGAGGGTCCAGCTAGGACTGAACCAACTAGCCCTAAACAGGAGGGGAGTACAGAGGCATATACCAAATCACATAAGTAAACAAGCTGTTATGGTTCTAAGTCAATACTAGTTGCCAGCATAGCACAAAATAATAACCTGATGCAGTACAATACAACACATAAAAATACATGAAAGTGGGGCAGAACACTTGCGTTTGTACAGAGTGAATGATCATGCAGCTTCTAGGATGTATAGCTGTACAAAGTTTTTATTAAGAATATACCCCAAAATGAAATGTTATTTGTCATTTTTTTTCTTTGTTGTACTGCAGATCTAACAATGTCTTCCTGATATATTCGCAGCTAGAAAATATTATGTCCATGGGATTTCAGAATAAGTTCTACAATGTTCAGTTCAAGGAATCTCTGATAGGAGGATCATTTGAATACAGGATCAATGTTTCCAGTGATACCCCACACTGGTTTGTAAAAGATTACTTAGGCCGAGTCCAGAGTCTCTATCAGATCGGCAGATCATCAGTGGAAGGTACGATGTGTTCCTCTTCTTCATAAATGTTTTTTATTTGTTTGTTTTATCAAAATTTCCACGAATAAATCTGCCAGTTTTATTAAAGCGGAACTTCACCCTTCCTGACGAGTTTCGTCCTCTACATCCGTCCCTCCTCCTTTTCTTTGTTTATATTTTTTGATTTCTTTCGGACCACTCTCCTGTCATTCGCCTAGACCAGGGGTCTCCAAAAGTTCTAAACAAAGGGCCAGTTTAATATCCTCCAGACTTTAGGAGGGCCGAACTGTGGTCATCGGGAGTAAAAAGTATCCTGGCATCACTGGGAGTAAACAATGCATCTTTGGTATTAGGGGGTGAAATAGCGCCCTATTGCTGTTGTCAGTGGGAGGAATAGTGCCCCATCATTGGTGTCAGTGGGATTAATAGTGCCCAATCATTGGTGTCAGAGGAAGGAATAGTGCCCCATCATTGGTGTCAGTGGGATTAATAGTGCCCAATCATTGGTGTCAGAGGAAGGAATAGTGCCCCATCATTGGTGTCAGTGGGATTAATAGTGCCCAATCATTGGTGTCAGAGGAAGGAATAGTGCCCCATCATTGGTGTCAGTGGGATTAATAGTGCCCAATCATTGGTGTCAGAGGAAGGAATAGTGCACCATCATTGGTGTCAGTTGGATTAATAGTGCCCCATTGTTGATGTCAGTTTGAGGAACATCATTGGTGTCAATGGGAGGAATAGTCCCCTATCGTTGGGGTTAGGGGGATTTTTCTTTAGGAGGGGTTGGGTAAAGTTCTGCTTTAAGTCCTTTATAAAGAAAGTAAAACAAATCGTAATGGGCAAACAGTTTTTCAACTTTGACATGTTTACTAAAATTGTTCATATCATCACAACTATTTTGTGTAGTTGTGTTTCTTTTTTATTATCGAAGGAAACCGGTACAAAACAGTGAAATGTAGATGTAAATGTAGCTGTATATTTCTTGCTGTTACCTTAATGTGGTTGTAAACCCTCCTTTGCAAGTTACACCTACAGGTAAGCCTAGATTAAGGCTTACCTGTAGGTGTTTACAATATCTCCTAAACCTAGACAACGGCGCAGGCGCAGTGAAAAGCCCATTCATAAAACCGGCAATAGTTTTGACGGCTCTCGCGCGCATGCGTCGGAGTGACGTCTTCGCTGCTCCGGCCAATCACAGTGCTGGCGTGGTGATACCCGGAAGGAACCTTCAGGCGAGATGACTGCGGCCGGAGGGGAAGACGTGGACGGCTTCGGGGGCTTCGTTCTAAGGTAAGTAATGCATAATGAGCTAGTATGCTAGTCATACTAGCTCATTATGGCTTTGTCTTGCAGGTTGTTTGTTTTAAAAAAAAAATATTTATGGGTTTACAACCACTTTAACCTACCACCAAAAAAACAACCTAAAGAGGATTCTCCTGTTCTGGATGATTGCAGCAATACCACATATACTATATTACCAAATTATTGAGATGCCTGCCTTTACACCAACATGAACTTTAATGGCATCCCAGTCTTAGTCCGTAGGGTTCAATATTGAGTTGGCCCCCTCTTTGCGGCTATAACAGCTTCAACTCTTCTGGGAAGGCTGTCCACAAGGTTAGGAGTGTGTCTATGGGAATGTTTGACCATTCTTCCAGAAGCACATTTGTGAGGTCAGGCACTGATGTTGGATGAGAAGGCCTGGTTTGCAGTCTCCACTCTAATTCATCCCAGAGGTGTTCTATCAGGTTGAGGTCAGGACTATGTGCAGGCCAGTCAAGTTCCTCCACCCCAAACTCGCTCATCCATGTCTTTATGGACCTTGCTTTATGCGCTGGTATGCAGTAAAGTTGGAACAGGAAGGGGCCATCCCCAAACTGTTCCCACAAAGTTGGGAGCATGAAATTGTCCAAAATGTCTTGGTATGCTGATGCCTTAAGGGTTCTCTTCACTGGAACGAAGGGGCCAAGCCCAACCCCTGAAAAACAACCCCACACCATAATCCCCCCTCCACCAAATAATTTGGACCAGCGCACAAAGCAAGGTCAATAAAGACATAGATGAGTGAGTTTGGGGTGGAGGAACTTGACTGGCCTGCACAGAGTCCTGACCTATATCCGATAGAACACCTTTGGGATGAATTAGAGCAAGCCAGGCCTTCTCGTCCAACATCAGTGCCTGACCTCACAAACGCGCTTCTGGAAGAATGGTCAAACATTCCCAGAGACACACTCCTAAACCTTGTGGACAGCCTTCCCAGAAGAGTTGAATCTGTTATAGCCCCAAAGGGTGGGCCAACCTAATATTGAACCCTATGGACTAAGACTTTGATGCCATTAAAGTTCATGCGAGTGTAAAGGCAGGTGTCCCAATACCTTTGACAATATAGTGTATATATTTATATATACAGTATGTATGTATGTGTGTATATATATATATATATATATATATATATATACACACGCACTTTTTTTGACCAGTGTTAGTTTAAAAAAACAAAAAATTTTACTGCAGATAAAAAGTGCACATTTTATTCTGTAATATGGCCTTTTTAAAATGACACAAAAATTATGATTCTGGTAAAAAGCATTACAATCTTTTTTTTACAAATTAATTTATTATTATTATTTTTTTTTTAAAGTGAATGTGTAAATATATGTTAAATATGTAAAAAATATTAACAAAACAAACTAATTTTTTTAAATATTAATAGTTAATAAAATAGAAACTAATAAATAAAAGAAAACAACAGTTTAAATATTAATAGTTAATAAAATAGAAACTACCGTATTTATGTATAACACGCACCCTAACATTAAGAGGGAAGTTTCAGGAAAAAAACTTTCCACAGCCCCCTGCGTATAACACGCAGACACAGTTTACCCTCTATTTTCAGGATAAAAAAGTGAGTGTTATACGCCAATAAATACAGTAATAAATAAAAGAAAACAGCAGGAAATAATAATAATTAGGAGTTAATTAGGGCTGATTAGAGTAAATTAAGGGTTAATAATGGGTTAAACAGAGAAACATTAGAAGGAAAAAAAAAAAGTCTATCCATTTGATCTGCAGAGAATAAACGAATGATACAAAGGAACAATATGTCACAGCGAATCTTTATTTGAGCAAGTGTTATTTATAAACACTGTCAGGGTGGCGTTTTTTGACAGCTGAAGCTGCCAACCTTCTCTGTGTACACAGCAATACCGGCTTTGATTAATCAGAGCCCAATTGCTGTGTATTGGGAAGTTGGAGCAGGGCAGAAGGACTGAACGTGCTTCACATGTCCTGTGTACAATGATGACCTTTTTTTGGGGGCGTGTGTAGCACGCCCAAAGTCAGGAACTAGTTAAAGATCTTGTAACAACTCTGTAGGGTTCATACACACTGGATGTTTAGAGCCAGTGCATGAGACCCCAGCGTTTTGGTGCTGGTGGAAGGCAGAGGTGCACCATCCAGTCCCGCTGCCGACAGCCTGCAAGACTCTATTAGAGGCTGCTGCAGCTGGACAGTGCACAGAATGGCACCGATGTTTAGGGCACTATGAATCCAGAGAAGAAGGCCTGGGATTCAGGCTGCTTTCCAGGCATTCTGCAAGCTGAGAACTGCTTGAGAAGATAGTCTTATAACATTCAATTTTGCCACCATTCACATGGAACGAATGTACATGTTAAAAACATATATTTATAAGAAGCGCTGGCAGTAAACTTGTGTGAAAACTTGAATTAGGAACAAGTCCATAGAGAAAAAATTAAAAATAAAAAAATAAAAAAAAATATATATATATATAAATATATATATATATATATATATATAATGTATATATATGGAAAATATATATTTGTATTGGTGATACAGCTGGGTGTAGTAGTTCAAATAATGATAGTACTGAGCAAATTGAAACTTAACATAGAGAAGAGTGGATCCCACTGCGGAGACTCCACTCACTGAGGTGTCCACAAAATCAAAATAGTGTCAGAAAAAACAAAAAGCCCCACTTATTGTCCATGCATGGAAAATTGGTGAATGTAACACATAGGTTATAACACAGTCCTCAAATGAGTAAAAAGATCTCCATTCAGGGACCTTACTCACCGAATGGAGATGATCAGCTTCCTGGTCTGGAGTTGTGGATGTGGGCAATTGCTGGTGTATTACTTGATAGATGCTTGATGCTTCATTGAAGGATATTAGCTCCCGCTGATAAAAAAAAAAACATGCGACGGACAAAAATGGTGAAGTACGCTCAAACAGCGCTAATTGGAAAGTTGGCGGCAGAGACAGGCAGTCAGTGAAAACTTCCGTGAACGCCGCTTGGAAGGCGTGCGTTCCACAGAGACAGGAACTTGCGTAAGACTCCATTCACACAGGGGCAACACGACTTCCAGCGCGAATTTGGGAGGCAACTTGGACACGACTTGAGTATGAATCACAGCGCGACCTGGAGCTACTTACAAGGCAACTTCAAGTTGCCTGCAGGACAGGAGACATTCCAGTGGCCAATCAAACAAGAATCAGCTCTGTGGGAGGGGGGGGGGGAGGGAGGGGTTTGCCTGAGAAATGTATGTTTTCTTCCTGGAAAGTTGCTCCTGTTAAGACAGGGGATCCGACTTCTGAGCGACTTCCATTGAAATCAATAGGTACAGGTCGCCTAGCAGTTGCCTAGAAGTCGGATTGAAGTAGTACAGGGACCTTTTTTGAAGTCGGAGAGACTGCAGTAGTGTGCATTAAGACGGCTCTATTCACTTACATTGATTTTGCCCAGGTTCACACTGGGGCTGCGGGAGTGAAGCCGTGCGAGTTCAGCTGAACTCGCACGATTTCACTCCTTCCTGTCAGTCCCGATTCCAGCTCGATTACAGAGACATCTGACACAGATGTCAATGTAAATCGCGGCTGAAATCGCAAAAAGTAGTACAGAAACTACTTTTTGAAATCGGTGCAGCGCCGCACCAATTAGGACGGTGCCATTGACGGTGCCATTATACGAATACGTCAAATGTACATGTTGTTTCATAGAACGAATAGCTCTACGAATGTTTTTAAAAATACACCCTCAAGTCTTGGAGTTCTTTGTGTAGCTATGATGTCACATATTGTTAGTGTGGTACAAAAGCTAGCTGCTCAATTGGGATGGATGGGGGCAGGTCAAGATATTTGGCAGAAAGGAAGAGCAGGAATTCTAAATCCAGCACTCTGGAGAACCTGTTTTATAGGGACACTGACTGCATAAAAACCCAACAGAAACTCTAAACCTTACCCAATCTATCCAAAACAAAAACAAAGTTTGGGCTGGAGTTGGGCTTCAGTAACAAAAAAAGGTTTTGCCATTTGATGTGTCATGACCTTTGTGTTGTATAATGCTAATGTATTACAATGTTCTCATTTCACCGTACATTAGATGTTAATGAATGCTTCACCGGTGAGAACAACTGCAGTAGCACCTCCCTGTGTGAGAATACCTATGGAGGATACCGATGTGTGTGTAACACAAGCATGAAACTGGAAGGGGACAACTGTGTGTCTGGTAATGTGATTATGTCTGATTTACAAAGGACTTATGTAGATACCCAGAGTAAAGCAGTGGGCTCAGTGTAAGATTACAGCAGTCTTCAGAACATTTTTTGGTAATACAAAGGCCTTGGTGGTACCGGTGCCTGATTAGTAAAGCTGGCCCTGTAGATCATTTGAAAAAAAAATTGGGAAAAAAAACATTTGACTGAGTTAAAGGGGCCACTTTCACTTTCGAGCAAAATAAGCAGAAAAATCCAAGGGCAAGAATGGAAAACTCTAATGGTAGAAAACGCATTTCTATGTGTTTAATTGCCTCCTGGACAAAAAAAGTTGTAAGCACATGCACTTGTTCAACCACTTCAGCCCCGGACCATTTGGCTGCCCAAAGACCAGAACACTTTTTGCGATTCGGCACTGTGTTGCTTTAACTGACAATTGCGCGGTCGTGTGACGTGGCTCCCAAACAAATTTGACGTCCTTTTTTCCCCACAAATAGAGCTTTCTTTTGGTGTTATTTGATCATCTCTGTGGTTTTTATTTTTTGCGCTATAAACAAAAAAAGAGTGACAAAAAAAGCAATATTTTTTACTTTTTGCTATAATAAATATCCCCAAAAAATATATATATAAAAAATGTTTCCTCAGTTTTGCCTGATACGTATTCTTCTACATAATTGGAGAAAAGGGGGGGGGGGGGTTTGTTGAGACTTTATATGAGGTAATAGTCAAATTACCTCCATCCCTGTTAATTATATGATAAAAAGAGAGCAGGAGAGAGCGGGACTTTGTATGAAGCGGGGAAAGTTAAGATTAATTGGGGGTAATTAGCATATCTGAAATACGTTGTATAATTAATAATTTATTACTTTCACATACTGCATCGTACATAACTATATTGCATTATGGAGGAAATCGATAAAACATGCACAGACATAGTAGGGGAGGGAATTAATCAAACAGAGACCCGAATACATAGATAATAAACACAATAAGATATACTGCAGTGATACATATTGAAGCATGAAGTTGGTAGCTCTACACGTTTCACGACTTTGGTCGCTCATCAGGAGCAATCATGCATTGTGTTTCTGTAACGACATAAGCACATTTCAGGTTGATCCAGGGCATCTGACATTCAGGAGACAATGAACAAGTCAGGGTCCCAGATGGTACTCACCGGGTAACCATATGTTGCCGGCATGAAAGTGCAACCAAGCCGCATGGCTTGGTTGCTATTTTTGGTAAAAAAAAAATCGCAATAAACGTTTATTGATTGTTTATAGTGTCTACAAAATAGGGGATAGTTTTATGGCATTTTTATTAATAATTAATTTTTTTACTAGTAATGGCGGCGATCAGCGGTTTTTATCGTGACCGCGACATAATGGCGGACACATCGAACACTTTTGACGCCATTTTGGGACCATTGTCATTTATACAGCGATCAGTGCTATAAAAATGCACTGATTAGTTTAAAAATGACACTGGCAGTGAAGGGTTTAACCAGTAGGGGGCGCTAAAGGGGTTAAGTGTGTCCTAGGGATGTGTTCTAACTGTGGGGGGGGGGGGGGTGGGCGACATGTGACACGACGTTGATCACTGCTCCCGCTCACAGGGAGCTGTGATCAGTGTCCTGTTACTAGGCAGAACGGGGAAATGCTGGTTTACATCAGCATTTCCCCATTCTTCCTCGCCGTGAGACGATCGCGGGACTCCCGGCGGACATTGAGTCCGCGGGACCCGCGGTCACACTCACGGAGCTTGCGGCGGGCGCGCGCACGCCCACAATGCCGTGTCTTAAAGGCGACATAAATATACGTTGATATGCCCAGCCGTGCCATTCTGCCAACGTATATCGGCGTGACGCGGTCCTTAAGCGGCTAATGTAATACGGTTCGCCAATTGAAAACAGAGAAATGAACATAGTACTCGAATGAAAAGTTGTCCCAAATTATATGAGTCCATGTAAGCACCATCAAATTCTCAGGTGTATAAATTTAAACCTTTCTTGCCTGAATGTTCGAACAAAAATCTACAGGTGTAAGGCCATATTAAAGTGGAATTCCAGGATAACCCTAACTACTCCTAAATGGTAATGTAATGGTAGAATGGTGTAACGGTACAGTAGCCTTTGTAGACAGCGTTGGTGATGCAAAAGCCTCAGTAGGCAGCTATGGTGGTACAGCAGCTTCAGTCTATTTTTAACAACAAAGTGGCCTTCACAGACATCAATGGTGGTACAGAGGCCTTCTTAGACAGCTATGTTGATATAGTTGCTTCCAATAAAATGTATTTGAACCAGTGATCTCAGTAGAAAGCAATGGTCACTACGTGGCATCCTTAGTAAGCTGTAGTAATACATGAGCCTCAGTAGTAGGCGACAGTGACACAGTGGCCCCAGAAGGAAACAATATTGATACAGTGATCACATTAGTAAGCAATAGTTATACAGTGGCTTCATTAGGAAACCATTTCTGACACAGTGGCCTCAGTATGAAACCATTTCTGACACAGTGGCCTCAGTATGAAACCATTTCTGACACAGTGGCCTCAGTATGAAAATAAAGTAGTAGTAGTAGTAGTAGTATAAAGTAGTAGTAGTAGTCCACAGTAATACGAGGGCTCCAGTAGCAAGCAATAGTGATACAGTTGCCTCGTTAGTAAGCCATAGTTATTTTGTGGCCTCAGTAGGAGCCATTAGTGATACCGTAGTGTCAGTAGTATTTCATAGTGATACAATGGCCCCCAGTAGGAAGCAATAATGATACAGTGACAGCATTAGTACGCCATAGGAAAACAGGGGCCTCATCAGTAAACCATTGTTGTAGATGGGCCTCATTAGGAAAATGTTAGTAATATGGTGCCCTCAGCAGGAGCCACAGTAATACAGTGGCCTCAATAGTAGTCCATGGTGATTCAATGGTATAGTTATAATTAATAGAAAGTTATAATCATACAATAGCCTCATTGTAAGTCATACTTATACAGTGGCCTCAGTAGGAAACTATAAAGATACAGTTGGCTCAATAGTAGTCTATATGGATACAATGGCCCTATCAGGAAGCCATAGTAAACAGGGACTTCATAAAAAAAAGTCAAAGTTATAGAGTGGCTTTAGGAAGAAGCTATAGTGATACAGTGGGCTCAGTATTGGTACATAGTGATGCAATGTTTTCTTTAGGAAGCCATAATGAAACGGTAGGATCATTAAAAAGCTGTAGTTTACAATTACCTCATTAGGGAGCAATTAGTTATACAGTGGGCTTATCACGTATCTGGTAGCAGAGCCTGATATGATGAGGAAGGCCTCTCTCTTACACCTCTGACTCGGACCCCTGATAGTGTAGACAGGAGGTGCAGGAGTACAGAGTGGCACGAGTGCCTGTATGTCTTGCTAGCAGCAGGGAAGGTGTCCACGCTGGGCAGGAGAAGTGGTTGTAGCAAGCAGTTGAGCGGGTGGGCAGCTGGTACCGGCGACAGCCGGCAGAGTCAAGCAGGCCAGGTCATACACAGATAGGATGGATCGTGTACAGGGCACAGGCAGGAGCGTGGTCAGGAAACAAGCCAGGTCTGGAGCCGATCAGTATTGTATTGTATTGTTATTGCTATACATGTTTTCGTAAGCAATTTTGCATACCAATTTTTTTTAAATACATTTAATGTAATGATGTGATGTAATGTAATGATGTGACCATAGAAATGATTATTATGATTGTTTCTTTGTATAAACACCCTACAGATGAAATACTATGTGATATATTTATATTATCCTTTTGTTGCTCAGCTTACAAGTTAGATTCCGAGATGTGGAACCCCACTAGCAGTTCTGGAGACCGTGAAAAATTAATCCTTGCCTTAGCTTTGGGATTTGGCATTCCTCTTGTTCTTCTATCAGTTCTGCTAATTTATTGTCTCTGCTTCAAGAAGAAGACCGGAGAAGCGGTGTAAGTTGGAATTTAATGCTCCCATCCAAAAAAAATACTAATGTGGTCTATGTAGTTCTGAAAGTTCTTGGAGCAGTTGTCTCCCTTACATGGACTTATTGTCCTTAGTTACCTTTTACTGATTACATTTACTGAGTACATATGTATTTACATTAATTTAAGTGTATGGGTTGTCCGGCTTACAATTTTAATATGAGCATCATTCAAAAACATCATGCAAAATACACAATATAACCATCATGATTATGGCTTCTTAGGGTGATTTACTAACAGAATGTAGTATTTTCTTGGGTTGCTGACTATACTAATTCACTATTAGCGTTGTGTAGATGGACAAATGCAGTGTGCCTTCAGATACATTCTGACTCAGATCAGTTTGAGATGCTTCTGTGACTTTCTTCATAGGTGCTTCTGACCTAATTTGACATCCTTCTAAGCTGCTTCAAGCTGCTTTTGTATCCCTATTGACTTGTATAGGTAGAAAAGCATTTCTGACTCGAACGAAACTCTATGCACAGATGCCCGTAGTTTGGTGATTACAATGTCAGCTCTGTTCACCTTGCCACCAAACAAAGCTCATAATTATGGCTTGTACTCAGGAGACTTGTTGGATGTGACTATTAAACACACTGACTCACATTTTACCATACAGATAACTGATTTTTTATTGTGAACACAGTAATTGGTATCATTTTGCTGTCTTGTAAAAGCACCTAAAATAGTTCTTGTAGAATTGTGTAGCCAGTGTGAAACTTCTCAGTGAATAATAACACATGCTTACACTGTGCAGAGAAATTGCCTTTGTAGTGTAAATATGAACTGTGCATTTAGGAGCTTGGCAAATTCCACAGCTCTAAATGTGTTTGGAGGATTTTTTTTTATGAATATGAGATCTTCTTGCACCATAAATGGTTACTAGGAGTAAGAGAATATCTTAACAGTTGTCTCCATGCCTTTAAGGTCTCAATCATACAGGCATGTGATTGATTATATGCATTTATGGGACATTTCTAAATACATATAAATGCATGTAATCATTTTAAATTGTATATTGTACATTGTGGGGTTGATTTAATAAAGGCATGACTGGTGTATAGCTGATGTACCATCTGCCCACCTGCCAACCATAACCCAAACCTATTTACCTTAACTTACCTAGCTAAATAAATACACCACACCTTCTGGATTAAATGGCCTTCTTGCCCCTTTATTAACATATAACTAATTATTATAAAATAACTCCAATTTAAATATAAATAAATAAATATATATATATATATATATATATATATATATATATATATATATATATATATATATCAGAAATATATATATACACAACATATACAACCCAACTTTTTAAACTGACTGCTATGGCTGAGGTTCATGAAGGAAGGTATTCTATCGCATCAGCTGTACCACCACCACCTCGGCATCCTGGCCCCTAGCCGCGATCCCACCAGCTCAGGGACAAACTATTGCCACCTTCTTGCCAATGCGGCCCGATGACCGATAGCCCATTATTACCAACTAGGGAGGGTACCCATACCGAGATAGGTTCAACCCGTCCCCACACCATATACTGTAGACCTTCCACCATTCCAACCTTCCCGAGCCAGAGACCCCTGCTACCATCAACCCATCCAAATAAGCACAACATAAAACATATCATACATCCGAAATACAGGGAGGGTGGTCGTGAAAAACTGCCTCTGTGTTGCCTCTTCACTTACTTCCCCCAAACTGAGCTGATCCCGCCCCCCCACATGAGCAACTTAACTGAAGCCGCACCTACCCCCTACCCACTGACCATAAGCCTCCTCCCCTTGATCCATCCCCTTAACTCACAGGAATTAACCTGCGCTCCCTGCACAGCTGTCCCCCCAGTCATGTGGGCCCTTCACCCAGGTTCCCTTTTTTCTCCGGGCCTGTTCTAAATAGCTATTCACTTTGCAAGTGAATTTATTTTCTCTTAGCTTAGTGAATGGGTTGAAGCTCTGCTGACTTCCATCATCCAATAACCGGCAAATGATTGAGTATCATTTGCAAAGGGAATTTTCACCATATTTGAAATGCTATGAATGAGGGCTACCACTTGAAGGCCCTATGTTACCTGTATTTGTTCCATACTTATTTGTATCATACTTGTGTAGCATTTGCGAAAAAGGACACAACTGTTTCAATAAAATCAGAACAAGTAGGTGTTTTTGGTTAAGTGCATTCTGTTCTATTTTCAGGATTGCCTCTGCACCACCTGAGAACCATGTCGACATATATGACACCAGCGTCTACTGCTCACAGCCAACTCCCTTCTACAAGGTGCACTTCACCCAGCCCAGAGAATAAGACCTAAAACAACAGCAGAACCCAACAAACACCTACTACCTCAATGGAGTGTCACAGAAAACATGATTGCAACATGAAGCAGATGAACATCTAAGGACATCACAACATCATATTAGTCAAAACAGTAATTTTCTGTATCTAGTAGTGACAGCCAGTTATGTCAGAACCATTTTTCCTTAAATGACTACTTTATTCAGAACTTATATTTCATGTTTGCACCTTGCTCTCAAGTTAAACCACGTACTGTTTTCTCATATTTCTGAGGGTCTCTAGTTATATTACCATTAAAAATCCAAATGATAAAGTCACTTTCATGATGGATTCTCTATATAGTAGAAAAAAACTTAACTGGGATGTTATTGACCAAATTCCATGGCAACTGGACCAATATTGCAATATACTGATCGTAAAGCAGAACTAAACTCTATCTGAGCACCACAAACTGAAAACGCTATTTAATTCACTTTAATATTCAAAGCAAACTCCCCCATCCATTTATGTCTCCATGCTATATTTGGTAAAGAAATCACTTAAAAAAACACAGCCTTAAGCCGTGTACACACGATCGGTTTTACCAATAAAAACAGTCCGATGGACTATTTTCATCGGACGAACCGATCGTGTATGGGCCCCATCTGTCTTTTTTCCATCAGTGTGAAAAAATAGAACATGTTTTAAATTTATCCGATGGGAAAAAAAACGATAGCAAAATCCGATCGTCTGTGTGGAAATCCATCGGATAAAAAACCCACGCATGCTCAGAATCAAGTCGACGCATGCTCAGAAGCATTGAACTTAATTTTTCTCGGCTCATCGGAGTGTTTTACGTCACTGCGTTTGAAACGGTCCGTTTTTTAACTGATGGTGTGTGGGCAAGACTGATGGAAGACAGTTTCATCGGATTTCCGATGGAACAAACCATCTGATTAGAATCCATAGGATATCCGATCTTGTGTACACGGCTTGAGCACTTCTAGCAGCTGCCATATTGAGTAACGGCATATGTTTCATGTAGCATTTACTTCTTGGAAGCCATCTGCCCTTAGGTTAGGCATGCAGGCAGGAGGGTGTGTTTAGCTGAGAAAACCCCTCCTCCCCTCTTCCAGATGAAATGAAAAAATGCCCATTAAGACTCACGGGATGTATGACATCATTTAGCCTATGCCAGAAACCAAAAGGCAACTGAAAAAGTGTAAAAAAACAAACAAAAAAACCCCAAAAGGTAAAAACAAGTAAATACAGGTCCTTCTCAAAAAATTAGCATATTGTGATAAAGTTCATTATTTTCTGTAATGTACTGATAAACATTAGACTTTCATATATTTTAGATTCATTACACACAACTGAAGTAGTTCAAGCCTTTTCTTGTTTTAATATTGATGATTTTGGCATACAGCTCATGAAAACCCAAAAATCCTATCTCAAAAAATTAGCATATCATGAAAAGGTTCTCTAAACGAGCTATTAACCTAATCATCTGAATCAACTAATTAACTCTAAACACCTGCAAAAGATTCCTGAGGCTTTTAAAAACTCCCAGCCTGGTTCATTACTCAAAACCGCAATCATGGGTAAGACTGCCGACCTGACTGCTGTCCAGAAGGCCATCATTGACACCCTCAAGCAAGAGGGTAAGACACAGAAAGAAATTTCTGAACGAATAGGCTGTTCCCAGAGTGCTGTATCAAGGCACCTCAGTAGGAAGTCTGTGGGAAGGAAAAAGTGTGGCAGAAAACGCTGCACAACGAGAAGAGGTGACCGGACCCTGAAGAAGATTGTGGAGAAGGACCGATTCCAGACCTTGGAGGACCTGCGGAAGCAGTGGACTGAGTCTGGAGTAGAAACATCCAGAGCCACCGTGAACAGGCGTGTGCAGGAAATGGGCTACAGGTGCCGCATTCCCCAGGTCAAGCCACTTTTGAACCAGAAACAGCGGCAGAAGCGCCTGACCTGGGCTACAGAGAAGCAGCACTGGACTGTTGCTCAGTGGTCCAAAGTACATTCGGAAATCAAGGTGCCAGAGTCTGGAGGAAGACTGGGGAGAGGGAAATGCCAAAATGCCTGAAGTCCAGTGTCAAGTACCCACAGTCAGTGATGGTCTGGGGTGCCATGTCAGCTGCTGGTGTTGGTCCACTGTGTTTTATCAAGCGCAGGGTCAATGCAGCTAGCTATCAGGAGATTTTGGAGCACTTCATGCTTCCATCTGCTGAAAAGCTTTATGGAGATGAAGATTTCATTTTTCAGCACGACCTGGCACCTGCTCACAGTGCCAAAACCACTGGTAAATGGTTTACTGACCATGGTATTACTGTGCTCAATTGGCCTGCCAACTCTCCTGACCTGAACCCCATAGAGAATCTGTGGGATATTGGGAAGAGAAAGTTGAGAGACGCAAGACCCAACACTCTGGATGAGCTTAAGGCCGCTATCGAAGCATCCTGGGCCTCCATAACACCTCAGCAGTGCCCCAGGCTGGTTGCCTCCATGCCACGCCGCATTGAAGCAGTCATTTCTGCAAAAGGATTCCCGACCAAGTATTGAGTGCATAACTGAACATAATTATTTGAAGGTTGACTTTTTTTGTATTAAAAACACTTTTCTTTTATTGGTCGGATGAAATATGCTAATTTTTTGAGATAGGATTTTTGGGTTTTCATGAGCTGTATGCCAAAATCATCAATATTAAAACAAGAAAAGGCTTGAACTACTTCAGTTGTGTGTAATGAATCTAAAATATATGAAAGTCTAATGTTTATCAGTACATTACAGAAAATAATGAACTTTATCACAATATGCTAATTTTTTGAGAAGGACCTGTATAATATACCTTCCTATTTATTTACTAAGGCTAGCTAGATAGGGGTTCAACATAGCTAATGTTGATTGATAGAGTTTACTTCTGCTTTAAAAGGAAAGTATAATCATGTATATTATTTTATAATAATTACTTTTCAAGTACGGGACTGAAAATACTTTTTATTTAGTAATCTAAGTAGGGCTGTTACTGATTAAAATTTTCGTGTTCGATTAATTGATTTTTTTAAAATCGATTAATCGACTAATTTCGATTAATTATAACGCACATACAGATCCAACTACTTTTAGCTGATCTCCTTGCAGGTGGATTCCCAGTGCAGCTACCAACCACTGGAAAAATGGATAGCAGGATACAAAAAACGCACAAAGGCAGCGCTCGATGGGAATAGCATTAAAACTTTTATAGTCTTCAAGTAGGTAACAAAATAAATATTGCACTGGAGATAAAATCGATATAGCTACATAAACTGTAAAAATAGTGCGAGTAATACCAAACGGTAGCAAAAGCAGTCATAAAAACATGTAGCTAAGTATGATACTGGTGGAAAAATGTGTACAACGATACCACTGCTGAATCCAGATGAGGAGGGGTTAACATTAGTCCGTCGGCATGTAGATGTCCCGTGAAGGTAACTATCACAACTCCCAGTGGATGGCTGTAGAATCCCAGGTTGATAGAGGGAAGTGATAGAGGGAAGTGTAACAGCCCTTGCGTGTGGCAGCTAGTAAGGTCCCGCCGACATGCAGATATGAAGGCACAGCAAAGGAGCCCTTCAAATGGACACGGCAAGCCCCGCCGGTGTCCGTGACATCACTGGATCTCCGACGAAATTTCCTGAAGACCCGGAAGCCGGTGGAGAGATGAGTAACGAGATGAGTAACGATCAAAATAATTTTGATCGATCAGAAGTAAGGGAGTCTGAAAGGAAAGGAAGGCAGTCTACAGTACTCTCTCTTTTCAGAACATCTATAGTGCTCTGTACTCCGAGTTATAGATGAACCTTGTATATAATGTTTACTTGTAAAATCAAGATTTTTAAAGATAAAAAAACATAAAATGTTTACAAAAAGAAACATTTCAAAGACCTTTAGAATCTTCCTTTAAGGACCATAATTAGTATCCCTTTCTAAGGAAATGATTCACAGACACTTGACAGTGCAGATCTTTGTAGCTTTAGATTTCCTCTTGGTAGGAACCACAATGATGATTGTGTGATGCACAGGTAGATAATAAACACTTAAGCCCTGTACGATCGGATTTCCTATGGTTTTTAAACCAATGGATTTTTCCATCGGAAAACCGATGAAGCTGACTTCCATCAGTCTTGCCCACACACCATCAGTCAAAAAACCGACCGTTCCAAACGCGGTGACGTAAAACACTCCGATGAGCCGAGAAAAATGAAGTTCAATGCTTCTGAGCATGCGTCGACTTGATTCTGAGCATGTGTGGGTTTTTTAACCGATGGACTTGACCATAGACGATCGGAATTTACCATCGGTTTTTGATCCATCGGAAAATTTTAAAACAAGTTCTATTTTTTAAAACCGATGGAAAAAAGACCGATGGGTCCCATACATGGTCGGTTTGTCTGATGAAAACAATCCATCGGACGGTTTTCATCGGTAAAACCGATCGTGTGTACAGGGCTTTAGTTTTAAGGAAATGTAAGATCTATATCTGCTTGCCACCCGCAATCTGTAAACTACAGTAACATCCACCAGTACTATGACCTGTGATGAGGATACCTCAATCTATGTCACTCCTTTGACAGTTAGCAGCTGTCAAACCCAGGCCGGTTGTCACTCAGGTCCTCATTAACAATCAGGAACCAATAAAAGTGGATCCCAGTCATGTGATCACATCTGAATCAAGCTGGAAGCTTCATTCACAAAACAAATTATTTTAGCTTGGAGAGGCTACTGAAGACTGAAGTCGGCAGTGTAGTTCTGCTTAAAGCGGAGCTCCACCCTAAAGTGGAACTTCTGCTTATCGGAACCCTCCCCCCCTCCGGTGTCACAATTGACACCTTTCAGGGGGGAGAGGGGTGCAGATACCTGTCTAAGACAGATATTTGCACCCTTATCCGGGAGTCCTCTATGCGGGAAATCTGCGGGAAGCACGTCACTTCCCGCAGAGTACCCGTTGTGTTCTGGAAGACACTCGGCTCCCAGAACACAGGAGGACCAGTCAGAACGGCGCAGCGCAACTCGCGCATGCGCAGTAGGGAACCGGGCAGTGAAGCCGCAAGGCTTCGCTTCCTGGTTCCCTCAGCGAGGATGGCGGAGGGGGCAGCAGAGTGACGAACGATTGCTCGTCCTCTGCTGCGGACATCGCTGGACTCCAGGACAGGTAAGTGTCCTAATATTAAAAGTCAGCAGCTGCAGTATTTGTAGCTGCTGGCTTTTAATCATTTTTTTTTCGGCGGAGCTCCGCTTTAAAGTGGAACTAAACCCTCATATCCTTTTTAGTCAAAAGGGCTGCCATCTTGGCCTCTGTTTGATCTGAAACTGCCATGGTGCTGCACATGTGATCAGTTATGACACCAGACATTTGATGGTTTGACAGTTTGGTTAAAAGCACAAGCAAATGCATCAGGTAGCATTCCCGACATGCCAGGAATGTAACTGTTTATTTGAAACCGTTAACTTGATGGGTTTAGTTCCGCTTTAGTAATCTAATTGTCAGCTACAATAATTGTATTAAAGGAAATACATTATTGAAACATTAACATGCTGACACTGCTAAATTAGGCCAGGGCATCTAGACATCAGTGACTTCTGGGCAGGAAGAGAATAATAAGTGACAGAACAATGTGCAGGTTCCTAAGACTGGCCATACTGTACATGGGTCGAATTCCGAATTAATTTTCTTTCGAAAATCTTTTCCAAGAATTTTCGTTCAAACTTTGCACCATTAGTGGTCTGCAACAATGGCGATTTTCATGCAGCCGTCGAATGAGTGATCAGGCATGTTGGAAATTTTTTGAAAAACAATTATCTAATCAATAATGAGAGAATCGTGTGAGAAATATAATCAAAAAAATAAAAAATACGCATGAGCACAAGAAAATAAAATTCCTGGAAAGGAAATTCTTTTCTGTAGCAACATGAGATGAAATTGAAGGCTTGGTTGGTCGAATTTCTAAATCAATGGTGGCGTCATCGGATCCCAAAATGCATTCAATTTCTGATTTTCGAAAGAAAATGTGTTCAAAATTCGACCCATTTATGGCCAGCACAAAGGCTCGTACACAATATAAGAAAATAGGGCGAGAGTTTTTGTCCAAAGAACTTTCGTAGGATTTTTGTATAGTGTGTACACAACTTTCTACAGCCGATTCTGACCTTCTGAACAAAAATTTCCAAAGGGACAAGCTCCAAAATTTTTCTCATACGGGAACAGGATGATCGATTTTCGGATAATGTGTACCATTTTCGTACTATTTTCATAGGAGAAAAATCAGAAACTAAAGACTGCGCATAATCAGAAACAATAAACAACAACAAAAGAAAAGCCTTTGTCGTACGAGAATTTACGTACGAATGTTCTTTTGCTGTGAAACAATGAGGAAAATCGGATGATCATTCGCCTAATTTAGAGGCACCCACTTGTCCAGCAATTGTCAGTCCTACAAATGCTAAACTGGTGATGCGTTACTTTTCTGAGTTTTTTTTCCCCTAAGCTTTAACCACTTCAGCCCCGGAAGAATTAACCCATTGTTGACCAGAGCACTTTTTGCGTTACGGCACTGGGTCATTTTAACTGACAATTGCGCGGTCGTGCGACGTTGCACCCAAACAAAATTGACGTCCTTTTTTTCCCACAAATAGAGATTTCTTTTGGTGGTATTTGATCACCTCTGTGGTTTTTATTTTTTGCGCTATAAACAAAAAAGAGCGTCAATTTTGAAAAAAAAAAGCTATATTTTTTACTTTTTGCTATAATACATATCCCCAAAATATATATATATATATATAAAAAAAAAATTCTTTCTCATTTTAGGCCGATATGTATTCTTCTACATATTTTTGGTAAAAAAAAAAAATCGCAATAAGCGTATATTGATTGGTTTGCACAAACGTTATAGCGTCTACAAAATAGGGGATAGATTTTTTTATTAGTATTGGCGGCGATCTGCGATTTTTATCGTAACTGCGACATTATGGCGGACACATCGGACACTTTTGACACTATTTTGGGACCAGTTTCATTTATACAGCGATCAGTGCTATTAAAATGCACTGATTACTGTGTAAATGACACTGGCATGAAAGGGGTTAAACACTAGGGGGCGATCAAGGGGTTAAGTGTGTCCTAGGGAGTGATTCTTATTGTGGGGGGGTGGGTGAGCTACCACTGACATGACAGCGATCACTGCTCCCGATGACAGGAAGCAGTAGATCCCTGTCATGTCACTAGGCAAAACAGGGAAATGCCTTGTTTACATAGGCACCTCCCCGTTCTGCAGCTCCGTGTAACGATCGCGGGACAATGGCGGACATCAAGTCCGTGGTCACGGTCACAGAGAACACGGCGGGCGCGCGCGCCCACTAAGCTGCGATTTAAAGGGGACATACCTGTACGCCCATCTGCGCAGCTGTGCCATTGTGCCGACGTATATCGTTGTGCACTGGTCGGCAAGTGGGTAATATCATAAAACTTGGCACTCGAATATATGCTGATTCAGCCTCAATGTAACCTTTAAAATTTAGCCCATAAACTTAACCCCTAACCTGAACCTTTGCCTTAAACATAAAGTAGAACTCCAGTCAAGTCATTTGCTTTTACTCTTGATTCACACTTCTGCGATTTAACATGGATTTAGCTTACATTTGTGCGTTTTGAGCAGGTGGGTTTTTTGGAAAGGGTCAGGGACTTTTTTTCCCACAGTAGATTGCGTTTTGCGTGTAATAGACTTTAATGGACCCGCATCAGAAAGCAAGCGTTGTGTTTTTTATGCTTTTTGCTGGTTTTGTTGCTAATAGGAAAGTATTACATGCCTGTTTCATAAAGTGCAACTTTGGCACTCAAGTAGCATCAAAGTTGCATCAAAGTAGTGCAGGAACTTTTATGTGTCCACAGTCACATGTTAGGGTTATGGTTAAGGGCTAGAGCTAAATGTGATGGTTAGGTTTAAGGACTAGGGTTCAAGGCTAAGCTTAGGGTTAAATGTTAGTGTTAGAGTTAGTGTTAGTGGTAACTGTTAGGGTTAGAATACTAACAGTTACAGCTAATCCTAACCCTAATGATTACCACTAAGCCTAACTCTAACCCAAACCCTAGCCCCTGTCATCTTTATTATTGATTGGACCCCGGGCAATAATATTCTTGCCCCCCAACATGCAATATTGTTTTCCACCCCATTATCCCAAAAAACAAACACACAAATAGACCTATCTGAAGAAATTTTAATAATGTAAACATAAAGAACTGGTCGACACTCACTGATTGGTCAAGGCTAACTGATTGGCTGCTAGAGGTTACTGCACATCGTTACCACTCACTGATTGGTTGCTAGATGTTACTGCACTTCCTTACTGATCAATGATTGGTTACTAGAAGTTACTGCACATCAATACCACTCACCCATTTGTTACCCGCTTGTATCAAACTGGCCAGGTGAGCCAGCAAAGGGATTAGCTGCACACACTACATTGGGAAAAATATTTGTGGGCAGCGTGGACCCAAGGGGCAGCTGCTTTGGGTCCCCCAAAAAATGGCTGGGCCCAGGGCAGCTTTCCCTTTCCCTCCCCTCTGAAGCCTCAGTCAGTCACTTTGGCATTTCATAGTTTCATAGGAGCATTGGATTTTGTGTTTCCTGCTGCATGCCATGGTTCCTTCTCTCAATCCCTATGTCACTGCTGAGTCCTGTAAAGACACGAGGGCTCAGAGAATGGAACTATGGGGAACTGCAGGAAACACATAAATCTGACATTCCTGCAGGTTTCCAGTGCCAAAGAGATTGATAGAGGCTGCAGTGCTGGAATGAATCGGAAGTAGGGGGCACAAGGCATTAGGTCAGTAAAAGAGCCAGGCCACTTTCATCTTGATCAGGGGTGGGCAACTCATAAAAAAATAACCCTCCCTTGCTCTATCCAAAATAAAAATAATTGCCTTTAGGCCCCTTTCACACTGAGACGTATTTCAGGCGTTTTAGCGCTAAAAATAGCGCATAAATAACGCTTGAAATACTCCTGCCTCAGCATTCTCAATGTGAAAGCCCGAGGGCTTTCACACTGAAGCGATGCGCTGGCAGGAGAGAAAAAAATCTCCTGCAAGCCGCATCTTTGGAGCGGTGAAGGAGTGGTGTGTATACCGCTCCTTTACCACTCCTTCCCATTGAAATCAATGGGACACTGTGGTATTAACCCTTTTTCGGCCGCTAGCGGGGGTTAAAACCGCACTGCTAGCGGCCAAATATCGCGGTAAATACGACGGTATAGCAGTGCTAAAAATTGCGCCACTATACCGCCACCGCACATGCCCGCCCCAGTGTGAAAGGGGCCTTATGGATTGTTAAGCTGTATTATGATTATTAAGGCTAAAGAACCAAATTCCTGCATATGCCCAATTATGAATGTTTAAAAGGTCCAACATTTTCGAATATGTATGCATTGTGTAATTAGTGACATGAGACTACTGCTTGCTTATAATCAGATTCATAATTCACCTGGGATCTGCAATTCTAATCGCACATACAATGCCCTACAGCAAATATCAGATCTAAAAAAAATAAACTATTGTTGAATCACATTGCTGCTGCAAACCAGAAAATAACATACCCTTCCATATTAACATAATAAAAGCCTTCTGTAGCTTTGATTGAAATAGAAGAATGCCTCGTCAGAAGTGAATAGAGGATGTTAATGTACCAGAATAATGAAATATGACAGTCCAGTGAACCCCACTAACTACGCAATGAAATGGCATAATTTATACAAACTCCACACTGTATGACTGACTCGAAATACTTCAGTAACTTCATTAACTTTCATATTCCCAGTCCTCATGTAAAGGTCAATGCCACTGAGAAAATATAAATAAGTCATCAGGAAATAAAACCATCACCGGTTTACAATAAATAAGTCCCAGAGTATCATTCACTCCAATTATTTATATATATATATATATATATATATATATATATTTTTTTTTTTTCAGTTTAACTGTAATATGTCTATTCATATTTATTACAATGTCTACGGAACATAATATGGCAATGTGCTAATATACATTACATATTAAATAGGCGGCTTCCTTTTAGCCTGAGGGTCAAACCACCTAAAACTGCTATATTTGTCCATAATGGAAGACAGAAATTCCAATCACTCATAAGCTTCCTCCCTCATTTGGGGATTCTGACAGTGAAATACTGTATCTGCAGTGCGTTCCCAACTCAATAACCCAGCATCAATATCAGATCAGGTCTAATTTCAATGTATTCTACATTATGGAGAAATGAGCACACGTTTTCCTGCCAGACAGCAAGGTGTTAAAATGTGCCTTTAACCTAAAAACATTTTTTTTTTTTTCGTAGTTTTAGATAAG
Organism: Rana muscosa; assembly: GCA_029206835.1. Taxonomy (NCBI): domain Eukaryota; kingdom Metazoa; phylum Chordata; class Amphibia; order Anura; family Ranidae; genus Rana; species Rana muscosa. The sequence continues at coordinate 253,453,024 of CM055121.1, read as the reverse complement.
AGTGTGGGAATGTTGGAATCTTTGCTAGGTTTTTGTTGCTGTCTGTGTCATTGGTAGATTTACAGTGCCTTAAAAAAGTATTCACATTTTGTCATGTTACAACCAAAAACATAAATGTATTTTATTGGGATTTTATGTACCGTATATACTCGAGTATAAGCCGAGATTTTCAGCCCTTTTTTTGGGGCTGAAAGTCCCCCCCTCGGCTTATACTCGAGTCATAGAAATTTTTACATTGTAAATATTACCTGTAAAGAAGTTGCGGCTGCGGCGTCCATCGTTCAAATTCCGCGGCGTCCATCGTTCAAAATTCCGCGGTCTCTTCCTGTTCCTTCCTTGATAGGCGAGTCTCAGCAGACACTCTCCGCCTATCACGAACGTTCTCTCATCCTCAGTTTTCCAGCAGACGTCTGTGATTGGCGGAATACCCAACACAGTGTCTGCTGGGAAAACTAAGGATGAGAGAATGATCGTGATAGGCGGAGAGTGTCTGCTGAGACTCGCCTATCAAGTAAGGAACAGGAAGAGACCGCGAAATTCGAACGATGGACGCCGCGGAATTCGAACGATGGACGCCGCAGCCGCAACTTCTTTACAGGTAATAATTACAATGTAAAAATTTCTATTTACAGGGAACAGCGAGCTAGGGAACAGTGGGGCATCGGCTTATACTCGAGTCAGTGAGGTTTCCCAGTTTTTTTGGGCAACATTAGGTACCTCGGCTTATACTCGAGTATATACGGTAATAGACCAACACAAAGTGACACATAATTGTGAAGTGGAAGGAAACTGATAAATGGTTTTCAAAATCTTTTACAAATAAATATGTGAAAAGTGTGGGGGGCATTTGTATTCAGCCCCCGAGTCAATACTTAGTAGAATCACCTTTCACTGCAATTACAGCTGCAAGTCTTTTTGGATATGTCTCTACTCTACCAGCTTCATCTAGAGAGTGACATTTTTGAACATTCTTCTTTGCAAAATAGCTCAAGCTCTGTCAGATTGGATGGAGAGCGTCTGTGAACAGCAATTTTCAAGTCTTGCCACAGATTCTCAATTGGATTTAGGTCTGGACTTGGGCAATTCTAACACATGAATATGCTTTGATCTAAACCATTCCATTGTAGCTCTGGCTGTATGTTTAGGGTCGTTGTCCTTCTGGAAGGTGACTCTCCGCCCGAGTCTCAAGTCTTTTGCAAACTCTAATGCCTTGTACACACGATAGGAATTTCCAATGGAAAAAGTCAGATGGACTTTTTCCATCGGAAATTCCTACCGTGTGTGTGCCCCATCGGAGAAATTCTGAAGAATTCCATCCGAGTTTAAATATAGAACATGTTCTATTTTACTCCGATGGAATTCCGTCGGAATTCCGATGTGCTTTTGGCCGGGAAAAAAGACCGATCGTGTGTACAGGGCATAAGGTTTTCTTCTAAGATTGTCCTGTATTTGGCTCCATCCATCTTCCCATCAACTCTGACCAGCTTCCCTGTCCCTGCTGAAGAAAAGCATCCCCATAACATGATGCTGCCACCACCATGTTTCAAGGTGGGGATGGTGTGTTCAGGGTGATGTGCAGTGTTAGTTTTCTGCCACACATAGAGCTTTGCTTTTAGGCCAAAAAGTTAAATTTTAGTCTCATCTGACCAGAGCACCTTCTTCCACATGTTTTCTGTGTCCCCCACATGGCTTCTCGTAAAACTGCAAACAGGACTTCTTATGGCATTATTCAACAATGGCTTTCTTCTTGCCACTCTACTGCACGACTAATAGTTGTCCTGTGGACAGATTCTCCCACCTGATCTATGGATCTCTGCAGCTCCTCCAGAGTTACCATGGGCCTCTTGGCGGCTTCTCTAAATAATGCTCTCCTTGCCCATCCTGTCAGTTTAGGTGGCTGGCCATGTCTTGGTAGGTTTGCAGTTGTGTAATACTCTTTCCATTTTCGGTTGATGGATTGAACAGAGCTCCGTGAGATGTTCAATGCCCAGGATATTTTTTATAACCTAACCCTGCTTTAAACTTCTCTACAACTTTATCCCTGACCTATCTGGTGTGTTCCTTGGCCTTCATGATGCTGTTTGTTCACGAATGTTCTCTAACAAACCTCTGAGGGCTTCACAGAACAGCTGCATTTAAACAGAGATTAAGTTACACACAGGTGGACTCTATTTACTAATTAGGTGACTGCTGAAGGCAATAATTTTCCTTCCACTTCACATGTGCCCCTTTGTGTTGGTCTATCACATAAAATCCCAAAAGAATACATGTTTGTTATGTTTTTGGCTGTAACATGACAAAATGTGGAAAATTTCAAGGTGTATGAATACCTTTTCAAGACACTGTACATTTGTTCTGTTGACCATTCATCTGGATAGAAATTGAGGTCAAATTCAAAATTTTACAGTTGTCACCTAAAAAACATGTAGAGGGAAATATTTAAACAAGGACACCTACTCTAATGACTACTGTCTAAAGATGGCCATGGATGTATAGATTTAATTCAGTCAGCCTGTCACCTGCACTACTGCTGGACCACAACATCCTTTGCTGTGTGTATGTGGGTTTGTGCCCCCTTATAGTCGGAAGCCATATTATCATCCCGGGCCCCACATCAGAAGAACATGGCACTGACTACAGAGTCCCTTTGATAGGTACAGTGCAGAGCGCCATCTCTCTCCACCGGCTCTTGTACATTTCCCCCCTGGACATCTTTCTCACGTAGGCTAAAAGGAAAGCCACTGTAAACTTTGTGAGGTGTTGCTTACCGTGTGTCAGGAACCATAAACCAGACAGAGACAGAAAGTGCAGTTAAAAACACACACATAATTAAATAGTAAAAATAACCCAGTTCAGGAACGTTGTTCAAAACAGAAGCCAGAGTTTGGATGCCAGAGCGGGTAATCAGACAAGCCGGGTCAGGAAACCAGAAGTCAGGAGCAAAAATCAGGAACAGGAATCGGAAGGGAAGTCAGCCAGTTCAAGTCATGCACAGGAAAGAAACGCACTGCAGATCATAGACCACGCAAGGGCAAGGAGGAAATGAGTGAAGCTGCTTAAATAGAAAAAAGGTAACCAGGTGAGTGACTGTGAGAACAACAAGTGGCTGGTCATTAACCAACACCTGAGCAGCTTCTGAGCACTAAAAGAAAAGAGCTGCTCGTTTAGTAGCAGGAGCCCAGCCCTGACACCGGGATACCAGGCTGGGTCCTAGGACTGGTTCTGTTCTGCAGTGGGGCTCTAAGAAAGGGGCCCAACTGCTCAGAAGGGTGAACGCCAGCACCAGTCCCCCTCCTCTGTCCTATGGGACCTCCATCTCCTTGACACCACCGCTTACACTCCCAAGCTGACTGCTCGCCCTTCCCATAACTTCAATTACTTACCCTGAAGTTTGCACACCAGCCATGCTTCAATCACACGCTCCCTGTCCAGCACAGCGAATCCTGAAAATTATGCCGAAATGTTGGCATTACATCATCATTACAGTGTTAGCATTATTTCCATTACAGCATACACAGAGGCCACATCATTGTGTAATGGAAGTAGTGCGTTTTACCTGACAAAGGACTGTTCTATGCAGCAAGTCACCACAACCTTGTCATCCAGCCACCACAGTTACGCAGCACAGTCAAGTCTGGGACGGCTTTGCTGTACATCAGTTCCTGAGCACATTCCCAGCTTGCCTACTGAACAGTAAGGAGCAGCAGCACACTGATACATCATCCCTCTGCTCCTTCTGCTATCTCCTCCTATCAGCATGATCTAACAGATCTTTGAACTACTTTACTTCTCGTATCTATTTTAATTTCACACACTATTTTGTCCTAGTGGCTATTATTTACAGTATATGTTGCTCAGATTTTATTTCCTATGATTGTCAGCTCTATGTAATGGTCATAAGACTTGATTGAAGCTAGGTTCACACTGCGAATTTGATACGACTTTCAAAGCGATAATGTTGTGCTACTCGGATGATGCTTGGATAAGGTCTGCATATTCCACGGGCCAAAATCACACTGGAATCACACCAAAGTTGTACGGGAACCTTTTCCAAAATTGGTTCGCGCTGAGTCACTTTGATGTGAACGGAAACCATTCAAAATAATGAGATTTCCATTGTCATTCGACTCTCAAGTTGCACCTGAAATCACACTAGTGTAAACCAGGCCTAAGGGATTTCAAGTATTACATCATGGCCCCTAGATGGAGCTGACGATCAAAGGAAATAAACATTATAGGCAAAATACAAGCACTAGTCATGACAACTGTGCAAATGCTTGAGGCAATTGGTTTATGTAAGCGAAAAAACACTGCAAGTAGGCATTTGACCTACTTGAATTTGCTGGGCTTTTGCTTGCAATGTTTTAAGCTGGTGACAGGGGGTTTGATTTACTAAAGGCAAACCCATTTTGCACTACAAGTGCACTTGGAAATGCAGTCGCTGTAGATCTGAGGGTAAGATCTGAAATGAGGGGAAGCTCTGCTGATATTATCATCCAATCATATACAAGCAAAAATGCTGTTTTTAATGCTGTTTTTTATGTAGCGCCCTGCTACCAATGAGTGTGCGCTATATGTTAAATTATAGTTATCTGAGCAATAGTTTGGCTCAGAGGGATTGTGTTATAAATTGCACTCTGTTTCAGTTCAGCTGGTTGTGTGATTTCCCTCCTGACAGTGGGTGTCGCTGCCACCGCTGGTCAGGATTGGAAAGGCTACAGGCTGGACGTATTGAGTATCTCTTTCCCAGCAAGCAGCCCAGGGGGCGTGGTGAACCCACTGTGCATGCTGGGAGGGGGTAATTAAGTAACAGACGCCATTAGGGCAAGGAGAGATTTTGGGGTCGTGTCTTCTGTCCCCACCTGAGGGCCCTCATGGCCTCAGGGAAGTGTTGGCAGTTTTCGCCTCGGGGGCATGTTGGCCTGAGGCTTCGTTACTGACGGGTAGGCCCAGGAGTTGCTAGGGCCTACTGATCCTGGGATGATCCTGTGTCATCTTGCCTGCTGGAAGGGACCAAGCAATTGAGGACTCAATTGGAGGATGCATCCGGATCCTAATCTACCTCACAGTGCTGCCGGAACAGCTGAAAGATTCTAACACTGAGAGCTGTGTTTTTCATTCAGAAGGTAACCCAAGTAAAGGTTATTCCAAGTCTGTGGCAGAGACTGTTCTATTTACACCAAATCTGAGGCAGAAACTGTTCTAATTACACCAAATCTGTGGCAGAGACTATCTGTGATCGAGCTACGCATCGGCTGCTAGGCCAGTGAGATTGGGCCTATCCCATGTTTGCTGAGTCCAGCGTGGAGGCAGTTATTCCTCTGGACCTAGGAGAATTCTTATGAGTCGCAACTAAGGTACCTGAGTCCTCCCCATCCCTTCATCCCCTCTGTTGGAAACTTTATTTCAAATAAACCCTTGAAAGAGACTTTTGTGTTGGTGCAAACTTCTTCTAGACAACTCTTCAAGGAAAACCCCTGAGACGAGCATACGGAACAGTGAGGCAAGGCCCAAAATTAAACCAGCGGCCCTTACGGGGGTATTGCTATATTTATTTTCCATGCATGTCCCCCTCAGGTCTACAGCGACTGCACTTCCAAGTGCAGTGCACTTGTAGTGTAAAGTGGACTTGCCTTTAGTAAATAAACCCCAGGGTCTTTTTAAACGCTAAAATCAGATTAACCACTTGTCCACCGCCCACTGTGTATTGACGGCGGGCGGAGGACGCTCTCGTTCTGGGAGGACGTCATATGACGTCCTCCCTTTGAACAGGGATTGCGCGCGATCGCGGGCGCGCATCCGTGTGCTGTCGGTGGCGGCGTGTCAATGAGACACCGCTCGTCACTGACAGGGGTGAATAGCCGCCGGCAAGTGCGGTTAACCCCGTGGTCGGCCGTGATAAAGTCACGGCTGATCACAGATTCTTCCTGCTTGTGTTACACGCTGCAGGCGCAAGATCGGTAGCGCGCTGCGCGTGTCCGTCGGTGACAGTGTGTTCCCGAGAACACTACTCGTCACCGACGATGGTACACAGCCATTGGCCAGGGCTGTGTGCCATGTGATCGGCTGTGATCCATTCACAGCCTGATCACTAAATGTAAACAAAGATTTGTATCTAACTGTTGCCAGCTCTTCTCTCCTCACACACCGTTTCCAGTGTGAGGAGAGAAGAGCCAGGAGCAGTGAGTTACAGATCTATGTCAGTAGTGTCTGCACCAACACCACACCTGTCCCATCGCCCCCCCCCCAATTGTCATCTGTCACCCAACAGTCACCCCATAAGTGCACCTGTCACATCAGAGACTGCCATCAGTGACCATCAGCGGTGCAACCGTCACCCATCAGTGACGTGCCCTGTCACCCGTCACCCATCAGTGACGTGCCCTGTCACCCATCAGTGACCGTGCCCCGTCACCCGTCAGTGACCGTGCCCCATCACCCGTCACCCATCAGTGACCTTGCCCTGTCACATAAGAGACTGCCATCAGTGACCATCAGCCCTGTCACCCGTCACCCATCAGTGACCGTGCCCTGTCACCCGTCACCCATCAGTGACCGTGCCCTTTCACCCGTCACCCATCAGTGACAGTGCCCTGTCACCCAGTAACCGTGCCCTGTCACCCGTCACCCATCAGTGACCATACCCTGTCACATATCACCTGCCACATAAGAGACTGCCATCAGTGATCATCAGCGGTGCAACCGTCACCCATCAGTGACCGTGCCCTGTCACCCATCACCCGTCACCCATCAGTGACCGTGCCCTGTCACCCATCACCCATTAGTGACCATCAGCGGTGCACCCATCATCCATCAGTGACCGTGGCCTGTCACCCATCAGTGACCATCTCCCGTCACACCATCATCACCTATCAGTGAACGTCACCTGCCACCCATCGCACAGCCCATCAGTGATCGTCACCTGCTACCCATCTGTCACCTGTCGCACAGCTACCCGCCACACAGCCATGTCCAAAAGACTATATACCAGTGAGGAGGCATTCCAGATCCTCTCCATGACTGATGAGAGCACCGGGGAGTTCTCAGCAGATTCCAATTCTGATTCCGAATCAAATTCGGAATTTGAACCGATCGAATACAGTAACGATTCGGATGAAGAATGGGTCCCTCCTAAAAGGGCACGGCACTCTGGAAACCAGGCAGCCGCCAGCAACCAGGATTATATTCCCAGGCCCAGTACCAGCGCTGCCACCACCAATAGGCCCCGGGAACAAAGGCCTAGTACCAGCGCTGCCGCCAGCAAAAGGCCCAGTACCAGCGCCTCCGCCAGCAAAAGGCCCCAGGAACAAAGACCCAGTACCGATGCTGCCGCCAGCCAAAGGCCCCAGGAACAAAGGCCCAGTACCAGTGCTGCCACCAGCGAAAGGCCCCACGAACAAATGGCCAGGGCCAGTACCGGAGCTGCCACATCACACCCGAGTACCAGCACAGGAAATTTAACTCCCCCAACTACTGGAGTGTCACTTCCCTTAAGAGCCAGTTCTACATACATGCCAGATGGTCTTGCCAACCCAACATGGCTGCCTTCCGACTCGGGATCACCAATTATTCCCCCTTTCACAGCACAGCCAGGTGTGCAGGCCAACACTCAGAATTTCAGAGAGCTTGATTATTTTCAACTTTTTTTGCCCGACACTATTCTGCAGTTCATTGTGGAGCAGACTAACTTATATGCCCAGCAGTATATTGCCGACAACCCCCAATCATCTTATGCCCGTCCATTTGAGTGGAGAGATTTGGATTTGGAGGAGTTCAAAATGTTTTTGGGCCTTACCATAAACATGGGGCTTACAAAAAAAAATCAAGGACATGCCTATTGGTCCATAAAACCCATCTACCACATGCCCATGTATTCTTACGTAATGCCCAGGATCCGATATGAGATGATAATGAGATTCTTGCATTTTAATGACAACACCCAGTGCCCTCCCCGCAACCATCCAGATTCCGATAAGCTGTATAAACTTCGCCCACTGATAAATTTCCTTTCCAATCGATTTGCAGAACTCTATGTCCCCGAGAAACATATATGTGTGGATGAGTCCCTGGTACCCTTTTCAGGCCGGCTAGGAATAAAACAATATATTCCTAGCAAAAAGGCCAAATCCGGTGTAAAATTTTACAAGCTCTGTGAGAGAGCCACGGGATATCTTTCTGCGTTCCGCATATATGAAGGAAAAGATTCCCAGCTCCAGCCCCCTGAGTGCCCAGCCTACATAGGCACAGCTGGAAAAATTGTATGGGATCTGGTTTACCCACTTCTAAAACAAGGCTATCATTTATACCTGGACAACTTTTATACCAGCCTGCCCCTTTTCAGACACTTGTACCTCGAAAAAACCCTGGCCTGCGGAACCACCAGGAAAAATAGGAAGGGCTTCCCACAATCAATTGTGAACAAAAAGCTGCAAAAGGGGGAAAGAGCAACACTAAGGTGCGAAGAAGTGCTGGCCTTGAGGTGGAAGGATAACAGGGACGTGCACATGATGTCCACCATTCATGATGACACTGCAGTTGTAGTTCAGCGAAGACGAGGTCCCATCGAAAAGCCGACTTGTGTCCAGGACTATAATCTCTACATGGGGGGGGGGGGTTGATTTCAATGATCAAATGATTCAGCCCTATTTGTCCATTAGGAGGTCCCGATTCTGGTACAAGAAGGTAGCAATTTATCTCATCCATTTGGCCATGTATAATTCCTACGTAGTTTACACCAAATCAACAGACAACCCAGTCCCCCTCCTACTATTCTCAGAAGAAGTAGTCACATCCCTCATCTATCAACAAAGACCCCCCGAAGAAAACCTTCGCTCTGATGCTGTTAGCAGACTTCATGGATGGCACTTCCCGTACAGCATCCCACAATCCGAAGCAGGCCGAAGACGGCAAAAAAGATGTCGTGTGTGCAGCAAAGGAGGAATTCGAAAAGATACCAGCTACCATTGTCCCCGGTGTCCCTCCCAACCTGGCCTTTGCATTGGTGAATGCTTCGAATTTTATCACACATCCGTAAAATATTAGCCCATATTTTTAACAATTTCCTCCCCATTTTCATAATCTGTGCTGACCATTTTCCATGCTTCCCTAAATAACCATGCCACTGCCTTCCACGTGAACTGACCCTGGCCTGCTTTTTGACTATGCCTCTGCCTACTGTTTGGACTGCTTCCACGTGAACTGACCCTGGCCTGTTTTGTGATTATGCCTCTGCCTACCGTTTGGACTGCTTCCACGTGTATTGACCCTGGCCTGTTTTGTGATTATGCCTCTGCCTACCGTTTGGACTGCTTCCACGTGTACTGACCCTGGCCTGTTTTATGGACTATGCTTTTACCTACCACTTGGACTGATCTGTTGCCCTGCTACTGTAGTACACAGGGGTCTCACATATGTGAGGGGCTCCAGAATTGTTTTTCCGGATGGAGAAAACAATTTTTTTGTTTTCTCCGGGTTTAATTTCCGGGTTAGGGTCTGGAGTCCGGAGGCTTCATAGAGATTTGGGTGGGTCGAAGCCTCTACCCCTGTGCCCCTGTGCACAGGTCTTACCCGATTGCCGCCCTCAGCCTGCTGCTGACTTACTGCCATCATGCCTTTGCCTGCCGCATGAATGGACCACACAACTGCCTGCTACCTGGACTATGCAAATAATTAGCTGTGGCAAGAGGCAGTATGTTTATAAAGGGCTGGAGAGCGGTACAATAATGAGTGTCTGCAGGTAACGGTGAACCAGGACCAATAATATGGCTGTGCTGGCTGTCTCTGCCTGGACAATTTCTATGGACAAATGCTTTGGCTGTGCTGAAAATATCCTTGTGCTGACCATAGACAATATTCCTGCCTGCTGCATGGATAATTACTATTGCTGTCGCTAAGCACATGCCCGACTGCTGCCTGGACCAGTGCTCTCTTCTGTGGACACTACTAAAAGCACAGGTAATACTTTTTTTTTACGCAATAGAATTTATTTTGGATTGTAATTCTTGGTATGTACATGCTATGTGTTAGAAATATGAAGGGCCTTCAAAAATAATAGGTTGCCAGGAAATTATATATGTAATGTATGCTCCTAGAACGCCTGATGGTGCTACTTCAATGTTGGGCCTCTGTATGTGGCCAGGCTGTGTAAAAGTCCCACACATGTGGTATCCCCATACTCAGAAGGAGTAGCAGAATGTATTTTGGGGTGTCATTTTTGCTATGTATTTGCTATGTGTTGGAAATATCTTATAAATGGACAACTTTGTGTAAATAAAATGCGTTTTCATTTTTTTTCCACATTTTCAAAAAACTTCTGGAAAAAAAATAACCGTTCAAAAGACTCATTATGCCTCATAGATTATACGTTGGGGTGTTAGCTTTCCAAAATGGGGTCATTTTGTGGGCAATTCCATTGTCCTGGTGCTCCAGGGCCTTCAAAAGTGTAATAGGTGGTTGAGAAATGAGATGTGCAATTTATGCTCGTAGATTGCCTGATGGTGCTACTTCAATGTTGGGCCTTTGTATGTGGCCAGGCTGTGTAAAAGTCCCACACATGTGGTATCCCCATACTCAGGAGTAGTAGTATAATGTATTTTGGGGTGTCATTTTTGCTATGTATTTGCTATGTGTTGGAAATATCTTATAAATGGACAACTTTGTGTAAAAAAAATGCGTTTTCATTTTTTTTCCACATTTTCCAAAAACTTCTGGAAAAAAAATAACCATTCAAAAGACTCATTATGCCTCATAGATTATACGTTGGGGTGTTAGTTTTCCGAAATGGGGTCATTTTGTGGGCAATTCCATTGTCCTGGTGCTCCAGGGCCTTCAAAAATGTAATAGGTGGTTGAGAAATGAGATGTGTAATTTATGCTCGTAGATCGCCTGATGGTGCTACTTCAATGTTGGGCCTTTGTATGTGGCCAGGCTGTGTAAAAGTCCCACACATGTGGTATCCCCATACTCAGGAGTAGTAGTAGAATGTATTTTGGGGTGTCATTTTTGCTATGTATTTGCTATGTGTTGGAAATATCTTATAAATGGACAACTTTGTGTAAATAAAATGCGTTTTCATTTTTTTTCCACATTTTCCAAAAACTTCTGGGAAAAAAATAACCGTTCAAAAGACTCATTATGCCTCATAGATTATACGTTGGGGTGTTAGCTTTCCAAAATGGGGTCATTTTGTGGGCAATTCCATTGTCCTGGTGCTCCAGGGCCTTCAAAAGTGTAATAGGTGGTTGAGAAATGAGATGTGCAATTTATGCTCGTAGATTGCCTGATGGTGCTACTTCAATGTTGGGCCTTTGTATGTGGCCAGGCTGTGTAAAAGTCCCACACATGTGGTATCCCCATACTCAGGAGTAGTAGTAGAATGTATTTTGGGGTGTCATTTTTGCTATGTATTTGCTATGTGTTGGAAATATCTTATAAATGGACAACTTTGTGTAAAAAAAATGCGTTTTCATTTTTTTTCCACATTTTCCAAAAACTTCTGGAAAAAAAATACCCGTTCAAAAGACTCATTATGCCTCATAGATTATACGTTGGGGTGTTAGTTTTCCGAAATGGGGTCATTTTGTGGGCAATTCCATTGTCCTGGTGCTCCAGGGCCTTCAAAAATGTAATAGGTGGTTGAGAAATGAGATGTGTAATTTATGCTCGTAGATCGCCTGATGGTGCTACTTCAATGTTGGGCCTTTGTATGTGGCCAGGCTGTGTAAAAGTCCCACACATGTGGTATCCCCATACTCAGGAGGAGTAGCAGAATGTATTTTGGGGTGTAATTTGTTGTATGCATATGCTCTGTGAGAGAAATAATCAGTTAATATGCCAATTTTGTAAAAAAAAAAAAAAAAAAAAAATTCTTCATTTGGAAAGAATTGTGGGAAAAAAATACAACTTAAAAACACTCACCATGCTACTTAATTAATACCTTGGAATGTCTACTTTCTAAAAAGGGGTCATTTGGGGGTATTTGTACTTTTATGACTTGTTAGTATCTCAAGAAATGAAATAGGCCGTCAGTACTTCAGGTGTGATCAGATTGATCAATTTTCAGGGATTGGCACCATAGTTAGTAGACTCTATAACTTTCACAAAGTCCAAATAATATACACTAATTTGGGTTATTTTTACCAAAGATATGTAGCAGTATAAATTTTGACCAAAATTTATGAAGAAAAATTACTAATTTGCTAGCTTTTATGACAGAAACTAAGAAAAAGGCAAATTTTCACAAAATTTACGGTCTTTTTTTATTTATAGCACAAAAAATAAAAAACCCACTAGTGATTAAATACCACCAAAAGAAAGCTCTATTTGTGTGAAAAAAAGGACGTAAATTTTATTTGGGTACAGTGTTGCATGACTGAGTAATTGTCATTCAAAGTGTGAGAGCACCGAAAGCTGAAAATTGGTCTGGGTAAGAAGGGGGTTTAAGTGCACAGTATTGAAGTGGTTAAAGGGGTTGTAAAGGTTTACTTTTTTTTTTTTAAATAACAAACATATCATACTTACCTCCACTGTGCAGTTCGTTGTGCACAGAGGGGTCCCGATCCTCGTCTTCTGGGGTCCCTCAGCGGCTGTCTCGGCTCCTCCCTGCATCAGCTAACCCCCCTGGGAAGCGCTTTCCCAAGGGGGTTACCTTGCGGGCGTGCTCCCGAGTCCTGTATTCGGCGTCCATAGCCGCCAACTACAGGACTCGGCCCCGCCCCCTGGCCCTCTCATCATTGGAGTTGATTGACAGCAGTGCGAGCCAATGGCTGCGCTGCTATCAATCTATCCAATGAAGAGCCGAGAACAGCCGAGAAGACCGGGCCAAGAAACCAGCGTGTTCACGACGCAGGACTTTCGAGGGCTTAGGTAAGTAAACGGGGGGCTGGTAAGCATCGGATGTTTTTTCACTTTAATGCATAGGATGCATTAAGGTGAAAAAACGCAAAGCTTCACAACCCCTTTAAAGTTTGCATTCCCAGTACCATTTAACATTGTTCAAGAAAACTGGAAAACGATATTATAATTAAACACCAGAGGGCGCCAACTGGCTTTCCAAAAATATAACATTGGGGTCTATTTATACTACCAGATACAAATCCTTTTCATTCTTCCACTCCTTCCCAATGTTTCCCCCTTAAAGTGTAGTGTACAAAATAACAAAAATGTCACAAAAAAATATAAAAAATTAATCTGCTGTCAGGAAGTTTCTGATCAAGTGTTCCTCCGATTTCAAAGGAAATTAAATGTATGAAGGGGAAAAATCTATCTGTAAAATAGATTCTGCGGAATCATTTTCATGTTTGTTGAAATACAATGGAAGCAAGCAGAGGATTAGTTGACAGCAGCTTTATAATAAGGAGAAAATGAGGAATTCATTATTTCACATACAGTAAAAAAAAAAGTAAAATAGAGATTTTTTGTCCCTAAAGTAGCCAATGACAAATATAATGTTAAGGAGGAACGCTGATGTAAAGAAGAGTTTTCCTGTAAGGAGGGGTTGGTGGGAGCCATGCCGGTGTCACCAATGACAGCTATGACATGTTGGGTTGGAGAAGTGGCCTAACACCATGACATCTTCAGCAACCTTTTACAAAAAGCCCCCCTGTGCAATTCCAGATCCCATAGATAGTACATACCAGCACTCCTCATCAAATAGTGCAACCGCTTCCTATTACATATGGAGACATGGGAGGGGGGTCTCTCCTCAGAAATTGCTGGCCCCTTGATGACCCTACATTCGTCATCTGCAGCAGGATGGGCTGGATGCTACAAATATGGGTCCCCTAGTGCAGTGGTTTTCAACCCTGCCCTCAAGTACCCCCAACAGGCCATGTTTGCAGGTTTCCCTTATCTTACACAGGTGCTCTAAATCAGAGTCAATGGCTTGGTATTTTGGACAGCTATTTTATAACATGACCTGTTGGGGGTACTTGAGGACTGAGGTTGAGAACCACTGCCCTAGACACGTCTGCGTGCATGCTAGGGGTGGCCTCTAGGGGGCGCACAATTGAAGTGCTCAGGCAGTTCTGCAAACATCAGGACAGAGGTGGATCGAGGGGCCAAGATGTAGCATTTGAAAATGAGGAGTTCTGGTATGTCCTATCCAGGGGATCTGGTATTGCATCCGGGGGCTTTTTGTAAAATGTTGCTAAAGGTGAACGTAGACTTTAATGTACTAAGCTGTTCTGAGCACCACAAACTGAAAATGCTTTTTAATTCATTTTTAAGATTCAAAGCAAACTCACCCCTCTACCCATCCGTGTCTCCATACTTTGTTTTGTAGAGGAATCACTTTGGAAAAAAGCACACCTAGCATTTCTAGCTGCGGCCATCTTATGTAAGGGCAGATGACTCATGTAGCATTTACTCCCTGGAATCCATTTGCCCTTAGTTCAGACATGCAGACAGGAGGGTGTGCTTAGCTGAGAAAGCCCTTCTCCTGTTTAGACTCTTGGGATCAATGACATCATTTTGGCCTAGGCCAGACACCAGGAAGCAGCTGAAAAAAAGCTAAAAAAAAACAAGTTCAAAACAAGTAAATATAATATACCTTCCTATCTACAGGTATTTAGTAATTCTAGCAGCATAAGGATTAAAATTAGTTCATGCCGATTGAGAAAGTTTAGTTCCACTTTAAGTTCAACTATGAGAGCGACTACAAAAGGCAAAAGGGCCCCCTAAAACAAAAAGTGTTTTTTATCCATAGAAAGGAACATTATTTCCATACCTCCTAACTTTTTGAGATGGGAATGAGGGACACCTATCAACAAAAGTATGCAGGCATAGGACACACCCCTTGCCACGCCCCCTTAAAGGAGAATTGTACAAAACCCACAAGTGTTTTTATTACCACTACTATCTACCTTTATATTGGCTTTTAGAATTTACAAACGCAGCAATTTACAAATCAGATAAAAGGTTTAGCGCTGGGAAACACTTTTTGATAGATAAAAAGTGCATTTTATATACAATAGATAGATAGATATACATAAGATAAGACCAAAATGAGGGACAAATGAGAAGGAAAGAGGGACAGAGGGACATTGCTCCAAATCAGGGACAGTCCCTCGAAATCAGGGACAGTTGGGAGTTATGTTATTTCCCTGACATGTATGGGTGGAATGTTTTGGGTTTCTTTCAGATGTAAATAGCTGATTTATATTTAGGTTACTTTACCTCAATATTAAAGTGCTGGGAGAAGAAGAGGAGGATCGGGGCTGCTCTGTGCAAGCATAACATGTTTCTTATTAACCACTTAAGGACCGCCTCACACCGATATACGTCGGCAGAATGGCACGGCTGGGCACATCAACGTACAGGTACGTTGCCCTTTAAGAGCCCAGCCGTGGGTCACGCGCGTGCCACCGCCGCCGCGCTCGTGACCCGGGCCTGAGCTCCGTGACCGCGCCCGCGGGACCCACGGACCCGATCGCCGTCGGGTGAGAGGTCAGTGTAAACAAACCTTTCCCCGTTCTTTTTTCGTGGCATGTCAGTGATCGCCTGTTCCCTGTCATCGGAACAGACGATCAGTGACGTGTAAGAATCACTTCTTAGGGTACACTTAACCCCTACAGCGCCACCTAGTGGTTAACCCCTTCACTGCCAGTGTCATTTTCACAGTAACCAGTGCATTTTTATAGCACTGATCGCTGTAAAAATGACAATGGTCCCAAAAATGTGTCAAAAGTGTCCGTCGCAGTCACGAAAAAAACGCTGATCGTCGCCATAACTAGTAAAAAAATTTTTTTTTAGAGAAATGCCATAAAACTACCCCCTATTTTGTAAACGCTATAACTTTTGCGCAAACCAATCAATAAACGGCGATTGTGATTTTTTTTTTTACCAGAAATATGTAGAAGAATAAGTATCGGCCTAAACTGAGGAAAAAATAAGGTTTTTTATATATTTTTGGGGGATCTTTCTTATAGCAAAATGTAAAAAATATTGAATTTTTTTCCAAATTTTCGCTCTATTTTTGTTTATAGCGCAACAAATAGAAACCGCAGAGGTGATCAAATACCACCAAAAGAAATCTCTATTTGTGGGAAAAAAAGGACGCCAATTTTGTTTGGGAGCCACGTCGCACGACCGTGCAATTGTCAGTTAAAGCGACGCAGTGCCGAATCCCAAAACGGGGCCTGGTCCTTTAGCTGCATATTGGTCCGGGGCTAAAGTGGTTAAAAAAAAAAAAAAAATCTGCCTTTAATATCACTTTAAAGTCATATACTTTATAGTATTATAGTATTTATTTTATAGTATTTGTTATAACTAAAATCATTATTACAAGCTTCACTGAAAAAATTAGTTTTTAGGGTTTATCTAAAGTGGACAAAATAAGAGATAGAAAGATGGGGTAGGGAGTTTTGGAGGATGGGAGAGGCTCTTGAGAAGTCCTGGAGGTGAGCCAGGGGCGTACGTACAGGGGTCACAATTGCAACCTGACCACATGGTCCAGGGGGGCCGTGTGGTCCCCTTTACATCAGGACAGGAGGGCGGTGGGGGGTGGCCTATACAGAAACCGATACGATCAGTTCCTCTACATGCTGCCCCACTGCCCCTCCTATCCACCCCCTGCTGTCCCCGGGCCCCTGTGTGCTCTTCCGCCCCCCCTTGCCTTCCCCTGCAGCGCTGCTGGATTCCCCCCTCCCCTCTCCCACCAGCTGCTGTGGGGGATGCCGTCAGAATAGAAAGCAGGGAAGGGGCTGGAAAATGTGTAATTTACCGGCCACTTCCTTGTCTTAATGAATAGTCAGTGATCCGTACCAAATCATAACTGAGGCATAGTGAACTATGTTTACTATGTTTCAGTTTGTGAGTGAATGGGAGACTCTTTCATTCTGTGCAGCTGAGCCTGCAGAGAAGGAGTTTATGAGCTGTGCCCTCAATCTCCTTTCTCCGTCTCAGAAGTGAGGCATCTGGGGTCTGGTTAGGCCTCTGATATTTCACCAAAGCCCCCCAACTGAGCTCCTAAAATTTTAAAATAAATAAATAAAATAAAATGGTAAAAAATAAAATAACAAAAAAAAAAAACTACTGACACTAGCAGTGGAGCTACCAAGGTAAGAAAGGTTGCACTTGTGACCAGGCCCTGGCATTCTGCCACCGTGGGGGACCCCTGGCTGGAAGTCAGGGGGGCCCTTTATGATTTCTTGCACCGGGGCCTGAAGATTCTAGTTACGCCTCTGAGGTGAGCATGGGGGGGAGGGGGGGTGGGAGATGATGAAGATAGACAGCAGAAGGTCTGGGAGGAGCAAAGGGGAAGTTTTGGATGATATTTTGGGATCTGGTTGGTGATGGTGCTCAGGGCAGAGTTGTAAATAGCTTTGTATGTTGTTGTTAGTGTAGCAACCGGCCCTCTTTCTCCACTATCCTTGGCTCGCTCACAGGAGAAAAAGGCACACCATGCCACCCATGCCCATACCCCCTGGTTTGCAGAGGTTAAGCACACTTGTTTTAACTTACGGGTCTTGCAGCAAGGTTCCCCTCAAAGCTGATTTCTGTCCCTAGGATGTAAGGACAAAGTCTCTATACCCCAAGTAACTCCAAGGATCACACCAGTATCAACTCCAACGTAGAGTTTATTTTCCTTATGCATGAACATCCACAAAGTTGAGAAGAGAGAAAGGTGTTAGGAAGACAGATTAATTCAGGCACTCCTGGCTTCTTCGCCACTCGATCCCGAGTGGGTATAGCTCACCCGGATAGTCACCCAAGGGCACTAGCAGCCGGCATGTAGCTCAAACAGTCTATCAAATTCCCTAATGGATGCGTTCAGGAGATCCTCTGCCACAGAATCTATAGTGTCCCGAACCTCCTAATGGTCCCGTTGTTTAAATCCCTTTTCGGATGGCTGACATCCCTCCAGAGAGTTACTTCACTGTAATCTCTCACCAGTCCTTCGGAACGGTCCTCCCCCAGCCTCCTCTTCCAGAAACGGGTCCCCTCGCAAGGCGGCACCCTGGGATTCCTCCTCACGAAGTGGGCTCCAGCTAAAGGTGCTGGGCCCAGGGCTAAAGTTGCAGTCCCAGGACTAAAGGTGCCTGGGACTGAAGCGCATGTGGCCCCATAGCCTGGAGGGCCATGCACTTTAACTTGGACCGTAGGTTCTCCCTCCGGTCGTGGGCCCCAGGAATTGCTCCCTCTCCCGGGCGTGGGCCCCAGGAATTGCTCCTCTCTCCGGGTGTCCGCCCCTTTTGTACCCTCTCCCGGCATTCACAGCAGGTAGACCACGCCCACTGCAGGCTGCCGAGAGAGGACACCAAATCGCTACTCCATCACCTGTGGTTCAACCCAGAGTACAAGTGACAGCGCCACCCATACTTCTAAGGGGAACTGCACGCCAGGTGAAACAGCAGCAAGGCAGAGTCCAGTAAATTGGAAGATTCGAGCCAACTACCACTCGAATCACCCCTAAATTTAGTGTAGCAATCCCTAAATTTAGGGCCCCCGCTACATTAGTAATTAGAATTTTTTCCGTTGGGGAGATGGAAGCTTGTGGAGGGATTAGCAGAGAGGGTGGTGGACACTGAGTCGTTGGTAAGATGGATGAGTCTATAAGTAGCATTCATGATGGACTTGAAGAGGGGATAGCCTGTGTAGAGGTAAGCCAATGACGAGGGAGTTGCAACAGCCAAGCCAAGAGATAACAAGGGTGTGAATTGGCACCTTGATGGTGTCATTGGTTGAGAATGGGTTTATTTTGGAAAAATTTGGGAAATTAAGTTGGCAAGATTTGGACAGTAATTAGATGTGAGGCACTACATTGCCATATATCACATTTCTTTTAAAATGGAACCTGTCATTCTCTATATCCATGTACACATTCTAGACTTGGGGGAGTGAAGCTGAAAATAGCAAGCTTCACTCTGATTGCCCTACAACTGCAGTCTATGAACCAGAGAATGGCCGCTTTTATTCTTCTTACAAAAACGATTTTGCTTTGGGACAAGTTAATTTTAAGCTTTGAGCTCACAGTGCAATCTCCACAAATTGCAGAGTAAAGGGATTTTACACTACGATCCACAGGCCAAGTATAGATCTCATCTAATGCACAGTACATGCTGTGAACAGAAGGATATCACTGCTTGAATAAAAGTATTGCTGTACATTAGAAGTGTTCTCAGATGGGGTGGGTCACCACTAGAAACAGCAGCAAAAATATATGATTACTTCAGTGCAAACTTCAAGTTTTCCATTTATTCTATATTAATGTAAAGCAGAGCACAGTGAAGCTGACCAAAATACTGATCACTGTGGCTCTCTCACTAAGCATTAAAGGAGAACTAAACCCAAGAACAAAAATGCAATATGTTGCAGCTTACAGTCCTTAGATATGGTGATTGCATTTGTTCTCTCGTTTGCCCCGCAAGACGTCATCTATGATGAAACATGTTGGGCGGAGCTTGCTGTGACGTCATCACGCCTACCGGAAGTGAACCGGAAGTACGCCGGCTAAAGCGATCTCTGTGGTTTTGGATGGTTTTTACATCGCTGTTTATTGTTTTACCCCTGTGAGTGCAATTGTTAGCTTTTTTAAGAATAAATATATGCAGTTTTCACACAATGTGAAGCATGCGATCTTGTTTTTCTAGGTACTCACCTTCATGCACGGACCCCTTGTGGCGATTGCTGGGAAGGAGTCATTTGAAGGAGAGAGAGCGTCTTTCCAGTGATGCGATTTCCAGAAAAATGGTAGAGAGGACCAATGTGGAATTTTATCTATAATGTAAGTTTGACTCTTGTTTGTTCTGAGAGTCATTAGTATCTTGTAAGAAAATTTGGATCTCTTTTTGGAGGTGGATCACAGTGGAGGAAGCTGTTTTTGAATAATTCTTGGGATTGTGTCACAAGAGACTTTTGATTTATTAAAACTTTTTATTTCATGAAGTTTTTACTAATACTGTATATGTTTGTCACTATCGAGTGAGGTGTATGTTTCACTTTCACATTTAATTTATGGACTTTTTGCTGTGATAGATATTTCATAGTGTGCTAGTGGCTCTGTTATTTCACAAACATTTATTTTTTATTTTTTACATAAGCATTAAGTCTTTTTTTATACGTATAGTATTTATGCGTTGAATGTGGACACGTTTGTGGCAGTGGCTGGGATCTTATATTGCCGTTCCTCATATATTAGTCGCAGGGTGGTCTGAGTTCACCTTGCATTCATCACACATCCACCCGTGTCTCCCTATAAACTTAAAGTGATTGTAAACGATCGCCTTGTAAAACAACCCAATTCAGTTTAAAAATGAAATAAAAGGCAAACATTTTTTGTATAGATATAAAAAAAAAAACATAATAAATAAAAAATGTCCACTTTTTTTGTAAGTGATAACATTCCCTCTGTTCTCAGCTGCATAAGAGCTGGGGGAGGAGAAGAAACAGCACACTGATCTTCCAAGTGAAAGGCTGTGCAGGGGGGGGGGGGGTGTCAGGTCAAGTCTGATCATTGGAGGAGAGCAGACTGAGTTCCCAGCACATCTAGGAAACTGTGCTCTCTCATGCCTAGTGTGGTCAGTTTTTTTGAATAGGAAAGCAGAGGGACTGGCAGGAACAGCAGGGATTTCAGACAAATGAAACAAAAAAAAAGAGAACAGGATACTTTTTTCATACAAGTACATGGTGCAGCAGGCACATATAAGGAATTTGAAATGCTGGGGTAACAAACACTTTGAGTGCCCCCCCATGCCTTGTGTCTCCTTATACACTGAAGAAGGCTGCTGCAAGCACAAAGGTTGGGAGCGCACAAAGGTTGGGAGCTACCCCAGTGTCCTCTGTGCACATAGCTCAGTGCTCCTTGCCAGGGGCATGTTCCTGCAACTTACCCCAACCCTGGAAAGAGAGAGATAAAAATTATGATTTACCTCCCAGCGCACTGCAAAGAGTGTGCTGAATTCTGCATTTCCTGAAAAATATCTGGCCCCATAATACAACTGTAGGGATGGTGCAGCATGGTGCAGAGACAATAATTCACACAGGCAGGTGGAATAGAAGACTTGTATTGAAGCAATGCAGTAACAGTTCACAACAAACCCAATGAGAAGGCCGGGTGCGCTTAATTTCCAGCAACGTGAAGGAAGCAGATTCCAGCTCGACTGACAGCATCTGTTGAGAAGAGACAGAATATGGCCTAGTTGTCTAGTGCTCAATCGGAAAAGTGTCCAGAAGAGAGGCGACCCTACGCTTTCCCTCCTCATCAGGAACCTTTCCCTAATGCAAGTACTGTTTCTAACAGATGGGGTACCTTTCCTTACTCTGCCCACTCGCAAAACGCGCACCAAAACTGTGAGCCAGGGTCTTGAATAGGCTCTGCCTGACCCAAGATGGTGGCTTGATTTACATGGGGTGGCAGCACCCAACTGGATCGCTTCCCCAGAGACCCAGGAAACCATAGAGGAACCATGTTCCTCCTGACCTACTCTCGGACTGAAGTGCAGCTGCAGAACAGCGCCACCTGCAGGAGAGAAAGTAGACTTCATCTGCCTACACACCAATAATTGTGGCCTCCAAAAGGATGTAGAATGCAAATTTAGAAAACTGTTATAAATTTATTTTAAAGATCACCAAAGTCATGTTCATACTCGTGTCTTTTATGGTCATTTACAGTATATTATTTCAGATGATTGTTTAGACATCTGTTGTGTTACACTATGTGAATTTTCTTGCTCTGTGTCTTTAAGATCTGTCCCCTTCTTTCTAGCTGAACTCTCTCTCTCACCGTAGTTCTTTATATATCTCCTCCACTTCCTGATTCTGGTCATTACTCCTGTATATCTTCCATGCTAAACATCTTACATGTGGCTTACAACTGCAACGTTTTTCTACCTATGAATATCCATCATTAAACGGAACATTCGAAAGGATTCATCGTCTGTCGTCCTAACTGTGAGTTTATTCATTGAGTTAAACTGCCTGTATCGATGCAAGGGATGAATATCAAACCAGCTTGAGTAAGGCCTACTTAAACCTGGAGATGAACTTTATCGCTTTGTAGTTGAGACAGAACAGTAGAAAAATGGAGTTTCACAGCCTAATTACAAGATTTCTGCATGTCAGTACTGAAACAGACAAGATTTACTGCCCTCATAGCAAGACAGAAGGGACAGAGCAGCACATGGCAGCCTTATAGCCTGAGACAATCTGCACAGTGTCATATTTCAGCACACAGATCCTGCCTGCTTTCACAGTCAGTCTGCTATCATGAGTGACCAAGCTTCTGCATGTGAACTCACATCTCCTTCCTCACAAGTTCCTGAAGAAACTGAGTTACCCAAACGCTCAGTTAAACCCACTTGGAAAGTAATGGAGAATTATGAAGCTTCAAGGACTGAATTGTCAAATAGCTTGGAATTAGTCTGGGAGAAAATCCTTGCTGAAGCCAATACAGTGTCTGTTGAACGTGAACTACTGACACTAGAGGGCGCCATTAAACAACTTTCTGCCTCATATGAGCTTTATTAGCTTACCAGCATCAAATTCACTAATGTCTTACAAAACATGAAGTCAGAAAATGCGATGATGCAATTAAAGCGCGTCAATGCTCTCAATATTGAAAGAGACAGTTTTATCCAGCAAACCAGTTTAAAGGCAGAAGCAAAAATAAAGCTGTTACAGGACACTGCATCTCACAGATCTGTTTCCACCAGACGTTCTAAAAACTCGTCAAGATCCCATAGTTCAAGATACTCAACACTCAGTGAGCGACTTATTAATGCCCGCGCTGAAGTGGAAGCCAGCAAAGTGCAGGTGGCATATGCAGAAAAAAGAGCAGAGTTGGAAGCTCAAAGGGCAGAGTTGGAAGCGCAGTCAGCACGTCAAAGAGCAGAGTTGGAAGCTCAGAGAGCAGAGTCGGAAGCGCAGTCAGCACGTCAAAGAGCAGAGTCGGAAGCACAGTCAGCACGTCAAAGAGCAGAGTTGGAAGCTCAGAGAGCAGAGTCGGAAGCTCAGTCAGCAAGTCAAAGAGCAACAATGGAAACCTTAAATGAACAGTGTAAACATGACGCAGCTATGGCAAAGTTAAGGGTCCTACAGCAAGCTATCAGTGCAGATGAAGGTGCAAGTGAGAAAGACAGCATTAACCTAAACATAGCAGATATGGAAGACCCCCTCAAACGCACTAAAGACTATGTCCTAAGCCACTGCACTGCACACTCCATTGTCTCCAATGCTCCCGACTACATAGAGACTCCTTCACAGCTTCAAGTTAAAGAGGTTCCAGCAACTTCCTGCACTCAAAATCACTCCACTGCATTTCCTACCTGCCTACCTTGCCTGCCTTCATACATCACAGAGCATCAGCGCAAGCTTCAAGCAAGTCATCAATCTCCAGTCATCGGTACAGCCTTGAATCAACGTACCATTGGAACAACTGACTTCAAGCAAGCAACGCACCTGGATGCATCTGCTGCACCATATTTCCCTGTGTCCTTTAACAACAATGTCAAAGATAACGCAATCAGCACCATACAGCCAACAGCATCTCACATAAAGACGGAGACAACTGAGACAGAAGAGTTTGTGAGGTACATGCTTCGCAGAGAGCTCACAAAGACTGGTCTTACAAGTTTTGATGACCAACCTGAGAACTACAGAAGTTGGAAATGTGCCTTCAGAACTACAATCAGCAATATCGGCATTACAGCTGATCAAGAATTTAATCTGCTGATCAAATGGCTTGGTCCTCCATCTGCTGCACGTGTTAAGCCATTAAGATCGGTTTTCATGGACAATCCTACTGCAGGCCTCACAGCTGCATGGGAGCGACTAGAGCAAAGTTATGGCAGTCCAGAAGCTATAGAAAATGCTTTGTTCATGCGTCTGGAAACTTTCCCAAAGATATCCGGTAAGGACAACAAGGAGTTCCAGAGACTGAGTGACCTTCTCCTTGAGCTTCAGCTAGCCAAGACAGACCCAAAACTACCTGGACTCAGTTACCTTGACACTCCAAGAGGGGTAAACCCAATTGTCTCCAAGCTCCCGTATGGTTTGCAAGAGAAATGGACTGCACTAGGGTCATCATACAAAAGAGAGAACAAGGTTTCCTTCCCTCCATTCTCTTTCTTCTGTGAATTCATCAGGAAAATTGCAGAGACCAAGAACGATCCAAGTTTTTCCTACGGTAAGTACAGTCTCTTCTCACCCTTTCCTAAGAGTACCAGTCTTCAGGGCAACTATAGAAACCATAGAGGCCCAGTGTCCGTGAAAAAGACTGACATCCTTCCCACTCTTACCACAGTTCTGCCCACGAACAAACAGAGTAGGAAGATTGAAAACCCTAACAGAGAGTGTCCCATACACAAGAAGCCACACCCCCTCAATAAATGTATCGGCTTTAGGAAAAAGCCTCTGGAAGAGCGCAAGGAGCTTTTAAAGACATTTAGGGTATGTTTCAGGTGCTGTGCTTCTACAGAACATTTTGCAAGGGACTGTAATGTGTCCATCAAGTGCATAGAGTGTGGCTCTGAAGAACATGTGCAAGCCCTCCATCCTCTTGAGCCCAGCTCTGCACAACCTGCCAACACTCCTCCCAGGTTAACGCATGGCGGGGAGAATACAGACCAAGTGCCTAATTCTACCATCATTTCTTCATCCTGCACTGAAGTTTGTGGAGAAGACCGCTGTGGTAAGTCCTGTGCTAAGATATGCTTGGTGAACATATACCACAAGGATCAAACCAGAAAAGTCTCTAAAGGCATATGCTATCTTAGACGATCAGAGCAATCAATCACTTGCAAAATCGGAATTGTTCAATCTATTTGAAATAAAAGGCGAAGCTCATCCTTACACCTTGGGTACCTGTAGTGGAACTATAGAGGTTTCTGGAAGAAGGGCTCATGGACTCATGGTATCTTCTCTCAAAGGTAACTTGCAATTACCCTTACCTACACTTGTTGAGTGCAATCAGATACCTGCTAACAGGGAAGAAATCCCTACTCCAGCTGCTGCTTTCCATCACCCTCACCTCAAGGTAATAGCAAATGAGATACCGCTGCTTGACAAAGATGCTCAGATCCTTCTTCTGTTAGGAAGAGACATTCTAAGAGTTCACAAGGTACACAGACAAGTCAGTGGACCCCCAGATGCCCCATTTGCCCAGCGCACGGATCTAGGGTGGGTCATCATAGGCAATGTCTGCATAGGCAAAATGAAAAGACCTACCAACATTTCGTCATTCAAGACAAATGTTCTGCCAAATGGCCGAAACACTTACTTTGAGCCATGCCCACATCACTACTGGGTGAAAGAGAAGATAGCCAGCCACGAATGGCAACATGGTATCTCAGGTGACACAAGCCCTTTCTCCTGCCATGATGGCGACTTCGGCTCTACAGTGTTTAATGCAACCAGTGAAGATGACATACTGGCTCCTTCAATGGAAGACAAGGAATTCATCAAGGTAATGGACAATGAGTTCTTTCAAGATGACTCCAATAACTGGGTAGCACCCCTACCCTTTCGTCTCCCAAGAGAGAGATTGCCCAACAACTTACAGCAGGCCATCAGTAGATTCTCCTCCTTAAAGCGAAACTTAAGCAGGAAACCAGAGATGCAAAAGCACTTTGTGGACTTTATGCAAAATGTATTTGACAGAGATCATGCAGAGCCTGCTCCCCCACTAAAGGAGGGAGAAGAATGCTGGTACCTTCCATCCTTTGGCGTGTATCACCCACGCAAACCAGACCAAATCAGAGTTGTCTTTGATTCCAGTGCTCAGCACAAAGGTGTTTCTCTTAACAACATGCTCCTTACTGGACCCAACTTGAACAACAGTCTAATAGGAGTCTTGATTCATTTCAGACAAGAGCCTGTAGCAGTAATGGCCGACATTCAACAGATGTTTCACTGCTTCATCGTCAGAGAAGACAACAGAAACTACCTCAGGTTTCTATAGCACAAGGACAATGACCTCAACAAGGAAGTTATAGATTATCGCATGAAGGTACATGTCTTCGGTAACAGTCCTTCCCCAGCAGTGGCAACTTATGGGCTAAGGAGAACAGCTCAGACTGGAGAAGTTGAATATGGATCTGATGCCCATCAATTTGTTGAAAGAAACTTCTACGTTGACGACGCACTTAAGTCCTTTCCAACTGCTAAAGAAGCAATTGATCTTCTCACCAGAACAAAGGAGATGCTGTCTGTAGCAAACCTTAGACTGCACAAGATTATATCCAACAGCCAGGAACTTATGAATGCCTTTCACTCTGAGGACTATGCCACTAGTCTAAAAAACCTTGACTTAGGTACAGATGTGCCTCCTGTACAGCGAAGTCTGGGTTTGTTGTGGAACATCAAACAAGACAAATTCACCTTCCAAGTGTCAACTTGTGACAAACCCTTCACTAAGAGAGGAGTCCTGTCCCTGGTGAATAGCACCTATGACCCACTGGGTTTCCTTGCTCCAGTTACTATTCAAGGTAAGATTTTACTAAGACAGTTGTCTACTGAGAACATAGACTGGGATACTCCCTTGCCTAGTGAGAATCAACACAAGTGGGAAAGGTGGAGATATTCTTTGAAGTCACTAGAAAAACTTCAGATTCCCCGTTGCTATGTTCCGGGTTCCATTTCAACTGCTAACCGGAGAGAGATTCATATTTTCTCTGATGCATCAGTTGAAGCTATTGCTGCAGTAGCCTATTTGAAGACCTCTGAACTGAATGGAGAATCACACTGTAGTTTTGTCCTAGGCAAGGCAAAACTCACTCCCAAGCCTGCACATACCATACCAAGACTTGAACTTTGTGCAGCCGTGCTCGCAGTAGAAATTGCCGAGGTCATACGAAGTGAAATGGACACTAGAATTGATTCTTTCACCTTCTATACAGACAGTAAGGTAGTACTTGGTTTCATAAACAACCAAACAAAACAATTTTATGTGTACGTCAGCAACAGGGTTGAACGTATCAAGAGATTCTCTCTACCAAGTCAATGGCATCACGTTCCCACTGAACTCAACCCAGCTGACTGTGGGACCAGAGCCGTGTCACCTGCTGCTCTTCAGGACAGCCTATGGCTGTCACCTCCAAGGTTTCTGTGTGAGGACTCTTACTTACTCCCTATTGACACCACCTATGGGCTAGTAAACCCTGAAGATGATAAGGAAATAAGAACTGTGAACACCTCACTCTACACTTCTGTAAGTACAAAACAGAAGCTGCGGTCACACCATTACAGGCATCGATGGAAGCAGGTGCAGCATCTAGCCAATGTGTTCTGGCATCGCTGGAAGAAAAAGTATCTTCACCACCTTCAAGGTCGTAACAAATGGCAAGCATCTAAGCCGAATATTAAGGTTGGAGAACTCATCCTTCTAAAAGACAAGGAAGTTTGTCGGAATGAGTGGCCTATGGGTCTTATTACTAAAGTTATGCCCAGCGACGATAACAAAGTCCGGAAGGTAAAAGTCAAGGTAACCAAGGGAGGATCGACACGAACCTTTAGTCGACCAATTACAGAGTTAGTACTCCTTTTGCCAGGTGAGTGACTTGTGCAAGGACTATCCATGCTGTCGGCACGGCGGGGAGTACATTGCTGCCATCTACAGGTTCTACTCAGAACTTTGGAATTATTTGAAGACATCATACTGTGACTTTGTTCTTCATCCTGTTGAACTTACGTTTATTATTTGCTTGTTGCATGTTTTTCATTACAGGTTCCAGGACATTCGTCAGTATTGGTCTTTTTGAAAATATATATTTTAGTTTGAGGTTATGAAATCTAAAGATTTCAGACGGGAGTGTTGTGTTACACTATGTGATTATTCTTGCTCTGTGTCTTTAAGATCTGTCCCCTTCTTTCTAGCTGAACTCTCTCTCTCACCGTAGTTCTTTATATGTCTCCTCCACTTCCTGATTCTGGTCATTACTCCTGTATATCTTCCATGCTAAACATCTTACATGTGGCTTACAACTGCAACGTTTTTCTACCTATGAATATCCATCATTAAACGGAACATTCGAAAGGATTCATCGTCTGTCGTCCTAACTGTGAGTTTATTCATTGAGTTAAACTGCCTGTATCGATGCAAGGGATGAATATCAAACCAGCTTGAGTAAGGCCTACTTAAACCTGGAGATGAACTTTATCGCTTTGTAGTTGAGACAGAACAACATCACCTAAATTACTAGAAGGGAAGAACAGAATGTCTTGAAATATTTTATTCTATAAGTCCTCTTACTTATAGCTGCCCTCTTGTACACCCACTCATCTTCTTAGTTTTACAGCTAGAAAGTCATTTATTATATTAGAGGGGGAAAAAAATAATTTTTTAAAGTGGTTTTAAAGCCTAAACATTTTTTACTTTAATGCATTCCTTGTATTAGGGTAAAAAATATTTAGGCATTGATATTTGAGGAAGTGGCTTCCTGTGGGGGCACTGGACAGAGAAGGAGCCAGGAGCGCTGGTGGGGGACCCAAGAAGAGGAGGTTCGGGGGCCACTCTGTGCAATTCCGTTTGCAAAGAGAAGGTAAGTATAGAGGTGTTTGTTGTTTAACCGCTTGCCGCCCGCCCACCATCAAATGACAGAGGAGCGGTGCGGCTCTTGTTCTGGGTGGACGTCATATGACGTCGCTCCAAAGTGGCATCTCTCACACGTCCGCGGTTGCGTGCAGCTTGGCGATCGTGACTGCGCCATGTTCCTAGGACACGGCGTGACCCCGATCTCTGTAAAGAGCTGATGACACGGCTCTTTAACCATGTGATCGGCTGTGTCCAATCACAGCCGGTCACATGTAAATGCGGAAGTGCCGGTAATCGTCTCTCATCGCCTCACACTGACAGAGTGTGAGGTGGGAAGAGCCGAACAGCGGCATCTCCTCGCAGAGGACACCAAGACAGGTAATCGGGCACTGATCATCAGTGGCCTGATTACAGTAAAGCACCAGCAGTGTGCAATCATTGCCACCAATCAGTGCCCACCAGTACTAACAATTAGTGCCCATCAGTGCCACCAATCAGTGCCCATTAGTGATGCCAGTCAGCGCTGCCTTTCAGTGCCCATCAGTGCCTGCTCATCAGTGCTGCCCATCAATGCCCATCAGTGCTGCCCATCAATGTCCATCAGTGCCACACATCAATGTCCATCAGTGCCGTCTATCCGTGCTGCCTATCAGTGCACACCAGTGACACCTATCAGTGCCTATCAGTGCAACCTATCAGTGCCCACCAGTGGCACCCATCATTGCCGCCTATCAGTGCTCATCAGTGCCACATATCAGTGCCATCTATCAGTGCCCATAAGTACAGCATATTAGTGCCTCCTCATTAGTGCCACCTAATCAGTGCCCATAAGTGCCACCTCTTCAGTGCCGCCTCATCAGCGCACATCAGTGAAGGAAAAAAATTACTTATTTACAAAATTTACTGACAAATTAAGAACAGGGACTTTTTCAAGGTAAGAATACATACTTGAATGGATTTTTTGTCTTTTAAACCAGAGTTTAGTGTCACTTTAAAGCATTATTGATTTCAAACAAGCTTCTTTCACAATGTCATTGTGGGGTATGGTTTGTAGAATTTTAAGGGAAAATAATGAATTTAATCCATTTTGGAATAAGGCTGTAACATAACAAAATGTGGAAAAAGTGAAGCGCTGTGAATACTTTGCGGATGCACTGTATGTCCCAATTGGTGAGATTTTCCTTCACTTCCTGTCCCATAGCCAAAACAGGAAGTAAGATCAAATTCCTCCAACCTGAGGGACTGCCTTGTTGTCACCAGAACTAGTGTCCCCATTGGAAGATTTCCACTCTATTCCACTCTATCCATTCCTGTTTTGGTGACAACCCAAAATTTCGGATTTTGTTTTACTTTGACTCTCGGTGATAATGGTCACCAGGACAAATAGAGAGGGAGAAATTGCCTAAAGGGGACACAGACAGCAATAAAATCCTGACAGGTGTTCTAACCACTTTCCACTCTATCTAAAACAAATCAAGAAAAAGTTTTGACTTTAGTTATATTTTAATTTTAGAGTGAAGGTCTGCTTAAAGTGTGGAGCAGCATTATATTAATAATAATAATAATAATAATCAGGATAACTCCTCTACAAATGATACATCCATATGTACTGCATTCATACAAAAGGAACCAAGCACTCATTCTACTACATGTAACAAAACAGTTCTATTGACTTTGCTCCGTCAGCTCCTGTGACCGAGTCTTTCCAACAGTCAAAGCCAAATCAATCATTACTGAACACCCTCCCATCCTGTTTTCTCATGTTCTTATGGAAATTGCCACAATGATAAGAAATCCTCCCACCAGCGATTTTCTATGTCACAAAACACAGTATGGGACGGCTAATGCCAGAACATGACAGCTGCCATAGTTTACGCATGCACAGTTGGAGCCGGACTCCTGGGTCTGGGCAGGTCTACACATTGAAGAACACCATTACTTTTAACCCCTTTCACTCTCCAGCCTTCAATATACATCAGCTAAACTTGGGATCAACCCTTAAAGCTGAATTCCAAGTACAGATATTTTATACATAGTTACTTTGGTCCAGTTTGCATCAATGTAACTATATATGTACCATACCTGGCCGAAGCTTCTGGAAGCTGGAAATTACTGTAGTAGGTAGTACTGCTTTGGTGATCTCCACCAACTTCGGGGTCCTGTGCTGGAGGGCTTACCTGCTGCATTGTCAACAAAGGAGGTGAACAATCAATTCAAAACATTCTCTGATTGCACAAGGTAGAAAGGTGGGGATGTCACAATCTCTACCTTGTCCAATCAGGGAACACTTTGCATTCATTGAGAAAATGCAAAGTGATATCTGAATGG
The DNA here is from genome assembly GCA_029206835.1 of Rana muscosa. Taxonomy (NCBI): domain Eukaryota; kingdom Metazoa; phylum Chordata; class Amphibia; order Anura; family Ranidae; genus Rana; species Rana muscosa. Next base: position 253,422,231 of record CM055121.1, on the reverse strand, counting down.
TGCCCATGCTGAGCAGGCGGTCTTCTGTGTTCACAGTGCAGCAGGTCAGCTTTGTTTGGGACCCGGAAGCATGTGGAGATCAATGTAGTAGCGGTGCCTACTACAGTCATTTCTAGCTTCAACAGGGATCCCACAGGTATAGCACATACATACTTACACTGATAATAATACTCCAAGGCCACAATCCCCTGCCGCATCAGTGGAGTACTAGGTTTTGTCACTAGAGGTGCCTGCCAGATTGACCTTGCGTTCCAGAAATTCAGCCGACTCTACTAAACCTTCTTTCAGTTCAGATGGAGTGAAAATGGGGATTTTAATTTGGCAGTGACCGAAAATAAAGAACTAGGAAAACTTCTGGTCATAGACATTATTCCGGTTGGAGACATTAATAAACCCATCAATTTTGTAAAACTTTACAGCAGTGCTATAAAGTGTGGTCCTTTGCTTGCTTTTATCCAGCCCTTGGGGCACTATTTCATCCACTGAAACCAACAATGGGGCATACTCCCCCCACTGAGCCCAATGAAGGGGCACAATTCTTCAGAGTGACACCAAGGATTGGGCACAATTACTCCCAATGACACCAACAATAGAGCACTATTCCTCCCACTAACACCAACGATAGGGCACAATTCCTCCCACTGACACCAAAAATGGGGCATTGTTTTTTCCCACTGCTCTCGGGACCTTTTCTTCTCATTACAGTCTAACCCCCCTAAAGTCTGAAGGCCAATAAACTGGCACCTTGTTTAGAAAGTTTGGAGACCCTTGCTTTATAGTAAATCTGCCTTGGCCAAAAATATTTCAAAGGGAACAACAATACTGATGTGTGATGACTATAAGTTCCTGTAGAGCCAATTGGATCCCAAACTTGGAATCAATATGGTGCCTCCACTTCTGCTCAAATTGACATTAAGCCCTGTACCTCTCTTGGCACCAAAACCTGGCCCTGGTCAATTTGTGGTTTCAGTTTATTTTCACTTGATTTGGCAAATAAGGGTTTACCAACAGTATCACCTGTGCAGGGGCTGTGTTGGTCAATCAAAACATTTACAATTATGCATAGGTAGTGTGACAGTGCTGTGCCATGGTATGGTGCTAGAAGGGTTAGATGTCACCCAGGGTTTTCACTTATGCAAGTTGCAGGACTCTAGGATGTCTGAGTGCAGAAAATGGGTTTTGCAGTTTTCTCTTGAATTGGTAATGCCTGGATTGGGTTCTGGAGTCCAGAGACTTTGTAGAGATGTTAACCAGCCAGTGTCATTAGTGCTAGGGTTGCCACCTTTTCTTCAAGCCAAACCCGAACACTTTAGCGGCCTGTGACACCCCTAGGAGAGTAGTAATGCAGTGTGCATAGCGTGCCGCAGCGAACAGTGGGTGTGGCCAAATTGTTCTTGCTGACATCATCCCCCTGCCCCCCCCAGTGATGCCGAATCTGCCCCCAGACAGCCGCCCACAGCTCCAGGATGGCAACAGATTTGCGTGTGACTATCTTAGTCACTTGGGGAGCCACAGCCTGGTCTGTATATTGTGTTCGGGTTTCAGTCCGCCTGAAACCCGGACACAGGATTCAAAACCCAGACTGTCCGGGTGAATTCCAGACAGGTGGCAACCCTAATTAGTACAGTGACAGTGCATACACTTATCACTATATTAGTGTTACTGGTTCTCACAAAGTATCAAAAGTGTCAGATTGCCCACCATATTAGTGCAGTCCCGCTATAAAGTAAGTCACTGATCATTACTGGTATAAAAAAAGAAAGAAAGAAAGAAAGAAAGAAAGAAAAATTCCAGAAAATATACAGTATCTCACAAAAGTGAGTACACCCCTCACATTTTTGTAAATAGTTTATTCTATCTTCTCATGTGACAACACTGAAGAAATGACACTTTGCTACAATGTAAAGTAGTGAGTGTACAGCTTGTATAACAGTGTAAATTTGATGTCCCCTCAAAATAACTCAACACACAGCCATTAATGTCTAAACCACTGGCAACAAAAGTGAGTACACCCCTAAGTGAACATGTCCAAATTGGGTCCAAAGTGTCAATATTTTGTGTGACCACCATTATTTTCCAGCACTGCCTTAACCCTCTTGGGCATGGAGTTCACCAGAGCTTCACAGGTTGCCACTGGAGTCCTCTTCCCCTCCTCCATGACGACATCACAGAGCTGGTGGATGTTGGAGACCTTGCGCTCCTCCACCTTCCGTTTGAGGATGCCCCACAGATGCCCAATAGAGTTTAGGTCTGGAGACATGCTTGGCCAGTCCATCACCTTTACCCTCAGCTTCCTTGGGAAGGCAGTGGTCGTCTTGGAGGTGTGTTTGGGGTCGTTATCATGTTGGAATACTGCCCTGCGGCCCAGTCTCTGAAGGGAGGGGATCATGCTCTGCTTCAGTATGTCACAGTACATGTTGGCATTAATGGTTCCCTCAATGAACTGTAGCTCCCCAGTGCCGGCAGCACTCATGCAGCCCCAGACCATGAGACTCCCACCACCATGATTAACTGTAGGCAAGACACACTTGTCTTTGTACTCCTCACCTGGTTGCCGCCACACACGCTTGACACCATCTGAACCAAATAAGTTTATCTTGGTCTCATCAGACCACAGGACATGGTTCCAGTAATCCATGTCCTTAGTCTTCTTCTCTGCAGCAAACTGTGTGCATCATCTTTAGAAGAGGCTTCCTTCTAGGACAACAGCCACGCAGACCAATTTGATGCAGTGTGCGGCGTATGGTCTGAGCACTGATAGGCTAACCCCACACCCCTTCAACCTCTGCAGCAATGCTGGCAGCACTTACAGTATATGTCTATTTCCCAAAGACAACCTCTGGATATGACGCTGAGCATGAGCACTCAACTTCTTTGGTTGACCATGGCGAGGCCTGTTCTGAGTGGAACTAGTCCTGTTAAACCGCTGTATGGTCTTGACCACCGTGCTGCAGAGATCATCAGAGAGTTCTTTGTCATGAGGTGCCATGTTGAACTTCCAGTGACCAGTACGAGAGAGTGAGAGCGATAACACCAAATTTAACACACCTGCTCCCCATTCACACCTGAGACCTTGTAACACTAACGAGTCACATGACACCGGGGAGGGAAAATGGCTAATTGGGGCCAATTTGGACATTTTCACTTAGGGGTGTACTCACTTTTGTTGCCAGCGGTTTAGACATTAATGGCTGTGTATATAGAAAACAGTGTATGTGTGAGCCCACACCACCAAGCGCTTGAGGACAAAGTTAAAAAACACTTATTAAACACCAATCAAATGAATTAAATAGATAAAAATACAAATATAACCAGTCTGTGGGCAGCGTTTAAAAAAACCTTCAAACAAAGATCCTCAAACAATGTGTATGACAGAAACGAACAGCGCTCCTACATCTTCCTGGTTGATGGAACTTGCAGATAAATGCAGTGCTGGTGATAAATAAATACATAAAACAGTTCCACAGGAGGGATCCAAAGAATGGTACTCCGCTGTGTAGTAAGATCTGACACCTGCTCTCACTCTATTAGCGAATCCCTCTCCCTATGAAGTGTACACTTACCAGACCTTGGCAAGTAAAGAGCCTGGATGGATGGTCTCATCAATCCTCCTCGTAGGCTGTTTGTAACACTGCTGGATAATTATGGGTTAGGTGCGTCAGGACATCAGGGAATGATTGGCTCGTCCCGCTGATCGTTCCACCTGTGTTATCCACCGCCCGATTGTCCTCACTCAGTGATCCCAAAGATGATACTGTGGTCTCATAAAAACAGATAGCAGCACCATAGCGTATTTCTGAAAAGTGATTTATTAAAAAAAAAGCTTTTAAAATCGCATATGCCATGTGCATAGGTTCAAAGACTTGGATCGATACAAAAAATGTCAACACGAACACTGGATGATAGGGTTTTCGCTATGCGCTCTCTTATTTTCAGATAATAGCTGATTAAAACCCCCTCTCGTCTCTCCGGCAGCCTAGCTGACCCTAAATAAATGCTGTGTGCTTTATCACTGACATGTTTCGTCAAACTGACTTCATCTTTATCTACCTCAGATGAAGTCAGTTTGACGAAACATGTCAGGAGGGCTCTGGGGCGCAGTTGCAGTACAGAAGGTGAAAAACCACGAGACTTTACAACTCCTTTAAGAGAATATCTTCTAATTTTAAATTTAAAGTGATTGTAAATAATTGCCTTGTAAAACAACCCATTTAGTTTAAAATAGAAATTAAATGAAAGGCAAAACATTTGTGTGAAGATAAAAAAAAGGGAACAAAAAGGTATTTAGAATGTTTTTTTATAAGTGATAAAATCAGGGCTTTTTTTTCTCAGACAATAGGTGCAGGAACTCCCCTTCTCCGAGTCACTTGTTTTCTCCGCCCCTACCCACCTCCGATCAACGTCCCTTGGTTCCATCCCCTACCCACCTCCCAGTACCGCCCCTTTTAGACAATACAGAACCAAGTATCATTTTGTTGTGCTAAGTAATTTGTATGGAATTTGGTTTGCCCTTCAGCCAGCAACAATAGATCCCCCTAACAATGTACCACCCACAACAAAATTTCCCCCCCCAGCAACAATAGACTCTTGGCAGCATCAACAGATCTCCGCACAGCCAGCATTAATAAACTCTCTGGCAGCCATCAACAATAGACCCCTCCCCCAACAGTAGATCTCCTTCAGCAACAACTGACCCCCCACCAGCAACACTAGATCTCCTCAGCAAAAATAGATCCCCTCCAGCTAGAATAGATCCGCCAGCAGTGACATCAATACCCTGCAGCACACCCCAGCACCCCTTGACATTACATACAGTCAGTCCAGGAGGTGCCGGCGTTCCCCCGCGTTCCCGCTGAAAAAAAGCCCTGGATAAAATCCCCTTTGTTCTCAGCTGCATAAGAGCTGGGAGAGGAGAAGCAGCAGTACACTGAGCTTCCCAGTGAATGGCTGTGCAGGGGGGGCATGTCAGGACAAGCCTTATCACTGGAGGAGAGCAGGCTGAGTTCCCAGCACAGCTTGAGACTTGACCACAGTGTGCTCTCCTGCTTAGTGTGATCACGTTTTAATAGGAAAGCAAGGGGACTGGCAGAAACACCAGGGATTTCACATAAAAAAAAGAACCGGGTACTTTCTCATACAAGTATATGGTACATCAGCCACATATCAGGAATATGAAGTGCTGGGGTAACAAACACTTTAATCCCAGGGAAATGTAGGGGGAATAGGAAGCAACTGAAAACAACGTTTTTTATTTTAGGTGGGATTAGTTGGAGAGTTTTTGAGGGACTAGACTTTGTATATCTTTACTGCAAAAAAACAACAACAATATAGCAATTTTTTTATTTTCCTGTGTAAAAGTAAATTGCTAAAAAATGTACACACACATCTACGCAAGAGTTTATTTTCTCAGTGGCCAACGTAATGGCATACTGTCTAATACTGTAATTAGAAAAGGAATAGATGAACGATGGTAGGACCGGGTTAATGGGCATGTTACATGACGAGGCCGTCCTTAAGATGTTTCTTTTGCCGGCTATCGTCGGGGCCCTTTAAAAAGAGTTGGTGCACTTTACAACAGTTCAGCAGCACTGCATGCAGTCGATGTAAGCTGCAGAAGTGAAGTAGTCTCTTGGACAAGGTGGAAAGTAAGTGCAGGTCAACAGTGATAGTTCAGTAGGATCATGATATAGAACTACTATGGGTGCAATGTAAGTCCTTCTAGGGATGCTGCATAAGGCTAGGGCAATGCAACATATGAGAAGTGTAATCAATGTCCTGCACTCAGTAACACACTGCTGAGGGGTTGATTTACTAAAACTGGAGAGTACAAAATCTGCATAGAAACCAATCAGCTTTCAGGTTTTTTCATCAAAGCTTAATTAAACAAGCTGAAGTTAGAAGCTGATTGGCTACTATGTACAGCTGCATCAGATTTTGCTCTCTCCAGTTGTAGTAAATCAATTCCACAGTCTCTGCAAGCAGTAGTAACACCGGGCCCCTTAGCCCTCTGCAGCACTGAGATACCTTTGTTCTTGAATACAATCAATCAGATTATAAGATTACATGGTGTAAATAGATATGTGATCAATAATTTATGATCCAAAGTTCCAATCATATCTTTCCTTCCCTGTGCATGGCATACAGTATCAATTGAAAGGGTTGTTGACTATAAATTGTTTTTGCCTCTCAGAGGAGATCAAATGGAAAATAAATTGATCATTGTGTATGGCCACCATTAGAAAGATTATTTCTGTTGAAGACCGATTGGAAGAGAAAACAATTTGATTGAATCACACATCACTCAGATAATATAATCAAACCATGTAGGACTTTCGATGGAAATCCATTTCCTCATGTGTGGCATATCGATAATTTGGGTTGCCAATTATTATTCCTATCGGAAGAGATCAATCGGAAAAGATATTGTCAGGTCACCTGTGGCCAGGTGACAGATGCACACCGTAGGGGGACAGGAGTGCACCGCAAGGTAGTGAACCCTATGGCTGACTGCTGCGGATAGGAAACTGGGTGGTTGTGGAAAGCGGGACCAGAGGAGCACAACCGGGATCCTATGGGAAGCTAGAGCCAAGATTCCCCAGGGCACGGAGTCTAAGACCCAGCAGGTCTTCTCCAGAGCCTCTAGTGGTGAGGATGTTATGCTGCAGGCTGGGTCCAGGTCGCGGCCCCTAGAGTCTCCTAGCTCACGCCCCATAGGATAAGGGGACAAGAGGGGAAACAGCAGCACGAGATATACGAGTAACGAATAACAAGCTGAAAGTCAAGGGCCACAAGCAGACAAGGATAACGAAAGACAAGCCGAAGGTCAAGGGTCACGAGCAGACAGGGATAGTCGGGGACAAGCCAATAACATAACAGAGAGACAGACATAGCACACGGCAGGCAGGAACCCAAACACACAATGCCTAACAAACACGTTGATCAGCAAAGCAGGCTTGCAGTGCACAGGTTAATATAGTGTTCTGTGATAGGGCCTGGGGTGGAGTCAGGCTGGGAGGAAATTATAAAGGAAGCCAGGTGAAAGGGTTCTGGCCTCTAAGATGAACACATGGGAAGGAAGGTAAGCTGACAGACAAACACTACTGCATATCCATGACAGATATTGATCATTTATGAAAGTTTGCATGACTACCATTGTAGATCTTCTTTATAATGCAGAAACTGACTGCTGGCATCTATTCCTCTATGTGGTGCCTACAGTTCTCCTCCTCATAAACGACCCCGTCATCCACATTGGCCTCCGTGTTGCGATCTCGCTGTTTGTGTTCTGTTTATAGTTGCTGTTTTCAAGCATTAATTAAAAGATCACCTCAACTTAGGAGGTTGTGTTGCTAGGCAGCTGTTATCTGTGTATAATATGACTGCTCCGAGTGACTGCTGACCCGCAGAGATACCGCTGCATTGTTTTCTGTACTAGCTAATTGTTCCATTGTCACATGGACTTGCGCACTTCCCCCCCCCCCCCCCCCTAATCACTAACTTCAGTATTATTGGAGAGGAAGATACACCAGCCAAGAAAAATAAAACAGACATGAAAGGGACAGTATACTGTATTTCTGTGATTTCATATTTGTTTTTTACGGAAGAATTATTTCTAAATTAAAATGTTGATATTCTTTTTTACAAGCTTGCTCTTCCATATTTTATTTGCAATATTAAACAAAGAAAACTTCAGATCAGCCACCAGAGGGAGCTCTTAATGGAATTTCTTTGTCACACTCTAACTCTAAAGCTGGCCATAGATTGTTCAAGTTCGAGATTCGAACCATGTATGGTCAGGCGGAATGCACCCAAGTTGGTACAACCAGCCTGCTGGATGTTCCATGCGATTGTTGCAAGTGGCTGTTATAGACGCTAGCAATAATCACTGTCTTCTCCTGGCGGGGACGGCTTCCCCTGCCCCCCCTCCCTGCCACCAGGAGAACACAATGGCTCAGCGGGAGGGATTCACCTGTCAACACTGCCTGTGTTGATGGGGGAATCCAGCAAATTTCTTCACAGGTTGCAGGGAAGAAATTTGCTCCATCTGTGGCCGGCCTAAGGTCTCTTGTGGTTGAGCCCCATGTTTACTGCCCCTCAACCACTCCCTCTTTAGTTGGAAAGGTAGTGTACACATGCCATGGTCACGGCATTAACAATACCCCTTGTCGCATTTGGCGGGCACTACTGCCCATCGAACACTACTCATTCAAATAAATGGAGCCACGATGCAACCATCCGCAATGCACACAGATGTGGCATAGTAGCTACAGCAGGCAGTGCAGCGTTGCCAAATGTTTGTAAATTTACAGTCGGGCAAATCGGGCGATTTTCAGCGGCTGCCCGTAAAAAATATGATAGCGGGCCAGCTTAGCAACTGTGCATGCTCGGGCGGGCTCGAGCATATTTTCATGGTGTATGTATACCACATTATGGTCACTAGATGGAGCTGATGACCATAGAAGATAATCAAAATATAAACAATATCAGGTTTATTTGTCGTGCCTGTGCCAAAATTGCATTTTTCTCGTCATGAAAAACGGTTGTGTGTACGCGGCATTAGACTTCCACATGGCAATTTTCTTATACATAGACCCCTTAGAGTAGATCTAAACCTTAACTGCATTGAATTTAGTGTATTTATTACAGGTAGTTATACAGCGCCAATCATTTACATATTGTACATTCACATCAGTGCCTGTCCTCGAGGAGCTTACAATCAAGGATCCCTACCTTACATGCATACATATGTAGCACACAAACCTTTTTCTCGCCTGGCTCACTTGCGAGTCAAGGCACACCGTGCTATCTGCCCGTACCCTCCTGTTTGAAGAGGTTAAGCGGTGTTCATAAATTTGGGTCTTTCAGCGAGTCACCCTTCCCACTGGTTCTCTCCCCCAGAGTATGGGGTCAAGTCTCTGTTTCTTCCCCCAAAGAAAACAACGTCCAGAAGTACTTTAACTCCAACAGAGAGTTTATTTTCTATTTGCTGCGTAATAGATAGAGACAGGTGGGTGAAAGAAGAAATAGTGTGGAGAATAGGTCCAGGCACAACCAACAATCTCGTCGCCACTCGAATCCTGAGTGGGTTTAGCTCACCCGGATAGTCCTCTCTCACAGTCCTAGCAGCCGGTGTGGAGCTCGAACATTTTAGCCACCCTATCCCCTCCTGGGATGGGCAAACCATTTCCCCTGGGAGAAATGACCGGTATCTGTAGCATAATTTCCTGCAGAACACTACCACCTAGTGGCAGCACATTTTACTACACTAGCCTTAGTGCGCATAGGCACGGATCCATACACGAAGACACCCCGGCTTTCTTCTTTGGCCCTAACTAAATCTACCCAGAGTTCAGTTATTTTCTTGGGAAGAAAAAAAAAATCTTCTCCTCTGCGGAACTGAAAAGGGAGAAAACACAGTCGCCCGAATCCTCAACCGAGTAAGTTCCCTCTTGAGCAGAGAGTTAGATCAAGGCAAGTTCCCCGAAGCGGACCTGGAACGGGTTTGTTTGCTGCCCCCCCAAAAAAAAGTTTAGCACCAGCCGCCACTGGTTCGGGAGTGACATCATCGCACCCCTGCCCACTTATGTAGCCAGAAGTTGTGAACTCGGAAAGAAGATCGGGGGAAGATGGAAGCCCTCTCAGCTGTGACAGCGCCGTGCTGGTGGGCTTCGTTTTAAGATAATTTTCTCATAATGTACTAGTATGCCATGCATATGACATTGTCTTGCAGGGAATGTTCTTACACCCCTGCTTTTCCTCCTCATTCAATCATAGGCATCCATAGCGACATGCCTCCATCCCCAATTATACAAACAGAAAAAAATGCAATGGTCATAGGACTTTAAATGAGGCAGGTCACTCAAAAGTAGTAATCATATATAAATTACAAATAATTTCATAATTAAACAGTACATGACAGTTTCCAACATGATAAGGACATATTGTCAGGTCACCTGAGGCCAGGTGACAAATGCACACCGTTGGGGTCAGGAGTGCACCGCTAAGGTAGTGGACCCTATGGCTGACTGCTGCGGATGGAACTCTGGGTGGTTAAGGAAGGCAGGTCTACTGGAGCACTAACAGGGATGCCACAGGGAGCTAGAGCCTAAGATTCTCCAGGGCGCAGAGTCTAAGATCCAGCAGGTGTTCACCAGAGCCTCTAGTGGTGAGGATGGACTGGGCTGCAAATGGATCCAGGTCGCGGCCCCAGAGTCTCCCAGCTCGTGCTCACAGTAGGCTATAGAGCAGGGGTCTCAAACTGGTGGCCCTCCAGCTGTTGCAGAACTACAATTCCCATGAGGCATTGCAAGGCTAAACAGTTACAAGCATGACTCCCATAGGCAGAGGCATGATGGGACTTGTAGTTCCGCAACAGCTGGAGGGCTGCAGGTTTGAGACCCCTGCTATAGAGGATAGAGGGGAAGCAGCAGCTCAGGATAACAAGAGATAGTAAGGGGATAAGCCAAAGGTCGGGGCGACTAGCAGACAAGGATAAACAAAGGACACGCCAAAGGTCAAGGTCACAAGCAGACAGGGATAGTCGAGAACAAGCCAAGATTGGTAAAACAGAGACAGACATAGAGCACATAGTAAGCAGGAACCCGAACACACAATAGCTAAACAAACACTGTTGATCAGCACGGCTGGCTTGCAGTGCACAGGTTAATATAGAGTTCCCTGATAGGGCCTGGGGTGAAGCCATAGTTAGAAGAGAGATTAGTTAAGCAGCCAGGTAAGAGTGGCCGGCCTCTAAAGCAGGACACCTGGAGGAGGTAAGCTGACAAACATTACTGCATAACCATGACACATATATTAAATATATAAAAGAGCTGACATAAGAAATTCATATATTATTTTGATAAAGTAAATTCATATTTGTTCTGATACATGATGATATATACATAAAAGATACATGATTGACACAAATTGTAACGTACAGAATATCTTGTAGACATACTCTACGCGTTTCATGGATTCCTGTCCACTTCATCAGGAGTTTGATGCAAGAAGGTATCTGCACTGTGGAAACCTTGCCTACCCTCTGGCTGCTCCCCTTGGTCTGGATGTTTTTTTTTACACCTCAGCCCCATGATAGACGGTTGTCTGACACCCCAACCCCCCTTTTTAGATGCTGGGTTTACTTTTTGAGCTGACTTGTAAGTATTTGGCTCTTGGCCACCTAAACTTTTTCTCCCTTTGAAAGGAACCATTTATTATCATTTCTGTACATGGGATTTTCTTATTCTTACCTATATTTACAGATACCTTCTTGCATCAAACTCCTGATGAAGAGGACAGAGATCCACGAAACGCGTCGAGTATTAGGATGTCAAGATATTCTGTCTGTTACAATTTGTGTCAATCATGAATCTTTTATGTATATATCATCATGTATCAGAACAAATATGAATTTACTTTATCAAATAATATATGGATTTCTTATGTAAACTCTTTTATATATTTAATATATGTCCTTATCATGTTGGAAACTGTCATAATGTACTGTTTAATTATGAAGTTTTAATAAATTTGAAATGATTTGTACTTTATACAGTAATTGATTACTACTTTTGAGTGACCTGCCTAATTTAAAGTCCCATGAACATTGGATTTTTCTGTTTCCTTATCCAATCAGAGAACACTTTGCATTCATTCAGAAAATGTGTTCTCGGAATGGCAGACCTCCTATAATCAGATTGCAGCAGGTTGGCATGGAACCCTAGAAGCTAGAGGAGATCATTGGATTAGCAACCTCTGCTACAGCGATTAGCAGCTTCCAGGGGATACCACAGGTATGGTATATGCATAGTTACATTGATCCAAGCTGGACCAATATAACTTTGTATAAAATATAGACATGTGCACTGCTAAAAAATGTGTTCATTTTCGTTTCATTCGTTTTTTTCCCGGGTTATTCGTTCTGATCGAAATTCGTTATTTCGAATAAATTTGTAACGTCAGAAAAATTCTAATTTATTATGTTCCATTAGTTTAGATGTGGTATTTGTAAATTCGAAAATTCATAAATTCTAATAATTCGTAAATTCTAATAATTCGTAAATTAGAAAATTCAGAAATTTGAAAACTTAAGAATCTGAAAATTTGAAAATCAAGTCTAAATAACTAGCTAATTAAAAATGAACTATTAAATTATAGGTATTGAAATGTCCTTTAAAATTTGGCTGATTATACACGTAACGAATACGAATTTATCCGAAGTGACGAATTACGAATCATCCAAAATAACGAATGCCGCATGTAAATGAATGGAATGTAATGAATTAATAATAAATAATAATAATAATAAAAAGTTTTTATTATTGTTATTATTATTAATTAGTTACATTACATTCTTTTAGAAGCGGCATTCGTTATTTCGGGAACTTCGGATAAATTCATATTCGTTTGAATTTGGATGGAAATTCCAATACCTATAATTTAATAGTTAGTAATAGTTGTTAGTATTAGTTAGTTATTATTTTGGATTTTCACATTTTCAGGTTTTCGTTCTTTTGAATTTTCATTCTTATTTTCAAATTTTCAAATTTTTGGAAAAATTTATTAAACAGGTTTTGGTTATAAATAATATTTCCAAATTTAGTTGAAAAACTAATTCGGAACGAAATGAATTGCACATGTCTAATAAAATACCCATACCTGAAATTCTTCTTTGGAAAATAATATTTTTCATGATAAAAGTCCTTTAACATTGTTCACAATTTTGGAAATTCTAACACAAATCATTTTTGTTTTTGAAGCGTATGATCAAAATAAGCTAGGACTTATAATCACAGTGATTGACATCTCCTAACACGATCATTTTCCATGCAGCCATTTGTAAATCATCTATTTCCATGTTCAGCAAGATTTAATCTAGCTGCTAATTAATCCTTGCTGAGGGTGTAGATACACAGTCAGGTATTTTAATGAGTCGGGCATTTACAAATTAGTGTTATGTTTTCTAAAATTACAAATGTACGCATAATAGTTTAGTAAGAGCCGCCTTCCCTGGTGTCCATGCAGGGAAGTTTATATGTGTCTTAAGAGACCTTATCTACTTAAAACAATGTTTAATCATCACCTGCGTGTATTATCAGCCAGTATGTACAGCAATGGAAAATTCTTCCACCTTTCAACCTATGGTTGTACTCACTCAATAAAATAAGCCTCTTTGTTGGTGTCAGTGCGTATTAGTAACCCCCAGCATTGGCATAAGTAAACACGATAATAACCCCCAGCATTTGCGTCAGTGGCTGCATTATTAATTCCCATCTGTGGTGTCAGTGGCTGCAAAATAACCATCAGCATTGGTGTCAGTGATTGCGCTATAAACGACCCAGCATTGTTTTCAGTGGCTGCAATAATACCACCCCAGCATTGCTGTCAATGGCTGCTATAATAACCCCCAGCATTGGTGTTAGTGTCGCAATAATAATCCCCAGCATTGGTGTCAGGGTTTGCAATAATAACCCCATAGCATTGGTGTCAGTGGCTGCAATAAAAAAAACCAGCATTGGTGCCAGTGATTGCAATAATAATCCCCAGCATTGGTGTCAGTGATTGCAATAATAACCCCATAGCATTGGTGTCAGTGGCTGCAATAAAAAACCCCAGCATTGGTGCCAGTGATTGCAATAATAACCACATAGCATTGGTGTCAGTAATTGCAAAATTAACCCCATAGCATTGGTGTCAGTGGCTGCAAAAATAACCCCCAGCATTGGTGCCAGTGATTGCAATAATAACCACATAGCATTGGTGTCAGTGATTACAATAATAACCCCATAGCATTGGTGTCAGTGGCTGTAATAATAACCCCCAGCATTGGTGCCAGTGATTGCAATAATAACCACATAGCATTGGTGTCAGTGATTGCAATAATAACCCCATAGCATTGGTGTCAGTGGCTGCAATAATAACCCCCAGCATTGGTGTCAGTGGCTGCAATAAAAACCCCCAGCATTAGTGCCAGTGATTGCAATAATAACCGCATAGCATTGGTGTCAGTGATTGCAATAATAACCCCATAGCATTGGTGTCAGTGGCTGCAATAAAAAAAAAACAGCATTGGTGTCAAAGACCGCATTAATAATGCCCAACATTGGTGTCAGAGGCTGCAATAATAATCCTCAGCACTGGTGTCAGTGGCCACAATAATAACCCCAATATTGGTGATGGTGGCGCAAAAATAATTCCCAGCATAGGTGTTAGTGACTGCAATAATAACCCCCAGCATTAGTGATAAAGACCACAATAATAACCCCCTGCATTAGTGTCAAAGACCACAATAATAACCCCCAGAATTTGTAGCAATGGCTGCAATGAAAACCCCCAGCACTGGTGGTCGTGATTGCAATAATAATCCCCAGCACTGGTGTCAGTAATTGCAATATAGACCCCCAACATTGGTGTCAGTGGCACAATAATAATCCCGAGAATTGCTGTCAGTAATTTCAATATTAACCACATGCATTTGGTGTCAGTGGCTGCAATAATAACCACCAAAACTGATATCAGTGGCCGAAATAATAACCACCAGCATTGGTGTCAGTGGCCACAATAATACCCCCCCCCCCCCAGCCATGATGTCAGTGGCTGCAATAATAGACCCCAGCATTAGTGTTCGTTATTGCAATAATAATCCCTAGCAATGGTGTCAGTGGTGCAAAAATAACTCAGAGTATTGGTGCCATTGATTGCAATAATAATCCCTAGCATTGGTATCAGTGATGCAATAATAATTCCCAGCATTGGTGTCAGTGGCCACAATAATAACCTTCAGCATTGGTGTCAGCAATTGCAATAATAATCCCCAGCATTGATAGCAATAACCACAAGGGTAACCCCACATTGGTGGTAAGGGGCAGTGTAATTTCAAACCCCTTTTATTGATGATCAGTGCCCGTGCTGTTAATCCCTACTCCCTGCAATGGAAAGAATAGGTACACTAATACAGGGTATCCCCTCTGTCAGCTTCTTGGAACAGACTTCCCCTGGCAGCTGGATATCTGTAGGGGCATTTGGGGATGGCAGTGGGGTGCAGTAATATCATAACCCCCTCAAGGGAAGTGTTCCTCTGGTATCCTGTGATCTGTAGGTGTGTTCCATCAGATTGCTGGAAAACTGCCTTGTGATTATTTTCTTTGCCTGAAAAGCTGTATGGTCTGCAATATATACAGAGTACCACTGCTATTGCTGCCTATTCAAGTTTTATAATATAAACAACGTTTAAATAACTTCATGTGGTATCCACTACCCCTCTCTGCCAATCCCTCCAC
Source organism: Rana muscosa (assembly GCA_029206835.1). Classification (NCBI taxonomy): domain Eukaryota; kingdom Metazoa; phylum Chordata; class Amphibia; order Anura; family Ranidae; genus Rana; species Rana muscosa. Next base: position 253,406,953 of record CM055121.1, on the reverse strand, counting down.
TGGCTTCCAATTGCCCAACAAATAAAATTCTAAATACTAATATAGCACACCCCCGCAGGAGCTGCTGGTTTTATATTTGGGCCTTGCACGTTACCTCAATGTTCGTTGTCTAGGGGATGAGAGTCTATAGAAAGTTCAATGTCCACACAAGTTATGAATCCCTTTCCTTAGGCTTTATTTCCAAACAACTTGCATAGAGGGACGGAGAAACACAGCAGATCACTGGGGAAACTTCTCAGCTTTCAAAGTCACACTCACCACTCTCCTTCAAGTGGGTATTGCTCACCCGGATAGGCCCCTCTCACTTGACCTAGCAGCCGGGATGATGCACGATCAAATAAAGAAATAACAGTCTCTGCCACAGACCTATAGGATGGTTAAGTTGAACTGTTCAATAATCTTCTGCCACAGAACTTTAGTACCCGGATTTCCAGCATTACCGTTTAAGAGCCCTTAAGCCAACCCGGCAGACTGTAAGGTAACATTAGTTACGGTGCATCCTCCAATAGGGTCACCAGGCCTTCCTCAAGATACCAGCCTTCCGCTTGGTCCTCTCCAGGACAGGTCCTCCCCTGGTTTTCTCCATTGAGTGGCTTCCTCCCTCAGGACGGACAACACAGGATGACCTTCAAAGTGCAGGCCCCAGTCAGGACAAATGGGCCTACCTGGCAGAGATGCAGCCTCGGGCCAACATGGCTCTGCGGCTGAAATTCCAGTATCACATACCTCGAGCCAGGAGGGAAACCCGAGCAAATGGCGTCTGCCCCTTAAGTACCCTTCCCCAGCATGTTCAGCGGGGAGACCACTCCCACTGAACTGTTCCCGGGGAAAATTACCCAATACACTTTGGCCTGCTTGTGTTCCAACATTGGCCTGGGGTGGTAACGCCACCTACAGGCAAACAGTGGGAAGTCCTTCCAAACACAGCCATAGCCGGAACAGAGGCTGATTTAGCCTTGATCATTACAAAGTCTGAGCTAACTACCAGCTCAGACACCCACTAAATTTAACATAGCGCCTGATCATCAGGAGCAGGGTGCTACACTAATGATAACATACAAAGCCATTTACAACTTTGCCCCGAGCTACATCACCAATCTTATCTCCAAATATCACCCAAGCCGTCCTTCCCAGCTCCTTCCAAAACCTCCTTATCTCTAGCTCCCTTGTCTCCTCCTCCCATGCTCATCTCCAGGACTTCTCCAAAGCTTCTCCCATCCTCTGGAACGCCCTACCTCAATCTATCCAGCTATATTTTTCTCAGATGATCCCTGAAAACTCATCACTTCAGAGAAGCCTATCACACCTCCACCTAACTATAGAACGTTTAACTCTTCCATCAGCTCATCCCTCATAGTTATTTCCTTTTGCCTTTTGTACCATTTGCCCATTCCTATTAGATTGTAAGCTCCCATGAGCAGGGCCCTCCTACTCTGTTGTAATAAATTGTATTGTAACTGTACTGTCTCCCTTTATACTGTAAAGCTCTGGTCAAACTGTTGGCATTATATAAATCATGTATAGTAAAGAGCTGCTGATAAGGCAGTACAGCCAGCCCTCCTGTACTGGGCCTGGGAACCATCAATTTAAAAGGGGGGCCCAGGTACCTGTTGAGCAGGAGGTCTGGCTGTACTGTCTTATTGCAGACATTGATCCTCTCCTGCCTCCCCCTGCAGCGCTACCAGCTTCTCCTCTTCTTTCCCACTCCAGCTGCAGGGGGATTGGCTCTAGCACTTGCACCCCTTGCAACTGCTGTCTGGGCCCCCCTGTGTGCCCCTTTCCCCCACAGCATTGTCAACTTCCTTGCTCTCCCACCTGCAGCTGCTGTGGGCACACAGGGTGATGTCTCAAGATGGAGACCAGGGGAAGGGGCCGGTAAATATATCATTTACTGGCCCCTTCTTTTCCTGAATGAACACAGTGAGCAATCAGTACCGATCACCCCTGTGTCCATTCATCACTGAAGCATAGTACACTTTGTTTAATATGCTTCAGTTTGTGAATGAGCAGGAAGCCTCGGAGCGCTTCCTATTCATTCATCTGTGCAGCCGAGGCTACAGAGAAAAGGACTGGTAAATCAATGTCCTCTGCATTTTTTTGGGGGGGGCGGCAAAAAGCCACCCCCCCGGTTGGTTGGTCGGTCGATCGATCAGTCAAACCCCCCTGTCGCTCGTTCATCCGCCTACCAGCCCTGCACTTACCCCATCTAGGTCATGGGCAGCTTCGGCTCCTTCCTGCGTCTCCTCCTCCTCTGCGGCGACTTCCTCCTTGGCAGCTTCTCCCTGCATCTCTGGCTTCATGGCGGCTTCTTCCTCAATGTCTTCCCTCGGCAGCCAATACGATCACTTCTCCTCTTGACCAATCAGGTCTTAAGACCCGCTTCCCGATTGGCCGGGAGGAGAATGAGGAAGACAATAGCGAATATTAATTTGCTATTGTCACACACCTGGGTGGCCTCAGGGTGCAGTGCTCTGCGCCCCTAGTCCACCCTTTTTTAAAGCCAATTAGAGCCTCAGACCCTAATCATGTGCTTCTAAAAAAAAAAAAAAAAAAAAAAAAACTCCCATTGGAATCCATGCTTCGGTGCCCTGCATGTAGATTAGGATCTGGGTGTATGGATTAGGGGGGCGGTGCCCCTGCGCCCCTTATGGACGGGCCGCCACTGGTCACTTTCGGGCCCTGTCAGGCAGGCTTTATGGGGCCCCATGATTTCTAACAGCAGCCCAGCCTCTCAATCCTCGGGTACACTGATTAAGCCCCGCCTACAAACTTCTGTGTTTTATTGAAGAGGTAAGCTGCCTGTGGAGGGTGGCAAGTCAGCAGATAACCATACTGTAAAAACAGGCAGTATGTCAGTACAGAAAACATTACTTGAAATAGAACATACTTTTTTTTAGCACTATATAAATAGTTGCAATAAATAAAAAGAACACTAAATGAAGTTATCTTTTATAACACAATGCTTTTCAAATTCTCTGCAATAAACTAATACCAACACAAAGCAGCAGATGGCAGTATTGGCAGCAATAGATTGTATATGGAGGGTAAATCATTCACTCACTGTACTGGTTCTCTGTTGATTTCCTAATATTGATGCATTTCCTTGCAATGCTAATAACACACAAGTAATATGCAGGATATAAATATATCCATCTGTACTAGTTATACATTATACTCTTCATAATGCAGCTGTTGTGTTGCTCGCTGTGGGTGATATGGCTGATCTGCAGGACTGTACACAGTCAGATGTCACGGATGAGCTATAAACAGTCATTTCTCCCATAGATCAGGGTGTAATATATTTGCAGAGGAGGTGATTTCCACTTGCCGGGTTGGTAATGGGATACCGCTGTGCAGCCATCAGCCTTGCAGTAATCCCGGCAGACTTATCATACAAGGTGTTGTTGCCAAGGCAACCTGCATTTAAATGGCTGTGTAAAAGATGCCGGAATTAATTGTGACGATTAAAGAAGATACACAGAACATGGAGCTGAGTCACTGTGGGGAAAACAAGGTTTACACGGCACACATGCAAAGTGATGAATAAATCGCACATTACCGCTAACTGCTCTGTACATTACGGATGGACAAATGGCGGCCCAGAGGCCACGCGGGGCGTTTCTGGGTCGCGCATGCAGCCTGAGTCATGAGCAAACACTGGTGGGGGTTTATCAATATTTGAGCACACAGAATCTGCATGCCAACCAATTAGCTTCTACCTGGCAGTAGGGTCATACAGTGCCATTGGTTGTTATGGTGCAGACGGCTCACTGCAGCTCAGTATGCACAGGGCAGCATTAGTGAGCTGCAGAGGGGGCCCATCCATTGTGGGTGCATGGCACCGCCCCCCCTATCCATGCGCCTGGCCCCTTTCAGGATGCCCGGGGCATGGATTCCGGGTAAACAACTGGCGTATGGATAGCGCACTGCATGCGACGTCTATGAAGAATCTCGATAGGGCGGAAGTGACGTCTGCTGATACCGGAAGTGACGGGTGGAACACAAATCCACCGCCACTTCCAGGTTAACAACTGGCGTGCGTCTCACGTGGAGACAGTGAAGGTGGCGCTGTGCAGTTACACCTTTGTGCACAACGGTTCTGTGGCGATGCCTGTCTTGGGATCTCCGTGCGCTGGCATCCCCTCCATCCATCGGAGGTAGATATACTCCTTGTGTAAGATTCACGGAGACTGAGTGTTGGTATATAGTGTAGTGGAGTGAAAGGGTTAGGTGGATGCTCCTTTAGAATAATGGGTGTGGCAGGCTGTGGTGGGTGTCTACCTAGACATGTGACTGCGAGTGTTTATAGAGGGTTTTGGGGAGGTCTTGTTACTATCGCTTTGGCTCTGAGGAAGAGGGTCTGCCCTCGTAACGCGTAAGCCATGATTGATGCCCTCTGGTTCCCCCGGTCATCTGGTCCAGGTCACAGGCATTTGAGACATCAATTTCCACTGTTGGAAGGTTGTTTAGACAGATTTTAAGCTCGTTTGTGAGTAGTCATTTTATCTGTACATTTTATGAATAAAACCTTGCCATTGGTAATGCACAAGGTCGGTGCGTCCTTCTTTTCTTTTTTGTTTTAGCCTCAAGAATACCCATTGTTCTGAGGAGGGCAGCAAGACTGTAGTCATCCCCTATTTCATTGGAAGGCTCTGGTTGTGCCACTTAGTAACTGGGCTCCCGAGCGCAGGAGAAAGTTTGTGTTATTGTTTCTTTGCATGAATTCCTATGGCAGGGGTGGGTGGAAGGTGTGTTTTTTGAAGCACTAATCAGAGCCAGAGGCTCTAATAGGCTTCAAAATAGGGTGGGCTCAGGGCACAGAGAATTACATCCAGAGCCCACCCAGGTGCGTTGCAACAGCGAATGAATATCTCCGTAATGCTAGTCTTCTACTGGTGAATGGAGGAGACAGATAGCTAGGGAGGGAGTTGGAGCACTGATTCCCTCACTACCAGAGGACCCATCACCTAACCCGGTACTACATCAAACGACATGGTTGCTGTAGCTGTTTTACTCTTCGGTTACCCATGGCAACTATCTCCTCTTCTTAGCCTTGTAGGTTAACTCTTTTTTTTTTGTTGTAACAGAAAAAGGGGGATATGCGGGACTTTGAATGAGACGCAACGGGGGATTTTGCCCCTCCATCCCTAATTGTTATGCAAAAAAGCAGGGGAGAGGTTGGGACTCCCCACGTGTCAGCCCAGCTGAAATAGCACAAGCCTGCACAAGCTTGCGTTTGGGGGCGCCCACCGGACGTCACACGCATGGTGCTGGAGGCGTGGCGCCGATCCACGTGAGAATGCCCGCCCACTCCCCCACCCCCACGGTGTATGGTAAGGAGGGGAGAGGGAGGGCACCCAGCGCGCATCGCAACTGCCGGGCAAACAAAGCACTGGCTTTGGTGGTGCTCAGGGCCGCCATCAGGGGGGTACAGGCAGTACACCTGTAAGGGGCCCGGATGGCCCCCCTTTTTTTTTTTTTTTATAATTTTTTTTTGTAAGGGGCCCAGAGGTCCCCATGGGGCCCGGAGTTCCCCAGGGCCCTGAATGTCAACCCCCCTTTTTAAAAAAAAAATATAATTTATTTTTTATTATTCATTTTTTTTATTTAATTTTTTTTTTTTGTATTTATTTAATTTATTTATTTATTTTGTAAGGGGCCCATAGGTCCCCAGGGCCCCGGATGGAAACCTCCCTTTTTTTATTTATTTTTTATTAAAAAAAAATATTATAAATTTTTTTATTTAATTTTTTTTTATTATTTCATTTATTTTAATTTATTTAATTTCATTTTTATAAGGGGCCCAGAGGTCCCCAGAGGCCCGGAGGTCCCCAGGGCCCTGGATGGAAACCTCCCTTTTTTTAATATATTTTTTTTTTGTAAGGGGCCCCGAGGTCCCCAGGGCAACCCCCCTTTTTTTTTTTTTGTTCTTCTGTTTTTTTTTTGTGTTCGTCAGCACTCCCCCCCCCCCCCGGTTCTCCTCGGCTCCAGGGGACCCATGCCTGAAGCTGTGTAAGGGGCCCCAAAATTCCTGATGGCTGCCCTGGTGGTGCTACACATACCCCATAGTGCTATTACAGACCCAAGTTCCCTAGGAATGATCCAAAATGCACCCCTTTGAATAGCTTCAGACCAGGTTAGTGGCAGTTGAACAATTTTTACTGAAGACCTGGCATAACATGTACAACAAGAACATACATCCTTTCCCTAACTAGTTGTGACTGCCCCGGCATACCTGCATAGGTAAAATTATTTTGGGTGTAGTCCGTGATTGGAAGAGCCAGAGTAGAGGTGTCCATGGTCACGGGGATCCCAAAGAGTCAGTGCTTCAATGGTGGACCACAGGTCCCAGCAAGCTTCTGCAAAGTTCCCTTCTTTTGCCCCGTGTAGCGCACCCCTTAAGGGCCACGGATGAACTGGGATCACCCACCCTGCACAGCCAGGCACACCGTATTTTCACAGGCAAAAAACATTCTGTGACTTTGTTTTTGTTGTTTATTGAGGGTAATAACTTGGATGGGGATGGGAGGTTATGGGATGCCCATTTGACTTCAGAACAAACTTCAGGGACAACTCTCCCTATATACAATAAAACAAATAAATACTCCCGCTAAGTGTCAAATTGTGAAAACAAAGTAGATGAAATAAATGAAATAAATAGCCTGCAGCTGCTGTCCACCAAGTGCTAAATCACCTCAAATGACAATCAAAATAATACAGCGCTTACAGTATACAATAATACATAAATCATTCTTGTGACAAAAAATTGCATTGCAAAAATAGTCTCTTATAAAGTGCTCGGTGCCCCAAAAAAGTTTAAAAGGTGCTGAAGTGCTTCATGTAAACATGCCGTGCCATGTGCCACACTCCCCTCTCGTATCGCCACTCACCAGAAAAAATGGACCCTCAGCTTAGCAGCCTGGGAGTCAAACACGCTTGTTTCTGGTGTTGGGAAGATGGGCCTCTGGATCTCCTTGGTGAGATATCCAAATAAGATTTTTGTGGTTTCTATGATATCCACCAGGCTCGACAAAACAAAATTATGCTTATAGGGAAGTACTGTAAAAATGGATTTATTTGCACAAACAAAAGCGACACTTACAAGATACCAAATAAAACAAGCATGGGACAAATGTGAGGCTCTTCCGGGTTCACTGCAGATCCGCGTGCGTCCACGGAGGATGGAAGTGGCGTAGTTGGTTAGGAAACCGGAAATGCATCAACGCGTTTCACCCCTCATCCAGGACGTCATCAAGGACATCACTTCCGGTTTCTGGATGATCAAATTTATATCCGAGGAGAAAGATCCTCCTATCTAACAATAGAGTGATGACAAATATAATGGGTGTACTGACTCCAACTTCCTTCACTCAATTGACATCACTTCCTGGGTATAATTTACTATTCATATCCTTGCAATAAAACAATATTTATATTCAAATTACTACGCTATACATATGTGGACGCCTCTTACACCTACATGTAACACAAATTGTAACATATAGAGACAAAAAAAATAAATTAAAGTGAAATAATAATAATAATAATAATAATAATGATAAAAAAAATGAATAAAAAATAAGATTAAATAAAAAAAATAAAAACAATAAACATAAAAATGAAAAAAATAAATATATAAACAAAAATAAATAACAATATCTGAAGAGTAAGTGTAGATTTGTGAGTGAAAATATAATAATAAAAAAAAATTCAATCTATAAGCTATGTATAATAATTAATTTTACCAGTTGGATAAAAAACAATTAAGATCAAGTTCTATATTCAACCCAAACAGACTCATAGTACCCAGCCGATGGATCCATTGTGTTTCATACTGGGAAATTGCCTTCTTGAGATTCGACCCTCTCCGGTGTGCCTCTACTCTATCTATTCCACAAAAGGTCAACCCTCCTGAGACAATTTCCTACACAAACACAAACCTACCTACACCTAGCACACTAGAGGGTGCTACACCCGCTTTCTAGCTTTAGCCCCCCTGGGACCTGAACCTCTTCCCATTTATATCACACAGGAGGGGAGGCTGGATCCCGGAAAAAGCCCACAAAACCGATCAGGGAAGGCGGCAAGAAGTATGACCCCATTCGCCCGGACCTAGGCAGCCAAGTAACTAACTAAACACACAGTACCGTAGGCAACCTGCCTACAAGCTTATCCATATTTCACACTGTATCTGGTTAAAAATACTACCTCCTAGGGATTCCTGGCATAAACTTGACTCTTCCTTAGATTGACATACCCTTCCCAACCAAAACTCCACACACTTTTGAAAGGAAAGTTTAATTTAAAAGCTTCACCTAAAAATGAGCAAGTTGAGGGCAGAATCGGTGTGTTGGGATCTGACCTGGGACTTCACCAGTTCACATTAAAGTGGAACTTCACGCTCTCTTTCAACACTGGCTATTTACAATCCTTTTACTGCTAACATTAGTAAATAGATAGGAAGGTATATTATATTTACGTATTTCAAACTTTTTTTTTACATTTATTCACATACTTTCTGTTTCTATGCCTTCAGGAAGGGAGGAGGGGTTTTATCAGCTAAGCACACCCTCCTACCTGAATGCCTGAGCTAAGGGCAGATGGATTTCAGGAAGTAAATGCTATGGTCATGGCAAGAATTGCAACTGGGGGTGTTTCAAAGTTATTTCTGAACAAAATAACGCATGGAGACCTGGGTGGATGGGGGAGTTTGCTTTGAAGATTAAAAATGAATTAACCACTTTCCGCCCGCCGTATAGTCATATGACAGCCGCAGGAACCCTTAGTCCCTCCGTGTGGCCGTCATATGACGTCCTGGTATTCCCTGCAGTGTGGATAGTGCGTGCCGCCGGTGGCGCGCGCGCGCACTCGCCGCATCACTGGGGACCCGATGCGCGTGTCCAGCCGGGCACCCGCGATTGCTCGTCACAGAGCAGGGATGTGGATCTATGTGTGTAAACTAAACACACAGATCCATGTCCTGTCAGGTGAGAGGAGACCGATCCGTGTGTTCCCATTGCAGAGGAACACCGATCGGTCTCCTCCCCTTGTGAGTCCCCTCCCCCTACAGTTAGAATCACTCCCTAGGTTAGGGTGACCAGACATCCCCAGTTTCAGGGGACAGTCCCCGGATTGAGGACACTGTCCCCGGTTTTGTCCCCGGATTGGATTTGAACAGGGGCAGGGGCAATTTCAAAGACAGTCAGTGCAGAATTAAAGAAAAACAAATCGGAATTACACCCCCCCGCTCCGCAGCTCCTACTAGCTTAGGGGGGTGTATTTTTTCCATTATCTGTGCCCCTTTCTGATGATCATGTGCTGGTCAGAGCGGAGGGAATATTTCTTCAGTTTGGGGTGCATGCCCATTCAGCTCTGCTCGCATGTTCTTCTGCCTTGGCTCAAGTCCCGGCCAGCTGCCTGCCTGCCTATCTCCTTGCCTTCCCTGGTGGAGTGATCTTCCTCCGCTCCCCACCCAGTAGTAGCCGGGCCCCGGAGAGTGAGACTTGACAGGCTGTGAGACGGGCGGCGACGGGCAGAGAGTCGCTGATTGCCGCCATTACTAGTAAAAAAAAAAAATATGTCCCCGGATTTCATTTTTAAACCCCTTGATCGCCCCCTAGTGTTAATCCCTTCCCTGCCAGTCACATTTATACAGTAATCAGTGCATTTTTATAGCACAGATCGCTGTATAAATGTGAATGGTCCCAAAATAGTGTCAAAAGTGTCCGATATGTCCGCCGCAATGTCACAGTCACAATAAAAAATCGCAGATCGCCGCCATTACTGATAAAAAAAATGCCATAATTCTATCCCCTATTTTGTAGATGCTATAACTTTTGCGCAATCCAATCAATATACGCTTATTTCAAAATTGTCGCTTTTTTTTTGTTTATAGCGCAAAAAATAAAAGCCGCAGGGGTGATCAAATACCACCAAAAGAAAGCTCTATTTGTGGGGGAAAAAAATGATCAAAATAAATTTGGGTACAACGTCGCATGACCCCACAATTCTCATTCAAAGTGTGACAGCACTGAAAGCTAAAAATTGGCCTGGGCAGGAGGGGAGTGAAAATGGCCAGTACGGAAGTGGTTAAATAGCGTTTTTGGTTTGTGGTGCTCAGATGCAGTGTCGCTTTAAAAAATGAATAGAATTTTAGTTATAAGAAGTTCCTGATGGGCTTACCCAGTCCCTGGCTTATTTTATGTCTTCTTGGGTCCTCAAATATCAACAACTACCTAGCATAAATCTCAGATATGGCATACAATCTGCCTGCTTGGGTTATTTACCTAGCCATAGCTGTAGTGCACATGACCACCTCCCTGTATTTGTATTCTAAGAATCTGGGAACCTCTCTTTGCTCACTTGTTTGTAATGCACTACAGTTATTCCCAGACCCACCCATTTTAGGTTCCTTACAGTCTCTTACATGCAGAAAGTTAAAGTGGTTTTAAACCCCATTTATGAAATTTGACCTAAGCACATATATATTATGTAGTGTTTACTTATCTCTCTCCAAAGCTCTAAGTGCTGTTTCTTTCTGCTGCTCCGTTCCTCTGTTATCAGCAAAGTCACTTCTGACAAGTTCTCCGACAGATGAGATAACAGTAGCTGATAATTTGTGTCGGGGAGGGAGATAAGCTGAGAGCTTGTCTATTCATAATACAGCTCTGCATTTTCCTTCCTTCCTCTGCCTATGTGGAGGGGGGGAAGGGTGTGTCCCTTTCCTCCAATCAGCTCTCACACAGTGTAAGCAAAGACACCCCTCCCACTGCTGAAAGAGGAAGCAAGATTTCTAATCCAATCTGCACTTTCCAAAGAACATAGAAAGGTGAAGACAGCAGATATACATGTAACATTTATATAGGGAGATTTGTTTTATCTCTGAGTATCATCTAAGACTATTCGCCTCACTGGGTATAGGAGAGGGTTTACATCCACCTTAACCTCCCTGGCGGTATTCCCAAGTGTGGCTCGGGGCTAAATTTCAGTACCATTAGCGGTAACCCAGAGCCACACTCTGGATTGCATTGCAGGATCCTGGTGCAGGTTACTTACCTTGTCCCCAGGATCCTGTGATGTCCCCCCAATGTGTCTGCGGGCTGTGTCCTCCGCCTGATGCCTCTGTGTGTCAGGCTCCGTTCCCTGCGAGCGCCGCGACGCACGGGGGCGGAGCCTAGTGGCAAATTCAAAAATTACAAAATTCATAATACATACAGTACACTGTAATCTTGCAGATTACAGTACTGTATGAAATTATTTCATATCCCATTTGTCCCTAGTGTTTTGTCCAGTGCCCTGCATGCAGTTTTATATTATATATACTGTTCTTTCTGCCTGGAAACTGGAGATTGTCCATAGCAACCAAAAAGTGTCCCTTTACGTCAAAAGTGGTTTTAGACCAGCTAGAAAACAGCGATAGTAAATAAGAACACTTGCAGAATTGAGCGATAGTGAATAGTGGGGAAATTAATTTTATTATAATTATTTTATTATTATTTTTTATAATTATTTAAAGTTATTATATTATAATTTATGATTTTGTGTTTCAAACTTTATCATACCCGGGATGTCTACTAGACTCTTGTTTGGACAGGTTTAAGTGTGTTATTACTAGGGATGAGCTTCTTGTTCGAGTCGAACCCATGTTCGACTTGAACATCGTCTGTTCGGCTGTTCGCCGAATTGCGAACATTATGGGCCATTCGCGCCAAATTCGAGTGGCGCGTCACGGCCCATAATTCACTGCGGCATCGCAGTGAATTGCTGGCTAATGACTGGCCAAGCATGCACTATGACCCGTATGGTTTGGCCAATCACAGCGCGGTAAGAACTGAGAGCCGTAATTGGCCAAAGCCAGGGTGGCTTTGGCCAATCATGGCTCAGAGGAGTAGGTACACGCCCCACACTATATAAGGCCGCCGACTTGTGTAGTGTGTTGGAGTTGGTTAAAGAGAGAGCTTACAGAGAAAGAGCGACAGTGTCATTTATATTGAGTTAGCTAGAGCAGGCAGGCGAGTCAGTTAGCTGCTGTTACAGTGTATATAGAGGATATATATGCATCCTAGGTGTTGTATATATATTTATACACTGTATTCAGTTTAGCTAGATCTGTTCCTGTTATTCTCTATACTGTGACAGGCAGACAGGTGATTGTGCTAGCTGCAGTCAGTGTTTCACTTAGTGTACTGTGTGCTTTGCATAGCGTTCACCTAAAGCTTACCTGAATATAGTTAGTGGTGTTCTCATAATAAAACCACAGGCAGGGAGCTGCATTAATTTCATGTAGTGTACTTCTGTCCTTTGCACTGCGTTCACTTAAAGGAACCTGAATACAATTTGTGGTGTTCTCATAATAAAACCACAGGCAGAGAGCTACAAGTATTTTCAGTTAGTGTACTGTGTCCTCTGCACAGTGTTCACCTAAAACTAACTGAAGACAATTACTGCTTTTCTCATACTAATACCAGAGCAGGCAGTTAATTCTGATAGCTGCATTATCAGTACAGATATATATATATATATATATATATATATATATATATATATATATATATATATATATATATATATATACATCCCACCTTTGTGCAGCTACATCTCACTGCAGGCCATTAGTATGTCTGGAAGGCAAACAAGGAGAGGCAGACAGTCACGAGGCAATAAAAGAGGGCAAGCAGGCTCTTTGCCTAGAGGCAACAGTGCTGGTCGTGGACACAGTGCATCCTCAACAGCACGTGGCCATGGGACACGCTTGTCCTTCTTTTCGGCAGCTGGCCATGTTGAGCCGCAACATGCCCAAGACTTGGTAGAGTGGATACCAAGCCGTCCTCATCCTCCTCATCCTCTTTCACCCAGGCTCAGGGTACTTTGTCTGGCTAAGCAGCTACCAAAGTGGCCTCTTCCCTCGGCTCAATGGCATCAGTCACTCCTTCCCTAGCCCCACCATGTCCTCCTGAGGAGTCTCCCGAACTGTTTGACCACAGTGTTGGGTACATGCTCCAGGAGGATGCCCAGCGTTTTGAAGGCTCCGATGATGGAACCCAGCAATAGGAAGGCAGTAACGTGAGCCCAGAGAGAGGGGGTAGTAACGTGAGCCCAGAGAGAGGGGGTGCCCAACAAGGACAGCTATCTGGCAGTCATGTTCCCCCAGCTGCAGCATACTGCCAGATTTGCTCCAGTGATGAGGAGGGAGGGGATGATGAGGTCACTGACTCCGCGTGGGTGCCTGATAGGAGAGAGGAGGAGGAGGAGGAGGCACATCTCCAACGAGGCAGGATGCCCTCCAGGGGCCAGCTTAAGGGCAGCACACCGACTGCATCACACCACAGAGCTCCGCATGTGCAGGGCGCTGCTGTCTCTGCGCGTTATTCCAAAAGTTCTTTGGTGTGGGACTTTTTTCAGACGTGTGCAGCAGATCGCACCGTTGCCATTTGCAACATATGTCTAAAGCGTATCTCGCGTGGCCAAAACATCAGCCACTTTGGCACCACGTGCTTGACCAGACATATGTCGACCTGCCATGCAGTTCATTGGCAAGCCTACCTAAAAGACCCACACCAAAGAACAAAGCAGACCTCTCCTTTCTCCTCATCAGCTGGGATCTCCAACCCCACTATACCTTCAGTCCTCTCTGAAACATGCACTGAGAGGAATGAAGGTGTAGAATTAGGTGTGTCACAGCCAAGTACTTGCGGGCAATCTGCTATTGGTACATCGACATCAGATTGTACCAGGCAAATTTCCCTGCCCCAGATGCTGCACCGCCAAAAGAAGTTTGCTCCCAGCCATCCACATGCCCAGCGGTTGAATGCTAGCTTGGCTAAATTTCTAGCACTTCAACTGCTGCCTTTTCAGTTTCAGTTGGTAGACTCTGCTCCCTTCCGGCTCTCTACCAGCATGTGGAAGGCAATGTCTTGGCCTCGCTGGACAGGGCGGTCAGCGGTAAGGTGCTTATTACCGCTGACTCATGGTCCAGCAGGCATGGACAGTTATGTTACTATCTTTCACGGCGCATTGGGTGACTCTGCGTCCTTAACTTGGTGGTGCAGCGGTTCTTGGGCAGGTACCCGGGCTTACAGGAGGTCCTGAAGCAGGCCAGGAAACTCTGTGGGCATTTCCGACGGTCATATAACGTATAATGCCAGTGCTCGGCTGGCTGACCTGCAAAAAGTTTACAAACTGCCCAAGAACCGCCTAATCTGTGACATGCCCACCAGGTGGAGCTCTACGTTGGCCATGCTGCAGCGGCTGCACACGCAGCAGAGGGCCATCAATGAGTATCTGTTGCAATATGGCACCAGGACAGGGTCAGGGGAGCTTGGATTTTTTTCCCCACGCCAGTGGGCCTTGATCAGGGATGCATGCACTGTCCTGGCACCATTTGAGGAGGCCACGAGGATGGTGAGCAGTGACAGTGCATGCATCAGTGTCACTGTCCCTCTTGTCCACCTGTTGGAGCACACACTACGTGGAATAATGGACAGGGCACTTGAGGCAGAACAGAGGCAGGAAGAGGAGGACTTCCTTACCTCTCAAGGCCCCCTTTATCCAGACAGTGTTCCTGCTGGCCCAGCTATCACACAGGAAGAGGAGGAGGAGGAGGAGGATTGTGTCAGCATGGAGGTGGAGAGACTAGCATTCAGCATCAGCATCAGTCTTCAAGGGATCAATTACAGTCCCAAGACACCCGTGGACTTGTACGTGGCTGGGAGGAGGTGGGTGCGGTTCATGTCATCCTCAGTGACCCAGAGGACTCCGCACCGAATACCTCAGCAAACCTACGCTGCATGGCCTCCCTGATCCTGCAAAGCCTGCGGAAGGATCCTCGTATTCGTGCGATCAAGGAGAGGGATCATTACTGGCTGGCAACCCTCCTTGATCCACGTTACAAGGGTAAGGTTGCGGACCTTATCTTGCCGTTGCAGAGGGAGCAGAGAATAAAGCATCTTCGGGAGGCCTTGCAGAGAGGTCTGTGCAACGCGTTCCAAGAGACTGGGAGGTTACAAATTCCTGGTCCTGGACAACGTGTTGCTGAGGCTTCGGTCAGTCAAAGAAGGAGCGGTGGAGAAGGTGGCCATCTGACCGATGGGTTCAAATTTTTTTTTATTACGTAGCCCCAAGGTATGATTGGTTCCAGCAACCATCGCCAGCGTCTGGTTTACATGGTGAAGGAATACCTAGGGGCAGGATCAGACTTGGACACCTTACACACCGAAATTCCCCTGGGTTACTGGGTCTTGAGGATGGATCACTGGCCAGAGCTTGCACAGTATGCAATTGAGCTACTGGCCTGTCCTGCATCCAGCGTTGTTTCGGAACGCACATAGAGTGCTGCTGGAGGCTTTGTAACCGATCACAGGGTGCGCCTGTCCACCGACTCGGTCGATCGACTGACCTTCATAAAAATGACTCAGTCTTGGATCACTACCAGCTACCAAGCACCTGATGCTGATGTAACCGAATAATTTTTTTTGAAATGTCAGATCCCTTCAAGGCTGCCTATGCTGATGCTGAGTGACTATCCTGTTATGCTGAGTGACTGACTATCCTCTTCCTCCTCAATGACCATGCTGATAGCTTGTAAGACATTTTTTGGTTCTGGGCACCGCCACCAGTGCCTAAGGCCCAATTTTTCTGCCCCTGTTTAACAGGGGCATGTAAATACAATGTTTGATGCAATACTTTGCAGCAGGGCTCATTGCTGCGCTCCAACTACAGTATCTGTGAGGGGTTGCAGTGTTGTGGCACCAATGCCTAAGGCCCAATTTTTCTGCCCCAGTTTAACAGGGGCATGTAATTACAATTCTTGATCTAATAATTCACAGCAGGGCCCATTCCTGCGCCCACCAAGAGTAACTGTGAGGGCTTACAGTGTTGTGGCAACACCACCACGACCACCAAAGGCCCAATTTTTCTGCCCCTGTTCAACAGGTGCATGTTATTACAATTCTTGATCTAATATTTCACAGCTGGGCCCATTCCTGAGCCCACCAAGAGTAACTGTGAGGGCTTACAGTGTTGTGGCAACACCACCACCAAAGGCCCAATTTTTCTGCCCCTGTTCAACAGGGGCGTGTAATTACAATTCTTGGTCTAATATTTCACAACTGGGCCCATTCCTGCACGCACCAAGAGTAACTATGAGGGCTTACAGTGTTGTGGCTTTCACACTGGAGACACAGCAGCGGCTGTTTCAGGTCGGTTTGCAGGCGCTATTTTTAGCGCAATAGCGCCTGCAAAACGACCCAGTGTGAAAGGGGTCTAAGGTATAATGGTTTAGCACAGTTGCAGTATTTTCTGCCTTGCAAATGTACACATGATTGGACATTCCGACAACAAAACCGTGGGGTTTTCTTCCGACTGATTTTTGCTCAAACTTGTCTTGCATACACACGGTCACACAAATGTTGTCGGAAATTCCAATCGCCAAGAACGCGGTGACGTACAACACTACAACGAGCCGAGAAAAATTAAGTTCAATGATTCTGAGCATGCGTTGAATTGATTCCGAGCATAGGATTTTTGTGCGTCGGAATTGGATACACACGGTCGGAATTTCCGGAAAAATTGAGAACCAGCTCTCAATCATTTGTTGTCGGCAAATGTCCAATGGAGCCTACACACGGTCAGAATATCCGACCAAAAAGCTCACATCGAACATCTGTTGTCGGAAATTCCGATCGTGTGTACGTGGCATAATGGTTTACTGAGGTCATCAAAATAATTGCAGCCAGGAAAACTATGTATGATGCGGGCGAAGAAGAGGTTTATGGTCAGGAAGCGCAGAAGATAGATCATGAACACGGGATGGACAGTAGGCTGTTAAACAATAGCTCTGCCAAAGATAAAGATGTTCGGATGCCAAAGTTGAAAGCACAAGTTGCACTTGACTTCCTGACGCCTGAAGAGGATTATACAGGTCCTTCTCAAAAAATTAGCATATTGTGATAAAGTTCATTATTTTCTGTAATGTACTGATAAACATTAGACTTTCATATATTTTAGATTCATTACACACAACTGAAGTAGTTCAAGCCTTTTCTTGTTTTAATATTGATGATTTTGGCATACAGCTCATGAAAACCCAAAAATCCTATCTCAAAAAATTAGCATATTTCATCCGACCAATAAAAGAAAAGTGTTTTTAATACAAAAAAAGTCAACCTTCAAATAATTATGTTCAGTTATGCACTCAATACTTGGTCGGGAATCCTTTTGCAGAAATGACTGCTTCAATGCGGCGTGGCATGGAGGCAACCAGCCTGTGGCACTGCTGAGGTGTTATGGAGGCCCAGGATGCTTCGATAGTGGCCTTAAGCTCATCCAGAGTGTTGGGTCTTGCGTCTCTCAACTTTCTCTTCCCAATATCCCACAGATTCTCTATGGGGTTCAGGTCAGGAGAGTTGGCAGGCCAATTGAGCACAGTAATACCATGGTCAGTAAACCATTTACCAGTGGTTTTGGCACTGTGAGCAGGTGCCAGGTCGTGCTGAAAAATGAAATCTTCATCTCCATAAAGCTTTTCAGCAGATGGAAGCATTAAGTGCTCCAAAATCCCCTGATAGCTAGCTGCAATGACCCTGCCCTTGATAAAACACAGTGGACCAACACCAGCAGCTGACATGGCACCCCAGACCATCACTGACTGTGGGTACTTGACACTGGACTTCAGGCATTTTGGCATTTCCCTCTCCCCAGTCTTCCTCCAGACTCTGGCACCTTGATTTCCGAATGTACTTTGGACCACTGAGCAACAGTCCAGTGCTGCTTCTCTGTAGCCCAGGTCAGGCGCTTCTGCCGCTGTTTCTGGTTCAAAAGTGGCTTGACCTGGGGAATGCGGCACCTGTAGCCCATTTCCTGCACACGCCTGTTCACGGTGGCTCTGGATGTTTCTACTCCAGACTCAGTCCACTGCTTCCGCAGGTCCTCCAAGGTCTGGAATCGGTCCTTCTCCACAATCTTCTTCAGGGTCCGGTCACCTCTTCTCGTTGTGCAGCGTTTTCTGCCACACTTTTTCCTTCCCACAGACTTCCCACTGAGGTGCCTTGATACAGCACTCTGGGAACAGCCTATTCGTTCAGAAATTTCTTTCTGTGTCTTACCCTCTTGCTTGAGGGTGTCAATGATGGCCTTCTGGACAGCAGTCAGGTCGGCAGTCTTACCCATGATTGCGGTTTTGAGTAATGAACCAGGCTGGGAGTTTTTAAAAGCCTCAGGAATCTTTTGCAGGTGTTTAGAGTTAATTAGTTGATTCAGATGATTAGGTTAATAGCTCGTTTAGAGAACCTTTTCATGATATGCTAATTTTTTGAGATAGGATTTTTGGGTTTTCATGAGCTGTATGCCAAAATCATCAATATTAAAACAAGAAAAGGCTTGAACTACTTCAGTTGTGTGTAATGAATCTAAAATATATGAAAGTCTAATGTTTATCAGTACATTACAGAAAATAATGAACTTTATCACAATATGCTAATTTTTTGAGAAGGACCTGTAGTCTTTCTTTGAATCTTGTTTAGAAGAAATTAATACAAATAAATTTAAAAAAATTGTTTAATATGTTTACTGATACAAATGTAGATATGTTGGAGTTTGAGAACAATTAATATAACTAGGATAAAATTTCTGCTCCATTTTTCTGCACATCTTACTTCCAGTCCAATTATTTTCTCTAGTCAGCAAAAGCATTTGGCAAAGGTTCTTGGATAACATTAAATATACACTTCAGTCAAAACTGAAGAAAAAAGTATAAAATTATGATTCGATTTCAGTGCAGCTACCCTACGCCGAGGCAGAATATGGCTCAATGGAAGACCAGAGGATCCTTCATTGGGCCCCCAAGAAAATAAGAAAATAGTAAAAAAAAAATGCATTTAAAAATAATTAGAGGGATTTTGTCATTAATGATTTATTCTGTCTCTGTATACCTGTCATTCCTTTCATGCCTGCCTCTCATCGCCGGTCATTCCGCCCCAGCGCCCCCATGCACATCATTCCCATTAATTGTCACTGTGCACAGCAACTTCAGCAAGTTACTAAATAAAAGACGGCTGCTTTCTGAGTGTGACCCAATGTCTAACTTCCACTGCATTACTAAGCGGTGACATACCTGACATAGGAAAGCAAGGTCTGGCGTTAGAAATAAATAAATAAATAAATTGTGGTGTAACGCTGCTATGTTAATATGAAGAGTAAAAATATGTTAATATGCAATATTTGATGAACCACAATTAATGAATATAAATAAAGGGATTTTTATAACAGCTTACCTGTAAAATCCTTTTCTTGGAGTACATCACGGGACACAGAGCGACTTAGTCATTACTAATGGGTTATATAGTTTACCTTCAGGTGTTGGCACTGGCCAATTCCAAACCGGAAGTACCCTCCCCTATATAAGCCCCTCCCACCCGGGAGCACCTCAGTTTTGTAGCCAAGCAATAAGTGTCCCAAAAAGAGGGGTGGGAGCTCTGTGTCCCGTGATGTACTCCAAGAAAAGGATTTTACAGGTAAGCTGTTATAAAAATCCCTTTTTCTTTTTCGTACATCACGGGACACAGAGCGACTTAGTCATTACTAATGGGACGTCCCAAAGCAATGCCAAATGAGGGGGGGGTACATAAGCTGGGCGCCATCAGGCATGAGGATCTTTTGCGGCCTGCAACACACTGCGCCCAAAGGCGACATCCTCCTGACTTCTAACGTCTACCTGATAGAATCTAGTAAACGTGTGTACCGAAGACCATGTTGCGGCCTTACATACTTGAGCCAGGGAGGCCTGGTGATGCACTGCCCATGAAGTTCCAACCGCTCTTGTGGAGTGCGCCCTAACTTTGAACGGAGGCGGTCTCTTTCTCAAGCCATAGGCTTGTATTATGACCTGTCGAATCCACTTGGCTAAAGTAGATTTTGATGCTGCCTGACCCCTTCTGGGGCCTTCCGGCAGAACAAACAAAGAATCCGTTCTGCGAATCTGAGCAGTGGCTTTCAGATAAGCTTTAACTGCTCTTACCACATCCAAAGAATGTAATAACTTTTCCTCTACTGAGCTAGGTTTGGGGAAAAAAGAAGGAAGAACCACATCTTGGTTCAAATGAAACCTCGATACCACCTTAGGAAGAAAGGCTGGATGAGGACGTAATACTACTCTGTCCTTATGGACAACCAGATATGGCTCCTTACAGGACATAGCTGCTAATTCCGACACTCTTTTAGCCGAACAAATGGCTACTAAGAAAACCAATTTCCTGGTGAGAAGAACCAAGGAAATGTGTTGTAATGGTTCAAACGGTTGTTTCTGTAGAACCGACAGAACCAGGTTTAAGTCCCAAGGACATATGGGAATACTAACCGGAGGGCTAATACGCATCACTCCTTGTATAAAGGCTTTGACTAGTGAATGCGAAGCCAAGGGCCTTTGAAAAAATATTGACAAGGCCGAAATCTGACCCTTGATAGTACTCAAGGCCAGTTTCCTATCTACAGCCCACTGTAGGAAGTCCAGAATCCTCCCTATCATGTACTTACGTGGATGCCATTTCTTGGTCTCACACCACGTAATGTACGCTTTCCAGATCCTATAATAGATCTGCCTGGATACCGGTTTCCTGGCATTGATCATGGTAGATACCACAGAATTAGAGAGCCCTCTCTTTTTCAGAATGTGGGCTTCAATAGCCAGGCCGTCAAACCTAGGGCTGGTAAGGAAGGGTGGTATATCGGTCCCTGCGAAAGCAGGTCCGGACGAAGTGGGAGGGTCCAAGGACTCCTCACTGACATTTTTACCATCTCCGCGTACCATGCCCTTCGGGGCCACGCTGGAGCCACCAGAATCACTGGTTTCTTTTCTACCCTGATTCTGCGGAGTAATCGCGGTAACAATTGTGGCGGTGGGAATGCATATATCAGCTTGAACCGATCCCAAGGGAACACTAGGGCATCCGAGCCGCAAGCTAGGGGATCCCTTGTGCGAGACACAAACCTGTCCACCTTTGCGTTGAATCTGGATGCTAGCAGATCTACATCCGGTGTTCCCCACCGCTGGCATATTGCCTGGAAAACCTCGGGGTGAAGAGACCATTCCCCCGGGCATAATTGTTGGCGACTTAGAAAGTCCGCTCTCCAATTTTCCACTCCTGGGATGAAAACCGCAGATATGGCTGGGACATATCTTTCTGCCCACTCCAGGATGCAATTTGCTTCCTTCTGGGCTGCACGACTTTTGGTGCCACCCTGATGATTGATATATGCCACTGCCGTGGCATTGTCTGATTGAATTCTGACAGGGGACCCCTGGAGTTTGGATGTCCATGCTACTAGGGCATACCGGGCTGCTCGTATCTCTAAGAGATTGATGGGCAGGGCCTTTTCTGCTTCTGACCACCTGCCCTGGAGAGACCATTGCTCCAGCACTGCCCCCCAGCCGATGAGGCTGGCATCTGTAGTGACCACCTTCCAAGAAACCGGACTGAAGGGTTTCCCTCTTTCCAGATTCTGGGGCACCAACCACCAATGGAGGCTCTTGCGAACGGAAGGGGACAGGGACATTGGTAAGTCTAAAGCCTGAACTTTTTTGTTCCAGGCTGACAGTATGGCCCTTTGCAAATTCCTTGAATGGAATTGACCGTAGGGTACCGCTTCGAATGAAGCCACCATCTTTCCCAGCAGCCTCATGCAGAGACGTATGGATGGTTTTCTTTTTGTACCCACTAAGTGGGTCAAATTTCTTAAAGACGACACCTTCTCTGGAGGTAAGAAAATCTTTCTCTGATTTGAATCCAGCCTTAGCCCTAAGTATTCCAGACTTTTGACTGGTCTTAGAGCTGACTTGTCCCGGTTGATAATCCAACCGTGATATTCCAGATACTCGATTGTCTTGTGAATAGCTACTTCCAGCTTTTCCACTGAGTGGTCTATTAGTAGCAGGTCGTCTAGATATGCCATTATCGTTACACCCTGTGTTCTTAGATTGGCCAATAATGGGGCCAGAATTTTTGTGAACACTCGTGGTGCTGTGGCCAGACCGAAAGGTAAGGCTCTGAACTGAAAATGGCGCCCTTCTACTGCAAAGCGTAGAAATTTCTGATGGGCCGGAAAGATGGGAATATGCAGATAAGCATCCCTTATGTCGATCGAGGCTAGCCATTCCTGCCCTTGTAGGGCGGTGGCCACTGATCGGATCGACTCCATCCGAAAGGTCCTGATATTTAGGAACTTGTTTAGCCCTTTTAGATTTAATATGGGCCTCACGTCCCCATTTGGTTTGGGGACTGTGAAAAGGTTCGAGTAAAACCCGAATCCGCTTTCTTCCAGGGGAACCTTCATGATTACCCCTTGGAGCAATAGTTGTTCTAGTGCCAGAAGGAGGGATCCTCTCTTTTGGGGATCTCTTGGCACGTTTGACCTCATAAATTGGGCAGGAGGAGTGCCTTTTAACTCCAGCTTGTATCCCAGACTTACTGCGGAGAGCACCCATCTGTCTCTGATGGTGTCCCGCCAGGTCTCTGTGAACAACTGAAGTCTTCCCCCCACCCGATTGAGCGGGGGCAATACTTCATGCCTTAGGGGGAGGTTTTGTACCTCTCTTGATCCAGGGCTTCTTGTTACCCTGTGATTGTCCCTGATTTCTGCCCCCTGAATTTGACCGCGGAGGCCGTCGGAACTGCTTCACAGCCGATGTGCCCGGGACTGGAGAGGTAGGCCTCTTAAAAGAAGGACTTCTACCCTTGTTCTTAACCGGTAAGAGTGAACTTTTACCGGCAGAAATTTTCTGGATATATTTGTCCAGATCTTCTCCAAATAAGCGTTCTCCATGAAATGGGAAGCTAACCAGCAGTCTTTTACAGGGAGCTTCAGCAGACCAGTTTTTGAGCCACAAAAGCCTACGCATATGTACTATAGACAGCGTAAAGCGGGAGGCCTGTTGGATTGTATCCTTTATGGCGTCCACCGCAACACACAAGGCTCTAGGCAGGTCAGCTAGGGCATGAGCCTGCTGATCTGGTAAGTCCCTTAAGACTTGTTTCAACTGATCTTTCACTGCTTGGCAGACTCCAATCGCTGCTACCGCAGGTTGTGTCACCATACTTGCTGTAGAGAAAGCAGATTTTAGTAAAGACTCCAATTTTTTATCTATTGGGTCTTTGAACATTGGAACATTATCTACTGGACATGTCAGTGATTTGTTAACAGAAGAGATGGCTGCGTCCACTATAGGGACCCTCCATTTTCTTATGAACTTATCCTCCATGGGATAGATCACCGGAAATCTCTTGGGGGGAGCAAATATTTTATCAGGATGCTCCCAATCCTGGTAAATAAGCCCTTCTAATAAAGGGTGGATTGGGAAGGAACAGACCGCCTGGGGAGCTTTTAGCGACCCCAGCGAGGAAACCGTAGTGGATGGTGGTTCCGCCAGAGGCATTTTAAATGCTGATCGGACCATGTTAGTCAGAGACTGAACCCATAATCTTTCAGCCTGAGAAGCTGAGAAAGGTTCTTCCACTGTTGATTCCTCTATAAGTGAATCAACCTCATCCTGATCCCCTTCAGGTAGGTCGATCTCTGTGTGGGGCTGTTCCTCCACTAACAGGCACTCTGAAGGAGGAGACGGAGATCGGACGCGCTTTTCCTGTGACAGGGAAGCAGCGATCAATGCTGTTAATCTCTCTTCCAATCCTCCCAGAGTTGAGGATAAAACCTCCTCTGTTATATATACAGGAGCAGGTGGACTGGGGACAGCCGCAGCACCAGACATTCCTGCGGGGTTTCTACGGCTACTGACCTCTGCATTCTCAGGGGAGATTGGTGCAGTGCAAGCATGCCCAATATCCTCAGAGCCCGATGGAGACCCCTTTGGCTTCCTGGAAGATTTATTTCCGGAGCGTCTGGACGACATATCCTTTAAGCACAAAGCTGAGGTATTCCCGTCGTCATACACCAATTTTTGCTGGTAATAGTCTAACACAGGTGCTGCTATATACCAGCTGGTGTCCACTAAAGTGCCTTTCTATGGGGATGCCTGCATCAACCGCCTCTGTGTGCCACTGTTTGTTGCTAGCTCTGTTTGCATGCAGCTGACACTTGTACTGTGTCTTTTAACCATGCTGGGACGCCCGCACATGCGCAGAAGCGCCGCGGCGCGCATCGAGCGTCATCCACCCGCCCCGCCCCTTTTTTTTCATAGGAGGCGCGTGCACGCGCCCGCGCGCGCGCCCGTGCGCCAATGGCGCCCTTTTCGAAAACCAACAGAGGACTAGGAGCCAGGGCCCTTTTTGCCGGAGGGCCTGTGCGGTGGATGAACGCAGCAACAGGGCAGAGGAAGTGGATTCCCTCAGAGAAACTTACCAGCTGCCTGGATCTTTTGAGTTGAGAAAACCAAAGATCCACATTTACAAGAAAAATGGACTACAGCGGCCTCTAGTGGTTTAACACAGGTACCGCGGTCCCTGTTTTTTTTTTTTCTTGACTACTATTAAAATTTTACATTTTCAGTAGTTATAGGCAAACACAGATATTTAGCGGGAATACCGTTAGGTAACAGACAGAAAGACAAATTAGGCTTGGGGGTCCCCCAATAGAACCAAGTTCCTGAGGGCCCCCACTTACCTGATCCCCGCCGCAGGACTTTGTTTGGTCCACAAAAATCCAAACTTCACCTATCACGGCAGGCATTGTAATTAAACCTTCAGGGACCGGGTTCCCAAGGATTCCACTCCCCTGGACCTGTATAGCACCCTGCACAGACAGCGTCTTGGTCGTGGGTATGACCAGAGCTCTGGATCCCAGGGTCCAGCCCTCCTAAGAGAAGCATTACAGGCAAAACCTTGCTCTTCTGCTGCAAGGCCCGGGTACCGACCGTTTAGCTATGAAGCTTTTTTTGGTGGGATCCGGAACAGCTTACTAAGGCCCAAAAGAACCTGTACGCAAGCCCAGTGAAAACACATGTTACTCTTTGGCCAACACCTTAGACACTGGCAAAAAACTGAGGTGCTCCCGGGTGGGAGGGGCTTATATAGGGGAGGGTACTTCCGGTTTGGAATTGGCCAGTGCCAACACCTGAAGGTAAACTATATAACCCATTAGTAATGACTAAGTCGCTCTGTGTCCCGTGATGTACGAAAAAGAAAAAACAATCTCCAATACAGTGCACAATTAACATTCATCCAAGTGAAAATGTCTAGTCTATATAAAAAATGTTTCCAATATATTAGTGCTGGTGATTATCCTTAATAGTAAGTGCACCCACTTCACTGTGACATACCAAAAGTATTGGGACACCTGCTTTTACACGCACATGAACTTTAATGGCATCCCAGTCTTAGTCTGTAGGGTTTAATATTGAGTTGGCCCACCCTTTGCAGCTATAACAGCTTCAACTCTTCTGAGAAGGCTGTCCACAAGGTTTAGGAGTGTGTCTATGGGAATGTTTGACCATTCTTCCAGAAGCGCACTTTGAGTTCAAGACTCTGTGCAGGCCAGTCAAGTTCCTCCACCCCAAACTCGCTCATCCATGTTTTTTTTTGGACCTTGCTTTGTGCACTTGTCCAAATCATTTGATGGAGGGGGGGTTATGGTGTGGGTCTTTTTTTCAGGGGTTGGGCTCGGCCCCTTAGTTCCATTAAAGAGAACTCTTAAGGCGTCAGTATACAAAAACATTTTGGACAATTTCATGCTCCCAACTTTGTGGGAACAGTTTGGGGATGGCCCTTTCCTGTTTGCAACATGACTGCACACCACTGCACAAAGCAAGGTCCATAAATACATGGATGAGTGAGCTTGGGGTGGAGGAACTTGACTGGCCTGCACAGAGTCCTGACATCAACCCAATAAAACACCTTTGGGATGAATTAGAGTGGAGACTGCGAGCCAGGCCTTCTCGTCCAACATCAGTGCCTGACCTCACAAATACACTTCTGGAAAAATAGTCAAACATTCCCATTGACACACTCCTAAACCTTGTGGACAGCCTTCCCAGAAGAGTTGAAGATTTTATAGCTGCAAAGGGTGGGCCAACTCAATATGGAACCCTACAGACTGATGCCGCGTACACACGATCATTATTCACGGCGGTTAAAAAAACCGCCGTAAATAATGACATTTTAAACGAGGGAACAGCTTGTTCCCCACACACGGTCATTTTTCTTGTCATTTTTTAAAATGATGAGAAAAACGATTGTCTATGGGCTCCGCGGCAGTGTTTCCCTATGGGAAACACTGCCGCGGAAGAAATGTCAGGAAAAACGACGAGAAAAATTAGAACATGTTCTAATTTTTCTCGTTGTTTTTAATGCCGTTTTTCACGTCGTGAAAAATGACAAAAAGACCACACACGGTCATTTTTCTTGTTGAAAACAAAAAATTTAATTTTTCACGACGTGAAAAATGATCGTGTGTACGCGGCATAAGACTGGGATGCCATTGAAGTTTAGGTGCATGTAAAGGCGGGTGTCCCAATACTTTTGGTAATATAGTGTAGTTATAAAATTAGTTTTATTTTTCAGACTCCCAAGGGTGCTGCATTGACCAGATTTTGGCTCATTTGAAAGATTTTCCATGTACATTCTCATCATTGGATCTCCAATGCAGCAATAAAATGTATTTCTAGGAGACGAGGAATGAGTTAAATGCACAGGCATCATTTTTTGTAAGGTAACAGTTTACAGCGCAGTTTCGTTTACTAATGCACAGAGAAAAGGAGGAGTGTTTGTGCTGCTGCAAGGCTTTTGGATGGAAAATACAGTACAGCATTAGACAAATTAAAACGTGTTTGAATGACAGTTCTAAATTTATAATGGCAATCAATTTATTGCCTGGCCAACCAGCTTCTTGCCTGAATATTGTGCTGCATTCCATTACTGCTCTGCAGGTTTCCTGAGAAGTCCCCGGTAATTTCTGCTCTGCATACAGCATGTCATGTGCATACAACTGCGGGAGCCAATCAGAAGCCACGGCGCACATTGTACACCGTGTTTTCAGACAATAACTGCAAGGTCAGTCTGGACAACAAAAGTACCGGATTTCCAATGACTCAATCCTACAACGAACTTCATGTGGGAGGACTTTACGCTCAACCTCAACTAATGCGGGTCTGTTTTTGCAAATAAGGTATTTTTAAATGTCTCTGCAAGAATGATTTCACACTAGAGAAAGTTCACAGGGAATTTCTGCCTGGTGGGATGCCTTCTGAAGCTTAAAGGAACAGAAAACCTGTATACAGCTTACCTTTTACGCTTAACTACCTATATTACATTATTTAATTAAACTGTGTAATATAAAAAATGTATAGTATTTATAAATAAATATACACTATATTACCAAAAGTATTGGGACGCCTGCCTTTACATGAACTTCAATAGCATCCCAGTCTTAGTCTGTAGGGTTCAATATTGAGTTGGCCCACCCTTTGCAGCTATAACAGCTTCAACTCTTCTGGGAAGGGTGTCCACAAGGTTTAGGAGTGTCTATGGGAATGTTTGACCATGGGACTGTAGGCCGCAAAACCCCCCACATACAAACACCAATAATACTAATAATAAAGGAAAAAGACTTCACACAGGAAATTGGCATGAAAAGGCTGTGGTATATTTATTGGTTTACAACATAACACTAATTTATTTCAAGCAGATTAAAATTCAGCTCAAATCATACCACGTCCACTTCATTGCCCAGTTATCATAGCTCGAGCATGAAAATATATACTGTATATACTCGAGTATAAGCCGAGATTT
This sequence comes from Rana muscosa, assembly GCA_029206835.1. NCBI lineage: Eukaryota > Metazoa > Chordata > Amphibia > Anura > Ranidae > Rana > Rana muscosa. The sequence continues at coordinate 253,379,225 of CM055121.1, read as the reverse complement.
TCAGCCCTTTTTTTTGGGGCTGAAAGTCCCCCCCTCGGCTTATACTCAAGTCAGCGAAATGTAACATTGTAAATAGTACCTGAAAAAAAGTTGAGAGGCTGCGGCGTCCATCGTTTAAATCTTGCGGTCTCTTCCCGGTCCCTTCCGTGATAGGCGATTCTCAGCAGACACTCTCCGCCTATCACGAACGTTCTCTCATCCTCACCCATCCCAGCAGACACTGTGTTCGGTGTTCCGCCAATCACAGACGTCTGCTGGGAAACTGAGGATGAGAGAACGTTCGTGATAGGCGGAGAGTGTCTGCTGAGAATCGCCTATCACGGAAAGGACCAGGAAGAGACCGCAAGATTTAAACGATGGACGCCGCAGCCTCTCAACTTTTTTTCAGGTACTATTTACAATGTTAAATTTAAACAGTGAGGATAGGAACAGTGAGGATAGGAACAGTGAGGATGGGAACAGTGAGGAACACTGAGGATGGGCACAGTAAGGATGGGAACAGTGAGGCATTGTTGACCCTCGGCTTATACTCGAGTCAGTACGTTTTCCCAGTTTTTGTGGTAACATTAGGTACCTCGGCTTATACGCGGGTCGGCTTATACTCGAGTATATACGGTATATATCTATAAAAAACAACGCCCCCCCCTGGATCCAGGGTGGCAGAAACCACATAAAGGACCGCGACTTCCTCCTTTTGCTTGAAGGTCCAAAGAGGATCAGAACCAGATCCAGCTGCCTTAAGTACCTTTTGGGCCAGCATCCCATAATAATCCCAGGTGTTCCCATTGGCTTTTATAGCCCACCTGGGATACCACTGAAATCCTTAAAGGACCATGCACTCGCTGCAAATTACTAGAGGAGGATAGCAGCCACATTCCCATGGAAGTGTGCCCAAAGTGTTGTGCCCCCCTTAACATGGGACTGTAGGCCGCAAAACCCCCCCACATACAAACACCAACATTACTAATAATAAAGGAAAAACACTTCACACAGGAAATTGGCATGAAAAGGCCACAGCATATTTATTGGTTTACCAACATAACACAAATTTATTTCAAGCAGATTTAAATTCAACTCAAATCAAACAATACAGATTCCACTTCATTGCCCAGTTATCAGAACTCGAGCATGAATATATATATATATATATTAACGTAAAAGTGTAATTATATACTGCGCTGTCTAAATAGTGAAAAACCACTCATAAAGTGAAGATGGATATAGTTACTCCAATGAAAATTGCTGCAACTTCAATGTGAGACACACACAATAAAAGTAATAGTAGAAAAATAAAGCTGCGCACATGTGAAAAAAACACACCTCTGATGTTTCAGAAATGATATGCCCAGAGCTCAGTCTCTATGGCCAAAAACAGTGACAAAAAACTCTTGATTATAAGCCTGATACCAGACACATGTGTCACAAATAACAGAGAACAAAGTCCTGTAGGTGAAATGAAATAAAGTGATGATAAGTCCTGAAACTCAAAGCAACCATATAGTGTGGATGAGGATCTCCTTATTCAACTACTGGTGACTTCAAACATCAAACACCCAATGAACAGTGCTGTATATTTGATAGAGAGAGGTTCCACCACCACCAGTTCTTACTGCCGCTTACCAGAACTGTTGATCCCTTCAGAGATCAATAAAAGCAGATGGCTGTACCCCTGCCAGGGTCTCTAGGTTACTAAATCACTATCAGCTTCTCTCCTGGATTCTATGCCAATCCTCTCCATATGCCACGATATCACAGTGCAAGAGGAAAGAAAGCCACCATAGCGTAAATCCGATAAAACAAGTTTAATAATAAAAAAAATGCACTTACAATTATCGCAAGTGTAGTAAAAAATAGCCGGCCGGCTAAGACAGCCCGTTCATTCCGGGACTCATTAGTATGTTGGTGACGTCAGCACGCCGCTCCTCCCTACGTCGTTTCGTCACAGATGACGTCGTCCAGGGGCACGGGCGGCGTGCTGACCCACCGCCATAAATACTCTTGAACACAATAGGAACGCCCAGATCTGATCCTTCAGCGTTCCTGCCAGGTAAATCGCCATATTAACTATGGGCAAAAATGCCCTTTTGTCAACAAACAATCATAAAAATGTAATCAGTAGTCCTGGTCAAAATTCAATCGATAAAAAACATAGAGCATTAATTCCGATAATAAAAACGGGATATTAAAAAAGGTTAAGGAAAAAGCATCTCCTATCTGTCTATAGTGTGCATTGCGGGCTGGTGGTGCCGCGCGCCACACAATAAAAGGCAGACCAGATTTAGAATGCCTTCCTTTCCTTGCCTCATGTGAAAATTATGCTTAATCACACAGGATCTCATTTATTAAAAAAAGATTTATTTGAATTAGTGTACATACATATCCACCAATTCTAAATCACGACATGGTCAATTATCACAATAGAGAAGCCCTCTGGTGGTCATATTCAACATTACACGTGAATTGTCTGGTAATGGATCCTACCAGGGGCTCTATGTGTTTGAACCTGCTTTTATTAAAATTACCATAAAAAATTGTAAAAAATTATAAGAATTTTTTTTTATACACTGTGCAGATGTGCAATGAACTATACACATGCAAACACAATTAAATTATTTAGAAATGTATGAACATTGCCAGCTACATCCAGTGCAAATATAGGAAGAAAGGAACTCAAAAAATGGGATACTCCATATACAATGAAAACATCCCATGGGATCAGTTAGAGGAAATTTTATCCCCTATAGTGAAGGAATCCCACCGAAAAATCTGTAGCCCTCAAAATCCTTATATAAATAGACAAAGATGTGAAATCACATCGTCATCTAAATGCATAGAATTAGAGGTATAACTGTTAATATGAGATGGCATTCCATCTTGGTGGAATAAAGAGCCGAGAATGCTCTCAAAGCTCTATCCCACTCGTCTATAGTTGTCTGGGGTAGGCCACCTGAGGTGTATAAGGGCTATTGCTAAATGAATGGAACTTATAGGCCATAACAACTGAGAAATCAGATCCAGTTCACAAATTGCACAAATCACAAAATTACAAGAGAGAACATCAGGATGGAAAAAGGAACTGAAGGCGTGTACCCTAAGCATTGTCAATAAATGCGTTAACATCTATATCGATGTTTAGGCCATAGGGAGTGTAGCAACGAACCCTATATATCCATGACATTTCCATCCTGGATATTTCCCTAATTAGAGAACCTCCCCTCCAGTGTGGACTATACCCGTCTATACCCAAAAATACTGTGCCGCCTGGGTTACGCTGGTGGTGCAAATCATAGTGTCTTGAAACAGAATGGTCTTTAAATCCACTCTTAATGTTTGCAATATGCTCACCCAAACGTACCTGCATAGATTTTTTAGTTCTACCTATGTATTGCATCCCGCAGGGACATTCCAACAGGTATACAATACCAGTAGAGCTACAGGTCACAAAGGCCTCAATTTTATGTTCTCTGGAGGTGCTAGTTGATCTAAACAAGATTGTTTTCTTTGATTTAATTTTATTTAGTGCACACACTTGGCACCTGCGGCATTGGTGGTAGTCCGAGATATTTTGGAAGAAGGAGACTTTTTTTGGAGGTGGATCAACCACATTAGGCACTACCCTATCCCTCAGTGAAGGGACACCCCTAAAGATGACTTGTGGAGCTACTGGCAAAAATGTGTTAGTAATTTGGTCATTCCTCAAGATATGCCAGTGCTTACGTATAATCTTCTTCACTAAGTAGTGTTGGGTAGAATAGGTAGTAATCAGTGGTATCAGTGGTCCCTCTCGTTTGCTTTTAGGATTTACATCTAACAAGACTGATCTCTTGATTTTTCCAACTTCTTTTATTGTTGTTTCCAAAAAGTTTGCATCATATCCTTTATCTATCAGTCTTTCCTTCAATATTTTAGCTTGAAGAACATAGTCAGATACATCCGAGCAATTCCGTCTCATTCTCAAGAACTGACTCTTGGGTACTGATTTAAGCCACGATTCCTTGTGACAACTTCCCACAGGGATATAGGCGTTACGATCCGTCTGTTTAAAAAAGGTGATTGTTTTGAAGCCTGTCCCCTCCTTTCTTACTGTAAGGTCAAGGACGTGGATTTTATCCTGACTGGCCTCATGGACGAAACGTATGCCCCTTTGTTCTCTATGTTATTTGTGACACATGTGTCTGGTATCAAGCTTATAATCAAGAGTTTTTTGTCACTTTTTTTGGCCATAGAGACTGAGCTCTGGGCATATCATTTCTGAAACATCAGAGGTGTGTTTTTTTCACATGTGCGCAGCTTTATTTTTCTACTAATATATATATATTAACAACACCCACAAGCTGGTCCTCGTGCAATGAACCGGACCGGCCTACCCCATATATGTCCAAACCCACATCCGACAAATGACCCCTGTCTTGGCGATACAATCCATCAATCCCGCTTTCCAACTCCCTGTGCCTATATGAGAAACCACCAAGAAGAGGCAAAAATGTTTCAAGCGCCCTATTTATCCTCTTCCTGATCTTCTCCATAGAACAGCATTGAGGAGAGTGAAGCCAAGACAAACGAGGGACAATCCCCGAAAAAATTACCAAAGAAAGAACAGAGAGTATCCCTTAAAAAGCTCCAGGAACATCAGAATGTAGTTATTAAGCCCTCTGATAAAGGGAGCAACATTGTTATTTTAACTTAGGATTCCTATGTATTGATGTGTGAAAAAATTCTGTCCAACTCATCTTGTATAAAAAATGTCCCCCCTAATGACAATTCAGTTTTAGAACATGTTCAGTAAATTGGTGAATTCGGCTTTCTGTCGTGGTATTATTACCAAAGACACTAGGGACTATTTAATCATTAAACATCCGACCATAATATCTTACATTCTACGCTCTTCCCAAGACACATAAGAATATAGTAAATCCTCCTGGTCGTCCCATTTTGTCAGGGATAGGGAACATCACTTCAAGAGCCAGCATCATTGTGGATGATCACTTACGCCCACATGAATGCCTGCCCACCTACCTCAAGGACACAACCATTTACCTAATATTCTTGATGGCTTGCACATAGACAGCAATACTCTTTTGGTGTCCATTGATGTTGAAGCCTTATATTCCAGCATCCCTCACCAACTTGGACTAACAATGGTGAGTTCCTTTCTGGATGAGAGAAGTAACATCTATCAGGATTACAACATGTTTATTTTGGAATTACTGGAGTTTATTCTAATTGCATAATGCATTTATTTTTGTCCGTTCCCACTAACTCCAGATGCAGGGGGTGGCTATGGGCACTACATGTGCCCCCTCATATGCCAACCTGCATCTGGGGGTGTGGGAACGGACCATCTTTGGATCTGAGGACTTGTCGATGTATTTCCGCCACGTTTCATGATGGTGGAGGTACATCGACAATATCCTTAAATTCTGGAATGGTCCTAAGGACATGCTATTCGAATTTGTGGACAGACTCAATATCAATGATCTTAATCTTCACTTCACAGTAAATATCAATAAAAAATTACTACCATTCCTGGATCTCATGATCACCAAATGTCCAGATGGAGGTATAGCTGCAAGCCTATGACAGGGAACTCCCTACTGCATGCGGGGAACGCTCATCCCCCACATCCTATTGAGGGCATACCCGTAGGGCAATACCTACGGGTCCGGAGGAATTGCACTACTGACAGCAATTTCAAAATACAAGCATAAGCTTTGAAGAAGAGATTCCTTAAGTGGGGCTATGGTCATAGAGCCCTGAAACGAGCCTACAAAAGGGCACTGGGAGAGCCTGTGTGAACTTCTACTCTTCCAGGGGGATCACCAACTGGAAGAAGTTAAAATTAGACAAATCCTCAAATACAATAAACAACACAATGAGATAATGACTGTCTTACGGGAACATTGGCATTTATTGACTGAGGATCAGACTATCAAAAGCTTTGTTGACTCTAATCCATGTATTATCTATAGTAGAAATTGTTCAATCAAAGATATTCTTATATCTAGTCATTTTGATAGAACTGGGAGCTCTGATCCCTGTGGGACACGACCACCAGGGGAGTTACCAGGTGGACTAGAGTTCATAGTGGATAATGCCACAGGCCTTGCTGCCCTCAAGGATAGGGGTATCCTAGCAATCAAAAGAGAAAAAGAAAAGGGGGCTCACAACCTTGTGCATAATCCTTAGGTATATTTTTTTAAAAGTTAAGGTAAAAAACTACTCACAAACAGATGGAAAAAATATGCGATACAAATGATCTCCAGATGACAGTAATTGGTCTAATGACAACAGACTCCAGGTGGTAACAGAGGAGATTTAAAGGCCACTGCCGGCTGACGCGTTTCAAAGGAATACCTTCTTCCTCAGAGCCCATCACCTATAGTTGTGACCAGTGTGGGTACTGTCGCTTCATAGTTGTATATAAGGACCCCATAGTGATTGGATCTACTACCATTAGACCCAAACATTTCACAAATTGTGAAAAAAAGGGCATTGTGTACCTCCTAATGGGGATGAAAGTAAATACACCCTTCCCATGTATGTCACACATAATAACAATGTTAGCTCCAATGAATGATGTATAACTTACCCTACGGCAAGGGATATTCAGTTATGTATCCAATCTATCATGTATAAAAGAAAAGTAAACAGGTCTCTAACTGTACCCACCAAAGAGCTCAATAAATGGTGTGTTTGGGTCTCACGAGAGCCCACTAATCCAGCAACAAACCCCCCCACACAGTCCTACCCTTAAAAAGTCAAAATGGGACGGACACTGGGGGAGCTGCGTGGGCCTTTACAGGTGTAAAACACCCAATTTGCCTCCTCTATATATGTGAGCGCCCAGCTGGAATACCATCTATTAAATATTGAATAGATTGGTGGGTCCTAATCTCTAATGCAGTTTAGTGCAACAAGCTCTATTCACTCACTTTTTGGCTATTTTATGTGTATTTGCTCAGACTATCATATTGAAAGTGTATTGGGACCCTTGTTTTACTTCTGGTGTTTTTGATCTATTGTCATTAGGTACTTTGATCTACACCATAACTTTCTATAATCAAGTTATATACATTCCATATATAAATAAGGTGAAGTGTCTTTACTTCTTTGGTCTCCCCTTAACCTGAACACATCCAATGTTTAAGGTATGCTGGTTTGGTGTGTTTTTTCCCTCAATCCTCTCTTCTCCCTCCCACCCCCTCCCTGTTTCCCCCCCTGTTTCTTATCCCATCTTTCCCCTCCTCTTCCTCCTTTCTGCCTTCCCTCCCTTCCTCCCCCCACCCTTTTCTATGGGGACAGGTTTTTGTATGTATGTATTTGAATGTATGCTTTACTGTGTAATGACTAACTGTACTTTGTATACACAATAGATGTTTCTTTGATTCACATACGGGGAACAAAGCCTTGAGGAGGTGGCAATTACAGTGAAACATGTTGGCAGATCCGTACTATGTATGTGATATTGTATTTAATGTATGCCCGTTTACATGCATTTAGGCCTCCAGTTGCCACTGTTTCTATCTTCTTTTATAAATATTATATATACCAATGAATAGAAAACGTTTTATCTTTATCAATATGACTGATATACAGTGGGTACGGAAAGTTTTCAGACCCCCTTAAATTTTTCACTCTTTGTTATATTGCAGCCATTTGCTTATATCATTTAAGTTCATTTTTTTTCCTCATTAATGTACACACAGCACCCCATATTGACAGAAAAACACAGAATTGTTGAATTTTTTGCAGATTTATTAAAAAAGAAAAACTGGCTTAAGCAGGGGGACACGTCTGGCACTGCAGGATCTGAGTCCCTGGCGGCGTAGTATGTTACTGATGGTAGCCTTTGTTACGTTGGTCCCAGCTCTCTGTAGCTCATTCACTAGGTCCCCCCGTGTGGTTCTGGGATTTTTGCTCACCGTTCTTGTGATAATTTTGACCCCACGGGGTGAGATCTTGCGTGGAGCCCCAGATTGAGGGAGATTATCAGTGGTCTTGTATGTCTTCCATTTTCTAATTATTGCTCCCACAGTTGATTTCTTCAGACCAAGCTGCTTGCCTATTGCAGATTCAGTCTTCCCAGCCTGGTGCGGGTCTACAATTTTGTTTCTGGTGTTCTTTGACAGCTCTTTGGTCTTCACCATAGTGGAGTTTGGAGTGTGACTGTTTGAGGTTGTGGACAGGTGTCTTTTATACTGATAAGTTCAAACAGGTGCCATTAATACAGGTAATGAGTGGAGGACAGAGGAACCTCTTAAAGAAGAAGATACAGGTCTGTGAGAGCCAGAAATCTTACTTGTTTGTAGGGGACCAAATACTTATTTTCCACCATAATTTGCAAATACATTTTTCCAAATCAAACAATGTGATTGTCCGGATTTGTTTCCACATTTTGTCTCTAATAGTTGAGGTATACCTATGATGACAATTACAGGCCTCTCTCATCTTTTAAGGTGGAAGAACTTGCACAATTGGTGGCTGACTAAATACTTTTTTCCCTAACTGTATATAGATATATATATATATATATATACAGATATATATATAATCCTTACTAGGTGGCTCACCATTTAAAAGCTTTTTTTTATTTAACCAATTTATGCTCCCAATAAACACAATGTACTATGCTTTAGTGATAATTGGACACATGAGTGATTGGTACTGTATCAATCGCTCACTTTGTTCATTCAGGAAAGGAAGGGGCCAGTAAATTACATATTTACCAGCCCCTTCCCCTGCTTTCCATCTTGAAACATCACCTTGTGTGCCCGCAGCAGCTGCCGACGGGAGGGGAGAGGAGGGAAGCTTGCAATGCTGTGGGGGAAAGGGGCACACAGGGGGGCACAGACAGCAGATGGAAGGGGTGCATGTGCTAGAACCTATCCCCCTGTAGCCGGAGGGGAAAAGAAGAGAAGAAGCTGTCAGCACTGCAGGGGGAGGCAGAAGAGGTTCGGTTTATGTAATAAGACAGTACAGCCAGACCTCCTGCTCAGCAGGTGACTGGGCCCCCATTTTTGACCTGTCGGAGTTCAGTACAGGAGGGCTGGCTGTACTGCCTTATCAGCGGCCCTGCTTACAGTGTTCACAGCACACTGACCAAACTGTAACCAACAGCACCCAGTCATTGTTTATGTTTGGGACCACAGAGGTCACATGATTAGGATTCCACTTCTTGGCCTTAAGATGCACTTAAAGGGCGCTGGAAGGCATCATCAAGGGGATAATGATTGCGCAATAATGCGTGTTATTTTGTCTCCTTTAAGGCAGAGAATGGGCTGCCAATGCACCACAACGTAGCAAAAATTTGACTTGTACTTGTACAACTCAGTTTACATTCCAGCGCACTAACAGTGTTTCGGGCTGACTGCACTCCTGTGCGTGCGCAATAGTGACGTCATGTCACAGCAGCCAATCAAAGTTGCTGAAAACACCCAGATCAAGCCAGAGCAAAGATGCCTGCAAGGGACCTCACGGGCATTTTGTCTCCTATAAGGCAGAGAATAGGCTACCAATGCACCACAGCGCAGCAAAAATTGGATTTGTACTATTTTGTTTGACATGACACACTGTAATATAATACCGTGCACTGTGTGTGTTGGATGAGTGTGTTGGTGTGCTATTTATAATGCATGGCACTGGAACACAACATGGTGTTTTTTTTTTTTTTTTTCCCTGCTATCAGCTAATCATTTTAATTAAAAGCAGGGCCTTTCCCCCACATCCTGTGCCTAGCACACACATTGGTCTTTGCCCTTCACCCCCCCCCCCCCCCCCCCAGCACACACACCTCCCCTTCCAGTGGGATGGCCCGTAGATTACATAAATACCCAATCGATGGATGTTTTAGTATTATTATTATTAATATTATTATAGGCATTTACTGCATATAGGGCCGACAATTTACACAGCACTTTGCGTACTGTGCATTCACATCAGTCCCTGCCCGCGAGGAGCTTACAATCTAAGGAAAAGGCGTTTTCTGTTATCTGCTGATGTAAGCTTATTTGTTTTTGTTTATTTATGTATATATTCTTTTTTATTAATTTTTTTTGTATATATGTAAATATGTTTTTATTAACAAGTTGTATGTTTGCAAGATTTGAAATAAACGAAAATTTACAATCTCAGGTCCCTATCTCACATACATACATACTACGGCCAATTTTGACAGAAATCAATTAACATACCAGCATGTCTTTGGAGTGTGTGAGGAAACTGCTGTACCAGGAGGAAATCCAAACAATCACAAAAAACATGCAAACTCCATGCAGATAGTGTCTCATTTGGGTTACATTTGCGAATTATAGATACAATTCTACTATTAAAGCACATTAAAAAAGGTCATGCGTTTATAAAATCTGTCCAACTATTTTGGGTTATTTGTATCTCCTTGGGGCACAATACTGACTGTCCAGTAATCCTGCAGAACCAAATGTCATTCTGAAGTTTTCCTTTTCCTATCGTGGCAGCTAACATAAAACAATAGACGGCATTAGAAAGTCATATAAATGTCACATGTCTCCTTTTCTCTGCAGGTCTGAGAATCATTTTGTAGCTTGGAATGTTACTAATTGTTTTTTTTTTTAACCACTTAAGGACCATAAGAATTTGCCACCTTAATGACCAGGCCATTTTTTGCGATACGGCACTGCGTCACTTTAACTGGCAATTGTGAGGTCGTGCGGCGCTGTACCCAAACAAAATTGATGTCCCTTTTTTCCCCAAATAGAGCTTTCTTTTGGTGGTATTTGATCACCTATGTGTGTTTTTTTTTTTTATTATTGCGCTATAAACAAAAAAAAGAGCGACAATTTTGAAAAAAAAAAAAAGATTTTTTACTTTTTGCTATAATAAATATCCTCCAAAAAATGTAAAAAAAAGTCTTCATCAGTTTAGGCCAATACGTATTCTTCTACATATTTTTGGTAAAAAAAAAAAAAAAATCCCAATACGCGTATATTCATTGGTTTGCGCAAAAGTTATAGCATCTCCAAAATAGGGGATAGACTTATGGCATTTTTATTAAAAAATTTTTTTTTTACTAGTAGTGGCTGTGATCAGCTATTTTTAGCGGGACCGCGACATTGTGGTGGACAGATCGGACACTTTTGACACTTTTTTGGGACCATTGACATTTATACAGCGATCAGAGCTAAAAATAGCCACTGATTACTGTATAAATGTCACTGGCAGGGAAGGGGTTTACACTAAGGGGCGATCAAGGGGTTAAGTGTTCCCTATAGAGGTGTTTCTAAGTGTGGGGGGAGTGTAGTTACAGGAGGAGGAGAGAGATCGTTGTTCCTAATCGCTAGGAACAGACGATCTGTCTATCCTCCCCTGACAGATCAGGGATCTGTTTGTTTACATTGACAGATCCCCATTCTGTCTCTCTCAGGAGTGATCGTGGGTGGCTGGCAGCTATCGCGGTCGCCAGCCACGCACATTGCCTCCAGCATCGTGCGCACGAGCCCCCTAGTGGTTTTAAAGCGGCCGATGCACCATGATGGCGATTCGCCCAGAAGAGCCAACCTACTGCAGTACAACTGCGGCGGCTGGTCTTTAAGTGGTTAAATAACATAACTTTTTATGCTGAAAGTTAAGTGGCACTTTAAAGACATTAAGTCATTAAGCAAAACACCTGTGCATAAAGCTTTAGATGGAAGCTGCCATTCTTTAGCGTCCTGCCTGAGTGCTGCTTCCAGATTACAGTTAAGCTTTGCTTCAAGTGAAGTTACTTCCCCAGAACTAGATGTAGTTGGGCCAAAAAAGAGCATCAAACAAACATTATCAAGACTCCTATATTATTTCCACATATGACAACAGGAAAGCAAAAAACAGCCAATCGGTAGACATGAAAACCCCACTTCCTCAGAGCATAGACAATGTATCAAAAGTGTCTAATGGACCCAAAGCAAAAGATCTATGACAGGAGAATAGTCAATGACATATTGCTTCACCTCTGATGCTGGCACGATATTTTGTGACTCAACTACACAGGGACTTCTCAATTTCGGATGACCTCTAGCATTTGGGGGGCTCCCCCATATACAGTACTATAGTCTTCGCCAATTAGGCTCAATTAAAGAAGAAATCCAGGTATTGGTATTTTATACATAGTTACATTGGTCCAGCTCAGACCAATGTGAACATTCATATACTCAGGGCTTTTTTTCTCAGACAATAGGTGCAGGAACTCCCCCGTTTTGAGTCACCCCTTTTCTCCGGCCCTACCCACCTCCCAGTACCGTCCCTTTTAGACAATATAGGACCAAGTATCATTTTGTGGGGCTAAGTAATTTGTATGGAATTTGGTAATGATATCAAGAAAAGCAGTAAAATAGATCCCCTGCAGCCAGCAACAATAGATCCCCCTAACAACAATGGACCACCCACAACAACATTTCCCCACCAGCAACAATAGACTCCCGGCAGCATCAACAGATCTCTGCACAGCCAGCATTAATAGACTCTCTGGCTGCCATCGACAATAGATCCCTCCCAAACAGTAAACCTCTTTCAGCAACAACTGACCCCCCAGCAACATAAGACCCCCCCCAGCAACAATAGGTCCCCAACAGCAACAATAGATCCCCAGCAGTGAGCATCAATACCCTGCAGCACACCTCAGCACCCCTTGTCATTACATACAGTCAGTCCAGGAGGTGCCGGAACTGCGTTCCCCCGAGTTCCCGCTGAAAAAAAGCCCTGCATATACTATACCTGTGGGGTCCCTCTAGAAGCTGAAAATCACTGGCATAGACACCACTACTGGAGATCATGACATCACTGCCCCACTATGTCCAATTAGTGAAAGCTATGCATTTATTGAGAAAATGCAAAGCATTCTCTGAATGGCGCTCATACCCAGCGGCCGACTTCCTGTGTTCAGAATGCAGCAGAGCAGCCGCTCAACGCAGGACCCGGAAGCAAATGAGGATCCCTAGAGTAGTGGTGTCCACTACAGTGATTTCCAGCTTATAGTGGGATCCCTTAGGTATGGCATATGTATGGTCCAGTTTGTACCAATGTAACTACACTGTATATAAAAAATGCCATACCTGGAATTCTGCTTTTATTTCCAATCATTTAAATTTTTGTATGCAATTCCGACGCACAAAAAAACACGCATGCTCAGAACTGCCTATTGAACTTCATTGATCTCGGCTCGTAGTACGTGTTGTACGTCACCGCGTTCTTGACGGTCGGAATTTCCGACAAGATTTGTGTGACCGTGTGTATGCAACACAAGTTTGAGCCAACATTTCGTCTGGGAAAAAAATCCACGGTTTTGTTGGTGGAATTTACGATCGTGTGTATGCGGCATAACTGGCCAGATCACCAAGTGAAAACAGAGGGGAAAAGCCTAAAAAATGTAAACGAATGCAGCCACCACATCTAATGATTGGTTACGCTGCATTATATTACATGTTTTGTTTTGGGTTAAATACCGCTTTCATTTCCTGAAACAGTCTTCGGGGTAAAGCAGCTATATGGCATGAGGGCCATTGACAGAAACCAAAGTATGTTTGCCCAGTAATAAAAAAAAAACAGGATGACAGTAGCTGGCTGCAAAAATGTTTTTCCATTTTTTTTGATAGGAGTGTATTTTTAATATGACAGCTTGTGCTGACACTTGGAATTAGTACTAAAATGGCACCGAATGCCTAGCTTTTATTAAATCTGCAAGTCATGCCTGCAGGACAAGGAAAAAAAAAACAAAAAAAACACAGCAGTATTCTATCAGTCGGGTGTCCTTGCTGTAAATTGCTCCCGTAGTACATTCCCTGCAATGGTTTTATAGGAGATGCTGCTGCTGCACCTGTCTGCTGTGAGTGCTGATTCCACCCAGCTTGCTGCAATGCACCACTTATATAGTGAAAGCATTCATCCTCCTAAGGACGCACTGCTAACCCATCTCCAAGATCTGTCTGCATGTCTCCTCTGACAATTAGACCTAGAATGTACTGCAGCACGCTGCTCATTAACCAGATAGCGGTGAGCTAATGAAGTAAGTTTTTTTTTTTTTTTTTGCCTAGCTGGAAAGCAATGTTCTAATCGTGTTTGACAATTTAAAGCCTCTAAATCATTAATTCTACGAAAAAAATAAATAACTAGATGCATAAATGGCAGCTTCTTTTATGGATATCCTCTTTACTTGGCTGTCAGAACAAAAGGGGAACCTGTTATAGAAGACAGTGATGGACATATTGTCTGTGCTCGTATTGCCGCATAAGGGCCCCCGAGGACAAGAGGCTAATTAGGGTTTCTATCAGAGGATAGAGATACGGTAGTATCAGAAGCAAAGCCCAGTTTAAAAAATAAATAAAAATCCTATGTAGAACCCCTCTGACACCCCAAAGGCAGGATAGTACCTCCAGAGGCAAGGTGGGCTAGCATTCCACCCCCCCCCCCCCCGGGGCAGAGACCTTGGCTACAGTTGGGGAAAGGGGAATCTGACAAATGAAACTAAGCATGGGTGTGCCACATCCCAAAGTAATTGGAGAGAGAAAACCCCTAATATGGGACTTTATAGGCACTACCGCAAAAAATGTGGATAGTATTAGAGTAAAAAATATAAATTTACTGAAAACACACGATAGAATAGTACAAAAGCATGGATACATTAAATACAAACAAGATATAAATTCATAAAACCAACGCGTTTCGGAAAACAGGGTTTTTTCTTCCTTCTTCAAGGTAATAATAGAATATCATATCTATAAGAGATGCAAGATAATCAATGGACAATTTGTACAACAGTGTATCAATTGACAAAGTTTGTGATGTAGATAGCCCATTAACATATAAATAACTTACATCCTTATTGTTGGTAGTGCAAATAGGTATCCCTGGAGTTTAAGAAGAGAGTTTGGCATCTCCACGCATGTCACATTCAGGAACCCATCCACAATGTCAATGTTTGGCGGATAGCAGACAAAAAGGAAGGGGTATAGAGTTTTTCAAGGGGTAACCCGGAAAAAATCTCTGTCTCAAACACCTAAGGAAACACCGTATACTGCATCCAGACACAGTGTGCTTGTATACTGGGGTCCAAAAACCGGGAACCTGCAACAGGAACATAAATATAGAGATACATAAATAAGTGACTGCATAGATGGAGATAATGATTCATGTGTAAGGAAAAACACAAACACATAGAATCACTACAAGTATAACACCCACCTATGCGTGGTGGTGCACTCACATACCGTCAGGCAGCTAGACAGGGGAGTGTGAGGGTTTAACAGTGCAGATGGTTTCAGCATCCATAGAGAAACCAACTATATTGAAAAAGATCCATAAATAAAATAAATTAACAAAAGGATATGTATCCAAGTTTAGGATGTGTTCAGCATAGATTATGCCAATCAGAGGTGCCCCCTGAGCGCCGATCGCGGAGGCCGCCACAGGGCGCATGCGTAACCGCCACACCATGCATGCGCGCCACCTGAGGTGGAGCGCGCATGGCAAGACCTCGCGCGGGGGCTCACGCCCAGGAGCGACACGCCAGTTCCCACTGGCAAGGTAACGTGTTCCAAAGGCAACATGGTTTCCCTGGACACAAAAGAAGGGAGGGGCAAGGAAGAATGACAACACCTATCTCTGCCCAAAGACTCCAAAAAAGGAAGTCTTAGCCGTGCCAGGCATACAAGCTAAATCCTGATGGTGTTATAGGGGACAGAGAAAAACCTGCAGGTAAACCAAAGTAAAATATGTGGAATATGCCTAGAGAAACCTCCCAGATGTCTAAATCATATAACTAGAAACAACCTCCTTGCACTTAACAAGTGCAACACCATAAGTTATCCTGGGATAGGGTCCCTATGTGCAAAAAAGAGACCCCAGGAAATAAAAAAATAGAAGTAGGGTGCAAAGTTATGATCAGACCCATGAATGGTAAGCAGTGGGACATGCGTGGCGATGTATACACAAGAAATACACAGATTGAGGCCAAATGATGTAAAATATATATATATAACAATTGTCTATATGACAGTTAAGTCATGAATATACTGTTAATCAAAGAGCAAAACAGAGATAAAAAAGTCAATGAGGTTCAGCAAACATCATATAGAGGGAAGCAGGGGGAGGCAGGATGAAACACAACATATGCCCCACCTGCAAAACATATACCCATAATGGAAAACTGGCATGTAATGATATAGGAGGGGGAAATAGAGAGTAGATGGAGAAACCCAAAAAGGGGGACAAGGGCCTATTTTTCCATCCCACCAGAGTTGAAGCCCTCTAAAAAGGGCTTGAAGCAGACTGCCTCATTCAACCCCGGTGGTCTGGTAGCTTTCAATCTGAAAATCCACCGCAATTCGAGTTGTAGGAGGCTCTTATTCCAATCACCTCCCCTTGGATTGGGGTGGATGCGATCCAAGATCAGAAGATCCAAGATGGACCAGGGTAGTATGTCTTCCCAAAGGTAGATCTGGGTTGCAGGTCTGCATGTTCCTGATGTGATGGTATGCTCTATGCCAAAATTCCAATTTGGTCTTCCCGACATAGAAGCACCCACAGTCACATCGGAGCATATAGATGACACCAAAAGTTTTGCAGTTGGCAAAGTGTTTTGGCGTAAACGCACCGCCATCTGGTAAAATAGTTTTTTTATTGGTGTCCATGAATTTGCAGTACCCACAGGATCCACACATGAAAGTGCCCTTGTACTTGCAATGCTCAAAATCGTGATCACCCCTGTACTCACTACTAACCAGTTTAGATGCTAGTGATGTGGCCTTCCGAAAGGTAAAAAGGGGCATTTCAGGAAGTAGTCTCCCCAAGTTGGGATCCATGGTCAGGACATGCCAAAATTTGGAGACGCTTTCCTGATTTCAATGTGCTGATTGCAGAACTTAGTGATAATCCGGAGAGGATTATCTGCATTGTGCACCTTTTGTGAGTAGACAAGCTTTTGTCTGGTATGCAGAGTAGCCCGTTTAAAGGTCTTTTTAAATGATTTCTGCAAATAATCCCTCTGCAAGAGTCTATCTCGTAGATTGCCTGCCTCTATCAAAAAATTGTCGTCATTAGTACAGTTTCTTCTCACCCTCAAATATTGGCTATAAGGTATGGACCTAATTAGCGGTTGAGGGTGGAAGCTTGAGGCATGGAGTATGGTATTCCCTGCAGTGGCCTTACGGTACAGACCACTGCAGAGAGTACCATCTACATTGATAGAGACCTGTACATCCAGGAAGGGGATTTCCTTGGGGCTGAAAGACATAGTGAAGGTGAGATTAAATTGGTTCTTGTTCATCCCGGCAAGGCACTGATGTAATAATTCTATTGGCCCATCCCATATGGTGAATACATCGTCGATATAGCGAAACCATACCAACAGGTGGTTCGTGCATACCGACAAGGCTTCATCATTGAGGAACATGGTTTCCCACTCCCCCATGTACAGGTTGGCATATGATGGGGCACAGCATGTCCCCATCGCTACCCCCTGTACCTGGAGGAAGTGGTAGCAATCAAAGGTAAAAACATTGTGATACAGGATATATTCCAATAGTGACAGAATGAACTCATTATATGCCCAGTCCTCATCTCCTCTCTGATATATGGTATGTCTCACAACTGCCATTGCAGAATGGAGCTGTAGAGGGCTTCCTCATCAATCGTGACCAAAGGGTACCTGCAGGGACAGTGAGATTCTCAATAATTTCAAAAAAATGGATAGTATCTTTAACAAATTATCTTAAACTCACGACATGGGGTTTCTAAAACTCGTCAATGAGGCGACTTGCATTTTCACTGATCGAGCCCTTCCCCGATATTATAGGTCTTCCTGTGGGGTTTAGTATGTCCTTATGGACCTTTGGTAGTGAGTAGAAAGTTGGTACTATTGGAAATTTAGTTCTCACATAGTCCCATATCGTTTTTTTAATTATATTGTTAGAGTGGGCCAAATCCACCAACTGATAGTACTCTGAATTAAATCTTTCTACAATGCTCTTGGTGATCTTCCTATACCAGTTCTCATTCAAAAGGATTTTAGAACACATGGCAGTATATTGGGTATTGTCCATTAGGACAATATTGCCCCCTTTATCGCCGGCTTTATCGTGATGGATTTGTTTTGACTTAATGTTCTTAGTGCTTCTTTTTCTTGGCTGTTAATGTTGATTACTTTCGGTGATCGGATTTGAAGTTTCTCAATCTCCCTATGAACCAACTTGAGAAAGGCCGAGATATTGGGGTTGGAGTTAGGAGGTGGAAAAAATATTGTTTTTTTCTTAAGTTGTGACCCCAGAGGTCGATGCACTTTCTTATCCAGGGCGGTCTCCTGAGGAAGAGAGCGTGCCAATGGTAGATTGATGCGATCGATCAGATTCAAGGTATCATTCTCCTCCAAAAGGGAGACCAATTGATCAATAGCTTGGTTCTCTTTGGGTGTTAGGCCTGCCAGTCCCTCTGGTTTCTGATACATATTCTTCAAAAGCAATTTGCGTGCAAAAAGTTGCACATCCTTGACAAATTCAAACTTATCCATATTCTCATTTGGACAGAAGCCGAGACCTTTGTGTAGTATCCCGGCTTCCTCCATCGAGAGAGGATAGGAGGCAAGGTTAATGATATTAATAGATGTTAGAAGTGCCGCATCATTTCCAGAGGGATATTGGCCAGATCCTTCATCTAATTTAGGTGAGTGGATTTGGTGCTGTATAAAAGATTTTCCACAAAGGGTGCAGAATCACCCTTTTCCGCCCCCTAAATAGTTCTAGATCTTGTAGCTGGATGTGATGTTGTACTGCTACCTTGTGGTGGAAGGAGAGGAGGTATAGTTGAGCCCATCACCAAAGTAGGTACTCTACCTGAACCCGTAGATACCATGGAAGAACACCCAGATGTAATTTCATTGGTAACTTTATTTCCTTGTGAATGATCGTCGCCTCGATGGGTGCATGGTGCTTTCTTGGCCTTTGAGGACACCAGTTGGGGGACCGAGAAAGAATATTGGGTGACAGTCACTTTTGTCTTTTTAAAGTTTTATTGCAGAGCGATTAAGGAGGTGAGGGTTAGGGGTCCCAGGTACCGTAGCACATCACTTACAGACTCCAGATCAATGTCTAGCTTCACAGTGTCAGAACCTTTAAAGAGTGTTAGCACATTGGCAAATTTCATGCCTCCCCCAAGCGAGTCACCAGACCAGTAGCGGCTGGTGCTCAAAATTTTGGGGGGGGGGGGGCTCAAACAAAAGTTCTGAAAAATACTGAAAAAACACATCAAATGCAGCCACTGGGCCATCAATTGCAGCCACTGTGCCCATCAAATGCCGTCACTGTGACCGTCAAATGCAGCCACTTGTGTCCATCAAGTGCAGCCACTATGCCCCATCAATGCACTGTGCCCACCAATGGCTCACTAGGTAGACAAGCCTAAATGGGAAAGAATGCCTCGGACCCTGTATCTCACAGGTACCCCCTTTAACATCTCCTGACTGTTACCTGATATCCAGGGCTGAGAGGAGTGCATTGAGCCAAACAGCTCAAACCATATGAACACCAAGGGTTCAATTTATAAAAATTCACTGTGCGAATGTCCCAGCATTCGCACAGCTATCGCAAATAATCCCTGAAATGTGTCTAATATGTTTATTTCCTATGATCGTCAACTGCATCTAGTGGCCAAAGTGCAGTATTTTCTTGAAATACCCCTATCAGGAAAACACCACATTATAGCCATTAGACGGAGCTGATGATCATAAACAAAAAAGGCAAAATACAGGGAATATGCATGACAGCTGTGGGAATGCCTGAGACATTCAAACGATGATTTTTAATAAATTGACCTCTAAAGCCCTGTACACACGACCGGTTTTCCTGCCAGGAAAACTGCCAAGAGAGCTTTTGCCGGGAAAACCGGATGTGTGTGGGAATCCCGGCGGGAAAATAGACAACCTGCTCTCTATTTTCCCGCCGGATTCCCGGCGGTTTTAAACCCGCCATTTTTCCTATGGGGAAACACTGCGAGGGAGCATACACACGGCCGGGATTTAGTTTGTTCGACCCTAAAAAACATTTCTTGCAGAAAAATATCAAAATATTGCACATGAATATTTCCTACTTGCATAAAGCAGGACGGTACACTCAAGGTAGTTCTCTATCACTTCTGCAGAGTCATTTACTACCATGCTGTTTACTTTCTTAATACACATGTAGCAAAGTCCCGGGGCACTTGAGGCCTAATGGTGACCTTCAGAGTTAGGGACAGCTGAAATCCTTCTATGTAGAGTGGGTTACAAGGCACGGTGGGTGTGATGCAAGATGAAATGGTGGGCGCCAGACACTTTTTGAATGCAAAGAGATTTATTGTCTCTTAAACAGAACTGTGGGAGAGAGGGTTAGGGCTAGGGCACCCTTAGGTAGATGCAATGTTAATTGGCAGACTCCGAGACTTCTATAGGTAGACAGCTATACAGGTGAGGGCCTCCAGCCGGACACCACTTCTGTATGGGTAGGATCGCTGTCTCCTATGGCAACAATCTTGTAGCTGTTACTAACAGTAAGGGTATTCAACTATATGCAACACGAACAGTTCTCTTTACCCCAAACTAACTCACTGTGGGTCTTCACTCAACGAGCTCCCAGTCTCTCTCACTAGATTTCAGATCCACTAGCCACTGGATCCTCTGTATCTTTCTCAAGCGTCACCCCCGCTTCACTGCTGGGTCCCTGGCTTGGCCCTCACAGATACTCCTCAAGCTTCACCCCTGCTGACACGTTAGGTCCCTGGCTTGGCACTTGCTGATGCTTTCCCACTTCTTCACCGTCCCCGGTTGGCGAGAAGTTTGCTCTGGTACTGGCCTCAGCTTACTCATAATGGCCTCCGGTAGCAAGGTGAATGGTACCTTTTTGGCAACAGCTTCTCCTCTACCTCTGACCACAACTGGTTCCACGGCCGGCGGAACCATTACTTCTGTTTGGACTACAAGCCCGCAGTCCCAACCCTGCTCTACTTCCGGATAGGCTTTCAGATAGCCTAGCAGCCAGATGCCCCCCCCCCCCCCCGGGATAGGCCTTAGGTTTCTGGCCTATCAGCCCAGGGCAATATGACACATGTCCATCCAGACAGCCGTCCAGGTGGCACAGAACCCCAATCACCTGACCTCACCCAAATAAATATGCTCTCCCGGCAGGCCAAGGGACCCAAGAAAATTCATGCCCATTGGCTGAGACACCCCATTCATTCCTAATCTGTCCCTGCAATGCCCTTGTCTTATCTAATGTCACCATATACCCGGCCATCTAGCGACAGAAGAGAGAAGTGCAGCAATTGCAGAATTAGGGTGAAATCAATTGACCTTCTAACAATTGACCAAGGTAAACTATCACTTGGTAAATAAATGTAATAGAAACCCTGCCTAAACATCAGGGTGCTACATACATGCATCTGCAGATATCTGGGAAAGAATCATCCCCTCAAGTCCTTACCCCTGCTGATTCATATACAGCTTTGCATATTTTCAGTTAGACAAAGGCAGCCGTAAAGCAAGCAGGCAATCACACCCCTGCATGCCCTGAAAACACAGTATTGTTGATATAGTCTGAATTAAATGTTGAATGCATGTGCTTCCATTGTGGAGACGCTTATAAATTCAGTAGCGTTAGGACTGCAAGCAATACACAGGGTGCCGTGAAGAGGCCTTGCAGCTAGGGTGCCCACGTGTCCCGGATTGCCCGAGAAAGTCCCTCAATTAGCAAGTCTGTCCCAGGTCCCAGGCACCTTCATTCCGGGACAATACAGTGTCCCGGAATGATACTGACAGAGTGAGCAAACCCCGTGGTAGCGCTGGTGCTCACTCCACCTCCGCCTCTACCTGATATTCTACTGGCCACTGGTTGCTACAGCCGGCTAGCGTGTAGCAACCAGTGACGTCATGGATGCGACTCCCTGCTTAGCACTCAAAGCGGAGGAGGAGTTAACTTCCTCCTCCTCGGCGCCTAGTGCTCTGCATCATGCTGGATGACCATCTTCTGGCAAGTGACACTGCATCTGGGCTAGGTGTCAGTGAGGGCCCCACTCACGGCATCCCAAGGAAGAGTCTCTGCTACTTCCAGTCTCCACGGGGATCTCTACTGGGCACCTGAGTCTGACCCTTCACAGCAAACAGCAGCTGACACCAGCGATGTTCCCCGATCACACTGCACTGTGAGTATTATTCTAGTAGGTGGGGGACCTGCCAGCCTCTGCCCACACCATAAGGAGAACCGCCGGGGACACACTGGATTGTCAGAGTGAGTACACAGAGAGACAGTCCCTGACCTGGAGACCAGTCCCTCTCCTTCACCCACTACTGTGTATGGCATTATCCCTGATTAATAGGGACAGTCCCTGTTTTATAAACCAGCTCCTCTGTCCTTTTATTGTCTTCTGCCCCTCTACCAAGTGTAACTATCATAGTTCTAATCCATGTTTGGTAAGCAGTCCCTGATGTATGGAGAAGGTCCATGTTATAGACAGTCCATTGAAGTAAAGGGTCCTTATTATCCACTTGTTCGCCAAAAGATTTACCCCTCCTTAATAACCAGGCCATTTTTTGCGAAACGTCACTGCGTTATTTTAACTGACAATTGCGCAGTCATGTGACACTGTAACCAAATAAAATGGATGTCCTTTTGTACCCACAAATAGAACTTTCTTTTGGTGGTATTTGATCACCTCTGCGGTTTTTATTTTTTGCACTGTAAACAAAAAAAGAGCGACAATTTTGAAAAAAATAATATATATTTTTTTTACTTTTTGCTATAAAACATCCAATAAAAAAATTGAAAAATGTCTTCATCAATTTAAGCCAATATGTGTTCTGCTACATATTTTTGGTAAAAAAATATCCCAATAAGCGTTTATTGATTGGTTTGCGCCTATATGGTTATAGCATCTAAATGGAATATTTATGGAATTTTTATTTATTTTTCTTCAACTCGTAATGGTGGCAAACAGCGACTTATAGCGTGACTGCGATGTTGCAGTGGACAAATTGGAAAAGTTTGTTCCACGAAACCGGTCCCTCAAGAAGGGGTGGGGGTGTCCCTGAATGTCAGTTTGGAAATGTGGTCACCCTACTTGCAGCTTACGCATGCCTTTGCAAATGCGTGCTAACTAAACCCCTGTTTTTAACGCAGACTGTTGGACAGGTTAATTTGGTCGGTTGGCAGACTGGTTGGTGAGTTGAGCTATGGAATGTTCTGTTTTTGTCTTTCATGCGTTTGCCCTTCCATGTGCTCCTTGCTGTGAAGGCCAGTTATAGGTTGGGGCAGGGGCCATTTGTTTGTTACTGAATTAAATGTTAATCCATAAATAACAAGGCTATATGAGCAAAGAATACGGTGTAAAAATGTATAAACTTTTAAACATTAAACATTACAACTGTAATAAAATTAAATGAAAACCATTACCATTTTCTTTTACTGCTAGAGCACTAATTTTTAACAGTGGCTTGATTGGATATGCCTTCCTGTGGAAACAGCGAGTGATAAGAGGTCCTCCTGCATTCCAATTTTAAGCAATAAGCACTAAGTGCACAATCTCTTGGCATGTACAAGGCCGAAAAACCTATATCTAAGCGGTATATAACACATGCATATCTGTTATTGCCTTGTTGAGGAGGATGAGGAAACTGAATCACTTGAGACTTCCTTTGAAAGCTATTTTTCCTCAACATCCCAGATAATTGCAATACTGTCTGACAGGAGAGGAAGAAAGAAACTACATATCACCTCTGCTTATTCAAGCCACACATACAGAACGCACGTGTTGCCTAGCAACTGCACAGGGCGAAAGATTAGACATTTCTAACCGGATAAAACAAAAAATAAAGAGGCCTCCGTCTGATGGAAAGTTGCATTTGGGGAGGATAGCCACTTTAACTGGGTGATAAAACATATCTATCTATCTAAAACTATCGAAGAGGTGTTTATTGGCCAATGCTTTGCCTTTATTGCAATTCCAATATGCCTAGCTAAGCAGGAGCACTGCTAGAATCATTAACATGATGTGACATTTTTACTACTTAACCAAGGACAGGGCAAACGGATCCTAATTATTCCCAGACTTTGAGTTTGGAAATAAATACCATCTTTCTGTATGGGACTGAAGACAGAACAGGAAGTTCAGTACAGATTCTGCCCCATAATGGGGGAGTTCCAGTCTAATCGACAAGCAGGATATTGTTTTAGGCCCACTTCAGACCTTGGTGGCCTGTTGTGGGGCATTTTCACATGCTCATGTGTTTTGTTAGCTGTGTTAAAGCTTAAGTTTCGTTTTTTTTAAAATCAGCACAAGGAAAGGTACTGTAGTTACATGGAATGAGTAGTGGCGTCACTAGGTTTGGTGTCACCTGGTGCGGTAAAACATGGTGTCACATCCCCCCATGTGCTAGCCTGTCGCAGTGCTCCCCCCAACCCCGCTCCGCTAGCCTGCCACAGTGCCCCCCCCCTCCGCTAGGAGAAGAGATAGGAATAGGAAGGAGAGAGAGATAGGGGAGATGGGGGAAAAAAAAGAGAAATAGGAGAGAGAGAGGGAGGGAGGAAGGGTGAGAGAGGGAGGGTAAGAGAGAGAGGGGTGAAAGAGAGAGAAAGGGGGTGAGAGAGAGGGGGGTTGAGAGAGTGAGGTGGGATGAGAGTGAGAGGGGGGTGAAAGAAAGAGGGGGTGAGAGAGGGAGGGGGGTGAGTAAGAGGGGGGCTCCCCAATCCCCCCCATATTACACCAGGAGACTCTCCCAACCACCACCAAAAAAAAAAAACTACACTGGACTCTCACCTTCCTGCAGCCCACTGGCTCATTTTTACCAGCTGTGTGTAGCAAGGCTGCTAATGCATGATCACAGCCCAGGACTCTGACCTGCTCTGCCAAGTGAGCTACTTCTGGGATTGGAGGCTGCAGCCACTGCCAGCTCCTGCTTCGGCTTCGCTCCCCTGTCACCGAACGGTCAGTCCACAGAAGCTCCAGTCCACAGCCGTTCCTGGAGTCACCACTCTGGTGGGTGTCACCCGGGCGCAGTCCGCACCCCCGTAGCCACGCCATTGGGAATTAGAAGTTTTTAACGCATACTGTTAGATAGGACAATTCAGTTTGGATAGTAGGCTGGTCGGTAAATTGAGCCATCTGAATTACAGCGGTGGGGGTGTTTTGGAAGTGCCTGATTAGAGCCGTCAGCTCTAATAGGCTTCCTAATTAGAGCCTGTGGGCTCTATTAGGCTTCCAAATTGGTAAACAGCGGGCGCACTGCTGTGCGTTCGCTGTTTACACAGTGCTGTGTTAGGAAATCGCTTCCCTACACTGACCCGCCTGTCAGCCAATCAGGTTCACCGGGTCTGGTTACCGGTCACCTGATTGGCTGAAGCGACAGGCGCTGTGATTGGACGCCTATCAGGCATCCAATCATAGCAGAGATGACATGAAGAGGACAGGAGAAGACATTGAGGACTCGGAGGGAGTCTGGAGGACAGCGCTGACCAGAGAAAGCTAAGTGGGGGGGGGGCAAACTGGCAGCATTTGATGGGCAAACTGGCGGCATTTGATGGGGCAAACTGGCAGCATTTGATGGGGAAAACTGGCGGCATTTGATGGGGCAAACTGGGGGCATCTGATGGGGCGAACTGGCAGCATTTGATGGGGAAAACTGGCGGCATTTGATGGGGCAAACCGGCGGCAATTGATGGGGCAAACCGGCGGCAATTGATGGGGCAAACTGGCGGCAATTGATGGGGCAAACTGGCGGCAATTGAAGGGCACAGTCGCTGCGTTTGATGGCATAGTGGCTGCGTTTTATGGGCACAGTGGCTGCGTTTTATGGGCACAGTGGCTGCCTTTGATGGGCACAGTGGCTGCGTTTGATAGCACAGTGGCTGCGTTTGATTGGCACAGTGGCGGAAATTAATGGGCACAGTAGCTGCGTTTGATGGGCACAGCGAGGCTGCAATTTTTTTTTTTTCAGTTTGTTTGCGCCCCCCCCCAAAAAACTTTGAGCACCAGCCTCCACTGGAATCCAGTTGGTGTGAGTCTACATCTCCCTCACTAGATATAAAACAAAGAAGGCGCCTCTAAGTGCAGTATGACAAGGATTTAATATAAGAAAATGGTTACTTACAGGAAGCATGAAGTAAATAAGCTCATCAATCCCAAAAGCAGACGTCCGGCCGGTCTCCTGTCACAGTCCTGTGGCATGTCTCGCAGCTGACCAGTGATATGGAGTAGATATTCTGGAAGACAAGGGGGGCGCGGCACCTCCAGAGCCAGCGTGGAACTCAAGCACCCGAAAGTGCATTACAGATCCTTTGCCCACTGATTCCATGTCCACATCCAGACTGTTCTTTGGAGTTTCTGACCATTAGAGGGTCCTATACAGATCTTTTTTTTTGCAATCTCCCTCACTGGAAAGAGCCTGGTGGATATCGGCAAAGGGCTACCGATCATCCTTTAGCAACCGTATTGCTGAGCAGTGAGTGACTGTGTGTAGCTTTAAAACTCTGGAACGAGTACAACACAGTCAGCATAGAGATCCTGTAGGACATTCAGTGTGTGCAGAGCACTCAGCAACTTTGTGCAGTATAGCTGAGCCAGCAGTTTATGAAATGCAGCCAGAAATTGAGGAGTCCTCAAGTTATCCATTCTTACAATTTTAGGGTTATCCCATACTTCCTCCCTTTATCCCAGTTCATTGTTCTCAATAAAAAACAAAAAAGAAACTCCTAGGCTGTTCTTTGGAGCCAGTGGAAGAATTCAGGAAATGCTGTGTGCCTGGCTGAGTGTGCTCTAAAGGAGGAAATAGGACCAACATTTTCAGCGGCTCCTTAGGGGGTGCGCTACATGTATTTGCTTGTTTAGAGTTCCTCTTTCCAATAGTAGGAAAGAAACTATTTGCATCCCAGTACCTGATAACTAACATTAGGTTTGTGTGTCTATCTCATCCACTTCTACATCTGGATGATGGAAAGCTTGATGATGTATCAGGGGGGCTGAGTTGTTCCCTAGCAGAGGCGTTGCTAGGGGGGTGCGGGGGGTGCGGTCCGCCCCCGGGTGACACCCGCTAGAGGGGTGACACCCTCCTTTTTTTTTTTTTTTTTTTTTTTTTTTTTTAATTTTTTTTTTTTTTTTTTACAGCTGACCCATTCATTGATTAATTTCACCCCGCTGGGCTGGAAGCCTGGAACAACACCTCCAGCACCGCGGCCGCGCCTGGTGTGTGTCCTCCGGCTCCTTATTCTTCCTATTCCTAAATTCCAATCCTCCTCCCTACCCTACAGAGCCAGCGAGCGACTCAGCCTGTCACATCATCACACTGCACTGTGATGATGTGACGACACGCACTAGCGTTGCTAGCCAGGTGCGGGGGGGGCGGGCCGCACCCGGGTGACACCCACCAGAGGGGTGACACCCGTGGGTAGCGCAGCGGCACCACACTGACATTGCCCGCTGCCCTGTGCCTTAGGCTCACGCTGCGGCTGTGTCCCTCAGCGGAGCGGAAGGAAGCCGCCGCCCCCTCTGTCTCCTCTCTGTTTACATCCACAGAGGAGGAGGAGGAGCCCGCGCTCGAGAGACACACCGCTGTGTGTATCTGCCGCTCTGTTCTGAGGTCTGTAAGGTAAGGGGGGCATCTTTACTGATGGGGGGAGGGGGTGTCTGTACTGCTGGGGTCTGCACTAGGGGGAGTTTGCACCAGGGGGGGCTGTAACTGAGGGGGTGTCTGTACTGAGGGGGGTCTGGTACCAAGGGGGTGTCTGTACTGAGGGGGGTGTCTGTACTGAGGGGGGTGTCTGTAACTGAGGGGGTGTCTGTACGAGGGGTGTCTGGTACTGTGGGGGGTGTCTGTAACTGAGCAGGGTGTCTGTAACTGAGGAGGTCTGCACTGAGGTGGGGGTGTCTGTACTGATGGGGTCTGCACTAGGGGGAGTTTGCACCAGGGGGGCTGTAACTGAGGGGGTGTCTGTACTGAGGGGGGTCTGGTACCAAGGGGGTGTCTGTACTGAGGGGGGTGTCTGTACTGAGGGGGGTGTCTGTAACTGAGGGGGTGTCTGTACGAGGGGTGTCTGGTACTGTGGGGGGTGTCTGTAACTGAGCAGGGTGTCTGTAACTGAGGAGGTCTGCACTGAGGTGGGGGTGTCTGTACTGATGGAGCGGTCTGTACTGAGGTGGGGGTGTCTGTACTGAGGGGGGTGTATGTACTGAGGGGGGTGTCTGTAACTGAGGGGGGTGTCTGTAACTGAGGGGGGGTCTTTAACTGAGGGTGTGTCTTTAACTGAGGGTGTGTCTGTAACTGAGGGTGTGTCTGTAACTGAGGGGGTGTCTGTAACTGAGGGGTGGTCTGTACGAGGGGGAGTCTGTACGAGGGGGTGTCTGTACTGAGGGGGGTGTCTGTACTGAGGGGGGTGTCTGTACTGAGGGGGGTGTCTGTACGAGGGGTGTCTGTAACTGAGGGGGGTGTCTGTAACTGAGGGGGTCTGCACTGAGGTGGGGGTGTCTGTACTGATGGAGCGGTCTGCACTGAGGTGGGGGTTCATACTGAGGGAGGCGGGTCTATATTGATTATTGATGGCGGAGAGTCTGTACTTAGTGGAGCGGGTTTGTTCTGAGGGAAGGGATCTATACTGTGGGAGTGGGGTCTGTAGTTAGTGGAGGGGGGTCTGTACTGAGGGGGGACTATAGTTGTTGGGGGGTGACACCATTTTTTTTCGCACCGGGTGACACCAACCCTAGTGACGCCACTGTTCGCTAGTTCAAACCCATTCAGACGAGTTAAAAATAAATCCGTCACAAGCCTAGACAAATAAAGCAAGATGAAAATGTGCGTAAGCAGAGCAGAGGTTACATTCAGTGAAAACAATCTGTCAAAATGACAAACTGGTGCAGAGTAATATGTAGCTGAAGTTGTATGCAAATCTCACTTTACATATAGAACCCATACTTGGTCTCCTCCTTCCTACATCCCCAGTCTCCCTATTGGGAAATGAGGGCACCCATAATAATAAAGGATCAACAAGAATGTTCCAAATGTTGCAGGGGGGGGGGGGGGGTTCGGGGATCTCAACAAGTCCAGATTAACATACACTATATTACCAAAAGTATTGGGACATGGATGAGTGAGTTTGGGGTGGAGGAACTTGACTGGCCTGCACAGAGTCCTGACCTCAACCCAATAGAACACCTTTGGGATGAATTAGAGCGGAGACAGTGAGTCAGGCCTTCTCATCCAACATCAGTGCCTGACCTCACAAATGCGCTTCTGGAGAATGGCCAGACAATCCCATAGATACTCCTAAACCTTGTGGACAGCCTTCCCAGAAGATTTGAAGCTGTTATAGCTGCAAAAGGTGGGCCAACTCAATATTAAACCCTACAGACTAAGACTGGGATGGCATTAAAATTCATGTGCGTGTAAGGGCGGGTGTCCCAATACTTTTGGTAATAGAGTGTATTATATCAGCTGCCTGTTTCTTGGAATCCACTGGCCATTATGACATGCGATTTTCACTATTGGTAACCTCTGTTTTTGCATTTTTACATTATACACTTTTTGCCACAAGTTTACTTCATTTCCATTACTAATATCCAGCCTTGTAAATTGCATTATTTCTTAGGCCACTTTCACACTGAGGCGCTTCTAAACTGCCAGTAAAAACACTGAGCGCTTTTGAAGAGCTTTCCATTCATTTCATTGGAGAAGGGAGTTTTTCACAGCCCTGTCAGCACACTACCCCAGTGTGAAAGCATTCATTGATTTTAATGGAAATACATTTTCGTGAGCTTTTTAGGCGCTGTTTTTAGCGTGAAAGTGCCTGAAAAGCGTCTCAGTGTGAAAGTGGTCTTAGTGATCTGTGAAAGCAGTAAAGAGGAGCTCCCATTCTTTTCAGTGCTCTGTCCCAGAGGGAACAAAATGCATGTAGTACTTTAAAAAAATTAAAGCCGGTGTTCTATCGATTTGCGCCCTCTGTCGAAAAAGTGCCCGCTCATGCGCAGAACGGAAGGGTAAACCAGCTGATTTGCCGATCAGCTGGAGTGACGTCACCATAGCACATACACACATGGTAGGAGTTTTTTTCTTGACAGGAGATACCATTTCACGGCCACAATTAAAAGCTATGCAAAGAGCGGAGGGACACCGTAGATGTCAGATTGTGCCTCGCTGCAAACCCATGGCGCAACAGCAAGGCACAATATGACAAATACGGTGTCCCTCCGCTGTTTGCATAGCATTAAATTGTGCCAGAGAAATGGTATCGCCCGTCGAAAAAAGGCTCCTACGATGTGCGCAAGCGCAAAATCAGCTGTAGTGCCGTTCTGTTCTGCGCATGCGCGGGCACTTTTTGACGGCGGGCACATATCGACAGAACACCGGATACTCAGTGCCATCTATAAAATGCAAGTCTTTATTGGCTACATGATAAAACACAACTGCATCAGGCTAACGTGTTTCGGCTGTAGCAGCCTTTCTTTTACCTATGAGGAAGGCTGCTACAGCCAAAACGCATTAGCCTGACACAAAAGTGTTTTATTATGTAGCCAATAAAGACCTGCATTTTCTGGATGACACCGAGTAGCTTGAATTTACAACAGTCCTGTTATCTAGGTGTGGAAACACTTCAGCCAGAGCACCAGTTCCCGGCCACAAGAATCTGTACTTGCGGTTGAGCGTGGGTATTGTATTTCTTTCAATCGGCTGTAGTACTTTGTCTTATGTTCCTACTTTCATTGTAAGCCTAGCTATAAGGTCAAACAGGGTGTGACCACCTCCTTCCCCTGTGGCCATCTGACAACAGCTGCTTGATAATGGGTGCTTGTCTTGGTTCCAAGCACTTGCACGAGGACAGGCCGTGGCAAGAAGAATGCAGAAAAAGCCTCCAATCCAATTGCATTTCTCTTGCCTGTGCTTTTCTTGCAGCAGTGCGTAGAGTCAAGACAAGCGCTGGTATTGGACAGCCAGGGAGGAAAGAGGGGCGTCCTGTCCGATCTTGTAGCTAAGCTTACAAAGCACATAAGAACACGAGACAAAAGTCTATATGTACTTTGTCCCCTGGGGGACAGAATACCGAATACTGAAAAAAAAAAACAATTGCGATGAGAGTTCAATCAATAAGAATAAGGGAATTGTAGCGTGGGAATCGCTGAGAATCCCATGCATTAGTAATTTATTGAATCTCTGCAAGATTAACTAGTGGATGATAGATGCAGCATGGAGGTGTAGGGGACCTTGCTCCCTCAATTGTAACCCTGGACAGGTTTATGTAACAAAGAAGAATCAGAATACCTTTATTAACGGATGGTTTAACCCAAAACCCAAAATGTAAAATAACCACTTGATCTACAGAAGATTTACCCCCCTTCATGACCAGACCATTTTTTTGTGATACGGCACTGCATTACCTTAATTGACAATTGCGCGGTCATGCAACGCTGTACCCAAATAAAATTTACGTCATAGAGCTTTCTTTTGGTGGCTTTTGTTCACCATCTCGTTTTTTTATTTTTTTGCGCTATAAACAAAAAAAAGACAGACAAATCCAATAAAAAAAATACCGTAAATAAAAATTCTTCATACATTTAGGCCAATATGAATTATGCTACAAAAAATCCCAAAAGTATATATTGATTGTTTTTCACAAAAGTTATAGTGTCTACACAACTATGGGAAGTATACAGGAATTTTTCTTTTATACAAGTAATGGCGGAGATCAGCGACTTATAGCGGGACTGACATATTGTGGCTGACAATCAGACACTAACTGACACTTTGTGGGAACCAGTGACACTAATACAGTAATCAGTGCTAAAAAGATGCACTGTCAATGTACTAATGACACTGGCTGGGAAGTTAAACATCTAGGGCGATCAAAGGGTTTACTGTGTGCCTAGCCAGTGTTTTTGTGTATTATGTGTGCTGCTTTTACAAAGGGATGTGATGGATTTTATTCCCTGCTCTCCCGAACACCCTGCAATGTAGACTTGTGCACAACGGAAAAATTAGTTTAGTTTCGGTTCGTTTCTTTCCGGTCCTGTTGATTCGTAATCATTCGTAATTTTGCTAGACGGGATTTTTCATGCTCGGAGTAATTCGTATTTTCGCAAGCGTCATTTTTAGTTGAATTTTTCGTTGATTTATAATTCGTACTTTCGGTAGAGTACATTGTTTTTCGTTGATTCTGGACACAACTCCTACTTTCGTAACTTTTTTTGGGTTAGTTGATTCGGAATTTTCCGTGTCTCTCTCACAACGACGCTGCCTATTATGCCTAATGTGCTTCCAATGGATTTGTACTTTTCTAAATACATTGCGGTTATTTGTAACGATTCGAATTCTCATATTTTACTTTCGTTTTTTACATGCGGCTATAGGCTCCGCCCCTGTACACCATTTTGGGAGGGTTCAGCATGGTGAGGGAGAAGCAAAGAGCAGAGCAGAGTGTTATTGTGCTTCGAATGGATTAGAAATCTCATATTTTACTTTCGTTTTTTACATGCGGCTATAGCCTCCGCCCCTGTACACCATTTTGAGAGGGTTCAGCACGGTGAGGGAGAAGCAGAAAGCAGAGCAGAGTGAGTGTTATTGTGCTTCGAATGGATTAGAAATCTCATATTTTACTTTCGTTTTTTACATGCGGCTATAGCCTCCGCCCCTGTACACCATTTTGAGAGGGAGTTCAGCACGGTGAGGGAGAAGCAGAAAGCAGAGCAGAGTGAGTGTTATTGTGCTTCGTATGGATTCGTACATTCGTAACTTTTTTCATAACGAATTATGCCGAAGACATTCGGGCATTCGCTATTTGCGGTATAATTTATTTCGGATTCGTTATAAGTTGCTAAATTCGGACGAATTTCGATTCGTTATGAAACGAATTGCACAAGCCTACTGCAATGCATTGAGCACTGCACAGTGCATTCTGGGCCCTGACTGGGCAAAGCTTTGCCCAATCAGGGCACAGTGTAAGTTGGTTTTTAAGGAGTAGGGCCGGGAAGCCGGCCGCAGTGTCCTTAACAACGGATGAGTCATCAGCTGTCAATAGGTTTCCCCGCTGACAGCTGGATAAAAAAAAAGCAAGCAAAAAAAAAAACGGAGTGAGTACACACGGGCCAAATGTCGGGAGACATTGGCCTGTTAAAGAAAAATGTCCGACATTCGGCCTGTGTGGCTGAAAACCAGCAGCCGACTCCAGCCAATGACAGAGAGCGCTGATTGAAGTGTTCTGGTGGGGGGTCTATCCCCTTGTCAGAACACAATAGCTCAGTGGGATAGATCGCTATACTAACTTTGCATAGTAAGTATAGCGGCTCCGACCAGAGCTGACAGTTTTTTTTTATTCGACCCACTGGGTGGAATGGAAAAAAGATTAGTGTGTACCGGGCTTTAGACTGCTATGCTAATTCTGGCTGGGCTGCAGGGTGTTAATATTTCTTGTGACATCTCTTCCCCGTGCATGAGTCCCTTCCCTTTTGGTGAGGGCATATGTAGCGCTAGCCCTGAAGGAGCCACTGGGATTCAAGCCTATTTCCCCCACACAGCAGCCACTGCAAGGCAAAAGGAATTTTCCACACACTCCAGTTGGCTCAAGAAACAGTCTAATGTCGTGTACACACGATCGGAAATTCCGACAACAAATGTTTGATGGGAGCTTGTTATCGGAAATTCCGACCGTGAGTAGGCTCCATCGGACATTTGCTGTCGGAATTTCCGACAACAAAAATTTGAGAGCTGGTTTTCAAATTTTCCGACAACAAAATCCGTTCTCGTAAATTCCGATCGTGTGTGGACAATTCCGACGCACAAAATTCCACGCATGCTCTGAATCAAGAACGAGACGGAAGCGCTCGGTCTGGTAAAACTGGTCTGGTGCCGTCGTACGTCTTGTACGTCTCCGCCTTCTTGGCGTTCGGAATTTCTGACATTTGTGTGACCGTGTGTATGCAAGACAAGTTTGAGCGAACATCCGTCGTAAAAAAAATCCACGGTTTTGTTGTCGGAATTTCCAATCGTGTGTACGCGGCATTAGGGTTTTGGTTTTTGGTGTTTATTTTGGGAACAAAGAGCTTGGATCATACCTCCCAACTTTCGATGGGAATGAGGGACACCTTTTAGCAAAAATATGTAGGCATATGGTACGCCCCCTTTATAAATTATACAACAAAAAAAAGATTAAGTCAAGTGCTTTTTTTAAAAGCCTTTATACTTGCTTTTGACATTTACAAATGCTACAATTTAGAAATTGGATGAAAGGTTTAGCAAAGAGGGCAGCTAGCACCAGTACTTTCTTTTTGCTACACTACTGGGGCCCACTGTTCCTGCCTGTAATAAGGAACTTTGCTAAGGCCTGGCTGAAACCAGAGTTGGACCTAACCATGTGCTAGCTGCGTCTGAAGAATTGTGCTGGATGAAGAAGGAGAGATAGTCTGCAGCAAGTGTTGTGCAGGAGGAGAATATCTAACTTGTTCCAAACAATGCAAGAATAATTATCTGGGCATCCCATAAATTCCTTAACCCCATACAAGTTCTAATCCCTCAATAAAAATACAAAAACAAAGCTGATGTACTGGTTCATTGTCTTGGAGTGTCTGGAAGGGAATGCCAGGCTGGGCAGGGTGACAGGTGGGCCACAATCACTCAGCAGCCCTTATGGGGGTACCGCTACAATGGGATGTCCCAAACTGAAGAAACTTGTAAACTCCAAACAAATGAATGAGGAACTGCGAAAGTCTCTGGCTACTAAAGTCCAAATGAACTATGCTGCACACCAGTGGGAGTAATGGTGCAGCAAAATAAAGATAAAGTTCAAAAAGTCAACGTTGAAGAGTCAGCTCATGTCTGTATTGCACAGCACCTGTCTGCTCTAGTCCCAAAGTAGAGGTGTTTGGGTGCTCCTGGCTGTCTTGCAGCTAGGGTGACCACGTGTCCCGGATTGCCCGGGACAGTCCCGCATTTTGCAGGTCTGTCCCGGGCACCTTCAGTCCAGGACAATACAGTGTCCCTAAATGAAACTGACACAGCCACCCCCCCGGGGCCAATCTGATGCCCCCAAAAAAGGCTGCCACATCACCACTTTACTCACTGACAGTACTTGTCCTGGCCGGGAATGCCTGGAGGAGCACAACCCCTGCCCCCTGCTTGTGATTGGAGAAATCATAAATCCCACCTCTTGTGTCCAATCACTGTGCTGTGATTTGTGCATTC
The DNA here is from genome assembly GCA_029206835.1 of Rana muscosa. Classification (NCBI taxonomy): domain Eukaryota; kingdom Metazoa; phylum Chordata; class Amphibia; order Anura; family Ranidae; genus Rana; species Rana muscosa. The sequence continues at coordinate 253,344,052 of CM055121.1, read as the reverse complement.
TGGGCCCTGACTGGGCAAAGCTTTGCCCAATCAGGGAACAGCGTAAGCTGGTTTTTAAGGAGTGGGGCCGGGAAGCCGGCCGCGGTGTCCTTAACAACAGATGAGTCATCAGCTAAAATCAGTAAAAAAAAAAGAAAACAAGCAAAAAAAAAACACGGCGTGCCCCCACCCCCCCCCCCCACCCCCCCAGTCCATACCAGGCCCTTCATTAAAACATTTTAAAAAGTGTCCCTCAATGTAAATCCATCAACAATCACGTTGCCTGCCGTCCCGAAAAATAAATAAATAAACGCTCCGCCTTCTGGGATGGCCGGCCGGCCTTCTCTGCGCTTTGACAGTTCTTATATGGTTAAGTGCGGGTCACCTGGTAACGTCACCTGGTGGCCCCCGGTCCATGATGTTACAAGGGGGTGGGGCCACCAGGTGATGTTACCAGTGGCCCCGCCCTTACCTATATAAGAACTGTCAAAGCGCAGAGGAGGCATTTGGTGGGCAGCCGTCCTTGCTGCGGACAGAACAGGACGGTGTTTGGCCCATGTCTACTCCCCTGTAGTACACTCCAAAGTATAAAAAAATGTGACCAGTGATAAGGGAAATTATAAGTGTAACAAAATCCTATGCAAATCGGCAATCCAAAAGTCCATATTTCTTCATGAATATAAAGGATGTGCACAGTCAGCATCAGCAGATTTTTTTTCCAGATGGCAGGATTAGGGCGACTCCTGCTTGCAGACTCACATGTATGTAAAAGACAAGGAAAGAAAAACAGCGCCACCGACTAAGTGTAGTAGTGTAATTAGCTCTTAAAAAAACAAAGATAATATAAACTTAGTGTGTGATCCAAAAAGCAGCATGTAGTGCAATTCCACTAGAATAAGGCTTGAGGCTTGAGAAAGGGGCAGGAACACCCCAAAATATGTTGCCACACTTTCTCTGGTGCCCTGCTTCCGCTCTGACGATCTACATTTGGTCCACAGTGGCCCTTCTGGTTCCTGGCAAGAGGCTATTCCTATCTGTATGAGGAAGTGCCTTGGCTAGCAAAAGGCTGCCATCTAGTATAATTGCTTTACACGCTGCTTTTTGGATCACGCACTGTGATTTTTTATTTATTTTTTGCTTTTATAAAACCTAATAAACTACCATACTTAGTCGGTAGTGCCCTTTCCTTGTCTTTTACATACATGTGCAACTGTCCGATTGGACGCTGCTGCCCTAGTTGACCTGACAGCCATCTTTGAGGTGGGCAGTGCATATAAAACGCACTGTCCCCTTTTAGGTTGGGGTGCATTCAGCATGTGGGCAGGTTAAGGACAGATCTCCCAATGGCTAGAGACATAGCTCCCCACTGTCCCTGATTTCGAGGGACTGTCCCTCATTTTAAACAATGTCCCTCTGTTCCTCCTCATTTCTCCCTCATTTTTGGTCTGATTTATATAGTTGTATATAAAATGCACTATTTATCTATCCTAAAGTGATTTACAGTGCTAAACCTTTCAATCAACTTCTGAATTTCTGCATCTGTAAATTCCAAAAGCCAATATAAAGGAATAGCGGTGGTAAAAAAAAAACACTTGTGGGTTTAACAAATAATTTTTTGTATAATTCTCCTTTAAGGGGGCGTGGCAGGGGTGTGTCCTATGGCTACAAACTTTTGCTAATAGGTGTCCCTCATTCCCATCTCAGAAAGTTGGGAGGTATGGCTAGAGACAGTTGAATTAGCATAGGTTCAGGTTTTTGTGGAGGAGGGACAGAGAAGGGACTATTGCTGTGCACCAACAGTAGTCTTCCTGTGTTGGGCCCGGTTTTTTGATCTGCCTTCCAGCCGATTCCCCTGCTGGATGCTGTCAGGTGTCTCCAGTGTGTAACGTACTCTGTCTGGTTCATTGTTAATGTTCAGGTCCAGTATGGCCGTTTTTTGCAGAGTTCACTGTTCTCTCTCAACAATACTTTGTTAATATACTTTGCTGCATCATCCTGTCTCTGTTTGAGTTTCCTTCCCCTGCAGGCAGTGGGCCTGGGCCAAACCTACAGGTTATTCATGGTGTATTCAGAAAAATTGGGAACTGGGAGCAAGCCATGTTCAACCCTCTGGGTTAAGAGGAAGAGTAATTTATACAGTAGCAAGTGTCACCTAGTTCATGGTTATGAGTAATCGTGTGTGTTAATCAACAAGCAGAAGGAGTAGCAGCCAGCTGACAATGGAAGTGGTGACAGAGACCCTGATAGTGGGAGAACAGGTTGTACTTCATGTTTTCCACTTAGTGGCTGGGTCTCCATACTGGAGCCCGCTGTAGTACAGGGCCTGCCTAGGGACCTAACCTGGGGTCATGAGATGCAAGGTCTTGCGGAGTGAAGTACGGTGGCTTCCATGTGCGCAACATGTAATGAGAAGTGTCAAGTAAAGATGTGAGATTAGCTGTTGGAGTAACCTTTGTATACACACAAGAGTACACTACTGACTTTTAAGACGCTAGATAGCTTGAGCTGCCTGCATCCTAGCAATGAAGGACGCATGTTGGCCCTGAATGAGTCATTCATAGGTAGCTGCACATGACATGCACGGAATGAACAGCCTTGAGTCATTCAGTGATTACACACTATTATTTACATGTGTAGCACCCTCTACCTTAGGTAGGTAGGTGCTAGAGTAGTGTTTGTGTTTTTTGCAGCCAGTGCAGGTAGATTTGGGCAGGCCTGGCTGTGGGCTGGGCCTGTTTGTTTTTGATCTGGGAGCTGGGGAGCCGTTTAGTGTAGCAGCAGGTGACTGACATGTGCTTTGTCTCTCTGGCGCCTCCTTTGTTTCCAGAGGGTTCTGGAAAAGAGGCAGAGCAAAGAGTGAGAGTGATATGGCGTGTATCTGGGAGCCCTGACCAATCCCCAACTAGGATTGGCAGGGGGCAGGCCTCCTATGTATGCTCATGGTCAGCCTGCTGTGGGAGGAGTTGTCGGGTGGAAGAACTGAATGATGGCGTGTTAGGCTGTGGTGGCCCTTGAGGGACCCCCTTTCTGGGGGTGGGGTGACCTCGGGAGCTGGGAGGCAGCCTCTCTTTACACGGTCATTGAGAGGTGTCCTGGAACAGGAGCTGGAGAAAGACAGCAGGGAGCACTGCCAGGAAATTCATTCAGGAGGGATCCATGCCGGGGTCGGTGAGTGAGAAGCACAGTGTGAAGCTCTGGGAGAGACATGCCAGGATTGGATGTGGAGCCAGAGGGAGAGACTGTGGTGTTGTTGAAGTCGAGTCGCTGCAGCCAGGAGGGTTGGCAGATTTGCACCAGACTTGCTTGGATCAGTAGTCCACCAAGTATCAGTTAGCAAAACTATTCTTTTCATCTAAAATGGTTGCTACAACAGAGGGGACTGCAGCCCCCCGCCTGCAAATAGCTACTAGGAAAATGTTAGGACTTATTCAGAGGGAGGCCTAGCCATGTGCTAACGGTGACAGGAATCTAGAATTGGACAGTAAGAGGAAAGCAAGTGATCTCAAGTAGTGTGCTGGAGGAGATGTGAAGTAGCAGAGACTGTCAATTTAGATTCAACTACCTTTATTTCCACTGAGAAAGATTCATCATTTGGGCATCCCATGTCCCTTTTCCCCATCCAAATTTATTCCCTAATAAAAACAACAAAAACAAGCAAGAGACTGTTCATTGACTGGAGAAAGTTCCCCTGAAATGGATGTCTGACCAAGCAGGGTGATGTGTGGAGCTGAAACACGCAGCGACCCCACGGGGGGGCACCGCTACACATGTCTGCCCTGAACAGCGGCTGCAGCCAATAGTGCCATCTGCCTCCAAGCAACAAAGGACACTAGATGACTCAAACAACCTGCATCCTAGCAAAGAAGGCCACATATCAGTCCAGAAAGGCACGGAGCATAAATGGAATGCATAGGCGGAGGGCCGGGCATGATGGAGTTAACATGCACACTGAATAAAGAGATGGGAGTGGTTTTGGGAAGTTTCAGAGTGGGAGGGGAGGGAAGCAAATAAAAGGGTTAGCCCCTCCCCATGAGTCATCGCAGTGACCGCCCACCCTCCCCTTGGTTTTTGTTTCTTGTTGTTGTGTCTGTATGTGTTGGTGTTGTGGTGTGTCTGTGTTGTGTTTTCTTATCACAGGTTAGACTTGGATGTCGTGGCAGTGGCGGGTGTTGATCTTTGCAGGGGATGGAAGAGATTTCAGAAGGAGGAGTTCAGCATCCATCGTTGGTATGGGTCCTGATAGTGGTATCCCAGCTAACGGAGGTTTAGCTGGTAATGGGGTAATGGGGCACTGCGGTCAGGGATTGTCTCTGAGCCAGCTTGTCGGCTTGAGGCCTAGGATCCACATTGGAGAGGTACCGCAGTGCAGTATGGTGTTCACAGAGGTTTATGGAAGAACATGCAAAGATCAACTCTGTGTAGCCTGGGTTTAATAACTGTTTATTTTACATTAATATTAAATGTATATTTGATTAAATAAAGTAGGCTGCTACGGCCTGGGTTTTACTCCAAAAATTGGTGTGGTCTCAATTAATATAGAGGATAAGAATTTGGGGTAGAAAATGGTGGTAGCAGTGGGTACTATGTTATACAATAGTCATGAATAATTCATTCATAGGCAGCTGCACACGTGAGGAATGAACATCCTTCAGTTATTCAGTAATTACACACTGTTATTAACATGTTGGCCCTGAACAGTGCCCCCTGCCTCCTAGCAACAAAGGACACTAGATGGCTCATATCACCAGTATCCTAGCAGGGAAGAATGTATGTCGGCACTATATCATTCATTCATAGGCAGCTGTGCATGCGCAGAATGAACAGTCTGCATTCATTTAGTGATTACACGCTATTATTTACATGTCAGGCTAAACAGTGGCTTCCACCAATAGTACTGTCTGCCCCCTAGAAACAAAGCACTCTAGGTGGCTGAAAATGCCTGCATCCTAGCAACGAAGGAAGCCAAGAGGCTTGAGCTGTCTGCATGCTAGCCAAGCAGTATGCATATCAGCCCTGAAGAATTCATTCATAGGCAATTTTTTAATGCGTAAAGCAGTGGTTCTCAACCTGGGGGTCGGGATCCCCTCGGGATCCAATGATGATTTGCCAGGGGACACCAAATCCTGGGCTGTTCCTGAAGCCCGCACCGCTCTCCCAGCCTTTTTGCGGCAGCCCAGCTGGGCTGTTCCTGAAGCCCATGGCCGCCCACTCAGCCTCTTCACAGCCACCCATTCAGTTCACAGCATGGCTGGGGGGCAGAGACTAGAGGTCAGCTGACTGGTGAGGAATGTCAAGTGGGAGGGGCTGGAGGAGACCCTATCTCCTGATTTCAGTATAGGTGTCACTGCTGTGAGACACCACAGAGCTGGAGACACCGTGAGTAACACTACCTGTGATTATAGTTGCCATTAAAAGTCCCCACTACAGTTCTCAGATCAGCAGATTACCTTGATCAAGACCACCTAATTTGGCTGATCAGAACTCCCCCCAACACTGCCACTCATCCCATTCCCCCCCCCCCCCCCACCCAGGAGGAGTAAGAGAAGGAATAAAAAATAAAGAATACATGGAGGGTAGAGGAAAAGAGGGGAAGGAATAAAGAAAAAGGGAGAAAAAGAATAAGAGAAAGAACAAGAAACAAAGTAGAGAGAGTGATGGGGGAACAAACAAGAAATTAGGATAGAGAGAGATAAAAGGGAGAGAAAGGAGAACAAAGTGAAAGAGTGGTACATCCTAAAATGTACCATAAGGGGTTTTAATACTGTAGGAGTGGAAGGGACTCAGGGAGTGCTAAATGTCCGTGGATTAGGGGTGCAAATTACTTGTCTTGCCTTGGGTGTTGAGAACCCACGCTACGAAAATAATTTTACTGTTAGGGGTCCCCACAACTTGGGAAAATTTATCAAGGGATCATAGCACTAGAAAGGTTGAGAACCACTGGGGTAAAGTGACCAGGCTTCAGTTTTTGAGTGATTGCACACTATTATTTACATATTGGCAATGAACAGCCAATAGTGCCACCTGCCTCCTAGCAACAAAGAGTGTAAGGCGGCTCGAGCTGCCTACCTCCTAGCTCCTGCTGCCTAGCGTCTTTCATTGCAAGGTGGCTCCAAAAGAGTGCATTTTTGCCCTGTACGTTATGCACATATAAATCTTAACACCTATATTTACATGCGTACAGCATAAAATATACAAAAAAATACTTTTTTGTTTTTACAGGTCTGAATGCTGCTCTAGAATATGGATCCAAAAGCTGCCATATGTATTGATTCATCACTCTCATAAAGCTATGTTCAGATCTGCCATATGGATTTAAATGCTGCATTTTTGCATCCATGTGCGAGGTTTGCAAATATACAGAGAAATATAAATAAAGGAATTGATATACTGAATTCTACAGATATCACCCCATACAGTTACCCAAATATTTCTTGTTCTAGTGGGCTTGGAACTTTCTTGTCTTTAATGGAAGATAAAATTAAGAGCAGCTGCATTAGACAACAGCGAGAGCCACTTTTAAGACCTGACGACAATTACATATTGACACTATCATTAATGTGACTGATCTGCTTTTTGGTAGACTGCAGATGGTGCAGCTATTCCCATGTTTAATTGAACAGGTGCAGAAGATGTAAAAGGGAAAGAGATTCGCAATATGTTACAGTTATGTGTAAATGTACAGCTTCTGATAACGCCATGCCAGATCGTCTCATTATTTGCACCCTTGGAGTATCTGTACACGGGGTAAATGGTTATTGGATAGGTGCCAGATAAGTGGTGGTAGGACTTTTCTTTTGAGTTTTTCTCAGAAATATTTAAGAGCAATAGTTGTCTGTTTCTAATATACATGCTGTATATAGTAACATTGCGCTACTATGTAACTATTCAGTGTACATTATAAGACAAGGCTTGGAGACACATTGGGACACACCTGATACTCAGTTTTACACTCTGTTTTGCCTCATGCACACTAGGCAGGAAAAACACCACTTTTACAAGCGTTTATTTTTTCAGCGTGTATATGCACCTGTATGTTAGCTTGTGTGTCCAGGCAAACATTGAAAGGCACTTTAGAAAAGGAGTATTTACAGGCTAAAAAAAAATAACACCCGCGTGTTCAAGAGAGGAGTATTTGGGCAGAAAAACACACAAACGCACCTAAACAAGCATAAATGTGCGTTAACATTTAGGTGCGTTTGCGCACTTGTGCGTTAACGCATTCTAATTGCTAAAATAAATTAATAAACGCATGTGCAAAACACGCCTTTGTAAAAGGGCCCCTTAGCGTCTAGGTTGTTAAGCCAGGGTGCATTATTCAACTTTGCAAAGGCAACGAGCTGAGGCTCCAACTCCGTCCTGCCAGCTCCATTAATAATCAGGTTCACTTTACTTCAGATTTACGCCTGGTCAGGAGTCACAATTGACACTCTGATCATGAGGCCGCAACTTACCAAAGGTTCCAAGTTTAGTCTATAGGGGATCCCGTCCAACACCTGAGGACCATAGGCAAAAAGGTCCTCTGGCGAGAATTACTGGCTACCACCACTGAGTAACCCTCCGTCACTAAACCACCACTCCCAACCTGAACTGACTGCTAGATTTCAGTTGCCCTAAGGTTATTGGCTGTGTCCTTGCATCTCATAGAGTACGTATGACCAGTCTGGCATTTCTAACAGTAGCACCATGGACTAGACCTGGCTGCTGCAAGATTTCACCTAGATGAGCTTACTTCAAATGCTGATTTTTTTTTCACCGAACACGTCAGCAAGATATTTCTTGATTTTATATATTTTATTGAATATTTTAACAGTGTACAAAACCAAAGGCAGCATAGGCAAGTTACAGTCTAAAAACATGGAATGACCAAGTCCAAAAAGATGGTAGGGTATATCAAAACTGTGGTTGTTACCATTCCCAATTGTGGGGTACCATAGGAGAGGCTTTGCGGTGCTCGCGATGCTGATCAGAGGTGATTGTCCTAACTTCATGTGCTCTCAATTCCCAGGCCTCGAGTTTAAGCCCCATCCACTTACCACCGAAGAAGAAAGCGTGTATGTGTCCACTGGTTCATCTTTAATACAATTCCCCAAGGCAATCCCTACCCTAGCTACTCCTACCCCTTAAATAGAAAGTGGGCAGACGCCTTCCAAGAAAGACAGGGGACTAAACACTCAGAAAGACAGGACTCACTAGCAGGGCAGCAGGGATGAGCCGAACACCCCCCTGTTCGGTTCGCACCAGAACCTGCGAACAGACAAAATGTTCGTGTAAACTTTAGAACCCTATTAAATACAATGGACTCGAACGTTCGAAATCTAAAGTGTTAATTATAAAGGCTAATATGCAAGTTATTGTCCTAAAAAGTGTTTGGAGACCTGGGTCCTGCCCCAGGGGACATGTATCAATGCAAAAAGAAGTTTTAAAAACGGCCGTTTTTTCGGGAGCAGTGATTTTAATAATGCTTAAAATGAAAAAATAAAAGTGAAATATTCCTTTAAATTTCGTACCTGGGGGGTGTGTATGATATGCATGTGAAGTGGCGCATGTTTCCCGTGCTTAGAACTGTCCCTGTAAAAAATGTCATTTTTGAAAGAAAAAAATGCATTTAAAACTCACTCGCGGCTATTAATGAATTGTCGGCTCCCGGCGATACATACAAAAGTCATTGATAAAAAAATAAAAAAAAGCGTGGGGGTTTCCCAGAATTCAATTACCAGGCCCTTCAGGTCTGGAATGGATATTAAGGGGAACCCCGCCGCAAATTAAAAAAAAATTGACGTGGGGTTCCCCCAAATATCCATTCCAGGCCCTTCAGATCTGGCATGGATTTTAAGGGGAACTCCACCCCAAATTTAAAAAAAAATGGCGTTGAGTCCCCCTAAAAATCCATACCAGACCCCTTATCCGAGCACGCAACCTGGCCGGCCGCAGGGGAAAAGGGGGGGACGAGAGAGCGGCCCCCCTCCCTCCTGAACTGTACCAAGCCACATGCCCTCAACATGGGGAGGATGTCCCCATGTTGATGGGGACAGGGGCCTCATCCCCACAACCCTTGCCCGGTGGTTGTGGGGGTCTGCGGGCGGGGGGCTTATCGGAATCTGGAAGACCCCTTTAACAAAGGGGACCCCCAGATCCCGCCCCCCCTATGTGAATTGGTAAGGGGTACATTGTACCCCTACCATTTCACGAAGAAAGCGTAAAAAAATGTTTAAAAAAACACACAAACACCTTGAAAAAGTCCTTTATTTAAAAAAAAAAACAAAAAAAACATTCCAGCGGTGAAATCCAGTGTCCCGCGGCGATCCCGATGTCCAGCGCTGTCCTTCATTGGTTGTGCCTGAGCGGACCTGATGGGGAACTCCCTCTCAGTATTTTAAATGTATAGACCCGCCCCTTCTAAAGTTCCCTATCAGGTCCGCTCAGCGGACCAGATGCGGAACATGAGAAGGGGCGGGTCTATACATGTATTACCAAAGTGAGAGCAGTTCCCCATCAGGTCCGCCCCCTCGGTATGTCGGACCCGCCTACGTCATTGGCTTGAGCGGGGAACTTCCTTCACTATGTAAATTTAAATTACACAGTGAAGGAAGTTCCCCGCTCAAGCCAATGACGTAGGCGGGTCCGACATACCGAGGGGGCGGACCTGATGGGGAACTGCTCTCACTTTGGTAATACATGTATAGACCCGCCCCTTCTCATGTTCCGCATCTGGTCCGCTGAGCGGACCTGATGGGGAACTTTAGAAGGGGCGGGTCTATACATTTAAAATACTGAGAGGGAGTTCCCCATCAGGTCCGCTCAGGCACAACCAATGAAGGACAGCGCTGGACATCGGGATCGCCGCGGGACACTGGATTTCACCGCTGGAATGTTTTTTGTTTTTTTTTTAAATAAATGACTTTTTCAAGGTGTTTGTGTGTTTTTTTAAACATTTTTTTACGCTTTCTTCGTGAAATGGTAGGGGTACAATGTACCCCTTACCAATTCACATAGGGGGGGGGCCGGGATCTGGGGGTCCCCTTTGTTAAAGGGGTCTTCCAGATTCCGATAAGCCCCCCGCCCGCAGACCCCCACAACCACCGGGCAAGGGTTGTGGGGATGAGGCCCTTGTCCCCATCAACATGGGGACATCCTCCCCATGTTGAGGGCATGTGGCTTGGTACGGTTCAGGAGGGAGCGGGGCCGCTCTCTCGTCCCCCCCTTTTCCCCTGCGGCCGGCCAGGTTGCGTGCTCGGATAAGGGGTCTGGTATGGATTTTTAGGGGGACTCCACGCCATTTTTTTTTTAAATTTGGGGTGGAGTTCCCCTTAAAATCCATGCCAGATCTGAAGGGCCTGGAATGGATATTTGGGGGAACCCCACGTCAATTTTTTTTTTAATTTGCGGCGGGGTTCCCCTTAATATCCATTCCAGACCTGAAGGGCCTGGTAATTGAATTCTGGGGAACCCCCACGCTTTTTTTTTTTTTTTATCAATGACTTTTGTATGTATTGCCGGGAGCCGACAATTCATTAATAGCCGCGAGTCAGTTTTAAATGACTTTTTTTCTTTCAAAAATGACATTTTTTGCAGGGACAGTTCTAAGCACGGGAAACATGCGCCACTTCACATGCATATCATACACACCCCCCAGGTACGAAATTTAAAGGAATATTTCACTTTTATTTTTTCATTTTAAGCGTTATTAAAATCACTGCTCCCGAAAAAACGGCCGTTTTTAAAACTTCTTTTTGCATTGATACATGTCCCCTGGGGCAGGACCCGGGTTCCCAAACACTTTTTAGGACAATAACTTGCATATAAGCCTTTATAATTAGCAGTTTAGATTTCTCCCATAGATTTTTCGAATTTGCCGCGAACACCCCAATTTGTTCGCTGTTCGGCGAACGGGCGAACAGGCAATGTTCGAGTCGAACATGAGTTCGACTCGAACTCGAAGCTCATCCCTACAGGGCAGTATTCCCTTGCTTCACTGTGAGCTCCAGCCAAGCAAATGGTCAGATTGCACCTGGAGTACTGATTATTAATACACATCAGTGGAATTATTGATTATTCAAGATTGCAGACAGAGATACAGAGTATTTTATTATGTTTCTCACATGTTGTTATTGTGTGCACTGCTTATTATTATTTGTTAGTTGGCTGCTTCTGGTGACGGCTGACCAACATATCTTCTCATGTCTCTTTCTTAGGTCTCCCTCCATTTGAAAGGCAACTATTGGTCTCTAATTACTGTATTAGGCTGCATTCACACTTCAGCGGTTTGAATCATGGGCAGATTTGTCGTGATTCTGGCCGTGATTTGAAAGCAACAAATCACGGGACTCGCATTTGAGATGCCATTCATTTGAATGACACTTAAAATTGCTGTGCGGGTCTGCTGCAATTGTCACGTGATAAATCACGATGCTATCGCGGCAACCCGCATCGCGGGAAGCATGACGTCCCAAAAAAATTTCAGGAGCTTCTTTTGGGTGACATGCTTCCCACGATTGCAGCTCGATTTATTGCACGACAATTGCGGCAGACCTGAACCACAATTTTAGGTGTCATTTAAATAAATGCCATCTCAGATGCAAGTCCCGCCATTTGTCGCTTTCAAATCATGGGCAGAATCGCGATTCAAAACGCTGAAGTGTGAATGCAGCCGTAGTGTGACGTTCCTCACACAGTAAAACTTTCAGGATAATGAAACCAGTTAATATAGCCATACAGTGGATTTTCAGAAGTAGGAAGTACAGTAAGAGAAAGGTAGTTTTATTGTGAAGCAACTAAAATGTGAGCAAACTGGTGAACACAGCACTGGGGGAACATACAGGGAATACAGCATGAGTAATTCAAGATTCAGAACAAAACAAATTAGCCATGAGGAGTAGAAATAAGGCAAAGCACAAAAAAAATCTAAGGCTGTCTACAGATATGAGATGAGTCACTGTCAAGAGCGTGTAGCGCTCCTGATCCTTGATAGCTGCTGGTCTCATTCCATCATCCTGGTTTTGGCTGCGATACATTCTCCCTGTCTGTTTGAATAATGTACCTGGTCTCTGGGTGGAGACCAAACCTGATTTAAGCCAGCCAAGCCTGCAGTCTCATGCTTGTGATATTGTGTTTGTAACACATGCTCCAAGCTCTCTGTTGTCTGTCCCGTCTGCTATTTTGGATTCCCTCATTGATGACCTCGGATTGGATATCGACTGCTCTTTGAACTCTGCCTGCCTTTTGACTACGGATTTGACCCTATTCTGAACCTTGCCTGCCTTGTACCTGGGCTGTCATAGAACCACTCTGCCTGTTTGCCAACCGCAAGTACCTGTTTGCTGTGCTCAGTTCGCACCTGCTCCGGTGTGGTAGCCAGGCACTATAGCATTGTGTATAGGTCCTGGGGTCAAACGAGTACTGGTATTCCTGCTTGCTTTATGGGAAAGGGGGCTGCTATAGGTGAAGAACACAGAAGCCAGCTATAGTGCCCGACCACCTGCGTTAGGGGTAAGCGTGACAGTCGTCCATATCCAGCTGTTTCCATCCAGGTCAGGTTTCATCTCTTTTTTTTGTGTGGGATCAAGCAGACACCCACAATGGGGGGTGGAATGGCATTAGGACGGGTTATTAAAACCTTTTTCAATTGGTGATATTCCCCTCTTGGATAAGCAGTTCCAGGGCCATTGTCCCTTCAGAAAAATCTTTATTTGTGTAGGGTCCAGTCCAGGAGTTCTGTTGTTCACTTACTCTGTCTTCATTATTATTCATTACACACAAGCCTGACACAGATCAAACCTCCTTCTTCCTCTTAGTGACCATGCCCATCCCAAGTGGAAAGTATTAGAAGCACGGAAGGGTACAAGCACAGGCCGCAAAGTTCAAGCAACAGTTCTTAAAATGACGGTAGGTGTAGGTGAACTTGTCCCCTTCCACCTTCCAATGTGACAGCATTCAGTGCATATGCACTCAGTGCGAAAACTATCAAATGGGGGAATGCCAAAGCATATGCAAAGACTTTGAGAAGGTCAATATTTGCATAGGAAATTATGCTGGCTGCTACAACCTGAAAAAGTTAAAGGTACCATTTGGCAACTTATTGTGCCTGCTATGGGTATGCTACAATGAACAGAGGGAGCATAGTTTACCTGCTCAGCGCCTATTTTTTTTCATCCAGATAGTGGTGCACCAGTCCAGTCCAATATCATTTATCAATTATCCAGCAATTTGAGAACCCCTGTTCATGTTGCAGGAAAGAAGTTCCCAGAAATGCCAAATGCAAACCCTTTGCTGTCTCAAATAAAAAAATAGTCTAATGTATTAAAGTGTACAAAAGAACTGAAAAGTTTCTCACAGCCTTTAGCCAGACCTACTATGAATGCTTGAATATGGGTGACATACAGAAAGCAAAAGGAGACCAAGTTACACAGGATAGTCTTGGAGAAGTACTCTCCCAGGCCCAGTGGGATGCTGAGCAAGTCGACAGGTTTGCTTCAATGCCCCTCTCCTCACCAGCACATTCTTTATTTTGCTCCGCTCTGCTGATAAGAATGAAGACATTGCTCAGTAAGGAGGAGCATTTCACTCCCTCCACGTTACAGTGCTGGTGTTTGACTCAACGCTGTTGCATGCAGGGCTGTCCTTTCTTTGCTCCTGAAGGCCAAACAAACCTTTTCTCAGAAATCTTCATGCCAGTCACGTGACTTGCAGGGTCCTCTTCCCCCTTGCCTTTTCTCTGGTGGTGGGTTGTCCTCAATGGCATTCTCTGAATTACTTTATCTGAGTGCAGGGTGCCATGTTTAAAGTGGTTGTAAACCCACTTTTTCAATTTGCACCTACAGGTAAGCCTAGATTAAGGCTTACCTGTAGGTGCAAGAAATATCTCCTAAACCTACACGGTTTAGGAGATATTTACTAAAAATGACAGGCGCCGCTGTTTACGGCGCATGCACGCCGTAGACAACGGCGCATTCATGGGGTTAATCCCATTCATAAAATCGGCTACTTCCCAGCAATCGCTGGGCGTAGCCGAATGAAAAGGCTCTCGCGCGCATTCGCAGAGTGACGTCTCCGCCGCTCCGGCCAATCACAGCGCCGGAGCGACGCTGTGATTGGCTGCAGCGGCGATGGATGCGGCTGAAGAGGGAGACGAGGACGGCTTCGGGGGCCCCGATCTAAAGTAAGTGATGCATAATGAGCTATTATGCTAGTCATAATAGCTCATTATGCCTTTCTCTTACAGGTGGTTATGGGGAAAAAAATAAAATATAGGGTTTACAACCACTTTAAGCTCCTTCAGGGGGCAGGTCCACGAAGCTTTGTACTTACAGAATGTCCTCAATCTTCTGAGTTGAATAACAATGGACATCATTCAATCAGAAAAACTGGGGACATCTAGTTGTGAAAAGGAAATAGTGTAGGGGCAGCTCTATAGAAGAAGTCAGTACAGCGGCCAAAGTTTTTTTTTTGTTATATTTGTTTTATTCACACCTCTTGTGGCACCATTTAAAAATATAACTACTTAAATTTTGGCTTTACATAGATGCTGCTGGGGAGGTTGAAATAAAAGTGAATGCAATGCTTTGCCCTAAGCATAGTGTTGATGAGTGTATAACATACAGTATCTCAAAAAAGTGAGTACATCCCTCACATTTTTGTAAATATTTTATTCTATCTTTTCATGTGACAACACTGAAGAAATTACACTTTGCTACAATGTAAAGTAGTGAGTGTACAGCTTGTATAACAGTGTAAATTTACTGTCCCCTCAAAATAACTCAACACACAGCCATTAATGTCTAAACCGCTGGCAACAAAAGTGAGTACACCCCTAAGTGAAAATGTCCAAATTGGGCCCAAAGTGTCAATATTTTGTGTGGCCACCATTATTTTCCAGCACTGCCTTAACCCTCTTGGGCATGGAGTTCACCAGAGCTTCACAGGTTGCCACTGGAGTCCTCTTCCACTCCTCCATGACGACATCACAGAGCTGGTGGATGTTAGAGACCTTGTGCTCCTCCACCTTCCGTTTGAGGATGCCCCACAGATGCTCAATAGGGTTTAGATCTGAAGACATGCTTGGCAAGTCCATCACCATTTCCCTCAGCATCTTTAGCAAGGCAGTGGTTGTCTTGGAGGTGTGTTTCAGGTCGTTATCATGTTGGAATACTGCCCTGCGGCCCAGTCTCTGAAGGGAGGGGATCATGCTCTGCTTCAGTATGTCACAGTACATGTTGACATTCATGGTTCCCTCAATGAACTGTAGCTCTCCAGTGCCAGCAGCACTCGGGCAGCCGCAGACCATGACACTCCCACCACCATACTTGACTGTAGGCAAGACACACTCGTCTTTGTACTCCTCGCCTGGTTGCCGCCACACACGCTTGACGCTATCTGAACCAAATACGTTTATCTTGGTCTCATCAGACTACAGGACATGGTTCCAGTAATCCATGTCCTTAGTTTGTTTGTCTTCAGCAAACGGTTTGCGGGCTTTCCTGTGCATCATCTTTAAAAGAAGCTTCCTTCTAGGACAACAGCCATGCAGACCAGTTTGATGCAGTGTGCGGCGTATGGTCTGAGCACTGACAGGCTGACCCCCCCACCCCTTCAACCTCTGCAACAATGCTGGCAGCACTCATACGTCTATTTCCCAAAGACAACCTCTGGATATGACATAGTAACACTTTGGGCCCAATTTTGACATTTTCACTTAGGGGTGTACTCACTTATGTTGCCAGCGGTTTAGACATTAATGGCTGTGTGTTGAGTTATTTTGAGGGGACAGCAAATTTACACTGCTATACAAGCTGTACACTTACTACTTTACATTGTAGCAAAGTGTAATTTCTTCAGTGTTGTCACATGAAAAGATATAATAAAATATTTACAAAAATGTGAGGGGAGTACTCACTTTTGTGAGATACTGTATATATACACATATACTATATATATATATAATATATATATATATATATATATATATATATATATATATATATACACACGTATGTGTAAAGAAACCGGCAACACCTTTTGCTCATCTGCCGCAGTTACGCTTTAAATGAATATGTGGAAGATCATGGCAGTATTAGGTGTATAAAATATTATATTTGGCAGAGTAACAATGAGCTAAGCAGCAATGAGATAGTCCGTCAACTCTGGTAAACATAACGTGAGCAGGGCACCTTTTACTGATTGATTTTTTACTCTGCGGTCAGGCTGCTGATTCTTCTAAAATTCATTGCAGATAGCATCATGCAAGGGCTGTTTGTCTTCTGCTTATTCCACCCGCATCCTGTAAACATTTGGCAGAACGCTCTGATGCAAACTCCGGCTCACTGCTACGTTAAAGGGAAACAGCTATATATTTTCACTGTGTACCCATTTTGAGTTATTACTTTTACTTTACCTGAAATAAAATGTTGATTTGTTTTCTTCTAGATTTTTTTATTTTTATTTCTGTGCTATATTATTGTAGCTGGTTACTGTTGCTGACTGTGTGAGAGTTGCACTGGGCTGTGTGTCTTCCAGCCGGCCAATGTCCCTCCACTTCCTTGTTGTACTACAGAGTGGGCTATGTCCTCTGCGCCTGTTCTCCTACTCTCTTCTTGCCGCTGATGTGTTGCTGAGGCAACTGCTGACAGAAGAGGCTCTGTGTGAAATCCCCCCCCCCCCGCTACTTCCTCCCCCCCCACCCCTAGTAGTAGCGGCAGTGGACCAATCAGTGGGAGGCTGAAGGAGGCTCACAAGACATGTAGTCCTTAAAGGAGCACTGTACAATGACTGCAATGGGGGCTTGGGCTTCAATACCCAGGATGACCTGGTAACAAAAGGAGGAGAGATCAGTCTTTTCCCAGGCAATTCCGGTCTGGCAGTCTAGTGTGGGGAACCAGGGAGTACAAACCTACTGTTTGAGTCTGTACATCACACCAGGAAAAGGACAGGCAGACGTTGGATCCATGTGTACCACCACTAGTGATGAGCCGAACACCCCCGGGTTCGGTTCGCACCAGAACCCGCGAACGGACCGAAAGTTCGCACGAACATTAGAACCCTATTAAATACAATGGATGCAAACGTTCGGATTCTAAAGTGATAATTATAACGACTATTATCCATGTTATTGTCCGAAACAGAGTTTGGGAACCCGGCTTCTGCACCAGGGGACATGTATCAATGCAAAAAGAAGTTTTAAAAACGGACGTTTTCCGGGAGCAGTCATTTTAATGATGCATAAAGTGAAAAAAAAAAGTCAAATATTCCTTTAAATATTGTACCTGGGGGGTGTCTAAAGTATGCCTGTGAAGTGCCACGTGTTTCCCGTGTTTAGAACTGTCCCTGCACAAAATAACATTTCTAAAGGGAAAAAAGTCATTTAAAACTGCTTGCGGCTTTAATGCAATGTCTGGTCCCGGTAATATGGATGAAAATCTTTAGGAAAAATGGCATAGCTACCCCATCAACCCCCCCCCCCCCCTACCCCAGCCCATTACCAGCCCCTTTGGGTCTTGTATGGATATTAAGGGGAACCCCGCACACAAAATAAAAAAGGACCTATATACTCTGAACAGCCGTATACAGGCGGTGCATACAAGACAGGGACTGTAGGTTTGTTCTTATGTAGAATCTGTTTATAATTTTGAACAGCTGCATTGTTTAAGTGGAGCTCCATGGCAAATTCCTTTTTTTTAGCTTTTTGTAAAACATAGGGAACGGTTATCACCCCTGTCACATTTTTTTTGCTGTCTGTGCCCCTGTTCAGAACATTTCACCTCACTTTGCGTCCCAATGACAACTGTTTTTGAAATGTGGTGTTTTTATTGAAACAAGGATTGGTGATAAAGCATCAGTAGAGAGGAGACACCTTTCTCCCATATTAATTCTTACAGGAGAGAATTTTCCTTCCAAGGGGTAGATTTCCTCTCACTTCCTGTTGTCTTCTTCCGTTTGCAAGTAGTAGTAGTTTGTAAGTTGGATGTTTGAAAGTAGGGACCTTCCGTATATACTCTGCAGAAATTGGCCCCTTAGGTGTTGGTGTTGGCACAACACTGAAAGCACTCACAGTTATTCTTGGTGGGTGCTGGAACGCCCTGCTGTCAAGTATAATATCAGGAATTGTAATAACATATAATTGTTGATCAGTGGTAGTAAAAATTGGGCCTTTGATGGTGGTGCTGGTGCCACAACAATGTAAGGCCTGACAGTTACTCTTGGTGGGCGCAGCAATGGTCCCTGCTGTGAATTATTAGATCAATAATTATAATTGCATGCCCCTGTTGAACAGGGGCTGAAAAATTGGGCCTTTGGTGGTGGTGGTGGTGCTGGTGCCACAACACTGTAAGGCCTGACAGTTATTCTTGGTGGGCGCAGCAATGGGCCCTGCTGTGAATTATTAGATCAATAATTATAATTGCATGCCCCTGTTGAACAGGGGCTGAAAAATTGGGCCTTAGGCACTGGTGGCACAACACTGCAACCCCTCACAGATACTGTACTTGGAGCACAGCAATGAGGCCTGTTGCAAAGTATTGCATCAAAAATTTTAATTACACGCCCCTGTTAAACAGGGGCTGAAAAATTGGGCCTTAGCCACTGGTGGCGTCACCCATAAACCAAAATGATCTTCCAAGCTATCATCGTTAATCGTATCATTGAGGAGGAGGAGGAGGAGGATAGCCAGTCAACATAACAGCACAGGCACTCAGCATCAGCATCAGTCTTGAAGGGATGTGACATTTTAAAATCAATTAGTCTGTTATATCAGCATCTGGTGTGTGGTAGCTGGTGGTGATCCAAGACTGGTTCATCTTGATGAAAGTCAGTCGATCAACCGAGTCGGTGGACAGGCGCACCCTGTGATCCGTGACAAATCCTCCAGCAGCACTGAATGTGCATTCTGAAAGAACGCTGGATGCAGGACAGGCCAGTAGCTCAATTGCATACTGTGCAAGCTCTGGCCAGTGATCGATCCTCAAGACCCAGTAAGCCAGAGGATTTTCGGTGGGGAAGGTGTCCAAGTCTGACCTTGCCCCTAGGTATTCCGGCACCATGTATATCAGACGCTGGCGATGGTTGCTGGAACCGATCATACTTTGGGGCTGCGGACTAAAGAATTGTCTGAACGCATCGGTCAGACGGCCACCTTCCCCACCGCTCCTTCTTTGACTGCCCGAAGCCTCAGCAACTCGTTGTCCAGGACCAGGAGTTTGTAACCTCCCAGTCTCTGGGAACGCGTTGCACAGACCTTTCTGCAAGGCCTCCCGGAGTTGTCTCATCCTCTGCTCCCTCTGCGACGGTACGATAAGGTCCGCAACCTTACCCTTGTACCGTGGATCAAGGAGAGTGGCCAGCCAGTAATGGTCCCTCTCCTTGATCCGAAGAATACGAGGATCCTTCCGCAGACTTTGCAGGATCAGGGAGGCCATGCAGCGTAGGTTAGCTGAGGCATTCAGTCCGGAGTCCTCTGGGTCACTAAGGACGACATGATCTGCAGCCACCTCCTCCCAGCCACGTACGAGTCCACTGGTTTATTGGGACTGTAAATCATCCCTAAAAGACTGCTGCTGATGATGATGCTGAGTGCCAGCCTCCACCTCCATGCTGACACAATCCTCCTCCTCCTCCTCCTCCTCCTCCTCCTCCTCCTCCTCCTCCTCCTCCTCCTCCTCCTCCTCCTCCTCCTCCTCCTCCTCCTCCTCCTCCTCCTCCCTGTCTGGGTAAAGGGGGCCTTGAGAGGCAAGGAAGTCCTCCTCTTCCTGCCTCTGTTCTGCCTCAAGTGCCCTGTCCATTATTCCACGCAGCGTGTGCTCCAACAGGTGGACAAGAGGTACAGTCTCACTGATGCATGCACTGTCACTGCTCACCATCCTCGTGGCCTCCTCAAATGGTGCCAGGACAGTGCATGCATCCCTGATCATGCCCCACTGGCGTGGTGAAAAAAAACAGAGCTCCCCTGACCCTGTCCTGGTGCCGTAGTCGCACAGGTACTCATTGATGGCCCTCTGCTGCGTGTGCAGCCGCTGCAGCATGGCCAACGTTGAGTTCCACCTGGTGGGCATGTCACATATAAGGCGGTTCTTGGGCAGGTTCAACTCCTTTTGAAGCTCAGCCAGGCGAGCACTGGCATTATAAGATCTGCGGAAATGCACACAGACTTTCCTGGCCTGCCTCAGGACATCCTGTAAGCCCGGGTACCTGCCCAAGAACCGCTGCACCACCAGGTTAAGGACGTGAGCCATACAGGGCACATGGGTCAGTTGTCCCTGTCGGAGGGCGGAGAGGAGGTTGGTGCCATTGTCGCAAACCACCATTCCTGGCTTAAGCTGGCGTGGCGTCAACCACCTCTCGGCCTGCCCCTGCAGAGCAGACAGGACCTCTGCCCCAGTGTGGCTCCTGTCCCCCAAACACACCAGCGCAAGCACGGCATGGCATATTTTTGCCTGCGTACTTGCGTAGCCCCTTGAACGCCTACGGAGCACCGCTGGTTCCGAGGACAAACCACAGGAAGAGGCCATGGAGGAAGAAGAAGAGGAGGGGGTGGAGGAGAGAGGTGTGTCACAACCAGTAGTAGCATTTTGGAGGCGTGGCGGTGGAACAACCTCCAACACTACTGCACCTTGTCCTGCATCCTTCCCAGCTGCCAAAAGAGTGACCCAATGGGCCGTGAAAGAAAGGTAACGTCCCTGTCCATGCCTGCTGGACCATGAGTCAGCGGTAATATGCACCTTACCGCTGACCGCCCTGTCCAGCGAGGCCAAGACATTGCCTTCCACATGCCTGTAGAGAGCCGGAATAGCCTTCCGTGCGAAAAAGTGGCGTTTGGGAACCTGCCACTGAGGAACCGCACATTGCACAAACTCACGGAAGGGGGCCGAGTCTACCAACTGAAAAGGCAGCAGTTGAAGTGCTAGCAATTTAGCCAAGCTAGCATTCAACCGCTGGGCATGTGGATGGCTGGGAGTGAACTTCTTTCGATGGTCCAGCAGCTGGGGCAGGGAAATTTGCCTGCTAGAATCGGACGTCGGTGTACTGCTAGCAGAGTGCCCGCAAGTACTTGGCTGTGACACACCTAATTCTACACCTTCATTCCTCTCAGAGCAGGTTTCAGAGAGGACTGAAGGTATACTGGGGTTGGAGATCCCAGCTGATGCGGTGCAAGAAGAGGTCAGCTTTGTTCTTTGGTGTGGGTCTTTAAGGTAGGCTTGCCAACGAGCTGCATGGCAGGTCAACATATGTCTGATCAAGCATGTGGTGCCCAAGCGGCTGATGTTTTGGCCACGCGATATACGCTTGAGACATATGTTGCAAACAGCAGCTGTGCGATCTGATGCACTCGCCTCAAAAAAGGCCCACACCAAAGAACTTTTTGAATGACGGGCAGAGGCAGCGCCCTGCACAGGCGGAGCTCTGCGGTGTGATTCCGTCGGTGTGCTGCCCATACGCTGGCCACTCAAGGGCATCCTGCCTCGTTGGAGATGTGCCTCCTCCTCATCCTCCTCCTCCTCCTCCTCTCTCCTATTAGGCACCCACGTGGAGTCAGTGACCTCATCATCCCCTCCCTCCTCATCACTGGAGCCAATCTGGCAGTATGTTGCAGCTGCTGGAACATGACTGCCAGATTGGTGTCCTTCTTGAGCATCCCCTCTCTCTGCTCTCACGCTACTGCCTTCCTCTAGCTGGGTATCATCATCAGATCCTTCCAAACGCTGGGCATCCTCCTGGAGCATGTACCCAACACTGTGCTCAAACAGTTCGGGGGACTCCTCAGGAGGAGGGCATGGTGGGTCTAGGGAAGGATTGACTAATGAAGATAATGATACCAGAGAAGAGGACGCTTTGGCAGCTGCTTTGCCAGTACCCTGAGCCTGGGTGAGAGAGGATGAGGAGGATGAGGTGGGCTTGGTCATCCACTCTACCAAGTCTTCGGCATGATGTGGCTCAACATGTCCAGCTGCCGAAAACAAGGACAAGCGTGTCCCATGGCCATGTGCTGATGACAATGCACCGCGTACACGACCAGCACTGTTGCCCCCAGACACAGAGCCTGCTTGCCCTCTTTTTTTGCCTCCTGACTGTCTGCCTCTCCTTGGTTGCCTTCCAGACATTTTAATGGATGGCCTGCAGGGAGATGGGAAAAACAGCAATAAGGGGTACCTTCAGGTGTATATTGTGCAGGAGGCTTAGCAACAATGACACTGACACTGTCCCCTGCCTATCCTTCTCTGTCCCTAAACACAAGGATTGAAAATATGGTTCAGCAAAAAAGTTTTAGAACAGAATAGCACACTGACACTTTCCCTCACTGTCCTACTCTGTCCCTCCCTACAAACAAGATTTAGCACAGAATAGCACACTGGTAATTTCTACGAGTGTCCTTCTCTGTCCCTCAACTCAAGGATTGAAAATATGGAACAGCAAAATTGGTTTAGAACAGAATAGCACACTGTCAGTTTCACTCACTGTACCTCTCTGTCCCTCAACTCAAGGATTGAAAATATGGAACAGCAAAATTGGTTTAGAACAGAATAGCACACTGTCAGTTTCACTCACTGTACCTCTCTGTCCCTCAACTCAAGGATTGAAAAAATGGAACAGCAAAATTGGTTTAGAACAGAATAGCACACTGTCAGTTTCACTCACTGTACCTCTCTGTCCCTCAACTCAAGGATTGAAAATATAGTTCAGCAAAATAGTTTTAGAACAGAATAGCACACTGACACTTTCCCTCACTGTACCTCTCTGTCCCTCAACTCAAGGATTGAAAATATGGAACAGCAAATTTGGTTTAGAACAGAATAGCACACTGTCAGTTTCACTCACTGTACCTCTCTGTCCCTCAACTCAAGGATTGAAAATATGGAACAGCAAATTTGGTTTAGAACAGAATAGCACACTGACACTTTCCCTCACTGTACCTCTCTGTCCCTACAAACAAGGATTAGCACAGAATAGCACACTGTCACTGACACTCTCCCTACCTATCCTTATTTGTCCCTAAACACAAGGAATCCAGGAATAGTAAAGGAAAAATAATGACACTGTCCCTGCCTATGCTTCTCTTTCCCTGCTCCGGAACACACTACACAAGGCCGCCGCGCTGGCGGCCTTTTATAGTGTGGGGCGTGTACTAAACCCCATCAGCAATAATTGGCCACAGGCATCCTGCCTGTGGCCAATCATTGCTCTCCTCGCTGCCGGCGCTGTGATTGGCCAAGCATGCGGGGTCACAGTGCATGCTTGGCCAATCACAGCGCCTGGATGACACTGCGATGGCGTAGTGCATTGTGGGCCGTTCGCGTCACTCGAATTTGGCGCGAACGGCCCAAATCGTTCGATCTTCGTCGAACGATCGAACAGCCGATGTTCGAGTCGAACGTATGTTCGACTCGAACACGAAGCTCATCCCTAACCACCACCTGTGAGAGACTGAGCCCTTCTGGGCACTTAGGAAGCTAGAGACTGAAGAGAGTCACTGTGTCTTGGGAACCAAGCTAGGGAGACCTGTTGATGTATGTACCACATCAGAGAGGACCTGATCATAAGGACTGAGCTTTCTGAAATAGCTGACCATCATAAGTATTGCAAGGGAGAGGAATTACCATACTTAATCTTTTACTGCCCACAGTTAACACCATGGGAGCCTACTCCCTACTTAACAGCCCATCAGCCATCCATTGAATACCGTTTTAAAGGGACAGCTTCATGTGCACCACCTTACAGACAGGCCCCAAAAATAGCCAGCTTAATGC
The DNA here is from genome assembly GCA_029206835.1 of Rana muscosa. Classification (NCBI taxonomy): domain Eukaryota; kingdom Metazoa; phylum Chordata; class Amphibia; order Anura; family Ranidae; genus Rana; species Rana muscosa. The sequence goes on along the minus strand of CM055121.1, from coordinate 253,320,347 downwards.
TGCCAAAATAGATGCCAGATAACTTATAGTCACCTCCAGGGGTACCCTTGTCAGGAATGCATGTACCCACCCACTTTCTATGTATGGAAACATTTATTTCCTGGACACTAAGGCCCCTTTCACACGGGCTGTTAAGTTTCATCAGTTAAGTAACATTTTTCTTAAAAAAAAAATGAATTTAGTTTACCATCAGTTTTACATCAGTATATAATCAGTTTGTTTATATCTACTACCAATGCAAAAACTAATGCAAAAACTGACCATTTGCCTTGTTTACATTGGTCTTTCATCCGTTCCGTTTTGTTCAGTTTCTAAAAATGTATGTTAGCGAATGTCAGCAGATGATGATTCGCTGACATCCCTTGCCCATAGATATACATTGTTGTCCGTTTTTCATTCGTCAACGGATGGATGAAAAACAGACAAACGGAACGCCCGTGTGAAAGGGGCCAAGACAGATAAGTCCCACCTTAGGTTCCTCTATTTTCCTTACTTCAGATCACCTGCCTGTTTCCAGTTGCATGCACCACCTGTGACCATCTGTTCCCTCCCAAGTTCAACCTCTTCTGGCTGGGTAGAAAGACTTGGATATAGGGTAAATCCTGGCAACCACAGGCATGACTCCCAGAGGCAGTGGCCTGGTGGGATTAGAAGTTTTACCACAGCTGGAGTGCCAAGGTTGTCTATCCCTGATGTAGAAGCTCCTTAGGTGCCAGTGCTATGATTGCAGGCAGGGTGGATTTGATTTAAATCACTAGAAAATAGGCTTGATTTAAATCAAATCGATTTAAATCATAGTTTTTAAAGAGCAACTGTCATCTCTGTCCCGCAGCAGCTACTCCTCTGACCCGCTGTTGCTTCAGTTACATTCCCATTCACTTTAATGGGACGGCTGGTGATGTGGCAGTGACACAACAAGGTGAGGGACGTGGCGGCAGCCGGTGAGTGGATGGCCGCTAACGGGTGCTGCCATGATGAATCTGAAATGACAGGTACTCTTTAAATGTAAGGACTCATTCTTGCTGGTAGTTAGAATCTTTAATATTTTCAAACAAAATGAAGGTTTCCTATTTAGAATAATAAGCTGTCAGGTTAGTAAAACAGAGATATCAGAACGGGTTTCAATCATACAGTTTGTAGTGTACATAGATTTGCAAAAGGGATATTCCTGAACTTTGGTTTATCTCATGGTTCCTGTGAAATTGTGTGAATGCATCAATGCAGTACCATGTTATGTCAGTTGGCAGAGCTTGGATTCATTGAATGAGTTTACCAAAAATGTAAATATTGCAGAATATACAACCTCATGCTACATAACTAAGCTCCATTTCATGCTGAATAAACTAAATTATTAATGTACCTTAAATAGAAAACTATCTTTAGATAGATTTTTACTCCAAAAGCAGTTTATTAAAATAAATTTGAAAAACATTAATTTAAATCGAAAAAATCTGATCATTTTTTTTTAATCATTGATTTATATCAGGGACGCCCAACCAGTGGCCCGGCCCGCGGAGCCCTCTGATGTGGCCTGCGACCTCCTGCTTTGGAATGGCGTGTTGGCAAGCCCAGACTGTGGGTTACCGACCCGCCATCCCAGAGCATTAGTGTTGGTAATGAAGCCGCATAAGCCGATGCTTCCTGTATAACGTCGCCTCCTGTCACAGGCGAAGTGATACCAAATGCAATCTGCCTGGGACAGCAACAGCCGGCGATACCTGAATGGAAGACTGTTATTAAAGATACGTTTATTGCTAAAATCACAGTGTATATATGGGCATATCTCTTCTGCAGAGGTTACTGGGCTGCTTTCAAACTGATCCGCAGGTGCAGCGCAGGATAACTGCGGGTTACCTGCACTGAGCCATAGACTTCTGTTATTAGTTGCAGGTGTGGTGAGCTTTAAGAAAGTGGACCACACCTGCAGGATATAATAGAAGTCTAAGGGTTCTTTCACACGGGGCGGATCCGTGAAGATCCGCCCCGTGAAGCTCCTCTTGCTCAGCGGGGATCGCTCCGTTGATCCCCGCTGAGCCGACGGATGACTGGGCGGTCCCCGCACACTGTGCAGGGACCGCCCTGTCAGAGCGCCGCTCTCCCCTATGGGGAATCGGATGATGACGGACCGTAGAGTCCGTTGTCATCCGATCCGCTCCGCCGACGGAAGGAAAAATAGGGTTTTCCTCCGTCACACTTTGGCGGAGCGGATGTCAGCGGACATGTCTCCGCTGACATCCGTGCTTCCATAGGGGTACATGGAGGATCCGTTTCAGGTCCGCCTAAAAAACTGACAGGCGGACCTGAACGGACCTCCGTGTGAAAGAGCCCTAAGGCAAAGTGCAGCTAACCCGCAGGAAAGCCACAGGTGTACTGCGCTGCACCTACAGTGCAAGTAAACCACAGCGCGTCAGCGTGAAAGCAGCCTTAGCCCAGGTTCACACTGGGCTGCAGGAGTGAAGCTTGTCAGTCCCGATTTCGGCCGCGATTTCAGAGACATCTGTGCAGATGTCAATGTAAATCGCAACCCGAAATCGCAAAAAGTAGTACAGAAACTACTTTTTTTTAATCGGTGCAGCGCTGCACTGATTAGGACGGTGGCATTGCCGGAAAATGCTGCCAATTTGACATGTCAAATCGCATGTCAAATCGTACCAATGTGAACCAGGGCTCAGGCCTCTTTGGCATGATCGATCCGACCCAATCGGACCCTCCGTTCACCTCTATTGAGCCACAGATGTAAACTGACTTGTGGCCGTATACACCTACCTACCTCCAATTCGATCCACTAAAAAAAATGAAGGGGGGGTCCGTCCCATTCCATCTGGCCAGATCAGATCGGAGGGCCCATAGAGTAGAGCGAGCCATGTCCGTGTACGCTCTGCATAGGCAGGGTGGACACGGACCTATCATCCACCCGCTCCACTCATTGTGGCCCGCGACTGGTTACTAAGTCGCTTAAGTGGCCCTCGCTCTTCAAAAGGTTGGGCACCCCTGATTTATATCCACCCTGATTGCAGGGTCTGCATCAACTGATGATGTTAGACTTCTCTGTATTGTAGTTTTTTTTGGACTCAGATGCTTGCTGTATAAATATGAGGGTGCCCTGGCTTAAGTTGCAATCGCCCTTTTTTCTTTCCCAGTGCTGACTTAATTTTGTAGCACCAGTACGTGCACAGTAATTTTGGAGGCAAAGGTACGGCCTATAACTACTACAGTAAAATTACCACTCTACCCTGGTGCAAATATATGATATTCAGAAGAATAAATCTCCTATGTGAAAAAAAAAGTGTATAAATATAGTGCTTGGTTGCTGCTAAAAACTGTCATGCATTCCCGCACCTCAAAAAAACGAAAACCACAAAAAAGTTAAAGTGTAACACCACTGTAAAAAGGTATATAACTATATGAAATAACAAATGATAGGTATATAAATACATTTCCAAAAAGTGTCTCATATTTTTACATAAACAATCCCCATATAAACACACACTTATTTTGCCAAAAAGCATAAACAATATAAAAATATCAACGTGCTAAACACACAGTGGAAAAAAAAAAAAGGCAATTTGTGTGGAAATGTCCTGCATTAGTAATGCATAAAAAAACGTGTAATATCCAACGTGCCCAAATTCCAGATCTCTTGTGCACATTAATAAAATGACATGCAGAAGTGCTCCACCTTTGTGTATCCACCACCAGTCTCCTCTGCTGCTTACCACAACAGTCCACCTACTTAGTGGTAAGGTTAAACAAAGCTATCCCAGACACCTGGGTGTATATAATTGCAGCAATCCTCCAAGGAGCATGTTCAAACAATGCCTCAGGATGTGTGTAAAGCCTCGTACACACGGTCGGACTTCCATCAGACTTTTCTGTGGATTTTTGTCCGAACGGAGTTGGCCGGGCACACCCATAGCATACACGCCACAGGACTTTTCTGCAAACTTTCCCAAAACTTTTTCCAACATCACATGGTTTTTCTGCTCTTTACTGCCACCCTTTGGTCAACTTCTGCTATTGGTTGATTTTAACATTATTTGTTTTGTCCATCGGACAAAAGTCCTATGGTTTTCTGTAGACACGGTCGGACTTTGCTCCATCGGACTTTTGTTGGCCAAAAGTTTGTCCGTTTGCAGACCGAACTTTTGTCCGATGAAAACCAAAAAAGTTTGTCCGATGGAGCGTACACACGGTCGGATTTTTTGTCAAACTTGCTCAAAATGAAGTTTGTTGGCAAAAAGACCGACCGTGTGTACGGAGCTTTAGACATGTGCATGACGAAAAAATTTGTTTTGTTTTGTTTCGTTAATCTAGTTATTTTGTTTTGTTCAATTTGGTTGATTCGTTCAATTCGTAATTTTCGAATTTTCTTTGAATTTACAGATTTTTTCAATTCAAAACATTAAAATCGATAAATTTTATTTTTGGTCGAACCGAAAATGTTATAATGTTTTCGATTTGAATGCAGCAAAGTGAACAAACAAAATAAAAATCTTCATCAAAGGATTACAATGACTCTTTAAATCACCTTTGGCTTAACAAAACAGCATTATTTTGAAATGGTACTTTAATAACACACACAGTTTTTTTGGTTTTAGCAATATGTGTAGTTAGAATTTGAGTTCAATGTAAAATTTGATTCCAATTTCAGTCTGAAATTTGGACGAATTTCGTTACATTATTTGGAGCATTCGGTAAAATTTGTTTATATTGCAATTCGGGTATTCGGATATATCCGAATCTCCGAATAACGAAAAATTTGTCTGAATATTAATTCGGAAGGAAAGGAACTGCACATGTCTAATGTGTGTCACTAAATAAAACAGAGGACTTTGCATAGTGTAATACATTCACATAAAGGCCTATTGCCTAGCCTGATAACTCTAGTTGCATAAATTGCAGGAAGTGATGTTATGCGAGCGGTTCCTGGCCTGCTCTGTGTCCATGACTGGTCTGTCCAGCAAATGTTCTGCCCTACTCTACAGTCGTTCCTACTCTGCGCACCTGTCAGGTACCTTTTGGAAATTAGATAAAAAGATTATGCGAGCTACCAGAAATAACCACTTTCGATATTATTATATATGCAATAATATTCAGCTGCTGACACTTTTCACAGTCCCATATACAGTATCTCACAAAAGTGAGTACACCCCTCACATTTTTGTAAATATTTTATTATATCTTTTCACGTGACAACACTGAAGAAATTACACTTTGCTACAATGTACACGTGTCAACACAGGGATCACATCTTCCTCAGGGGGATTGCTATTGAACGGTTAGTTAGGGCAAACTAGATAGTGTATTGGCGGCTATCCGATGGCCACCGATACACTATTTTGTTTGCACTAACCGTCCAATAGCAATCCCCCTGAGTAATACATGTGATCCCTGTGTCGACACACGTTGGGGAGGGGATAGGACCGTGTAGGCAGTAGCAGTTTTGCTAGGACGAGCAGCTGCGGACAAACAAACGGACATACTGCTTCATTTGGGTTATACACAGATCTTTTTGACATAGACATACCTATAAGCACCTTCAATGTGTGAGTACCCTAAATTGAATATTTTAAATAAATGTGGTTTTAAATGATAAAGCACTATGTAGCTTGTCTTTTATATATGCACCGAAGATATATCCAAAGAAAGGCTCAGGAACCTGCAGAGTCCATATACCACAGAGCCCAGGGGTGGTTCAACAGCGCTGTTTGGCCAAACTTAATTGTGCAGTCACACGCCCTGAGGTGAGGATAATCACATAGGAGGGGAGCACGAGAGTGTTGGCACTTTAAATAAGTTTGGAGCACTACCACAAGGATCCACTTTAACTGAAAATCTTTCAGGATATCTATTGATGGACCTTCATTATTGAGCACTTTAGTGCATATATGGGACAGAACATTTTATTTATTTAATACGTTTCAAAATGTGTAATTATATATATTGCTTATATCACTAGCACAGTAGCACTTTAATGCATGTATGGAACAGATATATTGCATTATACACTTGTTTAGTTTAATATGGAGCCCTGGATATGTATTTTTGCACTGACCCACAGGATGTATTTTGATTGCACGTACCCTTTGGAAGTCTATAGTTTGTTATCCTCACGCTGCCTTTTTGGTTGGTTCAGTGGTTAAATGTCATTGTTATTATTTTGTGGATGCCCTACAGCTATGATCTAACCATCTGAGCCTGAGGTATTGAATCACATGGATTCCAGGTGGGAGTATATGCTTCTGGTGTATACATGCTATTGTCTTACATGTATGTTCATTATGGCTTTAGGGGAAAAGCACAGTTTCTAGACATTCTGACCTATCTCCTAGAACAGGGGTCTCCATACTTTTCAAACAAAGGGCCAGTTTATTGTCTTTCAGACTTTAGGAGGGACGGATTGTGGCCAGCAGAGGCAATAGATGTCAATGGCCCAGCATCAGTGAAAATAAATATGGCCCCAGGGTTGGTGGTCAATAGGAAGAGGAGTAGTATCCCATCATTGGTATCAGTGAAAGATATAGTGCCCCATTGTTGGTGTAAGTGGGAGAAATATTGCCTCATATAAGTGGGAGGAATAGTGCCCCAAGGGTCAGATAAAGGCTAGCAAAGGGCCACATATGGCCCTCGGGCCGCAGTTTGGAGACCCCTGTCCTAGAAGATGGAGTAACTAGTTTAGACCAATCCTGGACTTGAAAAGACTGAATCGCTACATAAAAGTCAAACACTTCAGAATGGAGTCTTTGCAGGCCAAATTATCAATAGTTGTGGAAAAAGATGGGATATATTCATTAGATCTCTGCTAGGCCTGATCCCATGTGGCTGTGGCTGTGCCTCTCTAGAAGTTACCATAATTTGCAGCAGGGACCAACCATTACTAATTCTCGTCTCCCCTTTAGTCTGAAGACCTTGCTGCAGACCTGTTCAAAGACTTTGCTAGCAGTCATGGTATTACTATGGATTCATTATATAAGATTTTTTTCATTATCTGGGCTATATTTTGAATCGGACATAAACGTCAACCAAGCTTCAAAAACATATGTCAGAAGTCCTCTCCACTCTAGTTAACATAGGTTGGGTAGTCAACATGGTGAAAAGCCAGTTTTTCCCAATACAGTTGAAGCAATACCTGAAAGTATTGTTCAATATTCAAATTGGTGAGAATTTCTCCCATTAAGGAGGATCATAAAACAAGAAAAGCTTGGACTTTTGAGGCACCAAATGACAAGTGTTTGAAGTCTTAAAAATATTTTTTTTAAATTATACATCAATTAACCACTTGACGTTGACATAACGCAAATATGCGGCCTTTGGCTTCAAGGGGTTGTACCGGGGTGAGACCTGCAGCTGCAGGCATCACCCCGGTACTGTTTTTTTTCTTTCAAAGTATTTTATTTTTCACAAAAGGCATAGCAAAGAAACTCTTTCACAAAGTAAAGTAAAACATTGTGTGTACAGTAAGGATGTGTGGTATACAAGTCATGTAATACCGGTAGAAATATAAGAGATGGGACTTAACTAGAAGTCCACCAGACTTTGGAGAGCTAAAACAGACTTGTACATATACCACCCCAGGCCGAGGTGACCACCCAGGGTTAAAGGTTCTTAGTTCTGGAGATTTGGCCCGTCCCGGGGAGGACACGAGAAGTAGGGAGGACCTCCCCACCCGGCACCCCTATTGGAATCATACTGTGCCTGTATCGTTTTTCTTAGAGTAGACGGTCGGCTTTCTTGCAATAACTACCGATGTGGCTAATCAGCCGCTCGGCTCAGCCCCCCTCCTGCCACCTTCCACGGCTCGAGCCCGAGCAACCAGCCAGCACATCTGCCGGCTGGCCAGAGACTTGAACAAAGCTGGAATCGGCGCAAGACCTCCTCTGTAACTCTAGACAGGTAATCTGTAGAAATAAAAAGTGTCGCCATTCCACGAGTGTGCGCAATTTTAAAACATGACATGTTAGGTATCTATTTACTCGGCATAACATCATCTTTCACAATTATGCAAAAAATTTGGGCTAACTATACTGTTTTTTTTTTTTTTTTGATTCATGAAAGTGTAGTTCTTCCAAAAAAATTGCATTTGAAAGACCGCTGCGCAAATACAGTGTGACATAAAATATTGCAAGGATTGCCATTTTACTCTCTAGGGTCTTTGCTATATATATATATATATATATATATATATATATATAATGTTTGGGTGTTCTAAGTAGTTTTCTAGCAAAAAATACTGATTTTAACTTGTAAGCAATAAGTGTCAGAAAAGGCTTAGGCATGAAGTGGTTAAAATAGCTAATTAAATAAAATCCCCATATAAAACTCTGGGATATCTTTGTCTCTCCGATAGTACAACAATAAACCACCTTCATTATTTTATACCTCCTTATCACTGTTCAGCTATCATTTCAAATCATTTCATATCAAAACTTGTCCTGAAGCTGATTCCACAGTGAGGCAGGGATGGCTTAATCTAACGCGTTTTGCAGTCAATTAGTACTGCTTCACGAAGAGTGTCACTGGAAGAAGGATCTATTATAATTCACAAAGTAAAGTATAACAACTTCAAGGTGTACAAAGTATATATCTATATACAAAGAATACATCTATTTGCATACACAGCTATATTTCCTGCCACAATATTTTTATACAAACAAAATATAAAGTGGTAAGAAACATAAATGTATATAGATATATGCTTTGCACATATGGAAGTTTTTATACTTTACCTTGTAATTTAATATAGATTTTACCCCCAATGATACTCCTGATGAAGCAGTATTAATTGACTGCGAAACACGTTAGGTTAAGCCATCTCTGCCTCACTGTGGAACCAGCTTGAGGACACATTTGGACATATAAAATGACAGCTATTCAGTAATAAATGGGAAGGTTTAAAAATAATAGAGGTTTGTTATAATATCCAACAGAAACACAAAGATATCCCATGGATGTAATGGGAAGATTTTCTTTAATTAGCTATTTTAATGGATGTATAAATAAAATTACTTTTTAAAACTTCATACACTGGTTGTGTGGTGCCTCAAAAGTCTGAGCTTTTCTCATTTTATGATTTCTATTTATTGGCAGATGTGGCATTTTCCACCACTATATATACTATATAGGAATAGCCAGGAAAATTGAGGATCATATCCAGCACACCATTAGGTTCCTATTGGTGTCTTGTGTATCAGCAAGGGTCAAGGGTAAGTTGGCTCTGATGAAGAGGCGCTGCCTCGAAATATGTTAGCCAGGATATTTAAGGTCGGTCTTTAAATGAAGCACTAATGGATGGATGAGAAGTTCCTTATGGGAATTCTGTGAGAAGCATGTCCTTATACCACTTTGTTAGTACACTATTTTTATTTTAACTAATTAAAATGGAACTTTAGTCAGAAAATGAAGTCCTGATAGATTACTTCATGTTGGCCCCTTTTGCAGGCATAGCTATGTAAAACATTAAAAATAAGTACCTATACTGTTTAATCACTTGACCTCCGGAAGGTTTACCCCCTTCCTGACCAGGCCATATTTTGCAATACGGCACTGCGGTACTTTAACTGACAATTGCGTGGTCGTGCGATGCTCTACCCAAATAAAATGTATGTTCTTTTTTTCCCACAAATAGAGCTTTCTTTTGGTGGCATTTGATCACCTCTGCGGTGTTTATTTTATTGCGCTAGAAACAAAGAAGACTGACAATTTTGAAAAAAAAAACTATATTTTTTACTTTCTGCTCTAAAACATATCCAATATATATATTATCAATTTAGGGCAAAATGTATTCTGCTACATATTTTTGGTAAAAAAATTCCAATAAGCGTTTGCGCAAAAGTTACAGCGTCTACAAACTATGAAATATTTTTTTTCTTTTTTTTTTACTAATATAGGCGGCGATCAGCGACTTATGCCGCGTACACACGATCATTATTCACGGTGGTTAAAAAACCGCCGTGAATAATGACAGGAAAAACGAGGGAACCGCTTGGTTCCCTACACACGGTCGTTTTTCCCGTCATTTTTTCTCTTGACGAGAAAAACGACCGTCTGTGGGCTCCGCGGCAGTGTTTCCCTATGGGAAAACTGCCGCGGAAAAAAATGCTGGAAAAAACGACGAGAAGATTTAGAACATGTTCTAATTTTTCTCGTCGTTTTTTATGCCGTTTTTCTCGACGAGAAAAACGACATAAAGCCCACAGACGATCGTTTTTCTCGGCGAAAAGAAAAAATGCAGTTTTTCTCGTCGAGAAAAGCGGTCGTGTGTACGCGGCATTATAGTGGGAATGCAATATTGAGGCAGACAAATTGGACACCTGACACTTTTGACACTTTTTTGGGGACCAGTTACATTATTACAGTGATCAGTGCTAAAAATATGCACTGTCACTGTAGTAATGACACTGGCAGGGAAGGGTTTAACATTAGGGGGCGATCAAATGTGTGCCTGACCAGTGATTTACTACTGTGGGGAGGTGCTTTTACTAGTGGAAGACATGGATCAGTGTTTCTGCTTTACAGAAACACAGGATCCATGTCTCCTGTACTGACAGAATGACAATCAGTCATGTTTACATAGGAAGACTGTCATTCTGTCAGTGTACTGAACAAGCGTCGGATCCTGGCAGACATCCGGTCCGCGGGAACCCACTGATCAGCTACCGCTGTGTAAAATCACAGTGTATATATACGTGATTCTGCACAGCGCGGCGGCCACCCTGTAGCAGTAAATCTGCTATGGGGCGGTGAGCAAGTGGTTAAAATCCACCAAGGCCCTGTCTCACACTGCTCTGCACAGCCAATCTGCTGAGAGCTTTTAAGATTTACTGCTGCAAAGGTGGAGAGGAAGCAAACATGACAGACTGTGCCAATTGAGGACAGATTAGGGAGAGAAGTGACAGGACAAACTCTGCTGCCAGGGAGAAACAAAAGAGTTAAAATTATAAGGATAGTGTCTTATCCTATCTCCTTGGTATTCTCTCCTTTTTACCTCAGCTGCAGAGCTATGATCTTTAGCATTGTAAAGCTTCTGTCAGACGTCTTCTCTAGCTGAGCCAAAACATACAATCAAGGCTGGAAATGCACACATATTAATAACAGAAAGTGACATATAGCTTTTGAGACCAAGGAGAGGGGGAGAGTTTACAAGGAAGTGACTGCTCTGGGCTTCAACAAAATGGCGGCCTCCAGCAAGAAGACACGGGAGCAATGCTTGAGGCAATTTACAGCACACACTAATTCTGGTAGCATAATTATTAATGTGGAATGTATGTTCTTTTGTTAACAGTTTATTAATTGTTATCAAACTGTTATGTGTAAAGTTAAAATAATTAAAGATTTTTGGGGGGGTCCTACAATATGCCAGGGCTTTCTCGCTTTTATTTATAGTTTATCAGCAAGGGTCTGCCTTTATCTGCTAGGAAAGAGGTCCAATCAAACACCAAGTCTGCAAGGCCATGAATATTTCTCATTAGACCCAAATATGAAGTTCCACCTGAGCTATACACCTAGAAGTATCCAGCATAGGGAGGAATGTTACATAAATCAGACTGCCTACCCTATTGGGGGAGAGGCTCAGTAAAAACAGGTCAATCATATGCCACTCGTATCTTAAACCATGTACCTCACAGGTGTCAAACAAAAGGCCTGCAAACCGAATCCGGCCCTCCAGGCCATTTCATGTGGCCCTCGCCCTCCTCTGGTCCTCCTCAAGACCCTTACTTTCTGCTTTTAAGGAATGCATCCAGCTTCTTCCCAGCAGCAGCATAAGGAAAGTGGGGTGCACTGTGATGTAAGGGAGAGTGGGGGACTCAACTTCTGATGGTGGGGTGGCTCTTAACATCTAATGTAAGGGGACGGGATGCGCTGGACATCTAATCTTACAGATACAATCGGCCCTTTTGAGGGCAATCATAATGCTGATGTGGCCCACGATGAAATTGAGTTTGACACCCCTGATGTACCTGAAGGGTTGTGGAGGAAAAACAAGGGAGAAAGGAAAAATAGGAAAGAATAGAAGAAAGAGACGAGAACGAAGAATGGGAGAGTCTGTAGCAACCCTAATGCCGCGTACACACGATCGATTTTCTCGACGGTGAAAACACAGTCGAGAAAATCGACGGGAAAAACGAGGAACGGCTTGTTTCCCTACACACGGCCGCTTTTCCCGTCATTTTTTCTCTTGGTCGAGAAAAACTACCGTGTGTAGACTCCCTGGCAGTGTTTCCCTATGGGAAAACTGGTGCGGAAAAAAATGCCGTGAATCACGACGAGAAAAATTAGAGCATGTTCTAATTTTTCTCGTCGTGATTAATGCCGTTTTTCTCGTCGGGAAAAATTACCAAAAGCCCACACACGGTCGTTTTTCTCGTCAAAGACAAAAAATGTAATTTTTCCCCGACGAGAAAAATGGTTGTGTGTACGCGGCATAAGAATTTATTAATGGGACATAACTAAAACAACTGATGAGAGGGCAAATGAGGCACGCCTCAACCCTATATTCCTGTATCAACCTTTTGAATGAATCGGAAGATGATCCAAATTGTTCATAACGCAAAAAACTTGTCAGAGGTTTCATCTTCTTGGCCAAGCAGTTCCTCCATTCTCTTAATGTCATTCATCACATGCACTCAATTAAGGAGTGACAGAGTATGGGATGATTTCCACATGGAAGGTATCAACTGCCTGCATGCAGATAAAAAAAAAGCGAAGCAGACTTGTTTTTATTTTCCATAAAATACCCGGTAAAGTGAATAGAAGGGCAATTTCAAAGGAAGGGAATAGTGACTCACCATAGATATCATTATAAATGTCAAAAATCTTTTTCCAGAATGGCTTGACCTTACTACAATCCCACCAGATGTGTAGGTAAGTACCTCTAGCATGATTATGCCACAAGCACATCCCAGAGACCTGTTCTCATAGAAATTTTGCTGTAGGCAGAGCACACAGCCAGATATCTTGTCTCTAATAATAGCACATTTTGTCTCAATGATATAATGCATCTTAAGCTAAAATTCACTCACCTTCCATTTGATCCCCATTCATACAAATCAAGAAGCATCACCAGACTGGTCTCATCATCAAGGCATCCCAGCAAAGACTGCCCGCCGACGCCCTCACAGGCTGTTTTATTAAACTCTCAGCCGGAAGTGATGTCACAACATGTGACCTCCTCCATAGGAAGTGAGCTCCACCCAGCAGATGGCCATATAAGGATATGTTAAATACAGCTAATACAATACATCAATACAACAAAAGACCCATTTACAGACATGTATACATTCAAATAGACTAGCAGTGATGTCCACTGCTTCCAATGACGGGAACTGTATGAAAACTATGGCTCAATGGGCCACAATTGTCATATAGTTATGCTATAGTTCTCGTGGACGCAGATCTGTCCGCTTGGAGTCATATAATGCCAACGCCAAGAAGTGGCCAATCCCTTGGCGAGGCATAAAACAAACGTCCTTAAAAGAGCAAACATTGCTGTGTCCACAGGAAGATTTTCACGCCACCGGTCTTCCACCAACGTCTTATGTGCGAATACGCTCACATGAGGGCATTGCAGCAAAACCGACACTGGGGGACATCTGACAACACTAAAATTTTCCACAACACTGTGGAAATAGTCGCTGGAGAGAGACCAGGTCTCTATACCACCTTGTAAGTATTCTTGTGATTTTTTTCTTGGGAGTAACATTCTAGATTTATGTGTAAAATTAAATGACTTAGCCCACTCAGCAGAGTCCAATTTCCGGCCCAAGTCTTTATCCCACGCTGCAATTATATAAAATAAGAGTGTTGCGTAGTAGGAGATTGGAGAATCTTGTAGATCGTAGATAGCATGTGCCTAGGGGGCTCAGAGAGAGAACACAGCTGTTCAAAATCAGTGAAAGATCGCCTAGCAGAGGTCAAAAAATGGAGTCGCTCATGAAAGGCACACCAATTTATGTTATCAATCAGGGGTGCTTGTGACAGGGGGACAATATCTGACCTGAGCACAACTGGGAGAAAAGGGACATAAAGATATCAACCTGTAACAGGAAGTGTGTGAACAAAGATCTTCATGGCAGGATCACTAAGTATTCTTTTATTATTATACAGGATTTTAACAGTTTGTGCAGCGCTTTACAACATGAGGACAGACATTACAGTCACAATAAAATTCAATACAGGAGGAATCAGAGGTTAGAGCTTACAATCTAGGAGGGAGGGTCAAGTGATACAAAAGGTAATAACTGTGGGGGATGAGCTGATGGAGAAAATAAAAGAACAGTTGTTAGGTTTGGGCAGGATAGGCTTCTCTAAAGAGGGGGGTTTTCAGGGATCATCTAAAAGAAAACAGAGTAGGAGATAATCGGACAGATTGGGGTAGAGAGTTTCATAGGATGGGAGAGGCTCTGGAAAAGTCCTGGAGGAAAACATGAGAGTAGGTGATGAGGGAGCTAAAGAGCAGGAGGTCTTGGGAGGAACAAAGAAAATAATTTGGTTGGTATTTTGAGACTAGGTTAGTGATGTAGGTCGGGGCTGAGTTGTGGAGGGCTTTGTAAGTTGTTGTTAGTATTTTGAATTTAATTCATTGGTTGAGCGAGTTGGGAGATTGTTTGGGTGAACTTTTAAAGAAAGTTGCAGTTTTAAATAATTGAAAACATTTGAAACAGAAGCTTTAACTGAGCGTTCCCCTTACAATACTTTCTGGGACATTTTCTTCAATAAAAATAAAAAAACAAGGATTTTATACAGACCAAAGATGAATACTTACCTCCACCATGCAGCCAACCACCTGCTCCTGTGCAGTAGATCCCCTATGTCATCTTTACAGAAGATTTTCAGAAAAAAATGCAAGCATTGTGGGAAGCTCGGGGATGGAGGTAAGTGTGCAGTTGAGGGTGAGGTACTATAAGTTAGGATGGGTCAAAAAAGGATAAGTGTACTTTGTGTGAAAATTCACGTACTTTTTAGGACTAATGTACATTTTTACAGTGTGTGGATGCGTATTCCACTCGGGTAGCCTGTTGAAATGAACAGTCTGCCAAGACACCCTAATGTGCCATAAATCAGACATTTATTGGCAATGCAACACACTACTGTGCATTCCCTTAGTGCCCTGGTACCCAACCTGCACCCTGGAGGCTGCATGCGACCCTATGGTATATGATGTGTGGCCCTCAGAATGCAGCAGCTTATAGTGGGAACATTGATCAGGGTAATAGCAATGATCTCTACAAGCCTCGTGTAACATGGTCCCAGTTTCGTATTGTCTTCTGCGGAATATCCCCAGCCAATAATGTAGCACATACACACTCTCTGACCCTCATTTTCTCTATTAGGTCTGTAGTTTCTGAAAGTCCTCTCAAGCATTACATATATTGAACATTATGTGCGGCCCTTTGGTGATGTCAGGTGCCACATTTGAGGTCCCCTTAATTTAAGTTTACAACCACTGCCTTAGGGCGTTGGGGTGGCATTTATGAAGCACCCTCCACTGTAGAGTGCTAGGTAATGTATATAGGCTTTTTGTAGTTTAGGTAAATTTAGGCTTGGCTTGCAGCCAAGCCTGTGTGTTTTGTTTGGGTCAGGGTGAGTCACTCAGGGAGGCTAGATGATTCATCAGGCAGCACCTCTGGTACCTCCCCCTACTTGTGGAACCTTGGAGAAGTTTCCAGAAGAATGGGAGGGGGCTTAGTAGGAGCTGCCTGGAGTATTGATGAGAGCCCCAACCAATCCCTGGTCAAATGGGCTGGCAGGGGAAGGGACCTCTTAAATACTCTGGGTCAGGCTAGAAGGGGCAGTGGAGTTCAGATCAAAGTTTGCAAGTGGAGCGCTGAGAAGGCTGTGGAAGGCGCTTGAGGGTAGCCCCCCTAGTCTGGGGGGAGGAGTAAACGCGGGTCTAAGGGTCGGGTGCAGGAGGGATCCTCTCACAACACACGGAAGAGTCCTGTCCAGAGGCACGGGAGCAGGTGTGAGGACAGCAGGAGCCAGCAAGCACGCCCAGGAAATCTCCAGGGAGAAGACAACTGGGTGGCTGGTGAGTGAGACAGTCGGGGAGGACTGTGAGACAGCCTGAGAGGACTGAAGATTGGGTCCTGGGATGGCTGTAGAGTCAGTCTGGGAGGACTGTGAAAGTTTAGCCAGGAGGGCTAGTGAAAGGGGCAGCTGCAGCCAGGTGGGCTGGCAGTGCCTGAAGAGGTGGTGCTGGGATCAGTAGCCACAGGAAAATAGCTGGACACTGGGACTTTTCTACACACCAAAGGGGCCCACGGTCCCTGCCTGTAAGGGGCTTTTTTTTAAAGTTTTATTTATCAAGTTTTACACTTACAAATAAAAGAACACAAACAACAAATGCCTAACGGGCCACACACAAATTTAAAACATACACTTCTTCAGCAATTGACTCATTGTATACTGTAAGGGGCTTTTACTGGATCTGGTTAGTCAGATCCCCCTGAAGCCCCATACACACGATCGGTTTGACTGATGAAAACTGTCCGATGGATGGTTTTCATCAGACCAACCGTTCGTGTATGGTACCCATCGGTCTTTTTTCCATCGGTTGTAAAAAATAGAACTTTTTTTAAAAATTTCCGATGGATAAAAAACCGATGGGAATTTCCGATCGTCTATGGGCAAGTCCATCGGTTAAAAAACCCACGCATGCTTAGAATCAAGTCGACGCATGCTCAGAAGCATTAAACTTCATTTTTCTCGGCTCATCAGAGTGTTTTACGTCACCGCGTTTGGAACGGTCGGTTTTTAGACTGATGGTGTGTGGCCAAGACTGATGAAAAACAGTTTCATCGGATTTCCGATGGACAAATCCATCGGACGAAAATCCATAGGTTATCCGATCGTGTGTACGGGGCTTAACAGTGTTTCTGCAAGCAAGTGATGTGCTGGAAGAAGAGGAGTGTAGTTGAGTGTCCCTGAAGACACTTTTGTTCAGGTCAAGTTGGCATTGCATAATACCCCTATCCCCATCCAGGTTTTTAACCCCCTAATAAGAAAAAAAACAAAGCTGCATGGACTGTTTCCTGTCTCAGTGACCCTGTGGAAAATTTGATGTGCCTGGCTGTGCAGGGTCAGGGATCCCTATTCACCAGCAGCTCCTACGGGGGTAGCGCTACATTTAAAATGAACAATGCATGTAATGTGCGTTACCGTAGATTTAGACCCCTTTAACACTTAGGCCTCATGCCCACGGACGTTTTTACAGCTGCGTTTTTTACAGCTTAAAAACGGCTGTCCATGTTATTGTATAATTTAAAAAAAAAAAAAAAAATCGAAAATAAGAAAAAAACGTCGGAGCTAAAAAACGCGAGTGCGGCGTTTTTGCGCGTTTTTTGACGCTTCGCGGTTTTTTATGCCTAACGCCGATGCTGAGGAACGCACTGGTCCTGGGTTTTTTTTACAGCTTAAAAACGTCTATGCTATTTGCAGCTCAAAAACGTCTAGGTGGGCATGAAGCTATAGACTAACATGGACAGGCGTTTTTAAGCTGTAAAAAACGCTCAAAAACGCGATCGGAAATTCCGACAACAAAACCGTGGATTTTTTTCCTACGGAATGTTGGCTCAAACTTGTGTTGCATACACACGGTCACACAAATGTTGTCGGAAATTCCGAACGTCAAGAACGCAGTGACGTTCAAGACGTACGTCGACCTGAGATCAATGAAGTTCAATAGGCAGTTCGGCTCTTCTGCTTGATTCTGAGCATGCGTGTTTTTTTGTGCGCCGGAATTGCATACAGACGATCGGAATTTCCGACAAGAACTTTTTTTGTCGGAAAACTTGAGAAACAGCTCTCAAATTTTTGTTGGCAGAAATTACGACAGAAAATGTCGGATGGAGCCTACACACGGTCGTAATTTCGGACAAAAAGCTCACATCGAACATTTGTTGTCGGAATTTCCAATCGTGTGTACGTGGCATTAGGCAGTATTCAGGTGTTTTAGCGCTAGAAATAGCGCCTGCTTTCACACTGGGGCGGTGCGCTTGTGGGACGTTCGAAAAAGTCCTGCAAGCAACATCTTTGGGGCGGTTTTGTACGGGAAAAGGGGGGTTCCTCTTGGGGGACTTTAAAAGGAAGCTTTACTCTTGTAGTAAATACGTATAACACAGATAGAAATATAAGGGTTGTTTATTTGCAACAAGGTAGTGGTGGTGGGTAAGGATAATCTTACAGGGATGATTGGTATAAACATGGGAAGGATGCTAACACGATGACATACAATACATGAAATAATACAATCAGGGACACCATATAGTTACAGAAAAAACATATAATGGTGTATTTAGCGCTCCCAAAACGCCCCTGTCCATTGTAATGAATGGGAAGCGCTTCCGAAGTGCCTGAAAAGTGCTTCTGAAGCGCAGCAACACAGGAGTTTTTAACCCCTTCTTTTGGGTTAAAAGCATCCTGCTAGCAACCGAAAAGCGGCGTTTAAAAAGCAGCAAAGCGAGCGTCGCTTTACCGCTAACGGCCGGGGCTTTCAGTGTAAAAGCAGCCTAAGATATAAATGGGCCCCTTATCAAAGGTGGAGTCACCCTTTAATGATTATATTATTTTGTATTAAATTGCTGAGAAGTAGAGCTGTTGTGTTCTGCAGATTCAAATCATCCTGGATAGTGAGCACTCTACAGTCTCAATCTATTGTAATAACTCATATTGATAATTTGATTTGTTACAGAACCATGGGTTGGTGCACCTGCGAACCCTCAATCACTGGAGCTTATCAGCATGTGTCAGGTTACAAATGCAGCTGAATGCAAAGCGGAGTCTGCCTGATGCCTGGTTTTAACAGGACAGGATGGGAATGGTTAGCAAGCAATTTCCATAATTGTGGTTTTAACCGAGAATACTGAGATTTCAATCTCAAGCACAAATCTATTTTTTAATCTAAATAAAAAAAAAAAAAATCTTTACTCTCAAAGACTAAGGTCTCATCACACTGTTTTGTTATTATACTCTCTTTCTATAATATATAAGCAGCAGTACCTTTCTCCCCAGCAAGATGGCACTAGAGGTATCTACATATTATTTAAACTGCAGGCGACTGTGGTTACTTTTGCTGGATCATGCCTGCCTACTTCTAAAAGGGTCAATCAATGTACATGAAAACTTGGATCGCATAAACTGAGTTGCCCAAAAGAATTATTAATAATTATGTTAAAACACACTTGTCTTCAAACAACTGCCTCCATTATGCCCCAAACATGGGGGTGGGAACATGGGAAAAGGGTGTGTCCATGTTCCTCCATACCTAATATTAGGATTCTAGTCAGCTATGTTACTAAAAAAGTTTAAAAAGCCGCGGGTGTCGGGTACACAAATTTATTTTAATTGGTTAAACATTTTAGGTCTATATCAAGCAGCTAAATTCATATACAGTAATACAGTGGTACCTTGGATTATGAGCATAATTCGTTCCAAAAGAATGCTTGTAATCCAAAGCACTTGTATATCAAAGCGAGTTTCCCCATAGGAGTCAATGGAAACTCAGATAATTTGTTCCACAGTGACTGCTATTGTATGCAGTACTGCATGTGGCCAGAGATGCGGGGGCGCCGGTGACACTCAGAGCCGCTCGGAGCCACTCGGGTGAACTCGGAAACACTTGGAGAGGCTCGGAGACACTCAGGAACGGAGTGTTTCCGAGTGCATCCGAGCGGCTCCGAGTGTCATCTGCGCCCCTGCACCTCTGGCCAAATGCGGTACTGCACACCCCATTGGCTTGAATCCTGCTCGTCTTGCGAGACAACGCTTGCGAAACTGAGTCAGGATTTAAAAAAAATAATAGCTCGTATTGCGAAATGCTTGTAAACCGCATTACTCGCAATACAAGGTATTACTGTACCTTGGATTGCGAGAATAATTTGTTCCAGAAGCATGCTTGTAATCCAAAGCACTCGTATATCAAAGCGAGTTTCCCCATAGGAGTCAATAGAAACTCAGATGATTTGTTCCACAACCACAGCTGGTGTATGCAGCACTGTATGTGGCCAGAGTTGCGGGGGCACTGGTGATGCTCGGAGACACTCGAACTGTTGACACTTTCGGGTGCTCCAATGCACGTTACGCCCGCCCCACCCAGCTGGGAGTGTCTCCGATCGTCTCTGAGTGCCTCTGAGTTCTCCAGCACCCCCGAACCTCTGGCCACATACGGCAATTTATACACCAGTGGCTTGAGTCCTACTCGTCTTGCGAGACAGCGCTCGCAAATCAAGTCAGGATTTTTTTTTAAATATAGCTCGTCTTGCGAAATGCTCGTATACCACGTTACTCGCAAACCGAGGTATCACTGTATAGCTGTGGTGTAACAATAGCCATAGCAGCCAACATGGCTGCTATGAGGCCTGTGGGTGGAAGGGGCCCCCATTAGGAATTTAAACGTAGAACATCTGTGTGCATGTGAAGATAAAATATATCCAGTACTCTATCATTAAAGTGGTTGTAAACCCATACATATACCCAGGAAAGTGACCAGCCATGATACACAGCGATTAAACAAATCCTTTTACATAAATTGCAACTGTTAATCTGCAGACATTTCTCCTCTACCGTCTCCTAAAGCACACATATTACACAGCATCTCTGAGCTGTAGCAGGCAGTGTGCGAGGATCTGATACCACACACTGCACAGCACAGAGCAGGGAGCCTAGTGTAACCTGAGACCTGAGTGGAGGGAAAGCACACACACCCTTCCACACAGTTTCATAGGGAAACTTGCACAGCTGAGGCTGTCAATCACCTTCTATATGCTGGAGGGGGGGGGCAGGGCCATCCTATAGGTTTCTGTGATTATAGCAAGTGACTAGAGCCTAGTACACAGGCTGAATGTCCTAGTACATTTGGACCGTATGTACTGCAGCCGGCCCATCAGAAGCCGGCAAAAGAGGCATGACCAAAAAAGGTCTGCTAATCGGCTCCTGACCGGAGAAGAAAGAGAGCAGGTAGGAACCACACTACGTGCTTTGGATTGAGGCAAATGCACACTATAGAAGGATGTGATTTGTTCATATTCATTTCAGAGGTTTACAGCCACTTTAAAGCAGAGTTCCGCCCAAAAAAATAATATTAAAAGTCAGCAGCTACAAATACTGCAGCTGCTGACTTTTAATATATGGACACTTACCTGTCCTGGGCGCCCGTAATGTCGGTACCCGAAGCCGATCTGTCCCTCGGCTCTCGGGTGGAGGCGCCGCCATCTTTGGTAAGGGAATCAGGAAGTGAAGCCTACATATGTATCTGCTCCCTCCTCCCCCCGGAAAGGTGCCAAATATGACACCGGAGAGTGGGAGGATTCCGAAAAGTGGAAGTTCCATAATTGGGTGGAACTCCCCTTTAAGGATTGCAGAGGTTGGTGAAGACACTAACCTCCTCCCTTTGCAGGCTATATAGAAAGGTGAATAAGTACTGGGATGATGAACAAGCCTTGTGGTTAGCTGTAAAATCAATGTGTAAAATCATTTCCTGGAATGATGCCCCTCCACCCTGAGTTAGACCTAGTTTATGTTGAAATAAATGACGGTAGGGAGGTCACTGGGGGGGGGGGGGGTCACATTTTTTGCTATGGAGACCCATGATGTAATTTTGCCCCTGATGTATAGGTCAACTTTTTTCGAAAAGACATGGAGGTGAGAGAAAGTAGACTGCAGTTAGTCACTTTGCTGAAGTCATAGGTGTACACCCCAAAGCTCAAACACTCACACCTCTCTCTGCAGCCTCAGCTGCACTGGACAGGTAATGAATGGGAAGTGCTCTGTGCTGAGCAGCTTCCTGTTCATTCACAAAGTGAAGCATAGTAAACACAGTTTACTATGCTTCAGTTGTGAATGAACACAGTGAGTGATTGTGTTCACTGTGTTTATTTAGAAAAAGAAGGCACTGGTAAATGACATATGCAGCGGGTATTTGAATTTGTAAGGACTCTGGTCGTGTGAAGTTCCTTGGGGTCCCTGGGTGGCGCTGTTGCCTTGGGCCCGAGCTGAACATACACTGCGAACCGTGCCTTTTTGTCCTCCCCTTGAGCTGGTACAGCGGGGCGGGGAACGCGCTGTGATGCAAAGGGAGAGGTCATAAAAGGGGCGGAGGCCCTGATTTCGGGGAGAGAGTCGGAGGACGCGGCCGCGCCCAGGAACATTCAGCTTGGGTTCTGGCGTTCGGGTGTTCCAGACCTAGGCGCCCTTGGCCTAGCTGGAGCGGAGATGGAGTCCATTCCAGCCACCTTTAGCCTGGGGTGAGGTACTATGTCGGATGCCTGGGGCTCAATACCTTCGACTGAGTTCCGCGAGGGTGGAGAAATCCGAGGGGGCCCTAACACCTTGGGTGCCCGTGTCTGAGTTCGTGAGGACTGGTGCGCAGTAACTTCTCCGAAGAGTCCGGCGCAGCATCGCTGGTGACAGAGAGGCCTCCACTTCTCCCTTGGACGAATTTCTTCCTCTGACAGGGGCAAAGTGAGAGAAGGTAATTCACGTTCTAAATTACCTAGTCAGTGGCAGTGACTATTCACCACTGGTGACAGCACAGTGGGCAGCAGCAAGAAGGGAAAGGATTGTGCCTCGATCTGTCGCCCATTTTCCAAAGGAGAGAGATTGTTTTATTGCTTGGCAAGAAGAATAAAACAGAGTTGGACCTATTCACTGTGTGGAACTTGTGTTACTAGGAGCAAAGGAGTCAGGGACGAAGGACTGGACTTGACTCTCTAGGACACCTACACAAAAGCCCAATCTTCTGGCCTTCACCTCTCAGTTACGGATGACATGGGCCGTGGTGTGTATCATCTCTCTCTCCCAGGTGCCCCTAGACAACAGCCATATAACCGATAAAGCAAGAGAGAGAGGTGAGGCCGCTACACATACTTAAAGTGGAGCTCCACCCTAAAGTGGAACTTCCGCTCATCGGAACCCTCCCCCCCTCCGGTGTCACAATTGACACCTTTCAGGGGGGAGGGGGGGGCAGATACCTGTCTAAGACAGGTATTTGCACCCACTTCCGGGAGTCCTCTCTGCGGGTAGTACGTCACTTCCCGCAGAATACCCGTTGTGTTCTGGGAGACACTCGGCTCCCAGAACACACAGGGACCAGTCAAAACGGCGCAGCACGACTCGCGCATGCGCCGTAGGGAACCGGGCAGTGAAGCCGCAAGGCTTCACTTCCTGGTTCCCTCACAAGGATGGTGGTGGGGGCAGCAGAGTGACGAGCAATTGCTCGTCCTCTGCTGCGGACGTCGCTGGACTCCAGGACAGGTAAGTGTCCTAATATTAAAAGTCAGCAGCTGCTGTATTTGTAGCTGCTGGCTTTTAATATTGTTTTTTTCGGCGGAGCTCCGCTTTAATAGCCCCTTCCCCCACTCTCCATCCTGAAACATCCCCCCGGAGCAGCTGGGGGGAGAAGAGAGGAGGGAAGCCAGCAGCACTGCAGGGGGGGGGGCAACATGGCGGAAGCCCAGGCAGTATTGGGAGTTGACACTGCACGTAGTGATTAGAGCAGGAGCAGCCCGTCCATTAAGTGAGCACGGGTGCCGCCCCCCCCGTCCATCGCCGTCTCCCCTATCCATGCGTCCGGCCCCTTTCAGGACACCGGCACATGGATTCCAATGCGGGGGGGGGTGTTGTTTTGAAGCACCGATTAGAGCCAAAGGCTCTAATAGGCTTCGATATAGGGTGGGCTCGGGTCGTAAAGAGTGCGTTCTGAATCCCACCCAGGTATGTTACAACAGCGAATGAATATTTGCTGTTGTAACACTGATCCGGTTCCTGATTGGTCGGGAGGAGGGTTTTGACACCAGTCACCCGATTGGCTGAAAGGACAGGCGATCCTATTGGACCCCTAGGAGGAGGGGAGGAGCTGGAAACTGCCATAGAGGAAAGGACTCCCGCCACGATGGGGTAAGTGCCGGACCGACCGGCAAACAGCGGTGGGGGGGGGGGGGTGGCAGCTCTAATCCAGAGGCGGCTGGTGTTTTGTTTTTTTGGGGGGAGGCGGCAAACAACCACCCATTCCCCCCCCAAACAAAAAAAACACCAGCCACCACTGGATTAGAGCTGGCACACCCCCTGTGCACAATCATAAAAATAATTTTGCGCCAACTTAAATAATATTCTTAAAATAGTGATATAAGAAATGATTAAGGTGATTAGATAAAGCTGCTCCCCTGCAAATAAAGTGCACAACTTCTATTGAATATATGTGAAAGATAGAGGGCGCTATACAATAGTGCAAATAATTAGGTGAATATAAACCTATACACACCCATACCAGTCAGTAGTGTATTTAGGTTTTGTGCTGCCCTAGGCCTGACTAAACTCGTGCACCCCCTAATTTAAATATGACCCACCCCTTTCTGTCAAGGCCACACTCCTTTCTGCTTAAGACCCGCCCTGAAATTTTCGAGTGGGGACACTAGTTCTGAGGGCCTGGGGGGGGGGGGGCAATGGATTCCCTTAATTTGCATAGATTTACTCTCACTTCCTGTTTGGCTATGGGGCAGGAAGTGAAGGGAAATCTCTGCAATGGGACAGGGATGGTAAAAAATAAACTGACAGGGGCTATAACCTTCCCTTACTCTATCCAAAATGAAAAAAAAAAAATTGGATGGAGAGGACTAAGAAGATATAACCATGCCAATGGTGAAGCAAGCCGACGGGGACTCTTTGCGTGCTGCCCCTTGCAAAGTGCTGCCCTAGGCCTGGGCCTTGTTGGCCTAGGCCAGGATACAGCATTGATACCAGTACAAGACAGCTTTTGATTGGTTGCACTGAATTACTGCACTTAAATGCCTCCATCATTAACATTTCCTGAACTGAATGAATGCCTGCACTTATATTTAAAGCTGAACTCCATTGTGATAACATGCGCAGCACGGAAGTGTGAATCTGCTGTAAATATTGGGGCCGACCCATACAGGGTCTAAATATTTGTCTAAAGCATTCATTTGGGGCCAATAATTGTCTATTATTGTATGGGCACCATTTGCCTGTAAAATGAGGCATAATTTATTTGAAAGCCTCCTTAGTTGCAGTATTAGTGACATATTATTTTCCATTGGCTTGTCATAAATTTTTACATGAGCTGATAAAGCTTATGGGCATATAAACCAGCACACGACCTGTGGACCCTAATAACAAAGGGATTAGCGGCTTTTACTGCCTAGGAGAACAGGCTGGTAACAAAGGTTACATTTTCAGAGAGTCGCTGTAATCAGTCCACATCCTACCACCAGTTCATTGCAATGCGGGAGCTTTGTTTTCTATTAGATCCGATGTTCTGAGAGTTTTATCTTATTTTAGATGCCCAGGCCAATGTTTTATTTTGTATATTGCCACATCTGGAAAAGCTATTTCCATGCCTATAACATTATTTCTGGACTTTTTCTTTTATTAATGATTTCTTTCTGCAAACTTTTGTCCTTGTAAATACCAGAGCTTATCAGTCTCATACAATAAAAACTATTTTCGGCATTCCAAATGTCATTTTACCAACAGTTACTGATAATCAAACATATGTAGGTTAATATTTATTGATGAGCATATTGCAAACAAAGTATTTATATTTCAACTATGCAAATAGTCCTAGAAATGGAGAACAAACTTCCAGTTAATGTCTTGATTGACAGGGCAGGTCTATGTTTAAACTATGGACAGGGGTCCACAGTGCCCCCCTAGTATTATTGTATTCAATCTGACCCAAGAATGTATTCCTGGCATGTTACAATATACAGTAAAACCTTGGTTTGAGAGTAACTTGGTTTAAGAGCGTTTTGCAAGACAAGCAACATTTTTTAATGAATTTTGACTTGATATACAAGCGATATCTTGATAAAAGAGTAGTATCATGTCACAACTGAATATAAAAGAGAAGAGAGGCACCTCTAAGTGTAGCAATATTGTTACATTTAATGAAGGTACAACATTTAGAAACTCACATGGTTGATGATTAAAAGAGTCACATCAAAGTATGCAGGCATCCGAGGTAAAGCTGTCCACAGACCATCCTCCGCACCGCCATCGATGTCTTCCCTTCCACGAGCGGTTCAAGCCTCGCTTTCAGATCGCTCTACTGCAGGGTAGTCTTCCCGGTCACAATTGCAGACTGACAGCAGTGAGAGCCGGCGGTGAGGAGGATGTTTTATGTGGACAGCTTTACCCCGGATCCCTGCATACTAAGACCCGGTTCACACAGGGGCGACTAGTCAGGCGACTCAGTCGCCTGACAAGTCGCGTCCCGCTCTGTTCAATGGAACCGTTCTAATAGGAGCGACTCAAGTCGCTCCGACTTACAAAAAGGTTCCTGTACTACTTTGGGGGCAACTCGGGGCGACTTGCATTGACTTCTATACAGAAGTCATTTTGCAAATCGCCTCTCAAGTTGTCTTGAGATCGCCTTGCCGAGTGGCCCCCAAAGTCGTGCCGCCCCAGTGTGAACCGGCTCTTAGATGTGCCTGTTTTAATCATCAACCATGTGAGTTGCTAAATGTTGTACCTTCATTAAATGTAACCATATTACTACACTAAAGCCCTGTACACACGACCGGTTTTCCGATGGAATAAAATCCGATGGAATTTTCCGTCGGAATTCCAATGAAGATGACTTCCATCAGTCTTGCATACACACCATCAGACAAAATTCCGACCGTCCAAAACGCGGTGACGTAAAACAATCCGACGACCCGAGAAAAATGAAGTTCAATGCTTCTGAGCATGCGTCGACTTGATTCTGAGCATGCGTGGGTTTTTTCTCCGTTGGAGTTCCACACAGACAATCGGAATTTCCTATCGTTTTTTTTTCCATTGGAAAAATTTAAAACATGTTCTATTTTTTTACACCGATGGAAAAAAGTCTGATGGGGCCCATACACGATCGTTTTTTCCAATGAAAAAAGTCGATAGGACTTTTTTCATCGGAAAAAACAATCGTGTGTACGCGGCATTAGAGGCGCCTCTCTTCTCTTTTATACTCTGTAGTTCCTTCTGGATTTTGCTTCTAATCCCCTTGTGGAGGCTTCCATTTGTGGATGGACATTTTATGGTTACACAACTTATCACATTGCTATAATCTTTTTATATGGACTATAAACTGAAGGACCTAAATGGTTGTGGAAAGAATCATTTGAGTTTCCATTATTTCTTATGGGAAAATTTGCTTTGCTATACGAGTGCTTTGGATTACAAGCATGTTTCTGGAATGAATTATGCTTGCAATTCAAGGTTTTACTGTACAGTATCTCACAAAAGTGAGTACACCCCTCACATTTTTGTAACTATTTTATATCTTTTCATATGACAAAACTTAAGAAATTACACTTTGCTTGCTACAATGTAAAGTAGCGAGTGTACAATTATAAAATATAAAAAAATATTTACAAAATTGTGAGGGGTGTACTCACCTCTGTGAGATACTGTACATCGACATATTTTCATTAAAAAAATTAAAACATTTAAAGTGATACTTTTTTAATTATAATAAAAAAAATGTTATATGTACCTGCTCTGTGCAACAATATTGTACAGAAATGTCCCTTACCTCCTCTTCTGACAGTCATTGCCAGCATTGTCCTCTCCTCCTCTCCTCTGGGTGCCTCCTTAGCAAGCCATGTGCTAAGCAGGTACCTGTCCAAGGGCGTACTCCCAAACTGGGCCATGTGCATCCATAGACACCCACAGAGTTAGTAAGCCACACCCCCTACTCTCGCCTCACAGGAGTTTGATTGATAACAGGAGCCTTTGGCTCCTCTGCCCCTCAAAGTCTCCTGTGAAAGTAGGAAGTGAGGGGCGCGGTCAGGGTTGCCACCTGTCCGGGATTCACCCAGACAGTTTGGGTTTGGAATCATGTGTCCGGGTTTCAGACTGCCTGAAACCCGGACACATTATTCAGACTGGACTATGGCTTCAAGCAGGGTTGCTGGCTGCAGCTGGCTAAGCTGAGAGTGTTTGTTACACTCTTTCACACTGCCCAAAGCCAGCACTAACAATCCCCCCCAAAAAAACACACAGACGGGAGAGGAGATAGGGCTTGATCTGCACCTCTTTTTCCCGCCCCCACCCCTCTGTGTCTGCTCACACTCCGATTCCCAGTGCTGTGCCTCAGAAAAGGATAGTGGGGGCTGGAAAATGAAGGTCTAGCAGCCTCAGATACATCTGAAAGAGGGTTGCTGACTGCCAAGGGGTGAGTGAGCTCACCATCCATCCCGGTCTGTGACTCAAGTCTCCCCCCTTCTCTCTCCTGCCTCTGAGTGAGTACACTAAGGTAAATCAGGGTTCTCAGAGCACCCCTTATATCACAGTTCCCCTTTACACCAGAGGCCACAGTGTTCCCACTTACATCAGAGTCCTCTCCGTACATCAGAGTTCTCAGTGTTCCCCTTAAATCAGGGTTCCCAGAGCATCCTTTAGGCCCCTTTCACACTGGGGCGGCAGGTGCACTGTTGGTATAGCGGCGCTATTTTTAGCATCCGCTATACCTTCGTTTTTACCGCGGTATGCGGCCGCTAGCGGGGTGAATTTAACCCCCGCTAGCGGCCGAAAAAGGGGTTAATACCGCCCGCAATGCGCCTCTGCAGAGGCGCATTGCGGGCGGTATTACCGCTCCTTCACCGCTGTAAAGATGCGGCTAGCAGGACTTTTGGAGCGGTCCTGCTAGCGCACCGCTTCAGTGTGAAAGCCTTTGGGCTTTTACACTGAAGACTGCAGGGCACGATTTTTTCAGGCGGTATAGCAGCGCTATTATTAGCGCTAAACCGCCTGAAAAACGTGTCAGTGTGAAAGGGGCCTTAGAGTCCCCAGAGTTCTCCCTTACATCAGAGTCTGCAGAGTCCCCCCTTACAGTGAAAGGGAACTCTGCAAGTTCAGATGTAAAAGGGGAACTCTGTCGACTCTGATGTAAAAGGGGAACTCTGTCGACTCTGATGTAAAAGGGGAACTCTCTGGACTCTGATGTAAAGGGGGACTCTTGTCATTAACGTCATATAATTAGAAATGTTATGTAATAGCAAAATATATATATAGTTTATACTATAAAAAAAAGTATTCAGGTTTGATTTGAAGAAAAGGTGGCAACCCTAGGCACGGTGCTGCAGCCAAGACAGTGCTGGAGCAGTAACAGAAGTCAGGTATGTTTTAGGGATGGGGGTGGGTAGGACAGGTAGTGGGGAGTTTTTTACATTAAAGAGGAGGTCCAGCCTGGGTGAAAAAAAATTAAAGTCAGCAGTTAAAAATACTGTAGCTGCTGACTTTTAATATTAGGGCACTTACCTGTCTAGGGAGCCCGCGATGTCGACATCCCAGACGATCTTCGGATCGACTCCCGGGTGCTGCCGCCACCATTCCTGGTAAGGGAACCAGGAAGTGAAGCCTTTTCGGCTTCACTGCTGGTTCCCTACTGCGCATGGGCGAAGCGTGCTGCACTTTCTTATTGGCCCGATGGGGGGAGGAGGAGGGTGGCCAAACTTCCAGGAGATCGGGCCGCGCCCGTCTCCCAGGAGTGGGAAAGGGGACCTGTCACAAAGGGGACCTGTCAGAAAGGGGACCTGTCCCCCCTGAAAGCATGATTGCGCACCAGTGCACAAATATGGCCCCTGGAAGACGTCACGTATGACGAAACATGTTGGGCGAGCAATACGCTGATGTCATCACACCCCACGTGACCCTGGAAGTGCGGGTGTTTGTATTTTGTTTGCTGGCAAGCGTTTTTATGATGTATATACATAAAGATCCAACATAAAGATTTTAAGCAATAAACAAAGTTTTAAAGATAACGCACTATCAGAGCCTTTATTCCTCTTTTGGTGGTGATAAAAGCCCCGGAGAATTTTTATCCTGCTGGAACTTTCTCATTGCAGAACTTGCTATACTCCCTATCTTTCAGAGGCTTTTACCTTTGTTAATACCCCTTTACATTCACATGTGTTATTGATTTACAGTATTATTGTGTTTTACATGCTTTTGCTTGCTACTTTGATTCTTTGGTTCATTGAACAAGTGCGACTTTTATGTTTAATACGTTTATTAGTATCAATTGATGCCATTCAAGGTCGAGGGATCGATTCCAGCTGCATAAATGTGCCGCTTTTGATGACCTGATCTATCAAACTGCGTTTTAAATGCAATCACGCTTTCTTCACGCCGCTATTTCCTTGCCCACCTGGCAAACATGAACCGCTGTTAAAATGTAAAAGAAAACAGGAACACGACGCGGGGGATAATATTCCGGGAGACTGGAAAGCAATCAGCGTTGTGGAAGAAAAGGGCCAAATGCTTGCAGATGTAAAGGTGCCTTCCACCTACTCGTGCGGTTTAGTACGTATGGATAGATGTGGGTGGTGAGAATTAATGGAGTCACTGGAGCTAAACATAGCCGAGTAGCAGCAAGGTCAGGAGAATTCATACTCGCTTGGCAGATTGGGAGTCGCTGATTAAAGCGGCGTTTGGCACAGTGCTGCAATAATGTCCCATCTTATAACAAGGTAATAGATCTGTGATAAGGTCACCTGTTACGGGCTGAGAGCGTCCTAGATCTACAAAGAAATAAATACATTTCAAAGCATATGTTTTTCCAAAATCACAAATGTAGCTACTCCACTCCCTCTACTCCATTTATGTTTTTTCCCACTTACCTGTAGCACCGTAGTGCTCTTCAAAGCACATAACTTACCTGCACAGCAAATCCAGCATTGTCCCCCTGTGATCTGCTTTTCCCCCCGTCCACCATGTGCCGATCCTGAAGCCTCCAGGGAGATGTGATGTAAGTATCCCATGAATCTGCAGGACCAGGTACACACCATTGTGGCCTAGGCCAAAATGGTGACAGGGGTGGGGCTAAAAAATTTAAATGTTTTTCAAAATTTCCCAGAATTCTGTGTGGGGAGGGGGGAGGTGTTACAGCGGAACTAATTCCCTTTTGGGAGTTTAACTGGTTGTAAAGCCTTAAAGGGGTTGTAAACCCTCAGCGTTTTTCACCATAATGCATTATATCATATGCATTAACCGGTTCCCGACCATATCACGCACAATGGCTCTCCTGGGCGAAATCCTGTACTGGTACGTCCTACCCGTCCTTGGCCACGGCGGGGGACCTGATTCATGTGCCCGGTGGGCATGATCGCCGCCGGCCACGTGCGATCGCGTGCACAAGCGCCAGCACGGGGATTTGTGTGTGTAAACACACAAATCTCTGTGCTGTCAGAGGAGTAGTAGAAAGTAGAAAAAACAATATGTCTCCTCTCCTAGTCAAGCCTATCCCCATACAGTTAGAACACACTGAGGGAACACACAATTAACCCCTTGATCGCCCCCTAGTGATAACCCCTTCCTTGCCAGTGACATTTACACAGTAATCAGTGCATTTTTATAGCACTAATTGCTGTATAAATGCCAATGGTCCCAAAAAGGTGTCAAAAGTCGCCGATCTGTCCGTCGCAATGTCGCAGTACCGCTAAAAATCGCAAATCACCGCCATTACTAGTAAAAAAAAATAATAAAAATGCCATAAAACTTTCCCATAGTTTGCAGACACTATAACTTTTGCACAAACCAATCAATATACATACGCTTATTGTGATTTTTTTTTTTTTTACCAAAAATATGTAGAAGAATATATATTGGCCTAAACTGATGAAGAAATGTTTTTTTTTTAATTAGGGGGATATTTATTATAGCAAAAAGTAAAAAATATTCTTTTCAAAATTGTCGCTTTTTTTTGTTTATAGCGCAAATAATAAAAACCGCAGAGGTGATCAAATACCACCAAAAGAAAGCTCTAGTTGTGGGAAAAAAAGGACATAAATTTTGTTTGGGTACAGCGTCGTAAGACCACGCAATTGTCAGTTAAAGCGGTGCCAAATTGTAAAAAGTGCCCCTTTTACTTACCTGAGGCCTGCAATTCCCACGACGGGAACGAGTACACCAGCTCTGGCCAGTGTCTCGTATCCTGATTGGATAGATTGATAGCAGCACAGCCATTGGCTCCCGCTGCTGTCAATCAAATCCAATGACGCGGGCGCCGGGGGGCGGAGCCAAGTCCTGCTGTCTGTGTCCACACGGGTGTCCCATAGGAGGAACCCCAGAAGAGGAGGATCGGGGCCACTCTGTGCATAAACAACTACACAGGTAAGTATGACATGTTTGTTTAACCACTTCCCTACCCAGCCATAGTCATATGACGTCCACAGATGGGATCTCCCATCCTGAGTGGGCGTCATATGACGTCCTCGGGTTTTTGGGGGGATATCTGAATGATGCCTGCAGCTAGAGGCATCATTCAGATATCCTTTTGTTGTGCCGGCGATTCTGTGCACCATAAGAATGATCATAGCATGATCGTTCTTATAGGCGGCGGGAGGGGACACCCCCCCTCCCGCCGCCATCCGGTGCTTCTCCGGGCTCTCCCGTGCCATTGGGGACCCGGAGAGAATCGTCCGGCGCCGGTGGTGGGTCACGTGACGAGCATAGAGATGACTGGTGACCAGATGGTCACCAGTCATCTCTATGATTGTCAAAGGCCCGGGCGCGATGTGATGACGTCACGCCCGAGTCCTCAGATGTAAACAAAGCCGCCATTGCGGCTAGTAAGTATGAGATCAGTGAAAAAAAAATTCACGATCTCATGCTTTCCAGCCTGGAGGAGAGATGTGGGGTCTTATTGACCCCGCATCTCTCCATAAAGAGGACCTGTCACACACCATTCCTATTACAAGGGATGTTTACATTCCTTGTAATAGGAATAAAAGTGATCAAAAAAAAAAAAGTAAAATAAGTGTAAAAAAAAAAAATAATAATAAAAAAAAAATTAAAACGCCCCTGTCCCCGGTAGCTCGCGATCAGAAGCGAACGCACACGCAAGTCCCGCCCACATATGTAAATGCCGTTCAAACCACATATGTGAGGTATCGCGGCGTGCGTTAGAGCGCGTGCAACAATTCTAGCACTAGACCTCCTCTGTAACTCTAACCTGGTAACCTGTAAAAAGATTTAAAGCGTCGCCTATGGAGATTTTTAAGTACCAAAGTTTGGCGCCATTCCACGAGTGTGAGCAATTTTAAAGCGTGACATGTTAGGTATCTATTTACTCGACGTAACATCATCTTTCATATTTTCCCAAAAAATTGGGCTAACTTTACTGTTTTGTTATTTTTTAATTCATGAAACCATTTTTTTCCCCAAAAAAAGGCGTTTAAAAAATTATTGCGCAAATACCGTGCAAGAAAAAAAGTTGCAATGACCGTCATTTTATTCCCTAGGGTGTCTGCTAAAAAAACATATATAATGTTTGGGGGTTCTGAGTAATTTTCTAGCAAATGAATGATGATATGTACATGTAGGAGAGAAGTGCCAGAATAGGCCCGGTAATGAGGTGGTAAAAATAGCCCGGTGTTAAAGTGGTTAAAAATAAATAAAAAAAATGAACATTTACAACCCCTTTAAGGTTTTTCACCTTAAACCCACATAAGGGGTTAATCCTCTGCATTGTGTAAAAAGGCTCTTTGACACTATAAGGACAGATCCTTTCCTCCTGCACTGTCTATCTTGGCAAGGCCATATAATACGGTGAGGGTAGCCGTCCTGCACATGCTCAGCTTAGTCTGTATTGCTGGAGAGAACATTTTCTGTTTCAGTTGAACTGTTCAGGTCACATGATATTGACATCACACATGTGGGCGTATACAGGCTGTAGTGGAAATCTCCTCCTACCTGGAAACTCAGCACTGGACAAACTGTGCAGTTTATCATGTGACTGTGGTATACAGATCATCCAAAAAGGTACCGTATATACTCGAGTATAAGCCGAGTTTTTCAGCACATTTTTTGTGCTGAAAATGCCCTCCTCGGCTTATATTCGAGTCACCTTTTTGCGCCTGATCTCCCGGAATTTGGGGACCCGGTACCGGCCACATATAGCCTCACTCTTCCTCTACAAGTGTGCAAAGTTTGTTGTCCGGGGGACCTACGGCCGGGGAGCACCGATATTTCAAAGCCGGGCACCCCTTCCATAGACTCCCATGTTAAATGGTAATTTCCCCAGTAAATTTGGGGACCCGGTACCGGCCGGTCGTAGGTCCCCTGGACCCGAAACTTGGAACTCTTGTAGCCCCATTTCTCCTCTATAAGTGTGCAAAGTTTTTTGTCTGGGGAACCTACAGCCGGGGAGCACCGATTTTTCAAACCCGGGCACCCCTTCCATAGACTCCCATGTTAAACGTCAGTCTAGTCGTGGACACAGTGAGGCATGGGCACAATGAGGCATGGGCACAATGAGGCATGGGCACAGTGAAGCATGGACACAGTGAGGCATGCACATGGACACAGTGAGGCAAAGTGAGGCACGCAGATGGACACCCTATACTTGAGTCAATACATTTTCCCAGTTTTTTAAGTACATAGTAAAGCAGGCACATATCAGGAATATGAAAAGTTCCAGTAACATATTCTCTGGGTTGCCCGGGGTGACTCTAGTCAGTAGCGTAGCATGTCTGTATCCTGGCAGTGGCTCGGTCTTTCTCCCTCTCTGGTGGTGCGGGGTACAGCGTGGCTCTCTGGTGGCGTGGGTACAGCGTGGCTCTCTGGTGGTGCGGGTACAGCGTGGCTCTTTGGTGGTGCGGGTACAGTGTGGCTCTCTGGTGGTGCGGGTACAGCGTGGCTCTCTGGTGGTGCGGGTACAGCGTGGCTCTCTGGTGGTGCGGGTACAGCGTGGCTCTCTGGTGGTGCGGGTACAGCGTGGCTCTCTGGTGGTGCGGGTACAGCGTGGCTCTCTGGTGGTGCGGGTACAGCGTGGCTCTCTGGTGGTGCGGGTACAGTGTGGCTCTCTGGTGGTGCGGGTACAGCGTGGCTCTCTGGTGGTGCGGGTACAGCGTGGCTCTCTGGTGGTGCGGGTACAGCGTGGCTCTCTGGTGGTGCGGGTACAGCGTGGCTCTCTGGTGGTGCGGGTACAGTGTGGCTCTCTGGTGGTGCGGGTACAGCGTGGCTCTTTGGTGGTGCGGGTACAGTGTGGCTCTCTGGTGGTGCGGGTACAGCGTGGCTCTCTGGTGGTGCGGGTACAGCGTGGCTCTCTGGTGGTGCGGGTACAGCGTGGCTCTCTGGTGGTGCGGGTACAGCGTGGCTCTCTGGTGGTGCGGGTACAGCGTGGCTCTCTGGTGGTGCGGGTACAGCGTGGCTCTCTGGTGGTGCGGGTACAGTGTGGCTCTCTGGTGGTGCGGGTACAGCGTGGCTCTTTGGTGGTGCGGGTACAGTGTGGCTCTCTGGTGGTGTGGGTACAGCGTGACTCTTTGGTGGTGTGGGTACAGCGTGGCTCTCTGGTGGTGCGGGTACAGCGTGGCTCTCTGGTGGTGCGGGTACAGCGTGGCTCTCTGGTGGTGCGGGTACAGCGTGGCTCTCTGGTGGTGCGGGTACAGCGTGGCTCTCTGGTGGTGCGGGTACAGGGGTACAGTGTGGCTCCCTCTCTGGTTTCCCCCAGCACAGTATTCTCTTTTGCTCCTCTTCTAACACCCCCTCTCTCCCCTCCAGCAGAGTGCTTGCATGCTGGGGGCTGTAACTTGGTGTCTATGGACACACTGGGGCTGACTACATTTCCCATGATGCCCCCAGAGTCTTCTGATTGGCCCTCTGCTGTTTTATAAACACGGGAAACATGCGTGCATTGATACATGTCCCCTGGGGTAGGACCCGGGTCCCCAAACACTTTTTCTGACAATAACTTGCATATTAACCTATAAATGAGCACTTTTGATTTTTCATGTTCGTGTCCCATAGACTTAAACGGTGTTCGCGTGTTCGAACAAATTTTTTGCCTGTCCCGCCCCCTCCGTCCCCAGATTGGCTCACTGGCTGTGATGGACTGCCAAAAGCCAATCACGCAAATCAAGAGCGTGAGTCCCCGGAGAGGCAAGGCTCTCTTGGACATCGCTGGATTGAGAGGGGGATCAGGTAAGTATTGGGTGAGGCTGGAAGGGAGGGGGGGAGGGGCTGCTGCACACAGATTTTTTTTTTCGCTTCGTGCATAGAAACTTTGTGCCTTTACAACCACTTTAATTACCCCTGAATGTATGAGCAGAGAAGGTCCAGAGAGACAGGGATGAGAAACTCTTCCTGATCCCCAACAAAGGAATGTAGTTGTAAACATAATAAAGAAATACCTGCTCATTCCTAGCAACAAAAAGCTTTTTATTTGCTATAATAAACGTTTTCTGTGTGAGAGAGGAATGCAAAGTGGGTTGATTTCCGTGAAAATGAAAGTAGTAATAGCAAACCCCACTTATCAGTGTAATGATGTGTCATTTACATGTGCAGGCCTAGAGTAGGCAAAGTCCATCCCAGCACTTTGTTCTATCTGATAGCCAAAGATAACGCTGAAAATATAGTTACACATATTTAGTAATAGTCTGACACCTTCTTTTATCTAGACTAGTCAGGTTTTTAAAGTGGTTGTAACGGCTGAACGTTTGCATTCTACACTGTTTGCATGAAGGTAAAAAACCTTCAGTATGCAGCTTCCCCCCCAGCCCCCACAATACTTACCCAAACCCGATCCAGTGATGTGCATTAGAGAGACTGCTGTCTCAGGTCTCTGCCTCCTCATTGGCTGAGACACAGCAGTGGGATCCCATTGGCTCTCGCAGCTGTCAATCTGTGGAGGGAGCAGGGGGGGGCGGAGCTGAGCCCCGTTCTGTGTGTCCTACGAACGTTCAGAGTGGGGCTCGGGAGCGAGCATGCACATGTGCCCCCAGATCAAGCGGCTTGCTCTGGGGGCCCTGCTCAAGGAGGAGGAGCCAAGAGCGCCAGCGAGGGACCTGAGAAGAGGAGGATCTGGGCTGCTCTGTGCAAAACCACTACACAAAGCAGGTAAGTTGTTAAAACAAAAAATCCTGTCTGTAATATCCCTTTAAAGCGTTTGTTACCCCAACACTTCATATTCCTGATATGTGGCTGCTGTACCATGTACTTGTATGAGAAAGTATCATGTTCTCTTTGTATTGCTTCCTTTGTGTAAAATCCCTGGTGATCCTGCCAGTCCCTCTACTTTCCTATTATTATATTATTACCGTATATTATATTATTATATTCCACTTCAGCCCCGGACCATTTTGCAGCTAAAGGACCAGGCCCCTTTTTGCGATTCGGCACTGCGTCGTTAATTGCGCGGTCATGTGACGTGGCTCCCAAACAAAATTGGCGTCCTTTTTTTTCCCACCAATAGAGCTTTACTTTGGTGGTATTTGATCACCTCTGCGGTTTTTATTTTTTGCGCTATAAACAAAAATAGAGCAACAATTTTGAAAAATGCAATATTTTTTCGTTTTTGCTATAATAAATTTCCCCAAAAATATATAAAAAAAAAAATTTTCCTCAGTTTAGGCCAATATGTATTCTTCTACATATTTTTGGTAAAAAAATCGCAATAAGCCTTTATTGATTGGTTTGCGCAAAAGTTATAGCGTCTACAAAATAGGGGATAGTTTTATGGCATTTTTATTAATATTTTTTTTTTACTAGTAATGTCGGCGATCAGCGATTTTTATCATGACTGCGATATTATGGCGGACACATCGGACACTTTTGGCACATTTTTGGGACCATTGTCATTTTTACAGCGATCAGTGCTATAAAAATGCACAGATTACTGTGAAAATGACACTGGCAGTGAAGGGGTTAACCACTAGGTGGCGCTGTAGGGGTTAAGTGTTCCCTGCATAGTGTTTCTTACTGTAGGGGGGATGGGCTGTGTGTCACATGACACTGATCTTCGCTCCGAGTACACGGAGCCGAGATCCGTGTCGTTGTCACTAGGCAGAGCGGGGAGATGCTTGTTTACATAAGCATCTCCCCGCTCTATACCTCCGTGAGATGATCGCGGGGATCCCTGCGGCGATTGAGTCCGCGGGTCCCGCGGTCCAACTCACGGGGAAGGCGGCAGGGTCGCGAGCGCGCCCACACGGCATGCATTTAAAGGGGACGTACAGGTACGTGATTATGCTTGTCCGTGCCATTCTGCCGACGTAAATCTACATGGGCGGTCCTTAAGTGGTTAAAAACTGACCACACTAAGCAGGAGAACACATCGTAGTCAGTTCTCTAGCTGTGCTGGGCATAGCCATTTACTGGGAAGATTAGTGTACTGGTGCTTCTCCTCCCCCCCCAGCTCTTATGCAGCTGAGAACAGAAGGAATGTGATCACTTACAAAAAAGGGAAAAAATATATTTATAATGTTTTTTGTTTTTTTTATATCTACACACAAATGTTTTGCCATTTTCATTTCTATTTTAAACTGAATGGGTTGTTTTACACAGTGATCGCTTACAATCATCTTTAAGCACTTCCAGCAGCTGATTTAAACCTCAGTGTGTATGATGCTTCTTTGCCTTTTAATCCTTGTCGTGTAGCGGCACCCCCTTTCCCGCTTCTCCCTCTTTCTCTCTTTGCGGCTGGCTGACTCGTCTAGGGGTACCAGGGAGAAGAATGGGGGGGGGGGCGCACCACCCGCTCGTGCCCTCTGATGTGTGTTATGCAGAGGTGTGAGCTAAACCTTTTACCTTCGGGTCTGTGTTCACGTCCGGAGCTTCAGCTTCTCTTGTGGAGGATGATTGCCACTGTTGCAGGCAGGGCACTTAGCTCCCAGTAACTTGAGTTCCACACCAAATAAAGTCCAACACTTATTTATTCCATTAGAGCAACAAATAGTCCTAGAAGAGTAGACTGGTTGAACTTGAAGAACAGACAGGTGTGGGAAGGAGAAGGTCCAGACACAATTAAATAATTAAAGTTCTCTGCTGTTCCGTATAGCGCAAACAGGCTTGGCGCACAGTCGCTGACACCGACCGTGAATTCGGTTTCTGCCACAAACCTTGATGAAAGTAGAGGCCTCTGCCACAGACCTTGATGATAGGTCTCTCCCACCGCCCTGGTTCAGTTGGATCCCCGCCACTGACCATAAGAACATAGAATACCTCCGTTAGGATAAATGGCCCCTGTCAGGGAAGGACATCCATCCGGACGGTCTCCAGAGGCCCACACCGTCACCGGCATTATGCTGTACCAGCTCTTCGGGAGGGTCACATCTCTGGTCCCTTACGCCCTGGATTCGGGCACCCAATTCCGGGGGCACCCTAGGAATACTTCATCCCTCGCGGGACCCAGTGGAAGGTACTGGGCCCAAGGCCTTCTTGCAAAGTACCTCACCCCAGGCTTAATGTGCCTGGGATGGAACTCGACTACACGTGCCCAGGCCAAGGGCAAATGGACACGGACGAACGGACAGCAGCCCCCAGGCTGAAGGTGCCTGGTGCTCGGACTCCTCGTGCGCAAGATGTCCGCCCCCCTTATACCATTTCCCAGCAAGCACAGCGGGTTCCCCGCCCCGCTGTACTACTGCCGCGAGAGGACAAAAAGGGCACGGCCCTACAATGGTGGGTCAACCCCAGCCCAAGACGACAGCGCCACCCAGGGGCCGCAGGGAACTGGATACCATTGATATCTTCCACGAACAAAAACGACCATAAAACCCTCGTAATTAGTGCATCTTGGCCATGCTACCGCCCAGACACTCCCCCTAAATATTGATACCCGCTACACTTGCTTATGTTTCAGTTTTAGAAAAATGGTATATTGTGGAGGCAATATGGACTTTCGTGGTACGGTATGAATTACAAAGTCAATTTACAAAAATATATACATATTTATATATTTTTGTAAATTGACTTTGTAATTCATACCGTACCACGAAAGTCCATATTGCCTCCACAATATACAATTTTTCTATATAATAGGACGAAGGTACTTTCATTTTTTCTTATCAAGTAGTGTTTCTCATAAGTTCCAGTTTTAGTTGGAGCCATGACTGCTTCCCCACGTTTCATGTGTCAGGGTGGCTCCTTTCTTTTGCAGCATCTTATGGGGCCATCCTTGTATGCAGGGCCTATTGTTGCATCTCCCTACACTGTGTGCATCAATTCGCCCTCATCCTCCCCCCTCACTTCTCCAAATTAACAGACTGACTGGAGACTGCACTGCCCACTGACCCTTTCCTGTGAAGACTGGAAGTTCAGGGAAGCAGCACAACGAAATCAGGAGTCGGCAGCATTGAAAGTTGATATGGCAGTGGAACATTTTATTGCTCTTGATGTGTTAAACTAAAATGTTGAGGGTTTATTTCTAATATATACTGTATATACTCGAGTATAAGCCGAGGCACCTAATTTTACCACAAAAAAAATGGGAAAACGTATTGACTCAAGTATAAGCCTAGGGTGTCCATGTGCATGCCTCACTGTGCCTCACTTTGCTCCACTGTGTCCATGTGCATGCCTCACTGTGCCTCACTGTGTCCATGTCCATGCCTCACTGTGCCCATGCCTCACTGTGCTGACAGAGAGAGGACGTGCGTACAGCAGCTCCTGACATCCAGGGCTGCACTGCTTTCTCTTCCCAGTTCTCCCTGGCTTTCCCCCGTGCTTTCCTCCTCTCCCCCTGGTCCCCCCACCCCTTCATAGAAAGGACAGACAAAACGATCACGAAACCCTCTGCCGCCGAGCACCCCCCCCCCCGCAGTCGCCGTCAGGCAAGACCACGGCTGCGGCCTAGCACCATCGGGCATCGGTCCCCCTACAGGCGCATCCCCTGCTCCAGCACAGTGCCCAGCTCACCAGCCGCCACCCGCCGCACTTGGCATCACCTCCACCCGCAGCTGCCGTCAGGAAAGTCCCCGGCTGCGGCCTAGTTGCGGCCGGACACCGCCCTAACTTAGTATCCCCTCTCCTACAGCCGGACCTTCAGTTAGCCGCTTCCCCCCCCCCGGGTCCAGAGCCAAGCCTAGGCGCCAGAGGGCTCCCGAAGCAGCACTAGCAGCTTCCTGGCCCGACAGGATAGTCTGCGGCTTCGGCCTAGCCCCGGCGGCCATCTTGAGCCACCCAGCCTCGGCCCTTAACACCCTCTCCCGGCCCCCTTGGATCACTCCGACCCGGTAAACCACCGGATGGCACCCCCTCACTAACCAAGTGCCCGTGTCCCCCACTGGATCACTCCCAAAAGGCTGCCAGGAGGACGAAGCAAAGATCCGGCCTGGCAAGCAGCGGCCATCTTGGTACACCCAGGAGTTGGCCTCAATCACTGACACACTAAAAAAAAACAAAAAAAAAAAAAAAAAACTTTTTTTTCTCTCATTCTATATATCCTACTGATATTGCCCCCCCTCCCTCCCACCCCACCACTATTCTTCACAAAACCTCTAAAAACGCTTTCTCCACTCATTACGGTTCTTCCCCACCCGTCGCACTCAGGCTACCCAACCTACAGCTCCGACCACCGCTACTGCACCATCTTCCCAGATCCTCACACACGGTCGAGCAAAACGGACGTTGTAACAGGACCCCTAACCTCATCGCCTCACAGAGCAATCCACACACATGGTCTAGCGTAACGGACGTGTGTGACAGGAGCTCTGACCTCACCGCTGCACAGATCAATCCACACACATGGTCCAGGGGAACGGACGTGTGTGGCAGGAGCTCTGACCTCACCGCTGCACAGAGCAATCCACACGCACGGTCTAGGGTAACGGACGTGTGTGGCAGGAGCTCTGGCCATCCAGGACCCTCCCTAGACTCCTCCATTTTCGCTCCCCTAACAAACGTAAACCTGATGACCTGGGGCTTTCCCTGGACCACACTCTCCCCCAGCTCAGATCACCCAGCTCACCATCACGTTGTCCGCAGCCGCTGACTGCCCCCTGCCGCCATCTTGGCACCCGCCTCTAGACTACTAGACCTGCAGGACAGACAGCGACTGCGGCTTAACTCCGACCATCCCATCACCCTCTCCCTGTTTCGCGCTCCAGCGGGCCCGTGTGTGGTGACCTGGTAAGCACACTGGGGCACCTCCTACCTCTAGGAAGTTGATCCAGGGTTTACCCGATCGCCTCTCGAGGGGTCAGGAAGGAATTTTCCCCTGCTGTAGCAATTGGCCTGACTCGGCTGGGGTTTTTCGCCTTCCTCTGGACCAACAGGGGGGAGGTTAGGTCATTGGGCCCTATTCACCATCCCACCACCTTTTTTTTTTCTTCCCATCATGTGCAACTTTAAATACTCAGCGGACACCCTCCAGAGGCTAAGGAATACCGCCTCAACATTACCAACCTCCACCCAAAAAATACTACGAAAAGAACAACTGCTAAGGATCAATCGACAATCGACTATCAATAACACGAAAACACCACTTCAACTACAACATATAGCTTGCGCCCTGATCAACACCAGATCGGCAGTCAAGCACAGACAGGAAATTCACAACTTCATCACGCAAAACGACATAGATTGCCTCTTTATCACGGAAAGCTGGCTAACACCTGACTGTAACACCATCCTAACAGAATTGGTGCCTGAGAACTACTCCATCCTAACTGAGCATAGAACAGGACAAAGAGGAGGAGGCCTAGCAGTGATCTTCAAATCTCACCTCTCTATCATCAAACCAACTCTACAGAACTCATTGCCGTTCATGGAGACACTCACTCTGCAACTCCAAACAACACCCCAGGACACCATTCACATACTGCTATGCTACAGACCGCCAGGACCAAAGACAAATCTCCTCACACCCTTTACCGAATTCATCTCGACATACACTTTAAAAACCAAAAACTTCCTATTACTCGGGGACTTCAATCTCTGGGCTAACTCCACTCAGGACCCCATCGCCACCTCCTGCATCAACCAATTGGAAGAATTAGCTCTGCAGCAACTGATAAATGCCCCCACGCATGGATCGGGGCACATTCTGGACCTCATCTTAAAACAAAATCTGGACATCCACACAGTGGACAACATGCCGTTACCATGGACGGATCACCACGCTATCAAATTTAAACTTACCACCAACACCATCTCCCAAAAATCAGAACACTCAATAACAACAAAATGGACAAGATCTCAGAAGAAACTACACTCGGAACTCTTCAAAACTACTCTATCAAATAAAATAGGAACGCAAAATCTCAACCACTCAACGGAACAAACACTCAACTCCTTAAACAAAGCATTACTACAAACAGCAGACACAGTCGCTCCGAGACACAGGGCCCTCATTCGCAGAAACAACTCCGGCTGGTTTAATGACACTCTTACCCTACTGAAGCAAGAACGCAGAAGAGCCGAAGGAGCCTGGAGAAGAAACCCAACTAAGGAAAACCACATTAATTACAAAGCACTCACTAAGAAATATCACAAAGCAATTTTCAAAGTAAAAAAGGAACATTTCTCAAACACCATCAAAAAAGGCCTAAACCGACCTCGTGAACTCTTCAAACTAGTAACTCAAACTATGAACCCGACCTGCCTAGAACCTTCAGCAAATGAAACACAAGAGTTCTGTAATGAGCTATCGGACTTTATCGACAAAATCGAAAACATTCGAGAATCAATTCAACAGAAAAAAACAACCAACCCTGCTCTGCCAAAGCAAATAGAGGAAATCAATATGAACACTATACAATTGACAAAATTTTCGCTGGTCCCGATCACCATCGACACCACCAAAAATATAATCAGAAGCCTCAGAGACAGCACATCTCCAAATGACATAATCTCTACAAAACTCCTGAAAGAATGTACCGACATTTTAGCACCCACCATAACACACCTCGTAAATCAATCATTCAAAGAAGGTATTGTTCCAATCTCTCTCAAGCAAGGCATAATCAAACCCCTCCTAAAGAAACCCAACCTGGACCCCAAAGACCCAAACTACCGCAGACCGGTAACAAGCCTCAACACCATCTCCAAGATCATGGAGAAAGCAGTAGTACAACAGCTACAACTCTATTTGGACACCCACAAACTCTTGGATCCACTACAATCAGGCTTCCGCCCAGGCCATGGCACAGAAACAGCACTTCTTAAAATATGGGATGACACCCTCGAAGCAGCAGATGACGGAGAATCATGTCTCCTGGTGCTGCTGGACCTCAGTGCAGCGTTCGACACAGTAGACCACAAAACTCTACTCATTCGCCTTAAAGAAGTAGCCGGAGTCGCAGACCCTGACCTACACTGGTTCGCATCCTTCCTAGACAATCGTTCCCAGACAGTGAAACTAGGAGCCTTCACCTCTGAAACTCGCACAATTTCTTGCGGAGTCCCCCAAGGATCACCCCTGTCACCCGTGCTCTTTAACATCTACCTCCGCCCACTCCTCAAAATCATCAGCAAACAGGGCCTGTGCTACCACTCATATGCTGACGACACCCAACTCTACTTTCGTATCACCGGGAAAAAAGACCAATATCACGGATTGGAAACCTGTCTCACATTGATCGATGAATGGATGACTGAGAATTCCCTCAAACTCAACGGATCCAAAACAGAACTCCTTCTCCTCCACGCAAACCGAAAGACAAAAACTAAGACTTCTTGGACACTCCCCACTATCCTTGGACAGACCGTTACCCCGAGCACCAAAGTCAAAAGTCTCGGAGTCATCTTTGACTCGGAGATGTCGATGGACGCACAAATTGGATCAGTAGTCAGCGGAGCTCACCATCTCCTCCGTCTACTACGTAGACTCATCCCCTTCATCCCAAAAGAGGATACAGCAGTAGTAGTTGGAACAATTATCAACTCCCGACTCGATTACGCAAACGCCCTCTACCTCGGACTACCCAAATACCAGATTTCGCGCCTACAAGTCATCCAGAACATGGCTGCCAGGCTGGTAACGGGAAAAAAACCTTGGGAATCCATCACCCCATCACTAAGGACCCTTCATTGGCTAACCGTAAAGGATCGGATCACATTCAAGACCCTCTGTCTCACCCACAAGTGCACACAGGGAAACGCTCCACAATATCTATGCGAGAAGATAAAACACTACACCCCCAATCGCAATCTCCGATCAACCAACCAAAACCTCC
Source organism: Rana muscosa (assembly GCA_029206835.1). Lineage (NCBI taxonomy): Eukaryota > Metazoa > Chordata > Amphibia > Anura > Ranidae > Rana > Rana muscosa. The sequence continues at coordinate 253,275,462 of CM055121.1, read as the reverse complement.
TTTACATCCCCAAGTCCCGCTACAAATCAAAGGGAGAACGAAGATTTGCAGTCCAAGGACCACGGCTATGGAACGCTCTACCCACCAACATCCGCATGGAAGAAAACCACCGGGCCTTCAGGAAAAAACTTAAGACCCACCTATTCTGAAGGGTCAGGATGTCACTGGATGCAAAGCGCCTTGAGGCGATTTAGTTCGCATTTGTAGCGCTATACAAGTTATTCACTCACTCACTCACTCACTGTGCCCATGCCTCACTGTGCCCATGCCTCACTGTGTCCATGCCTCACTGTGCCCATGCCTCACTGTGCCCATGCCTCACTGTGCCCATGCCTCACTGTGCCCATGCCTCACTGTGTCCATGACTAGACTGACGTTTAACATGGGAGTCTATAGAAGGGGTGCCCGGCTTAAAAAAAATCGGTGCTCCCCGACCGTAGGTCCCCCAGACAACAAACTTTGCACACCTTTAGATGAAGAGTAGGGCTACATGTGTGCCAAGTTTGGGGTCCAGAGGACCTATGGCCGGCCGGTACCGGGTCCCCAAATCCGGGAGATCAGGCGCAAAAAAAGTGACTCGAGTATAAGCCGAGGGGGGCATTTTCAACCCCAAAAAATTTGCTGATAAACTCGGCTTATACTCGAGTATATACGGTATATATTAGATGTCAGTTTCTACCTAATATAAACCATTTCATGCAAAGTGGTTTACTGCGATTGCCACAAGAGATTTCAACCACAGATATTACCTTGTAAAGTAGTTGTGACATCATCTCTGTGCTGTACATGACCTTTGCAGAGCGCAAAGCAGTAGGAGGGGCCCTGCAGTCCCACCCACTAGAGGCTGTCTGCAGAAAACTACAGGAGGGGGCGGAAACATGACCAGTCACCCTGCACCAGGAGGGAGAGCAGCAGTGAGCGGTCTTTATTACAGGAAGTTCCTACACAGAGGGGACGTCTCACACTGAATTACTGCACAGATCTGGAAGAAATACACAAAGCACAAGATACAAGGAGAATACACATGCTGAATAGATTTAGACAACATTTGCTTATCCCAGAGTTCAGGAATGTATTCATGAATACAGAGATGTAATAAATGGTGTCTGAGATCTGCATGTTTCAGGAAGGTGGGAGGAGATGGCTACAGATACAAAAATAGAATCTGAAACATCTAGACTGGTCACATCTACATTGGGGAAAATAATTATTTGATTTGTCCCTTACAGATTGTGTAAGTTTGCCCGCTTACAAAGAAATGAAGGGTCTAATTTTTATCATAGGTGTATTTTACTTTCAAAATTTTTATTTTTGGAAAACATAAGTTATACATATGACAACAATATCATGTACACAGAAGGATGAGTAAAGCACATAATGGTTTCAGATAGAGCAGAAACAATTTCAAATCCCCCTGATCCTTTCCGGATCACCTGACAATCATAGGTGTATTTTATAAGATAGAGACAGAATATCAACCAGAAATCCAGAAAAAACACATGATACAAATGTTATAAATTGAGTTGCAGTTCAGTGAGTAAAATAAGTATTGGGTCCTACTCTGAACTCCGGAATTTGATACATAGAGGATCCCGCTCCAACCCTAATATTACTCTCTCGATGCGTACCATGCTTCGGGTCTGGGAGACTGCGTGGGCCAAGGTGGAGAAAACAGCTGGTCCCCAAACACTCCGGTGTGGGGGAACCCGAGACTGACACATTTTCGGTCCATCCCGGACCCTGTGATATGGGCCCAATATGGCATCGAAACGCTGGCAGATATTATCTCTCTGATGGCTTACGCATGTTTGATGCTCTAAAAAGAGAACGAGACATGCCTTGCCTAACCACATGTTCTTTAGATACTTACAACTCTGCCATGCCTATCGGACCCAATTCCCCCAATCTATAATATTGGAGGTTAGCGGTATCCAATGCATGTTGGGTTTGTCGGACTAACTCTAACCTCTATCTGCTCTCTACTCCATATTCACCGGATTAGACACCTCTAAGCAGGGCTTTTTTTCTCAGAGAAAGGTGCAGGTACTCCCCCCTTCCGAGTCATCCCTTGTCTCCGCCCCTACCCACTTTTGAGCACATCCCTTGGTACCACCCCCTAGCCACCTCCCAGTCCACACCTTTTAGAAAATACAGAACCAAGTGTAGCGGGGTCCTCGATTTGGTGGGATACACTTGGGGGTAGTGTGACCCAGGTGTGTAATTGTGTTAGGGTTCAGACCCCTTTTTGTTATTCGTGGAGGATTGGGTGGTGTAGTGTTCTCCTTGACCAGTGGGTGTCGGTGTACCTACTGGCTCAGGGTAGAGTCACTACCGGAGTGCTACCCTTCTTTGTCCCTTCCTGGAGATGGTGCGGCCGGGGCGGGGAACCCGCCGTGGTGTCGACGGGAGGAGATAAAAGGGGGAGACGCCCTCGCCACGAGGTCTTTTTCGGGGGGATCATCTCTTCACGCACCCAGGCACCTTAGGCCTGGGTGCGGGCGGTTCAAGGTTCCGGCCTAGGCGCCCTAGGCCTGGCCGGAATGAAGATGGAGTCCATCCCAGGCACCTTCAGCCTGGGGTGAGGTACTATTGAGGAGGCCTAGGACCCGGTGACTCCGACTGGGTCCCGCGAGGGTGGAGTTGCTCCAGGGCGCCCCTTGCGAGGGGGCGCGCATCTGAGGTGAGGAGGCTGGGGAGGTCACCCGTTCGAAGACCCGGTGTAGTGTCAAGCCGGTGACGGATGGGCCTTCGGTAACTCCCTTGGAGGACATCTTCCCCTGATAGGGGCCGCAACGCAACGGAGGTATTCATGTCAAGACTCCTACAACCCTTGGTCATAGCACAGGGGGTGTAGGGACCCAGATCAGTATAGTGCCTCGACCTGCTCATCCCACCGTATCATGCCATCGCATTGCCTGTATGTGGAGATACGAAATAAACCAATAGTTGGACTGTGATCGGTGTATGGACTCTGTTAATGGGAGCAAAGGGTGGTTCGGTGGTTTCTGCACGATAGACTCGGTACATGCTCAGGACACACCGGCCCGAGGAAACATCAGGTATTGGCCTTCACCTCGCCCGCCGTTGTGGGGAGGACATGGGCCGTAGCGCACCTCACCCTGTCGCGTGACATACCCCTAGCTAAAGAGGACGGGGTGAGGGGGTGGCTACACAAGTATCTTCTTTTTTTTTTTTGGTGCCAAGTAATTTGTATGGAATGTGTTAATTATAACAAGAAAATCAGTAAAATAGATATCTCCAGCAATTACAGACCCCAACACCAACAGTAGATCCCTCAGCAACAATAGATGCCCCCACTAAAACAATTGACCCACTTCAGCAACAATAGACCCCCTCCAGAAAAAAGACATCTCCTAGCAGCCAACATCAATAGACCCTTCAGCAGCCAGCAACAATAGACCCCCTCCAGCAACAGTAGATCCATCACAGCAAAAATAGACCCTTCCCTCAACAGTAGATCCCCCCCAAGCAGCAATAGACCCCTCCCTCAACAATAGATCCCCCACCAGCAAAAACAGACCCTCCCAACTATAGACCCCTTCCAGCAGCTAGTATCAATAGATCCTCCAGTATATCCCAGCACCCCTTGCCATTACATATATCCAGTGCTAGAGGTGCCGGAACTGCGTTCCCCCGCGTTCCCGCTGAAAAAAAGCCCTGCCTCTAAGCTTTCCCAGCTGTGGCAGGCAGACATACCTACGCTCGCCGACGATGATTGTTAAGAGGGTATCCAGCAATACCTCCCCCTCATGATTTCTGAAAGAGATAGATTCACCCAACTTAAGTTTATACATCGGGCATAATACTCCCCGAAGAGGTTAACCAGAATCTAACCTAACAGGAGTTAAAGGGGTTGTAAAGGTAAATGTTTTTTCACCTTAATGCATCCTATGCATTAAGGTGAAAAAACATCCGACATTACCGCCCCCCCCCCCCCCCCCGAGCCCCCGTTTTACTAACCTGAGCCCCAAATTTCCGTGGGCGCGATCCCGCCGTCGCTCTCTTTGCGGGTTCTCGGCTCCTCATTGGATAGATTGATAGCAGCGCAGCCATTGGCTCCCTCTGCTGTCAATCAAATCCAATGACGCGGGCGCCGGGGGACGGCGCCGAGTCCTGCATTTGGCAGCTACGGCCGCCGAATGCTGGACACGGGAGCCCGCTCGCAAGGTAACCCCCTTGGGAAAGCGCTTCCCAGAGGGGTTATCTGATGCGGGGAGGAGCCGAGAGCGGACGTGGGACCCCAGAAGAGGATGTTCGGGGCCACTCTGTACAAAACGAACTGCACAGTGGAGGTAAGTATGACATGTTTGTTTTTTGTTTTGTTTTTAAATCGATCCTATAGTATCATTTTAAGTAACATGGGGATTTGGTAAAAGTGACCGGATCACAGTTAAATCTTCTGGACAATCAGACGTACATGTGGCATTCATTTCCTCCTCTGTCTGTGCCCTCCCCGCTCCCTCCCCTTCCCCCATTCTTTCCTTTCTCCGACTTTTTCCATTGAACGGAGTAATCACTGTCTACACTGAGGACATTGAGAAGAATACTCTGAATCTGTAATGTTTCTATCTCTAATGCCCCATACACACGATCGTTTTTCTTGCCATTTTTTTTCTTGCCGTTTTTCACGTCGTTTTTTTTCATGTTTCCTCTCAAGCCTGTCTTGCGTACACACGATCATTTAAAAAAACGATCAAGCAAAGCGCAGTGACGTACAACACGTACGACGGCACTATAAAGGGGAAGTTCCGTTCGAATGGCGCCACCCTTCATGTTAGTAAAGTTTGTTGAGCAACGATTCGCTCTTTTCAGTCTCATGCTTTTCAGTCCGTGACTGCGTGACGAATGTGCTATCTCCATTACGAACGCTAGTTTTACCAGAACGAGCGCTCCTGTCTCATACTTGATTCTGAGCATGCGCGTTTTTTTCACGTCGTTAAAGCATACACACTATCGTTTTTCACGTCGTTAAAAAAAACGACATGAAAAACGACGTGAAAAAAGAGAGCATGTTCGAAATTTTTAATGGCCGTTTTTCACGTCGTTAAAAATGCTCTGGAGCCTACACACGATCATTTTTAATGGCCATTTTTTTTAATGGCATTTTTAACGGCATGAAAAACGATCGTGTGTATGGGGCATAAGACCACTTTCACACTGAGGCGCTTTTCAGGCGCTTTCACGCTAAAAAAAATGCCTGAAAATGTATTTCCATTAAAATCAATGAATCCTCTCACACTGGGGCAGTGTGCTGAAAAAACGCCCCTCTCCATTGAAATGAATTGAAAGTGCTTCAAAAGCGCCTGAAAAGCGCTTCAAAAGCTCTTCAAAAGCGCTCAGTGTTTTACTGGCAGTTTTTCAAGTGCCTCAGTGTGAAAGTGGCCTAACCTTGACAATGGCTTCTTCTTTATGTATTTGCCATCTATACTACTTTTATGGAATGTCAAGAACGTACCACTCTTTTTTGTTCTTTGTTTTATTGGAAAATAAATAAACTTTATGTTAAAAAAAAATAAAGTATTTGATCCCCTACCAACAAAAAATAATTGTGACTCCCACAGACTGGCTACAGTATTTGCTCATGTGGTACACAACTAGTCCTGTCAATTTAAGAAGGTTCTCCTAACGACAATTCGTTATGTGTATAAAAGACACCTGTCCACAGAATCTCTTTCTTCCATCCATACCTCACCATCATGGGCAACACCAAAGAGCTGTCAAAGGACATCATGGACAAGATTGTAGACCTGCACAAGGCTGGAAAGGGCTACAAGACCAACAGCGAGAAGCTTGGTGAGGAGACAACTGTTGGAGCGATTATACCCAAATGTAAGAAATACAAAATAACCATCAATCTCCCTCGGTCTGGAGCTCCGTGCAAGGTTTCGCCTCATGGGGTAAGGATGATCCTAAGAAAAGTGAGGGATCAGCCCAGAACTACACAGGATGAGCTTGTAAAATGTAAATGATCTCCAAGACAGTTGGAGGTAGGGTGACCACATTTCCAAACTACCATTCAGGGACACCCTCCCTTCCCAAAAATCAGCTTGTGCTGTAACGAATAACAGCACAGTGATTGGACACAAGAGGCGGGATTTATGATTTCTCCAATCACAAGCAGGGGGCGGGGATTGTGCTCCTCCAGGCATTCCCAGCCAGGACAAGTACTGTCAGTGAGTAAAACGGTGATGTGGCGGCCTTTTTTGGGGGCATCAGATTGGCCCGGGGGGGGGGGGGCTGTGTCAGTTTCATTCCGGGACACTGTATTGTCCTGGAATGAAGGTGCCCGGGACAGACCTGCAAAATGCGGGACTGTCCCGGGCAATCCGGGACACGTGGTCACCCTAGTTGGAACCATAGTCACCAAACAATCCATGGGTAGCACAATACACTGCCATAGATTGAAATCCTGCAGCTCCCGCAAGTTCCTCCTCCTCAAGAAGGCACAGGTACAGTCATGCCAATGAACATCTAAATGATTCCGAGAAAGATTGGGAGAAAGTGCTGTGGTCAGGTGAGACTAAAATTGAGCTTTTTGGCATTAACTCAACTCATCTTGTTTGGAGGAAGAAAAATGCTGACTATGACCAGGGACATGCAGTCGGGGGAGGCAGGCGAGGCAGAGTTATGGTTCTGGAGATACGGGGCTCCTTGCACAGCCTATCAGAAGCTACATACAGAGCGGCTAGTTTAAATACAAGCTGACACACTCTGTTTGCAGCAGACTGAGAAGTTGAGCTCACAGTGCCTCTCACTTCTTTTCAGAGGCACTGAGCTCAATGGACAGCTTGGAGTCTTGGACCAATGGTAAAGCACCATTAGCCCCAGCTGTTCAATAACAATGCTGCAGTGGAGGCACGCCTCTCACTGCAGTGTCATAGAAGGGGCATGTGTCTAAGAGACAAATGTTCCCTTCCAGCCCAGCCCTCTTACCTACAAGGAAAAAAATGTGTTTATGTGTATAAGATTTACACACAATCCCATGTTTTTCTCACACAGTTAAGAGGGAGAATGAGAATCTGCTGCTGTTGAAAAGGTACTGTTATAATCAAGCTAAATCATATATTATGATGCTATATGTTGTACGATAATAATTTAATATTTATCTATTTATTGTGAAATTACTGGTTGGAAGTTATAACTTTAAACTTCAGTAATTTGTCCGTTAAGCCACCTGCTTGAGTACAGTTTTTGAAAATATAGTAAATTACCTTAAAAACAATATATAATAATTATTTGTATATTACTTATGGTAATTAACCCCTTGCCACCCAGGCCAATTCTGACACTTTTCTCCTACAAGTAATTATCATAATTTTTTTGCTAGAAAATTTCTAAGAACCCCCAAACATTATATATATTGTTTTAGCAGACACCCTAGGGAATAAAATAGTGGACGTTGCAACTTTTTATGTTACACGGTATTTGTGCAGTAATGTTTCGAACGCGTTTTTTTGGAAAAAAACTTTCATGAATATATAAAAAAAAACAATAAAGATATAGCCCAATTTTGTTGTGTAATGTGAAAGATGATGTTACGCCAAGTAAATAGATACCTAACATGTCACGCTTTAAAATTGTGCACACTTGTGGAATGGCGCCAAACTTCAGTACTTAAAAATCTCCATAGGCGACGCTTTCAATTTTTTTACAGATTACAGGGGGTCCCCGAATTACGAACCCGTTAGGGACTTTCCTCCTGTTTGCAACTCGGAAATGTTCATAAGTCGGCCGCGCATGCGCAGAACGACAATTACGGACATTTCCGATGTTTTCCGATGTTCCATCGAATGCCGTTCTGCGAATGCGCAACCAATTACGGACATTTCCGACATTTTCCGAGGCTCCGTCTGGCCGCGCATGTGCAGAACAGCAGATGGACCGCGAAGAATGGCAGAGGGTCCCCGCAGCATCCGGTTCGTAAGTAGGAGGGGTTCGTAAGTCGGGGACCCCCTGTACATGTTTATAGTTGCAGAGCAGGTCTAGTGCTAGAATTATTGCTCTCGCTCTAACGATCATGGCGTATGTAACCTATGCGTATCTGGCTCTGATACTAGCCAGTGCCTCACCAGCCACTCACCTCACCGTACGTCCCTGACTATGACCCTAAGAACACCATCCCTACAGTCACGCATGGATGTGGAAACGTGATGCTTTGGAGCTGTTTTTATGCTAAAGGTACAGGACAACGTTGCCGCATTGAGGGGCCATGTATTGTAAAATCTTGGATGAGAACCTTCTTCCCTCAGCCAGAACACTGAAGATAGGTCTTAGATGGGTCTTCCAGCATGACAATGACCCAAAACATACCACCAAGGCAACAAAGGAGTGGCTCAAGAAGAAGCACATTAAGGTCATGGAGTGGCCGATGTGAGATTTTGGTCGGAAATTCCGACCGTGTGTATGGTCCATCGGACTTTTGCTGTCGGAATTTCCACCAAAAAAAAAGATTGGGAGCAGGTTCTCTATCTTTCTGACGGAAAAAGTTCCTATCGGAAATTCTGATCGTCTGTATGCAATTCCGACGCGCAAAAAAACACGCATTCTCAGAATCAAGCACGAGACGGAAGCATTCGGTATGGTAAAACTAGCGTTCGTAATGGAGATAGCACATTCATCATGCTGTAACGGACTGAAAAGCACGAGGCTGAAAAGCGCAAATCGTCTCTCACCAAACTTTTACTAACACGACCTTCCCTCTAATAGTGCCATCGTACGTGTTGTATGTCACCGCGTTCTTGACGGTCGGAATTTCCAACAAGATATGTGTGACCGTGTGTATGCAACACAAGTTTGAGCCAACATTCCGTCTGAAAAAAAACACGGTTTTCTTGTTGGAATTTCCGATCGTGTGTACGCGGCATTTGTCCGTAGGGTTCAATATTGAGTTGGCCCTCCCTTTGCAGCTATAACAGCTTCAACTCTTCTGGGAAAGCTGTCCACAAGGTTTAGGAGTGTGTCTATGGGAATGTTTGACCGTTCTTCCAGAGGGGCACTGATGTTGGACGAGAAGGCCTGGTTCGCAGTCTCCACTCTAATTCAGCCCAAAGGTGTTCTATCGGGTTGAGGTCAAGACTCTGTGCAGGCCAGTCAAGTTCCTCCACCCCAAACTCACTCATTCATGTCTTTATGGACCTTCCCAGAAGAGTAGAAGCTGTTATAGCTGCAAAGGGTTTGCCAACTCAACATTGAACCCTGTGGATTAAGACTGGGATGCCATTAAAGTTCATGTGCGTGTAAAGGCAGGTGTCACAATACTTTTGACAATATAGTCTATGTGTGTACAGCAGTACTCAAAAACACACCCAGATACAAATGTGTAGAAAATGCAATATAAAATTATGTTGCACTGTCCCTTTACATTCATAAATCAATAGATTAAAAAAATATGTAAACCATGTGCAATTACCACAAATACTGCAAAATCATAAACAATAAAAAGTCCCCCATAAAATATAAATGACAATCAATTCCTTCCGTGAATCCCTTGAGTGAGTTCCACCACCATTGCCAACTATCAGACCCATACTGAAATCAAAGACCTCCAAATGTGGGAATTCTGATAGTGCTCATTGATATCAGAGGACTGTCACAAGGCACTTCAGCAGGGATCAATAACAGGTAGTGTTCTGACATTAGCAGTGGCTCCTCCCTGACGTGTTTTGTCATAGGAGATGTTCTCAAGGGACATGCATTTTCTTACAGTGCACCAGAAGAAAAAAAAAGGTAGTTATGTTCTTTGGAATATGGATGCATGTTAAGGGCTCATTGAGAATAAATAGGCACGCTCAAAAATAGGCACATGTCCGAGAAGACTGCGGGAGGGAGGGGGAAGCAGAACTGTAAAAAACAAGGTTCCCCCCAAAATGAAATGTCAAATATGGGAGAGGAGGGAGGGGAGGAGGACTTTAAGTGGTTGTAAATGCAGAAGCTTTTTTATCTTAATTCATTTAATTCATTAAGCTAAAAAATCCTTCTGTGTGCAGCAGCCTACCTCAGTCCCCCTAATACTTACCTGAGCCCCATCTAGATCCAGCGATGTTGCAGGAGTGTCTCGGCTGCCTGGGACTCCCCTAATCATTGGCTGAGACAGTAGCACAGTGCCATTGGCTCCTGCTGCTGTCAATCAAAGTTAGTCAGCCAATGAGGAGAGAAAATGGGACGGGGCTGGGCTACGGCTCCGTGTCTGAATGAACACAGGGAGCTGTAGCTTGACTCGGGTGCCCCCATAGCAAACTGCTTGCTGTGGGGGCACTTAAAGGGAGGGAGGGGCCAGGAGCACCGAAGAGGGACCCGAGAAGTAGAGGATCTGGGCTGCTCTGTGCAAAACTGCTGCACAGAGCAGTTATTTTTAACTAAAAAAAAAAAAAAACAAGACTTTAGTATCGGAACTTCCCCTTTTGGGTGACGTTCCACTTTAATAGTAATATGCAGTCTTTCATATTCACCTTGTTTAAAAACGTAAAACAAATGAAGGCCTGTTTCACACGGGCAGCAGTTTCTACCACCCTGTTAAAGCCCGATCTGCGATCTGCAGTGGCTCACTTTTCAGAGGGCAGCAGACCTCCGGGGGTTTGTTGCCGCCTCTTAAAAGCGTAGGGTTTTTTTTTTTTTTTTTTACATCCAAATGGCGATTTTGTATAGAAGTGTTTGGCTTGCAGTTGCGGTGCAGCCTCGTTGATTTCAATGGGTAAGTTTAACAGGTGGTGTCAAATTTGCTGTTGCCATGGCATGCATACAGTCCCCTCCAGCTGTATATTATGTTTCAGGTGGTTGGGGGGTGGGGGTGGTAAAACTGCAGCCCAACTACATCTGGCTTCCTTTGTAAAAACGGCCTTAATGAATTTTTTTTTAAAATAAATAAATGGAATAAAGAAAGAAAATTATATGTAAAAGAAAGATGAAATAAAACAATTCCCTTTATTCATTTTAGATTTAGCTGAGCAGCTAATATGCAGACACCCAAAAAAATGTTGTGCCTGTGCCCAATCCCGCTAGTCCATCATGATGGGTGACATTCTGCCTAGAATGGATATTAGATCCTCTGCTAGGACATGCTGGGAAGTTGCTAACCACAGCAGCTGCATGTGCAGATGGCAGTCAGAGGACGGGGCACTAGAAAAGACTTTATGAAATTATAATGAGGTTTTGTTATGTGGCCCTTTTATATACATTTTATATACACACACGGCTTTGCAGAGTCCAGCTTTAAAAGTACAATGCAGTTAAAACGGAAAGCCTTGGAATTTGTACCGGGACTCGGCCCAAGTGGCCAATTCTTCTGTACCATCCTGCAAAGCTGCAGTACACGGGTATTGGAAGGAGGCAACCAACTTTCCAAGGACACTTGTGAAGACACACTGCTAAGAAATCGTAGAGACTCTGGGCTGAGGCCATCCCTCATGTGTCAGAGTCAGCTGTGTGTGTGTAAAGGGGACAAAGTGTCCAGAGACCTGAAGAGCTTAGTCTATTTAACTCCCAGTGAAAGGACTTTGCCTGGACTGTTCACCAGAGGAACATTAACCACTTTCTGCCTGCGCTATAGTTGAAAGACGGCTATATTGTGGGCTTCCAGTGCCGGGAGGGTGTCTATAGATGTCCTCCTGTGATCGTGCTGCTTGCACGCCCCCTGTGACGTGCTCTATGATCGTCGAGTCCTTCAGGCAGAGCAGGGTAAAGGGCCAATCACAGCGGCCCTTTATCGCGTGATCAGTTGTCAGCCAATGACAGCTGCTCACGGAAGTAAACAGAAGCCAGTTATCAGCTTTTTTTCTCCTCACAATCAGCGCGAGGAGAGAAGAAGAAAGCCGATAACCGGCTTCTGTTATAGGGACATCGGTCCCAATCTGTGCCAACCAGTGCCACTAATCAGTGCCAACCAGTGCCCATCAGTGCTTCCTAATTAGGCCCCATCATCAGTGTCGAATATGAAAAAGTGTAGCGCTTATTTTTGTGAAAGAGTCAGTTAACAAAACATAACAAATGTTGCAAACATGCATATATATTAATTTCAGTGACACCAAGTGACTGAGTGTGATCCGTGAAAAAAAAATATATTATATGTAAATAAATCAGAACAAAACAGTCCTCTATTGTGACCACACACAAATAACAGTCCAAAAGTGTAGAAAAAACTGCAAGGTTGAAAAAAAGAGTCCCACATGGATATGACCCTCTCTGTGAAAGGATAGAGACACCACCACCGATTATAAGGAGGAGGCTTACCAGATGGTATTGACTTGGTAAGGTGTATACCACCCAAGTCAAAACAGGCTTAAATAATCAGTCAGCAAGGTGTATCCAGCTGGTCCTGAATCCGCATATCAGTCGGCACCGCAAATTCCCGTAAACACCAGGAAGTGTGAATACATATAGTCTTGTTGGAGCCAGAGATACGGTAACCACATAACATGCGTAATGGGGAAAAAAACTCACATAGTGTGATACCGTACAAGGAAGTATTTATTTAAAAAAAGATTAAAAAATGTACACTCACATTTGGAAGAACATCATAGGCATATCACAAAATGCAAGAGCGATGTGTGTAAATGGGTCCACCCGACGCGTTTCAACTAAAAAGTCATCATCTGGGGTGTGGACCCCCACAACAACACCGCTATTTATAGATGGAATGACCCCAGCTGGAGTGACCCCGGAAATTACATCACTTCCTGTTGGTGAACAGGAAGTGGCGGCTGCTATTTAAAATATCCCATTTGATCTCAAAAAATCTTCCCATAATATAGGATAATACTGCCAATGAATATTTATTAGATTGTGTTAGATCAATAGATAAATAAGCAGTATAGACATGGCCAGAACTTCTATATCAGCCATATAGAACAGGAAGCGCCATCCAAGCCTCTCTATGAAGACGAGGCTGGATGACATCACTTCCGCTCTGCACAGGAACATTGGAAAAGATCCCCAAGCCTCACTATGTCTGATATGGCACTGTTTTTTATGAGCCCAAACAAACACTTCCAGTGGTGGTGCTATGGGCAAAGCGCCTGATGTGTTATCGGGAGGTTGTGAGTTCGAATCCCCGCTTTGGCATGCCGAATTTGAAGTCAAATCAAACTGGGGTCATCCCTAAAAATCTAGAATGCTAATATTGGTTAATGTTCCAAAACCGACAAATTCAACTGTCAAACACAAACTAGCCATTTGAATGGTGACTAGATAGTTGACAAGTTGAAATGAGTATTAAAAGTATTAAAACATTTTATTAAAAAAAGGATAAAATTTTAAATTACTACAAAAATTTATGAAAAATCGTCCTTGGAGTCAAGATCTATTAATAAAAGCGTTAATATCCCACTCCACATTTAACCCCTGTGGGTGGTGAGTCTGTAACTCGTAAATCCAGAAAGTTTCGAGTCTGGAAACTCCTCTAGTGTTGGCCCCACCCCTCCATGGAGCAACATAACGGTCAATAATCAAGAATTGGGTCCCTGTTGGGTCACGGGCATGGTTTTGCCGATAATGCCGAGGGACCGTGTGTTTGACACTCCCAAACTTGATTAAGTTGATATGTTCGGTTACCCTGGTCGTGAATGACCTAATGGTCCGCCCAACATATTGTTTACCACATGGACATGTCAGTAAATACACAACATTAATAGTTGCGCATGTACAAAATGGTTTGATTGGATAGACCCGGTTAGTCGCTGTGGACCTAAATTCTTTACTGGCCTTTCTCCCACAGGTGTTATACTGGCATACAAGGCATTTCTTACAGGGGTAGTAGCCTGTCCAGTTATGAAAAAATGTTGGCCTAATCGGAGGATTAATGATGGTTGGTGCAATTTTACTTTTAAGTGAGGGCACTCCTCGGTATATCACTTTAGGTCTTTCTGGTAAAAGTGTACCAAGGATTCGATCATTCCTCAAGATACCCCAATGTTGTTCAAAAATAGCCTTGATTTGCTTGTGTTGGGTAGAAAAGGCTGTAAGAAAAGACCATCTAAAATTGTCTTCCCTTTCTCTTTGAGGTCTATCTGCTAACAATAGAGATCGGTCGATATTCAGAACCTTAGTCATCTCATTCTCGACATCTCGATTGTCATATCCCTTTTCAATAAACCGGTCTCTTAGAATGTCAGCTTGTATCCTGAAAGTTTCTGTGTCAGTACAATTCCTGCGGAGTCGCAGGAATTGACTTTTGGGAACGGATTTTAGCCAAGACTTATGATGGCAACTGTCTGTGGGTACATATCCGTTCCTATCCGTAGGTTTGAAATACGTACTGTACTTGAATTGATACTCAAACCTTTCTATTTCAAGATCCAAAAAATGGATTTTAGACTGGCTAAATTCGTATGTAAGTGAAATCCCTCTGTCATTCTCATTGAGCTCTGAGAAGAAATCTTCAAGAGATTCAGGGGTGCCAGCCTCCTGGTTTAAATATTTCAATGAGGCTGGTACCAATTTTTAAATTTCCTCATTACCAGGAAGAGAAGTCGCCTCTCTGTCTTGGATAGAGAGATCAAGGAATTAAAGGAAGGACTGCTTGTGTATAAAAACTCAGTTGAATACAATTCCTTGTCCTCTAACCTCCAGGCCCATTTGATCAAGGAGGATAAAGATCAAAAGGCTAAAAAACATAAAAAATACTCGCGGGATATAGGTGACTATAGGGCGGGTAAGGTATTCAGCTGGCAGAAAACCCCAGTACAGGATCAAACTATGGAAGTTAATTCTTCTAATATAGGAGCGCAGGCTCCTCTGATTGATTACCAGACCCAACCGAAACCTTCTATGAATAGGAGCCTACTACCTAGGGATCCTCCTCCAACCCAGGGTGGTCGCCCCCAAAATGTACATACCCCTAGGAACACACAGAAGGGTAGAGGACATAATTCTAATAGAAGGGGAGGGAGAGGACATAGAGGGAACCATTCTAACCCTGACGGTCATTATTATGATCGTGAGCCATCCTATCAGAGGGGGTCTCCCTATTATAGGGGATCACCCGCTAGATATCAAGACCACCATAATGGTTACCTTAAACCATCCCACTATAGTCATCCACCAACATCCACTTATAACAGATATTCTCCACTTCAAGATCAGTATAATGATGGAGTATATCCGTATCCAAATGCCGAGTATGATCAGCCTTCCTATGGATATCAACAACCAATCTCCCAACCCCGCCCAAATCAGGGTTTTCACGAGGACCCCCCAGGGAGAAAAAGGGGCCGAGACCCAAGAGAGGGTCCAGAGGAGGGAGGAGGAGCCAGAGACGAAAAGCGAGGGCGAACATAATCTGTAAAGGAGTGTTCAACCTGAGTAGTACTGTTTTAACACATGAAGAAAAGATTGTTTTGGACAAGGGTCTCAAATTTGCTCCCCCGCGGAGGTTGAACAAATTTGACACCTTTGTCGACATTCATAAGTACATTAGGAAGATTAACATACAGCGCTATATTACTTCCAATCCTACTAGAAGTATAGCGAGGGCAGCTACGTCAGGTACTGTCCATTCAGGTTTATCCAATCCATCCCTGTTCAACCCCCCTAACCAGCTTGCTCCAGCAATAAACATGTTTAGAGATCTGGTATTGAAAGATCTTGCCAAATTACCTCCTAAACGAGTTTTCAATAATCCTTTACCTAGTCAGGGTCTTAAATCCTTGTGTGACAATAAGGATCTGGTTATCCGTCCCGCTGACAAAGGCGGAGGTATTGTATTGCTGGACAAACAGGACTATATGGGGGAGATGTACAAAATTCTGAGTGATCAGGATACGTACAAAGAGCTACCCAGTAATCCGACATCTAAATTCAAGAGACAATTAACCAGTCTTATCGCTCAGGGTTATGAGTCCTCAATTTTAAATAGTAAAGAAAAATTGTTCCTTGTTCCTTTAGCCCCCCGCATTCCTGTTATTTATTATTTACCTAAGGTTCATAAAGATTCCCTTCATCCCCCTGGACGTCCCATCATTAGCGGGATAGATTCCGTCACCTCTAGAATTGGTAGGTACATTGATTTCTTTTTGCAACCATCTGTACGCAAAACTCCATCCTACCTTAAAGACACGAAGGATGTGATTAAACGCCTGTCTGCTATCACCTTTGAAGGCGATTTGATTATGGCCACAGCGGATGTGGCATCCTTATACACCTGCATTCCTCATCAGAGAGGAATGGAGGCTGCTAAGGATTTTCTAAATAGGGATGTCACTCTCGCTAAACCTCAGGTGGATTTTATAGTTGATTTGTTGGAGTTTGCCACCCAACATAATTATTTTTGGTTCGATGGTCGCTTTTATTTGCAGCATAAGGGAGTTGCGATGGGAGCAAAGTTTGCTCCCAGTTTAGCAAACCTTTTCATGGCCAAGTGGGAGGAGGATGCCGTCTATGCCCTGGAACACCCGCAGTTAATTATGTGGGCCAGGTACATAGACGACATCCTCCTCCTTTGGGCTGGCACCCCTGAATCTCTTGAAGATTTCTTCTCAGAGCTCAATGAGAATGACAGAGGGATTTCACTTACATACGAATTTAGCCAGTCTAAAATCCATTTTTTGGATCTTGAAATAGAAAGGTTTGAGTATCAATTCAAGTACAGTACGTATTTCAAACCTACGGATAGGAACGGATATATACCCACAGACAGTTGCCATCATAAGTCCTGGCTAAAATCCGTTCCCAAAAGTCAATTCCTGCGACTCCGCAGGAATTGTACTGACACAGAAACTTTCAGGATACAAGCTGACATTCTAAGAGACCGGTTTATTGAAAAGGGATATGACAATCGAGATGTCGAGAATGAGATGACTAAGGTTCTGAATATCGACCGATCTCTATTGTTAGCAGATAGACCTCAAAGAGAAAGGGAAGACAATTTTAGATGGTCTTTTCTTACAGCCTTTTCTACCCAACACAAGCAAATCAAGGCTATTTTTGAACAACATTGGGGTATCTTGAGGAATGATCGAATCCTTGGTACACTTTTACCAGAAAGACCTAAAGTGATATACCGAGGAGTGCCCTCACTTAAAAGTAAAATTGCACCAACCATCATTAATCCTCCGATTAGGCCAACATTTTTTCATAACTGGACAGGCTACTACCCCTGTAAGAAATGCCTTGTATGCCAGTATAACACCTGTGGGAGAAAGGCCAGTAAAGAATTTAGGTCCACAGCGACTAACCGGGTCTATCCAATCAAACCATTTTGTACATGCGCAACTATTAATGTCGTGTATTTACTGACATGTCCATGTGGTAAACAATATGTTGGGCGGACCATTAGGTCATTCACGACCAGGGTAACCGAACATATCAACTTAATCAAGTTTGGGAGTGTCAAACACACGGTCCCTCGGCATTATCGGCAAAACCATGCCCGTGACCCAACAGGGACCCAATTCTTGATTATTGACCGTTATGTTGCTCCATGGAGGGGTGGGGCCAACACTAGAGGAGTTTCCAGACTCGAAACTTTCTGGATTTACGAGTTACAGACTCACCACCCACAGGGGTTAAATGTGGAGTGGGATATTAACGCTTTTATTAATAGATCTTGACTCCAAGGACGATTTTTCATAAATTTTTGTAGTAATTTAAAATTTTATCCTTTTTTTAATAAAATGTTTTAATACTTATTTCAACTTGTCAACTATCTAGTCACCATTCAAATGGCTAGTTTGTGTTTGACAGTTGAATTTGTCGGTTTTGGAACATTAACCAATTTTAGCATTCTAGATTTTTAGGGATGACCCCAGTTTGATTTGACTTCAAATTCGGCATGCCAAAGCGGGGATTTGAACTCACAACCTCCCGATAACACATCAGGCGCTTTGCCCATAGCACCACCACTGGAAGTGTTTGTTTGGGCTCATAAAAAACAGTGCCATATCAGACATAGTGAGGCTTGGGGATCTTTTCCAATGTTCCTGTGCAGAGCGGACGTGATGTCATCCAGCCTCGTCTTCATAGAGAGGCTTGGATGGCGCTTCCTGTTCTATATGGCTGATATAGAAGTTCTGGCCATGTCTATACTGCTTATTTATCTATTGATCTAACACAATCTAATAAATATTCATTGGCAGTATTATCCTATATTATGGGAAGATTTTTTGAGATCAAATGGGATATTTTAAATAGCAGCCGCCACTTCCTGTTCACCAACAGGAAGTGATGTAATTTCCGGGGTCACTCCAGCTGGGGTCATTCCATCTATAAATAGCGGTGTTGTTGTGGGGGTCCACACCCCAGATGATGACTTTTTAGTTGAAACGCGTCGGGTGGACCCATTTACACACATCGCTCTTGCATTTTGTGATATGCCTATGATGTTCTTCCAAATGTGAGTGTACATTTTTTAATCTTTTTTTAAATAAATACTTCCTTGTACGGTATCACACTATGTGAGTTTTTTTCCCCATTACGCATGTTATGTGGTTACCGTATCTCTGGCTCCAACAAGACTATATGTATTCACACTTCCTGGTGTTTACGGGAATTTGCGGTGCCGACTGATATGCGGATTCAGGACCAGCTGGATACACCTTGCTGACTGATTATTTAAGCCTGTTTTGACTTGGGTGGTATACACCTTACCAAGTCAATACCATCTGGTAAGCCTCCTCCTTATAATCGGTGGTGGTGTCTCTATCCTTTCACAGAGAGGGTCATATCCATGTGGGACTCTTTTTTTCAACCTTGCAGTTTTTTCTACACTTTTGGACTGTTATTTGTGTGTGGTCACAATAGAGGACTGTTTTGTTCTGATTTATTTACATATAATATATTTTTTTTCACGGATCACACTCAGTCACTTGGTGTCACTGAAATTAATATATATGCATGTTTGCAACATTTGTTATGTTTTGTTAACTGACTCTTTCACAAAAATAAGCGCTACACTTTTTCATATTCACCAGTTTTTGCTTTGTCTCAGCTGTGTTGGCAGCTAATTTTTGTGTTCACTCATTGCACAGCGCAGTATATCCCATATCTAATTTTTTGCCCATCATCAGTGTCACCTATCAGTTCTGCCTATCAGTGCCCATAAGTGCCGCCTATCAGTGTCCATCAGTGCCGCTTATCAGTGCCCTTCAGTGCCACCTCTCAGTACCCTTCAGTGTCACCTCTCAGAGCCCATCAGTGCCACCTATTACTGCCTCCTCATCAGTGTATACCAGTGCCGCCTCATCAGTGGTAACCTTCCTGAGACAGGATCACTGCAGTCACCTCTGGTTTGAGTACACTTCTCCCAGGTCCTCCAGGGGGCTAGCCTCACTCCAGGGAACACTTGGCCTGGCCCTTAAAGCCCTTTTATAACCCGCTCTAGCCTTCACCACCATAAGGGTCAGGATGTCTACAGCTGGCTCTTCTGGGTGCAGGTCTAGCCCTCCCTGCCCTCTAGCCTTGTTCATGGCCTCCACTAGCTGACTACATCTGCCTGATGGTAAGGTCTCTGGCTCCTGTGCCCCAACTGTAATATGGCTCCTTCCAACTTGGCTTTTGTGGGTGTACCAGCCCATTACATCACTACAGGAGGGCTCTTAAAGTGGAGTTCCAGTCTCCCAAAAACTTTTTTTTTTTTAAAGATTGCTCTGTATTTGTGCAAACATGTACATGAACATTTAGAACATGTCATATGTGTTGCACTTTTACTTTCTGTAAAAATTGATTATTACTTACAGATTTTGGAAGCAGGCAGGTTCCATATTAGTTTTGGGCATCTAAAGCCCTCCTGTCTTCATTTCCGGGATTTCCATGCAGCTGGCTACCCAGCATGCACCTCCCGATCTCACGCATTGCGCAGTAATGCCTCTGTGCAGCTCTCTTTCTTTCTGACAGGTTGCCAACGCGAGATTTCGACAGTAGGCAATTTGCAAGGACTCTTGGGATACATGACACCACTATCCCGTGAACCCTTGCGAATCGCCCAGTGACATAATCGCCTAGGTGGGGACTTCCGGAAGTGCAGGAGAAAGAAAATTAAAAAAGGTATTTCCATTAAAAAATAAAATAAAAATTAGCATTGGGAAAAAGATGAGCTAAGGGGATACCATAGTAGAGAGAAAGTGCATAAATGGTGTGGAACTCCGCCTTTGACTAAAAGAGACCTAGCACTTGATTACACTAGTCTCTGTTACCAGCACTATTCTGAGACAGAGCCACCTAGTGGCAGACTAGCTAACTGCACCTGCTAGCCCTAAATGTACAATATATGTAAAGTGCTGTGTAAATTGTCAGTGCTGTATAAGTATCTGTAATAAATAATACATTTTAATTCAATGCAGAGTTATGGTGTGAACAGGGCACACACAAAAAACTTTTTTTTTCTATTTGTCCTTGCTTTGGGCCTGCATTGATCTATGCAGATGGATGCAGCTCAAAAGACACAGTGGGAACAAACCCTTCCCTAAACAACCTTTTTTTAAAGCTGCCTCTTGTTGCCCAGAGGTACATGTGAATGGGGTTAAAACTGCATGTTACAGTTAATTGCATAATGAAAGTCAAAAGGCCCTGTCAAAACTTTCAAATGCTTATGCAGAAATATTTCTCTGGGGTTCTGCGGTTAAGCATGCCAGCTATCAAGAGACAGACTTTAGGGATATATCACTGCTGACAAGCAGATAGAGCCAGCTCTGCGGGACATTGAAGGAATAGAGGATGCAGGGAGCCTAGCTGTCAGTCCAGCCAGGTATCCACATATCAATGTGATTCTGCTCTATTATGAAAAACACAGCCCAAGGAGTCAGTCCTAGTGCTCATGACAATCTATACCTATATGTACACTTGCAGAAACCCTATAAAAAACAAAAAATTATGTACTGGAAAAAATTAGACAACAGTTCTTTTAAAGGGATTTTGTGGTTTACATTGGCTCCCCAGATAGCAAGCAATTTTGCTTCATGTTTGAAAATGACTTGCTAAGCTATTGCTAGACTTGCCAGGCTTCACAAGTTTGTTGCACAATTGCAGCAAGTCCGCATTGCATGACTCCAGATCAACTTTCTTTGCAAACATTCTGCAACTCTGCTGCAAGTTCTGGTTCAGTTATGTTGTGCAATAGTCATCCCACCACAGGGGGCACTGTGGCTGAATTTTCATGCTGTAGACTTGCAGAGCTCTTGCTGTAGACTCACCACTGCAACTTTGCTCTTGTTAGAGACGTGCCACGCAAATTTGCTACAAATTGGAAAAGTGTCAACTAGAACTTGTGCTTCAAGTGC
Source organism: Rana muscosa (assembly GCA_029206835.1). Classification (NCBI taxonomy): domain Eukaryota; kingdom Metazoa; phylum Chordata; class Amphibia; order Anura; family Ranidae; genus Rana; species Rana muscosa. The sequence continues at coordinate 253,254,238 of CM055121.1, read as the reverse complement.
TCTGCAAGTAAACAACTTACCAGTGAAAATGTGCAGCAAGTTAACAGATTTACAATTAAACACTGCCACAAATTTGTTAAAAGTTATCCTTGCTATCTGGGTCATTCATTTTTGGCACCAACAGCTTGGCACTGGTTATTTATGGCATTGAAAAAAAACAACTTTTTTTATCCAAGCTTTAACCAGACACCGATAAAAGTCTCAAGACTGCTATATACTGCTGAACAGAAAATGTATTTAGCAGTTTATATTTACTAAAATAATTGCATTTTCCTGTTCTGTGTACCGTGTGAGACCAGATATAGTGAATGCAGGCTCCTGGGTTTAGTAACACTTTAACTTTGTGAAGGGTCGCTCCCTCCAACAAGCATTTAAATCCTTATCAAATGCAGCTGGAAAAAAAAAAAAACAGCAATTGTATTTAAAATTAAAAGGAAAGACAACAGCTGGACCTAGAAGATAGGAAAGGAGGGTATGGAACTGGATGGGGTGCACCTAGTGAGACAGACTCAACCGTGACAGAGGCTTTCGGAGGGGACTGAATGCCAGCCTCTTGCTTACTGACTATGGGCCCTGGTTTGTTAAGGGAAACCTTTGTTTCAGCTCTCCATGTCCTCTTATGTCTAAGTCCCCCTGTGTCTATTAGGGGAACAGGGTAACCAGGCAAATGGGACAGTTATATTTATCCACAATATCTCCCAGGAAATATACGAAGACTATTCCTGGTTTATTTAATTCTAAACTATTCATGTTAATTGAAAGAGCTGATCACATTGGCCTCTGTACGATGTAGGAGACAGATAGTCTGCTACTGGTGGTCTCCTGCTATTGTGTGAAGGTGTCCTGTGTTTATACTTATGATAATGTGTATTGTAGTTTGTGAGCTAGGAGACGACAAGTCTGACCTGGAAGGCTGACCTAGGCTGGTTAAATGACTAGTTAATTAGCTCATGTTAATTTATGTTTCTGGTTACAGTGTGCATTGTTAGGGTAATATGAACAGAAGGGGGGGAACCTCCTTTTCAAGTGTATAAAAGCCTGTATTCTTGTTCAAATAAACAGTTCCAGCTTTGCAGCCAAATGAGTCCTGCCTAGTTCTTGGTTGTAATATGCGGCTATAATATCTAATATCTATATTCAGACTGGAGGAAGCGGTATATGACGGAAGCACTCAAGCAGGGTGTGGGACATTCTGTTACACCTGGGGTGCCAGATATCACCATTGAGATATAGGATGTGGTGGTCCATGAAGGTCCAATGGGTATGGTGTCAAGGGGCTGGCCAGCAGTCTCTGGTGCAGCTTGGGGTGTCCACCAGAAAGGAAAAGAGAGAGGTGGGAGAGCCCTTATATAGTAGTAAGTTGGCCCAAAATGATAATAGATGGTTCAAAAGGTTCAACAATAGGAAAAGAAAACAGAAAAAGAAATTACATCTGTGATTTTAGGTGCTGAAAGCGGTACCATTATTTTGCATGGAAATTTGGCGTTTTATATTGTAGGCCTGCAATTCTTAGAAATAACTCACTTAAATCTGTCCAAACAGGAGTCTAGTAGACATCACGGGTATGATAAAGTTTGAAACACAAAATCATAAATTATAATATAATAAATAACTATAAATAATTATAACAAATAATAATGTAATAATAATAAAAATTATTCACTAATGTAATCAAATCAAAAACACAGAAATTTGCTCAGTTGCAGAATTATCGCTGTCATTAGATTTAGTGTTTGATGACGAATTTCCCCACAAATTGCTATCGCTCAATTCTGCAAGTGATTCTAATTTATTATCGCTGTTTTTTAGCTGGTCTAAAACCACTTTTGACTTAAAGGGACACTTTTTGGTTGCTATGGACAATCTCCAGTTTCCAGGCAGAAAAAACTGTATTTATAATATAAAACTGCATGCAGGGCACTGGACAGACCACTAGGGACAAAGGGGATGTGTAATTATTTTATACAGTACTATAATCAGTAAGATTACAATGTACTGTATGTATTGTGTGTTTTGACTTTTTTGAATTAATCTCCCTGGTAATTGGCTGAGACAGCAGTGGGAGTCAATAATCATACCGCCAGGGAGGTTAAAAGCAGCGGTGCTCTGTCAGATTAGCAAACCTGTGAGATCAGCAGGCTTGACGCTGCTTTTAAAATTCAACATCAGAACAGTGTCACGGATTTCAAAACACTGTATTTCACTATATAAGCTCAGTTTACTGGCAAAAAAATAAGTGTAAAATGCAAGACTTGGCTGGGTGTAAAAAGATGTCCGCTGCCGCCTTCTGACTGTAGGCTTACTGCAGCCGAGTGCGGGGTGTACCAAGATGGCAGTGACAGAACGTCCTTTCCGTTACCTATTTTGATGGGTAGTGGTATTCTTATAGAACGCCGGCGCTCCTGGACCCTCCCTCCTGCCAAGTGCCCCCAGAGCAAGAAGCTTGCAATGGGAGCTCTCGAGCCACGGCTCGGTTCAACCCATTCTCTTCACTGGCTGTGATTAACAGCAGCGGGAGCCAATGACTCCCACTGCTGTCTCAGCCAATTACCAGGGAGAGTCTCCGGATAACCAAGGCTCTTGTGCACATTGCTGGAGGAAGATCGGGCTCATTGGATGGTTTGACAGTTTGGTTGAGAGCACAACCAATGTGACAGTTAGCAATCCTGGCATGCCGGGAATGTAACTGCTTTTTTAAATCGATGGGTTTACTTCCGCTTTAAGTCGCACATATATGAATGGTTATCATTGGAAAACATGGGGAACGACTTGTCACACGACTTTTATGTCCAAAGCCACATGACAAGTCGTACAAATGTGAATGGAGTGGAAAAAAATACATTGTATCTAGTAACAATGTAGACATTTTAAGACACTGTAACAATTGTAGACACTTTAATGCCGCGTACACACGATCGGACATTCCGACAACAAAACCGTGGATTTTTTTCCGACGGATATTCGCTCAAACTTGTCTTGCATACACGTGGTCACACAAATGTTGTCGAAAATTGCGAACGTCAAGAACGCGGTGTCGTACAACACTACGACGAGCCGAGAAAAATTAAGTTCAATGATTCCGAGCATGCGTCGAATTGATTCCGAGCATGCGTCTAATTTTTGTGCGTTGAATTGTGTACACACAGTCGGAAATTTCCAACAACAACTTTTGTCCGATGGAGCCTACACACAGTCGGAATATCCGACCAAAAGCTCCCATCGAACATTTGTTGTCGGAAATTCCGAGCGTGTGTACGCGGCATAACAATGGCCTATATCAGGGGTGCCCAACCAGTGGCCCGGGGGCCACATGTGGCCCGTGGAGCCCTCTGATGTGGCCCACGACCTCCTGCTCTGGGATGGAATAGAATGGAAGACTGTTATTAAAGGTAAGTTTATTACTAAAATCCCAGTGTATATAGGGGCATATATGTTCTGCAGTGGTTACTGGGCTGCTTTCAAACTGATCTGCAGGTGCAGGTTACCTTCACTGAGCCGTAGACCCCAAAGGGCCCTTTGACATGGTCAGTCCGACACAATTGGACCCTCCATTCACCTCTAAGACGTAGCAGATATAAATGGACTTGTGTCCGTTTACAAACGCCTACCTCCAATCCAATCTACAAAAAAAGAAAAAAGTAGAGTGGGCTCTATAGAGTAGAGTGGGCTGCCATCCACCCGCTCCGCTCATTGTGGCCCGCGACCGGTTACCAAGTCGCTTAGGTGGCCCTCGCTCTTCAAAAGGTTGGGCACCCCTGGCCTATCTCATGGAACAAAAGTTTCTAAAATGTCAGATTACAAGCAAAATGCTCATTTTTTTTATACAGGCATTGTAGACATCACCACTTACCATCATTGTAGCCTTGACACTTCTCTTTTGGTCTGCACACCATAGCACATGAAATGTGACCCTCCTGCCCAGGATTGTCTTGTCACAGCCGCTAACTCCATTGTCTCCACGTCCTCACTTAATAAAGATGAGTGCGATTGAATTTTTTTTAGCGCCCACCTGTCCCATATGGCAGCTAATGAATAATTACACTGTCTACAAATCAACACATATCCTTGCCACGCTGAAAGGCACAAAACACTCGCTCTGTATGTGGGATAAAATACGGCATTATGGAGAACATTTTACAAAGACAACGGGGCCAATTTTTATTACTCAACAATTCATGTCTTTGGAAAATGTTCATTATTACAAGTTGTACGTCGCTGGTAGTGACTGCAGTGAGTCATACTAGAGACATATCATTATTTCCTAAGATACTGGACTTGCATGAAATAAATACAATACAAGGAAAGTCGTTTTAAAACATTAGTTGGAATGGCTGAAACCTAATATTGTAAATAGGATCCCATGTCAAAACAAAGGATTTCCTCCAGTTTAGATTGATGGCGCTATGTAGGCCCAACGTGCTTCCTACACTAAATATTATGGCTGCACTCTGTACTTTTTGCATCTGTAAATTGTCATTTGCTGTGTAAATTATGTTAAACATTATTTAAAATATTAAAGCAACCAAAAAGCAACCCCCGTATTATGTCAGGTTACCAGTTCCTAGATATGGTGGCTGCATTGGTTTTCTTTTTTAGGCTTTCTTTCTTCTATTTTCTTCTGATGATCCAGCCAGTGAGTAGACATGTGCACTGCCGGAAAATGTTGTTTGTTTTCATTTTCGTTTAATTAATTAATTAATTTATTTTTCGGGAAATGTGAAAATTCGTAAATTCGAAATTCGTAAATACAAAATTTCGAAAATTCGCAAACTCAACATATAGAACATTCGGAAATCCGGAAATTCGGAAATTCGAAAATTAACAAATTCGTTAAAAAAACGAATTTGGAACTAAATGAATTGCACATGTCTACCAGTAAGTCTGTTGTTTTTTCAAAAGAACGAGCTCTCTTCCAGATGTTTCAGTTTACAGGGATGAGACAAACTATTATGTCGCGTACACACGACCATTTTTTATGACGAGAAAAATGAAATTTTTAAAAATGGTCGTGAAAAACAGTTGTGTGTGGGCTCCAGATCATTTTTCTTGACGAGAAAAATGGGCGAAAAAAAAATTAGAACCTGCTCTATTTTTTCTCGTCGTTTTTCACGTCGTTCTTTTTAACGTTGTGAAAAACGGTTGTGTGTATGCTTTTAGGAGGGGGAAAAAAAACGCGCATGCTCAGAATCAAGTATGAGACGAGAGCGCTCGTTCTGGTAAAACTAGCGTTCGTAATGGAGATAGCACATTCATCACGCTGTAATGGACTGAAAAGCACGAAGACTGAAAATCGCGAATCGTCTCTCACCAAACTTTATTAACACGAGGATCAGCAAAAGCGTCCTAAAGGGTGGCGCCATTCGAATAGAACTTCCCCGTTATAGTGCCGTCATACGTGTTGTACGTCACCGCGCTTTGCTCAAGCATTTTTTTTTCATGAACGTGTGTATGCAAGGCAGGCTTGAGAGGAAACACGAAAAATCACGTAGAGAAAAACCTTGTTTTTTTTTCCATGACATGAATAACGGTCGTCTGTATGCGGCATTAAACTCTGAAGCCCTGTACACACGAGCGAGAATCCCGTCGAAAAAAAACTTTGGTTTTCTCGACGGGATTCCTGGCAAGCTTTTCTTGCCAAGCCCTGTGTACACACGCACATTCAAAAGAACCGCCGTTCTTTTGAATGGCAAGAACGCGGTGACGTCATCAACTACGATGAGCATGCGCTCGTCACATTCAATGCCGTCGCCGCCATCTTGCTTCACCCTACACCACCCTTGTATGCTACCTCGCATGCGTCGAAGTCTCATCGAGCATGCACGGGCTTACCTGGGGACAGATAAGCATGTAGCCTCGTACACACGCACGGTTTTCTCGTCGGGAAACAGGCCGACGAGAATCCCGAAGAGAAAATAGAGAGCAGGTTCTCTATTTTTCTCGTCGAGTTTCCCGGCAGTTTTCCCGACGAGAAACCATACACACGGCCAGTTTTCTCGGCAAAAATCTCTCCCAGCAGTTTTCTTGCGGAGAAAACTGGTCGTGTGTACGAGGCTTGACAGGTGTGCTAACAATGATCAGCTTTTATTTATTTATGTTAAGCCTTAATCCTAAAAGGAAAAACAAACTGTTTGCTGTAACTAATTACACGTTTTGGCAATAACAGCTACGACTAAAGCCCCTTTCACACTGAGGCGTTTTTACAGCGTTTTCGCGCTAAAAATAGCGCTGTAATAACGCCTGAAATAATCCTGCCCCAGCATTCTCAATGTGAAAGCCCTGAGGGCTTTCACACTGAGGCGTTATGCTGGCTGGGCGTTGGAAAAAATCCTGCAAACCGCTTTTTTAGAGCAACTTTAGGGCGCATAAAATAGCGCTGTAAAAACGCCTATCCCCATTGAAATGAATGGGAACCGCGGTAAAAACGCGGTAAAAACGCATAGGCATAAGTGTTGTTTAAAAAAATAGCGCTATGCGTATGCGTTTTTACCGCGTTCGCGCTATTTTTAGCGCGAACGCGGTAAAACTCTGTTAAAACGCATACGCGTTAGCGCTATTTTTACCGCGATCGCGGTAAAAACGCGGTAAAATCGCGGTAAAATAGAGGTACAAAATCCCATAATTTTTGAGCGTTTTTTCAACGCCTCAGTGTGAAAGGGGCCTAGTAGGCTACTGCCGAAACGCGTCAGAGTTATTGTTTTATTGTCACTCTGATGTACCAATAAACAACACTTCAAGGATTACAGGCTTGCCGGCTCTTCTTACTACTGTTGCATTCTAGTATGTTGGGACACATCGATCCTCGGCACCTGTGAGTGGATCGTACTACTACAACTAATTATAAAGTATGAGCTGCTTCAATTTGTTAGTGTATTTAAATCTGCTAGTACATCTAACACTCCCCCAGACTGACAATGCTGCTGTCCAATGCTGCTGCTGTGCTGCTGTGCTCCTTCCTCCAAAGTGGAGGCACTCTAATACAGGAGGTGTGTTACTGGTCAGATCACCAGGTGAAAACAGAGGGGAAAAAAAAGAAAACGGATGCAGCCACCACATATGATGATTGGTAAGTTGCAATATATTACATTTTTGGTTTTGGGTTTAATACCGTTTTAATTTAACCACTTCAATACCGGGCACTTTCACCCCCTTCCTGTACAGGCCAATTTTCAGCTTTCAGCGCTGTCACATTTTGAATGACAATTGTGTGATCATACAACACCGTACCCAAACCTAATTTTTATATTTTATTCCCCACAAATAGAGCTTTCTTTTGGTGGTATTTGATCACCTCTGCGGTTTTTTATTTTTACGCTCCAAATAAAAAAAGACCAAAAATGCTGAATTTTTTTTCTTTGTTTCTGTTACAAAACTTTGTAAATAAGTACGTTTTCACCTTCACTGAAGAACACTGATAAGGCGGTACTGATAGGCACTGATGAGGCAATACTGATTGGCACTGATGATGAGGCACTTACATGCAGCACTGATAGGTGGCACTGATGGGCACTGATAGGTGGCACTGATGGGCACCCATAGGCGGCACTGATGGGCACTCAGGTGGCACTGATAGGTGTCAATAGTGGGCACTGATGGGCGGCACTGATGGATGGTACTGATAGGCAGCACTTATTAGGAGGCACTGACAGGCAATCACTGATGGGCACAGAGTGCCATCCTAACGGGCACTGATTGCCACTGAAACTAAGGGGTTAATCCTCCGCATTGTGCAAAGGCTGTTTGATCCTGTCTTTTATGATCATCTCCTTCTTCCACTGTCCCCAATCCATCTCTTTACAGTATAGAGCCTTGGGGACAAGCTGCACACATGCTCAGTTTGGTGGGTATTGCTAGAGAGATATTTTTTTCTTGGGAGAGTGCATGTGATCAGCACAGGGCCAATCAGCACTGTCCAGATAGAGGGTCAGAGGTATTGCAGCCTCATAGGACAGTCAGAGGAGAGGGAAGACTCCGCCTACAAGCTTTAACCAGACACTGATATAAGTCACAAGACTGCTATATACTGCTGATGAGAAAAGGTATTTAGCAGTTTATATTTACTAAAATAATTGTATTTCCATGTTCTTTTATACTGTGGGAGACCAGATATAGTGAATGCAGGGCCCTGGGTTTAGTAACACTTTAAGGTTTTTAATTTTATGGTAATACTTTTTTTATTTTAAATTACATATTTTTAATCACTTCCCACCCAGTGCCCACCATATCAGAACTGTCCAGACAGAGGGTCAGGGGTCCTGCATTCTCATAAGACAATCATGGGAGAATGAAAACTCCTCCTACAAGCTTTAACTAGATACTAATAGAAGTCACAAGACTGCTATAAACTGCTGATGAGAAAAGGTAGTTAGCAGTTTATATTTACTAAAATAATTGCATTTCCATGTTCTGTGTACTGTGGGAGACCAGATATAGTGAATGCAGGGCCCTGGGTTTAGTAACACTTTAACTTTTAATCAAGCTGGGCAGTAAAAACAGGTAATTGAGCTGTTGTTTTACTCACTGCACAGATTGATAGGAGCAGACGCCATTGGCTCCCGCTGCTGTCAATCAAATTCTGTGATGAACGAGCACGCCGGGGGAGGGGGGGAGCGAGCCTGCACGAGTGCCTCCATGCGAAGGGGCTCCTGATGGGGGCACTCGCCAAAGAGGGGGAGCCAGGAGTGCGAGGGACCCCAGAAGAGAAGGATCGGGGCTGCTATGTGCACAGAGCAGGTAAGTATAACATGTTTGTTATTTTAATGGAAAAAAAAAGGTTTGATGTCGCTTTAAATTCATGAGGTTATTTTATTACTTAGTAAATGGATTTGAGACCGGTTTTGACTGCCACACAGGAGCCTTTAGACATCATAAGCAACTCTTTGGTTTTACAATGTGTACAGAAGCCATTGCCATGTATTATTGGCTTGTAAACAAGTCACAGGTGTCTTTTCAGTGAAGTTCTGCTTCAGTCTGTCTCTTAAGCCCCAGTTATTCTTCCATTAAATGCCTCCATATTGCCTCTCACACGGCGTAGAGAAGGTAGAGTGAAGGGTGTAGCAGATATTACTCATCCCCCCAGCAATTGATCCTTTGTTCCTCCACTCCTCCAGCAATTGATCCTTTGTTCCTCCACTCCTCCAGAAATTGATCCTCTGTTCCTCCACTCCTCCAGAAATTGATTCTTTGTTCCTCCACTCCTCCAGAAATTGATCCTGTGTTCCTCCACTCCTCCAGAAATTGATCCTGTGTTCCTCCACTCCTCCAGAAATTGATCATTTGTTCCTCCACTCCTCCAGAAATTGATTCTTTGTTCCTCCACTCCTCCAGAAATTGATCCTGTGTTCCTCCACTCCTCCAGAAATTGATCATTTGTTCCTCCACTCCTCCAGCAATTGATCCTTTGTTCCCCCAGTCCTCCATAAATTGATCCTTTGTTCCTCCACTCCTCCAGAAATTGATCCTTTGTTCCTCCACCTCCCCAGAAATTGATCCTCTGTTCCTCCACTCCCCCAGCAATTGATCCTCTATTCCTCCACTCCCCCAGAAATTGATCCTTTGTTCCTCCACTCCTCCAGCAATTGATCCTTTGTTCCTCCACTCCTCCAACAATTGATCCTCTGTTCCTCCACTCCTCCAGCAATTGATCCTTTGTTCCTCCACTCCCCCAGCAATTGATCCTTTGTTCCTCCACTCCTCCAGCAATTGATCCTCTGTTCCTCCACTCCTCCAGAAATTGATCCTTTGTTTCTCCACTCCTCCAGCAATTGATCCTCTGTTCCTCCACTCCCCCAGAAATTGATCCTGTGTTTCTCCACTCCTCCAGAAAAGTCTCGCTTTCAGATTGCTGTACTGCAGGGTAGTCTTCACAGTCACGATTGCAGACTGACAGCAGTGAGAGCCAGTGGTGTGGGGGATGGTCTATGTGGACAGCTTTACCTTGGATCCCTGCATACTTAGATGTGCCTCTTTTAATCATCAACCATGTGAGTTGGTAAATGTTGTACCTTCATTAAATGTAACCATATTTCTACACTTAGAGGCGCCTCTCTTCTCTTTTATACTCCGTTGTGACATAACTCTACTTGTATATCAAGACATCGCTTGTATATCAAGTCAAAATGTATTTAAAAATGTTGTTTGTCTTGCAAAACGCTCTCAAACCAAGTTACTCTCAAACCAAGGTTTTACTGTATTTGGAACTCCGTGACACTGTTCTGATGTTGAATTTTAAAAGCAGTGGCAAGCCTGCTGATCTCACAGGTTTGCTAATCTGACAGAACACCGCTGCTTTTTAAAATTCAACATCAAAACAGTTTGATGGATTTCAAAAACAAGTGTAAAATGCAAGACTCCGGTGGGTTTAAAAAGGTGTCTGCTTGCCGCCTTCTGGCTGTAGGCTTACTGCGGACGAGTGCGGGGTGTACAAAGATGGCCGTGACGGAACTTCACTTCGGTTTCATTTTCTGATGGGTAGCGCTATGATGATAGAACACCGGCATAGGGGGACCCTCTCAGTGTGACATTTCTGGACTTGTCTGAACCTTTTTTTCAAGCCAGAGCTATACTTGATAGAGTGCTGAAGACCATCCACCATAAGGAAGACTCCAGGTGACCGACTAGGAGAACCCAGCAAAAAAGGTACATATAAGGGGATTATAAAAAAAAAGAAGTGTTGGAGGGAAGAGCTAAAAGGGTGAGATTTGGGAACAAGAACGTAACCATAAATGTCAACCATCAAGTCAAACAGCTTGACATTTTACATTGAAAGGCCAGTAATCCTCTGTGTGTCTCTCATGACAGGTTTCCTTTAGCCCAGTGATCAAAACTCAGATCTTTTTTTTTAAGTCCTGCAAGAAAAAGTCAACTTGCCTTCCTGAAATACGGTAACTGAAATTATTTGCAAATTAAGTATTTACTACTAAAACACACCAGAATTGCACAATTTCCAAAGCCATCCGCTTCTAAAGAGCTTTTTCTATCGACCCAACTTTTGAGGGGGGTCTTCTCTTTTCCACCCTTTGTTATCAGGAAGAAGCCTTCAGTTTAAAAATAAATATCATTCATTAAATCTGATATGAGGAAATGAAGAGTAGACAGCAGCCCATGTACAATTTTAAATATTTCTACACGATTCTTCCTAAGGGCTCTTTCACATGGGGCGGATCAGTCATGATCTGCCCCGTGAAGCTCCGCTTGCTCAGCGGGGATCGCTCAGTTGATCCCCGCTGAGCCGGCGGATGGCTGGGCGGTCCCCGCACACTGTGCAGGGACCGCCCTGTCAGAGCGCCGCTCTCCCCTATGGGGAATCGGATGACGACGGACCGTAGAGTCCGTTGTCATCCGATCCGCTCCGCCGACGGAAGGAAAAATAGGGTTTTCCTCCGTCACACTTTGGCGGAGCGGGTCGGATGTCAGCGGACATGTCACCGCTGACATCCGTGCCTCCATAGGGCTACATGGAGCGTCCGTCCAGGTCCACCTAAAAAACTGACAGGCGGACCTGATGGACCCTCCGTGTGAAAGGGGCCTTATAATATGATCCAGGCTGACAAAACCCCATGGCGTTGAGAGCAAATCTCTTTAATCTTCCATGGTGACGGGGCATTCTCCACATGCTTTTACATGTCTTTACCTGACAAGGTGACCACAGCCTCAAAGGATGTAAGTAATTTTTATTTCTGTTTTATCTGATTAGTAGCTTTTTGGGGTTAAAGTGGATGTAAATCCCCCATACGCCCAGTGAAGTGAACAGCCTCAGATGATACACAGGAATGAACCAAATCTCCCTACATAAGTTTTACATGTATATCTGCTGTCATCACATTTATATACTGTGGGACCTTGGATTACAAGCATAATCTGTTCCAGGAGAATGCTCGTAATCCAAAGCACTCGCATATTAAAGCGAGTTTCCCCATAGAAGTCAATGGAAACTAAAATAATTTGTTCCGCATTGACTTCAATGGCATGCAATACCGCATGTGGCCAGAGGTGGCGGGGCACCGGAAAGGGACGGGGACAGCTGGGCTGAACTCAGAAAACCTCGGAAAGGCTCGGGAACGGAGTATTTCTGAGATTTTCCAAGCATTTCCGAACGGCTTCGATTGGCTCCGCTCGGCTCTGCTTGGCTCTGGCACCCCCCCCCCTACCTCAGGCCAAACGCGGTACTGCACACCGCTGTGGCTTGAATCCTGCTCGTTTTGCGAGACAACACTCGCAAACTGAGTCAGGTTTTTTAAAAATACAGTGCTTGTATTGCGAAGCGCTTGTTAACCGCGTTATTTCGAGGTTTCACTGTACTGTTTAGAAAGTTCAGATCACGTTAGGAAATTTTCTCTTCCTGTTTAACACAGAGTGTGATGTCTGGGCATACAGCCAAGATAGCTAAAATTGCTGATTGGAGGAAAGGCACACACCCCCTCTCATCATAGGCAGAGACTATCAGAGGTGTTTTGTAACAGGGCCAGCTCCCTGCTAATCTATTTATAGCATCCTCCCCTGACAGAAATGTCAGGCTTCTTTTATCTGATGTGTCCGAGAATGTGTCAGAAGTTCTCAGGCTGATAACAGAGGAACGGTTCAGAAGAGAGCTCTTTGAAGAGAGATAACAAAATCCTGCAGATATATGTGCCCAGCTCAAATTTCATGAATTGGGTTTACATCCACTTTAATTGCCTTTTAATACACTATAAGGACTCTCCCGTCTGCCTCTTTTCTCTTCCGGTGGCTACTAAGGCCCCCTTTGGGCCATTAGCCAGCCTTTTACAGCCGAACACCTCGGACTCCCATGAGCCACCACATCCTAAATCTTATAAAAAGCCAGACATAACAGACCAATGCTGAGAACTGTGGCCTACCCCATGGAGTGTTGCAGCTGCATGACATGGAACATGTCATGCATAGGATGCATTAAGGTGAAAAAACACAAGGGTTTACAACCCCTTAATGCCACCTGGCAGAGGTGCCATACCCCTCCACCCATACAGACAGCTTTTCTATGGCTTGTGCAGAGTTTTTGTTGTTCTGTAAACATCCTCCAACCATCCACCCTACATGCAAGTATGGACTGAGTAGTACACATATCGTTTCCACAGGAAAAAATATACCCCATGTCGCATTCAGCGGGCAGTACTGTCACCAAATGCGACCCTTTCAGATAAGTGGGGCTGCAGCGCAACTGCCCTGCTACCATGCTGTTGCGTTGCAGTGCTGCGGCCTTTTAAGGGTTAAAGCAGGCATCCAGGACATATCACCTCCGTACGTCTGTCAACTGCCCTCTGAAAAGCAATCCAGCATTAATTGCTTTTCAAAGGAGCAGCAATCTCAGCTGTAAGTTATTAGTTCTTATTGTTCAGCTCGCTTTATTTACACTCAATTGAGCTGTTCTGTGGTTGTGCCAAGCGGAGTTCTGTAGAGTACATAAAGTTCTCTGATGAGTTCTATTATAATTATTGTTATTACCATTTATTTATACAGTGTCCTGACATTCAATAGCACTTTCCACAAGAATGTACAGTATGCATACAATGTACCCAGGGCCGTTTGAAGGAATTTGGGGGCCCCAAGCAGATTGAGAATTTGGGGTGCTACTGATTTTTTTTTAAAAAGCGGGGGGGGGGGGTACTGCACAATTATTTAACTTTTTTTTTTTTTTAATTCAGAAGGGGGGGTGCTAACGCGGGACATCGACGCCAATCGCGGGAGGGGGGCCGCCAATATCGTGGGAGGGGGCCGCCAAATCGCGGGTGAGGGGGCCGCCAATCGCGGGTGGGGGGGCCGCCAATCGCGGGAGGGGGGGCCACCAATCGCGGGAGGGGGGGCCGCCAATCGCGGGAGGGGGGCCGCCAAACGCGGGAGGGGGCCGCCAAATCCGGGAGGGGGCCGCCAAATCGCGGGTGGGGGGCCGCCAATCGCGGGTGGGGGGCTGCCAATCGCGGAAGGGGGGGCTGCCAATCACGGGTGGGGGGGCCGCCAAATCGCGGGAGGAAGGGGCCGCCAATCGCAGGTGGGGGGGCCGCCAATCGCGGGAGGGGGGCCGCCAATCACGGGAGGGGAGACAGCTCTGCTGGGGCCCCAGGCCAGCTGGGGGCCCCAAGCAGTTGCTTGGTTTGCCTGTCCTGTTCCGACGGCCCTGAATGTACCAATACAGAGCCTAATGGAATATGGGAAAAATATGGGCTTGTTATAACCTTAGTCTAGCAGCAAACAGGACAGATATTTATCAAGCAACTCAAAGACAAGATTAGATGTGTAGCGCTACCCCCGCAGGAGCCGCTGGATAAGATGGATCCTCTTGTTCTTTTGCCTCAACCTTCTCAAGAACCTCAGCCTCTCTTGCCGCGTACACACGATCGAGATTCACGGCGGTGAAAACACTGCCGTGAATCCCGACAGGAAAAACGAGGAACGGCTTGTTCCCCTACACACGGCCGTTTTTCCCGTCATTTTTTCTCTTGTTCGAGAAAAACGACCGTGTGTAGGCTCCCCAGGCAGTGTTTCCCTATGGGAAAACTGCCACGGAAAAAAATGCAGTGAATCACGACGAGAAAAATTAGAGCATGTTCTAATTTTTCCCGTCATGATTCATGCCGTTTTTCTCGTTGGGAAAAATGACCAAAAGCCCACACACGGGCGTTTTTATTGTTAAAAAAAAAAATGTAATTTTTCCCGACGGGAAAAATGATCGTGTATACGCGGCATAAGTCTCACCTAGCTGAATTCAGACCCATAGAGCACCAAACATCTCACTGAACAATGCCTAGCAGCCAGGGTTTTTTTTCAGCGGGGACGCAGGGCATCGCAGTTCCGGCACCTCCAACACTGAATGTATGTAATGGCAAGGGGTGTGGGGTGTGCTGGAGGGTCTATTGATGCTGGCTGCTGGGGGATCTATTGTCACTAGTGGGGATCTGTGATTTAAGTGTAATGGTTGATAGACATCCCCCTATGCCAGTGATGGTGAACCTTGGCACCCCAGATGTTTTGGAACTACATTTTCCATGATGCTCATGCACTCTGCAGTGTAGTGGAGCATCATGGGAAATGTAGTTCCAAAACATCTGGGGTGCCAAGGTTCACCATCATCACCCTATGCAATTGCAATTATAATGTGAACTCCCAAAAAACAGCAGAAAAATGAATTTCACTGTGAACTTTCCAATGACACTTCTCATAAATCCATAACATACCTGCATGTTGTATGCAGCTCATCCATCAATTCACCTACATAGATTTCCCCAGGCAATCCCGGTCTGACCTGTAGCTGCTTCACCTGTTTTTTAAGAAAAGTTAAAAGGCAGAGCACATAACTTAGACTCCATCTGTCTCTCTTTGGAAAGAATGTATTTTTCCCCAAACAGTTCCCTTTATTTTCTTTTTTTTATAATGGTCTAACATTTAAGACTTCTGATGCCGCGTACACACGACCGTTTTTCATGACGAGAAAAATGCCATTTTTAAAAATGGTCGTGAAAAACAGTCATGTGTAGGCTCCAGAGCATTTTTCTCTAAAAGGAAAAATGCCTGAAAATTTTTTTAGAACCTGCTCTATTTTTTCTGGTAGTTTTTCACGTCAATAAGCGTATATTGATTGGTTTGCGCAAAAGTTATAGCAGCTACAAAATAGGGCATAGATTTATAGCATTTTTATTATTATTTTTTTACTAGTAATGGCGGCGATCTGCGATTTTTATTGTGACTGCGATTTTGCGGCGGACACATCACACGTTTTTGACACATTTTTGGGACCATTCACATTTATACAGTGATCGCTGCTAGAAAAATGCATTGATTGCTGTATAAATATGACTGTCAGGGAAGGGGTTAACACTAGGGGCCGATCAAGGGGTTAAATGTGTTCCCTGGTAGTGATTCTAACTGTGGGGGGAGGGGACTGACTGGGGGAGGTGACTGATGGTTGTCTCTATGTACAAGGGACACACCATCACTCTCCTCTCCCTGACAGGATGTGGATCTGTGTGTTTACACACACGGATCCACGGTCCTGCTCAGTTACTGGGCAATCGCAGCTGCCCGGCGGCCATCGCGGCCACCGGACACACGCATCGGGTCCCCAGTGATGCTGCGGGTGTGCGCCCCCTAGTGGCTTGGGAAGGCGCAACGTCATATGACGGCGGGCAGTGGACAATTGGCTAAAAAAAAATGTTTAGCTGCTGCTATAATTACACTTACTAATAGCAAGTATATATATACATTCATACACATTAAGCAGCATTTCATTAACAACTGACCATTAATAATTATATAATAAGAAAGGAATGTGGGACTTTAACCACTTTAAGGCCGGGACTATTTTTCAGACTCAGTGTTTACAAGTGTAGCGGGTATTTGAATTTCGGGGAGGCATCTGGGTGGTAGTGTAACCCAGATGTATTGATTGTTAGGGAATCTGAGACCCTTTTGTGGTTCTTGGAGGACTCTGGTGGTGTGAGGTTCCCTGCGGCCTGCAGGTGGCGCTGTTGCCCTGGGCCGGAGCTGAACACTCACCGCAAGACTGCATCCCTTTTTGTCCTTTCCTGGTGCTGGTACAGCGGGGCGGGGAACCTGCTGTGACGCAAAGGGAGAGGGGATAAAAGGGGCGGACGCCCTGACCTCAAGGTTCAGAGTTCGGAGTCGGAGGACGCAGCCGCGCCCAGGCACCTTCAGCCTGGGTGCTGGCGTTCCGGAGTTCCGGGCCCAGGTGCCCTTGTCCTGGCCGGAGCGGGAGATGGAGTCCATCTCAGGCACCTTTAGCCTGGGGTGAGGTACTATGGCGGAAGCCTGGAGCTCAGTACCTTTGTCTGAGTTCTGCGAGGGAGGAGGAATCCGAGGGGGCCCTAACTCCCTGGGTGCCCGTGTCTGAGACGAGGAGGCCGGTGAGCGGAACTTCTCCGGAGAGTCCAGCGCAGCATTGCTGGTCACGGAGAGGCCTCCAGTAACTGTCTTGGACGGATGTCTTCCCCCTGATAGGGGCTACGTTAGCGAAGGTAATCCATGTTCTGTTCAATATAGTCAGTGGCAGTGACTATTCGCCACTGGTGACACCACAGTGGTTAGCTCTAACTAAAAGAATTGTGCCTTGGCCTACTCCCCACAAAGACTGAAGTGGTATATGGGTCTCAACCTGTCTGTGCTGTATGACTATTTATTGAGAAGAATGAATACGAGTTGGACCTTTTTTTCAGTGTGTGGAACTCTGGTTACTAGGAGCAAAGGGAGTCAATCCGAGGAGAGGATTTGACTCTGGGACACATACACAAAACCCGATAGTTCTGGCCTTCACCTCTACACATTGGAGGACATGGGCCGTGGTGTATCTCATCCCTCCCCCCAGTATTAACCCCTAGACAAGACAAACAAGCCGTGAATGAGAAGGGGTGAGAGGGGTGAGGTCGCTACATGTGGGAGCTCGTCCGGGATGTGTAGTGTGTCTGAATTTGAACTTTGCTGTCCGGAGGAGTTCCGAGTAGGTCGGCCACATTGGCCAACGTGCCACGAGGCAAACCATAGCTGCGCAGTTCGTGGGCAGGCGGAGGAGGAAGCCCGCGAACAAATGCAGAGTGTGGGAGGAGTCTGGCCATGTGGAAGGACACGCGTGGAGATTCCGGCGCGAAGGGGTCAGTGCGCATTGGAGCAGCAAACAGTCAGGATGACTTCAAATACCCCGTGGATTTCTGCTTCTTCAATCACGGAGATTACTTCTTTTGCTGCCCCGATTACGGACACAGGAATAAGACTAAGGCCCCCGGGGGCGGTTGGCTCTGTATACCTGCAGAGACATAGAGGCCCTCGGTGTGATCTGTCCCGGCTGTTCGGGACTGGTGGTGCAGTTGAAGCCGTTCGGGCGATGTGAGGTCTGCAAAGAGTTCCTCTTCGAGGTGGGGCCATCCACAGAAAAGCCTCGCGCCTTCCACCTCAACTACCTCACAGGTAGGGATGAGCTTCGAGTTCGAGTCGAACTCATGTTCGACTCGAACATTGCCTGTTCGCCCGTTCGCCGAACAGCGAACAAATTGGGGTGTTCGAGGCAAATTCGAAAAATCTATGGGAGAAATCTAAAGTGCTAATTATAAAGGCTTATATGCAAGTTATTGTCCTAAAAAGGGTTTGGGGACCTGGGTCCTGCCCCAGGGAACATGTATCAATGCAAAAAGAAGTTTTAAAAACGGCCGTTTTTTCGGGAGCAGTGATTTTAATAATGCTTAAAATGAAAAAATAAAAGTGAAATATTCCTTTAAATTTTGTACCTGGGGGGTGTGTATGATATGCATGTGAAGTGGCGCATGTTTCCCGTGCTTAGAACTGTCCCTGCAAAAAATGTCATTTTTGAAAGAAAAAAATGCATTTAAAACTGACTCGCGGCTATTAATGAATTGTCGGCTCCCGGCAATACATACAAAAGTCATTGATAAAAAAAAAAAAAAAAAGCGTGGGGGTTCCCCAGAATTCAATTACCAGGCCCTTCAGGTCTGGAATGGATATTAAGGGGAACCCCGCCGCAAATTTTAAAAAAAATTGACGTGGGGTTCCCCCAAATATCCATTCCAGGCCCTTCAGATCTGGCATGGATTTTAAGGGGAACTCCACCCCAAATTTAAAAAAAAAATGGCGTGGAGTCCCCCTAAAAATCCATACTAGACCCCTTATCCGAGCACGCAACCTGGCCGGCCGCAGGGGAAAAGGGGGGGACGAGAGAGCGGCCCCCCCTCCCTCCTGAACCGTACCAAGCCACATGCCCTCAACATGGGGAGGATGTCCCCATGTTGATGGGGACAAGGGCCTCATCCCCACAACCCTTGCCCGGTGGTTGTGGGGGTCTGCGGGCGGGGGGCTTATCAGAATCTGGAAGACCCCTTTAACAAAGGGGACCCCCAGATCCCGGCCCCCCCCTATGTGAATTGGTAAGGGGTACATTGTACCCCTACCATTTCACGAAGAAAGCGTAAAAAAATGTTTAAAAAACCACACAAACACCTTGAAAAAGTCCTTTATTAAAAAAAAAAAAAAAACATTCCAGCGGTGAAATCCAGTGTCCCGCGGCGATCCCGATGTCCAGCGCTGTCCTTCATTGGTTGTGCCTGAGCGGACCTGATGGGGAACTCCCTCTCAGTATTTTAAATGTATAGACCCGCCCCTTCTAAAGTTCCCCATCAGGTCCGCTCAGCGGACCAGATGCGGAACATGAGAAGGGGCGGGTCTATACATGTATTACCAAAGTAAGAGCAGTTCCCCATCAGGTCCGCCCCCTCGGTATGTCGGACCCGCCTACGTCATTGGCTTGAGCGGGGAACTTCCTTCACTGTGTAATTTAAATTTACATAGTGAAGGAAGTTCCCCGCTCAAGCCAATGACGTAGGCGGGTCCGACATACCGAGGGGGCGGACCTGATGGGGAACTGCTCTCACTTTGGTAATACATGTATAGACCCGCCCCTTCTCATGTTCCGCATCTGGTCCGCTGAGCGGACCTGATGGGGAACTTTAGAAGGGGCGGGTCTATACATTTAAAATACTGAGAGGGAGTTCCCCATCAGGTCCGCTCAGGCACAACCAATGAAGGACAGCGCTGGACATCGGGATCGCCGCGGGACACTGGATTTCACCGCTGGAATGTTTTTGTTTTTTTTTTAATAAAGGACTTTTTCAAGGTGTTTGTGTGTTTTTTTTAAACATTTTTTTACGCTTTCTTCGTGAAATGGTAGGGGTACAATGTACCCCTTACCAATTCACATAGGGGGGGGCCGGGATTTGGGGGTCCCCTTTGTTAAAGGGGTCTTCCAGATTCTGATAAGCCCCCCGCCCGCAGACCCCCACAACCACCAGCAAGGGTTGTGGGGATGAGGCCCTTGTCCCCATCAACATGGGGACATCCTCCCCATGTTGAGGGCATGTGGCTTGGTACGGTTCAGGAGGGAGGGGGGCCGCTCTCTCGTCCCCCCCTTTTCCCCTGCGGCCGGCCAGGTTGCGTGCTCGGATAAGGGGTCTGGTATGGATTTTTAGGGGGACTCCACGCCATTTTTTTTTAAATTTGGGGTGGAGTTCCCCTTAAAATCCATGCCAGATCTGAAGGGCCTGGAATGGATATTTGGGGGAACCCCACGTCAATTTTTTTTTAAATTTGCGGCGGGGTTCCCCTTAATATCCATTCCAGACCTGAAGGGCCTGGTAATTGAATTCTGGGGAACCCCCACGCTTTTTTTTTTTTTTTTTTATCAATGACTTTTGTATGTATTGCCGGGAGCCGACAATTCATTAATAGCCGCGAGTCAGTTTTAAATGCATTTTTTTCTTTCAAAAAATAGGATTTTTATAACAGCTTACCTGTAAAATCCTTTTCTTGGAGTACATCACGGGACACAGAGCGACATAGTAATTACTAATGGGTTATATAGTTACCGTCAGGTGCTGGCACTGGCAACTTCCAAAACCGGAAGTACCCTCCCCTATATAAGCCCCTCCCATCCGGGAGCACCTCAGTTTTGTAGCAAAGCAATAAGTGTCCCCAAAGAGGGGCGGGAGCTCTGTGTCCCGTGATGTACTCCAAGAAAAGGATTTTACAGGTAAGCTGTTATAAAAATCCTATTTTCTTTCTCGTACATCACGGGACACAGAGCGACATAGTCATTACTAATGGGATGTCCTAAAGCAATGCCAAATGAGGGGGGGGATACACCATATATAAGCTGAGCGCTATCAGATATGAGGATCTTTTGCGGCCTGCAACACACTGCGCCCAAAGGCGACATCCTCCTGACTTCTAACGTCCACCTGGTAGGACCTAGTAAACGTGTGTACCGAAGACCATGTTGCGGCCTTACAGATTTGAGCCAGGGAGGCCTGGTGATGCACTGCCCATGAAGTTCCAACTGCTCTCGTGGAGTGCGCTCTAACTTTGAACGGAGGCGGTCTCCTTCTCAAGCCATAAGCTTGCATAATGACCTGTCGAATCCACTTGGCTAAAGTAGACTTTGACGCTGCCTGACCCTTTCTGGGGCCTTCCGGCAGAATAAACAAAGTATCCGTTCTGCGAATCTGAGCAGTGGCTTTTAGATAAGCTTTAACTGCTCTTACTACATCCAAAGAATGCAATAACTTTTCCTCTACCGAAGTAGGTTTGGGGAAAAAAGAAGGAAGAACCACATCTTGGTTCAAATGAAACCTCGATACCACCTTAGGAAGAAAGGCTGGATGAGGACGTAACACTACTCTGTCCTTATGGATAACCAGATATGGCTCCTTACAGGACATAGCTGCTAATTCCGATACTCTTTTAGCCGAACAAATGGCTACTAGAAAAATCAATTTCCTGGTGAGAAGCACCAAGGAAATATGCTGTAATGGTTCAAATGGTTGTTTCTGTAGAACCGACAGAACCAAGTTTAGATCCCATGAACATATGGGAATATTAACCGGAGGCCTAATACGCATCACTCCTTGTATAAAGGCTTTGACTAGTGAATGCGAAGCCAAGGGCCTTTGAAAAAATATTGACAAGGCCGAAATCTGACCCTTGATAGTACTCAAGGCAAGCTTCCTATCTACAGCCCACTGTAGGAAGTCCAGAATCCTACCTATTACGTACTTATGTGGATGCCATTTCTTGGCCTCACACCACGCGATGTACGCCTTCCAGATTTTATAGTAGATCTGCCTGGATACCGGCTTCCTGGCATTGATCATGGTAGATACCACAGCATTAGAGAGCCCTCTCTTTTTTAGAATGTGGGCTTCAATAGCCAGGCCGTCAAACCTAGGGCTGGTAAGGAAGGGTGGTATATCGGTCCTTGCGAAAGCCGGACGACGTGGGAGAGTCCAAGGACTCCCCACTGAAATTTTACAATCTCCGCGTACCACGCTCTTCGGGGCCACGCTGGAGCCACCGGAATCACTGGTTTCTTTTCTACCCTGATTCTGCGGAGTAATCGAGGTAACCATTGGCGGTGTGAATGCATATATCAGCTTGAACTGATCCCAAGGGAACACTAGGGCATCCGAGCCGCAAGCTAGGGGATCCCTTGTCCGAGAGACAAACCTGTCCCCCTTTGCGTTGAATCTGGATGCTAGAAGATCTACATCCGATGTTCCCCACCGCTGACATATTGTCCAGAAAACCTCGGGGTGAAGGGACCCTTCCTCTGGGCCTAATTGCTGGCGACTTAGAAAGTCCGCCTTCCAATTCTCCACTCCTGGAATGAATACCGCAGATATGGCTGGGACATATTTTTCTGCCCATTTCAGGATGTAATTTACTTCCCTCTGGGCTGCACGACTCCTGGTGCCCCCCTGATGATTGATATATGCCACTGCTGTGGCATTGTCTGATTGAATTCTGACAGGGGACCCTTGGAGTTTGGATGTCCATGCTACTAGGGCATACCGGGCTGCTCGTATCTCTAAGAGATTGATGGGCAGGGCCTTTTCTGCATCCGACCATCTGCCCTGGAGAGACTATTGCTCCAGTACTGCTCCCCAGCCTATAAGGCTGGCATCTGTAGTGACCACCTTCCAAGAAATCGGACTGAAGGATTTCCTTTTTTCCAGATTCTGGGGAACCCACCACCAACGGAGGCTCTTCCGAACGGAAGGGGACAAGGACATTGTAAGTCTAGGGCCTGAACTTTTTTGTTCCAGGCTGACAGTATGGCCCCTTGCAAATTCCTTGAATGGAATTGACCGTAGGGTACTGCTTCGAATGATGCCACCATTTTTCCCAGCAGCCTCATATACAGGCGTATGGACGGCTGTCTTTTTTGTACCCACTAAGTGGATCAAATCTTTCAAAGACAACACCTTTCCTCGAGGCAAGAATATTTTTCTCTGGCCTGAATCCAACCTTAGCCCCAAGTATTCCAGACTTTTGACTGGTTTTTAGGGCTGACTTGTCTCGGTTGATAATCCAACCGTGAGATTCCAGATACTTGATCGTCTTGTGAACGACCACGTCTAGTTTTTTCACTGAGTGGTCTATCAGCAACAAGTCATCCAGATATGCCATTATCATTACACCTTGTGTTCTTAGATTGGCCAATAAAGGGCCAGAATTTTTGTAAACACTCGTGGTGCTGTGGCCAAACCGAAGGGTAAGGCTCTGAACTGAAAATGGCGCCCTTCTACTGCAAAGCGTAGAAATTTTTGGTGGACTGGAAAGATGGGAATGTGCAAATAAGCATCTTTGATGTCGATCGTGGCTAACCAATCCTCCCCTTGTAGGGCAGTGGCCACCGATCGGATCGACTCCATCGGAAAGTCCTGATATACAGGAATTTGTATAGCCCTTTTAGAATTAATATGGGCCTCCCGTCCGCGTTTGCTTCGGGACTGTAAAGAGGTTTGAGTAAAACCCGAACCCTCATTCTTCCAGGGGAACCTCCATAATTACTCCTTGGAGCAATAGTTGTTCTAGTGCCAACAGGAGGGACTCTCTCTTCCGGGGATCCCTTGGCACGTTTGACCTCAAAAATGGGAAGGAGGAGAGTCTTTTAACTCCAAACTGTATCCCAAACCTACTGCGGAGAGCACCTATCTGTCTTGATCGTGTCCCGCCAGGTCTCTTGCGAACAACTGGAGTCCTCCCCCCACCCGACTGAGTGGGAGCTTCAATGAATTTAACTTTGGGGGAGGTTTTGTACCTCCCCTGACCCAGGGTTTCTCATTACCCTGCTACTGTCCCTGTTTTTTACCCCCGGGATTTGACCGAGGAGGCCGTCGGAACTGTTACACAGCCGATGCCCCAGGGACTGGAGAAGCAGGCCTCTTAAAGAGGGACCTCTAACTCTGCTTTTAACCGGCAAGAGCGTATTTTTACCGCTGGAAATTTTCTGGATATATTTGTCCAGGTTTTCCCTGAATAAGCGTTCACCATGAAATGGGACGCTAACCAGCCATTCTTTACAGGGAGCTTCAGCAGACCAGTTTTTGAGCCATAGGAGCCTACGCATATGTACTATAGACAGCGTAAGGCGGGAGGCCTGATGGACTGAATCCTCTATGGCGTCAACCGCAAAGCCTAAGGCTCTAGGTAGATCAGCTAGGGCAAAGCCTGCTGATCTGTCAAGTCCCTCAAGACCTGTTTCAACTGATCCTTCACTGCTTAGCAGACCCCAATAGCTGCTACTGCTGGTTGTATCACCAAGCAGATTTTCATAAGGACTCCAATCTTTTATCTATTGGGTTCTTGAACATTTGGACATTATCCACTGGACATGTCAGTGATTTATACATACAAGAGATGGCTGCGTCCACTGTAGGGACCTTCCATTTTTTTTTTTTTGATGAACTTATCCTCCATGGGATAGACCACCGGAAATCTCTTGGGGGAATAAATATTTTCTCAGGACGTTCCCAATCCTGGTAAATGAGCCCTTTCAGTAAAGGGTGAAGTGGAAAAGAACAAACAGTCTGGGGGCTTCTAGCGACCCCAACGAGGATACAGTAGTGGTTGATGGTTCCGCAAGGTGCATTTTTAAATGCTGATCGGACCATGTTAGTCAGAGACTGAACCCATAATCTTTCAGCTTAAGATGCTGAGAAAAGGTTCCCCCACTGTTGATTCCTCTATAACAGAATCAACCTCATCCTGATCCCCTTCAGGCAGGTCGATCCCTGTATGGGACTGTTGCTCTGCTAACAGGCACTCTGAAGGAGGAGACGGAGATCGGGCGTGCTTTCCCTGACAGGGAGGCAGCGATAAATGTTGACAATCTCTCTCTAATCCTCCCAGAGCTGAGGAAAAAACCTCCTCTGTTACATACACAGGAGCAGGTGAACTGAGGACAGCCACAGTACCAAGTACCCTGCGGGGTCTCTACGGTCACTTACCTCTGAACTTCAGGGGAGACTGGTGCAGCAGGAGTATGCCCAAGATCCTCAGAGCCCGATGAGACCCCCTTCGCTTCCTGGAAGATTCAGTTCCGCAGCTACTGGACGGCATATTCCTAAGCCTAAAGCTGAGGTATTCCAGCCGTAATACACCACTTTTACTGAGAATAGTCTAGCACAATTGCTGCTATATCACAGTTGGTGTCTACTAATGTGCCTTTCTAGGGGATGCCTGTATCAACCGCTATGCTGTATGCCTTTAAATGTTGCCAGCTCTGTCTCTGTACTTCATAGCCAGCTTACTGCAATAATGTGGCTTTTTTAAAAACCTGCTGGGACGCCCGCACATGCGCAGAAGCGCTGCGGCGCGCACAGAGCGTCATCCCCCAGGCCCCGCCCCTTTTTCCGGCCACCTCTATATATAGAGGCGCGTGCACGCGCACGCGCGCGGCCACGTGCGCCTCGGCGCTAATTTTCAAACATGGAAACCAGGGACAGGAGCCAGGGCCCCCTTTGCCGCAGGCCGGGGGATAGACGAACACTGCAACATGGCAGAGGAAACAGTTTCCTGTAGGAGAACTCACCAGCTGCCTGGACTTTGCTCTCTGAGAAGAAACTAGTCCATATGACAAGAAAAACATTCCACAGCTGCCTCTAGTGGACAAACACAGGTACCGCAGTTTAATATACTAAACATATATAAAAAAACATTATTTTTTTTTTTTTTTTCTTGACCACCATTAAAAATTATTACATTTTTTTAGTAGTTACAGGCATGCACAGATATTAGCGGGAATACCGTTAGGTAACAGACAGAAAGACAAATTAGGCTTGGGGGTCCCCCAATAGAACCAAGTTCCTGGGGGCCCCCACTTACCTGTTCCCCGCCGCAGGACTTTGTTTGGTCCACAAAAGCCCAAACTTCACCTATCACGGCAGGCATTGTAATCAAACCTTCAGGGACCGGGTTCCCAAGGATTCCACTCCCCTGGACCTGTATAGCACCCTGCACAGAAAACATCTTGGTCGTGGGTATGACCAGAAGCATTACAGGCAGAACCTTGCTCTTCTCTGCAAGGCCCGGGTACCGACCGTTTAGCTATGAAGCTTTTTTGGTCGGATCCGGAATAGCTTACTGAGGCCCAAAAGAACCTGTACGCAAGCTCAGTGAAAAACACATGTTTCTTCTTGGCCAACACCTTAGACACTGGCAAAAAACTGAGGTGCTCCCGGATGGGAGGGGCTTATATAGGGGAGGGTACTTCCGGTTTTGGAAGTTGCCAGTGCCAGCACCTGACGGTAACTATATAACCCATTAGTAATGACTATGTCGCTCTGTGTCCCGTGATGTACGAGAAAGAAATGACATTTTTTGCAGGGACAGTTCTAAGCACGGGAAACATGCGCCACTTCACATGCATATCATACACACCCCCCAGGTACGAAATTTAAAGGAATATTTCACTTTTATTTTTTCATTTTAAGCATTATTAAAATCACTGCTCCCGAAAAAACGGCCGTTTTTAAAACTTCTTTTTGCATTGATACATGTCCCCTGGGGCAGGACCCGGGTCCCCAAACACTTTTTAGGACAATAACTTGCATATTAGCCTTTATAATTAACACTTTAGATTTCGAACGTTCGAGTCCATTGTATTTAATAGGGTTCTAAAGTTTACACAAACATTTTGTCTGTTCGCAGGTTCTGGTGCGAACCGAACAGGGGGGTGTTCGGCTCATCCCTGCTCACAGGTACTGCCACTCCGGAGGGAGAGATTGATGCCTATGCGTTTTCTGCGCGCACTGACCAGGGCGACGTGACAGCCCAAGCGGAGACAAAGAGAGAGAAATCCGAGGATGCTGCCTCGGTCACCACAAGCTCCCTGCTCCCACCGCCAAAGAGGAAAGTTGGCCTGGTGATGGCATCCTGTGGTCGTGGAAGAGCTTCGCCCCGTCGCTTGCCTGGCCTTGATGGATCCGGAGGGAAGAGCCCTGGACATCCCTGTTCTTCAAAAGGCCCAGGTGAGCCAGGGTCGGGACTGTGTGTGTGGTTGGAGGTGTCGGGAGCCCAGAGTCGTGGAACCCATCGAGGGGGGTGATTCCGTGTCTACGGGGAATTACCTGCCCGCAGAGTGTTATGACACCTCCGACCTAGAGTCGCTATCTGATGCCGGTGATGATGGGGAGATAGATGAAATCTTCCACAAGAAGGGATGCGACAAGATGAAGTTACCCTCGTCCCGTGTCTTAAGGGACCCACCTATGTCCATTGGGGATAGTACACCCCGGGTGGAGGCCTAGGTGCCTAGGGAGGAATCTGGTTCCCTGTCTGTGATCCCACTTCTTGAGCCAGCGGCTGTTTCACCTGCTCCTGTTGCAGGAGTGAAACGTGCATCACTGCGGGCTCCTAGGCCCAAATCTACAGAGGTGGTGACTGTACCTCGCCATCCGGAGTCCATTGTTCTACCTGGAGTAGGAGACCATGCCACAATGCCATCTCTGGCTAGGCTTTTGTCTTGTCTTGTCTTTTGTCAGAAAGTTGCCCGAGAATATGGGTGGGAATACCCATATCTACCCCGAGAATTGCTCTACGAGGTGGAAGTTTTTCGGCAGCGGTGGTACAATGATTTCGTCTGGACAAAGCTGAAAGTACCTCATGCACACCGATACCTCTCATGCTCACCTACAGTCACCAGAAAGTTCAAGGACTGTAAGGCGGAGTGGATGGTGGGAAGGCACATCCATGCGGACAAGATGGTAATTTGTCGGAAGGATGGAGGGAACATTGAGTACAATGTGGAGGCTTTTGACCCGCACTTAAAGCCTTTGTTCTTGCCGGATCCAAAGTTCTATTTATAGGAGAAAGAGACTCCTCTCCATTTCTTTTATTGCTAAATTACAGTGACTGTGCTCTAACTTTTTTTTTGGGATGTTTTACTCTTTGGAGAAATGGGAGCTGTTGTTGTTTTGTTCTACCTCCTTCTCCTCCCATCAAGGAAAATAAATCAGTGACTTTGGGGCTTAGCCAGTATAAGGTCACAGTACAGAGAAGCAGAAGTTCATCTGGATCTGACAAGTGCCTTTACCACGGCATTGCCACCAGGTGGCGGTGTTGCGCAGCGATTGTTTGCTTCACACTCTGCACTATACTTATTGGAGCGAATGGGTTTCTTTACGAATAGACCCATTCCTTCCAAGAAAACACATACATTATGCTAGGATGTGTGTTTCTTTGTTTTTCCCCTCTGCAGGAGATTTCATCTATCAAGGCTGCTGAAAATGGGGTGGTCCTTAGATAGTGAGGGGGGGAATTTCAATGTGTAAAGTCATTTAAAGTTTTTTTTTGATACCAAGTTCATTGTTTTATATTCCTGTTTCCCTTTCCCATTTTAGGTCCTGGCACAATTCATGACTACATTGTTGAGTTTGGTTCTATGTGTAGTTTGGTCTCTGGGTCGAACTTATGTTACCACTCCTTGGGAGACATGGGTTTGCACCAGACACTGGGGACCAGTGTCAAATCACCAGGGGGAGAGTGTAGCGGGTATTTGAATTTAGGGGAGGCATCTGGGTGGTAGTGTAACCCAGATGCATTGATTGTTAGGGAATCTGAGACCCTTTTGTGGTTCTTGGAGGACTCTGGTGGTGTGAGGTTCCCTGCGGCCTGCAGGTGGCCCTGTTGCCCTGGGCCGGAGCTGAACACTCACCGCAAGACTGCATCCCTTTTTGTCCTTTCCTGGTGCTGGTACAGTGGGGCGGGGAACCTGCTGCGATGCAAAGGGCGAGGGGATAAAAGGGGCGGACGCCCTGACCTCAAAGTTCAGAGTTCGGAGTTGGAGGATGCAGCCGCGCCCAGGCACCTTCAGCCTGGGTGCTGGCATTCCGGAGTTCCGGGCCCAGGTGCCCTTGACCTGGCCGGAGCGGGAGATGGAGTCCATCTCAGGCACCTTTAGCCTGGGGTGAGGTACTATGGCGGAAGCCTGAAGCTCAGTACCTTCGACTGAGTTCCGCGAGGGTGGAGGAATCCGAGGGGGCCCTAACTCCTTGGGTGCCCGTGTCTGAGACGAGGAGGCCGGTAAGCGGAACTTCTCCGGAGAGTCCAGCGCAGCATTGCTGGTGATGGAGAGGCCTCCGGTAACTGTCTTGGACGGATGTCCTTCCCCTGATAGGGGCTACGTTAGCGAAGGTAATCCATGTTCTGTTCAATATAGTCAGTGGCAGTGACTATTCGCCACTGGTGACACCACAGTGGTTAGCTCTAACTAAAAGAATTGTGCCTTGGCCTACTCCCCACAAAGACTGAATGAAGTGTAATATGGGTCTCAACCTGTCTGTGCTGTATGAATATTTATTGAGAAGAATAAATACGAGTTGGACGTTTTCAGTGTGTGGAACTCTGGTTACTAGGAGCAAAGGGAGTCAATCCGAGGAGAGGATTTGACTCTGGGACACATACACAAAACCCGATCTTTCTGGCCTTTACCTCTACACCTTGGAGGACATGGGCCGTGGTGTATCTCATCCCTCCCCCCAGTATTAACCCCTAGACGAGACAAACAAGCCGTGAATGAGAAGGGGTGAGAGGGGTGAGGTCGCTACACAAGTTAAAAACAAGTTTTTTTGCTAGAAAATTACTTCGAACCCCCAAACATTATACCATTTTTTTTCTAACACCCTAGATCAGGGGTCCTCAAACTTTTTAAACAGGGGGCTAGTTCACGGTCCCTCAGACTGTTGGGGGGCCGGACTATAGTTTTAAAAAAATATAAACAAACTCCTTTGCACACTGCACATATTTTTTTTGTAGTGCACAAAAAACTGTTTTAATCAACATAAACTTATTAGTATTTCACAGAATCCCTTCATCAGACTCTCCCCCCCTCCCCGTCACAGATCCCCCCATCACAGACTCCTCTCCATCATAGACTCCTCTCCATCACAGACTCCTCTCCATCACAGATCCCCCCATCACAGACTCCTCTTCATCACAGATCCCTCCATCAGACTCCTCTGCATCACAGATCCCCCCCATCACAGACTCCTCTCCATCACAGATCCCTCAATTACACTCCTCTCCATCACAGATCCCCCCATCACAGACTCCTCTCCATCACAGATCCCCCCATCACAGACTCCTCTCCATCACAGATCCCCCCATCACAGACTCCTCTCCATCACAGATCCCCCCATCACAGACTCCTCTCCATCACAGATCCCCCCATCACAGACTCCTCTCCATCACAGATCCCCCCCATCACAGACTCCTCTCCATCACAGATCCCCCCCCCCATCACAGATCCCCCCCATCACAGACTCCTCTCCATCACAGATCCCTCCATCACAGACTCCTCTCCATCACAGATCCCCCCATCACAGACTCCTCTCCATCACAGATCCCTCTTCACAGATTCCTCTCCATGACAGACTCTCCCCCATCACAGATCCCCCACATCATAGACTCCTTTCCATCACAGATCCCCCCATCACAGACTCATCTCCATCACAGATCCCTCCATCAGACTCCTCTCCATCACAGATCCCCCCATCACAGACTCCTCTCCATCACAGACTCCTCTCCATTACAGACTCCCCCCAATCACAAAACTCCCCATCACAGAGCCCCGATCACAGATCCCTCCCACCACAGACTCCCCCATTACAAAGCCCCCCCATCACAGATCCCCCCCAATCATAAAGCCCCATCACAGATCCCCCATCACAGACTCCCCCCAATCACAGATCCCCCCAATCACAAAGCCACCCATCAGAGTCCCCCAGCGATATTACACTGCCCCTTTCATAAGATCGCAGCACTTCCCCTCCGCAGCACTCCTCTCTCCCCTACCTTATTCACACAAGACGCAAAGCATGACAGGTCCGGACAAAGCGCGGGACTTTTTAAGTGAAAGGCAGATGATTGATTGCTGGGACCGCCCCGCTGCCTAGTAACCAATTGCCCGCTTCTTAATTTGAAAAGTCCCACCATTTGTCTGGACCTGTCATGCTTTGCGTCTTGTGTGAATAATGTAGCAGAGGGGAGGGGAAGTGCTGCGGAGGGGAAGTGCTGCGATCTTATGAAAGGGGCAGTCCGTGCCGTGGGCCGAGTAAATCACCTTGGCGGGCCGTAGTTTGAGGACCCTTGCCCTAGATAATAAAATGGCCTTACAAGCACACTTTTTTTGGAAAAAAAACACGTTTTTGAAGTAAAAAATAAGACAACAGTAAAGTTAGCCCAATTTTTTTTATATTGTGAAAGATAATGTTATGCCAAGTAAATTGATACCCAACATGTCACGCTTCAAAATTGCGCCCGCTCGTGGAATGGCGTCAAACTTTTACCCTTAAAAATCCCCATAGGCGATGTTTAAAAAAATTCTACAGGTTGCATGTTTTGAGTTACAGAGGAGGTCTACAAATAGAATTATTGCTCTCGCTCTGACGATCATGGCGATACCTCACATGTGTGGTTTGAACACCGTTTTCATATGCGGGCGCTGCTCACGTATGCGATCGCTTCTGCGCGTGAGCTCGTTGGGACGGGGTGCTTAAAAAAAATTTTTTTTTTTTTTTTTTTTTTTTAATTGGGTCACTTTTATTCCTATTACAAGGAATGTAAACATCCCTTGTAATAGAAAAAAGCATGACAGGTCCTCTTAAATATGAGATCTGGAGTCAAAAAGACCTCAGATCTCATATTTGGACTTAAATGCAATAAAAAAAAAAAAGTGAGATATGGAGATGGGTGGGTGCCATCTTCCCCTCGTCTCCATACACAGCAAGGAAGAGGACCGGATCGCCTCCGCCGGTACCGACGGCTCCGGAAAGCAGCGGAGGGCACCGGAGAGCGGCGGGAGGGGGAGGGCCCTCTCCCGCCGCCGATAAAAGTGATCTTGCGGCGTATCCGCCGCAGAGACCACTTTTATCTTGTAGCGGGCCGCCCGCTGAAGAAGAGGATACCGGGGTTATGGTAGCTAGCTGCTACCATAACAGCGGTATTCCTCTTCAAACAGCCAACGTATAACGACGGTGGGCGGTCCGTAAGTGGTTAAATGAGGCAATTGACTTGTGAAGGAGAGTGGTTAGTAAACATTATTTGTAACAATGGTATGACACAAGTAAAAAGGTATTTTCATATATATACTGTACATACACATGCACACATGGCATGAACATAATAGATACATGAATGTCATCTTGGCAGCACATGAGAGGTAATAAATATTTGTAAAATATAGTACAAGGTATTTCCTATTAGCCTCATTTAAAGTCCCAAACTCCCCCCTCTCAGCTAATAATTACATGAATTTGGTCACAAATTACATATACCAAAAACTAATAGGAAAGATGATAAAAGGATAATATGTC
This sequence comes from Rana muscosa, assembly GCA_029206835.1. Lineage (NCBI taxonomy): Eukaryota > Metazoa > Chordata > Amphibia > Anura > Ranidae > Rana > Rana muscosa. The sequence continues at coordinate 253,222,061 of CM055121.1, read as the reverse complement.
AATCAATATATGTCCTCAAAGTGCCATCAGCAATGTTGCACCCACACTATGGGATTATGCAACCATGCACAATAAAAACCAATGGCAATGGCACACAGTCCACCATGCGTGAATGGAGTATCTATATGAGTGACATCCATGGAAGACGGCTCAAATAAAATAAGCGATGACTGTCACCAACACCACTACGAGTGAAGCCTCGTACACACGGCCGGTTTTCTCGTCAAGAAATGACAAGAAAACTGCCGGGAGAGCTCTCTTGCCGAGAAAACCAGCAGTGTATATGAGGCTTTCAGGTTTCTCGTCAAGAAAACTGGCCAGAATCTCGACGAGAAAAATAGAGAACCTGCTCTCTATTTTCTCGTCGAGATTCTCATCGGCCTGTTTCCCGACGAGAAACCCAAGAGTGTGTATACTTACCTGTCGCCGTGGAAACCCGCGCATGCTCAAAATGACTTTGACGCATACGTGCTAGCTTCCTAGGCATAGGTAGGGTGTAGCAAGATGGCGGCGGCGGCATTGAATGTGACGAGAGCATGCTTGTCGTAGTCGATGACGTCACCGCGTTCGTTCCATTCAAAAGAACGGCGGTTCTTTTGAATCAAGCGTGTGTACACTCGGCCGGGACAAGATTCTTGTCAAGAATCTCGTCAGGAAAAACTGCGTGTTTTTTCTTGACTAGATTCTCGGCCGTGCGTACGAGGCTTGAGTATCGCTCCATTTGAAATCAACACTCACCAGATATAGGTAAGTATGAGGCATACACAATTGATATCACACTGAAGTCTCTCCATGGGTAGACGCTCCTCACTTCCAGGTATTACACCCCATACTATCACACTGAAGATTCAGCTGCATGAGTTCGATTTATCAAAGCATACCATCCATATCATGACCAGAAGTTAAAAGCTCACCCAACCATGGGCCGAGGGGCGATCCCTCTAGAGATGGAATTCTTCTGCTGTACAGTATCCTGCATATCACTATCCCACCAGTATACTCTTCTGTGATCAGCAGTAACACCTTCTTATAACTCTACAGTGCCTTGAAAAAGTGTTCACACCCCTTGACATTTTCCACATTTTGTCATGTTACAACCAAAAACGTAAATGTCTTTTATTGGGATTTTATGTGATAGACCAGGGGTCTCCAAACTTGCAAGTTTACTGTCCTTCAGGCTTTTAGGGGGGCCAGACTGTGGCCAGTGGGAGTAGCAAATGTCATGGCATCAATGGGAGTAGACAATTCCCCATCTTTGGTATTAGGGGATGGATCGTTCCCCAATGTTGGTGTCAGTGGGAGGAATAGTGCTCCATAATTAGTGTCAGTGGGAAGAATGGTGCCCCAATATTGGCGTAAGTTGGAGAAATAATGCCCCGTTATTGCTGTTAGTGAAAGGCAGGGCTTTTTTTCTCAAAGAATAGGTACAAGAACTCCCCCTTTCCAAGTCATCCCTTGTCTGTGCCCCCTACCCACCTCTGACCACCGTTCCTTGGTTCCACCCCCTACCCATCTCCCAAGACCGCCTCTTTTAGAGAATACAGAAGCATGTAACATTTGTGGTACTAACTAATTTGTATGGAACTCGTTATTGATAATAACAAAGGCAGTAAAATAGATTCCCTGCAGCCAGCAACAATAGATTCCCTTGGCAGCAATGGACCACCCATAAAAAAAGAACCCTCCTCCCCAGCAACAATAAACCCCCTGAAGCAACAACAGATCTTCCCCCAGCCAGCATCAATAGACCCCTAAGCAACAATAGACCTCTCCAGGAACAACAGACCACCTACAACAAAATACCACCCCCTTCCTCAACAACAATAGACCCCCAACAGAAAAAAAAGATCTTCCAACAGCCAGCAACAATAGGCTCCTCCCTCAACAGCAAATCCCTACCAGCAACAACTGACCCCCCAGTAACATAAGACCCACCCTCAGCAACAATAGATCCCCTACCAGCAACAACCGACCTCTCCAGCAACAACAGACCCTCCTCCCACAAAATAGATCCCCTCCAGTGACAATAGATCCCCCAGCAGCCAGCATCAACAGACCCTACAGCACACTCCACCATGCCTTGCCATTACATACATTTAGGGCCGAAACAACTAATCAATTAATTGACAACTAATCGATTATGAAATTAATCGATTACTATTTTCATAATCGATTAATCGGCCAGTAACATAATGGGGTTAAAAAAAAAAGCTAAAATTAGCCCTTTATAGTACAAAAAAGAGCAAATCCCTACTGTAAATGTTATTTTTAGAGCCGGTTCACACAGGGGCGTCCTGGGATCCGACTTGGAAGTCGCCCCAAGTCTCGCGGTTGAGAAAATCAATTGAAGTGAATTGAGCCGTCTTAATGTACACTACTGAAGTCGCTCTGACTTCAGAAAAGGTTCCTGTACGACTTCAATCCGACTTCTAGGCGACTTGTACCCATTGATTTCAATGGAAGTCGCCTCCAAGTCGCATCCCCTGTCTTAACTGAAGCAACTTTACAGGAAATAAAAATAGTTTTCTCGGAAAACCCCTCTCACAGAGCTGATTACTCTTTGATTGGCCACTGGCAAAGTCCCCTGCCCTGGAGGCGACTTCAAGTCGCCCCAAGTCACGCTGTGGGTGGCGCTGTGGTTCACGCTGAAGTCGCGCTGAAGTCGCCTCGCAAAGTCGCGCACAAAGTCGTGTTGCCCCTGTGTGAACCGGCTCTGACTGTCCCACAGTAAAAAATGAACCCCTTACAGTAGCGATTATTTTCTCTTTTTGTACTAATTTTAGTTTTTTTAACCCCCATTATGTTACTAAACATCTCAGGCCCGGGTCACACCTCCTGTGTTTTTTGGTGCTTTTTTCAGAAACACACTACACTTCATTTACATGGTTTCCTATGGAACACGTTCACATCCAGGATTTTTTCAGCCGCTGAGTGTTTGGAAAGGGCAAGGACTTTTTTTTAACGCAAAACGGTGCCATTTTTTTTTTTTGGATCAATATACTTCAATAGAGAGGCTGCGGAAAAGCATGTAATAATGCGTTTTTTTGCAGCAATTTGTGTTTTTTTAATCTGCCACACAAAAAATCGGTCCAAAAAAACCCCGTAAAAATGCAAATCGTCACAATTTTTTTTTTTTAAGGTTATTAACTGATTAATCGATTAATCGAAACAATAATCGGCCAACTAATCGATTATGAAAATAATCGTCAGTTGCAGCCCTACATACATTCAGTCCTGGAGGTGCCGGAACTGCGTTTCCCTGCATTCCCGCTGAAAAAAATCCCTGGTGAAAGGAATAGTGCCCCATTATCGGTGTCAGCGGGAGGAGTAATGGCTCATTGTTGGTGTCAGTGGCAGAAAATATGCCCCACTGTTGGTGTCAGTGGAAAGCATAATGGCTTTTATCAGAGGGAAGAATAGTACCCAAGGGCCAAATAAAAACAAGCAAAGGGCCACATCAGACCCCCAGGCGGCAGTTTGGAGATCACTACTCTAGACAAAACAAACAATTAACCATTGGATTGGGGTGCAGCCCCACTGCAAGGGATTATTTCACATTTTCCCGACGTTGGGTTTTAAATTAGATTTTAGTGACTGAATTCACATTTTTAAGCAGGCCAGGGCATCCACTGGCTACCGACTTATGTGTGGTTCAGAGACACAGCCAGGACATTGGGAGGAATGTGTATGCCTGCACTCATCGCCCCTCCTGTGCTTGAGCAGTCAGTCAATATTTCTGCCTTCACAAACCTGCCCCCCCCCCCCCCCATTACTACCAATTATCCGCTGACAGATAATTACAGCAGGCTTTATGTTACATCAGGTTAGGCAGAAGGGTGTAGCTAGAGGTTAGGTTGGGGTTTAGATGCACTTAATGCTTCTTTGAACTATATATTAAACAAGTCTTGCTGGTAAATTCAGTCTTCATACTGTGCTCATTTTTTTTCCTGTTGTTTTTAGGCTAAAACGTAAATGATTACAAGTGAAATAAAAAAATAAAAAACAAGCTGCATCTTTCATATACTTTATGCCAGCATATAAAAAAAAACACGTGTATTAAAAATGGGAAAAGTAATGCTAAAGGCCCTGGTGCCCAACCTGCAGCCCGGGGGCTGTATGTGGCCCTATGGCAGCCCTCGTGGCCCCTGCAGACAGCAATCTGTGTTTTTTTTTTATTAAGATGATTTTCCTGGGGCTGTAGCAATTTAATGGTTTGTTTTATTTGTTTTGCATGATATTCCTTCTTTCTGCGCTGTCCATCTCTGTTCATTTTTCATGGTTTGTTTTTACCTCTGATCCTTTATAATGGATCCTGCTGAGAGAATTATTAGATGAAGCTCAAGTAAAGTTTAAAGGGTCTGTAGGGAGCGCAAATCTGGAAGCATTGATTTGTAAGGTGGCTGTAATAACAGAAACCTCTTGTGTAATGTGTATCCAGACTATGATTATCTTCTGAAGCATGTCATTAGTCTCCAACAATTGCTATAAGCATATCTGCAGTCTTTGACCATCTCTTGTAGCAGTGGTGGCTGGTGCTCAATATTTTGGGGGGGTGGCAAACCAACACCACAAACCCCCTGGCGTGGAAGACGGACAGGAATGTGGCGATCACCCCCTGAGGGAGGCCAGAAGGGAAGGCGGCGATCCGCAAATGACGAGGATCCGAGTTAGGGCTGCTGCTCCTCGCTCCAGCTATTCCTCGCTATGGGCCCGTTGCTTCTCCTCCTGGCCGAACAACAAGTCCTAAGACTCCCTGGCTAATCAGATCTCAGGACCCGCTTCCTGATTGGCTGGGAGGAGAATCAGGAAGACAATAGCGGATATTAATTTGCTATTGTCACACAACTGGGTGGGCTCAGGGCGCAATGCTCTGTGCCCCGAGCCCACCCTTTTTTTAAGCCAATTAGAACCTCAGGTTCTAATCACGTGCTTAAAAAACAAAACATTGAAATCCATGCGTCCGGCGCCCTGCGTGTAGATTAGGGGCAGAGAGCATGGATTAGGGGGGCGGCGGCCTTTTGCCCCTTATGGACGGGGCACACCACTGTCTTGTAGTATGTCTGCAGTCTCTGACCATCTCTTGAAGTATGTCTGCAGTCTCTGACCATCTCTTGTAGTATGTCTGCAGTCTCTGACCATCTCTTGTAGTATGTCTGCAGTCTCTGACCATCTCTTGTAGTATGTCTGTATTCTCTGATGTTCTTTTGTGCTATATGTGCAGGCTCTGATCATCTTAGCAGTCTGTGACCATCTCTTGTAATATGTCTGCAATCTCTGACCATTGCTTGTATCATGTTTGCAGTGTCTGATCATCTCCTGTATCATATCCGCAGCCTGTGACCATCTCTTAAAGGATGTCTGCCGTCTGTGGCCATCTCCTGTGGTATGTCTGCAGTCTCTGACCACCTCTTGTAGGATGCCCATAGTCTTTGTTCATCTTCTGTAGCATGTCTGCAGGGCCTGACAACTTTCTGTTGCATTCTATTTACTGAATGTATTATGTGTGGCCCTTTAGTGATGTCAAGAGCTGCACTTGAGGCCCCTTTTAGAAAGAAAAGTGTCCACCGCTGGTTTAGGGTACCAAAGAGTCGGGGGGTAGGTTACAAATGGTCAACTTATGCTTCATTATATTTCCTGAAGAAATTTTTAAATGGGTCAAACCTGAGGGGACAGACACCTCATGCCCTGATAGTTTAAACTGGTCCTAGTATATGTATGTATGCATGTGAGATGGGAACCTTATATTGTTGTAAGCTTCTTGAGTGCAGGGACTGATGTAAATGTACAAAATGTAAAGCACTGTGTAAATTACTGGTGCTATAAAAATACCTGTAATATAAAAAAATAATAATAATAAATGTGTCCGTCTCAGGAAGTTGGGGCTGTGCAGGCTGTCATGCGAGCCTTGCTTCATTATGGCACACATATGCATGCATAATAAAATAAACCCTGAAAAGACTAAGATAATATCAATAAAGTAGATAATAAGAATGGGCACACCCTAGAGCTGCACGATTATGGCTAAAATGAGAATCACAATTTTTTTGCTTAGAAGATAGATCACGATTCTCTCACGATTCTCGCGGCTTAACATCTTTCACATTAAAACAAAAAAAATTGGGCTAACTTTACTGTTTCGTTTTTTTTTTTTTATTCATTGAAGTGTATTTTTTTCCAAAAAATTGCATTTGAAAGACCGCTGGACAAATACAGTGTGACATAAAATATTGCAGCAATTGCCATTTTATTCCCTAGGGGTCTCTGCTAAAAATATATATAATGTTTGGGGGTTCCAAGTAATATTCTAGCAAAAAATATTGATTTTAACTTAAGAAACAAAGTGTCAGAAAAAGATTTAGAAGTTTGATCTAAGAAGGAATTAGTCAGGCATTAGTTACAATGTTTCATGTTGTTAAAAACTTGGACGACTGCCCGGATTTTTTCTTTAACCACCTGCCTACCGGGCACGAAAACCCCCTTCCTGCCCAAGCCATTTTTCAGCTTTCAGCACTGTCACATTTTGAATGACAATTGCGTGGTCGTGCGACGTGGCTCCCAAACAAAATTTGCGTCCTTTTTTTCCTACAAATAGAGCTTTCTTTTGGTGGTATTTGATCACCTCTGTGGTTTTTATTTTTTGCGCTATAAACAAAAGAAGAGCGTCAAGTTTGAAAAAAAAACACAATTATTTTTACTTTTTGCTATAATAAATATCCATTTAAATTTTATTTTATTTTTAATTTTTCTCAGTTTAGGCCGATACGTATTCTTCTACATATTTTTGGTAAAAAAAAATCGCAATAAGCGTATATTGATTGGTTTGCGCAAAAGTTATAGCAGATACAAAATAGGGGATAGATTTATAGCATTTATTTTTTTACTAGTAATGGCGGCGATCTGCGATTTTTATCGTGACTGCGATATTGCGGCGGACACATCGGACACTTTTGACAAGTTTTTGGGACCATTTACATTTATACAGCGATCCCTGCTATGAAAATGCATTGATTACTGTATAAATGTGACTGGCAGGGAAGGGGTTAACACTAGGGGGCGAGGAAGGGGTTAAATGTGTTTCCTAGATGTGTTCTAACTGTGGGGGGAGGGGACTGACTGGGGGAGGTGACTGATGGTTGTCCCTATGTACAAGGGACACACCATCGGTCTCCTCTCCCTGACAGGACGTGGATCTTTGTGTTTACACACACAGATCTACGGTCCTGCTCGGTTACTGGGCAATCGCGGGTGCCCGGCGCCCATCACGGCCAGCTGAGCACGCGCATCGGGTCCCCAGCGATGCGGCGGGCGCGCGCCCCCCTAGCTGCTTTTAAAGCCGCGACGTCATATGACGTCCGGTCAGAACAAGAGAGTCTTCCGCCCACCGTCATTTGACGGTGGGCGGTAGACAAGTGGTTAAACACACAGAAGTTTATCCCTTTGATCTAAGAACGAAGCATTAGTTACAATGTTTCCTGTTAAAAACTTGGCAGACGGCCCGGATATTTTCTTTTGACAGCTGATAAGTCTCTCCACTTGTTATATGAAAGAATGGTAAAAACTATGCATTGGAGATCGTCAGGGGGGGTTGAATCGAGATCACGATTTTTTAACGATTAATTGTGCAGCTCTTCTAGCACACCCACAACAATGTGTTTGATATAATGTTTATATTTTTATGTGAAGTTATACAAATGTTGCTCCAATACCACTCAACTACATCAATGTAATATCTACCACATATAGGTATGTGCTAAGCAATGCTAGTAATAAATAAGCAAAAAAAGACGATTGTTACCAACATATACAATATACATCTACAGTACATAGTGATCATATAATGGAAATCCACAAAGGGTAAAATACCTGGAAAGATAGAAGTAGTGGTGAAGCCAAGTTGAATAATATGGAGACCCTACCATCCAATAATCCGGGAAGTCCCCCCAGAAAAAAGGTCAGATGGTACATCAAAATGTTGGATCTTTAGGACTTCATTATTACCCAACTTGGCTTTGTCGGTACAGAAATCTTTCTTGGTATTTTACCCTTTCTGGATTTTCCATCATTTGATCACCTTATAGATATAATGTAAATGGCCTTTAGCTTACACATTACTTGCATTGCTTAGCACTTATGTATTAAGCTGGCCATAGGTTACTTTTGCTTATCTATTACATGTTTTGTTAAGCACTTATGTGAAAGAAAATCGGTTCCCCCATCAACACAGTCAGAGTTGATGGGGGTATGCCTCCAGCAGAGCTTCTCTGTTCTCCTGTGGGGGGGTGGGACCGCTGGGAGACGTCTCTGCTGGGAGAACACAGTGATTACTGCTAGTGGCTATAGCCGCTGGCAATCATGCGTTGCTAAAAATCCAACATGCTGGTTGTACCCAAGTCTATCCATCCATAAAATCAACATGACCATAGATTAATCAAATCTTGGTCGGTCCCTGCTGATTCGATCTATCTATGACCACTTTTAGACCAGTGGTGGCCAACTTAATTTCAATAGGGGACATTAAAACAGAACTAAACCCTTCAATACTCCCCTCCACTGCGGCGTCAGCAAGCTCCCTCACAGGCATTGCCATCTTCTCCCTGTCTTCTTCCAATTTTCAAGTCTTTGGCCATCTTGATTGCTTGGACTGGGATAATGAAGCTCCAATGCATGCATGCACAAGAGTTCATTCATCCCAACACCAAGGTGCAGGGCCGCCATCAGGGGGGTACAGGCAGTACACCTGTAAGGGGCACGGAGGTCCCCAGGGGCCCGGGTGGCAACCCCTCCTTTTTTTTTTATTGTAAGGGGCCCGGAGGTCCTCAAGGCCCCAGATGGCAACCCCCCCCCTTTTTTTTTTTTTTATTTATTTTTTTTTTTTTTTGTAAGGGACCCAGAGGTCCCCAGGGGCCCAGATGGCAACCCCTTTTAAAAAAAAAATATATATATTTTTTTTTTGTAAGGGGTCCAGGGGCCCTGAGGTCCCCAGGGCCCCGAAAGGCAACCCCCCTTTTTTTTATAAAAAAAAATATATTTTTTATTTTATTTATTTTTTTCTTATTCTTTTTTAATTTGTTTTATTTTTATTTTATTTTATTTTTCTTTTATTTTTATTTCATCTTCCGGATGGCAACCCCCTGACCTCAATAATTTGCGGCGGCAGCACCCCCCCGCTTCTCAATTCGTGGCAGCCCCCCCCCCCCCCGCTTCTCAATTTGCAGCGGCAGCACCCCCCCCTGCCCCCCTGGTTCTCTGCTCCAGGGGGGCCATGCCTGAAGCTGTGTAAAGGGCCCAAAAATTCCTGATGGTGGCCCTTCCAAGGTGTACCAAGATTGTAAACTGAGCTGGGGATGTGCAGATCAGTGTGCATTCTAAAGCATCTATATAACATAGGATTGCATAGGGGACTATATATTAAAACTTTGTATGAATGTGACAAACAGTCACACAGCCCCACGGAAAGTTACCACATTGTGTATAATATAATTATCTCCTCTGATCATAAGTGCCATCTAATGGCAATAATTAGGTCGTTTTGAAAAACCTCAATCAGCAAAAAGAAAAAAAAAACACACTATAGCCACTAGATGGCACTTATGATCATAGGAGATAATTATATCACACAAAATCTGTCAATTTTTATTGGGCCTATGCAAATTTTTGGTACATTCGAACAACAAAGTTTTCATACAAAGACCCCCCTAGTGTGTCTCTTCTGCATTAAAAATCCTTTCTGCTTGAAAGTTTTTAAATTCAGGGTTAAAGAAGAACCCCAGCCCCCCAGCCCCCCAGCCCCCCCCCCCCTTCAAAAAATACTGCAGGTGCTGACTTTTAATATAAGGATACTTCCCTTTCAAGGGATCTAGCAATATCCTCACCCAAGCCGATTCTTCAATTGGCTTCAGATCCACGCGCCGACATTTTAACTGAGGGAAACCGGCAGTAAAGCCTTGCGGCTTCATAGCGGGCTTCCCATTGTGCATGCACGAGCCGCGCTGTTCTTTGTGAATGGTTCTGCAGTCTGTTAGGACCTGTGATGTGTCCCAGAAGGCTGTGGAGGAAAGGGGAAGCCAAACTTCCACTCTGATCGCCGTGGCAACCTGACGGGAAGTGGGAGCGGTGAGCTTTTTGGTCCCGCCTTTGCCCCAAAAAGTGCCAATTGTTAAATGAGAGGGGGGGGGGGTGCAAACAAGCAGAACTTCTCCTTTTGGGTGAAGTTTCGTTTTAACTACAGCCCCTTGACTTCAACAAAGGGCTGCACATAATAATCAGTGAACTTTTACTAGAGAAAACTGTAAGAGACTGCATCTATGCATACCTCCCAACTGGCACGGATTCTGCGGGTTTTACCCGCATAGGCTCCTCCTTCCCGCAGTCCCGCTCCCCTCCCCCCAGCCCCCCCCCCCCCGCTCAACAACTGAATGTCCCGCGATGGGACTTTTAAAAGTCGGGAGGTATGTCTATGCAGCAGGCATAGGTGTGCGCAGGGGGTGTGCCAGGTGGGCACACCCTAATCAATATGTACGGTGCCGATTCCCCCTACTGTCCGAGCTTCCCCCGTGTTGCCCATTGCCCCCCCCCACCCCCACCTATAGTACTGCTGGCTTCCCTCCTCTCCTTCCCCCGGCTGCGGGAGATGTTTCAGGATGGAGAGCAGGGGAACAGGCAAGTCAAAATCTCATTTACCAACCCCTTTGTTTTCTAAATGCTCACTGTGTTCATTCATAACTGAAGCATAGAAAACAGTGTTTACTATGCTTTAATTTGCGAATGAACAGGAAGCCACTCAGCACAGAGCACTTCCCATTCATTCCCTGTCCAGTGTAACTGAGGCTGCATAGAAAGGCGTGTGTGTTTGAGCTTTGGGGTGCACGCCCTAATGCAATTGGCCGCACACATCTATGGCAACAGGAGATGGTCAAATGCTACAGACATAAGAGTTGTTGGAGTCTGGGGACATGCTTCAGAAGACCGTCATAGTCTGCAGACACATTACATTAGAGTGCTAGAAATCACTGCTATTAAAACCCCTTTATAAATCAATGCTTCCATATTTGTGCTCCCTATAGCCCACTTAAAAACTACTTGTGCCACGGCAAGATCAATTCTAAAAGATCAGAGGGGGGAAAAAACCTAAGAGATAAGGAATGCACAGCACAGAAGAATGAAATATAGTGTGAAAGAAATAAACCAAGCCATTTATTAATAGAAGCCATTCTAAAGAACATTTTTCCTTCACTTGCCTGACTGAGCACCTAGGGAGGAGAAACACAGACTATGTTTGCAGGGGAACCAAGGGCCACAACAATAAGAGCCAAAGGGTTCCAGAATGTTAGACATGCCATGGAAAATCCACAATGCGCAAACTTCCCAGAAAGATAGCAGTAGTTGCAATGCCATGTCGAAAAATAGTGAGGTCCTACCCTTCCAATGTTTTGGGGTACTGTCTTTTTTGTAGGGGGGACCTCCTGAAATAATGGATTGTTAGGACTTGTTTACTCAAACAAAGATGCAGAAGTAGCTAGGGGAGATTTTGGTGCCAATAAAGGACGTTGGCCGATGTTGCACCGCTGGATGGGGGGAGGGGCTATTAGAGGGTTTTTTCTGCTTTAAATTCCCCTATACAGGGCTGTCTTTAGCGCAGGGCAAACGGGGCACTTGCCCTGGGCCCAATCTTTGTAGGGGCCCCGCGCTACCCGTGAATTGGGGCCCCGATGACGGCTTTGCAGAGTGCACAGAGGGCACGGGAGGCTGTATTCCCGATCTAGCCAGCAGTGAGGGGGCGGGGGCAGGGCCGGGAGCTCCACTGACGCGTTGACCGCGCCCCAAGTAGCCTGTATGCTCGGAACAGAGCGGCTGTAGTTAGAGCAGTGATCGGAGTGGGCGCGTCAGAGGAGCTCCCGGCCCCGCCCCCTCTAATTGGCTGGGAGAAAACAGAGGTCCGGCGGCGGGGCCGGGAGCTCCACTGACGTGCCCACTCTGATCACTGCTCTAACTACAGCAGCCCTGTTCCGAGTGGAGCTCCCGGCCCCGCCCCCTCTCTGCTGGCTAGGGCGCAAATACAGCCTCCTGTGTCCTCTGTGTACTCTACAAAGCTGTCATCGGGGCTCCAATTCACGGTAATCTCATGCAGTATGTCACAGTCTCTGGTAATCTTGTGCAGTATGTCCGCAGTCTCTGGTAATCTTGTGCAGTATGTCAGCCTCTGGTAATCTCATGCAGTATGTCACAGTCTCTGGTAATCTCATGCAGTATGTCACAGTCTCTGGTAATCTCATGCAGTATGTCACAGTCTCTGGTAATCTTGTGCAGTATGTCACAGTCTCTGGTAATCTCATGCAGACTCCAGTATGTCCGCAGTCTCTGGTAATCTCATGCAGTATGTCCGCAGTCTCTGGTAATCTTGTGCAGTATGTCCACAGTCTCTGGTAATCTCATGCAGTATGTCCGCAGTCTCTGGTAATCTTGTGCAGTATGTCCACAGTCTCTGGTAATCTCATGCAGTATGTCCGCAGTCTCTGGTAATCTCATGCAGACCCCAGTATGTCACAGTCTCTGGTAATCTCGTGCAGTATGTCCACATTCTCTGGTAATCTCGTGCAGTATGTCCACAGTCTCTGGTAATCTCATGCAGTATGTCCGCAGTCTCTGGTAATCTCGTGCAGTATGTCCACAGTCTCTGGTAATCTCGTGCAGTATGTCCGCAGTCTCTGGTAATCTCATGCAGTATGTCCACAGTCTCTGGTAATCTCATGCAGTATGTCCGCAGTCTCAGGTAATCTCATGCAGTATGTCCGCAGTCTCTGGTAATCTCGTGCAGTATGTCCACAGTCTCTGGTAATCTCGTGCAGTATGTCCCCAGTCTCTGGTAATCTCGTGCAGTATGTCCCCAGTCTCTGGTAATCTCGTGCAGTATGTCCGCAGTCTCTGGTAATCTCGTGCAGTATGTCCGCAGTCTCTGGTAATCTCGTGCAGTATGTCCGCAGTCTCTGGTAATCTGCAGTATGTCCGCAGTCTCTGGTAATCTCATGCAGTATGTCCACAGTCTCTAGTAATATCCTGCAGTATGTCCGCAGTCTCTGGTAATCTCGTGCAGTATGTCCGCAGTCTCTGGTAATCTCATGCAGTATGTCCGCAGTCTCTGGTAATCTCATGTGGTATGTCCGCAGTCTGGTAATCTCGTGCTGTATGTCCGCAGTCTGGTAATCTTGTGCAGTATGTCCGCAGACTGGTAATCTCCATTTTTCCTGTGCATGGATGTCAGCCTACCCGTTCATTTCAATAAAGGGTATTTGCTTTTTTACGGACTTACTGCACTATGAAGCCTATTTATTTCTTCCTTTAAACTGGTACTTATCGCGTTGTACGAGCGTTCCTACGGACCAGGGGTGTACCAAATCGCTGACCTGTGAGTGGAGTGAGGACCCCTAGGACTGCATCGCTGATATCTGGACCTGCATTTGCTGAGCCCGTTTGGTCCCCGTAATAGGGACCCACCTGCTCTGGTAAGCCTCCTGTTTGTACATATCTGCCGAATTGAAGTTTAACCTGTGAAGATCTACAATCCTTTGTTATAAGTTGGCTGTCAATCACATCAATGGACACTTCTTTTCTTTGCTTGTGTAAAGTTTTTTTCTTTGTTTTCTCTGCTGCTGTGACAATTGGACAGCAGAAGTGATAGGACTTCCTACAAGTGTGTTTTATATACATTCACATATTAGTCCACCTATTGTGTTTTTTTTGTGTTTAATTCACACATATATATTATCACCTTGGCACTTTGGGTTGCCACCCATAGGGTTGCACATTTATTTTTATTCTTATTGCACATGTTTCTAGCTGTGAATTCCAGCTAATTTTTATTTGCAGCACCATCACTTGTTATTCATTTTTGTGTTATAGTCTCATTGTATGACTGACATATATACTTACATTAGAATAATTAATTATTATTTTTCTTGGTTTAGTGTATTAGCACTTGGGCACCAGTATAATCTAGGGAGCTAGCGCGGATTTTTCACATTACAGTGTTTGCATTATAACACACAATGTACTTATGTTTTCACCTCAACTGTCACCCAATTGAAGTCTAAGTGAAAGTTGTGTGAATACATATTTGGGAAATTTTATTGGGATGTTCAGGGACCCTAAATGATTTATTTGGGGAACATTTGTTAGCTGACTAGACTTTAGTGCCATCTTTGAACCCCAGGCAATTTTTGCTTTATACCACACAGGGGTGTGGGGTTCAAAGATGGCACTAAAGTCTAGTCAGCTAACAAATGTTCCCCAAATAAATCATTTAGGGTCCCTGAACATCCCAATAAAATTTCCCAAATATGTATTCACACAACTTTCACTTAGACTTCAATTGGGTGACAGTTGAGGTGAAAACATAAGTACATTGTACGGATGGAAAATAGGGTTTCCATCCGTCTGGATTCAGCGGATCGAATGTCACCGCTGACATCCGTCGCTCCATAGACCTGCATGAAGCATCCGTTCAGGTCCTCCTAAAAAACTGACAGGCGAACCTCAACGGAAAGGGGCCTAAATCTCCCCCACAGTGTACTTATATTTTCACCTCAACTATCAGCTGATTGGGCCCTCGTTCCCACTGAACACGGCTTTGGAATCATGCGACTTCATCTGAACTCGCATGATTTCAGTCTGACTTCAGGGGCGACTTGAAAGACATCTGTGCGGGTTCATACACAGATGTCTATTGAAGTCACCCCCCGAAGTTGCCAAAAGTGGTTCAGGAACTACTTTTGGAAATCGGTGCGGAGCTGCAAAGTCGGTGTCGCACCGATTGGGACGGTGCCATTGCCGGCAGTAGGCTGCGATTTGACCTGTCAAATTGCGCCGATGGGACAGCTCAGCGGAGGGGGCTGAATTCTGTGTGAAAATTGTGTGTATACATATTTTAGAAAGTTTTTCGGATGCTCAGGGGTCCTAAATGATTAATTTGGGGACCATTTATTGACTGTAGTGCCAGCTTTGGAGGCAGGCCGGCCTCTTCCTCAGGTAGTGTTTGCATTATAACACACAATGTACTTATGTTTTCATCTCAACTGTCACCCAATTGAAGTCTGAGTGAAAGTTGTTTGAACACATTTATAAATGGACTCATATAAAGGAGTGTTATATTCTTATTTATTTATATACTTCATATTTATTAATACACTTCATTTGTATTGATATACTGTGTCATGGCTGCTGCAGACGAGGCTGTATAAGGTCTGCAGTAGACTCATGTGTTGGCATAGTACTGTAGAAGTTAGGAGGCATGGCTCTGTCAGTGATCGGAGCTCCCTCAGCCTCCAGTCTCCTCCTTATTGCTGCTGCGTTTTATCAGCAGCCCGTACTGCGCATGAGGCGCTGCGACCACACTGTGCATGTTCCGAGTGACGCATTGCAGGTACCGAGCGACCAATCAGAGCCCAGCTTTTATTCACCTCACCGCCGTCTCGCCTATTCCGCGTCCACAAAAAAATAGTCCCCGCCGCCGTCCGCCCCACCGCCCCGAGTCACCCGGCACTCAAGCCCGCCAAGGGTTCCCGACCATCCGCTAGGCCGTTTCCCGTTTCTTCCGGCCGCGGGGCCGGGGGAGAAAGGCGGCGGAGAGGATCCCGCGCTGAGGAGAGCCGCGCCATCGATTTCATCCAAGGGTGGGCGGAGCCAGCGCGGCGGCGGAGGAATCCGGGGCGGAGGGAGGTGTTTATGAGGAGCGGTTGGCGGCGGTTGGGAAAGTAGTCCGAGTCGAGCCTTCGAGGGGTGAGGTTGTGACTGCTGAGACTGCTGGAGCTGCGCGATACCTTCATCCATTCAACATGGTGAGTGACGCCCGCCGACCACCCACCGCCACCGTACAGCCTGACCCGGGGATTGACCGCTCTACTGACCTCCTAACCAATGAGGGCTCAGACCCCCCGGGGGGGCGCCTGTCATCCGGGGATACGCCGGGATCTGACCGCAGGCGCACCTTACGGCCATTGTCGTGTGCAGGTTGACGCACCATATGAGAGCTGGTTGTCTAGGCGACCATAGATCTGCTGTATGGTGCAAGGGGCCAGCTTGTTAAGGTGTGTCCTCCTATTGCATCGTCTCCTTAGACCATCTATGGGCACCTATAGCTGACCAATCTGATTGTATGATCGACCCCCCCCCCCCCTCCCATTACAACAAACCCTTCATTGCATGCAATCTAATTGTACAATCTTATTTAGATTGATAACAGCTGTAGTGACCCATTAATGTGTATTGAAGCTGGGAGCCCCCCCTCCTGCCACCATTGCATGACAGATCCAAAGGATTGTACAATCAGATTGCATGATCACCCGCCTGTTACAATGACATGTGATTGTATGATTACCCCCCCTCCCCTCTTACAATGACAGCTTGTATTTGCTATGACTTTTATTGCTGATTTTTTTTTGTATGTAATTTAATTGTACAATCTCTAAAACTAATAGTGACCCTTTAATGTGTATGGAAGCTGGGAGGCCCCATTGCATGCCAGATCCAATGGATTGTACAATCAGATTGTATACAGCTGGCTTACCTAATGAAATCCAATTGTGCAATCGTTAGATGTTTGACCCATTTTAATTGGCATGTATGCAAGAAAGTTCATTGCATGACTGACAGATCTGATCACATACAGCCAGAATTGGGCTGAGCATTCCCAGTACAATCTTGTTTCCATTTATCAGAACTACAGCAATTCATATGGCGGCAGGGAGGCCCATTGCATGACAGATCTAAGGATTGTACAATCAGACTGTATACAGCCAGCTTTACAATGCTCATCCACATATCACTATACAATCTTTTAGATCCGTCATGCAATGGGCCTCCCTGCTTCCATATGAATTGCTGTAGTTCTGATAAATCCATACAAGAGATTGTACCGGGTATACTCAGCCTATACTTGGCCGTATGTGATTAGATCTGTCAGTCATGCAGAGTATACCCGGGAAAAATCTCTTGTATGGATTTATCAGAACTACAGCAATTCATATGGGAGCAGGGAGGCCCATTGCATGACGGATCTAAAAGATTGTATAGTGATATGTGGATGAGCATTGTAAAGCTGGCTGTATACAATCTGATTGTACAATCCTTAGATCTGTCATGCAATGGGCCCCCCTGCTGCCATATGAATTGCTGTAGTTCTGATAAATGGAAACAAGATTGTACTGGGAATGCTCAGCCCAATTCTGGCTGTATGTGATCAGATCTGTCATGCAAATGGATGAACATCTAAGTAAGATTGTATAGTGTGGTGGGCATTTCTCCTGATGCAGCCTGGTTTTGTGATTGTACCATTCATGTTTTGGTGATTGGATACATCTTTGTAACACTGAGCTTTGCCGGTTGGTTGGATACATTGTATCAGAACAAGACTTGACACGTGTAGTATGATTAGAAACGGTCATCTTTTCTGTACAGACCTTCAATGGGATGACAGCCATGTGGTTAGGCTTTAGATTAATGGTATGCTGCTTGTATTTGGGGGTCTGTAGGGAGCCGGTCCCATTGTGGGACAGCTGTCCATCATAGTGACAGATGGGTAGGTGACAGGGCTGCTTGGCCAGGGATTTATGACCTATAGGCGATTGGCTAAAATAGCATGGCTATGGGGAATGGTCCTATACATACGTTCAGCTTCTACAATAGTGTGGTCGGCATAGATCTGCTTTGTAAGGTTGAGACAACTTTAATGGTCTGCATGAATGACCAGCTAGTAAAAGTAGTCTAGTCTGTCCCGTGTTTAGTAGTTTGCCCCACCTTTTGCTGGTTTTGGGCACTAGTGAGGAGCTGTCATTGTGTTTGGGGATTAGTGTTGTATTGCCATTTGCTTTGGGGGCTAGTGGAGGTCTGGCTTTGGGAACCAATTGGGGGGGAGGGTGGTCTTTGGCACTGCTAGGTATAAGTTTGCCATTGGCTGTTCTGGGTCAGAGTACTGGTGGGGCTTGCCATTTGGTTTGTGGACTAAGCAGCATTAGTAAATCAATTAATTCTGTCTTTCATTCAGCATTGCTAGGTGTAGCCCGTGAAGAATAGGGCAGGAAGGTGTCTGGTTACCAGGGTTTAAGGCTGAATAAAGTCAGGGCTTGCCGCATGCAGATCTCCTCCCACGCCCTGCCAGTGACTGACAGGCTCTTTGTAGCCTGAAGAGGCTCTGGAGTGGCTGTTACATAATCTGAAATAACTTGTTTTAAAACTGGGTCGTGTAACGGGCGTTGCTCTAGGATATCGGCTATTGTGACAGCCCTGAGCTCTCATTTTGGTCGGTGTTTTTCTTTTTTTTAGCGGCTCTTGAGATTACTGCTGTGCTTTTGCTACAGTGCACAATGTGCCCATATGTGTGACTGATTATTCATGTGTTTGTGCAATTTTACATCTCTAGAAATTCTACAAAGTATTTTTCTTTGTGTAGGATGGCCTGCTTCAAATTATTTAAAAAAAAAAAAAAGAAAAGGGAAACTATTGCAGGACTGGTATGCTGTCCTGGCCAAAGTTCAGCAGGGAAGTTCAACAAGCCCCTGAGAGGGAGTTGGCCAAAAAGGCTTGCCAGAGGCAGTCATCTCCTCCCTAGATCAGGGTGGGTCCAGCCGCATTGTGCTGCAGTTTCCGGCAGGAAGGGTTTCAGTCCTGCCCATTTAGTCTTGGGTGTTGTAGCTACCCCCTGGGACTGTGCTCGAAGTCTGAATCAAACGCTTTCCTTTCCTCATCCATTTTATCCTACAAGGCCAATTTGAATCGATAAAAGAACAGGGTTTGTGCACTTGCTCTAGCTGTTGCAGGTTATAGAATTTTAAGTATATAAAATGTACATGATCTTGCAGGGACATGCGTGTGTAAGATCATGGAAGTCGGCAATCTATTCTAAGCCTTCTGACCATGTACTCTCCCAATAGAACATATGTACTTTGTCAGATCTGTTGGGCATGCTGTCTAAAGTGGCTCCTGGTTGCTGATACTTTAGTTAATCCTGGCAGCAAAATGCACATTGATCTACTATAATGTGACAATGGTATTGTGCATACCCAAGGCCTTGGACATCAGATGTGGAAGCAATGCCTTCAAGAGGTGGAACAGTCCATTCACTAGAATGGTGTTTATTCCCGTTTAATGTTTCATGTGTTGAGGTAATTTAAGGACTTCTGTAGCTGAAGAAAAATGGCTAGTTTGTCATTATTCCAGAACCTGCAGTAATAGTATGGATTACAATGTTGGCTTCACAGAACAAGCATACAGAAGAGAAGGCTGACTATTATGACCTCTAAGTATTAGCCAGTGATCCAGAAAAACAAATGGCCTAGTATTGGATCACCTATGGCAACCTGTTTTCAGTTCAGGCTTTCTTTACTTCAACTTGTCTAATAACCGTTTTGTCTGGCATATTGAGCGGAGACTGACCGTGCCAAAACATGGGTCAAGTGGAATTTTAGTCACAAATACAAACAGGCAGACCTTTTAATACAGAAGAGCCTATGCTGTGTCCTGTATTGCCTTTCTATTCACACTGTAATTTGAGCTGTGCAGTTTGAGCATTTGCTGAGATGACCGAACCTCTGCACATGGGAGCATCTTCCAAAGCCAATCAAACGGCTGAAGATTTAAACCTGGAATTATCTTTGGCTGTAGATGTCAGTGGCTGGCAAGGAGTTCCTGCAAATCACTGGAGTTGGGAGTATAGTTCCACTTCAATGTGAATAGTTGGAAGCGTTTGATATCTGAAAGGACTGTTGGAGTGGCCAGCTCTGGAAGTTCAGTGTCCAAGCCCCCTTATAGGTGCCAAGTTGATTTTGTAATCTGAAATGCTGTTCCTTTAGATTAGGTCCCCACTTCTATGTTGCCTTTACATGCTTTATTGAACACCTTTTTGGCTACTATTTTAAACGTAATGAGTTTCTAGGAAGGAAATGCGTTACTCTGCATAAGCAGACAAGTCACATTGTGGGAGCCTTTCCTGTTGGGGTCAGCTTGTACCAAGACTCCTCAGCTCTGACACTAATAAAGATGGTCTCCATTAGTTGCAGTTCTGTATGGTTGTTTGACTACAGCTAGTCTGTATTGAGCTCTGGACTCCACCTGTTTCTCAGTTGGCAGCCTGGTCAAGTCGATAACATGGCTTACAGCACACCAGACTCATTGAGGGATGGTTTTACCACAAAGTAGCCTGTTCTGACTTAACTGGCCTTGATGGCCAAAATAAGGAATCATTGACTTATTTTAGTAAGAGGAACTGCCGTCTGCTCACATAATTTGTAATAAAAACATCTTTGCCATTTTGAAATTTCCCTCCATCCACTTTGCTTATTTTATATATACTGTAATTCTGTACTTGCCAAATATGCTGCAGAAATCTCCCATTAAAGGGGTGTTCCAGGCAACCCCGGGCAAAAAAAAATTAAAAGCCAGCAACTACACCTACTGCAGCTGCTGGCTTTTAATAAATGGAGACTTACCTGTCCTGGTGTCCCTCGCTGTCGGTGCTTCCGTCGCCATTGCGGGTAAGGGAACCCGGCAGTGAAGACTTTCGGCTTCACGCCGGGAACCCTACTGCGCATGCGTGAGGCCCCGCTCCTCTCTCCTATTAGGCCAGGGGAGGAGGAGGGAGCCTCGTGCGACTTCACCGCCGCGGCCGGAATCCAGTAAGTGGGTAAGGATACCTGTCTTTGACAGGTATCCTGTCCCCCCAAAAGGTGCCAATTGTGGCACCGGAGGGGGGGAGGAATCCGATGAGCGGAAGTTCCACTTTAGGGTGGAGCTCCGCTTTAAGTCTGGCTGCATCCATTTAACCTGGAAGCTGATGCCTGTTTACTTCCTGGATTTATGGGCGCACACCTGCAGCTCTTTTGCCCTATTATGCTTCACCCCCCTCCCTTCCTGGCAAACTCTCACCAGAGCTGTGCATGATGTCATAAGCTTAGGCTTTTTTCCCCGATGGCTAACTGGCAGAAAAAAGGTTTTTTACTAGGTAAAACCAGGGCAGTGGATTTATTAGAGGGAAAGATAAAAGAGAAAAGTTTGTCCTTGGTTCTCAAAGTATAGCATGTGGTTGGGAGTAGCAATAGTCTCCACAGTGAAGTACCCTGCAGCGGTCTTTTTTTTTTTTTTTTTTTTTCTAGCAATATAACAATAGGATAAAGTGAAAGGTAGCAATTCTGCTGCAGTACAGAGTTTATTTTAAAGCTGAAACATACCTTGCTCAGATTTTTTTTTTTTTTTTTTCTTCCTGGTCCTTCCTCCATAATTCAGATATTGATTTTCTGTGCTTCTGTATGCAATGCAGAAATGTGTAGCTTTGTGGGAGGGGTCAGCAGGGTTATAGTGCTGTAATGTCTCTTTAGTACCCTATTGGGTGGATTTGGACACCATTAATGTCTGGATGTAACATCCACATATGATGCTGAGCCTCTTGATTGGAAGAAATTAAATGCAGTGATTGAAAAGGGGTGGTACAGTCAAGGCGGGAAGCAAAGAGCTAGATATCAAACCTGGAAATGTAGGTTCTGATTTGCTGCAGCTTCTAATGCAGTGAGAAGCCTGGTATGCAGAGAAATAGGGGTTGGCATTTAAGTAAAGGTAGGGGAACCTGTACAACTGAGACTGAAGGCAAAGCTGGATGTTAAGACTAACCTGGTCTATATTTGGCCAAGCAAATGAGCCACCTGCATTTTAAAGGAACTCTGAAATCATTGAGGGTGAAAATTGTAGTAACCAACTGAAGCCAGCAGGCATTGACGGCAAAAGGATGGTCCCGGGATGCGCCATTGACAACCTATCCCTGGGATTTCATAAACTGGATGCTATAGAGCTCCATTTATAGTGCATTGCTTATCGGTTATATGCCATGTCTTTGGTCGAGATTGTTACTTGGAATCTAGTCCGTGTAGGGCACGTTTTTGGTTCCTTAGCCTGGTTATCGGCCTTCAGTTGGCAGTGACATTTACTGGTGCTCCTGTCCATTCGGCACTCACTAGAGTGCCAGGGTGTGGAAGTGGTTGGATTTGGCTCTCGGCAAGGTACTGAGAGGTTGAGCCAGGATAGTCAGGCATTTGTACAGATCCCAGCAGGCTATTGGCTGTCACTCGGCCAGTCCAGTCTCTGGAGAGATCCTGACTTTACAGGTCACAGGAGTGCAGATCAAAGGTCACTCCTGTGACCTACAGGAGAAGTAGATCAAAGAGCTTTGGCCCTACTTCTCCTTTAACCACTTACCAACCACACTATAGCCAAGAACGACTACAGTGAGGGCATCCTCCCAGAACTGCATCTGGTGCATCTGTCCTACAGACACAGCTGATTGCAGTAAAGGGCCAGTCACAGTGGCCCTTTACCATGTGATCAGCTGTATCCAATCACATGTAAACTTGCTAGTTATCACTTCTTTCCTCATGCCCTGTCTCAGCTTGAGGAGAGATGGTAACTGGCAATTCTGACAGGGGACCTTTTACACTGATCAGTGTAGAAGAATTATTTGCAAAACTTTGTTACCACTAATGTCGCAGCGGTATTCGGTTGTTAGCTGGGGGGGGCGGTTTTACCCCTGCTAGCCCCCAAAAAGGGGTCAATACCGCCCGCAATGCGACTCTGCGGAGGCGCATTGCAGGCGGTATAGCCGCTGTTTCCCATTGCTTTCAATGGGAAGGAGTGGTAAACACCGCTCCAAAGATGCGGCTAGCAGGACTTTTGGAGCGGTCCTGCTAGCCCTTGGGCTTTCACACTGGAGAAACAGCAGCTGCTGTTTAGGGTCGGTTTGCAGACTCTATTTATAGCGCCTGCAAACTGCCCCAGTGTGAAAGGGGTCTAAAGGGATGGCTGCTGTCTCAAACTGCTACAGTGACTCTTAGGCCAGACTTGTCACAACATACTGTTGCTCATAAATATAACTATACTTGGTGCAAGTGTTCAGACGCTACTTCCTTTAATTACAGGTAAAAAAAAAAGACCCTATAGTCGCAAGAAATCACTACAAGTGTCTTTAACCACTTCCCTACCGCACGCCCATTTTGGCGCTTGAAATGCCTCTAAACTCAGCTTATTAACCCATTTTTTTTTTTTTTTTTGCGTTCCAAAAAAAAGCCTCGACTCAACTGCCTAGAAATGACTAAACGACCCTGTGTACATGTACTGATAAGATAACATAGAGGAGAGATCAGTTGAAGAAAATGCCCCTAAACGTCCGTTTAGCAGCAGTATACATGAGGCCTTGGGTTTAGATTTGGTGCCTGTATCGCATGACTAGCATAGTTACAAATCTGGTTAAGCCAGAACTTTTACAATTTTACCCCATGCCTACTTAAAATGGAGCTCCTTCAGGAAAAGTCAGCCGCTACAAATGCTGCAGCTGCTGACTTTTAATATATTGTCCACTAGGGGTGCAACGGATCAAAAAACTCACGGATCAGATTGATCCTCGGATTCAGAGCCACGAATCGGATCATTTTCGGATCGTCAAAAAAAAAATTTACTAATATCCACGTAATCTCCCCCTCACTGTAAAATCCACAATCTGCATCTCCCCCACTTACTTTAGTCTCTCCCGCCGGCCAGTTCAGATCTACGAGCAGCAAGGGTGAGGGGTGATGACGACAGCGAGCACAAGGCGGCCGCCGGGTGTACCAAGATGGCTCCGGAGCTAGGCCGAAGCCGTGGCCTTTCCTAAGGCCGAAGTCGCTCCGCGGATCGAGTGGTGATCCGAACAGGGTGACCCGTTCGGATCACCGCCGATCCGTTGCAGCCCTATTGTCCACAAATCCAGCGGTGTCTTCACCCGAGCCTTTTTATTTTCCCCTTCAATCTGCCCTTGAGTGCTGCTGCCACCATCTCGAGCAAGGGAAACTGGCGGCTTCACAGCTGGTTCCCTACTGTACATGTGCAAAGCGTGGTGCACTTGGTGAATGGCCCAGCGGTTGGGTGAGGAGGGGCCAAACTTCCAGCTGACTTAACCGTGGCGGACTTGCCCATAAGTGGGAGCGGTTACTTGTCAAAACCAGATGCCCAATTCACACTTTTTGAGGTAAAAATCTATCGCTAGTTTTCTTTTTAAAATGCATTAATTTAGTTCAGCATAAAATGTATTGTGTAGCATAAGGCCCGGTTCACATAGGGGTGACTCGGAGCCATTCTAATAGGAGCGACCTGAGTCTCTCCGACTTAGAAAAAGGTTCCTGTACTACTTTTGGGGGCGACTTGCTTTGACTTCTATACAGAAGTCATTATGCAAATCGCCTCAAGCGGGCGTCTCAAGTCGTTTTGAGATTGCGCCGCCGAGTCGCCCCCAAAGTCGTGCCGCCCCTGTGAGAACTGGGCCTAAGGCTGTAAATTCTGCAATATTTACATCATTGGTAAACTCCAATAAATCCAAATTCTGCAAGCTGAGATGACATGCACTGGCAATGTTTGTTTTAGTTTAAATAAAAGAATTTGAGTAGTTCTCCAACTGTGTGGATTAACCTAAAATCTGTTCTAATATGTTTTACTAACCTGACCGCTTATTCCAAATGGGAAACCTTCATTTTGTTTGCAAATATTAAAGATTGTAACTATCAGCAAGTATAGGTCCTTCCTTGCATTTAAAGAGTATCTGTCATTTCAGATCAATCATGGCAGCGCCTATTGGCAGGCATCCACATCCCTCACCTTGTTTCACTGCCACATCAACAGCCCCACCATTAAAGTGAATGGGACTGTCAGTGAGTCAACATCAGGTCAGAGGAGGAGCTGCTGTGGAACAGATGACAGTTGCTCTTTAAAAATTATGATTTAAATCACTTCCACCTTGGAGGCAAATAAGCAGAGCTCTGCTTTAAATTCTCAAACGGATCAGTAAACCAGATGCTGTTTGTAGTCCCCAGATCACACTGTATAGGAATCAATTTAGCTGTAGTTACTCCTAGTATTCATGGTTACCGGTTCTACATGAACTTTCTCAATGGAAGTTGTGTGCAAGACATAGGACACATCAGTGAGGACTGACCTCCACTGTGGGGGAGGGGGGTTTAGGTCTAAGGGTTCATGCACACTGCACATTCCTGGAATCCTTAGCCTGGCAGCAGAAAGATGCTAGTAAGTGTGTGGTGGTTTTTGTCCCTCATTTAGCAGCATCCAGCACTTGTGCATGAATGAATTTCGTTGGCCAATTGCTGTGTCCAGCTAAAACTCACCCCTGAATGCAGTTCTGCATTCAGGCGAGGAGCATTAACTGCCTCTAAACACAGCTGCTCCTAAACTCTGGGAAGTCTGCATGGGGGAATGGAATTTTACTGAGTTTTGTTAAAGTGGTTGTAAACCCACTCTTGCAACTTGCACCTACAGGTAAGCCTAGATTAAGGCTTACCTGTAGGTGTTTGCAATATCTCCTAAACCTACAAGGTTTATGAGATATTTGCCAAAAAGAGTACACCGATGTGTACGGCGCATGTGCGCACTGTAAATGCCGGTTTTAACAGCTCCCGTGCGGAGTGACGTCATCGCCGCTCTGGCTAATCAGTGCCAGAGCGGCGATACCCGGAAGTAACCTCCGGGATAGATGGCTTCGGAGGCTTTGATCTAAGGTAAGTAATGCATAATGAGCTAGTATGCTAGCTCATTATGCCTTGTCTTGCAGGTTTAAAAAAAAATCTGGGTTTACAACCACTTTAAACTCCTGTTCACACTGAATGCAGCTTTGAAATCGAACTACTTCAGCATGATTTTAAAGCATCCAGTCAGTGTAACTTCAGTCGCCAAAAGCCAAAGCCCTGGTTCACACTGGAGCATTTTGACATGTCAAATGGTGGAAATTGCCGTCAATGGCACCGTCCTAATCGGTGTGTAACGCCGCATCTGCAGCACTGCACCAATTTCAAAAAGTGTTTTCTGTACTACTTTTGTGATTTTGGGCTCGGTTGTGTGTGGGGGGGTTTTTTTTTTTTTTTTTTTTTTTTTTACATTGACATCTGTGCAGAAACTTGCACAGATGTCTCTGAAATCGCAGCCAAAAATCAGGACTGACATGCGGGAGTGAAATCATGCGAGTAAAGCTGAATTTGCACAGCTTCATTCCCACAGCTCAGTGTGAACCTGAGCAAAATGGTGCATCAACCTTTTTCAGATCTGTAAGGTGGAGTTGCTGGGACTTGTGAATGGGATTAACCCCATGAATGCGCCATTGTCTACAGCGCGCATGCGCCGTAGACAGCGGCGCCTGTGATTTTAGTATATCTCCTAAACCATGTAGGTTTAGGAGATTTCTTGCACCTTCAGGTAAGCCTTAATCTAGGCTTACCTGTAGGTGCAAGTTGCAAAAGTGGGTTTACAACCACTTTAAAGATTGCCAGGGTCAGTTTTGCACCTATGCTAGCTTCACCTGACACCAGATTTGGAAAGTTCTTTCCAGGTATTAAACAGTCTCTAAGTGTGTGGTGTGTAGTTTTTTATTTTTCTCTCCCCTGTAGCATATTTACAGAACAAACATAGTAAAGTGTTTCCACCCCTACAGTGGTTTACTACTGCTTTAAAAGATGAAATTCCCCATACTACTAGGGGCAGCTACAGGTAATTTGGTTATAGACAAAGCTTTGCAGTGGTTAGTGCCTTTACTTCACATAAAGGATTATCCAGTCACACTGGAATGGACAAAATAGCCTAAACTGGGTCATGTCAGCCCCTCCTACCCTCCCTGAGTAACTTGTATAATGGGATTGCCTGCTTTGAATGGACTAAAGTAGGACTCTTCTTAGTGGTCAGTGAATGTAGTCAGATTTGTATGGCGCTGCTAGATTTTAGTTGTGAAAGCTGCAGCTGAGGAAAGTTCTGGACATGCTCTTGCCTGCTGTGTATTCCAGATTGTTACCACTACAAATTCTTTTCTCCAGTCTGTCTAGCAATGAGAAATCTTGAAACATTTGCCAAAAATCTGCCTATGCAGGTAAGGGGTATCTGTAGATAAAGGCAAACTGCAGCTTTGAATTGCCTTGCTAGAGTTGGGCCCAGTATTCCTGCCAAAGCCTGGCTGAAACTCCCAGATATGGTGTCCTGTCCTGCCTTGTTGCTAGGATGTTAATATGCTCCTTCAAACCCTTTTTTGAGCACTTTACACCTGTTGCAGTAGTTCTGACCTCAGGAATGCTGCCATGGAAGAGATGGTGGACATGTGCAGGGGTTTGAGATCACTCCTTTGTTGGTGTGCAGTAACTGCCTTGCAACATCTGGGACAGGATGATTCCAACTTTTTTTTCAACCAGGCTTTGGGAGGTACATAGATGGCCTACACCTATAGTAAAAGCATTCAACTGTAGTCAAGCTGCAGTTTTATCTACAGGTGCCTTACGTTTGCATAGGCAGTTTCTGGTAACTAAACTAGGGACCTAACCCTTTAAAATTGACACCTGAGCACAGGGCTTGACAAATTTGCTTATAATCTAGGAGCCAGCTAAAAGTTAAAAGCCAGGAATGCGCCCCGTCAACCTCACGCGCCAAAGCGAACGCATACATGAGTAGCGCCCGCATATGAAAGCGGTGTTCAAATCACACATGTGAGGTATCGCCGCGATTGGTAGAGCGAGAGCAATAATTCTAGTCCTAGACCTCCTCTGTAACTCAAAACATGCAACCTGTAGAATTTTTTTTTTTTAAAACGTTGCATATGGAGATTTTAAAGGGTAAAAGTTTGTCGCCATTCCACGAGCGGACGCAATTTTGAAGCATGACATGTTGGGTTTCAATTTACTCGGAGTAACATTATCTTTCACAATATAAACAAAAAACTTTACTGTTACACTTTAATTTAAAAAAATATTTTTCCGCAAATAAGTATTGCAACGACCGCCATTTTATTCTCTAGGATGTTAGAATAAAAAATGTATGTTCTAATTAGAGGGAAGGAGATGGCAGGTAAAGCTCCATTTGTCTTGTCATGCCAACGGCCACCACAAGATGGCGCCAGATCACAGAAGGAAGCATAGGCCGGTAATTAAGGCTGCGGCTTTCTGCAGGCCTATGCTTCCTTCCTTGGGTGCCAGGTCGCGATTTCTAGTCGCAGTTGCGACCTGGCGCCCGGATTTCATCAAGCCCTGCCTGAGCCTATCACTTTGCTGTGTTTTTGGGGGTTTTGGCATATTACAAGTGTTTTACAGCTTCAGGCATTTTTGTTTAGGTGATAGGAAATTGGAGGTGGAGAGCAGTAAAAAAGTCAGGTGTTTCTAGAAGTCTGAGGCCCAAAAAATGCTTGTAATGTGCCAAAAAACTTGTGCACCTTTGATCTTCAGGCGACAGAATGCTTAAATGTGAACAGGGGCCATTCAAATGACTAGCATTTGGCTAGTTGAGTTTTTAGAGCTTCCAGCAGAAAATTGCTCAGGTGTGAACAGGGACTTCACATCATCCCATGTGAATTTACACTGCTTTTTACAGGCAAACTTCTTTAAAATGTCAGATCCAAAAACCTGAGGCTGCTATGTGCCCCCATCTTGGATGTGATGGCCGTAGCCCCAGCAGATCTGTCTGTTGTTCATGTGACAAGCTCCCACTTATTGCCTCCCAGCACCTGGATAAGAAGGGAGGGAATACTGGACTGGCACAAACCCGATGTAGCTGCACTCAAGAACATGGCTGTGCTACGTAATTTGCCTGGAGTATTAACAAGGTAACGCACATTGCAGGCAACTTGTGCTTATTTGCAGTGTTTTTGGTTCCATAAGTTTTTTTTTTTTTTTTTGTGTGCTTTAACTGTATTATTGTCAGGCTTTCTTGACTGTCAATTTAAAGTGATATTAAAGCTTCTCATTTTTTATTTTTACTCTGTGCAGTGGTTTTGCACAGGGCTACATCGATTTCTCCTCCTTTGGGGTCCTCATCTGCACTTGACTCCTCAAAGTGCCCTTCTAGAAGGCTGCATTATATGGGCACGCTCATGCATGCTCACTCCTGAATTGTCCTGTCTGCGTCTATTGACACAGGGCGGCTCAACCTCGCCGCTTTGTCACAGGAGCCAAATGGCTTCCACTGCTATCAATCTGCCTAGTGAGGCAGAGCTGCTGCTCTTGTGCACGTTGTTGGCTAGTGGTCAGGTAAGGAGGCTGGGGGGTTCCTGCAGTACAGGTTGTTAACCTTAAGTGGGAGTAAACTCCCATGCATGATTTGTTCATACAGGTAAGCCTATAATAAGGCTTGCCTATAAGTACTGTAAATATCTCAAACATGCACTGGTTAGGAGATATTTACTGTACATGCTGCTAGTTGCATCACTGGCACATGCGCTCTGAAGGTATGGCACAGGTGGCTGTCCCTTCAGAGTCCTGTGCTGTAAACTTCAGCTCATGCACGGGAGTGACTTCATTGTGGCTCAGCTGCTCACACCACCGTAGTCTGTAAATCTGGGAAGTAAGATGGGTGGAGATGGAAGCCTTGTCAGCAGTGACAGCTTGCTGCTGGAAGGGCTTTGTTCTAAGGTGACATACTAGCACATTATGACTTTACCTTGCAGGTTCCAGGAAAAAAATATCCAATAGATTACTACTGCTCGAATTTATAAATGCTTTCAAGTATAAACCCTAAAGCTTTAGAATGATAAGCACTATTAAACCTAGGCCTTGTGTGATTTTTGTACAGCTAGGCCAGCTGTTTCTACTGACTGAAGCAGACAGCTAAATCTAGGAACCAGAATAAATATAAACCTAAGGATGCTCTGTTGAACAGAAGTTATCTTTGTCAAAGTTGTTTGGCCAAGGCTTTTTGGCTGCTGTTCAGTCAAATGTGATTTATAAGTCGGAAGGCGCATACAGTAGTGTCTATTCTTAATGAAAGCAATTGTTATCACAGCACAACTAAACTAGGATGCAAGGCTGCAGTCATGGGGGGGGGGCGTTAGAAAATGTCTCGTCTTGCATAGTGCTTCTATAAGGAATACAGAGTTCTGTTTTAACACGCAAAGCCTCTTGTGTATTTTTAACATTAGAAAAATGAATGCAGGAAACTTCACACAATTGCATTCCTGAAAATCCTCAATTTATGTTCTGAAACTGGCTTCAAAGTGGAGCTGATCCCACTGATCTGCCCAGGAGGCTGCAATCGTGCCTTCTATTAAAATCTGCAGCTTCCATGGTGCTGCAACATGACCAACTATGACACCAGCCATTTGAGTGCTTGAAAGCTTAAGTAGGCAGAAACACACTGGCAGTTGTCAATCACCAGACATGACTTGAACATGGCCTAATAATCTGGTAGGACTGCTGAAAACATTGATATTTGAACCTAAGAGTAGCATTTCAATGTTTCCTTGGGAAAACAGTTTAGTGAAACTATAGGCAAATTTATTTTGTATAGAGTTAATGGGGGGGGGGGGGGGGGGCGCGGTCACTTATTACCAGCTGTGTCCCCATGGGGAGATTTTCCTTGTCTCGGGCAGAAAGTAGTTCAGGGAATCTCTATCACCAGCACTAGTGTTCCCATTGGTAGATTTCATTCTATTCTGGGGACAACCTTTATTCCCCCCCCCCCCCTTTTTTTTTTTTCTTTTGATGAGGACTAAGAGGCTGAATCTCTCAAATGGGAGCACAAACAGCAATAAATACCGACTGTTCTAATCCCTCTCCACTCAACCAAAATTTCTATTTTAAATTGTATGTGGCATTAAGGAATTACAGCCTCTTCTTCTCTACTCTGTACAGCAAATAAGTCCAAGATTTTAAAAGCTTCCAGGAATGGCTTTCACTTCCTCCCGCATTTTTAAGATTACTTTTTTATTTTTTTGCCTTGCATGAGCAAAACAGATTTAACACTGCTTTGAGCTCCATACATTTTAATTCGGATTGATCTATACTAGCTTTGAGGATTGACACCATAAGGGTAGCTTTAGAAGTGTCTAAATCTACCACTCATCTGAAGAGTGATCCATGTTGGAATTTTTCAGAAGCTATTGACGGGCAGTAATGTATTGCCGTCTCGCCACTTGTTCAACCCCACTTTTGCCAACAAACACATTGTGTTGCATGTGGGCAATTTGTGGTGCTTCACTGTCAACTTGAATGGGTCACCATCTTTGGTGTGAATTATTGTGTCTACAGAATGTAGTAATGCCCGTCTGGTGCCCTTTGTAGGGGAGGAGGTAGTAAAACAGTTCAACTTCTCATCTAATTGAGACCTATGTACCATATTGCTCAAAAGGAAGTAAATTGTGGGTGCCTCATGTTCAGTGCTCTGAGTGGTCACTTTTTTTTTTTTTTCCTTTAAGTATCTGGTTACAACTAATCGCTTATGAAAATTGTAATCGCTTTAATTTCGTAATCGATCAGCCAGTAACATAATGGGGTTAAAAGAAAAATTAGTCCTTTCTAGTACAAAGCTACTGTAAATATTACTTTCACTGTCCCACAGTAAAAATGAACCCCTTACAGTAGTGATTATTTGCTCCTTTTTGTACCAATTTTAGTTTAATTAACCCCATTATGTTGCTTTTTGCAAAAACACACTACAGTTCATTTACATGGTTTCCTATGGGACACGTTCACATCCATGATTTTTTTTCAGCTGTCGCGTATTTGGAAAGGGCAAGGACTTTTTTTTTAAACGCAAAACGGTGCTATTTTGGTTCAATATACTTCAATGGAGAAGCTGCAGAAAAGCATGTAATCTGCCAAACAACAAATTGGCCAAAAAATTTGTATAAATTCAAATCGCAGCAAAATTCCTCTTTTTTTGTTGTTGTTGTTGTTGTTCGACTAATCGAAACAATCGGCCAACTAATCGATTATGAAAATTGTTGGTTGCAGCCCTAGTTACAACCTAAAATTAGATTTTTATTTGGGATATTTAAAATGTGCTTTGCTCAGACTTGAAGGTGGTAAATGCTTTGATGCAATCATATTGAAACAGAGGAAATCTGTTGCTCGCAGCACGTTTAAATTTGTTCCCTCGTCTTGCGAGAAACATTTGTATGTATGGTCTCAAATGGGATTGGACATGTGTTTTTTAATTATTGCTTTCTACGGATTTCCACAGCACTTTCAGAGTGCTTTTGGCTTCTTGGTTACTTAGGACAGTGTTTCTCAACTCCAGTCCTCAAGGCGCCCCAACAGGTCATGTTTTCAGGCTCTCCATTATTTTGCACAGGTAATTTGATCAGTTTAACTGCCTTGGTAATTACCACAGCTGTTTCACTGTTTCGATTGAGGGAAATCCTGGAAACATGACCTGTTTGGGGTGCCTTGAGAACTGGAGTTGAGAAACACTGACTTAGGACATCCACCCACCTTATCCAGCAGGCTTGAGGACAGCCTTCTCTAAGCAGTTGTGACCTATTTATGTATGCTTGGATCTAATGGTGCTTCAAGGTGTGGTCAATGTTCATGATTTTTATAGCTTAAGGCTGGGTTCACACTAGTGCGACACGACATCTGTCCTACTTTGGATCCGACTTTGCCCTGCGACATAAAGCCGACATATGTCCGACTTTCAATGAACGGGGATCCGACTTGGATCCCCACCGATAGCAGGCACTGTGTTTGGTATGAATCCTGAGGGGGAACTCCAGGCCAAATTTTAAATAAAAAACCGGCATAGGTTCCCCCTCCAGGAGCATACCAGGCCCTTGGGTCTGGTCTGGATTTGAAGAGTAACCCCTACGCCGAAAAAAACGGCATGGGGGTTCCCCCAAAATCCAAACCAGACCCTTATCCGAGCACACAACCTGGCAGGCCGCAGGGGAACAGGGGGGACGAGAGCGGCCCCCCTCCCTCCTGAACCATACCAGGCCGCATGCCCTCAACATGGGGGGGGTTTGGTGCTCTGGGGCAGGGGGGTGACCTGCGGCCCCAGAGCACCCTGCCCCCATGTTGATGAGGACAGGGCCTCTTCCCGACAACCCTGGCCGTTGGTTGTCGGGGTCTGCGGGCGGGGGGGCTTATCGGAATCCGGGAACCCCCTTTAATAAAGAGGGTGGGGGGCCGGGATCCCATGTGAATGAGTATGGGGTACATCATACCCCTACCCATTCACCTGGTGGAAAAATGCAATAAAAAAACACAGCTTTTTAAAGTGTTTTATTGCACAGCTCCCGGGGTCTTCCGACTTCGGGGGTCTCCGGTCTCGTCGCCGCACTCTCTGGTTTTCTTCTGCCGGGCCACCGCTAACTTTAGCTCTTTTGCTAGCGGGGCCCAGTCTTCTCCGTCGCCTTCTCCCCTCTTCTCCGTTTCTTTTCTGCTGCCGGCCCCTC
Organism: Rana muscosa; assembly: GCA_029206835.1. Classification (NCBI taxonomy): domain Eukaryota; kingdom Metazoa; phylum Chordata; class Amphibia; order Anura; family Ranidae; genus Rana; species Rana muscosa. The sequence goes on along the minus strand of CM055121.1, from coordinate 253,188,856 downwards.
CACTAACTTCTTTAGCTCTTTTGCTAGTGGAGGGGCCCGTCTTCCCTCTTCTCCTCGATGTTGACTCGCCGCTTCCTCTCGCAGTAATGCTAAATCTTCGGTCCGCAGAGATTAATATAGGCTTCTCATGACGTCAGTCGCATGCACCCATGACGTCAGTCACATGCTCCGGGGCCATGTGCCCCGGAACATGTGACTGTGACGTCATGAGAAGCCTATATTAATCTCTGCAGACCGAAGATTTAGCATTACTGCGAGAGGAAGCGACGAGTCAACATAGAGGAGGAGACGCCGGCGACGGGAAGCCCGGCCCCTCCACTAGCAAAAGAGCTAAAGAAGTTAGTGGAGGGGCCGGCAGAAGGAAGAAGCGGGAGAAGAACCGGATAGCGGGAGAAGGCGACAGAAGACCGGGCCTCCGCTAGCAAAAGAGCTAAAAGAAGTTAGCGGAGGCCCGGCAGAAGAAAACCGGAGACCCCCGGAGCTGTGCAATAAAATACTTTAAAAAGCGGTGTGGTTTTTTATTGCAATTTTTTTTTTTTTCCACCAGGTGAATGAGTAGGGGTACGATGTACCCCATACTCTTTCACATAGGGTGGGGGGCCAGGATCCGGGGGCCCCTTTATTAAGAGAAGTGTTTGAGATTAAGATTGTTCAACACTGACTAACGGGACAATACCACAGTATAGCATTAAAACCCATGTGAGGTTTTGTTTGTCTCTACTAGGGCAATTTATTTATGAATTGCCACCAGAACAGGAATGAAGAGCATCTTTCTAATGGTGTCTGGGCAGGGTATCCCCTCCACTTAGATTTTTTTTTTTTTTTTTTTTTTTTTTTGTGTGGTCTTTGAGTAGCTACTGCTCTCTCCCTATGTTCTGTGTATCGATTGACACAGAGCTGGCTCTGGAGTAAGCGCCCCCCATAGACAGAAGCTTGCTATGTGGGCACTTGGCAGGGGGGAGGAGCCCAAAGCACTGACAGCGACCTTTAAGAGAATTGGACCTCTGCACAACAATTGCAGAGGCGGGTATAATCTAAATTAAACCCAAAAGCTTATTGTAGTTGGCCAATTCTTGGCTGTGATGGTGTTTTTTTTTTTTTTTTTTTTTTTTTAGGCTCTTCTATATTTTCTCTGCTCCAGCAAGGAGGGGGGCAGAGCTGCTGTCAGCGGCTCTGACCATGGAGTTGTGATAACCGAGCGATCAGTGGTGTTCGATCGCTCGGCTCTGGAGGCACCGGGGGACAGATGCTGCATCCACCTAAAGTATGATTATAACACCCCCCCCCCATAATTGTGACTAACATTGGAAGTTGAACTCCAGATAACGCCTATTGAGCAGTTTACTAAAATAGTTTTAGAATAAACATTTTAAAGCTGACAACTGTAAGAGCCCATTCACACGGGCGTCTTTGGATCCGACTCCAAGTCGCCCCTAGTCGCCTCAGGTCGCGCTGGCTGAAGAAATCAATGTAAGTTAATGGAGCCGTCCTTATGCACACTACTGCAGTCGCTCCGACTTCAAAAAAGGTCCCTGTACTACTTCAATCCGACTCCTAGGCGACCTGTACCCATTGATTTCAATGGGAGTCGCCTCTCACTGTCTTAATAGGAGCAACTCTCCAGGAAGAAAACATACATTTATCAGGCAAAGCTCCCCCTCCCTCAGAGCTGATTCTTGTTTGATTGGCCACTGGAATGTCTCCTGTCCTGCAGGCAACTTGGAGTTGCCTTGTAAGTAGCTCCAGGTCGCACTGTGATTCATTCTCAAGTCCTGTCTGAATTGCCTCATAAAATCGGCACTGGAAGTCGTGTTGCCCCTGTGTGAATGGGCTCTGAAGTGTCCTTGTTGAATAGTTCAACCCTCTAACTGCCACCTTTAGTGGGCAGCTTGGCCTATTGGACCATGGTGCAAAGACTTCAGTTTTCTGCAAGGGCACAAAACCAATTGTTCTCTGTGCCCTGTTCACACTACAGTGTATGCAGTGTTCTGCACGGGTCCAAACTGACATGACATTTGCATTGGTGTAAACAGGGCACTTGACTGATGTGTGTAAACTGAAGTCGCAGTTTCCCCTTCAGTTCCCATCAGTTTCCATGCATTGTATGGTGTGAACAAGCCCTCTGAGTTGAAGATTAACTGGCTGGATTGCCAGATAAACTGTCGCAGCCACTGACATATATGTTTTTATTTTATCTTGGCTTAATACAAGGCCTCACACCATGGTGCAGACACTAATATTTTTATTTTTCTGTAAGGCCCCTTTCACATGGGACGTATCCGTGATGATCCGCCCCGTGAACCTCAGCTTGCTCAGCGGGGATCGCTCCGCTGATCCCTGCTGAGCCGGTGGATGACAGGGCGGTCCCCACACACTGTGCAGGGACTGCCCTGTCAGATCTCCGCTCTCCCCTATGGGGGGGATCGGATGAACACGGACCGTCTGTGTTCACCCGATCCGCTCTGCAGACGTATTGAAAAATAGGATTTTCCTCCGTCTGGAGGATTGCGGACATGGAGATCGGGTGTCAGCGGATGTTCATCCGCTGACACCCGCTATCTCATAGGGACCAATGTGTGTGCCTTTTTTTCATCTGTAAACGGATGGATGAAAAAGCGGACATACGGTCCGCTAGTGTGAACGGGGCCTAAGGGCTCAAACAATACTGTGCCCTGTTCACACCACAACACTGGTATTGTGTGCAGGTTTTTTTCTGCACGGAGGGGAATAACTGACAACCTCATCGTTGGTGTAAATATGACACATAACTGATACACATGGAAGCTGATGTTTTCCCTTTTTTTGTTTTTTGTTTTTTTTTCCTTCATGCACTTGTGGTGTGAACAAGCCCTAAATTTAGCTGCTTGCATGCTTTTGAATGTTATGAATTGTGGTTATGTCAGTTCTCAACAGCCATCAAATGGCTGGTGTCATAGCTGATCACATGTACAGCACCATGAGAACTGCAGATCAGATGGGAGTGATTTGAGATTTAGTTTCTAAATGTAACACTTTAAAATGTTTACTTGCCTGTTCTGTGCAATGGCACTGCAGCCCCAAACCTCTTCTGGGGTCCCCTGCCAGCAATCTGTCTGCCCCCAGATGTGATCTGACAGCAGATGTGTGGGCTCTGTCCATACAGTGGCTTAAACCCAACACCCTCCCCAGGATTTAATTGATGGCGGTAGTAGTGATCTGAGATGCTTGAAATTTCCTTTTTATCTTTTATGACCAGGATTTGACTTTGTGGCAGTGGGTTCAGTTTGAGCTTGTTTCATGGTATTTAAATGTTTAGTGCAAGAAAATTCTTTTTAGATGGCTCCTGTAGAGGTCAGCATGATCCTTGACCATGAATAGGATGATCTTATATCATCTGCTCATTGCATTACAAGCCTCTGACTGCTTTTTCAGCTGCTGCATCACTCACTAAGGTAGTGGAGTTTCCCCCCCCCCCCCCCCCCCTTCCTCGTTGGTTTATAATGCGTGTAGCATTTGGTTTCTTTCAGTTTTTCTGACTTAAGTGAAGCAAATTAGAACTAAAGGCAAAACTTTTCTGCAGTTTTGGATAGCTTGGTTTAGGATGGTTTTCTCTGTCAGTTTCCCCATTGTGTAGTTTAACCCTCTGTCCCGTTTACCATTATCAGTGAAATCCACAAATTTTTGGTCTTCCCCAGAAAAGTAGAAGGGATATCTTCCAATGGGGGCACTAGTGACCTGGGGATTCTCCAATTAGTGATTTCTGCACTTCCTGTTTGGCTGTGGGACAGGAAGTGAAGGGCAATCTTTGCAATGGGATACGATGGCAAACTTTAATTTTACTTTAAAGCGGTTGTATACCCTAATTTTGAACTTTTACCTACAGGTAAGCCTATAATAAGGCTTGCCTGTAGGCAAAATATCTCCTAAACCTGTACGGCTTAGGAGATATTCCCTCTCGTAATGAGCTGCTGAATGCAGTGGCGATTCTCGGCTAAAGGCTTGGCAGCCGCCGGACCTTGCCGACATCGCCACTCCAGCGGCGATACCCGGAAGACACGCCGAGGCAAGATGACATCTCCCTCGGTGTGGACCATGTAAGTTCCCGGCGCCTCGTTCTAAGGTAGATATTTCATAATGAGCTAGTATGCCGTGCATACTAGCTCATTATGCCTTTTTTGCCTTTCAGGTATGGGGGAAAAGTAGCAGCGGGTATAAAACCGCTTTAATCATTTGCCCATGGCCTTTTTAAATGGCTTCCTTAACAAGGTTGAGCTTTTTCATTTCAATGGTTTGCTCACTTGTTTGCATCCTCTGGCATTACATATGTGGCGGCTTTGAATGTTTATATTTCATAACTTTTATACTAGAAGCTTGGTTGTAGGGGTCGACCAATTGTTGGTGCGGCCGATATTCACTACTTTTTGGTATCCGTTACAAACGTACTGATTATTCCTTCAAGTGGATGAACTGGGGGCTTGCGCCTGCAGCAGGCATCACCCCAGTACCATTCCTTAGTGGTCAGATTTCTAGTAACACAACTGATGCTGCCAGCCATTATCACAAGTAACGTCCCCCACCTTCCACTGCTTGGCTCTGTCCAACTTGGAGCCCTGAGGAAACCAGCCATCACGTCCGCCAGCTGGCCAGATACCTGAACAAAGCCGATTTGATCTAGTAACCTGGAAACCCCCCCATTATAAGGCATAGTTCGTTGTAGGACAATCATTGTGGAATCTAGACAGGCTGACTTTTTCGACCATTGAACCGACCATTTTTATTGTTACAGGTGTTTTAAGCAGTGTATAGTAGATGCAGAGGGGAACTCTATTCTAACACTTTTCTTTGTTTTTTTTTTCAGGCCGATCAACTGACAGAAGAGCAGATTGCAGGTATGTATTAAACTTACCTGGGTCTGTCCACAAGGCAAATGTAACAAGGGGTATGGTTAGAATCGTATATTGTAATTCAGAGTGAAGGTCTGCTTTAGGACTTGGTTAGAACATCAAACAGCTTCTCTTCCTCTCACGTGACCTGACCAGCTGACAAAGTTCCCATTTAAATCTATTTATAAAACATGGACCTAGGTTTGTCATTGGTGGTGCCTATTTGTATCCAGTGCATTACCTTAACCACTTCAATACTGGGCACTTTCACCCCCTTCCTTCCCAGACCAGCTTTCAGCGCTCTTGCACTTTCATTGACAATTGCGCGGTCATGCGACACTGTACCCAAATACATTTTTTTTTATCATTTTGTTCGCACAAATAGAGCTTTCTTTTGGTGGTATTTATTCATGACTCCGTTTTATTTGCGGAAATTTGGAAAACCAATATTCTATTTTAAAACCAATCTAGTCAGAAATTTAAGCCAAAATGTATTCTGCTACATGTGTTTGGTAAATTCCCATTTGAGTGTATAATTGGTTTGTGTGATCACGGACATATGTACGCAAATGATCATTGGGACATATGATTTTACTGTTGCATATGTGGGGACGTGTTTTTACTATGAGGACGTGTGTGGTGACGTGTTTTGGGGACATGTGTTTACTGTGTTTTTACATTGTGGGGACACTAGGCTGGTGATCAGTGAGTAAAAAGCTGTAAAAACAGCTCGTACTCACTGATCACCAGCCGGGCTGCAGCAATCCCCTCTCCTTGCCAACAACTGTGAGGAGAGCCGATCGCCTAGCAACTGGCTGTGTTTGCATCACATGACGGCTTTGGACAAGGCCGTCATGTGATCAGGAGGGCCAATCAGAGCCCTCCTGATATATGATGCGCCGTGTTCAGGTGACACGAGTGCATCAGAATCGTGCTGCTGCGCGTGAAGCCCCCCGAGACGTTCCTGAACGTTCTCTCAGGGGAGAGCGCCCATCCGGCTGTATATGTACAGTGGCCGGGTGGGAAGCAGTTAAACCATGGAAACAGTTGTACTACTAAACTGCAAATCCCACCATCTAAGTATTTATGGGACTTGTAAAGTGCCAGATTACTCCCGCCCTGAATTTGTGCTGTGGGTTTTTTTTTTTCACAAGTTAGTACAGATGGGAATGGCAGCTTGTGAAAAGGGTGTGAAGCCAGTCTTGGGGTATAAAGTAATTTAGGCACCCTTGACGATGTTTCTTCACAGCTAGGTCGCTGCTTAAACCAATTTTGCCTGCTCTTGATCATGTTGGAACCTTAAATGCAAAAATTAAACCTTGCCCCCTCCTGTAGTGCCAGCTGAAGTTTTTAATATGGACAATGCTTGATTGTGAAATGCCTTACATTTCCTGGGTGTAGAAGACAAGGGGATACTGAAGACTAATGTGGGTACTTTGAGGCACTAGAAGGAACTCAAACTGTGGCTTTATTGCCTCCAAGTGCAACAAGAACTGTGGCAATATTGCTTGAAGGGGAAATAAAAATTTCAGGCCAACAGGAACTTGTCATTGTACAAGTGTGCACAGCAAATTTGGGGAACTTATTGTGAAGTGCCACGTCGGCATTGTAATGGCAGCTCTGACTTGTCACTCTGTAGCTGGTGCCTTAGTTACTTATACATCTGTGTTCAGGACTCTTCATCTGCCTTGATTGGCTGGGCAAAGGGTGACCCAACTTCCAGACATGTAGACAAGTTGCGATCTGTAGGATTGCCAGTATTTTACACTGAGCTTTGCATGCAGCTGTTCATGTGCAATTCATTAAACGGCATGCAGGGAGAAGATTTTATGACAAGGCAAATGGTATTTTCTACCATTAAATGTGTCTGCCAGTAATAAACAGCTTGGGCAAAGTGTGGCTCACTTAAACTGAGTGCTAATTGGCTGTATGCAATGTGGAACTACTGCTTTTCTGTAGCAATCGCTGTAAAATTAATACTTGTCTAGCTTGCTAATGTGGTGGCTATACAATATGAATGGTGTTCTGTTTTCTAGAATTCAAAGAAGCCTTCTCACTATTTGACAAGGATGGTGATGGTACTATTACAACAAAGGAGTTGGGCACAGTCATGAGGTCGCTTGGGCAGAACCCAACAGAGGCAGAACTGCAGGACATGATTAATGAAGTAGATGCAGATGGTAAGTCCTGTACAAGTCACTCACGCCTGCTTTTATCAATACATATATAAACAGTATGATCTTCCTAAAATCTATAGGATATGAATCCATATGGCTTTCACAAAATTGGTGTTGACTTGCATTGGTTCTTTATATTGTGAATGTTTGCACGAAGGCTAACAGGTCTTGTCTCTTTACAGGCAATGGAACAATTGACTTCCCTGAATTCTTGACTATGATGGCAAGGAAAATGAAAGACACAGACAGTGAAGAGGAAATCAGAGAAGCATTCCGTGTGTTTGACAAGGTAATGTCCTATTTTTTGTATGGGGTTCTTTAACAGTAATTTGCTTGAATGCTACCCTGAGCTAGATTTTTAAATGCCTAAAGGCTCTATTCTAAGATGAGATTGATGGGTTGTTTCAACCTCTCTCTTTTGCTGGACAGCTTGGTCTGAAGTTGAAAAATTAGGCAATTGGGCAGATCAGCAGGTAAAAGGCCTAGAAGGAAATGGTGCAACCACTACACTTAAAGATATACTAAGCTGCAATATAATCTTGCTTTTGGATGTATCATTTTTTTTTTAAACCAACAGATGCATTATACAAATTGAGGTATGGATAAAGCTATATACAATGACTTGTGTATGCTAGAATCAAACGATAAATATCTGCATTAGCTTCAGATGCAGCTCAACAGATTCAAAGCATACACAATGTGACAAGTTCTAAGGTGTGCATGATTGTATCTCCAACTAAAAAGCCCTAACATGCAACCCTGCAGGATAAAGAATGAGAAATGGCAGGGTCAGAATTCCCCCGGTGGCCAACATAAATTTTGTCCTAGAAAGTCATATGGTCAGATGCATATGAACAGCAAGGAAACTACAAGGGAGGTGTTTCCTAACTGAATTTGTACACACAAGGGAGAGTGCAACAGGAAGGGTAAAGGGATAGGACAAATTGATGGAAATGGACAAAATGCATACAAAGAAAAGACAAGGACTTGGAGAGCATAATTTAGCTTTTTAAGGAAACTGGCAAATATCAGAACTGCCTCTATTGTCACAGTATGGTTGGGTCTCCGTAAGCAAAGGCTTGACTGGTTTATAGGGCTATGTGGCTGTTTTCTGGGCAATCTGTTCCGAGCAGGGATGATGCCTCCATTGTATGTGTTGTGGGGAATTCATTTAGTGTTCAATATTTGAGTTCTCTACACTTAAGATCAAGCTTGTCAACTAAAGTGGTGGGTTGGGACAACAGCATTGCTAGTTGAGGTGAACAAAATGCTGCTGTAAGCACCTGACTAGTTTCAGCCCCCAGGGTGCCACTACAATGCTTGGCTCATATCCACTCTTAAAGAGGGAACTGCTGCACACCAGTTCTAGCAGAATAGTCATTTTTTTTTTTTTTTTTCTTGGTTTACTGTAATGGGAAGAGAAAACAGAGGCACTGGGGACTTTAAATGTTTGCCCTCACCACTTGTTTAAGCACATCAAACAGCCCTCTGGCTCAGGTTGTGCTGCTCAGACAAGGCTGCCCTCCAGTGGGCACTCCAGCAGGTTACCAGAAAGACATGCATATATAGGAGCACCAAGTCTGGCACGCCTTCCATGTATGCACTTGGTTTACTGTGACCGTTTAAGGCCCCTTTCACACTTGTAAGACTTGTCCCACGATTTGGGACTGCAAAGTAGCATGACAAGTCGCTCCCCATGATTTCCAATGACAGCCATTCATATTGGTACAACTTCAAGTCGTTCTGAATTCAAAGTAGTCCCTGCACTACTTTAAATTTTTGATGCCAATTGCACAGGCATTCCTTGAAATCGCGGCTTTGCCGTGTGACTTTGAAGTCACAAGTGTGAAAGGAGCCTTGCGCTGAGTGCAATGACCTTGCTCCTAATATTGCATAGAAAGGTATGTACACAAGTTGCATACTTGAACTATTCAGTGGCACATGCAGGTCTGTTTAGTCTAACAAACCTGTCAGACCTGTCCAATGTGTAAACTGGGCATGAACCAAGGCTTCAGTGAAAATATTCAGATAAGAAATATTGTCAAGACAAGCTGCATGGTCTTTAGGTAGAGAAGTTGCTCTATTGGTCCTGTGAAGTGATATGGGAGTTCTTTTTACCAAAAACATTAAATTGGTTCTAGGTCCAGTTTTTACAAGAATAGCTTTAGGCTGGCTTGATACCAGTGTGTGCTTTTTGGGGAAGCTCACATATAATGGGGCCTTAATGCACATTCATTAAGATTGTCACATTATCTTAAGGCCTCATGCACACAGGATGGGGGGGGGGGGGGGGGTTGTTGCACTCCAAAAAAAAAAATCCCAGTGTCTTTACAAAAAATGCTTGTAAAGTATCTAACGCTTTTAGTAGCATCAAGCACTTTTTGGGCAAAAAAAACTCTGCTCCTGGGCACACGTTTGTTTCCTGCCACTAAACACTGCTGAAAGCCTAACATGGAGGGGTGTTTAGAGGCAGGAAAGTCAGATGCCCCTAGAAGCTGTAAATGGCCAGTGTGCATGAGGCCTAAAGAGGAACTGAACTCTAGAAGCTGTCCAAGGAGAATAATGTGGGAGCTGGGAAAATGTTAGGTGTTCAAACCTAAATGGGTACAATATGTTGCCAAAGGTGAACTTATCTGATGTGGCTTTATTTTTCAAAGAGCTAATCTATAGTTTGCTTTTGCATATGGGATAACTACGGCATACTCTGCAGGTAGTAATCCACTTTAGCCTCTTCTGATTGGCACAGAGGTTCCCCATGTGGATTATCTGCAGCTGCTGTAGTTCTGTATAGGGCTTATTTCTTTCTCGTACATCACGGGACACAGAGCGACATAGTCATTACTAATGGGTTATATAGATACCGTCAGGTGCTGGCAACTTCCAAAACCGGAAGTACCCTCCCCTATATAAGCCCCTCCCATCCGGGAGCACCTCAGTTTTTTGCCAGTGTCTAAGGTGTTGGCCAAGAAGAAACATGTGTTTTTCACTGAGCTTGCGTACAGGTTCTTTTGGGCCTCAGTAAGCTATTCCGGATCCGACCAAAAAAGCTTCATAGCTAAACGGTCGGTACCCGGGCCTTGCAGAGAAGAGCAAGGTTTTGCCTGTAATGCTTCTCTTAGGAGAGCTGGACCCTGGGATCCAGAGCTCTGGTCATACCCACGACCAAGATGTTTTCTGTGCAGGGTGCTATACAGGTCCAGGGGAGTGGAATCCTTGGGAACCCGGTCCCTGAAGGTTTGATTACAATGCCTGCCGTGATAGGTGCAGTTTGGGCTTTTGTGGACCAAACAAAGTCCTGCGGCGGGGAACAGGTAAGTGGGGGCTCCCAGGAACTTGGTTCTATTGGGGGACCCCCAAGCCTAATTTGTCTTTCTGTCTGTTACCTAATGGCATTCCCGCAAAATTCTGTGCATGCCTGTAACTACTAAAAAAAATGTAGTAATTTTTAATGGTGGTCAAGAAAAAAAAAAAAATTATATATATATATTTAATATATTAGACTACGGTACCTGTGTTTGTCCACTAGAGGCCGCTGTGGAATGTTTTCTTGTCATGTGGACTAGCTTCTTCTCAGCAGAGCAAAGTCCAGGCAGATGGTGAGTTCTCTTATAGGAAACTGCTTCCTCTGCCATGTTGCAGTGCTTGTCCATCCCCCGGCCTGCGGCAAAGAGGGGCCCTGGCTCCTGTCCCTTGTTACCATTTTTTGAAATTAGCGCCGAAGGCGCACGTGGCCGCGCGCGTGCACGCGCCTCTATATATAGAGGTGAGCCGGGAAAGGGGGCGGAGCCTGGGGATGACGCTCTGTGCGCGCTGCAGCGCTTCTGCGCATGTGCGGGCGTCCCAGCAGTTTAAAAAAAACCACAATATTGTAGTGAGCTGGCTATGAAGTACAGAGACAGAGCTGGCAACATTTAAAGGCATACAGCAAGCGGTTGATACAGGCATCCCCTAGAAAGGCACATTAGTAGACACCAACTGTTTCTTATAGCAGCATTTATGCTAGACTATTATCAGTAACTGGTGTATTTCGGCTGGAATAACTCAGCTTTGTGGCTTAGGAATATGCCGTCTAAAAACTCCGGGACTAGAAATTCCAGGAGGAATAGGGGGTCTCCATCGGGCTCTGAGGATCTTGGGCATGCTTTGGCTGCACCAGTCTCCCCTGAAGAATCAGAGGTTAGTGACCGTAGAGCACCCTCAGGAGTACCTGGTACTGTGGCTGTCCTCAGTTCACCTGCTCCTGTGTATGTAACAGAGGAGGTTTTTTCCTCAGCTCTGGGAGGATTAGAAGAGAGATTGTCAACATTGATCGCTGCCTCCCTGTCACAGGGAAAGCGCGCCCGATCTCCGTCTCCTCCCTCAGAGTGCCTGTTAACAGAGCAACAGTCCCTTACAGGGATCGACCTACCTGAAGGGGATCAGGATGAGGTCGATTCGGTTGTAGAGGAATCAACAGTGGAAGAGCCATTCTCAGCATCACATGCTGAAAGGTTATGGGTTCAGTCCCTGACTAATATGGTCCGATCAGCATTTAAAATGCCACTTGCGGAGCCATCATCCACTTCTGTCTCCTCGTTGGGGTCGCTAAAAGCTCCCCAGACTGTTTGTTCCTTTCCGATCCATCCTTTACTGGAAGGGCTCATTTACCAGGATTGGGAGCATCCTGACAAAATATTTACTCCCCCTAAGAGATTTCCGGTGGTCTATCCCATGGAGGATAAGTTCATCAGAAAATGGAAGGTCCCTACAGTGGACGCAGCCATCTCTTGTGTGAATAAATCACTGACATGTCCGGTGGATAATGTCCAAATGTTCAAGGACCCAATAGATAAAAAATTGGAGTCCTTATTAAAATCTGCTTTTTCTACAGCAGGATTGGTGACACAACCAGCAGTGGCAGCTATTGGGGTCTGCCAAGCAGTGAAGGATCAGTTGAAACAGGTCTTAAGGGACTTGCCAGATCAGCAGGCTCTTGCCCTAGCTGATCTACCTAGAGCCTTATGCTTTGCGGTGGACGCCATAAAGGATTCAATCCATCAGGCCTCCCGCCTTACGCTGTCTGTAGTACATATGCGCAGGCTTCTATGGCTCAAACTGGTCTGCTGAAGCTCCCTGTAAAAAATTGCTGGTCAGCTTCCCATTTCATGGTGAGCGCTTATTCGGGGAAGACCTGGACAAGTATATCCAGAGAATTTCCAGCGGTAAAAGTACACTTTTGCCGGTTAAAAATAGAGTTAGAGGTCCCTCTTTTAAGAGGCCGGCTTCTCCAGTCCCTAGGACATCGGCTGTGAAACAGTTCCGACGGCCTCCTCGGTCAAATCCCGGAGGTAAAAATCAGGGACAGTTGCAGGGTAACAAGAAGCCCTGGAGCAGGAGAGGTACAAAACCTCCCCCAAAGTCAAATGCATGAAGGGTTGCCCCCGCTCAATCGGGTGGGGGGAAGACTTCAGTTGTTCACAGAGACCTGGCGGGACACGATCCGAGACAGATGGGTGCTCTCCGCAGTAAATCTGGGATACAAATTGGAGTTAAAAAACTTCCCGCTTTATAAGGTCAAACGTGCCAAGGGATCCCCAGAAGAGATGATCCCTCCTGTTGGCACTGGAACAATTATTGCTCCAAGCAGTAATTATAGAGGTTCCCCTGGAAGAATGGGGGTTCAGGTTTTACTCAAACCTCTTTACAGTTCCGAAGCCAAACGGGGACGTGAGGCCCATATTAAATCTAAAAGGGCTAAAATTCCTACATATCAGGACTTTCCGGATGGAGTCGATCCGATTGGTAGCCACTGCCCTACAAGGGGAGGAATGGTTAGCCTCGATCGACATCAAAGATGCTTATTTGCACATTCCCATCTTTCCAGCCCACCAAAAATTTCTACGCTTTGCGGTAGAAGGGCGCCATTTTCAGTTCAGAGCCTTACCCTTCGGTCTGGCCACAGCACCAAGAGTGTTCACAAAAATTCTGGCCCCATTATTGGCCAATCTAAGGACACGAGGTGTAACGATAATGGCATATCTAGACGACTTGTTGCTGATAGACCACTCAGTGGAAAAACTAGAAGTGGTTGTTCACGAGACAATCAAGTTTCTGGAATATCACGGTTGGATTATCAACCGAGACAAGTCAGCCCTAAAACCAGTCAAAAGTCTGGAATACTTGGGGCTAAGGCTGGATTCAGACCAGAGAATTTTCTTGCCTCAAGAAAAGGGGTCGTCTTTGAGAGATTTGATCCACTTAGTGGGTTCAAAAAGACAGCCATCCATACGCCTGTGCATGAGGCTGCTGGGAAAAATGGTGGCATCATTCGAAGCAGTACCCTACGGTCAATTCCATTCAAGGAAGTTGCAAAGGGCCATACTGTCAGCCTGGAACAAAAAAGTTCAGGCTCTGGACTTGCCAATGTCCTTGTCCCCTTGCGTTCGCAAGAGCCTCCGCTGGTGGTTGGTTCCCCAGAATCTGGAAAGAGGGAAATCCTTCAGTCCGATTTCCTGGAAGGTGGTCACTACAGATGCCAGCCTTATAGGCTGGGGAGCAGTACTGGAGCAATGGTCTCTCCAGGGCAAGTGGTCAGAAGCAGAAAAGGCCCTGCCCATCAATCTCTTAGAGATACGAGCAGCCCGGTATGCCCTAGTAGCATGGACATCCAAACTCCAAGGGTCCCCTGTCAGAATTCAATCAGACAATGCCACAGCAGTGGCATATATCAATCGTCAGGGGGGCACCAGGAGTCGTGCAGCCCAAAGGGAAGTAAATTACATCCTGAGATGGGCAGAAAGATGTCCCAACCATATCTGCGGTATTCATTCCAGGAGTGGAGAATTGGAAGGCGGACTTTCTAAGTCGCCAACAATTATGCCCAGGGGAATGGTCCCTTCATCCCGAGGTTTTCCGGACAATATGTCAGCGGTGGGGAACACCGGATGTAGATCTGCTAGCATCCAGATTCAACACAAAAGTGGACAGGTTTGTCTCTTGGACAAGGGATCCCCTAGCGTGCGGCTCGGATGCCCTAGTGTTCCCTTGGGATCAGTTCAAGCTGATATATGCATTCCCACCGCCACAATTGTTACCTCGATTACTCCGCAGAATCAGGGTAGAAAAGAAACCAGTGATTCTGGTGGCTCCAGCGTGGCCCCGAAGAGCATGGTACGCGGAGATTGTAAAAATGTCTGTGGGGAGTCCTTGGACCCTCCCACATCGTCCGGACCTGCTTTCGCAAGGACCGATATACCACCCTTCCTTACCAGCCCTAGGTTTGACGGCCTGGCTATTGAAGCCCACATTCTAAAAAAGAGAGGGCTCTCTAATGCTGTGGTATCTACCATGATCAATGCCAGGAAGCCGGTATCCAGGCAGATCTACTATAGAATCTGGAAGGCGTACATCGCCTGGTGTGAGGCCAAGAAATGGCATCCACGTAAATACGTAATAGGTAGGATTCTGGACTTCCTACAATGGGCTGTAGATAGGAAGCTTGCCTTGAGTACTATCAAGGGTCAGATTTCGGCCTTGTCAATATTTTTTCAAAGGCCCTTGGCTTCGCATTCACTAGTCAAAGCCTTTATACAAGCAGTGATGCGTATTAGTCCTCCGGTTAATATTCCCATATGTCCATGGGATCTAAACTTGGTTCTGTCGGTTCTACAGAAACAACCATTTGAACCATTACAGCATATTTCCCTGGTGCTTCTCACCAGGAAATTGATTTTTCTAGTAGCCATTTGTTCGGCTAAAAGAGTATCGGAATTAGCAGCTATGTCCTGTAAGGAGCCATATCTGGTTATCCATAAGGACAGAATAGTGTTACGTCCTCATCCAGCCTTTCTTCCTAAGGTGGTATCGAGTTTTCATTTGAACCAAGATGTGGTTCTTCCTTTAACTTTTCCTCTACCGAAGTAGGTTTGGGGAAAAAAGATTGCATTCTTTGGATGTAGTAAGAGCAGTTAAAGCTTATCTAAAAGCCACTGCTCAGATTCGCAGAACGGATACTTTGTTTGTTCTGCCGGAAGGCCCCAGAAAGGGTCAGGCAGCGTCAAAATCTACTTTAGCCAAGTGGATTCGACAGGTCATAATACAAGCCTATGGCTTGAGAAGGAGACCGCCTCCGTTCAAAGTTAGAGCGCACTCCACGAGAGCAGTTGGAACTTCATGGGCAGTGCATCACCAGGCCTCCCTGGCTCAAATCTGTAAGGCCGCAACATGGTCTTCAGTACACACGTTTACTAGGTTCTACCAGGTGGACGTTAGAAGTCAGGAGGATGTCGCCTTTGGGCGCAGTGTGTTGCAGGCCGCAAAAGATCCTCATGTCTGATAGCGCTCAGCTTATATATGGTGTATCCCCCCCCCCCCCTCATTTGGCATTGCTTTAGGACATCCCATCAGTAATGACTATGTCGCTCTGTGTCCCGTGATGTACGAGAAAGAAAATAGGATTTTTATAACAGCTTACCTGTAAAATCCTTTTCTTGGAGTACATCACGGGACACAGAGCTCCCGCCCCTCTTTGGGGACACTTATTGCTTTGCTACAAAACTGAGGTGCTCCCGGATGGGAGGGGCTTATATAGGGGAGGGTACTTCCGGTTTTGGAAGTTGCCAGTGCCAGCACCTGACGGTATCTATATAACCCATTAGTAATGACTATGTCGCTCTGTGTCCCGTGATGTACTCCAAGAAAAGGATTTTACAGGTAAGCTGTTATAAAAATCCTATTTTTTGGCTCCGTATAAATAAATGGGTTGCTATTGGGACAGACTTCCTGCAGAGATTGAGTAGGCGGCAGTTCTCATTATGAAGGAACAAAACTTGCTTTTTACCATTCTTCATCCAATGCACTATCCTTTACTGGAGATGTATATATAACTGTTTTCTGTTTTTAGGACGGTAATGGCTACATTAGCGCTGCTGAGCTCCGTCATGTTATGACAAATCTTGGTGAGAAGTTAACGGATGAAGAGGTTGATGAAATGATCAGGGAAGCAGATATTGATGGAGATGGTCAAGTAAATTACGAAGGTAGGTTGCTTTGTGATTAATCCTTTAACAGGTGGAATTTGCTTGCATCATGTATTGGGAAATTGGGCCTCCTAACACAGGTTGCCACTTTCAAATCTGCAATTCTTGCTGACCAGGAAGCTATTCCAATAAAAGTGTGAGCATGGCTAGGCCTCATCCGATTTCACCGTAATGCATTAAACAACTTCTAACTCCGGTCAGTCTGCTTCTCCCAGCACTGACTTTGTGGCATTCAATCTCTAATGTAAGCACAGAAGGGCGACTAGCAGGTCATGCTGAGGAAGCAAAGTAATGAAGTGCTTCCTCTATGAATTTGATGTGTTCCACAATGCCTGCAGCTACAAGGTTAGTGGGACTATAGTGTTTGCTTTTCTTTTGACAAGCTTAACTGCTGCAGATCTAGTTTGAAAATGTTTGCAATTAAGAGCCTAAAACAAATGTACCACATCTAAAATTGATGAGCAGTAATTTAATGCTTGCTTTGGGGAATTGCTATAATGTAAACTATAATTTTGTTTGTGAAAAACTTTAACTTGCTGCTGTATAGGAAAGTCTGAATTGCTCCACATTGTCTGTAGTTGGAGGCCTTGTTTTAAAGCTAACTTTAAGTCTAAATTTGTGCTGGTCTAGAGCTCAAGACAACCACTTGTCGGCCAAGCTTTTTTTGCCACTTTGTTTACCAGATTAAATTTGTAAAAAAAAAAATTGTTTTTGCTAGAAAATTACTAGCAAAAACTTTATTTTTTTAACATTAGGGCAAGGGATCGCTAAACTACAGCCCTCCAGCTCTTGTGGAACTACACCTCCCACGAGGCATTGTAAAACTCTGATGTTTAGGCATGATGGGATTTGTAGTTCCTGAACTAGAGGCCATAGTTTGGGGACCCCTGCCCAGGGAATAAAATGGCGATTGTTGCATTTTTGGCAAGCTGTTAGAGATATCTCTATCTATAAAAATGTTTGCTGCTTGACATGTTACGGATTAAAATTGTGCACACTCGTGGAATGTTGACAAACTATGTTATTTTAAGGCATCGCCTATGGTGTTTAATGCCTTTACAGGTTACCTACAGAGGGATGGGGGTGCTGCGTTGGTTTGTAGTTCAGCAGTAAAATTAAGGGGCTCCCACTGTAATAACTATGCAATGTTGGCTCAGTGGGGAGATCACTGCACTAGTATAGCCTTGACAGGGATACTTCCCTGCACTGCAGGAACATGCCAGTGAGCGCTTACAGCCATTCGCTGCAAGTGATCAGCAGCTTTGACAAGCCAGCTTTTCAGCCAGCTTCTGTTGGACAGTCTGCTGAAGACATGGGTTGAATGTCGTCCAGTTTGCTATTTAGCCCATGTACCAGGCTTTAGGTTTCAGAGATCCAAACAAGGCTGCCAGTTTACTGCTGGTGGGCTCTTTATTGGTTAGTCAACACTTTTGAATTGGCACATTGACTGATTACTGTTTTTTTGTTTCTCTTGCAGAGTTTGTACAAATGATGACGGCAAAGTGAAGACTGTACAGAATGTGTTAAATTTCTTGTACAAAGATGTTTATTTGCCTTTCTTTGTTTGTAACTTATCTGTAAAATGTTCCCCCTTACTGTCAGATTGCATGTATAGTAATTTTAGAATTCCAAACATGTTTCCCATACTGTCACTGTCTTTTTCTTTACAACTTACTCTTTTTGGTTTCCATGAAAAGTTGATAAAGTAACAAATGCTGCATGTGGCTTACTCTGGATTATTTCTCAAAGCCCTTTGTGCACATGGAAGAGCTGGATGAATTGAATCACACAATGGAATATCTGGGCTCTACAGATTTATTTTCCTCTCCCAAAGTTGGATTTCTTCAAGTAACTTGTCTGCTTGTCGGAATGTGGAGTAAACAACTCTAAACTACAGATAGTTAAACAATATTGAACTTATGTTGCACTAATGCAAAGCTGGTATATCCAGATACATGTCTTGTATCTTTATTTTTCTGCCTTCCCTCCCATTTCTTTGCTCCAGACCTACATATGGAACATCACTATGCTTTTTACTTTTTTTTTTTTTTTTTTTTTTTTACTTTTTTTTTTTTTTTTTTTTTTTTCTATCTCCACTGTTGTGAAGGGTCTGCATGTGATTTGTAAACTCCTTCACCAGTTAAAGGTTTACTTTTTGGTTTAGCCACTTTTCAGAAAACCTGCTTATGGCACAATTTGCCTCAAATCCATTCCAAGTTGTATATTTGTTTTACAATAAAAATTTAAAAAAAATCCTTTTGTCTTTGTTAAAGCTACTGGTGAGAAAAGGTTCTAGAAGTTGATGCTTGGTGGCAGGATCCTTCATTAAATATCAACTACATTGGTTGCTGAGGTAACAGATGTGTCATCTTGATCTGACTAGATTATGGGTCATCGCACAATTTTGATCTTGATGGCAGTCCCTGTTCTGCACATCACATGGGAACTGGTTGCTGTGGGCAGTGAGAGCACGTCTTGTGACATGGGCTGCATTCACACCACAGCATTTTGGATAACGGGCAGATTTTCCAACATGCCGCCCAAAAGTTTAGGAGCTACTTTGGGGTGATATGCTTCCTGCGATTTGAAATGTTCAAATGAATGGCATCTCAAACGTGAGTCCTGCAATATGTCATTCACAAATCGGTGCTGTCAAATCGCAGGCAGATTCATGGCAAATCTGCCCACGATTCAAAGTGCTGCAGTGAGTGCAACCTCAACATGGAGCTCCTTTCTTGCTCTGTATTTAATTGCCATATATTTTTGGCCCTTGTATAATGCACTCCATGTTCCCTAGACCCATCTGTTGGTTAACTGCTTCCTTACTGGACACTTGAACCACCTCCCGCCCAGTCAAATTGTCAGCTTTCAGTGCTCTCGCTCATATTACAATTGTACGGTCATGTAACACTGTACCCGAATTTTTGTTTAATAGAAATGGAGCTTTCTTGGTTGTAGTCGATCATCTCGGTTTTTTAAGAAGCAGGTTTTATATTACATTTTGCAAACGGGTAACTTTTCTCAATCGATGTACGCTGATGAGGCGGCACTGGTAGGTGAAACTGATGGACTGCACTGATTAACACCACTGGTGGGTATGGGTATTGATGGGTGGCGCAGATGAGGCGGCTGTTCCTCTTTGGGACGATGTCCCTTCAAAAGAAGCTGGTCGGCTTACCCCCCCCCCCCCTGTCGGCATGAAGATAAATGTTTACTGAGCTTCTGTTTACATCACGTGATCTGTCATTGGCTGATCACATGGTAAGGGGCCATGATCGGCCCTCTATTCCAATCACCCAAGGCTCTGACTCTGTTATCGCAGAGCGCGACCTGCAGGGCAGTGTCTATTGACGGCTTCCCGGCAATGTAGGTCCATGCTGTTGCTGTCATCTGGCTATAGTGCAGACAGGAAGAGGTTAACCATTTTTTTAATAGGGTTTCTGTATACTTGAACTCCACACTTTAATTCATTGCCACAAAAGATTTGGTTTACGTGTCAGGGCACACACGCACACAATCTGGGTATGCATAGTTAAGTTGTGGGAGTTTCATGCTTTACTGCAGATCTGGAAGAAATTTGCAAAACAAGACCACTTTTTGTCAGTAAACTACCATCTAACCCACAGGTGGCAAACACGGCCCGCGGGCTGAATCCGGCCCTCCAGGCCATTTCATGTGGCCCTCGCACCTCTCCTGCAGGAGAGCTCCAGCCTTCCTCTGGTCCTACTCCAGACCCTGTACTTTCTGCTTTCAAGCAATGCATCCAGCGTCTTCCCAGCAGCATAACAAAAGGGGTACACTGATGTGGGGGACTCAACTTCTGATGGGGTGGCTTGACATCTAATGTAAGGGGAGGGGATGTGCTGGACATCTAATCTTACAGATACAATCGGCCCTTTTGAGGGCAATCATAATGCTGATGCGGCCCACAATGAAATTTGAGTTTGACACCCCTGACCTAACCAATGCTCTGAGCCTGAAATGGCTGTAAAAAAAATTGTCCCAAATGTAAGTGGATGTTGAGACTAGACTCTCAAACTAAAGGCAAGCCCTTCCAACTGCTGGTGTAAACTAGGCCTTAAATGAACTGGTGCAACTTATCTTGCTTGTAAACCTTGGCACAACACATTGAAGTGTATAGTGAGCTGTTCAGTTGGTAGACAAGTGGGCATTTAAAAAATGCTTCCCTTTTTTTTTTTTTCCTCTCCACTGATGGGGCTGCACTAATCAGTGTCCAGATTATCAATCTTCCCTGTCAATTACCGTCATAGTGACGGCAAGGAATGCTGATGTCAAGTTTCTTTACATGGGTTTGGACACAGCTGATCACATGGTAAAGGGCCCCGGTGATTGGCCCTTTACCACAATCTGATCAGCTGTCTAAAGGACACAGCAATCCAAGCGCATGCTTTTGAGAAGTTAAATATCACATGCCTGGACCACTACATGCATGCAATTTCATTTGGTGAATTGATTTTAAGATGGGGGTTTTTGCTTTGAGGTAAATGCTGCATAAAATGGATAGTTACTTGACCTCCCCTCCCACCCCATCGTCTTCCAAGGCAGCCCTTGAGAGATGGAGCTCCTCACAATTTAGAAAACACATTGCCATTGATTTTTTTTTTCCCTCCCCTTAAGAGGCGGTCCCTGGTCAGTATTGGTGTTTCCTCTGTCCGGAGGAGACATGTTGCTAAAGGACCTGAGGGGGCTCCATCTCTCAGGCTGACCAGGGCAGGGGTCCGGCTGGGGCATCAGGTTTTGATGCACAGGCTGCAGTCTACAGCGGTGCAGGGAAGGAGCAGTGGAGCCTCTGAGCGGCAGGGGGGTCAGTGGACTCACCAGCGCCGTTGTATGGTGTGGAGCAGTGGTCCCCAACCTTTTTGGCACCGAGGACCGGCGTTGTGGAATAGAATCGTGCCAAGGCCTGGGGGGGTTGGGTTGTTATGTAGCTTTTCGCGGGCAGTTTGTCGGGGAAATGGCTGGTGTTAGCACCTCAATCATCACAGAACAATGGCTGATATGGTGTTGGGATGATTGAAGCGTGTTATTTCTGTCATTGCTTTGTAATATAAAATGAAATAGTTCACTCACCATAATGCAGAATCTGCCACCAGATGCGGTTTGTCACTTGCCACGTCGCCTTCCACCAGGTGTGGATTGTTGCTTGCCATGTCACCTGCCACCAGGTGTGGATTGCCACGTCGCCTGCCACCAGGTGTGGATTGTCATTTGCCACATTGCCTGCCACCAGATGTGGATTGTCGCTTGCCACGTCGCCTGCCACCAGGTGGGGATTGCCACATTGCCTGCCACCAGGTATGGATTTCCACGTCGCCTGCCACCAGGTGTGGATTAACACGTCACCTGCCACCAGATGTGGATTGCTACTTGCCATGTCACCTGCCACCAGGTGTGGATTGCCACCTGCCACGGACGTGGTTTGCCACCTGCCGTGGTGGCAGCACAGGCAGGTGAGGGAGAACAGCTGTAATGCGGGGCGGGCGGTGAGAGATGATCTCTCTGCTCCCACGCCTCGCTGCAGTATAGAAGCCCCGCTGTGTGGGCGGAAGTGCGGCGTTGCGGGCGGCGAGAGATGATCTCATCTCTCTGCTCCCGTGCCTCACCGCAGTATAGGAGCCCCGCTGTGTGGGCGGAAGTGCCGCGTTCCGGGCGGGCGGCGAGATCTCATCTCTCTGCTCCCGCGCCTCACCGCATAATAGGAGCCCCGCTGTGTGGGCGGAAGTGCCGTGATCCGGGCGGGCGGTGAGAGATGTCATCTCTCTGCTCGCTGCCGCACCTCACACAGTGCAGCCTTCACGGCCCATCTGCAAATAGGCCACGGCCCGGCAGTGGGCCGCGGACCGGGGGTTGGGGAACCCTGGTGTGGAGGACGGCGGTTTTTGTGGCCACGGGCAACCCTCCATTGCAGCTGACAGGTGTCCCGGATTCCCCCTCAGCCCAGGTGTGGAGATGGATGCCGTCACCTTGATTAGCTCCGGCGGGGTGGTGTGTACCCACGGCCGGAGGCTAGTTTGACCCGGAAGACGCGGAGTGTCAATTCCGGAGGCGGATGACATCGGCGTGCGCCGGGGAAGCTGGTCCAATCCTCTTAAAGGCGCGGAGGGGGAATGGCTGGCTGGTGTTTTGGCATATACAGCTGCAGGCTACAGCTCGTATCCCACGATCATTCCAGGAGAAAGATGATATTCCATCGGCTCAGGCTCCAGGAGGCAAAGGCACCAGCAGGTGACCTTTGTATCCATTGTTTTGGGCCAGCAGCTAGATGGTGGTGGTCACTAGTGTCACTGGGTGTGCACTGTAGTATTGTTATGGTGGCGTGTGCTGTCTCACTGCCATGGGCCCCCTGTGTTATCTTTTGGCAGGTGAAACCGCACAAAGAGCCAAAGCCCACTCCCAGAAAGCGGTGTGCAAAGTGTTCTACCAAGATGCCCTTGGAATACACAGAACCGCTATACAAAATTTGCGTTGACAAACTAATTAAAAAACAGATGCAGTTTATGCAAAAAAAAAATTGGATCCGTGAGGGATGATATGGCTACCACCTTTTAAGGATCTCAAAGTTTATCGCAGAGACAATTCCTTCTGGAAGTTCCTCACCTAGGTCAGAAATCACCTCAGGGTCGCATAAGGTGAGGGAGCGAGCGGACAGCAGCGCAGCTGGCGTTCTGGCCACCGACAGCTCAGATTCAGAGCAGGAAGATGGGGGGGAAGAAAGGAAGGGACCCAAATCCAAATTGTCTCTAGAAGATGTGGACGGTTTGCTTGGGGCCATATACGAAACTTTGGCTATTGAGGATGAAAACGAACTTCCTTCCAAACATGACCTGATGATGTACCAAGGTTTAAGGAAGAAAAAATTCAAAGTGTTCCCAGTTAATCTGGGGATGTCAGACACCTTGAAAAATGAATGGGCAGACCCAGAAAAGAAACCCTTCTTTGCAGCCAGTCGGAAGAAGCGGTTTCCTTTCAGTGACGATCCAAAGGAAGTGTGGAACAAAAATCCCAAATTGGATGTGCCACTTTCTAAGGTTTCAAAAAAAATCTTCATTAGCCTTCGAAGATATGGGACACCTTAAAGATGGCATTGGCAAGAGGGGCGACATCTTAAAGAGCTTGAGACAAGTGTCGCCAGCCTAAAGCCGGCTCTAGCCACCACCTGCGTGGCAAAGAAATCTTGAATTTTGGTTATCCCAATTACAAGACCATATTAAAAATGGAACGTCTAGGGAGGAGATTCTGAAGACACTTCCAGTTCTCTCCAAGGCAGTTGGCTGCACTGCGGATGCATCCGCAGAGTCCGTCAAACTAGCAGCAAGGTCAGGAGGACTAGCTGTTGCAGCAAGACGTGCGATTTGGATGAAAACCTGGACAAGGGGACTCTGCATCCAAATTGAGGTTGTGCAATCTCACATTTACTGGGGATTTTCTTTTCGGATCAGGCCTAGACGAGGCCTTGGAAAGAACAGCGGACAGGAAGAAAACCTTTCCTATTGAAAAGCCCAAGCCTCCACAAAAAAGGTTTATTCGTGGACGAAGAGAACGTCTCCAAGAAGAAAAAGATCACCCTAAGAAAAACTGGACGGCTCACAAAGGGAAACCAAAGAGTAATGTCCTCTTTGGCTCTTCCAATCAAACCACCAAGCAATGACAACAGAGTTACCACTAGGGGGAAGATTGGCTACCTTCCTACCTCAATGGCAGAAGACAGCCAATCAATTTATTTTGGACATTATCGCAAGGGGCTACTCCCTGGAATTCAATTGTCATCCTCCAGAGAGATTTCTGTTAACGAAACTTCCCAGGGATCCAAAAAAAGCCAAGGCTCTTCGACTGTTGCTAGGGGAGATGGTGGACCAGAAGGTCCTTAATCCAGTCCCAGAGAAGGAAAAAATAAGGTTTTTTTTACTCATGTTTTTGTGATCAAAAAACCTTCCTGGAAGTTTCGATTGATACTAAATCGAAAGCCCTTGAACCAAGCGATACAATACAATTTTTTTTTGCATGGAATCCATATTCTTGGTCAAAAACATCCTGCAACCAGAAACGTTCATGGCCACCATGGATCTCAGTGATGCATATCTCCACATTCCCATCCGAGAAGAGTCCCAGAGATATCTAAGGTTAGCGGTGGAGATAGAGGGAAAGGAATGCCACTTCCAGAGCAGAGCTCTTCCTTTCAGGTTATCCTCGTCACCAAGGATATTCACCGAAGTGTTAGCGGAAGCTCTGGCCCCTCTAAGGTTGAAGAAGATGACCGCAATACCGTACTTAGATGACCTACTGTTCGCAGCTCCGTCAGAAGCACAACTAAAAAATCTTACAGAAGCTCAACTATGGCTGAAGTCTCTGGGCTGGATCTTGAACATAAAAAAGTCCAATCTGTGTCCCACTCAAAACATCCGGTTCCTGGGATATCTGCTCAACTCCATAGAACAGAAGACTTCCATCAAGACGGTGAGTTTGATACAGAACAACCTCCCGATAACCATCAGGGAGCTGATGTCGGTTCTGGGGTCTGATGACTTCATCAATACCAGCAGTCCAGTGGGCAAAGTACCATCTAAGGCCCCTTCAAATATTTCTCTTAAGACATCAAAGAGAAGATCTGGACAGTTCGGTTTTACTCCCAACATCCGTGAAGAGGTCGCTGTGGTGGTGGAGGGTCCACACAAATTTAAATCAGGGTCTGGCTTGGTCTTTTCCGATCTCACGGAAATTGACCACAGACGCAAGCAGTTGGGGTTGGGGAGCTCACCTAGCAGGGCAACCTGCTCAGGGGAGATGGTCCCCGGAAGAAGCACAGGCATCTTCAAACTGGAGAGAACTTATGGCGATAGCCAAGGCCATAGAATTCTTTCCGAACTAGCTAAGAAGTCGTCACATCCTGATACTTTCAGACAACGCCACAGTCGTGGCTTATGTGAACAAGCAAGGGGGCACAAAAAGCCCATCCCTAAGCCACATCTCCAATCAAATATGCCAATGGGCAGAAGGGAACCTGCTGTCACTGGGAGCAGTCCATCTGAAAGGGGAAGGCAACCAAGTAGTGGACTTCCTCAGCCGCCAGGAGATCTCCCAAGAGGAATGGGTATTACACCCGGAGGTGTTCAGGGAAATTACAGCCCGCTGGGGAGTTCCAAACAGACCTGTTTGCCTCTCGGAAGAATGCTCAGGTGAAGCGTTTCTTCTCGCTAAACCAGCAAGATCAGCCCCTAGGGATAGACACTCCAAAATCCTTGGAACTTCAAAATATGCTATGCCTTCCCTCTGGTTCATCTGATTCCGCGGGTGGTGAAGAAGTTCCTACAGGAACAGACAAAACTTATATTGATCGCACCATACTGGCCCAAGAGAGCCTGCTTCTCTCAACTCCTCTGTCTCTCGGCAGAAGAGCCGTGGCTTCTACCTCACAGGGCAGACCTGATGTGTCAGGGTCCCCCGACAGGCCTAAAACAAGAATGTTTTAAATGGTGGCCTGGTTACTGAGGAGGACATCTTGAGATCAAAAGGACTCTGATAAAGTGGTGGCAACGCTTTTGAGCGCTAGGAAGCCAAACACCAGAGCCATCTACAGAAAGACCTGGAGGAAGTTTAACCGTTGGTGCACTGAAAACAAAAGACTAAAAATGGATACACCAACCATCCTTGAATTTTTACAGCAGGGCGCTGATAAAGGGCTAGCGCTCAGTACACTGAAGGTTCAGATTGCAGCGCTGTCGGTGTATCTGGAACCGACACTACAAGAGGGACCCGTTGGTCTCTTGTTTTTGCAGGGCATTGGCAAAATACAAAACGCCCAAAACACAAAAATGGCCCACTTGGGATTTGTCAGTGGTTCTCAGGGGGCGATCATCAAACCTCCCTTCGAGCCGCTACAAGATACATCTTTATGCCTATTGACTCTTAAAACAGTTTTTCTCGTAGCCATCACAACGGCACATAGGATAGGAGAAATACAGGCTCTATCTGTTAGAGAGCCTTTTCTAAAGCTTCATGACGATCGAATTGTCCTTCAAACAGATCCGGGATTTACTCTAAAAGTGACGTCAACTTTTAATAAATCCCAGGATATAGTCTTGCCTTTGTTTTGCAGTTCACCAAACAACAGCAAAGAGGAAGAACTTATGCCGCGTACACACGACCGTTTTTTTTGTCATTCAAAAAACTGACGTTTTTCTCGACGTGATTCGTCGTGATTCCTCTCAAGCCTGCCTTGTATACACACAGTCAGGAAAAAAAACGCTTGAGCAAAGCACGGTGACGTACAACAGGGTTCGACAAAACCCGGGCGCCAGGTCACAAATGCGACTAGAATTAGCGACCTGGCGTCTGAGGCAGCACAGCTGAGGTTTTCTGTCTCCGTGCACCCCCGCGATCTCGTCGGGCCGTGCTGGCCGGTAATTGAGACCGCGACTTTGCAGCCTTCTGCAGGCCTATGATTCATTCTGTAATCTGGCACCCTCTTGTGGTGGCTGTTGGTATGACAAGACAACCAGCAATGCTTGCCTGTTCCACTGCCCACCCATCTCCTTCCCTTTACTTAGAAGTTAGACCCCAAACATTATATATATTTTTTCTTCTAACACCCTAGAGAATAAAATGGCGGTCGTTGCAATACTTTCTGTCACACCGTATTTGCGCAGCGGTCTTACAAGCACACTTTTTTGAGGAAAAAATACACTTTTTTTTAATTAAAAAATAAGACAGCAGGGGGCGTGGCTTGGCGCGCAACGGGTATGGATGCACATTAGGAGAGCTCCGGCACACACACAGCCTGCAACTACCTAATTTCTCGACCCTAAGCCTTCAGAAGCCGGGAAAACGTCTATACAACACCCCACACTCACGCCCAAAGAGAGGTTCGGTTAGTACCCCAGCGCGGAACATCACAGACCTGTTCAATCCGAAGACAGGGGCCCCCTGCAGCGTGGGGAAGGCCAAGATGGCGCCGATACAGCCACACAGGGAGGAATACAGCGAGGACTCCCAGTCTCTGCCTGAGGACTCGGGTAAGGGGAAGGCCCGCTCAAATCATCCCCTCACCCTTGCCGACATGTCAGTGATAGCCGTGGACATTAAATCCTCATTCTCGGCCACCATCACGGACATTAAATCTAACCTATTGGCCCTGAATGAGCAGATGGCGGTGTCTGAGGTGGCGGGAAGGCACAGGGACAAGGCGATTCTCAGACTGGAGAAGACATCTAGCACACAAAACCACCATTTTATTGAGATAAACAGACACTTAGAAGACTTGGATAACAGAGGAAGGAGGAACAATATACGAGTGAGGGGTATCCCGGAGACAGTAGAACCAGCTCAAATCATTCCAGCGCTGCAGAGAGTATACAATAGCCTGCTGGAACGAAAAGAAGACATGGCGATTGACTTTGTCAGGGCTCATAGAGCACTTAGACCAAAGGGCCCAGACAATGCACCCCTGCGGGACATTATTTGCTGCCTTCAGAGCTTTTTACTTAAAGAGGATATAATGAGAAAGGCGAGGAGGAATGAGCATATTATTTTCAATGGGGCCACTATCCTACTATTTCAGGACTTGTCACAGATCACCCTGAGAAACCAAAGAGCCTTGCGCCCTCTGTTGGAGAAACTCAGGGAACGTGAATTAAAATATGCGTGGAAGTTCCCTTTTGCTTTATCTGTACACTACAGTGGACATCAGCACACCCTGCGTGAACCGGATGATTTACCAGACTTCTATGCTGCACTAGACCTTGAATACATCCCACTGCCTGACTGGTATGCTGAGTTCCAGGATCCACCTCGAGACCGGTCGCCTTCCAGATCTCCTTTCTCCACCCCGGATAAAAGGCTCCATAAGAAGTAGAACCGCTCTGGGAACTCGAAATTTGGAACCCCAGGTCCCAACAGAGAGGAGCGCAGAGCCCATGATGATGACTGACTGACGCTTGTTGAGATCACCCTGAGTTGTTCCTTTTGTTTTCTCATGTTTTTTACTGGTTTTCTTTTGAGCATTTTTAGCAACTTTGCTATAGTCCTGAATATGCCTACCCTGCGAGCTGATGAAAGACAAATTGTCTGTCACCCCTGATTGAGGCCTTTGATTCCCCCCCCCTATCCCCGCTTGCCCCCTACACCTTTTGTTACCTTTCTGGTTGGCTTTGCCCCCCTCCCCCTCTTTTTATTTTTCTTTGCCTACCCTTCACAGATCTGCTGGAGGAGGAGGGATAGGGACTCAGGACATGGTGGGATCCCTGCCTCCCCTCCTTCGTAGGGATGGACCTTGTCCCACTGCCATATGCCCCACTGCCCTGTATCTCCTCCTGGTCTGGCTATTTGGTTGCTTTTGCCTTCATGGGTCAACTGCTACTACCCAGATCAGATGGACTTCTGCGTAGGTATTGTTGCCCAGGTTTAAAATTCACTGGGAGGGTTGGTTGTGGGCTCAGCCTCACTACCTTGCCTGAAGAAGCAACACATGTACTGATCAACACTTCCTAGGGCCAGATGACGTACGGCCGAAGGGGCCGGGGACTTGAGTTTATTTTAGGCGACAGTGAGGGTGGTCAGACTGGGGAGGAGGGCTGTGTTGAATGTTGATTTTGTAGGGACATATTATTTAAAGTGTTGCCCATGGGCTGATATCTTGTTACCACCCCTGGGTCGGGGAGAAAAATTTCCATCTAGTATTAGATGAGGCTATGTTAGCTTTCATGTGCAGGCTGTGTGTGTGTTATGTTGCAACCTGTCCACATACATTTAAGTTCTTACTCTTACAGAGTTGTGCTGGCAGAGACGAGTGGCTGACTGTTTTACCCTGTTGTCAGTCGCCTCCCTCTACCCCCACCAAGTGCCTCCTCTCTTACTTGTTGGGTGTTGGACGTACTAACTTACCTACTATTCAGGTTAGGAATTCCAGCCTGTTTAGGGAAATCTTTGAATTGCTCCATCATCTTTCACTTTCCTCTTTTTTTTTTCCCCTCTGACTTACTATCTAATTTCTACTCACTGGTTTACTTTCTTTTGATTTTCTATTGCGAGTATAGTCGTACTGGTTCTAACCTAATACCAACAGTTTTATATCCTAGGAACGCTCCGGGACATCTCACTCTGGGTTCTCATCATTGCCTACGCGGATCTCAGCCATAATCCATTAGTTGTGTCCCACAACGTTAGGGGTCTGAACATACCCGAGAGGAGCTCCACTCTGCTGAGGGAGCTTAAAAAAAGGTAGGCCACATTTCGTATTTTTACAAGAGACCCACTTCAAAACGCATCATATCCCCAAACTGACGAGTTCCTACTTTAAAGAGGCATTTCATGCCACGTGTGATGACTCCAGGGCTAAAGGGGCTTCCATTCTGATAGGTAGGGACGCTCCCTTCACCTTACAGGAAAAAAAGTTAGACCCCAAGGGTAGATATGTATTCCTCAAAGGCCTATACAACAACACGCCCATAACGTTAGCCAATGTATATTTCCCTAACAAATCTCATATATCCTTTTGCCAACAAATTGTTCAGGAGCTATTGGGGTTCTCCTCAGGATGTTTAATCCTGGGTGGGGATTTCAATGTGCCACTTAGCCCGCTGCAGGATACGTCCAATGGGAGAACCTGCATCACGTATAAGACCCTTAAACGAATCAAGGCTCTGCTGCAGTCCTTACACCTGATTGATACTTGGAGATTCGTCCATCCTGACGGATGCGACTTCACGTTTTTTTCCCCCCCTCATGACCGACATTCTCGCATAGACTATCTTTTCATATCCCAGAGGGATTTGGGCCTAGTTACGGGGGCTCATATTGGTATCCAATCCTTCTCGGATCACGCCCCAATTTTGCTTTCAGTAAAGGAACTTACATTGATCCCTAAATCACTCTCTTGGAGGTTGAATGCCTCTCTGCTGACCGACCCTGCCCTCCTGACAGAACTGACTGCCTTCCTGACTGACTTTTTTCGGCGAAATTCCGCAGCTGACACTGATCCACTAATGATTTGGGAGGCCCACAATTGCACGATCAGGGGGGTACTCATGGGAATGGCCGCTCGGCGTAAGAAGGAGAGGGAAAAAATTATCAAGACTCTGACAGACCGAATAAAACATTTAGAAATGCTTCACAAGCAATCCCTTACTGTACAGACAGCTACCGAGATTTTAGAGAAAATAAAGGCCCTACAACAAGTCTTTGATGACAGATCGCGGAGATTCCTGTTTTTTAGGAAACAAATCTACTACGAGTCTGGTAACAAGTCGGGGAAACTCTTGGCAAGGGCCTTAAAGGAACAGACGGCCAAAAATTTTATACAGGGTATTAGGAGGGGAGATGCCAACTTGGATATAACCACTGACTCCATAGCGAAACACTTCCATGATTTCTACACGAAACAGTATAACCTACCCAACATAGAGTGGCAGATATGGAGGGAGCGAGACCACAGATCATCCGAGATTACCTTGAAAAGAGTGGCATGCCTACCCTTTCGGACTCAGACATATCACTCTTAGAGGAACCAGTTACAACAGAGGAGATCGCAATGGCCATTAAGCAACTTAAATCTGGTAAAAGCCCAGGACCAGATGGATTCACTTCCATTTATTATAAAACCTTTGCCCACATATTAGTGGATCCGCTTAGGGCCGCGTTGGATTCCATATCCGAGCCCAGAGTGATTACCTCTGACTTTTTATCAGCACATATCACAGTAATCCATAAGGCAGGCAAGGATCCAGCGTACTGTGCAAGTTATCGCCCTATATCCTTGCTGAATCTGGACGCCAAAATACATGCTAAGGTCCTGGCCTCTCGGTTGAGCCCTTTGCTTTTGGATCTAATAGGCATGGACCAGGTAGGCTTCATGCCTGGCCGTGAAGCCAAAGATAATGTCATAAAAGCCATGTTTCTGATCCAGGCGGCCCAGGGAGGTAACACAGAGGGTCTTCTCCTGTCCACGGACGCGGAGAAGGCCTTCGATCGTGTGGCATGGGATTATATGCTGGCCGTATGCTCCAAAGTGGGCTTGGGACCGCACATGATGGCCAGGATCTCGGCGTTGTACCAGTGTTCATCGGCAAAGCTTAAAATTAATGGTACCCTGTCGGACAATGTCCGGATAATGAATGGCACAAGACAGGGCTTCCCACTGTCCCCCCTGCTGTTCATACTGTCTCTAGAACCTTTCATTAGATTAATTAGAGCCAACACAGACATCCGGGGCTTCAGAGTCTTGGATAGGGAGTACAAGGTGGCCGCCTATGCGGATGACCTACTCTTCTTTCTAACAAACCCGATGACATCCCTACCTATTCTCCTGAGGGAATTTGCGGTTTATGGCTATATCTCTAATCTTAAAATCAACTACGCCAAGTCTGAGGCCCTGAATGTCTCCTTACCAGACAGACTACTAGGCCAAGTAAAATCGACATCCTCCTTTAGATGGGAACCTGCGAAACTGAAATACCTTGGAGTGTGGCTTACACCCAAACTGGCTAACACGTATGGACACTACTTTCCCATGTTTATCAAGACTGTCAGGAAGGATCTGGACAGATGGCAATTGGGGCATTTCTCTTGGTTTGGCCGTGCGGCCATAGTCAAGATGATAGTCCTTCCCAGGCTACTTTACTTGCTTCATGCCCTACCCCTCAGGATTCCAATGACTTTCTTCTCCTCGCTAAAAACCATCCTGTTGAGATTTCTCTGAAATGCCCAGAGGCCGAGGGTTAGGTATTCCCTCTTGATGAAACCAAAGGACTGTGGGGGGGCATGGGCATACCTGACTTTGGATCCTACTACCAAGCCACGCACCTGACTAGGATCATCGACTGGCACTGCCATGGTGATACTAAAGACTGGGTGACCCTGGAAAATGACTTATGTTCGCTCCCGCTAAAATTTTCCCCATGGATCCCCTGGAGAAGCTGTCCAAATAGCCTTAAAAAAAACCCCATTACTGGGTGTACCTTGGAGATATTCCATAGACTGACCAAGACCTTAGACATATCCCCCCAGCCCAGCCCTCTGACACCTTTAAAAGATAACCCGGACTTTGAGCCGACTGTGGATAACCCCCATTTTCAGCCCTTGGATAACTCGAAACCACTCTTAATGGGGGATTGCTTTGACAGGGGGGTGGTGAGGGAATGGACAGCACTTAAATTGGGGTTAAACACTCCGCGTTTGCCTTTATGGACGTACCTGCAACTTCGCAGCTACTTGGGAAGGCAACCAGACAAAAATAAGCTCTATAGACCCCCCACAGCCCTGGAGACGATCTGCCTTGATGCTGCCCACTGCCCAAAAGCCACTTCCATGACCTACGCCTGGCTACGAGACTTGAAACATAACCAGCGGAGGAACTCAGGGTGAGATGGTCCACGGAACTACAAATGGATAACTGCCAAACACTGGAGGTATGCTTGTATTTTGACCCATAAATGTGTTCTATAAGTTCAAAAATGCAAGAAACAGCGTACAAAATCATGACACATTGGTACAGAACCCCAGCCAAGATACATGGATGGAACCCACAATTTCCAGACACCTGTTGGAGGTGTAAGAATGAGAGGGGCACACTGTTACACATTTGGTGGCAATGCCCGCTAATTGTGCAATTTTGCGCGGAAGTTAATCTTCTAATTAAAAAAATAACAGAGACCAAAATCATCTTGAATGCCGCGGCGTGCTTACTCCACATCACGAACGTCTCGTTGAGGAGATACAAAAACTCCTTGACGAGACACCTTCTAAATGCGGCAAAATCCCTGATTCCGCTTTACTGGAAATCTCAAAGGGTTCCCTCCATTGCAGAATGGCTTAACGGGGTCTCTGACATCTATAGGATGGAGGAGACCAGGGTTGCCAACTTTCAGTAAATATACAAACAGTTTGTAAAATCCGTACTTTTTGCATCTGTCCATGAATGTCCATTACAGACATGTAGGCTGCATGTCTGTAACTGACATTCATGGACAGATGCAACAATTATGGATTTTACAAACTGTTTGTAAATTTACTGAAAGTTGGCAACCCTGGAGGAGACACTGACCCAGACCACTGATAAAGTGGAAAAATTCCACGAAACCTGGCAACCATGGCTGCTCTTTAAATACTCTGCTGAATACACTGATATTGTTTCACTCCCTCCTGTCTGAGAACGCATACCTTGAATCATACCGGGACAATTTTGTTCTCCTGGTTCCTGGTCCTCTTTGACCATCCATGATTATATTCGCCTGCAATACACTGCCCAATACTGTCCTACTCTTTCTGCTTTCTATACTTTCCTTCTTGATTTCTTCTCTCTCTCCTTTTCTGTTGATTATAGTCTACAGTTTTTGCTGTAGCTGTTGGTAGTGAGTAATATTTTACAGCATAATCGTATCTTGCTACGTTGACTTAGGGCTCTTTCACACGGAGGTCCGTTCAGGTCCGCCTGTCAGTTTTTTAGGCGGACCTAAAACGGATCCTCCATGTACCCCTATGGAGGCACGGATGTCAGCGGAGACATGTCCGCTGACATCCGCTCCGCCAAAGTGTGACGGAGGAAAACCCTATTTTTCCTTCCGTCGGCGGAGCGGATCGGATGACGACGGACTCTACGGTCCGTCGTCATCCGATTCCCCATAGGGG
The DNA here is from genome assembly GCA_029206835.1 of Rana muscosa. Lineage (NCBI taxonomy): Eukaryota > Metazoa > Chordata > Amphibia > Anura > Ranidae > Rana > Rana muscosa. The sequence goes on along the minus strand of CM055121.1, from coordinate 253,155,163 downwards.
AGAGCGGCGCTCTGACAGGGCGGTCCCTGCACAGTGTGTGGGGACCGCCCAGTCATCCGTCGGCTCAGCGGGGATCAACGGAGCGATCCCCGCTGAGCAAGCGGAGCTTCACGGGGCGGATCTGCACGGATCCGCCCCGTGTGAAAGGACCCTTACTTGCCTTGAAATAGGGCACTCTGTTTTACAATGTTGGTTTCAATGTTTATGTATGACACGATGTCGCACTACGAGCAGTTGCATCTGCTCTTGTTTTCTCTCCTTTTTTTTTTTTTCTCTCTTTGTGGCGCTTCTCATTTGTTTCAATAAACTTGAAATGTTAAAAAAATAAAAATAAGACAACAGTAAAGTTAGCCAAATTTTTTTTTATATTGTGAAAGATAATGTTACGCTGAGTAAATTGATACCCAACATGTCACGCTTCAAAATTGCGTCTGCTCGTGGAATGGCGACAAACTTTTACCCTTTAAAATCTCCATAGGCGACATTAAAAAAATTCTACAGGTTGCATGTTTTGAGTTACAGAGGATGTCTAGGGCTAGAATTATTGCTCTCGCTCTACCGATCGCGGCGATACCTCACATGTGTGGTTTGAACACCGCTTTCATATGCGGGCGCTACTCACGTATGCGTTCGCTTCTGCACGCATCGGTCGTTAAAAAAAAAAAAAACCTGGCTCCTAACTTTTTTAGCTGGCTCCTAGATTCCAAGCAAATTTTTCAAGCCCTGACGTACAACACGTACGACGGCACTATAAAGGGGAAGTTCCATTCGAATGGTGCCACCCTTTGGGCTGCTTTTGCTGATCTCGTGTTAGTAAAGTTTGGTGAGAGACAATTTGCGCTTTTCAGCCTCGTGCTTTTCAGTCCGTTACAGCGTGACGAATGTGCTATCTCCATTACAAATGCTAGTTTTACCAGAATGAGCGCTCTCGTCTCATACTTGATTCTGAGCATGCGTGTTTTTTTCCCCTCGGAAAAGCATACACACGCCCGTTTTTCGCGAAGAGAAAAAGAATGACGGGGAAAACGACGAGAAAAAATAGAGCGTGTTCTAATTTTTTTGCGGGCAGTTTTCTCGTCGAGAAAACTGCTATGGAGCATACACATGACCGGTTTTCACGACCAGTCTAAAAAATGGCAGTTTTCTCGTCATGAAAAACGGTCGTGTGTACGCGGCATGAGTCTTCTTGATGTCAGGTGTCTACTTTAATATTTAGAAGTTACTAATGAATTCCGAGCATCAGATGCTCTATTTGTCTTGTACGCAGGCCAACTGAAGGGTAAACAAGCGTCCAAAAAGACAATAGCCAGATGGATCAAGGCAGCCATACTCGAGTGCTACAGTGTTATGGAGATAACACCGCTCATTCAACAAGGGCTTCAGCAGCCTCTTGGGCAGAAAAGGCAGGAGCCACTCCAGAACAAATCTGCAGGGCTGCAACCTGGTCAAGATTCTTGACCTTTGTTCAGCATTACAGACTGGATCTGATTTCCAGCCAGGACCAGGCTTTTGGTAGTAAAGTCCTCCAAGCTATTGTCCCACCATAGATCTGTTGAGTTCTTGGTTATCCTCTCAAGGGCTGACTTGGAAGACGACTGGGGGAAAATCAGAGTTAGTTTCTTACCGGTAACTCTGTTTCCAGTAGTCTTCCAAGGCAGCACGATCCCACCCTAAAATGTCTAACCTTGTGGGGTTGTGTTGTGTATTATATCGTTTCAGATTAAGGCCTTCGGTTCTCGGGGATGACTGACCAGGGACCTGAGGGACCGCCTCTTAAGGGGAGGAAAAAAATCAATGGCAATGTGTTTCCTGATTGTAAGGAGGAGCTCCATCTCTCAAGGGCTGCCTTGGAAGACTACTGGAAACAGAGTTACCGGTAAGAAACTAAAGCCTCGTACACACGGTCGGACTTCAAACAAACTTTTCCGTGGATTTTTGTCCGAAGGGAGTTGGCTGGGCACACCCATAGCATACACACGCTCTGACTTTTCTGCAAACATTCCCAAAACTTTCCCAACATCATGTGGTTTTTCTGCTCTTTAGCGCCACCCTTTGGTCAACTTCTGCTATTGTTGGTTGGTTTTAACATTGGTTCTGGGCATGCGTATTTGTACCTCGGACAAAAGTCCGATGGATTTCTGTACAAACTATAGGACTTTGCACCATCGGACTTTTGTTGCCGAAAAGTTTGTCCGTTTGCAGAGCGAACATTTGTCCGATGAAAACCGAAAAAGTTTGTCCGATGGAGCGTACACATGGTCTGATTTTTTTGAAAAACATGCTCATTTTGAACTTTGTTGGCAAAATCCGGCCGTGTGTACGGGCCTTAACTCTGCTTTTTAGTATCACATGCGATATTGGAGAAAATGTGTCTTGTGACCCAAATACCGCATGTGATAGCCTTTCGTAAATTTTTTCCCCAGTGTGTCTTAACCACTTGCTGAACAGCAGTTAAATTATTACTGTTGACTGGTGGCCTGCAGTGTAACCATATGTCGTAGGTGAACTTCCTGGTTTGCACGCACCTGTGCTGAGGTTGGACACAGCAGGAGTTAGTCAGCAGGCTTGCAGCCAATGATTTTGGCTGGGACCATGCCGATAACTTGGCCAGTTATAGCTGAGATCTGAGAAACACACAAGCCAGATCTGGCTAGTTCTTTTCCCGGATTTCACTTGCTGTTCAGAACTGAAATTGGGGGGGAAAGAAAGCCAGCTAGTCTATGAATAAAATCTGCACACAGTGAACCCCGGTCACCCAACCAGTGTCTGTGTACAGTATTATCACTGTATTGGTGTCACTAGTGACATTAGATTGCATCAGTCACACTTGGTCACTGATCACACTGTATAGATAAGTATCCTAGTCAGTCAATTATACTAGTGTTCCCAAAAAAAAATTTTTTTTTTGATTTGGAAGCAAGGTCCATAAAGACACGGATGAGTGACATTTATCCTGCAAGGCTATTTAACCATTTGCCGACCAGCCACTATCATTATACAGCGGCAGGTCAGCACGATCCCGCAAACCGTTGTAGCTGTACGTCGGTTCTTTAAGCGGGATAGCAGGTGCACGCCAGCGGGCGTGAGCACGAGAGACAGAACAGGGACGTGTGTGTGTGTGTGTGTGTTAACACACACACATTCCTGTTCTATTCTGTGAGGAGAGACAGATTGTGATTTCCTAATAGCTAGGAATCACGATCTGTAATTTCCTCTAGGTCAGTCCCTCCCCCTGCAGTTAGAAACACACCTAGGGAACACAATTAACCCCTTGATCGCCCCCTAGTGTTAACCCCTTCCCTGCCAGCGACATTTTTACAGTAATCAGTGCATTTTTATAGCGCTGATCGCTGTATAAATGCCAATGGTCCCAAAAATGTGTCAAAAGTGTCCGATGTCTCCACCATAATGTCGCAGTGACGATAAAAATCACAGATCGCCGCAATTACTAGTAGTATTTTTATTACCAAAAATATGTAGAAGAATACATATCGGCCTAAACTGAGAAAAAATTTGCTTATTTAACCACTTGTGGAGCGCCCACTGTATATATACATCGGCAGAATGGCACGGACAGGCATAATCACGTACCCCTTTAAATGCCTGCCATGTGGTCGCGAGCGCGCCTTCCCCATGAGTCAGACCGCGGGTCCCGTAACCAGTGCATTTTTATAGCACTGATCACTGTGAAAATGACAATGGTTCCAAAAATGTGTCAAAAGTGTCCGATGTGTCCGCCATAATGTCGCAGTCACGAAAAAAATCACTGATCGCCACCATTACTAGTAAAAAAAAATTTTGTTTATAAAAATGCCATAAAACTATCCCCTATTTTGTAGACGCTATAACTTTTGCGCAGATCAATCAATAAACGCTTATTGCAATTTTTTTTACCAAAAATATGTAGAAGAATACGTATCAGCCTAAACTGAGGAAAAAAAAAATTATATATTTTTTGGGGATATTTATTATAGCAAAAAGTAAAAAATATTGAATTTTTTTCAAAATTGTCGCTCTATTTTTGTTTATAGCGCAAAAAATAAAAACCGCAGAGGTGATCAAATACCACCAAAAGAAAGCTCTATTTGTGGGAAAAAAAAGGACGTCAATTTTGTTTGGATACAACGTTGCACGACCGCGCAATTGTCAGTTAAAGCAACGCAGTGCTGATTCGCAAAAAATGGCCTGGTCATTGATCAGCCAATTCTTCCGGGGCTGAAGTGGTTAAAAACACCTGAGCATATTTAAAAAAAATATGGGGGTTTGGTCACACTATACTATATGGTCATATAGCGCTAAGCCCACTTACAACCACCACATGCCGCATATGTAAACTCACTGGACCCTTTATAAGGTACACCTGTTCAATTTCTTGGTAACACAAGTTGCTAATCAGCCAATCACATGGCAGCAACGAAATGCATTTAGGCAGCTAGATGTGGTGAAGACGACTTGCTGAAGTTCAAACTGAACATCCAAATGGGAAGAAAGGGGATTTACGTTACTTTGAACGTGGCATGGTTGTTGGTGCCAGACGGGCTGGTCTGAGTATTTCAAAAACTGCTGATCTACTGGGATTTTTACGCACAACCATCTCTCACCAGAGAATGGTCCGAAAAAGAGAAAATATCCAGTGAGCGGCAGTTGTGTGGAGGAAAATGCCTTGTTGATGTCAGAGGTCAGAGGAGAATGGGCAGACTGGTTCCAGATGATAGGCAACAGTAGCTCAAAATTGGACAATAGAACATTAGAAAAACGTTGCCTGATCTGATGAGTCTGGATTTCAGCTGCGACATTCAGATGGTCGGGTCAGAATTTGGTGTAAACAACATGAAAGCATGGATCCATCCTGCCTTATATCACCGGGTTCAGGCTGGTGGTGTAATGGTGTGGGGGATATTTTCTTGGCACATTTTGGGCCCCTTAATACCAATTGAGCATCTTTTAAATGCCACGGCCTACCTGAGTATTGTTGCTGACCATGTCCATCCCTTTATGACTCCAGTGCATCCATCTTCTGATGGCTCCTTCCAGCAGCATAATGCACCAAGTCACAAAGCTCCAATCATCTCACCACTGGTTTCTTGATCATGACAATGAGGTCACTGTACTTCAATGGCCTCCACAGTAGCCAGATCTCAATCTAATAGAGCACCTTTGGGATGTGGTGGAACAGGAGATTCGCATCATGGATCTGCAACCGAGAATTCTGCAGAAACTGCGTGATGATATCATGTCACTAAGGACCAAAATCTCTGAGGAACGTTTCCAACACCTGGCTAAATCTATGCCACGAAGAATGAAGGCAAGAGGGGTCCAACCCGGTACTAGCAAGGTGTACCTAATAAAGGGGCCAGTGAGTTTATATTGCTGTGTTGTTCTGGGGGCATGCTCAGTCCAAACCTCCAGAACATTGATCGAGCTGTCTACGTAAGCTCAACGTCAATCACCAAGAATCGGGAGCAAGTAAGATAGGCTCCTGATGATGCCTTCACTGTGGTCATCACCAATCAATTACATTATCACAAGTTACGCTGCCGCTTGATCTGGGCCCACCTAAATGATCTGCTTCCACCGTGGTACAGGGATTAAAGTACACTTCTCCAAAATGCAGTGTAAAGGAATTTTGCTTGGTCCCTCTAATGTACAGTAGTTCAGGTACTAATATTCCTACATTAATTCAAACACCTATACAGATCTTCCTACCACTTCTGATATGCCACATGCCGTACTTAGCTCTGCCTTGTTAGAAATCTGGCATTAAAGTCATTCTGAAATTACCTCTAATGAAAAAGCACATTGGAGTAGAGTACTAAGTATATAAAGAGGATAAGATGAAGCTAACCAGTATGCTGAGGTCAGTTCAGAGCATCCGGTCACATCCCAATTGATTATAGGAAAAATAGAAACTGGGTTGCCCCTCGGATATTATGGACTGGTGCAATAATATGGACTGACCAATAAGAGTATATAAAAGTAGAAAAAGTTTTATTACATATAAGTGGTCACAGAAATAAACAATAAAGACAGTTATATGTGTCAAATATCATAAAAACATGAATCATATGCTAACATACACGCCAATATACTTGGTATTCACATCCATGATGTTAGACAGTTTAAGTCAATACAGAGGGAGGCGAATGGATACCAACATGTTTCGGATACATATGGCAATTCAAAGCCAATATGTATATATTCCTTCTTCAGGGTTAGTATATGGGCGAGGCAATATATTAGATTTATTCTGTGGTTTAGAGAAAAGAAAAAGCAGTATATATAAATTGAATAGTATTGTATATTTTACTGTATTTCTGGCATTGCATTTGAAAACACACTACATGATAACATGCAACATCCATTAAATATCCAAAAGAAAATGTATATTACTTATGTAGCGGGGCCTCACTCTCCCTCTCGGGTTTTCTCGTTTGATTGGCTTGTGTCTAGGGGTACCTGGGAGAGGAGAGTACAGGAACACTACGCCAAGCTCTCCCCTCGTATGTGTATGAGGGTTGAGCAGAGTGACTTGAATTACCTCCGGGTCTGTTCACTGCATACGAAGCCTCCAGCTGTCCCGTGGAGATGTGTCTGCCAATAACGTAGAGCCCCACACCAATCGAAAGTCCAACACTCCTTTATTTCTCTACTTTCAGGGTGAACACAATCAGTTGAACTTTCAGTAACAGACAGACAGGGGTGTAGGTATGAGTAGGCCCAGGCACAACTGAACTCTCCTATTCCTTTGCTAGCGAACAGGCCTGGTGCACGGTCTCTGCCATGACCGTGAGTTTTGGTCGCTGCCACCGACCGGATGAACCGTTGAGGCCCCTGCCACAGACCTAATAGCAGGTCTCTGCCACTGACCTGAGTTGAATAGTTGGACCGCTGCCACCGGTCATTGAACATGAACCACCTTCCTCTCTGAACTTGGCCCCTGTTCGGGAAAGATATCCCTCCGGGCGGTCTCAGGAGGTTCACCCGGCACTGGCAATCTGCTGCACCAGGTCTTCGGATGAGTCCCTCCTCCGGTCCCTTACGCCTCTGGATTCGGGTGCCCCACTCCCGGGGCCCCCTAGGACAATCCCTCCCTCGCGGGACCCAGCGGAAGGTACTGGGCCCCAGGCCTCCAGCTGAGTACCTCACCCCAGACTGAAGGTGTCTGGGATGGAACACGAACTCCAGGTGTCCAGGCCTAGGCCGCCTGGACACCGACCGCGAACAGCAGCCCTCAGGCTGAAGGTGCCTGGGACTCGAACACCTTGGCGAAGATGTCCGCCCCCTTTATACCCTCTCCGAGCAAGCATGGCGGGTTCCCCGCCCCGCCGTACAACCGCTGCGAGAGGTCACAAAGGGTACGGCACTGCAGCGATGGTTCAAGCCCGGCCCAAAGTGACAGCGCCACCTGCTGGGCCGCAGGGAACTATGCATCACTGGTGTCTTCACCAGTTTTAAAAGTATATACCCGCTACACTTACATCTCACAGGAGATTGAAAAACATGGAGATGTAGAATAAGACACGTCAGTTGGGTGAGCTCCCAGGAACTTATAGAGTCCAATCCAAGAGGTGAAAAGCGCAGTCCCAAAATGATTATATGATAACTATAGGCTTGAAAGTAAATTAACAGCCTAGCCCTTTAAAAAAAGGCATAGATATAAAGGAGTTAGCATATCAATATTCAAATGGATATTGGGAACTGGAGGCATTGCCAATAAGAACAATTTGGATATATTGTGATGTCTCTATCCCAGCATGTTCACACGGCATTAGTGATGAGCCAAACACCCCCGGGTTCGGTTCGCACCAGAACCCGCGAACGGACCGAACGTTCGTACGAACATTAGAACCCTATTAAATACAATGGATGCGAACGTTCGAATTCTAAAGTGCTAATTATAATGACTATTATGCATGTTATTGTCCTAAAAAGGGTTTGGGAACCTGGGTTCTGCACCAGGGGACATGTATCAATGCAAAAAAGAAGTTTTACAAACGGTCGTTTTTCGGGAGCAGTCATTTTAATGATGCATAAAGTGAAAAAAAAAAAGTCAAATATTCCTTTAAATATCGTACCTGGGGGGTGTCTAAAGTATGCCTGTGAAGTGCCACGTGTTTCCCGTGTTTAGAACTGTCCCTGCACAAAATGACACTTCTAAAGGAAAAAAAACCCATTTAAAACTGCTTGCGGCTTTAATGTAATGTCTGGTCCCGGTAATATGGATGAAAATCTTTAAGAAAAATGGCATAGCTACCCCATGACCCCCCCCCTACCCCAGCCCATTACCAGCCCCTTTGGGTCTTGTATGGATATTAAGGGGAACACCGCACACAAAATAAAAAAGGCCCTATATACTCTGAACAGCCGTATACAGGCGGTGCATACAAGACAGGGACTGTAGGTTTGTTCTTATGTAGAATGTGTTTGTAATTTTGAACAGGTACATTGTTTAAGTGTAGCTCCAGCCCAAAAATCTATTTTTAAACTTTTTGGAAAACATAGGTAAGGGTTATCACCCCTGTAACATTTGTTTTGCTGTCTGTGCCCCTGTTCAGAACATTTCACCTCACTTTCCGTCCCAATGACAACTGTTTTTGAAATGTGGTGTTTTTCTTGAAACAAGGATTGGTGATAAAGCATCAGTACAGAGGAGACACCTTTCTCCCATATTAATTCTTACAGGAGAGAATTTTCCTTCCTAGGGGTAGATTTCCTCTCACTTCCTGTTGTCTTCTTGCGTTTGCAAGTAGGAGTCGTTTGTAAGTTGGATGTTTGAAAGTAGGGACCTGCCGTATATACTCTCCAGAAATAGGCCCCTTAGTTGTTGGTGTTGGCACAACACTGTAAGCACTCACAGTTACTCTTGGTTGGTGCTGGAACGCCCTGCTGTCAACTATTATATCAGGAATTGTAATTACATATAATTGTTGAACAGTGGTAGTAAAAATTGGGCCTTTGATGGTGGTGCTGGTGCCACAACACTGTAAGCCCTGACAGTTACTCTTGGTGGGTGCAGCAATGGGCCCTGCTGTGAATTATTAGATCAAGAATTGTAATTGCATGCCCCTGTTGAACAGGGGCTGAAAAATTGGGCCTTTCGTGGTGGTGGTGGTGTTGCCACAACACTGTAAGCCCTCAGAGTTACTCTTGGTGGGTGCAGGAATGGGCCCTGCTGTGAATTATTAGATCAAGAACTGTAATTACATGCCCCTTTTGAACATGGGCTGAAAAATTGGGCCTTTCGTGGTGGTGGTGGTGGTGGCGTTGCCACAACACTGTAAGCCCTCAGAGTTACTCTTGGTGGGTGCAGCAATGGGCCCTGCTGTGAATTATTAGATCAAGAATTGTAATTATATGCCCCTGTTGAACAGGGGCTGAAAAATTGGGCCTTGGGCACTGGTGGCACAACACTGCAACCCCTCACAGATACTGTACTTGGAGCACAGCAATGAGCCCTGTTGCAAAGTATTGCTTCAAAAATTGTAATGACACGCCCCTGTTAAACAGGGGCTGAAAAATTGGGCCTTAGGCACTGGTGGCACAACACTCCAACCCCTCACAGATACTATACTTGGAGCACAGCAATGAGCCCTGTTGCAAAGTATTGCTTCAAAAATTGTAATTACACGCCCCTGTTAAACAGGGGCTGAAAAATTGGGCCTTAGCCACTGGTGGCGGCTAGGGATGAGCTTCGAGTTCGAGTCGAACTCATGTTCGACTCGAACATTGCCTGTTCGCCCGTTCGCCGAACAGCGAACAAATTGGGGTGTTCGCGGCAAATTCGAAAAATCTATGGGAGAAATCTAAAGTGCTAATTATAAAGGCTTATATGCAAGTTATTGTCCTAAAAAGTGTTTGGGGACCCGGGTCCTGCCCCAGGGGACATGTATCAATGCAAAAAGAAGTTTTAAAAACGGCCGTTTTTTCGGGAGCAGTGATTTTAATAATGCTTAAAATGAAAAAATAAAAGTGAAATATTCCTTTAAATTTCGTATCTGGGGGGTGTGTATGATATGCATGTAAAGTGGCGCATGTTTCCCGTGCTTAGAACTGTCCCTGCAAAAAGTGTCATTTTTGAAAGAAAAAAATGCATTTAAAACTGACTCGCGGCTATTAATGAATTGTCGGCTCCCGGCAATACATACAAAAGTCATTGATAAACAAAAAAAAAAAAAGCGTGGGGGTTCCCCAGAATTCAATTACCAGGCCCTTCAGGTCTGGAATGGATATTAAGGGGAACCCCGCCGCAAATAAAAAAAAAATTGACGTGGGGTTCCCCCAAATATCCATTCCAGGCCCTTCAGATCTGGCATGGATTTTAAGGGGAACTCCACCCCAAATTAAAAAAAAAATGGCGTGGAGTCCCCCTAAAAATCCATACCAGACCCCTTATCCGAGCATGCAACCTGGCCGGCCGCAGGGGAAAAGGGGGGGACGAGAGAGCGGCCCCCCCTCCCTCCTGAACCGTACCAAGCCACATGCCCTCAACATGGGGAGGATGTCCCCATGTTGATGGGGACAAGGGCCTCATCCCCACAACCCTTGCCCGGTGGTTGTGGGGGTCTGCGGGCGGGGGGCTTATCGGAATCTGGAAGACCCCTTTAACAAAGAGGACCCCCAGATCCCGGCCCCCCCCTATGTGAATTGGTAAGGGGTACATTGTACCCCTACCATTTCACGAAGAAAGCGTAAAAAAATGTTTAAAAAAACACACAAACACCTTGAAAAAGTCCTTTATTTAAAAAAAAAAAAAAAAAACATTCCAGCGCTGAAATCCAGTGTCCCGCGGCGATCCCGATGTCCAGCGCTGTCCGTCATTGGTTGTGCCTGAGCGGACCTGATGGGGAACTCCCTCTCAGTATTTTAAATGTATAGACCCGCCCCTTCTAAAGTTCCCCATCAGGTCCGCTCAGCGGACCAGATGCGGAACATGAGAAGGGGCGGGTCTATACATGTATTACCAAAGTGAGAGCAGTTCCCCATCAGGTCCGCCTCCTCGGTATGTCAGACCCGCCTACGTCATTGGCTTGAGCGGGGAACTTCCTTCACTATGTAAATTTAAATTTACATAGTGAAGGAAGTTCCCCGCTCAAGCCAATGACGTAGGCGGGTCTGACATACCGAGGAGGCGGACCTGATGGGGAACTGCTCTCACTTTGGTAATACATGTATAGACCCGCCCCTTCTCATGTTCCGCATCTCGTCCGCTGAGCGGACCTGATGGGGAACTTTAGAAGGGGCGGGTCTATACATTTAAAATACTGAGAGGGAGTTCCCCATCAGGTCCGCTCAGGCACAACCAATGAAGGACAGCGCTGGACATCGGGATCGCCGCGGGACACTGGATTTCACCGCTGGAATGTTTATGTATTTATTTTTTTAAATAAAGGACTTTTTCAAGGTGTTTGTGTGTTTTTTTAAACATTTTTTTTACGCTTTCTTCGTGAAATGGTAGGGGTACAGTGTACCCCTTACCAATTCACATAGGGGGGGGGGCGGGATCTGGGGGTCCCCTTTGTTAAAGGGGTCTTCCAGATTCCGATAAGCCCCCCGCCCGCAGACCCCCACAACCACCGGGCAAGGGTTGTGGGGATGAGGCCCTTCTCCCCATCAACATGGGGACATCCTCCCCATGTTGAGGGCATGTGGCTTGGTACGGTTCAGGAGGGAGGGGGGCCGCTCTCTCGTCCCCCCCTTTTCCCCTGCTTCCGGCCAGGTTGCGTGCTCGGATAAGGGGTCTGGTATGGATTTTTAGGGGGACTCCACGCCATTTTTTTTTAAACTTGGGGTGGAGTTCCCCTTAAAATCCATGCCAGATCTGAAGGGCCTGGTAATTGAATTCTGGGGAACCCCCACGCTTTTTTTTTTTTTTTTCTCAATGACTTTTGTATGTATTGCCGGGAGCCGACAATTCATTAATAGCCGCGAGTCAGTTTTAAATGCATTTTTTTTCTTTCAAAAATGACATTTTTTGCAGGGACAGTTCTAAGCACGGGAAACATGCGCCACTTCACATGCATATCATACACACCCCCCAGGTACGAAATTTAAAGGAATATTTCACTTTTATTTTTTCATTTTAAGCATTATTAAAATCACTGCTCCCGAAAAAACGGCCGTTTTTAAAACTTCTTTTTGCATTGATACATGTCCCCTGGGGCAGGACCCAGGTCCCCAAACACTTTTTAGGACAATAACTTGCATATTAGCCTTTATAATTAACACTTTAGATTTCGAACGTTCGAGTCCATTGTATTTAATAGGGTTCTAAAGTTTACACGAACATTTTGTCTGTACGCAGGTTCTGGTGCGAACCGAACAGGGGGGTGTTCGGCTCATCCCTGGTGGCGGCACCCATAAACAAAAATGATCTTCCAAGCTATCATCATCAATCGTATCATTGAGGACTCGGAGGAGGAGGATAGCCAGTCAACATAACAGCACAGGCACTCAGCATCAGCATCAGTCTTGAAGGGATGTGACATGTTAAAATCAATTAGTCTGTTATATCAGCATCAGGTGTGTGGTAGCTGGTGGTGATCCAAGACTGGTTCATCTTGATGAAAGTCAGTCGATCAACCGAGTCGGTGGACAGGCGCACCCTGTGATCCGTGACAAATCCTCCAGCAGCACTGAATGTGCGTTCCGAAAGAACGCTGGATGCAGGACAGGCCAGTAGCTCAATTGCATACTGTGCAAGCTCTGGTCAGTGATCCATCCTCAAGACCCAGTAAGCCAGAGGATTTTCGGTGGGGAAGGTGTCCAAGTCTGACCTTGCCCCTAGATATTCCTGCACCATGTTTATCAGACGCTGGCGATGGTTGCTGGAACCGATCATACTTTGGGGCTGCGGACTAAAGAATTGTCTGAACGCATCGGTCAGACGGCCACCTTCCCCACCGCTCCTTCTTTGACTGGCCGAAGCCTCAGCAACTCGTTGTCCAGGACCAGGAGTTTGTAACCTCCCAGTCTCTGGGAACGCGTTGCACAGACCTTTCTGCAAGGCCTCCCGGAGTTGTCTCATCCTCTGCTCCCTCTGCGACGGTAACATAAGGTCCGCAACCTTACCCTTGTACCGTGGATCAAGGAGAGTGGCCAGCCAATAATGGTCCCTCTCCTTGATCCGAAGAATACGAGGATCCTTCCGCAGACTTTGCAGGATCAGGGAGGCCATGCAGCGTAGGTTTGCTGAGGCATTCGCTCCGGAGTCCTCTGGGTCACTAAGGACGACATGATCCGCAGCCACCTCCTCCCAGCCACGTACAAGTCCACTGGTTTCTTGGGACTGTAAATCATCCCTAAAAGACTGCTGCTGATGATGCTGAGTGCCAGCCTCCACCTCCATGCTGACACAATCCTCCTCCTCCTCCTCCTCCTCCTCCTCTTCCTGTGCGATGGGTGGGACAGAAGGAACACTGTCTGAGTAAAGGGGGCCTTGAGAGGCAAGGAAGTCCTCCTCTTCCTGCCTCTGTTCTGCCTCAAGTGCCCTGTCCATTATTCCACGCAGCGTGTGCTCCAACAGGTGGACAAGAGGTACAGTGTCACTGATGCATGCACTGTCACTGCTCACCATCCTCGTGGCCTCCTCAAATGGTGCCAGGACAGTGCATGCATCCCTGATCATGCCCCACTGGCGTGGAGAAAAAAAACCAAGCTCCCCTGACCTGGTGCCGTAGTCGCACAGGTACTCATTGATGGCCCTCTGCTGCGTGTGCAGCCGCTGCAGCATGGCCAACGTTGAGTTCCACCTGGTGGGCATGTCACATATAAGGCGGTTCTTGGGCAGGTTCAACTCCTTTTGCAGCTCAGCCAGGCGAGCACTGGCATTATAAGATCTGCGGAAATGCACACAGACTTTCCTGGCCTGCCTCAGGACATCCTGTAAGCCCGGGTACCTGCCCAAGAACCGCTGCACCACCAGGTTAAGGACGTGAGCCACACAGGGCACATGGGTCAGTTGTCCCTGTCGGAGGGCGGAGAGGAGGTTGGTGCCATTGTCGCAAACCACCATTCCTCGCTTAAGCTGGCGTGGCGTCAACCACCTCTCGGCCTGGCCCTGCAGAGCAGACAGGACCTCTGCCCCAGTGTGGCTTCTGTCCCCCAAACACACCAGCGCAAGCACGGCATGGCATCTTTTTGCCTGCGTACTTGCGTAGCCCCTTGAACGGCTACGGAGCACCGCTGGTTCAGAGGACAAAGCACAGGAAGAGGCCATGGAGGAAGAAGAAGAGGAGGGGGTGGAGGAGAGAGGTGTGTCACAACCAGTAGTAGCATTTTGGAGGCGTGGCGGTGGAACAACCTCCAACACTACTGCACCTTGTCCTGCATCCTTCCCAGCTGCCAAAAGAGTGACCCAATGGGCCGTGAAAGAAAGGTAACGTCCCTGTCCATGCCTGCTGGACCATGAGTCAGCGGTAATATGCACCTTACCGCTGACCGCCCTGTCCAGCGAGGCCAAGACATTGCCTTCCACATGCCGGTAGAGAGCCGGAATAGCCTTCCGTGAGAAAAAGTGGCGTTTGGGAACCTGCCACTGAGGAACCGCACATTGCACAAACTCACGGAAGGGGGCCGAGTCTACCAACTGAAAAGGCAGCAGTTGAAGCGCTAGCAATTTAGCCAAGCTAGCATTCAACCGCTGGGCATGTGGATGGCTGGGAGTGAACTTCTTTCGACGGTCCAGCAGCTGGGGCAGGGAAATTTGCCTGCTAGAATCGGACGTCGGTGTACTGCTAGCAGAGTGGCCGCAAGTACTTGGCTGTGACACACCTAATTCTACACCTTCATTCCTCTCAGTGCATGTTTCAGAGAGGACTGAAGTTATAGTGGGGTTGGAGATCCCAGCTGATGCGGTGCAAGGAGAGGTCCGCTTTGTTCTTTGGTGTGGGTCTTTGAGGTAGGCTTGCCAACGAGCTGCATGGCAGGTCAACATATGTCTGGTCAGGCATGTGGTACCCAAGCGGCTGATGTTTTGGCCACGCGATATACGCTTGAGACATATGTTGCAAACAGCAGCTGTGCGATCTGATGCACTAGCCTCAAAAAAGGCCCACACCAAAGAACTTTTTGAATGACGGGCAGAGGCAGCGCCCTGCACAGGCGGAGCTCTGCGGTGTGATTCCGTCGGTGTACTGCCCTTACGCTGGCCACCAAAGGGCATCCTGCCTCGTTGGAGATGTGCCTCCTCCTCATCCTCCTCCTCCTCCTCTCTCCTATTAGGCACCCACGTGGAGTCAGTGACCTCATCATCCCCTCCCTCCTCATCACTGGAGCCAATCTGGCAGTATGCTGCAGCTGCTGGAACATGACTGCCAGATTGGTGTCCTTCTTGAGCATCCCCTCTGTCTGCTCTCACGCTACTGCCTTCCTGTAGCTGGGTTTCATCATCAGACCCTTCGAAACGCTGGGCATCCTCCTGGAGCATGTACCCAACACTGTGCTCAAACAGTTCGGGGGACTCCTCAGGAGGAGGACATGGTGGGTCTAGGGAAGGAGTGACTGATGATGAGTCTGACATTGATACCAGGGAAGAGGACGCTTTGGCAGCTGCTTTGCCAGTACCCTGAGCCTGGGTGAGAGAGGATGAGGAGGAGGAGGAGGGCTTGGTCATCCACTCTACCAAGTCTTCGGCATGATGTGGCTCAACATGTCCAGCTGCCGAAAAGAAGGACAAGCGTGTCCCATGGCCATGTGCTGATGACAATGCACCGCGTCCACGACCAGCACTGTTGCCCCCAGACACAGAGCCTGCTTGCCCTCTTTTATTGCCTCCTGACTGTCTGCCTCTCCTTGTTTGCCTTCCAGACATTCTAATGGATGGCCTGCAGGGAGATGGGAAAAAAGCAATAAGGGCTACCTTCAGGTGTCCTTCTCTGTCCCTTTACTTAAGGATTTCTAAATATGGTTGAGGATGATTGCTTTCGCACAGAATAGCACAACGACAATTTCCCTGACTGTCCAAAAAACAAGGATTTCAAAGATGGTTGATGAGGAATGCTTTAGCACAGTATAGCACAAGGAGAATTTCCCTCACTGTCCTTCCCTGTCCCTACAAACAAGGATTAGCACAGTAAAACACACTGACACTCTCCCTACCTATAGTTTTCTGTCCCTATAAAAAATGTTTTTTTAAAGATTGTTGATGATCAATGCTTTAGCACAGTATAGCACAAGGAGAATTTCCCTCACTGTCCTTCCCTGTCCCTACAAACAAGGATTAGCACAGTAAAACACACTGACACTCTCCCTACCTATAGTTTTCTGTCCCTATAAAAAATTTTTTTTTAAAGATGGTTGATGATCAATGCTTTAGCACACTATAGCACAAGGAGAATTTCCCTCACTGTCCTTCCCTGTCCCTACAAACAAGGATTAGCACAGTAAAACACACTGACACTCTCCCTACCTATAGTTTTCTGTCCCTATAAAAAATGTTTTTTTAAAGATGGTTGATGATCAATGCTTTAGCACAGTATAGCACAAGGAGAATTTCCCTCACTGTCCTTCCCTGTCCCTACAAACAAGGATTAGCACAGTAAAACACACTGACACTCTCCCTACCTATAGTTTTCTGTCCCTATAAAAAATTTTTTTTTAAAGATGGTTGATGATCAATGCTTTAGCACACTATAGCACAAGGAGAATTTCCCTCACTGTCCTTCCCTGTCCCTACAAACAAGGATTAGCACAGTAAAACACACTGACACTCTCCCTACCTATAGTTTTCTGTCCCTATAAAAAATGTTTTTTTAAAGATGGTTGATGATCAATGCTTTAGCACAGTATAGCACAAGGAGAATTTCCCTCACTGTCCTTCCCTGTCCCTACAAACAAGGATTAGCACAGTAAAACACACTGACACTCTCCCTACCTATAGTTTTCTGTCCCTATAAAAATTTTTTTTTTAAAGATGGTTGATGATCAATGCTTTAGCACACTATAGCACAAGGAGAATTTCCCTCACTGTCCTTCCCTGTCCCTACAAACAAGGATTAGCACAGTAAAACACACTGACACTCTCCCTACCTATAGTTTTCTGTCCCTATAAAAAATGTTTTTTTAAAGATGGTTGATGATCAATGCTTTAGCACAGTATAGCACAAGGAGAATTTCCCTCACTGTCCTTCCCTGTCCCTACAAACAAGGATTAGCACAGTAAAACACACTGACACTCTCCCTACCTATAGTTTTCTGTCCCTATAAAAAAATTTTTTTTAAAGATGGTTGATGATCAATGCTTTAGCACAGTATAGCACAAGGAGAATTTCCCTCACTGTCCTTCCCTGTCCCTACAAACAAGGATTAGCACAGTAAAACACACTGACACTCTCCCTACCTATCCTTCTCTTTCTCTAAACTAAAGGAATCCAGGTTAAGCAAGAAAAAAAAATGTCACTGTCCCTGCCTATGCTTCTCTTTCCCTGCTCCGGAACACACTACACTAGGCCGCCGTGCTGGCGGCCTTTTATAGTGTGGGGCGTGTACTAAACACCCTCAGCAATAATTGGCCACAGGCATCCTGCCTGTGGCCAATCATTGCTCTCCTCGCTGCCGGCGCTGTGATTGGCCAAGCATGCGGGGTCACAGTGCATGCTTGGCCAATCACAGCGCCTGGATGACACTGCGATGGCGTAGTGCATTGTGGGCCGTTCGCGTCACTCGAATTAGGCGCGAACGGCCCAAATCGTTCGATCTTCGTCGAACGATTGAACAGCCGATGTTCGAGTCGAACGTATGTTCGACTCGAACACCGAGCTCATCCCTACACGGCATGTCAAGAATCACAAGGATGGAAAAACTAGGACAGTGTTTGTTCTGAAAAACAGATTGGTAAGAATGAAATGAGGGGGTTGAAAAAATAAAAAAAGTTTTAATCTAGGAGAGCGGCTAGAATCGCCACTCTCAATCAGATATCAAAGTTGTATTGAGAAAAGTAACAATATGGTTTAACAATAACCATTTGAAAAAGAGTTCCCCTTACCTTAACTTGTGTCTAAACGCCGTATGTGTGAATCTCAGCTGTGCAGCGAGATCTCAGTGAGCACAGCTGACATTTAAATAGGTCAGCTGTTAATAAATTAGCTAACCAGGTGGATAAGTATTGGCGCCAAGAAAAGGAGGAGGGGGAATGGGCAAATAGGAGTGAGTGATTTATGATCACTCATTAAGGCCCAGTCATGGAAGTGTTCCGCCCTGTTCAGGTGAGGTCCATCCCTCGGTCTGTGCGGCATCCGGCGTCACCGCGCTTGGAATGCGCGGTGACATCAGACGTCGACGTGACCGCCGGCACACTGGATGGCGGAAGTGTCTGAGTCAAGACGCCCAGTGCGCATGCGCATCGGAACTGAAAGTCCAAGAGACATCTCCGCTAATCAGATGCCAGTGGAAGATGGAAAAGGAGGAGAGGGCGAAGCTGAGAAGCGGGGGCGGTAATGATGAATAGGGCCCGGATGCTATGGACAGGAAGGAGATGGTACCTGTGACTAACGACCGTCTTTTGCACTCTAAAGTGAGATGCTGCCCTGAAAGATAAAATTAATTATCCTGGGGGGCTCTGGTGTGCCGGGGAGTCTCGACTAGCCATGCACAAACTGGGAAGATTGTCCAACAAAACAAATATCCAAAAAGAGAGAAGGGGCACAAGAAAATAAAGGAAATATATATATATATTCCCGATGGTCAATGTTTAGATTCCTTTTTAAAATGGTTATTTCTTGTGGGAGTTGGATTAGATATTTCACAAGGAGTTCACCCATTACATATGTGACGAATCCCATATATTACTGTATCTGAAAATATAACAGAATGATCATTAAATAAAACAGAAAAATATGTATAATGAAGTTGTATACGATAAAAATGTAATTTAAGCAAAGAACATTTATTAGTATATTGTATGTACATTTAGAAGATACAATGTTGTGTAGAGTATGGTATTGGACATTGGATGAGCTGCAGTAAGTCATGCAGGGTGGGAAAGAAGCGAAGAAAATAGGGGAAGGAAAGACAAGGGAAGGGAAAAGATTGGTAGAAAAAATAAAAATAAAATATACATAAATCAATTTAAAATTCTAATGTAACATTTCTCTATCAAAGGTTCCGGACGTGAAACCCGGCAAAAAGGGTTTAAAATTAAAAGCTTGGTTTAGTCCCGGAGGAGTAGTGGCGTTTAGATTCGAAATCCACCTCATTTCTCGTTGAAGGAGGAGCTTATCAAAGTCCCCTCCTCAAGAGCTGTGGTGTATCCGATCCAGAACCAGTACTTTGATTTTTGGGCATATACCGGCATGAGTTTGAAGGACATGTCTGCCCAGAGTAGTATCTGGGTCACTGTCCTTCATTTAGGGTGACCACGTGTCCCGGATTGCCCGAGACAGTCCCGCATTTTGCAGGTCTGTCCCGGGCACCTTCATTCCAGGACAATACAGTGTCCCGGAATGAAACTGACACAGCCACCCCCCGGGCCAATCTGATGCCCCCAAAAAATGCCACCACATCACTGCTTTTCTCACTGACTGTACTTGTCCTGGCCGGGAATGCCTGGAGGAGCACAATCCCCGCCCCCTGCTTGTGATTGGAGAAATCATAAATCCCGCCTCTTCTGCCCAATCACTGTGCTGTGATTCGTTACAGCACAAGTTGATTTTTGGGAAGGGGGGTGTCCCTGAATGGTAGTTTGGAAATGTGGTCACCCTACCTTCATTGCCTTCAGATGTCGGTAGAGCCTCTGCCAGAGTTTCTGAATAGTTTTCCCTACATAGAAGCAATTACAACTGCAGTTTATTAAATAGACCACTCCTGTGGTCTGGCAGTTAGCATAATGTTTTGGGAAAAATTTGGTACCATTGGGTAAATAGATATCTCTATCAGTGTTCATGTGCTTACCGTAAGCACAAGACCCACATGGAAATGTGCTCCTGTTTTTGCATTAATCTCCTCTATTCAGGCCTCAAAATTCACTCTGCACGAGTATATCTCAGATGGAGGTGGCTCGTCTGTAGGTTATAGCTGGTTTGGTGAATTTAAGGTTAAATTGGTTGGTGTTAAGAGCCAAAAGACATTCGTCAAGTAATTGTTGGGAGCCGTTCCATACGACGAGTATGTCATCAATGTACCTGTGCCACATGACGACGTGGCACAGGTACATGGAGAGGTCCTCGTCGGAAAAACTGGCTCGTTCCCACTCCCCCAGGTACAGGTTGGCGTAGCCAGGGGCACAACAGGTGCCCATGGCTACGCCCTGCACCTGGAGGAAAGCCCCACTGTCAAACATGAAGACATTGTGTCTAAGTATTAAATCAAGCGCTGAAATAATGAAATTATTGAATAAATATTCATGATGGCTGGTCTGCAAAAGTGTTTGATTGACGGATGCTATGCCTAAGGAGTGTGGTATAGAACTATATAGGGCTTCTACGTCAATGCTAACCAAGATTGATTCCTGAGGTATCTGGACCCCTTCAATGATGCGTAATAGATGAAGAGTATCGCATACATAGGAGGGTAAGCTAGAAACAAAGGGTTTTAAATGTTCGTCTATCAGACGAGATAAGTTTTCTGTGATGGCTCCATTTCCCGATATTATGGGGCGACCAGGGGGATTTTGTGCATTTTTGTGTATCTTGGGGAGAGAGTAAAATGTAGGTATTTTGGGAAAAGGAGTGCGGATGAAGTCTAGTGTTTGCCTGGAGATGATTTTATCCCGGGTCATCCACAAGATCATAAAATTTGAGATTGTAGGCTTTGATAACGTCTATGCTTACTGGACGGTACCAATCCTGATTACTTAGGATATCAGAACACATTTGGTTATAGTGATCATTATCCATTAGTACAATGTTGCCTCCTTTATCGGACGATTTAATCGTTATTTTATGGTTGTCAGATAAATTCTTTAAAGCAAGTTTTTCATTTCAAGTAAGATTTGTATGATCTGGGGATGAGAGCTTCAGAGTTTGAATCTCCCGGCAAACACTTTTCAAAAAATTGGAAACACCATGATTGGAACTTGGGGCGGGATAGAGTGATGAGGTTTTTTTCAGGGATGATTTAGTAGTGATCCTATCTGTACTAGAAGAATCAGTGTTAGAAAGAAGGGATTCCAAATCCACAGTATCTATCAAGTCTGTGGATTCGTTTTCCTTCAATAAGGATTTTACATTTTTTAGTTCCCGTCTTTCACTAAAGGTATGGAATTCTCGTGCATCAGGATCAGTTTTTTCAAACATGCTTTGAAGTAATAGTTTCCGAGTATATAGATGTAAATCTTTGGTAACTTCGAATTTGTCAATGGGTTTGTTAGGGCAAAAGGTTAGCCCTTTAGATAACACAGAGATCTCATCCTGAGTGAGGGAATGTGAGGATAAATTAATGATATTAAAGGGTGATGTTTGGGGTGGGTGATTAAGGGGAAGTGGGAGTGAGGGGGACCTGTGAGTTTCCCTGGTTTCTAGAAAACATAGGGGGAACTTTAGGGGTGACTTTACAGCTGACAAAAATCCCAATGCCTTTCTCCCTATTGCGCTTAATTCATAAGGCCTTGTGACTAAACACTGTAGCGTGAAACAATCTTTGGAAAATATAGCTAACTAAATTAAAAATGGCCTGTACCCATTATGGGAAAACGGAAATGCCTACTGATAGCCCCTCAAGCAAGATATACACAGATTAGCCATATGATTATGACCACTGACAGGTGAAGTGAATAACATTGTTACAATGACACCTAAAAGCGGGTGGGATTTAGTAAACAGCAAGTAAACATGTTGTCCCTGAAGTTGATGTGTTGAAAGTAGAAAATAAGGTGGCAAGTGTAAGGATTTGAGCGACTTTGACAAGGGCCAAATTGTAATGACTAGACAAGAGCAACTCCAACACTCAGGGCCGCTGATAAGCCAGTACAACTGGCCCTGTTGTACCGGGCCTGGCCAGCAGGGGGGCCCGGCAATCTGAGCAGAAAATAAAAAAGTATTTCTCCAGCCAGCACCCCATCTGACCACCAGAGAGTTGAGGAGCGGCAGGTGCAGCAGGGCCACCCAAAGGCTAGGGAGGAAGAGGAGGAGAACACTTTCCGGATGGTAAGAGAATTTAGCGCAGGGGTTGGCTTCAGTTCAGCAGCACCAACGGCAAGTAACCTGCATGTGTGACTTACTTACTATACACTCACATCTCTACTCATGTCCCTTCTGTCAGTGAGGAATACAGCACAGCGGAAGCCTCTCCTACACTGCTATCTACATATTTTTGCCTCCCAGTAGAATGTCTGACTGCTAATTCTCCCTAATGTAGCTAGAAGGCGATTGGTCTGCTGCTCTGTCACTCAGAGCTGCACCTGCCTCCTGCGGGAAATACAATGTGCAGCCTGGAGATTTAAATGCCTGCTGGAGCAAGCCTGGTAAGAGCCAGTGGCCTCTCTTGTTATAGTTGTACACTGAACCCTGTTTGTTTACCATCAATGGAGGACATGTGTGTAGAGGTGTACTGTGATGGAACATGTGTGCAGTGGTGTGCTGTGATGGAACATGTGTGCAGAGGTGTGCTGTGATGGAACATGTGTGCAGAGGTGTGCTGTGATGGAACATGTGTGCAGAGGTGTACTGTGATGGAACATGTGTGCAGAGGTGTACTGTGATGGAACATGTGTGTAGAGGTGTACAGTGATGGAACATGTGTGCAGAGGTGTACAGTGATGGAACATGTGTGCAGAGGTGTACAGTGATGAAACGTGTGTAGAGGTGTACTGTACTTCATATAATGGGGGGCCCCTGTGTGTCCTGAGCAGGAACAGTGTACTCATAATGGGCGACCCCCTGTCATGTTATGTGGATGGGGGAGATGTAACTCCATATATTGAGAGACTCACTGGGGAGGAGCCAGGGGTGGGGCTGAAGGAGGGAGCAGGGGTGGGGCTGAAGGGGGCCCCGTCAGTTTGGCTGTAGGGGACCCCATGATTTCTATCAGCGGCCCTGCCAACACTGCAACTCTTGTGGGATGTTCCCGGTCTGCAGTGGTCAGACTGTCCAAAAGTGGAAGGAAAACAGGGTCATGGATGGCCAAGGCTTATACTGTAGATGCATGTGGGGAGTGAAGGCTGGTTTGTGTTGTCTGATCCAATAGAAGAGCAACTGCAGCTTAAATTGTTGAAAAAGATTATATTACCCCAATTTATATACCGTATTTATACACAGGTGTATAACACGCACCTTAACTTTAAGAGGGAAGTTTCAGGAAAAAAACTTTCCAGAGCCCCCTGCATGGTACACAGAGCCCCCTGCATGACACACAGCCCCCTGCATGGTACACAGAGCCCCCGCATAACACACAGACTCCCCGCATTGTACACAGACTCCCCGCATTGTACATAGACCCCCACATTGTACACAGACCCCCACATTGTACACAGACCCCCTTGTCACTCGTTGTGGATCGGAGCTTCTGAATACCTCCATTGGTGCCATGGACCCAGTCATGTGACTGGGCTCCTCTCTTTCATTAATGGTCACATGACCTCTCTCCTCCTCCAATCAAAAGCTACACTCGAGGAGGGGGCGGAGCGGGGGGAGGAGAGCGGCCAGAACGATCGGCGTTGGTGGAGGGATTTGGAGGCTTGGATTTGCACTGATAGTGGCACGGGGAAGCGGTGTGTGAGAGGGAGCTGGCAGTGGTGTTTTCTGGAGTTTGGTGTGTGCTGGCAGTGCTGTCTTAGGGCCAGGAGAGGCGGGGCCCGATCCCCGCCCCTGTTGGTAAAAAAAAAAAACAGATATCGTGTATAACACGCAGGCACAGTTACACCCTCTGTTTTCAGGGTAAAAAAGTGCGTGTTATACGCCGATAAATACAGTATTTGTTTCGAACATTGCCTATCCCAGTACCTAACGCCTTTTTTTTTTTTTTACAAAAGCCCAGTCACTGATGAATCACTTCTTATGGCAAGTAAAGGGGCTAGATGCGCGTTTAGCAAACTGATAGTTACAAAAATTACAGGAGGGGTTGGACATGTACTAATCCATGACTATTACTTGGCTTCGATCCTCACACAACTAAAAACTTGGTTTCCCCGCAGGCTCAGAGTACTAGATGGGGTGAACTGGAGCAACATTGAATCCAAGGTGCAAACCTATACAATTTCTTAATGGCGAGTCGTTTCATTAAACCCCAAACTCTAAATCTATCCCCAACTATTAGGGCAGCACTTAAGACAGGGGTGCCCAACCAGTGGCCCGCGGAGCCTTCTGATGTGGTCCGCGACCTCCTGCTTTGGGATAGCAGGTTTGCAAGCCCAGATCACGGGTTGCCGACCCGCCATCCCAGAGCTTCAGTGTTTTGTATGAAGTCAGCGGTAGAGGAAGCACGCGTATGCGGAGGGAGCAGAGTCGCATATGCCGATGTTTTCTGTATAGCGCCAGCTCCTGTCACAAGCGGAGTGATACCAAATGCATTCTGCCTGGGACAGCAACAGCCGGCGATACTTGAATGGAAGACTGTTATTAAAGGTAAGTTTATTACTAAAAACAGTGTATATATGGGAATATCTGTTCTGCAGTGGTTACTGGGATGCTTCCAAACTGATCCGCAGGTGCAGCGCACTTAGCCATAGACTTCTGTTATTATCTGCGAGTTTGGTGCGGTTTCAGAAAGTGTGCCACACCTGCAGGATATAATAGACATCTATGGCAAAGTGCAGCTAACCCGCAGGAAAGCCACAGGTGCACTGTGCTGCACCCGCAGTGCAGGTAAACTGCCGCACATCAGTGTAAAAGCAGCCTTAGGCCCCTTTCACATGATCGGTTCAACCCACGTGGACCCTCCATTCACCTCTATGGAGCGGCAGATGTAAACAGACTTGTGTCCATTTGCACCCACCTACCTCTAATTCGATCCACTAAAAAAAAACAAGGGGATCCATCCCCTTCCATCTGGTTGGATCGGATGGGAGGGCCCACAGAGTAGAGTGGGCTGTGTCCGTGTCCGCTCTGCATATACAGAGCGGACACGGATCTGTCTTCCGTCCGCTCCACTTATTGTGGCCCGCAACCAGTTACCAAGTTGCATAAGTGGCCCTCGCTCTTCAAAAGGTTGGGCACCCCTGACTTAAGACATGGCAAACTTTACTGAACATGTCTTTTAAAGAATCTGTGACAACCACACTCTCCCTCCCTTTGGAGTCCTTGGGAATTAAAACAATCACAGACATAATGATAGGTCCTATTTTGTAAAACATTCAGGTCTATTCAAACTGTTTGGTGTGCCAACTCAGGATCAATATAAATACCTCCAAATTACCCACTTTCTCCGTGGCAACTCCATCTCTGAAATCGCATTGTCCTGGCAAATAGTCCAATTCTACACTAGACCCAATATCAATATCAAAGGAAGATCACTATTCTATAACACACTGCATAACAAATCGGAACTTACCAAACCCAAAACTATTAAACCATGGGAACTGGACTTAGGTAGGAATTACACCCACGCTCAATGGCAAACAGCACTTAAAACTACATACGCGGCCACAAAGAGTGCCAATCTATGGGAACTATCACAAAAAAATTTGCTCAGATGGTATCTAACTCCATATAGACTTGCCAAATTCTCACCTCATAAGCCCTCCCTATGTTGGAAAAAATGTGGAAATGTAGGTAATTTATTTCATATTCTATGGTCATGTCCAACTATATCTCTCTTCTGGACAGCAATTTTCAGGATCCTCTCACAAGTTCTGGGGTTAAACATTCCACTATCACCTGGAATAGCCCTCCTCTCTTTAGAGATTGAATCAATTTCAGGGTACCTAAGACCTATAGTGATTCACACCCTCTTAGGTGCAAGACTATCATTAGAAACTGGAGGGATTCCGTAGCCCCTTCTATTAGAGAAGTGATAACCACAATTCATACACATGCCATGTATGAGGTGATGTTCGCCTCCTCCTTAGGAAACCATCAAAAGACAAACTTGAAATGGAAACCTTAGTTTGACTGGTATAAATAGCATGTCTGAAGTAATCATACTCTTTGATATGTAGCCTTCTTAACCATTCTCAATTGTAACTGATGCCGCGTACAAACGATCGATTTTCTCGACGGTGAAAACACCGCCGAGAAAATTGATGGGAAAAACGAGGAACGGCTTGTTCCCCTACACACGGCCGTTTTTCCCGTAATTTTTTCTCTTGGTCGAGAAAAACGACAGTGTGTAGGCTCCCCGGCAGTGTTTCCCTATGGGAAAACTGCCACGGGAAAAAATGCCGTGAATCACGACGAGAAAAATTAGAGCATGTTCTAATTTTTCTCGTCGTGATTAATGCCGTTTTTCTCGTCGGGGAAAAATGACCAAAAGCCCACACACGGTCGTTTTTCTCGTCAAAGAGATTTTTTTTTATTTTTCCCGACGAGAAAAATGGTCGTGTGTACGCGGCATGAGAGGTTCATAGCTTTTCAGTTTCATTCCTCTCTTTCTAGCCTTTCTTATTTTTTGATTTAACAGTTGACTACAAGTTCAGTTTAAATGAGCATATTGATAATTAACATGGTAAGATTTGTTTATTGAGCAACCCTACATAGGTCTAAACCATAGACGTTGAATGATAAAACCTATGCATGACTTGTAATGCTTTACACTTTAACCGCTTGCCGCCCACCCACCGTCATATGACGGCCATCACCCGTCACCCATCAGTGACCATCAGTGGTGCAGCCATCACCCATCAGTGACCGTGGCCTGTCACCCGTCACCCATCAATGACCATCAGCGGTGCACCTGTCACCCATCAGTGACCGTGGCCTGTCACCCATCAGTGACCATCAGTGGTGATCCCGTCACCCATCACTGACCGTGGCCTGTCACCCGTCACCCATCAGTGACCATCAGCGGTGCACCCGTCACACATCAGTGACCGTGGCCTGTCATCCATCAACCGTCACCCAGTGAACGTCAGCAGTTCACCCATCACCCATTAGTGACCGTGGCCTCTCACCCATCAGTGACCGTGGCTTGTCACCCGTCACCCATCAGTGACCGTTGCCTGTCATCCATCACCTGTCACCCATCCATGACCGTGGCCTGTCACCCATCACCCGTCACCCATCAGTGACCGTGGCCTGTCACCTATCAGTGACCGTCACCCGTCTGTGACCATCACCCGTCCGTGGCCTGTCACCCATCAGTGACCATCTCCTGTCACCCATCAGTGACCATCGCCCGTCACTCCATCATCATCTATCAGTGAACGTCACCTGCCACCCATCGCACAGCCCATCAGTGACCGTCACCTGCCACCCATCTGTCACCCGTTGCACAGCCCATCAGTGACCGTCACCTGCCACCCGTCACACAGCCATCAGCGTCATGTCCAAAAGAGTATATACCAGTGAGGAGGCATTCCAAATACTCTCCATGACTGATGAGAGCAGAGGGGAGTTCTCATCAGATTCCGAATCAAATTCGGCATTTGAACCGATTGAGATTTGTGAATCGGCAAATGATTCGGATGAAGAATGGGTCCCTCCTAAAAGGGCACGGCGCTCTGGAAACCAGGCAGCCACCAGCAACCAAGATTATTTTCCCTGGCCCAGTACCAGCGCTGACGCCAGCAATAGGCCCCAAGAGAAGATTCCCAGGCCCAGTACCAGCGCTGCTGCCAGCAATAGGCCCCAGGAACAAATGCCCAGTACCAGTGCTGCCGCCAGCGATACGCCCCGGGAACAAATGCCCAGTACCAGTGCTGCCACATCACGCCTGAGTACCAGCACAGGAAATTCAAATCCCCCAACTACTGGAGTGTCACGTCCCCCAAGAGCCAGGGCCACTACATATATGCCAGATGGTCTTGCCAACCCAACATGGCTGCCTTCCGACTCGGGATTACCAATTATTCCCCCTTTCACAGCACAGCCAGGTGTGCAGGCAAACACCCAAAATTTCACAGAGATTGATTGCTTTTATCTGTTTTTGCCCAACACTTTGCTGCAATTCATTGTGGACCAGACCAATTTATATGCCCAGCAGTATATTGCCAACAACCCCCAAACATCATATGCCTGTTCGTTTGAGTGGAGAGATCTGAATTTGGAGGAGCTCAAATTGTTTATGGGCCTCACCATAAACATGGGGCTTACAAAAAAAAAATTAAGGTCATGCCACTTGGTCCACCAACCCCATCCACCACATGCCCATTTATTCTGCCATAATGTGCAGGTCTTGATACGAAATGATTATGCGATTCCTTCATTTCAGCAACAACACCCAGTGCCCTTCCCGCAATTATCCAAATTACGATAAGTTAAATAAAATTTGCCCACTGATAAATTTATTTTCCCAACGATTTGCAGAACTCTGTGTCCCAGATCAGCATATATGTGTAGATGAGTTCCTGGTACCCTTTTCAGGCCGGCTAGGAATAAAACAATACATTCCTAGCAAAAGGGATTCCCAGCTCCAGCCCCCTGAGTGCCCAGCCTATATGGGCACAACTGTAAAAATTGTAAGGGACCTGTCATACCCACTTCTGAACAAGGATATCACATATACCTTGACAACTTCTACACCAGCCTGCCCCTTTTCAAACA
The DNA here is from genome assembly GCA_029206835.1 of Rana muscosa. Lineage (NCBI taxonomy): Eukaryota > Metazoa > Chordata > Amphibia > Anura > Ranidae > Rana > Rana muscosa. The sequence goes on along the minus strand of CM055121.1, from coordinate 253,126,598 downwards.
CTTATGCATCGCAAAAACCCTGGCCTGTGGAACCTCCAGAAAGAATAGGAAGGGTTCCCACAATCTCTAGAGAACAAAAAGCTGCGAAGGGGGGGGGGGGGGGAAGAGCAACATTGAGATGCAACGAAGTGCTGGCCTCGCGGCCCAAACCCAATTTCCACAATCCCCTTCACAACCTGCCCATAATCCTATTATGGCAATAGTTAAAAGTACAGACCCCCAAAGGCTGACCTCGACCTTCTACTGCATGCTCTCTACTCCTGTTGCTACCAAACTAACCTTTGACCTGAAACCTCGCTGGGAGAGGGAGGTGGGACCAATAGAGGACGAGGAACGGGAGGAGGCACTGGAGTCCTGCAAGGTGGTGTCTCCTAAGCTCTCTGACGGGCTTTCCCAGATTTACATACTACATCGGGCATACTTCACCCCCCTCAGAGTAGCTAGATATAAACGTGGCCAGTCCACCTTGTGCCTACTGTGTGGCCAGGAAACAGGCACGTTTTTCTATCTTATCTGGGCCTGCCCCAAAATACAAGGCCTATGGACACAAATGATAACCTTACTACATGATACCATGGGCTCCCCAATGGCACAAGACCCAAAACAGTGCCTCCTCTGGATATTTCCCAACACTATTGATAAATTCACTAAGATATTCCTCCATGAAACCCTGCATCTGGAACTTCCTCCTCCCAGCCACGTACAACTCCCAAGGGTCCTGGGGTTGGAAACCCTTGTTTCAGCTCCACATGTACTGCCTATCTCTAAGTCACCCTGTGTCTCTAATAGGGCCACAGAGGGACCAAGAACCCCAGTCTGATCTGTACTAATCGGACTCACTGTACAACCACACTGGAATGTTGTATGTATATATATATATATATATACTGTATATATATATATATATATATATATATATATATATATATATATATATATATATATATATATATATATATTGTATATTGTCTCATACTATGATGTGCTCTGTGTTGGGTCGTTTGGGGTGTGGGTGTTTTCCATTGTTCTATTGTGTCTGTCTGCATTGGGTATTATGGGATGTGTATGTAGATTAGCTGTGAGAGGGGAGGGGGGAGAATTCCTCCAACAGCTCTACCTGCTGATTGGACAGTCTACTGATGAGAAGTTTGAATATCTCTGTGTACCTGTGTTTCAATAAACAGTTCATGGTCAGCAGCCAAAACGAGTACTGCCTTGTTTGTGGTTGCAAGCGGGGGGAAGATCGGATATCTATATTCAGACTGGAGGAAGCGGTATATAACGAAAGTACTCAAGCGGGGTGTGGGAGGTCTTCAGAGTTCTTCTCCCTGCTCCAGGACAATCAATTCTAGCCGATTTCGCGGCTCATTGTCCCCGCCGCCTCCTGGAGTCCTCAGCCGGGTGTTGTCCCGCTCCCCACACCTGCTGCCACAGTCTGCATACTCACCCAGGGCAGCACCTGATTGGTCAGGCTGTCCCTGGGCCCACAGAGTGCAGGTGGGGGAGGTGGAGTCATCAGAATTAACAAGAAGCTGCAGGGAGAAGTGAGCAGCACCAGCTGAAAAGAAGCCCTGCGCCAGCGCAAACCTTCCAGTCATTTTTTTTTTTTCAATAACAGTTTTATTTAGAATTTTTTTATTTTTTAACAGATATTCATGTAAGACATTACACATGTACAAGCAATAAGGTTGCAACCTTCACATTCAACAAAATCAGGATCACTATCTTTCCTATCACGTAATATCATACAGAGAAACAATGCGCTCTGAGCTTATACTTTTTAGAACTAAGTAAGTGCATGGAATGGATTAACCGTTAAGGAATCGAAGCTGGCGAACATTTGGGATGTAAACCGCGTAGAACGTGACCTCCTGTTCATGCCAGAGGCCCCGGAGGACGAGATAGTGGCCATGTGGCTAACTGTAGCGGTGGGAGCTGGTAAAGGGAGACCCCACTTAATGAGTATAGCCCCGTTTATGGGGCCCTGAGGAGAGGTAAATCTGGGAGTAGTATCGAGAGGCAAACGCAAAGGAGCCCCCCTTGTCAAAATGTGTTGTCTGGACCATAATAACATCCTCCCCCGACTGCTTAAATTCCCTCAGTGCCAGATGCCTTTTTCTATTGGAGTTCAGTCCGTGGACATTTAAAGATAATATCCTAGCCATGGGGGTATGTGAGGGTGGTGGGGATTGTACTTATCTGATGTGGATGGAGAAGTTCCGGGCACCGAAGGTCTGGAGCGGGCACCCCACGGGAGGAGAACCAGAGAAAGTTCTGTGATTCTTGTGCTGGGCCAGACGATGACTAAGGAAGAGAAAGGGACACGAAAGACTAGAAAAAAGAGAAAAGAAAAAATTAGTTTTAGGCAACATTGGTAACATACTACTAAGATTAATTCAAGACCTTTGAGGGCCAACAGGCCTAGGTCAGGACGGCTTCCCGTGAGTTCCACTAACTCGACACCCAAAGGGTGAGTCAAAGGGACACAGGGGAACCCTAGGACGCTCAAGCTAAACAACAGGACCGTGTGCAACTATAGTCCAGTACTCTGAGATGAGGATGGGGAGGGGGGGTGAGGTATGGAAGGTCTCTCTCTAAAGTCTCGTCCGAGACTTGCCCATAATGCTAACCAAAAATAAAGCTAGGGCATTGGGGGGGGACTGGTTCAGGGGTAGTGGCCAGGGCAGAGTCACTGGCAAAAGTAATGAGGCACCGGGTGAGTGTGAAGTAATGGTTGAAGCAGTCTGCGTTTTTGCAGGGTGATCCAAGATAGATCCGGATAAAGCTGGATTGGAACATCATCTAAAGTCACTTTGCGGGCAAGACGAGCCTGTCGCATAATCTCCTCTTTCAGGGGGTAGGAGCTTAGCTTACATATTATGTCTCGGGGTTTGGAGGTGGCCCCCTTGGGGCGCAGGGCCCGGTGAGCTCTGTCCATTTCTATAGGCTTAGAAGGAGGTTCACCCATAAGGTTGTTGAACAGGGCCTGTAAAGTGGAGTGTACGTCCTCAGGGCCCTCCGGCTCCGGGACCCCCGTACGCGGATGTTGTTTCTACGGCTCCTATTGTCCAGGTCTTCCACGTGGCGTTGCATGTCTCTAAGTAAGGAGCGGTGTTCCGTACCCTGAATTTGGGTCCTGTGGACCGCTAGTTTGGTTTCCTGGATTTCCTTCTCCGCCATTTCCACTCTGTCTGCCAGATGCTTGAGTCCCGACTGGAGGGCTTGAATCTCTGAGCGGCAGGTGGAGTTCACATCTGCTATTAATTGTTTAAAGTCATCCTTGGTAGGCATCGCTTTCAGGTAGGAGTGCCATTAGGGAGGCATGGGTGGAAATTAAGCTGGTTCCAGTGGTTGCGGAAGGAGGGGGGTAGAGGGGTGGCTGGAGTTGGGCCTGTTGGGGGACCTCCGGAGCCGAACAAATGGATGGCTGGTCCCAGGGTTCACTCCAGGCCGGGGCCTGCGCTGGCTGGAAGGCCCTCTCAGAGGGTCCCGGAGACATGGAGGGGGCAGGGGGGCCTGCCATCTGTGCATTGAAAGCAGCGGGGGGAGCCTGGGGCTTAGGAAGGCAGGGTTCCCTGGGTCTGGACTGGCTCTGCGTCTTGGGGAGGAAGGCACCTCAGCAGCTCTCCCCCAGGCGGCTTGGTTTCCCACAGGCCCCAACACTGAGAATGGGTGCTGGTGCGGGTGGGCCGGGCCTGGCAGGGCTGGAAAGTCCTCTGAATCCCCCGAGAGGGATGGGGAGCATGGATCTGTCCCATGGATGCAAGGATCTGAGGCCGTCTGCAGCAGCTGCAGGTAGGCCTCAAAGCACTGGGTGTACTGCTGCTGCAGTGGGTGTCCCAAGATGGCGGCCTGGTGGCGAGGCCTCAGAGGGGGATTAGGCTGGCTCGGGGGACTCACCGCTCCGGATCGCTGGGAGGCTTCCCCGGAATGCTGTGCCTGGTGCTGGGTGTCCCTGGGGGTCCGGAGCTGAGCAGGGATCGAGGAGGAGAGCTGCACTGGGATCCTTATGGCGGCGGTGGAGGCGTCTGGCGCCATCTTGTCCGGCGGCATGTCTGACGGCAGAAAATAGGACCGGAGGTCCGTGAAGGAGCCTGGCGGGGGTTGAGAGGATCCCCGGGCTTTAGTGGAGCGCGTCGTCCTGGAGCCGCCCATGGAGGTGAGGTGGAAAGTCCCCGAAAATTGCCGTTTAGTTAAGGGCTAAGAGAGAGCAGGGAGATCAGGCTTCCATTCAGGTCGACTTCCGGTCACGCCCCCCCCCTTCCAGTAATTTTAATGGAGCCAAGTGCTGGAACTTTTTCCGGCACTTGGCTCCGCTCCGGGACATTGCTTTGATTCACTGGGACGCTGGGACATAGATCAATTTCCGTGATGGTCCCGGGGAATCCGGGACGGTGGGGAGGTATGTACATACAGTAGCACAGATCTAGCTATCTGGCACTGAGCATGTGAGATAACAACAATTGGACAGAGATAAGAGTTTCTGCTTCTGGTCTGGGTAAAAATACAGCAGCAGGGGGCGTGGCCTGGACCGGCATGTGAGAGAACATAGCTCTCACAGCTCCTGACCTTGATCCGTGATTGATCCTCCCTCAGCCACATTACCGACATTCTGCAACTATATGCTGCAAGCTGCTGATCCCAGGATCACAGGGGAACCTCCGCCAGCCCTCTGCACCAGAGGAATGACCCGGAAAACTTATTCTGAAATGGGTCCTGAATTCCAAGATGGCGCCGCCGCGCCTGCAGGGAAGGGAACCTCACGAGGTGCTGACAAGGTGAAGGAGCAGGGGCCTAAAGGACAGATGCAGCCCAAGGCACAGGGTAAGGAGACTACCAAAGATATGGTCTATTATGCCCAGAAAATGAATGGGAAGATGGGGAATGAGGCGGCTGGACACTCACAGCAAGCGGAGCCTGCTTTGCATGAGACACAGGCTGGAGTGGCCATTTTGGCTGCAAACAGTGAGAATGATGAGACTGATCACTCTGATTCTGGGGCCTCTGAAACCAGTGAGCAGGACACTTCTGGGAATGCTCACCCCACGCTGGCAGATATCCTCAGGGCAGTTAACATTGGCAATGCCTCGGTAGCCACCATGAGAGAGGAACTGTCGCTGCTGCGACAAGATATGCAAAAAATGCGGGAGCGCACTACTGCGGTGGAAAGCAGGGTGAGTGAAATTGAGGATCATTTACCCCCCATTGAGAAAGATACCAAAGCTGCTTATCAACTTGCAAGGGAGGCTATGGACAGAGCAGAGGACTTTGAGAACCGCCTCAGGAGAAATAACATTCGCATTGTGGGGATTCCTGAGAAGGTGGAGGGCAGGGACCCCACAGCGTATGTGGAGGGTTGGCTGCTGGACATATTTGGGAAAAATGCCTTTTCTCCCCTGTTCGCGGTGGAGCGCGCCCACAGGGTGGGGGGGGGGGCCCTCCAGGCCAATACTAGCAAGATTACTGCACTATCGAGATAGAGAAACGGTGCTCAGGCTCGCACGGGAGGGGGCCAACATACAACATAATGGAGCCAGAGTATCTTTCTATCCTGATTTCTCCGCTGAGGTGCAAAGGCGCCGGGAGATGTTTTTTGATGTGAAGCGCAGGCTCTGTCAGTTGCAGCTCTCATATGCCATGTTGTACCCGGGTGATCGTGAGTGGGCAGGCGCAATTCTTTGAGTCGGCCAAAGATGCTAATAACTGGCTGGAATGCAATGAACAGGCCCTGAGGCGGCGTGATCAGAATGGTGAGGAGGACTGATGGGGGTATGCTGGCACATGGAGGAGGCCCAACCTTAACATGGCTCCTGAGGTGCTTTGATCTACTATGGAAACTTTGTACTGAACCTATCCGGATGAACCCTGGCTGAGGGACATTATCCTGCAACATATCAAGACGAGAGCTTCAGACATCGTCAGCGTGGATTTACAAAATGTGTACTTGAGAGACCCCCCGGGTGCGTTTCCAGGGGACCATGGTTGTCCTGCCCGGTTGGCAGGAAATGGTTATACGTTGCTGGAGAGGAGTGCTTGTTGCTTCCCCAAATTTTCTCCTATGTTGTTTTATTTTCTTTTTGATTTTCTCGGTGGGTGGTTTATCAGCAATTTTTCTATGATGGGCAATATGACCAGCCCATGTACACTACTTCATGACTTGTGCACTTGTTCGAAGATTGCCGGACTCCCAGGCCCGGGGGTGTTTAACATGCTTGTGTATATGTTTAACTTTTTTGAATGGCGGGGATTCCTATAGTTTCATGGAATGTGAGGGGACTTCATTCCCCCGTTAAGAGAACCATGATACGCATGTGCCTTAAAAAATTTCAACCAGGGATATTTTGCTTCCAGGAAACACATTTGACGGGGGAGAATGTGGGGTGTATACAGTATAACTGGGTGAACAAAGCTTACCACTCTACTCACACCTCTTACTCGAGAGTAGGGATGAGCTCGGTGTTCGAGTCGAACATACGTTCGACTCGAACATCGGCTGTTCGATCGTTCGACGAAGATCGAACTATTTGGGCCGTTCGCGCCTAATTCGAGTGACGCGAACGGCCCACAATGCACTACGCCATCGCAGTGTCATCCAGGCGCTGTGATTGGCCAAGCATGCACTGTGACCCCGCATGCTTGGCCAATCACAGCGCCGGCAGCGAGGAGAGCAATGATTGGCCACAGGCAGGATGCCTGTGGCCAATTATTGCTGAGGGTGTTTAGTACACGCCCCACACTATAAAAGGCCGCCAACACGGCGGCCTAGTGTAGTGTGTTCCGGAGCAGGGAAAGAGAAGCATAGGCAGGGACAGTGACATTTTTTTTTCTTGCTTAACCTGGATTCCTTTAGTTTAGGGAAAGAGAAGGATAGGTAGGGAGAGTGTCAGTGTGTTTTACTGTGCGAATCCTTGTTTCTAGGGACAGGGAAGGACAGTGAGGGAAATTCTCCTTGTGCTATAGTGTGCTAAAGCATTGATCATCAACCATCTTTAAAAAATCATTTTTTCTAGGGACAGAAAACTATAGGTAGGGAGAGTGTCAGTGTGTTTTACTGTGATAATCCTTGTTTCTAGGGACAGGGAAGGACAGTGAGGGAAATTCTCCTTGTGCTATAGTGTGCTAAAGCATTGATCATCAACCATCTTTAAAAAAACATTTTTTCTAGGGACAGAAAACTATAGGTAGGAAGAGTGTCAGTTTCTTTCACTGTGATAATCCTTGTTTCTAGGGACAGGGAAGGACAGTGAGGGAAATTCTCCTTGTGCTATAGTGTGCTAAAGCATTGATCATCAACCGTCTTTAAAAAAACATTTTTTCTAGGGACAGAAAACTATAGGTAGGAAGAGTGTCAGTTTCTTTCACTGTGATAATCCTTGTTTCTAGGGACAGGGAAGGACAGTGAGGGAAATTCTCCTTGTGCTATAGTGTGCTAAAGCATTGATCATCAACCATCTTTAAAAAAACATTTTTTCTAGGGACAGAAAACTATAGGTAGGAAGAGTGTCAGTTTCTTTCACTGTGATAATCCTTGTTTCTAGGGACAGGGAAGGACAGTGAGGGAAATTCTCCTTGTGCTATAGTGTGCTAAAGCATTGATCATCAACCGTCTTTAAAAAAACATTTTTTCTAGGGACAGAAAACTATAGGTAGGAAGAGTGTCAGTTTCTTTCACTGTGATAATCCTTGTTTCTAGGGACAGGGAAGGACAGTGAGGGAAATTCTCCTTGTGCTATAGTGTGCTAAAGCATTGATCATCAACCATCTTTAAAAAAACATTTTTTCTAGGGACAGAAAACTATAGGTAGGAAGAGTGTCAGTTTCTTTCACTGTGATAATCCTTGTTTCTAGGGACAGGGAAGGACAGTGAGGGAAATTCTACTTGTGCTATAGTGTGCTAAAGCATTGATCATCAATCAGCTTTAAAAAAACATTTTTTCTAGGGACAGAAAACTATAGGTAGGAAGAGTGTCAGTTTCTTTCACTGTGATAATCCTTGTTTCTAGGGACAGGGAAGGACAGTGAGGGAATTCTCCTTGTGCTATAGTGTGCTTTAAAAAAACATTTTTTCTAGGGACAGAAAACTATAGGTAGGAAGAGTGTCAGTTTCTTTCACTGTGATAATCCTTGTTTCTAGGGACAGGGAAGGACAGTGAGGGAAATTCTCCTTGTGCTATAGTGTGCTAAAGCATTGATCATCAACCGTCTTTAAAAAAACATTTTTTCTAGGGACAGAAAACTATAGGTAGGAAGAGTGTCAGTTTCTTTCACTGTGATAATCCTTGTTTCTAGGGACAGGGAAGGACAGTGAGGGAAATTCTCCTTGTGCTATAGTGTGCTAAAGCATTGATCATCAATCAGCTTTAAAAAAACATTTTTTCTAGGGACAGAAAACTATAGGTAGGAAGAGTGTCAGTTTCTTTCACTGTGATAATCCTTGTTTCTAGGGACAGGGAAGGACAGTGAGGGAAATTCTCCTTGTGCTATAGTGTGCTAAAGCATTGATCATCAACCATCTTTAAAAAAACATTTTTTCTAGGGACAGAAAACTATAGGTAGGAAGAGTGTCAGTTTCTTTCACTGTGATAATCCTTGTTTCTAGGGACAGGGAAGGACAGTGAGGGAAATTCTCCTTGTGCTATAGTGTGCTAAAGCATTGATCATCAACCATCTTTAAAAAAACATTTTTTCTAGGGACAGAAAACTATAGGTAGGAAGAGTGTCAGTTTCTTTCACTGTGATAATCCTTGTTTCTAGGGACAGGGAAGGACAGTGAGGGAAATTCTCCTTGTGCTATAGTGTGCTAAAGCATTGATCATCAACCATCTTTAAAAAAACATTTTTTCTAGGGACAGAAAACTATAGGTAGGAAGAGTGTCAGTTTCTTTCACTGTGATAATCCTTGTTTCTAGGGACAGGGAAGGACAGTGAGGGAAATTCTCCTTGTGCTATAGTGTGCTAAATCATTGATCATCAACCGTCTTTAAAAAAACATTTTTTCTAGGGACAGAAAACTATAGGTAGGAAGAGTGTCAGTTTCTTTCACTGTGATAATCCTTGTTTCTAGGGACAGGGAAGGACAGTGAGGGAAATTCTCCTTGTGCTATAGTGTGCTAAAGCATTGATCATCAACCGTCTTTAAAAAAACATTTTTTCTAGGGACAGAAAACTATAGGTAGGAAGAGTGTCAGTTTCTTTCACTGTGATAATCCTTGTTTCTAGGGACAGGGAAGGACAGTGAGGGAAATTCTCATTGTGCTATACTGTGCTAAAGCATTCCTCATCAACCATCTTTGAAATCCTTGTTTTTTGGACAGTCAGGGAAATTGTCGTTGTGCTATTCTGTGCAAAAGCAATCATCCTCAACCATATTTAGAAATCCTGAAGTAAAGGGACAGAGAAGGACACCTGAAGGTAGCCCTTATTGCTTTTTTCCCATCTCCCTGCAGGCCATCTAGTAGAATGTCTGGAAGGCAAACAAGGAGAGGCAGACAGTCAGGAGGCAATAAAAGAGGGCAAGCAGGCTCTGTGTCTGGGGGCAACAGTGCTGGTCGTGGACGCGGTGCATTGTCATCAGCACATGGCCATGGTACACGCTTGTCCTTCTTTTCGGCAGCTGGACATGTTGAGCCACATCATGCCGAAGACTTGGTAGAGTGGATGACCAAGCCCTCCTCCTCCTCCTCATCCTCTCTCACCCAGGCTCAGGGTACTGGCAAAGCAGCTGCCAAAGCGTCCTCTTCCCTGGTATCAATGTCAGACTCATCATCAGTCACTCCTTCCCTAGACCCACCATGTCCTCCTCCTGAGGAGTCCCCCGAACTGTTTGAGCACAGTGTTGGGTACATGCTCCAGGAGGATGCCCAGCGTTTCGAAGGGTCTGATGATGAAACCCAGCTACAGGAAGGCAGTAGCGTGAGAGCAGACAGAGGGCATGCTCAAGAAGGACACCAATCTGGCAGTCATGTTCCAGCAGCTGCAGCATACTGCCAGATTGGCTCCAGTGATGAGGAGGGAGGGGATGATGAGGTCACTGACTCCACGTGGGTGCCTAATAGGAGAGAGGAGGAGGAGGAGGATGAGGAGGAGGCACATCTCCAACGAGGCAGGATGCCCTTTGGTGGCCAGCGTAAGGGCAGTACACCGACGGAATCACACCGCAGAGCTCCGCCTGTGCAGGGCGCTGCCTCTGCCCGTCATTCAAAAAGTTCTTTGGTGTGGGCCTTTTTTGAGGCTAGTGCATCAGATCGCACAGCTGCTGTTTGCAACATATGTCTCAAGCGTATATCGCGTGGCCAAAACATCAGCCGCTTGGGTACCACATGCCTGACCAGACATATGTTGACCTGCCATGCAGCTCGTTGGCAAGCCTACCTCAAAGACCCACACCAAAGAACAAAGCGGACCTCTCCTTGCACCGCATCAGCTGGGATCTCCAACCCCACTATAACTTCAGTCCTCTCTGAAACATGCACTGAGAGGAATGAAGGTGTAGAATTAGGTGTGTCACAGCCAAGTACTTGCGGCCACTCTGCTAGCAGTACACCGACGTCCGATTCTAGCAGGCAAATTTCCCTGCCCCAGCTGCTGGACCGTCGAAAGAAGTTCACTCCCAGCCATCCACATGCCCAGCGGTTGAATGCTAGCTTGGCTAAATTGCTAGCGCTTCAACTGCTGCCTTTTCAGTTGGTAGACTCGGCCCCCTTCCGTGAGTTTGTGCAATGTGCGGTTCCTCAGTGGCAGGTTCCCAAACGCCACTTTTTCTCACGGAAGGCTATTCCGGCTCTCTACCGGCATGTGGAAGGCAATGTCTTGGCCTCGCTGGACAGGGCGGTCAGCGGTAAGGTGCATATTACCGCTGACTCATGGTCCAGCAGGCATGGACAGGGACGTTACCTTTCTTTCACGGCCCATTGGGTCACTCTTTTGGCAGCTGGGAAGGATGCAGGACAAGGTGCAGTAGTGTTGGAGGTTGTTCCACCGCCACGCCTCCAAAATGCTACTACTGGTTGTGACACACCTCTCTCCTCCACCCCCTCCTCTTCTTCTTCCTCCATGGCCTCTTCCTGTGGTTTGTCCTCTGAACCAGCGGTGCTCCGTAGCCGTTCAAGGGGCTACGCAAGTACGCAGGCAAAAAGATGCCATGCCGTGCTTGCGCTGGTGTGTTTGGGGGACAGAAGCCACACTGGGGCAGAGGTCCTGTCTGCTCTGCAGGGCCAGGCCGAGAGGTGGTTGACGCCACGCCAGCTTAAGCGAGGAATGGTGGTTTGCGACAATGGCACCAACCTCCTCTCCGCCCTCCGACAGGGACAACTGACCCATGTGCCCTGTGTGGCTCACGTCCTTAACCTGGTGGTGCAGCGGTTCTTGGGCAGGTACCCGGGCTTACAGGATGTCCTGAGGCAGGCCAGGAAAGTCTGTGTGCATTTCCGCAGATCTTATAATGCCAGTGCTCGCCTGGCTGAGCTGCAAAAGGAGTTGAACCTGCCCAAGAACCGCCTTATATGTGACATGCCCACCAGGTGGAACTCAATGTTGGCCATGCTGCAGCGGCTGCACACGCAGCAGAGGGCCATCAATGAGTACCTGTGCGACTACGGCACCAGGACAGGGTCAGGGGAGCTTGTTTTTTTTTCTCCACGCCAGTGGGGCATGATCAGGGATGCATGCACTGTCCTGGCACCATTTGAGGAGGCCACGAGGATGGTGAGCAGTGACAGTGCATGCATCAGTGACACTGTACCTCTTGTCCACCTGTTGGAGCACACGCTGCGTGGAATAATGGACAGGGCACTTGAGGCAGAACAGAGGCAGGAAGAGGAGGACTTCCTTGCCTCTCAAGGCCCCCTTTACCCAGACAGTGTTCCTTCTGTCCCACCCATCGCACAGGAAGAGGAGGAGGAGGAGGAGGAGGAGGAGGAGGAGGATTGTGTCAGCATGGAGGTGGAGGCTGGCACTCAGCATCATCAGCAGCAGTCTTTTAGGGATGATTTACAGTCCCAAGAAACCAGTGGACTTGTACGTGGCTGGGAGGAGGTGGCTGCGGATCATGTCATCCTTAGTGACCCAGAGGACTCCGGAGCGAATGCCTCAGCAAACCTACGCTGCATGGCCTCCCTGATCCTGCAAAGTCTGCGGAAGGATCCTCGTATTCTTCGGATCAAGGAGAGGGACCATTACTGGCTGGCCACTCTCCTTGATCCACGGTACAAGGGTAAGGTTGCGGACCTTATGTTACCGTCGCAGAGGGAGCAGAGGATGAGACAACTCCGGGAGGCCTTGCAGAAAGGTCTGTGCAACGCGTTCCCAGAGACTGGGAGGTTACAAACTCCTGGTCCTGGACAACGAGTTGCTGAGGCTTCGGCCAGTCAAAGAAGGAGCGGTGGGGAAGGTGGCCGTCTGACCGATGCGTTCAGACAATTCTTTAGTCCGCAGCCCCAAAGTATGATCGGTTCCAGCAACCATCGCCAGCGTCTGATAAACATGGTGCAGGAATATCTAGGGGCAAGGTCAGACTTGGACACCTTCCCCACCGAAAATCCTCTGGCTTACTGGGTCTTGAGGATGGATCACTGGCCAGAGCTTGCACAGTATGCAATTGAGCTACTGGCCTGTCCTGCATCCAGCGTTCTTTCGGAACGCACATTCAGTGCTGCTGGAGGATTTGTCACGGATCACAGGGTGCGCCTGTCCACCGACTCGGTTGATCGACTGACTTTCATCAAGATGAACCAGTCTTGGATCACCACCAGCTACCACACACCTGATGCTGATATAACAGACTAATTGATTTTAACATGTCACATCCCTTCAAGACTGATGCTGATGCTGAGTGCCTGTGCTGTTATGTTGACTGGCTATCCTCCTCCTCCGAGTCCTCAATGATACGATTGATGATGATAGCTTGGAAGATCATTTTTGTTTATGGGTGCCGCCACCAGTGGCTAAGGCCCAATTTTTCAGCCCCTGTTTAACAGGGGCGTGTAATTACAATTTTTGAAGCAATAATTTGCCATAGGGCTCATTGCTGTGCTCTAAGTACAGTATCTGTGAGGGGTTGGAGTGTTGTGCCACCAGTGCCTAAGGCCCAATTTTTCAGCCCCTGTTTAACAGGGGCGTGTCATTACAATTTTTGAAGCAATACTTTGCAACAGGGCACATTGCTGTGCTCCAAGTACAGTATCTGTGAGGGGTTGTAGTGTTGTGCCACCAGTGCCTAAGGCCCAATTTTTCAGCCCCTGTTCAACAGGGGCATGTAATTACAATTCTTGATCTAATAATTCACAGCAGGGCCCATTGCTGCACCCACCAAGAGTAACTCTGAGGGCTTACAGTGTTGTGGCAACGCCACCACCACCACCACCACGAAAGGCCCAATTTTTAAGCCCCTGTTCAAAAGGGGCATGTAATTACAATTCTTGATCTAATAATTCACAGCAGGGCCCATTCCTGCACCCACCAAGAGTAACTCTGAGGGCTTACAGTGTTGTGGCAACACCACCACCACCACCACGAAAGGCCCAATTTTTCAGCCCCTGTTCAACAGGGGCATGCAATTACAATTCTTGATCTAATAATTCACAGCAGGGCCCATTGCTGCACCCACCAAGAGTAACTGTCAGGGCTTACAGTGTTGTGGCACCAGCACCACCATCAAAGGCCCAATTTTTACTACCACTGTTCAACAATTATATGTAATTAAAATTCCTGATATAATAGTTGACAGCAGGGCGTTCCAGCACCAACCAAGAGTAACTGTGAGTGCTTACAGTGTTGTGCCAACACCAACAACTAAGGGGCCTATTTCTGCAGAGTACATACGGCAGGTCCCTACTTTCAAACATCCAACTTACAAACGACTCCTACTTGCAAACTCAAGAAGACAACAGGAAGTGAGAGGAAATCTACCCCTTGGAAGGAAAATTCTCTCCTGTAAGAATTAATATGGGAGAAAGGTGTCTCCTCTGTACTGATGCTTTATCAGCAATCCTTGTTTCAAGAAAAACACCACATTTCAAAAACAGTTGTCATTGGGACGGAAAGTGAGGTGAAATGTTCTGAACAGGGGCACAGACAGCAAAACAAATGTTACAGGGGTGATAACCCTTACCTATGTTTTCCAAAAAGTTTAAAAATAGATTTTTGGGCTGGAGCTACACTTAAACAATGTACCTGTTCAAAATTACAAACAGATTCTACATAAGAACAAACCTACAGTCCCTGTCTTGTATGCACCGCCTGTATACGGCTGTTCAGAGTATATAGGGCCTTTTTTATTTTATGTGCGGGGTTCCCCTTAATATCCATACAAGACCCAAAGGGGCTGGTAATGGGCTGGGGTAGGGGGGGTCATGGGGTAGCTATGCCATTTTTCTTAAAGATTTTCATCCATATTACCGGGACCAGACATTACATTAAAGCCGCAAGCAGTTTTAAATGGCTTTTTTTTCCTTTAGAAGTGTCATTTTGTGCAGGGACAGTTCTAAACACGGGAAACACGTGGCACTTCACAGGCATACTTTAGACACCCCCCAGGTACGATATTTAAAGGAATATTTGACCTTTTTTTTTCACTTTATGCATCATTAAAATGACTGCTCCCGAAAAACGACCGTTTTTAAAACTTCTTTTTGCATTGATACATGTCCCCTGGTGCAGAACCCGGGTTCCCAAACCCTTTTTAGGACAATAACATGCATAATAGTCGTTATAATTAGCACTTTAGAATTCGAACGTTCGCATCCATTGTATTTAATAGGGTTCTAATGTTCGTACGAACTTTCGGTCCGTTCGCGGGTTCTGGTGCGAACCGAACCCGGGGGTGTTCGGCTCATCACTACTCGAGAGGGGTGAGTGTTTTGATTCACAACTCCTTGGACTACCAAGAGATGGACAGTCTCATTGACCCTGATGGTTGATTTGTGTTTCTCCATTGCAGATTGGGCGCCTTAATATGTGTAATTGCTGGAGTATATGTCCCCCCTCCCCTTTCACAGCGGTGGTGCTGAGGGCCTTGATATCCTATTTGGATGGTAGGCCTGAGGTACCACTTCTGGTGATAGGGGACTTTAACTGTTGTTTGGACCTCTCGCTGGATAGACACCCGGCTGTAGGAGCCTCTGCCCTCTCCAGGGGTACCCTCCTGGCGCGGTTGTTGCAAGAGGTGGGCTGGGTGGATATCTGGCGACATCGTCACCCAGGGACACGACAGTATTCCTGTTTCTCCAAATCACATGGCAGCCTGTCTAGGATAGACTTGGGGGTGGGAAACACACACATGCTCCAATGTGTGTCCACAATGGAATATAGGCCCCGTAGTGTGTCTGATCATTCCCCATTGATAGTGCACCTGGTTGTTTCCCGACCAGTTGCACTCCCAAAAGCCCCGTGGAAATTTAATGCGTTCTGGCTGAAATTGTTTAAATCCCCTGAAACGATAGAAGAGAGCATGTGTGGGTTTTTCAATGCTCTGAACCCCGAGGGTACTTGTATGCAGCAGTGGGAGGCCTTTAAGGCATTTTTGAGAAGGGTTTTGACCACTGAAATGACTAAAGTGAAAAGGGAGTCATCTGCTCTTGTGGCGGAACTAGAGAATAGGGTGAAGGAGCTTGAGCAGCGCTTTATCTTGGACCCCTCTGATTCGGCTAGGGAGGAGTGGCAGGCTACTCAGTCAGCGTATGAGCGGGTGCTCTCCTCAACTGCTGAGAAAAAACGTTTTTTTACCAAACAGGCATTTTTTGAGGAAGGGGAGAAAACTGGGCGTATGCTGGCTAGAATAGCGAATTCATAACAGAGGTCCCCGACCATAGGGGCCATAAAATCCAAAGCTGGACCACTTGTCCGATCACCCGAACTTATTATGCAGGAGTTGGCGAGGTTTTATGAGGAGCTGTACTGCCCCGGAGCAGCCTATGACCGGGCGGATCTGGAGCAGTACTTAACAGGGTTGACCTTTCCTAGGCTTACCGCAGGACAGAGGGAGGGGTTGGACGCACCGCTCACAGTGGAGGAACTGCAGGAGGCGGTGGGGCTATTCCCTAATTGTAAGGCAGGGGGGAGGACGGGATCCCCATGGAAGTATACAAGCAACATGCGGAGGTATTGCTACCACGCTTGTTGCGGGTGTTTAACGCAGCGCTGGAGGCGGGAGAACTCCCACCCTCTATGGCGAAAGCAAATATTGTCCTAATCCTTAAACCGGGTAAGTACCCGGTTGACCCAGGATCATACAGGCCAATTTTGTTGTTACAATGCGATATTAAAATTCTGCCGAAAGTACTAGCAATGCGGCTTAATAAGGTTATAGCCTCCTTCATACATGGCGATCAGGCAGGATTTATGCCAAACAAATCCACGGCCATTAACCTGCGGCGGTTATTCTTAAATATGCAGTCAGACGCAGATAATACGGGGAGCAGGGCTCTGCTGTCCCTGGATGCCACTAAGGCATTTGACACTATTGACTGGGAATATTTATGGGCGGTATTGGAGCGCTTTGGATTCGGCGACACATATATAGCGTGGGTGCGCCTTTTGTACAGTGGACCTGAGGCCACTATCCGGGCCTTCGGTTTTCTGTCACATGACTTTGCGTTGAGGAGGGGGACGAGGCAAGGTTGCCCGCTGTCCCCTCTGCTCTTCGCATTGGCTATTGAACCCCTGGCCATTGAGATAAGGGCTAATGAGCACATTGTGGGATTTTGCTATGGCCCCTTGCAGAAGAAGATAATGCTTTACGCAGACGACACCCTGCTTATGCTGGGAGATACTGACGAGTCCCTGCGGGAGGCCATGGCAACCATTACAAAATTCGGGGTTTACTCTGGGTTACAGATTAACTGGTCGAAGTCCGCTCTGTTGCTGTTAGACGGTGACGCCACACAGACAGTGGCTTCGTCGTGCCCTATTCCAGTCACAACCTCCTTTAAATACTTGCGGATTCAGGTTACCTCCAGCCCAAGGGACTTTGGCCGGTTGAACATTTCGTCCCTGCTTCAGAGGTTTAGAGAGAGAGTCAGGACGTGGAACGGCCTTCACATATCGGTGGCGGGTAAAGTAAATTTAGTGAAAATGATCCTTATGCCTCAATTACTTTACTGCCTTCACAATGCCCCGGTGGTGATCCATTTGAGAACTTTTCGAATGGTTAACTCCATCTTTCGCACTCTAATATGGAAGAATAAACCCCCGAGGATAAAACTAGAACATCTCCAATGGCCTAAGGACGACGGCGGGTTGGCATTGCCCAATCCGTGGTTGTACTACCTGGCAGCCCAGCTACAGCACCTGGTGGGGTGCTTTGGGACCGAGCCGGCTGGCTCTTCCCAGGCACTCATGCTCTGCACGGCAGACGCAGGTCCCATTCCCGCGGCACTGGAAGCCTTGGCATTCGCAAGGCCGAACAAGAAGTATCCCACGTATAACCTTATCCAGAAAATTTGGAACAAATGTAAATACATACAGCAGGCCTAGGGATACACTGAATATAGTCCTCTTTGGCATAATGATACTTATACGGAACTGGCCAAGTTGCAGGGAGGGGCTAGATGGATAACATACGGGATTACCCATGTTAAACATGTTTTTAAAAATGGCACTCTTCGGACATTCGCGGATTTGTAGGCGGAGTTTGGCCTGCCGTCCTCAATGTTCTTCCAGTATCTGCAGCTTCAGCATGCGGTTAGGGCACAGAGTAGGTCTTCTGAGTGGTGCTTGTCACCAACCCCGGTGTTTGGTCTCATTAGGGATGCTGTGACCTCAAAGGGATTTATTTCTCAAAGCTATAGTATCCTTTTAAAGTACTTCCTGGGGCAGCATCCCCTGAAGGTGAGGGAGAGATGGGAGAAGAACGTGGGACAAATGGATGGGGAGGAATGGAAGGAGATATTTCAGGGGGTAAGTGTATGCTCTCTGAATGTGGCCCAACGGCTCACACAATTGTATATTATCCTGAGGGTGTACTATACGCTGCATAGGCTGCGGTTGATGGGGTTGCAGTCTGAGGATACATGTACCAGATGTAGGCGTGATCATGGGGATCTTATTCACCTCCTGTGGCGTTGTCCCAAACTACATTTATATTGGAACGAGGTGATGAGTGTGATCAACACGGTGTTCGGGGCATCTCTACCGGTAGATCCCAAGATAGGCTTCTTGGGGGTGCTGGAGGAGTATGTGCTGGACGTACACACCAGGGAGGCAGTTGGGAGGGTGATTTTTCAAGCCAGAAGGTTGATTATGCTATATTGGAAACCCGAAACGCCCCCGACTTCGAGGAAATGGATATGTAATATAGGGGATATGCTACGTATGGAAAGACTCATTTACCAGCACAGGGGGAGTATGTAGAAATATGAGAATCTCTGGGCGCCGTGGCTGGATACACCGGGGCTCACCCCGGTGGACCTGGTCGCGGACAGGTTGTTTGGCTATATGTGGGGTTGAAAATCCGCTTATAGCTGCAATGTTATTGGATAAGAAGTATTGTGATGCTGTAGATTTAATCTTGCCCTGTCTCAATTGGTCATGTACGTGGACGTGTTGATCAATGTGTTGATGTATATAGCTGTGTACCACCTTTGAATCAATAAAATTATTTTTGTTGGTAAAAAAAAATAATAATAAATACAGCAGCAGTAGCGGCCCCTGTGTGTAAAAGATCATGTGACTCAGTTCTCTGTCTCTCTCTCTGCACTTCCACCTTCTAGAGTTTCTGACCCAGACACATAGAGACAGGAAGTGATGTACATAAAAAATCTCTGTGAACATTAAGTAGCAGAGCCACTTACAGACAGTAGAAAGCAGCACATCCTAATATTTGGTTGTGAGATTTTCTAATACATGGGGTTCCCGTGCATTATTTTATGTGTGTACAACAATTAAGCAATCCAGCCATGTTTGCACTTGCTGTCTTAAGAAAATGCGAATCAATTATGTAATAGGGGACTGTATCAACTAGTTTTGACAGCGGTAATCTATTGGCTGCCTTGTGTAAATAGTTCTAACTACAAATAAAAGATGTAAATCTAGTTTGGGTGCGGCTTTCTTAGAACATTGGTGTCAGTGACTTGCATCGGTTCTCCATTTGTCAAAAACTCTTCTTCTGGTGCAGGTTTGAACCAAGGCTTACAGATTTTGTCTCTTTACAGGCAACGGAATAACTGACTTCCCTTAATTCTTGACTGTAATGGCAAGTGTATTGGAAAACACAGAAGAGGGAATCATAGAAGCATTCCGTAAATTTGACAAGGTAACATCCTATCTTGCATGTAAATTCTGTACAGTACTTATGAAGTGGTAGAGTAACTTTGCATTCCACCATAAGTGAGATTCAGACTTGACTGAGCAATTAAATCTAAACGGGGAAAGCAAGATTTGTTTCAGCTTGTAAATGAGTCCTTATGCCGCGTACACACGGCCGTTTTTCTCGTCGAGAAAAACAACATTTTTTCCATTCGACGAGAAAAACGATCGTCTGTGGGCTTTCTGTCGTTTTTTTCGACGAGAAAAACGGCATTAAAAACGACGAGAAAAATTCGAATTTTTCTCGTCGTTTTTTTCGACATGTTTTCCGCGGCAGTGTTTCCCATAGGGAAACACTGCCGCGGAGCCCACACACGGTCGTTTTTTTCGACCAAAAAAAAAAAGACATTTAAAACGGCCGTGTGTGGGGGGAACAAGCTGTTCCTCCTTTTTAACGTCGATTTTCTCGACGGTGTTTTCACCGTCGAAAAAATCGATCGTGTGTACGCGGCATAAGGAGCAAATGGTCCATGTTTTTCTTTCTAACCATATCAGGTTAGAAGAATGCCATAGACATTGACTAAAGCTTTGCACAATGAACATGTGCCTCCACGTCAGACCACATTCCCTGTGTTACTGCAATTCTGTACATTTCAGCCATTCCCAGTGGAGATTAAAGTGGTATTAAACCAAAAACAATGTAATATTGTAGCTTAACAGCCCTTATATGCGGTGGCTTCAATTAAGTTTTACCTTTGGGCTTTTTTTCCTTTTCACTTGGTGATCCAGCCAGTAACACACATCATGTCTTAGGGTATCTCCACTCTGGATGGACGAGCAACAGATGCCTTTGGACAGCAGTATTGTCTATCTGGGGAGAGGGGAGTGTTAGATGCACTAGCAAATCTAGATGGACTTGACTAACAAATAAAGCTGAACTGCTAACACTTTTTAGGCAGTTAATGGCAATTGTATATTTCCTCTGGAGTAAAGATTTGACATAAATGAATAAAAGTTGACGATTGAAAGAATCTCTGTTGGTGTTAGATGGGATGTTTCAACACTCTATAGCCCCATACACACGGTCGGACTTCCATCGGACTTTTTCGTGGATTTTTGTCTGAACGGAGTTGGCTGGGCACACCCATAGCATACACACCACAGGACTTTTCTGCAAACTTTCCCAAAACTTTTTGCAACATCACGTGTTTTTTCTGCTCTTTACCGCCACCCTTTGGTCAACTTCTGCTATTGTTGGTTGATTTTAACATTAGTTGTTTTGTCCATCGGACAAAAGTCCGATGGTTTTCTGTACACACGGTCGGACTTTGCTCCATCGGACTTTTGTTGGCCAACTGTTTGCAGACCCAACTTTTGTCCGATGAAAACAACAAAAAAAAAAAAAGTTTGTCCGATGGAGCATACACACAGTCGGATTGTTGGTCCAACTTGCTCAAAATGAAGTTTGTTGGCCAAAAGTCTGACCGTGTGTACGGGGCTTAACTGCCACTTTTGTTGGACAACTTGGTCTGAAAATGAAAAATTGCTCTTACTGGCCAGATCAGCAGGATAAAATACAGGAAGACCTAAAAACAAACTAGTGCAGCCACCACATTTTAGGAATACTTTAGCTCTAATTTAAATTTGGTTTTGGATTTAATACGGCTTTAAGAATTTGTGAAACATTGGCAGATATTTATCAAGCAAATTGAAATGATTAGTCACAAGCATATCTCCCAACTGCCCCTGATTTTGAGGGACTGTCCCTGATTTGGAACATAGGGGTCAATTCACTATGGGTTAAATAACGGCCCAAAAAATGCGGCAAAATAACACGTGCGGTAGAATTTTGCATTAAATACCCAATGCAGTGTTTGTTCGATGTAGCGGTAATTACCTCATTATTTAATGCGGCAATTTATCGCATTGAGCTGGTTGCTAAGGAGCGGGTCAGGAAGCCAGCTGCTGCATCTTTAACAATGAATGACTCATCAGCTGACATCTACTGACAGCAATTAAAAATAATGAAAAAAAAAGAACGGCGTGGCCCCCCTCAAAAAGCCATACCAGACCCTTATCCGAGCATGCAGTCTGGCAGGTTGGGAAAGGGGGGGGATGAGCAAGCCCCCCTTTCCTGAATCATACCAGGCCACATGCCCTCAACATGGGGGGGTGCTTTGGGGCAGGGGCAGGGCCGTCTATAAAGCAGAGCAAAAGGGGCAGCTGCCCTGGGCATATGTCATTGTTGTGGGGCCTAAAGCAACTGCCTCATACTTGCCATCTATACCAGTCTAAATTCCCTTGTCCCTTGAAGTTTTAGTCCTGTGCTGTGTATCAATATCTCAGTGTGAAGTGCTGGTACTAATGATGCCGAGCTCTGCCGTATTGTTGTGTACAGATGACTCACCTGCAGACCCTGTGTTTACATGTAAATAACCGGCATTCATATGTAAATAGTGGTGGCCTTCATATGTAAATAGCTGCGGACGGCAGCATTGATATGTAAATAAAGGCGGCATTCATATGTATAGCATGCCCCCCCTGCAGTGAGGAGATGATGTGCAACCACGCAGTGAGCAGATGACCTCTAGCAACCAATCAGTGATCAGTATTACTGTACAGTAATCTCTAGAAACCAATTAACAAGCAGAAATCATGTGCTGTATCCTCTAGCAACTAATCCATGTGCCGTAATGTGGGCTGTAACCTCTAGCAACCAGTCAGTAAGCAGTAATGAGATGCTGTAACCACTGACAACCAATAGCAATTGCTGCCTGATCTGATACAGTAAACTGATTTTAAGTCTAGCTACTATTTATTGTATGTCTCAGAGCAGTTGGAGAGTGAAATTGCATGGGGAGCCCAAGAAAATGTTTGCCCAGGGTCCAATCAATATTAAAGATGGCCCTGGGCAGGGGGCTCTGCCTGGTCGGTGACATAACAAGGGGGCGGTGCTACCAGGTGGTGTTGCTGGGTGGCCATGCTCCTTACTTATTTAAGAAATGTCACACAGTGGAGCAGGCAGAACGCGGGAGCGTTTGTCGGGAGCGCAGTTTTTTTTTGTTTTTTTTGGGGATCGGCGGCGGACATCTTGAATGATAATGGATCTACATCAGGGGGGACATTTGTTTTTTAGTTTTGAATAAAGGACTTGTCAAAAACTTCCTTTGTGTATCTTCGGTTCATTTGATGTGCCTCACGGTACCGGGGGTCTTGTGGTAGTTTACAGTTTTAATTCTTGGCTGATCCATTAGGTATCCTGGAGTACCTTTGTAATCCCTTCACTGTCTTTGTTCACTTAAAAAAAAATTGGTGATTAGGTAGGAGTACAATGTACTCCATACTCATTCACATGAGGGGAGGGGGCCAGGATCTGGGAGCCCTCTTGTCAAAGGGGTCTTCCAGATTATGATAAGCTCCCTGTCCGCAGAACCCCACAGCCACAGCCCAGGGTTGTGGGGAAGAGGCCCTTGTCTCCATCAACATGGGGACAAGGGGCTTTGGGGTGGGGGGCAAAGCCCCTCTGCCCAAAAGCACCCTGCCATGTTGAGGGTATGTGGCCTGTTATGATTCAGGAGGGGAGGAGCTCGCTCATCCCCCCCTTTCCTGACCTGCCAGGTTGCAGGCTCGGTTAAGGGTTTAGTATGGATTTTGGGGGGGACCCCACGCCGTTTAAAAAAAAAAATAGTGTGGGATTCCCCTTAAATCAATACCAGAGCCAAAGGGCCTGGTGTGCATTGGGAGGGGGTACCCCACACGTTTTTTTTTTTTCATAATTTTTAATTGCCGGCATGTTTTTTTTTTACATTCCCCGCTGACAGCTGATGAGTCATCCATTGTTAAGGACGCTCCTTGGCAAACAGCTATTTGGGGAGGGGGGACCCACCCACACTGTTTATTGATAGATGCCGCATGTTATACCGCAAGAAAAACCCTGGTGATAAATATCACGTTTTCCATTTTTGACTTAAGAGCTTATCGCGTGGTTTTTAAACAATATTTACAGGCACATTTTTTATTTTGCGGTAAATACTGCATAATAATTTTTTTGGTGAATTAGACTTTATTTTCTGCATGCATTAATTTATGCAAGTAAGTCATGTGACTGTGTTATCGGTTTTGGTAAACGTCAGTGAATTGACCCCAAAGTCTCTCTGTCCCTCTTTCCTCCTCATTTTTTTCTTATTTTGATCTGATCTATATAATTGTATATTAGATTCACTTTTTATCGTTTAAAAGGTATTTTCCAGTGCTAAATCTTTCAATTAGTTTCTAAATGGCTGCATTTGTAAATTTCAAAAGCCAGTATAAAGGAATAGTAGTGGTTAAAAAAATGCACTTGTGGGTGTAACTTATATTTTTTTTTATATAATTCTCCTTTAAGGGGGCACCCGATTGGCTAAAAGGACAGGCGATCCTATTGGATGCCTAGGAGGAAGAGGGGAGGAGCTGGAAGCCGTCATGGAGGAGAGGACTCAAAGCCGAGCCGCTGCACCACGCTGCCTGTCACCTGCCACCCGCCACAAATGGGGTAAGTGCCAGACTGGCTGGCAGGCAGTGGGGGGGGGTGCCGCTCGGGGGTCGGGGGGGTGACTGGGGGGGTGTCCTATGACTACATACTTTTGCTAATAGGTGTCCCTCATTCCCAACTCAAAAAGTTGTTAGGTGTGGTCACAAGTCAGTTTTGGGTCTCCTTCACCAAAGTTTAACAGGCTAAAGCCTCATACACACGATCGGATTTTCTGACGGGAATTGTGTGATGGCAGGCTGTTGTTGGAAAATCTGACCGTTTGTATGCTCCATCGGACAATTGTTGTCAGATTTTCCGCCAACAAATGTTGGATAGCATGCTTTAAAATTTTCCGCCAACAAATGTGTGTTGATGGATTATCCGATCGTGTGTACACAAGTCCATCGGGCAAAACTCCAAATTACAAACACGCATGCTCAGAAACAATGCTAACCATAACACAACATTAGCAGAAGTTACCCAAAGGGTGGCACTAAAGAGCTGAAAAACCACGTAGTTTCGTGTTTGTTGGCCAACAATTGTGTGCCATTTGTATGCAAGACAAATTCCTTCCAACGCCCTTCGGACAAAAGTCCTACGCTTTGTCCGTAGAAAATCTTATTGTGTGTACCAGGCTTTACTGAAAATAAGGAAGATTTCCACTCTACAGAGGTAAAGCTAAGTGGTCAGGGTCAGGTTTTATTTAGTCAGTCTACTTTAGAGAAGATGAGCAGCCTTGTCAGAAATGACTCATGCAGATAGCAGAGGAAGGAGGCAGCAGACAAAAATGTCACTTGGTGCTCTGGATTGAGACAAGTACACACTATAGAGATATGCTTTGTTCGTATTTCCTGTCTGAGGTTTACAATCACTTGTTTTCTTACATTGGGTATGTAACAATACACAAACAAAGGCTTCCTTCAGTAAAAAGTTTGTTGGAACAATCAGTAGATCAGGAATATTGACAGCCAAACTGTGCTATACTTAGTAATGAGCTTTTCTATTGGTCCTGTAAACTGATGGGTGGCCTCATCGATAAAAGGAACCTTGGTATGTGGAAATGGTCAAGGTCCAATCTTGCAGGGAAATACATGGTGCTTTAGGGGAATCTTCCATTTAATGGGACCCCAAAAAGTATTTATTTAGTTTGAAGTCACATGACCCTAACCACTTGCAGACCGGCCGCCCGCAATATATTGTGGACAGGTGGCTTGTATAGGCATAGCTGCCTGTTTCCGGTGCCCCCTCCGCCGACACCCGCTGTGATTGTACACAGCAGGAGTCTGACAGCAGGTCCTGGCCAACGATTCATGGGATAAGATACAAAGCAGGGATAAGAAACAAAGAGATCTTTAGTAAAAATCAGCACAAATTGCACCTTGTTAGGCACACATTTAACCAGGGGAGGCCCGTCCATTAAGGGCGCACGGGAAGCGAGTTTTAACACCGGTCACCTGATTGGCTAAAAGGACAGGCGAGCCTATTGGATGCCTAGGAGGAAGAGGGGAGGAGCTGGAAGCCATCATGGAGGAGAGGACTCAAAGCCTCGGGGGTCGGGGGGTGAGTGGTTGCTTGCCGCCCCCCTCCCCCAAGAAAAAAACACCAGCCGCCACTGCATTTAACCCCTTAATTATCCAAGATGTTATCATCTTCTCAGTCACTGTCATTAGTACAGTGAGAGTGAATATTATTAGCACAGCTCACTGTATTAGTGTCCCTGGTGATGTCAGTGGCAGTCAGTTAGTTCCTACTCCCATTATCGATGTTCCATTATAAGTTGCTGATCGCTGCCATTAATGGAATAAAAAATAATAATAATACAAATTAAAGTATATATACCATAGTTGTGTAGCGGCCTCACCCCTCTCTCCCCTTCTCATGCTCGGCTTGTCTTTCTTCGTCTAGGGGTGTCAGTACCGGGGGGGAGAGATGAGATACACTACGGCCCATGTCCTCCATAGCTAAGAGGTGAAGGCCAGAAAATTGGGCTTTGTGTAGGTGTCCTAGAGTCAAGTCCAGTACTTCGTCCCTGACTCCTTTGCTCCTAGTAACCAGAGTTCCACACACTGAATAGGTCCAACTCAGTTTTATTCTTCTTGGCAAACAACAAACAGTTTCTTTACTGAGTAATAATGGGGGATAGATCGATGCACAACCCTTTCCCTTCTGTTGCTAACCACTGTGGTATCACCAGTGGTAAATAGTCACTGCCACTGACTATATGAGGTAGAACGTGAATTACCTTCGCTAGCACGGCCCCTGTCAGGGGAAGGAAATTCATCCAAGGGAGAAACCGGAGGCCTCTCTGTCACCAGCGATGCTGCACCAGGCTCTTCAGAGAAGTTCCGCACACCAGATCTCACAAACTCAGACACGGGCACCCAAGGAGTTAGGGCCCCCTTGGATTCCTCCACCCTCGCGGAACTCAGTCGAAGGTACTGAGCCCCAGGCGTCCGCCATAGTACCTCACCCCAGGCTAAAGGTGCCTGAGATGGACTCAATCTTTGCTCAGGCCAGGCCAAGGACGCCTAGGCCTGGAACACCGGAACGCCAGCACCCAAGCTGAAGGTGCCTGGGTGTGGCCACGTCCTCCAGACTCTGAACTCTGAACCCTGTGGTAAGGGTGTCCGCCCCTTTTATCCCCTCTCCCTTTGCGTCACAGCGGATTCCCCGCCCCGCCGTACCAGCTCCAGGGGAGGACAAAAAGGTACAGTCTTGCGGTGTGAGTTCAGCTCCGGCCCAGGGTAACAGCACCACCCGTGGACCGCAAGGAACCTCACACCACCAGAGTCCTCCAAGAACCAGAAAAAGGTCCCGAATCCCCTAGTAATTTGTGCATCTGGGTTACACTACCACCCAGATGCCTCCCTTAAATTCAAACACCCGCTACAGTTGGTAGATGCTATAACTTTCACGTAAACCAATCAATATACACTTATTTGGATTTTCTTTTTACCAAAAACAAGGAAGAATACATTTTGGCCTAAATGTATGAAGAAATAAAATTTTATTGGATACGTTTTATAGCAGAAAGTAAAAAATATTTTTTTTCCCAGGATTTTCAGTTTTTCATTTACAGTTGTGCTCATAAGTTTACATACCCTGGCAGAATTTATGATTTTTTTGGCCATTTTTAAGAGAATATAATTAATAACACAAAAACTTTTCTTTCACTCATGGTTAGTGTTTGGCTGAAGCCATTTATTATCAATCAACTGTGTTTACTCTTTTTAAATCATAATGGCAACAGAAACTACCCTGATCAAAAGTTTACATACCCCAGTTAATAACGTGTATTGCCCCCTTTAACATCAATGACAGTTTGAAGTCTTTTGGGGTATTTGTGGAAGAGGCTCTTTATCTTCTCAGATGGTAAAGCTGCCCATTCCTCTTGGCAAAAAGCCTCCAGTTCCTGTAAATTCTTGGGCTGTCTTGCATGAACGGCAAGTTTGGGATCTCCCCAGAGTGGCTCAATGATATTGAGGTCAGGAGACTGAGATGGCCACTCCAGAACCTTCACTTTATTCTGCTGTAGCCAATGACAGGTCGACTTGGCCTTGTGTTTTGGATCATTGTCATGTTGGAATGTCCAAGTACGTCCCATGCGCAGCTTCCTGGCTGATGAATGCAAATGTTCCTCCAGTATTTTTTGATAACATACTGCATTCATCTTGCCATCAATTTTGATCAAATTTTCTGTGCCTTTGTAGCTCACACAACCCCAAAACATCAGCGATCCACCTCCGTGTTTCACAGTAGGAATGGTGGACCTTTCATCATAGTTGTGGCCAAAAAACAAAATTTTGGTCTCTTCAATCCAAATGACTTTGTTGCAGAAGGATTGAGGCTTGTCTCTGTGCTGTTTGGCGTATTGTAAGCGGGATGCTTTGTGACATTTGTGTAGTAATGATTTTCTTCTGGCGACTCGACCATGCAGCCCATCTTTCTTCAAGTGCCTCCTTATTGCGCATCTTGAAACAGCCACACCACATGTTTTCAGAGAGTCCTGTAATTCACCTGAAGGTATTTGTGGGTTTTTCTTTGAATCCCAAAAATTTTCCTGGCAGTTGTGACTGAAATTCTAGTTGGTCTACCTGACCGTGGTTTGGTTTCAACAGAACCCCTCATTTTCCACTTATTGATTAGAGTTTGAACACTTGGATATCTTTTTATATCCCTTTCCTTTTTTATACAGTTTAACTACCTTTTCCCACAGATCCTTTGACAATTCTTTTGCTTTCCCCATGACTCAAAATCCAGAAACGTCAATGTAGCCCTGGATGAAGGATGCAAGGGTCAGTTAGGAGTCCAGAAACTCATTGACCTTTTATACACACACACTAATTACAAACAAACAGATCACAGGTGAGGATGGTTACCTTAAATAGCCATGCAAACCCCTTTGTGTCAACTTGTGTGCATGTTATCAGGCCAAAATCACCAGGGTATGTAAACTTTTGATCAGGGTAATTTGGGTAGTTTCTGTCATTATGATTTAAAAAGAGTAAACACAGTTGATTGATAATAAATGGCTTCAGCCAAACACTAACCATGAGTGAAAGAAATGTTTTTGTGTTATCATTCATATTAATATTCATATTCTCTGAAAAATGGCCAAGAAATCATAAAATGTAAACTTATGAGCACAACTGTATATAAAAAACAATAAAAATAAAAAACCTGGTGGTGAACAAATACCGCCAAACGAAAGCTCTATTTATGTGCAGAAAATTATATAAATTTTGTTTGGGTACAGCGTTGCATGACCGCTCAATTACCAGTTAAAGTGGCGCATAGCAAAAAAATAGCCTGGTCATGAAAGGGGAAGTGGTTATAGAGGAACTGATCTCTGGAACCTTTGTCCAAAAAAACAAAAGGACTAGTACTAGCACGTATTTCCTGTAAGCTCCCTACAGCTCCCTGTGCTCCCTACAGCTGATCATTTTCCTCATTACTGACTTTCCATACTGTTAGGCAGCCATCGGGATAGACACGGCTCTGATTCTTCAGATTCTCAGCAAAGAGAACAGTGACATCACCAAATCTCATTCCAAAGCTGACTAGTATTCAGAGGCAGCAGTGCCTGAAACTTGCACTGCAGATTTTATATTTCTAATATGCTTGAGTCTCCAGACGTTTTTGTCTTGCTGTTAAATGGAAGCACACTATTACTGATGACTCTGACTCATGATCTCAGCAACTTATTTTGCATACTTTAACCACTTGCCGACCCCCCCACGTACATATACTGCCGGTCGCCGGCTCTCCTGCAGGAAGTCACGTACCTGTAGGTGATCTAGCTCATCCGGGTCTGTGGTGCGCCGCTGGCACCAGCTCCTGCGGTGATTGGACACAGTGGGAGCCAATGAGCGGGTCCAGCTGACCCGATGTCCAGCGGGACCCGCCAATCGTTTGCACGAGAGAGGGAGAACAGCGATCTGCCTATGTAAACAAGGCAGATCGCCGTTCTGTTAGTAGGGAAGACAGGGATCTTGTGTTTCTGCTAAGCAGGAACACAGATCTCTGTCATCCCACAGTTAAAGCACCCCCCACACAGTTAGAAAGCACCCCCTGGGGACACATTTAACCCTTTGCTCACTCCTGATTAGAGATGAATTTTGAGTTCTTCGAGTGGAACGTGAGTTCCACTCGAACATCGGCTGTTCGATCGTTCGACGAAGATCGAACTTTATGGGCCGTTCGCGCCAAATTCGAGTGGCGCGTCACGGCCCATAATTCACTGCGTCATCGCAGTGCATTGCTGGCTGATGATTGGCCAAGCATGCACTATGACCCGCATGCTTTGGCCAATCACAGTGCTGTCAGCACAGAGAGCCATGATTGGCCAAAGGCAGGGTGCCTTTAGCCAATCATGGCTCAAGTGGATAAAGTACATGCCCCACACTATAAAAGGCGCATGCACGTCGGCCTTGTGTAGTGTGTTGCAGTGTTGAGAGAGAGATAGAGAGGGAGACAGTGTCATTTAATTTCATTTAGATAGATTTAGCAGGTAGTTGATTCAGTTAGCTCCAGTATATTTAGTATATATATATATGCATTCCAGGCTTTGTATATATATATATATATATATATATATATACATACTGTATACAGTTTAGCTAGATCTCACTGCAGAGCGTTCCTGGTGTACTGTTCCTAATATACTACAGGCAGGCAGTTGATTCAGGTTGCTGCAGTATATTCAGTCAGCAGGGCCGATCCGCCCTATAGGCTTGCTAGGCAAGCTGCATAGGGCCCCGAGTAATTACTAGGGGCCCCCGAATCTTCGCTGCCGCCGCAACCGCCGCCACTAGAGGTCCGCAGGCCGGGCGGAGACAATTTTCATTTTCTTGTAGACCAAGAGGAGGGTCAGGGTGGCTGCCAATAGGAATTGAGCTGCGGCACCGCCCACCTCCCGCCCCGCTAATGTCTGTCTGTGTGTGAGTGAAATGTGGGAAGGGGCGGGGGTGGGCGGCGGCGCCGCAGCTTAATTCCTATTGCCAGCCACCCGGCCGGCTCCTCCACTGTCCCCTCTGCGTAATGGCGGCGGAGAGAGTCTCTGCTGTTGGGGCATCACACCTGGTGTAAGGGGGGCCTCTGCTGGGAATGCCTGGTGTAAGGGGGGCCTCCGCTGGGAATGCCTGGTGTAAGGGGGGCCTACCCTGGTGTAAGGCAGGCCTCCACTGGGAATGCCTGGTGTAAGGGGGGCCTCCGCTGGGGAGGCCTGGTGTAAGGGGGGACTCCGCTGGGAATGCCTGGTGTAAGGGGGGCCTCCGCTGGGAATGCCTGGTGTAAGGGGGGCCTCCGCTGGGAATGTCTGGTGTAAGGGGGGCCTCCGCTGGGGAGGCCTGGTGTAAGGCGGGACTCCGCTGGGAATGCCTGGTGTAAGGGGGGCCTTCGCTGGGAATGCCTGGTGTAAGGGGGCCTTCGCTGGGAATGCCTGGTGTAAGGGGGGCCTCCGCTGCGGAGGCCTGGTGTAAGGGGGGCCTCCGCTGGGGAGGCCTGGTGTAAGGGGGGCCTCCGCTGGGAATGCCTGGTGTAAGGGGGACTCCGCTGGGAATGCCTGGTGTAAGGAAGGACTCTGCTGGGAATGCCTGGTGTAAGGAGGGACTCTACTGGGAATGCCTGGTGTAAGGAGGAACTCTACTGGGAATGCCTGGTGTAAGGGGGACTCCGCTGGGAATGCCTGGTGTAAGGAGGGACTCGGGGCTTCCACTGATTCTGCATTATGGTGAGTTGAATAATTTCATTCTATATTACAATGTAATAATAGAAATAATGCGCTTCAGTCATCCTGACACCATAACAACCATGGTGCCGGGATGATTGAAGCGCTAACACCAGGTTTTTGGAGTATCTTTATCTGCTGATTTGTTAAACTTTCTGGAATACACATATTTCTATTGTGGTGTAGGATCTGGGCCTGCTGTCCCTCCACCCCTCTTTCTTTCTATCTCTCCCTCTTTCTTTCTCTCTTTCTTCCTCCATCCCTCATTCATCTCTGACTCTAACCACACCCCTCCGAGCCATGCCCACGTAAGCCACGCCCACCATTCCGCGTAAACCACAAACCGTAAAGGGCCCCTTAGCAGAATTTTGCTTAGGGCCCCAGGGAGGTCAGGATCGGCACTGTCAGTCAGTATACTGTATCCTGTGCAGTAGGGATAAGCTTCGAGTTCGAGTCGAACTCATGTTTGACTCGAACATTGCCCGTTCGCATGTTCGCCGAACAGCGACCAATTTGGGGTGTTCACGGAAAATTCGAAAAGCCGCGGAACACCCTGTAAAAGTCTATGGGAGAAATATAAAGTGCTAATTTTAAAGGCTTATATGCAAGTTATTGTCATAAAAAGTGTTTGGGATCCCGGGTCCTGCCCCAGGGGACATGTATCAATGCAAAAAAAGGGTTTTAAAAACGCCAGTTTTTTCAGGAGTTGTGATTTTAATAATGCTTAAAGTGAAACAATAAAAGTGAAATATTCCTTAAAATTTCGTACCTGGGGGGGTGTATAGTATGCCTGTAAAGCAGCGCTTGTTTCCCTTGCTTAGAACTGTCCCTGCACAAAGTGTAATTTCTGAAGGAAAAAAAGTAATTTAAAAGCACTCGCGGCTATAATGAATTGTCGGCTCCCGGCAATACAGAGAAAAGTCATTGATAAAAAAAAATAATGCGTGGGGGTCTCCCCAAATTCCATTACCAGGCCCTTCAGGTCTGGTATGGATATTAAGGGAAACCCTGCGTAAAATAAAATAAAAAATTATGTGGGGGTTTCCCCCAAATATCCATACCAGACCTTTCAGGTCTGGTATGGATTTTAAGGGGAACTCCACGCCAAATGAAAAAAAAATGGCGTGGAGTTCCCCCCAAAAATCCATACCAGACCCTTTATCCGAGCACGCAACCAGGCAGGCCGCAGGAAAAGAGGAGGGACGAGAGAGCGCCCCCCCCTCCTGAACCGTATCAGGCCACACATGCCCTCAACATGGGGAGGATGCTTTGGGGGTCTGTGACCCCTCAAAGCACCATGTCCCCATTTTGATGGGGACAAGGGCCTCATCCCCACAACCCTTGCCTGGTGGTTGTGGGGGTCTGCGGGCGGGGGGCTTATCGGAATCTGGAAGACCCCTTTAACAGCGGACCTTATGGGAAAGTGAGAAGGGGCGGAGTCTATTAATTTATTACACTGTAGAGGAATCAAATCACGTTCCCCATCAGGTCCGCTTAGCCAATGACATAGGCGGGGTCTGACGTACAAGGGGGCGGGGTCACCCGTCAGATCATAGGGGTAAGCCCCGGCTTTCCCCGCGGAATCCTGCCTACGTCATTGGCTATTCCCCGGCAAGTGGAGAAAGCTGGGGCTTACCCTATTATGTGACGGTTGACCCCGCCCCCTCGTACGTCATGGGGGTTTCGTGTGGAGACTGGAGGAGACTGCAGCGCTGGACATCGGATAACTGCGGGACATAGAGAACAATGCTGGACATCGCTGAAATGGGTTTTTTATTTTTTATTTTTAATAAAGGACTTTCCCAACTGTGTCTGTGTGTTTTTTTACAATTTTTTACACTTTCTTTGTGAAATGGTAGGGGTAAAATATACTCCTTACCAATTCACATAGGGGGGGGGGCGGGATCTGATGGGGATCGTGATTTGATATGGATGGTATGGATTTTTGATGGGAACTCCACGCCATTTTTTTTTAAATTTGGCGTGGAGTTCCCCTTAAAATCCATACCAGACCTGAAGGGTCTGGTATGGATATTTGGGGGGAACCCCACGTAATTTTTTTTTAAAATTTGACGCAGGGTTCCCCTTAATATTCAAACCAGACCTGAAGGGCCTGGTAATTGAATTTGGGGGGACCCCCACACATTTTTTTTTTTTTTATCAATGACTTTTCTCTGTATTGCCGGGAGCCGCGAGTGCTTTTAAATTACTTTTTTTCCTTCAGAAATGACACTTTGTGCAGGGACAGTTCTAAGCAAGGGAAACAAGCGCTGCTTTACAGGCATACTACAGACACCCCCCCCCCCAGGTACTAAATTTAAAGGAATATTTCACTTTTATTGTTTCACTTTAAGCATTATTAAAATCACTGCTCCCGAAAAAACGTCAGTTTTTAAAACTTTTTTTTGCATTGATACATGTCCTCTGGGTCAGGACCCGGGTCCCCAAACCCTTTTTAGGACAATAACTTGCATATTAGCCTTTACAATTCGCACTTTTGATTTCTCCCGTTCGAGTCCCATAGACTTTAATGGTGTTCGAAAGTTTGAGCAAACTTTCGGTCCGTTCGCATGTTCTGGATGCAAACCGAACCGGGGGGTGATCGGCTCATCCCTACTCCTGATGTTAACCCCTTCCCTGTCAGTGTCATTAGTACAGTGACAGTGCATATTTTTTTAGCACTGATCACTGTATTAAAGCGGAGTTCCACCCAAAAATGGAACTTCCACTTTTTTTTATTTTATTGTTTATTTATTGATTTTTCAAAGCATACAAATGCAAATGTACATTTCAAACAGGAAGAACAGTGTCCAAATGGGAAAGAGAAGTTACAATCATTGTAAGAGCAGTAGGTATAGCAAGAGGATAAAAAACAATGTTAATACATCATGGTACTAGTGACGTGACTGTGAAAACAGAATCAACAAGAAACTGAGTAGTGTCTATTTTACACAGAACCAAAATAGCTTGTTCAATAGGCACATCGTTATGATAATGGGAATTGCGACTCAGTGTTATATTCAGAAGCGTCCCATTTCCCCCATATACTATCAAATCTGGGCAAGGAATCATCAATAACAGCTGTAAGGCGTTCCATCCTGCGTATATCTGCTATGGCCGTAAGAAATTGTGCAAAGGTAGGAGGGGTAGTGGCCAGCCAGCATTGTGGTATAGCACGTTTGGCCGCCAATAAGATAAATGCCATCAATCTTCTGGTAGGTTTAGGTATACTCAGGAGAAGCAAACCCAAAAGAAGATGTATGGGGTTGAGGGGGATGGCTAAGTCCAGGACCTTTTCCAGGAGGCCATGGACTTGCGACCAGAAAGGTATAATTGCTGGGCATTCCCAGAATATGTGATAGTGGGTACCTAGAGAGGAACCGCATCTCCAGCATTGCCCGGAGGATGTCAGTTTCCAAGCTGCTAGGAATTCTGGGATCTTGTACCAAAACATAAGTATTTTATATGCAGTTTCCCTCTGAGCCACACATCTGGAAACTTTGGATGCAGCATCCCAAATGTTCCCCCACTCACCTAGGGAGATAGGTCAATGTAATATATGGGGCCATTTCCTCATGAAAGAATGGCTTTGCTCAGTCAAGGGGGGGGGGGGGGCTAGCATGTAGAATTTTATAGATAGAGGAGATCAGGTGCGGCTTATAGGGGCCTCTGGAGCATAACAGTTGAAAATCAGTAGGTATGTCCAAGGTCACATGTGGGATTCTGGATGCGAAGAAATGCTTAATTTGTAGGAAAGAATAAAAGAGAGTTTTCGGGATTTTATGTTTGAATTGCAAGTCAGAAAAAGAGAGTAGTTTGCGTGTTACTGGGTGTACCAAATGGCGTAACTGGAATATACCAGGCTGAGTCCAAGGCAGCATAGAGTCATAAGATAAACTGTCAGGAATTTACGGGTTGAGGAGGACATTTACTAAAGGTGAACATGGAGACGAGAGAGAATATCTACCAGAACAGCATTTCCAAATTAAAAGTGTAAATAACATTGGGTTCGAGCAAACACTACGTAGTTGAGAGGTGAATTTGGCAGAGGATGGCCATAGCACATGCACTGCAGCATGGGTGGGCAGGAACTGTGATTCCCATCTCAATCTCTGACTATCTGTTTGGGGCACATCTGTACGTACAGGAGGCAATAGCCCTTAGATGAGTGGCATAGTAATACTTTATTATGCCAGGTGCCCCTAGGTCTCCCCTGGTTCGTAGGGCCAGGAGAACTGAGCTAGCTATCCTATGGGAAGCATTGTTCCATATGAAATTTAGGAAATTCCTCTTAAGCATTTTCAGTTGGGACATTGGGATCTGTACTGGAAGAGTCTCAAAGAGGTACAGCCAGTGGTGTATTTTGGTTTTGTGCTGCCCTAGGCCTGACTAAACTTGTGCACCCCCTAATTTAAATACGACCCACCCTTTCCTGTCAATGCCATGCCCTTCCTGTTTAAGACCCGCCCTGTCATCTGTAAATCACACCCTTTCCTCTTTAGGCTCCACCTTTTCTTCTTTTAGCTCCACCTCTTTCTCTCTGTACATTAACCACCTCCCACCCGGCCACTGCACATAAACGGGCGTGTGGTCATTTCCTCGTCAGGAACGTCCCTCAGAACGAGTGCTCGCAGCGCAGCCACAAGGCGTGCGCTGCAGCTCGATCCTGTGATCATTATGATCACAGAATCCAGCTGAGCAGAGATCGGATATGGGCGCTGTGATTGGCCCTCCCGATCACGTGACGGCTGTGTCCAATCACAGCCAACACAATGTAAACAGGGACGCATGTCTCTGTGACAGTTCTCCCCGCTGAGCTCAGTGAGAGCTCAGTGTGGTTGGGGGGGGGGGGGGGAATCTGCAGATCTGTGACAGCTCTCTGTGTGAGAATGATTTTACACAGAGAGCTGTTACAGATCACCCCACAAACAGTACACAAAGCACCACTGTCACCCCTGTCCCCATAAAACATCTGTCTGTTTCCCCATCACTGCCAACACCAAATAAACACTGATTTGGGTTATTTTTATTAAAGAAATGTAGCAGCATAATTTTTGGTCAAAATTTATCACGAGAAATGACTAATTTGCAAAATTTTATAACAGAAACTAAGAAAAATGCTTTTTTGTTTTTTGAAAATTTTCGGTCTTTTTTTATTTGTAGCGTAAAAAATAAAAACCCCAGTGGTGATTAAATACCACCAAAAAAAGCTCTATTTGTGTGAAAAAAATTATAAAAATTTAATTTGGGTACAGTGTAGCATGACCGCGCAATTGTCATTCAGTGCTAGTTCACACCAGACCCAGTTCCGTTCAGTTCCGTGTGCTTTTTTTCTGCACTAAAAATGCATGCACCGTGTTTTCCATGTATTCCAATGGCTCTAGTTCACACCAGTGCAGTCAGTTCCAGTCAGTTTCCGGTGCGGAAACTGACCGGAACTGACTGTATTGGTCAAGAAAAAACGGAACTGCATCTGGTGTGAACTGGCCCTCAAAGTGTGACAGCGCTGAAAGCTGAAAATTGGACTGGGAAGGAGGGGGGTGAAAGTGCCCAGTATTGAAGTGGTTAAAAGTGGGTACCAAGTGCAGCCTCATCAGTGCCCATCAGCGCAGCCTCATCAGTTCCCATCAGCGCAGCCTCATCAGTGCCCATCAGCGCAGCCTCATCAGTGCAGCCTCATCAGTGCCCATAAATGCAGCCTTATTAGTGCCCATCAATGTAGCATCACCAGTGCCCATCAGCGCAGTCTCATTAGTGCAGATCAGCGCAGCCTCATCAGTGCCCATCAGCGCAGCCTCACCAGTGCCCATCAATGCAGCCTCACCAGTGCCCATCAATGCAGCATTACCAGTGCCCATCAGCGCAGCCTTGTCAGTGCCCATCAATGCAGCCTGATCAGTGCCCATCAATGCAGACTCACCAGTGCCCATCAGCACAGCCTCATCATTGCCCAATAATACATGTGAAATCGCTTGCCAAATCGGCAGCTATTGCCGGCAATGGCACCGTCTGAATTGGTGCGACGCCGACATTTAGTTAAATGTGAAAATCAGAGGTGTTCTGTCACATTAGCAACCATGTAAGGTCAGCAGGTTTGCTGCTGCTTTTAAAATTTAACATGTAAAGAGTCCGTTGGATTTACAGCTTATAAGCTCCGTTTTGTGTTGAAAATAACCGTGAAATCGAAAATTACAGTGGGTGTAACATTATTATTATTTATTTTTTTGCTGATCCGAAAATGATCCGATCCGTGGCATTGATCCGAGGATCAAACCGATCCGTGAGTTTTTTGATCCGTTGCACCCCTAGTCACCAATGCTGCTATTGCGGGCTGATCGGGTGGTTGTGGCTTATGCCAGTGTTTTTTAGCAAATAAGGAGGGATCGACTAGCGGGAGAGTGTCTGCCGGATCCACGGCATCCGCCGAGGTACCTGAGGCTGGGAATTGTGGCCTAAGCAGGTAACGATCCATGAGGTGGGAGGGCTTGAGCGTGGCCTGCGATGCATGCCTCTGGTAAATGTGTCTCTAATCTCCGATCTTACCCATAAAACTTCTGCGGTGTAGCTGGATGGTTCTCGGATCAGGAGAGAGGGCTTCCGGAGCTGTAGAGGCTAATGTTGCGGAGCGGGAGCATCAGATAGATGAACGGAGGCCGGAGCTCTGATCTTATGCGTCCGCCAGCTTACGAGCCGTGCATGCGCCCCCCAGAACTTCCGCTTTAAGTGTAGATGACCCACTGACATGCCACATTTGGCATGTCATTTTTTTGTGGGAGGAGCGGGTACCCTGTTTATACAGGCACCCTGCTCCCACTGCCTCCCTGGCGCCACGGCACCGGAAGAAAGATCACCTCTCCCCCCTCCCTCCCTCCCTGCAATCTTCTGGGACACGTCACATGTCCCAGAAATTGCCCGGCCAAATCACAGCGCGCATCGCGGCTCACGCATGCACAGTGCTCGTCCGGTTGTGAAGCCACAGCCGGGCGCCCACAGTAACAATGCCGGCGCTGCGGAGAGGAGCGGGGCTTTGTGCGCCCGCATCGCTGGATCCTGGGACAGGTGAGTGTCTGATTATTAAAAGCCAGCAGCTACACTTTTTGTAGCTGCTGACTTTTAAATAGGTGGAACTCCGTTTTAATGTCACTGGTCCCCAAAAAAGTGTCACTTAGTGTCTGATTTGTCCGCCGCAATGTCGCAATCCTGCTATAAGTTGCTGATCGCCGCCATTACTAGTAAAAAAATAAATAAAAAATATTCCATTTAGACGCTATAACTTTTGCGCAAACCAATCAATATACGCTTATTGGGATTTTTTTTACCAAAAATATGTAGCAGACTACATATTGGCCTAAATTGATAAAGACATTAGATTTTTTACATTTTGTTTATTGGATATGTATTATAGCAAAAAGTAAAAAATATATATATATTTTTTTTTAATTGTTGGTCTTTTTTGTTTATTGCGCAAAAAAGAAAAAAAACACAGAGGTGATCAAATACTTTGTGGGGGAAAAAAAGGCATGAATAATATTTGTGTACAGTGTCGCACGACCGTGCAATTGTCAGTTAAAATAACGCAGTGCCGTTTCGCAGCAAAAAATGACCTGGTCATGAAGGGGGGTAAACCTTCTGGAGCTGAAGTGGTTAAACTCTCCTTGCAGGATTCTCAAGTTTATCTAGTATTTGAATTGCTTGTGGAATTACAGCATGAACTCTGCCTGTAATATCTCTGTACCGATATTGATACACAGGGTTGTTATTCAAACACTTTTAAATTCCAAACTTCCTGCAGAGATTCTGATGCCGCGTACACATTCAATGTCATTGAAAAAAAACAGCGTTTTTCTCGACGTGATTCTTCTCAAGCCTGCCTTGCCTACACACTATCGTGGAAAAAAATGCTCAAGTAAAGCGCGGTGACGTACAACACGTACGACGGCACTATAAAGGGGAAGTTCCATTCGGATGGCGCCACCCTTTGGGCTGCTTTTGCTGATCCTTGTGTTAGTAAAGTTTGGTGAGAGACGATTCGCGCTTTTCAGCCTCGTGCTCTTCAGTCTGTTACAGCGTGACAAATGTGCTATCTCCATTACGAACGCTAGTTTTACCAGAACGAGCGCTCCCGTCTCATCACTTGATTCTGAGCATGCGCATTTTTTTTCACGTCGTTAAAGCCTACACACGGCCGTTTTTCATGACGAGAAAAACGAGGACGAGAAAAACGAGGACGTGAAAAACGACGAGAAAAATTAGAGCATGTTCCAATTTTTTCATGGCCATTTTTCACGTCGTGAAAAATGCTCTGAAGCCCACACACGATCATTTTTAATGACCATTTTAAAAAATGGCATTTTTCTCGTCATTAAAAACGGTCGTGTGTACGCAGCATTAGCCTTTCTGAGTCTTTCGTCTTTTGAGGGAACACATTTGCCCACTTCAGCCAATGTACAGAATCTACTGAAGATATGACATACAAACTTCTTCCCATGGGTGTATTAATACACAAGGCAGACTTCTATGTAATTCACTTTGTAAAGTCCTCTACAATCTTTAACTGTTTTCTGTTTCTAGGATGGTGATGGCTACCTTAGTGCTGATGAGCTTCGTCTTATTATGGTAACCCTTGGTTATGAGGCAACAGATGAAGAGGTTGATCAAATGGTCAGGGAAGCAGATATTGATGAATATGGTAAAGTAAATTCCGAAGGTAGGTTGCTTTTTGATCAGTCTTTGTACTCTTTGAACCCAAGTGGGTTTTCCTTATTGGGAAGTTGGGCCTCATTCACATAGACTGCCTTTGGCAAATATGCAATTCTGGTTGGCAGGGAAACTATTCCCATGCGCACTTTGTGCGAGGACACAGCCAGATTTATACCCTGTACAAGTCAATGGTCTGCTCTGCTGCATTTCACATTTAGTGACACTTCAGTCGGGCAATTAGACTGCTGCATACAGATGTGGCTAAACTATACAGCCATAGCAGAGTGCTGCTCTGTCCAGATGTAAGCTGGACTGGGAACTGGAACCAGAACTGCCAATCCTAGACACAAACTATCCAGGAACCATCAGAGGCCCTTATGCCTTGTACACACGATCAGAATTTTCGATGAAAAAAGTCTGACGGAAGTTTTTCATCGGATATTCCAACTGTGTGTATGCCCCATCAGACTTTTTTCCATCGGAATTTAGAAAGAGAACATGTTCTCTTTTTTTCCGATGGAAAAAATTCCTATCGGAAATTCCGTTCGTCTGTGTGGAACTCCGACGGAGAAAAAAACACGCATGCTCAGAATCAGGTTGACGCATGCTCGGAAGCATTGAAATTCGTTTTTATCGGCTCGTCGTAGTTTTGTACGTCACCGTGTTCTTGACGGTCGGAATTTGGTGTGACAGTGTGTATGCAAGACAGCTTGAACGGAATTCCGTCTGAAAAATCCGTCTGAGTTTATCCCAACCGAAAATCTGATCGTGTGTACAAGGCATAAGGGCCTCTGATGGTTCCTGGATAGTTTGTGTCTAGGACTGGTAGTTCTGGTTCCAGTCCCCAGTCCAGCTTACATCTGGACAGAGCAGCACTCTGCTATGGCTGTATAGTTTAGCCACATCTGTATGCAGCAGTCTAATTGCCCGACTGAAGTGTCACTAAACCCACATCATAAAAAACTAGGGTTGTCCCGATACCGATACTAGTATCGGTATCGGGACCGATACCGAGCATTTGCGTGAGTACTTGTACTCGCGCAAATGCTCCTGATGCCTTTGCCGATACCTGGGATGGGAGAAGTCAGCGGGCGGAGTCGGCAAGCGGAGGGCGGAGCGGAGAGCAGAGTGGAGAGAAGAAGTCAGCGGGCGGAGTCGGCGGGCGGAGTCGGCAAGCGGAGAGCGGAGCGGAGAGCAGAGTGGAGAGGAGAAGTCAGCGGGCGGAGTCGGCGGGCGGAGTCGGCAAGCGGAGGGCGGAGCGGAGAGCAGAGTGGAGAGGAGAAGTCAGCGGGCGGAGTCGGCGGGCGGATTCGGCAAGTCGGAGCGGAGAGCAGAGTGGAGCGGAGAGTCCTCAGGCGGGTAAGCTTGCAGCCGCATCATGATCCATCGTCGACCGGAGCCGTCACATTAAAGGAAGTGACGCTCCGTGTTACACTGTCAGTGCTTGAAAAATGCGACGCCCATCTTGGTACACCCTGCATTCGGCCTCAATAAAGCAGCAGCGGACATCTTGTTACACCCAGCCCATGTAGTTCGAGCTGGGTGTAACAAGATGTCCGCTGCTGCTTTATTGAGGCCGAGTGCAGGGTGTACTAAGATGGGCGTCGCAGAGGCAGCATAGAAAAATAAATCCTCTCGTGCCTATAAGTGCCCACTACCTGTCAGTGCCCACTATCTGTCAGTTCTCATTAGTGCTGCTTACTCAGTGTCACCTATTAGTGCCAGCCACCTGTCAGTACCATCTATCACTACCACCTGTCAATGCTATCAGTGCCAGCCACCTGCCATCTATTAGTGCCAGTGCCATCTGTCAGTGCCAGCCCCCTGTCAGTGCCAGCCATCTGTTGGTGCCAGCCATCAGTGCCACCTGTCAGTGCCAGCTATCAGTGCCACCTGTCAGTGCCAGTCATCAGTGCCCGCCACCTGTCAGTACTCATCAGTGCTGCATATCCGTGCCACCTAATCATATCAGTGCTCATCAGTGCTGCTTAATCTGTGCCACCTATCAGTGCTGCATATCAGTGCCACCTAATCTGTATTGTGCTTGAAAACTGTCACCTGACATTAAAAAAAAGTATCGGTAATCGGTATCGGCGAGTACTTGAAAAAAAGTATCGGTACTTGTACTCGGTCTTAAAAAAGTGGTATCGGGACAACCCTATAAAAAACGCTGTCCATACTCACTCAGTCACTATGAGATTCATTTTCTACGTTCTGCAAAAAACTTGGTTGATCCTGCTGCTCTCTATCTCCCCCTTCTGTCCATGTCCCCAATTCAGCTAGGGATTTTGCAGCTGTTTTTGGCAACTCTGCACATGCTCAGTTTT
Source organism: Rana muscosa (assembly GCA_029206835.1). Lineage (NCBI taxonomy): Eukaryota > Metazoa > Chordata > Amphibia > Anura > Ranidae > Rana > Rana muscosa. Next base: position 253,084,594 of record CM055121.1, on the reverse strand, counting down.
CAGTGAATTTCTATGCCGAGCATTTCCTCCCTATCACATCTGAGCAGCCCATGTGTCTATAGAGTCACACATGTGGGCGTATACACAGTGGTAAATGACAGCCCACTCCCTCCCTCCTCCATGCCCACTAACCAGCTAAACATAATGGGGGCGGGATATTACATGTAGATTGATGAAGGCTTCACCTCCCTCTTATTCTAAGACACAGGCTGGAGGGGTGTGACTGACAGAAATCCGCCCACACCATGTTATTTTTATAAAATAATAAAGATTTAATTTCAAATATATATTTGTATGACAATTTAAAACAGTTTATTGATATTATTTATTTTTACTCCGTATTCCAAAGGCTGTTTTTTCTTTTTAATTTGAAATATGTGACCAGCAGCAGAGGACTAGAGGCTCCTCCTGCTTATGTTTCCCTGCAGACAGGCTGGGAGAGAGCTGGGTCATGTGACAGCTGTATATCATTAAGGAAAAAAGTACCTAGATATTTTTTCTTTAATTAACCACTTACGGACCACCCGCCGCAGGAAAACGTCGCTACTTTGAAGAGGAATACCGATGTTATGGTAGGAGATAGCTACCAAAACCCTGGTACCCTCTTCAAGAGCGGGCGGTCCGCTGTCAGATAAAAGTGGTCTCTGTGGTGGATTCGCCGCAAGATCACTTTTATCGGCGCAGGGAGAGGGGCCCCCCTCCCGCCAATCTCCGTGCTCTCCGCCGCTTACTGGAGCCGTCAGCAGCGGCAAAGGCGATCCAGTCCTGTCCCTGGCTGGGTATAGAGACGAGTGAGGGGAAGATGGCCCCCACCTGTCTCCATATCATTGCAGGGCGGAAGCAACGTCAAAACGTCACTTCCGCCCTTAGCTCTTAAAGGGACTTTTTTTAAATTACATTGCATTTTAGTCTAAATATGAGATCTGAGGTCTTTTTGACCCCAGATCTCAAATTTAAGAGGACCTGTCATGCTTCTTTCTATTACAAGGGATGTTCACATTCCTTGTAATAGGAATAAAATCAACACAAAATTTTTATTTTTTAAAAATCAGTCAAAATATATATTTTTTAATTAAAATAAATAAGAAAAAAAAATAGATTTTTTTAAGCGCCCTGTCCCGTTGAGCTTGTGTGCAGAAAAGAAACACATGTGAGGTATCGTCCACGATCGTTAGAGCGAGAGCAATAATTCTAGCCCTAGACCTCCTCTGTAACTCAAAACATGCAGCCTGTAGAATTTTTTAAACGTCACCTATGGAGATTTTTAAGGGTAAAAGTTTGTCGCCATTCAACGAGCGGGCGCAACTTTGAAGCATAACTTGTTGGGTATCAATTTACTCGGCGTAACATTATCTTTCACAATATAAAAAAAAAATTGGGCTAACTTTACTGTTGTCTTATTTTTTATTAAAAAAAGTGATTTTTTTCCCAAAAAAGTGCGCTTCTAAGACCGCTGCGCAAATACGGTGTGACAAAAACTATTGCAACGACTGCCATTGTATTCTCTAGGGTGTTTAAAAAATATATATATAATGTTTGGGGGTTCTAAGTAATTTTCTATGAAAAATTTTTTTTTTTAAACACCAAATCTCAGAAAGAGGCTTGGTCCTTAAGTGGTTAAAATAATTACAGTGACATCATCCACATACATACAGTAAAACCTTGGTTTGCGAGCATAATTCGTTGCAGAAACATGCTTGTAATCCAAAGCACTTGTATATCAAAGCATTTTTTTTACAGGGTATAAAAGAGAAGAGAGGCACCTCTAATGCCGCGTACACACGATCGGTTTTTCTGATGAAAAAAGACCGATGGACTTTTTTCATCGGACAAACCGATCGTGTGTGGGCCCCATCGGTCTTTTTTCCATCTGTTTAGAAAAATAGAACACGTTTTAAATTTTACCGATGGAAAAAAAAACGATAGCAAATTCCGATTGTCTGGGGGAACTCCATCGGAGAAAAAACCCACGCATGCTCAGAATTAAGTCGACGCATGCTCAGAAGCATTGAACTTCATTTTTCTCGGCTCATCGGAGTGTTTTACGTCACGGCGTTTGGGACGGTTGGATTTTTGACTGATGGTGTGTAGGCAAGACTGATGGAAGTCAGCTTCATCGGATTTCCGATGGAAAAATCCATCGGATTAGAATCCATAGGAAATCCGATCGTGTGTACAGGGTATTAGTGTAGCAATAAGTTGCTAAATGTTGTACCTTCATTAAATGTAACCATATTGCTACACTTAGGGCTCTTTCACACGAAGGGTCCGTTCAGGTCCGCCTGTCAGTTTTTTAGGCGGACCTGAACAGATCCTCCATGTCCTCCTATGGAGCCACGGATGTCAATGGTGACATGTCCGCTGACATCCGACCCGCTCCGATCCGCAAAAGTGTGACGGAGGAAAACCCTATTTTTCCTTCTGCGGATCGGATCAGATGACAACGGACTATATGGTCCGTCATCATCCGATCCCCCATAGGGGAGAGCGGCGCTCTGACTAAGCGGTCCCTGCACAGTGTGCGGGGACCGCTTAGTCATCCGCCGGCTCAGCAGGGATCAACGGAGCGATCCCCGCTGAGCAAGCGGAGCTTCACGGGGCGGATCTTCACGGATCCGCCCCGTGTGAAAGGACCCTAAGAGCTTCATCTCTTCTTTTTTATACTCAGTTGCGACATGACGCTACTCTTATATCAAGACATTGCTTGTATATCAAGGCAAAATTTATTAAAACATTTTGCTTGCCTTGCAAAACGCTCTCAAACCAAGTTACTCTCAAACCAAGGTTTTACTGTAAATAGAAGGAACAATGTAAATTAAACTGTGTGTGTTTAGTAGGGATGAGCTTCGTGTTCGAGTCGAACATACGTTCGACTCGAACATCGGCTGTTCGATCGTTCGACGAAGATCGAACGATTTGGGCCGTCCGCGCCAAATTCGAGTGACGCGAACGCCCCACAATGCACTACGCCATCGCAGTGTCATCCAGGCGCTGTGATTGGCCAAGCATGCACTGTGACCCCGCATGCTTGGCCAATCACAGCGCCGGCAGCGAGGAGAGCAATGATTGGCCACAGGCAGGATGCCTGTGGCCAATTATTGCTGAGGGTGTTTAGTACACGCCCCACACTATAAAAGGCCGCCAGCACGGCGGCCTAGTGTAGTGTGTTCCGGAGCAGGGAAAGAGAAACATAGGCAGGGACAGTGACATTTATTTTTTTCTTGCTTAACCTGGATTCCTTTAGTTTAGGGAAAGAGAAGGATAGGTAGGGAGAGTGTCAGTGTGTTTTACTGTGCGAATCCTTGTTTCTAGGGACAGGGAAGGACAGTGAGGGAATTCTCCTTGTGCTATAGTGTGCTTTAAAAAAACATTTTTTCTAGGGACAGAAAACAATAGGTAGGGATAGTGTCAGTGTCTTTTACTGTGCGAATCCTTGTTTCTAGGGACAGGGAAGGACAGTGAGGGAATTCTCCTTGTGCTATAGTGTGCTTTAAAAAAACATTTTTTCTAGGGACAGAAAACTATAGGTAGGAAGAGTGTCAGTTTCTTTCACTGTGATAATCCTTGTTTCTAGGGACAAAGAAGGAAAGTGAGTGAAATTCTCCTTGTGCTATAGTGTGCTTTAAAAAAACATTTTTTCTAGGGACAGAAAACTATAGGTAGGGAGAGTGTCAGTGTCTTTTACTGTGCGAATCCTTGTTTCTAGGGACAGGGAAGGACAGTGAGGGAATTCTCCTTGTGCTATAGTGTGCTTTAAAAAAACATTTTTTCTAGGGACAGAAAACTATAGGTAGGGAGAGTGTCAGTGTGTTTTACTGTGCGAATCCTTGTTTCTAGGGACAGGGAAGGACAGTGAGGGAATTCTCCTTGTGCTATAGTGTGCTTTAAAAAAACATTTTTTCTAGGGACAGAAAACTATAGGAAGGAAGAGTGTCAGTTTCTTTCACTGTGATAATCCTTGTTTCTAGGGACAAAGAAGGAAAGTGAGTGAAATTCTCCTTGTGCTATAGTGTGCTTTAAAAAAACATTTTTTCTAGGGACAGAAAACTATAGGTAGGGAGAGTGTCAGTGTGTTTTACTGTGCGAATCCTTGTTTCTAGGGACAGGGAAGGACAGTGAGGGAATTCTCCTTGTGCTATAGTGTGCTTTAAAAAAACATTTTTTCTAGGGACAGAAAACTATAGGTAGGGAGAGTGTCAGTGTGTTTTACTGTGCGAATCCTTGTTTCTAGGGACAGGGAAGGACAGTGAGGGAATTCTCCTTGTGCTATAGTGTGCTTTAAAAAAACATTTTTTCTAGGGACAGAAAACTATAGGTAGGGAGAGTGTCAGTTTCTTTCACTGTGATAATCCTTGTTTCTAGGGACAAAGAAGGAAAGTGAGTGAAATTCTCCTTGTGCTATAGTGTGCTTTAAAAAAACATTTTTTCTAGGGACAGAAAACTATAGGTAGGGAGAGTGTCAGTGTCTTTTACTGTGCGAATCCTTGTTTCTAGGGACAGGGAAGGACAGTGAGGGAATTCTCCTTGTGCTATAGTGTGCTTTAAAAAAACATTTTTTCTAGGGACAGAAAACTATAGGTAGGGAGAGTGTCAGTGTGTTTTACTGTGCGAATCCTTGTTTCTAGGGACAGGGAAGGACAGTGAGGGAATTCTCCTTGTGCTATAGTGTGCTTTAAAAAAACATTTTTTCTAGGGACAGAAAACTATAGGTAGGGAGAGTGTCAGTGTGTTGTACTGTGCGAATCCTTGTTTCTAGGGACAGGGAAGGACAGTGAGGGAATTCTCCTTGTGCTATAGTGTGCTTTAAAAAAACATTTTTTCTAGGGACAGAAAACTATAGGTAGGGAGAGTGTCAGTTTCTTTCACTGTGATAATCCTTGTTTCTAGGGACAAAGAAGGAAAGTGAGTGAAATTCTCCTTGTGCTATAGTGTGCTTTAAAAAAAAAAAATTCTAGGGACAGAAAACTATAGGTAGGGAGAGTGTCAGTGTCTTTTACTGTGCGAATCCTTGTTTCTAGGGACAGGGAAGGACAGTGAGGGAATTCTCCTTGTGCTATAGTGTGCTTTAAAAAAACATTTTTTCTAGGGACAGAAAACTATAGGTAGGGAGAGTGTCAGTGTGTTTTACTGTGCGAATCCTTGTTTCTAGGGACAGGGAAGGACAGTGAGGGAATTCTCCTTGTGCTATAGTGTGCTTTAAAAAAACATTTTTTCTAGGGACAGAAAACTATAGGAAGGAAGAGTGTCAGTTTCTTTCACTGTGATAATCCTTGTTTCTAGGGACAAAGAAGGAAAGTGAGTGAAATTCTCCTTGTGCTATAATGTGCTTTAAAAAAACATTTTTTCTAGGGACAGAAAACTATAGGTAGGGAGAGTGTCAGTGTGTTTTACTGTGCGAATCCTTGTTTCTAGGGACAGGGAAGGAGAGTGAGGGAATTCTCCTTGTGCTATAGTGTGCTTTAAAAAAACATTTTTTCTAGGGACAGAAAACTATAGGTAGGGAGAGTGTCAGTGTGTTTTACTGTGCGAATCCTTGTTTCTAGGGACAGGGAAGGACAGTGAGGGAATTCTCCTTGTGCTATAGTGTGCTTTAAAAAAACATTTTTTCTAGGGACAGAAAACTATAGGAAGGAAGAGTGTCAGTTTCTTTCACTGTGATAATCCTTGTTTCTAGGGACAAAGAAGGAAAGTGATTGAAATTCTCCTTGTGCTATAGTGTGCTTTAAAAAAACATTTTTTCTAGGGACAGAAAACTATAGGAAGGAAGAGTGTCAGTTTATTTCACTGTGATAATCCTTGTTTCTAGGGACAAAGAAGGAAAGTGAGTGAAATTCTCCTTGTGCTATAGTGTGCTTTAAAAAAACATTTTTTCTAGGGACAGAAAACTATAGGTAGGGAGAGTGTCAGTGTGTTTTACTGTGCGAATCCTTGTTTCTAGGGACAGGGAAGGACAGTGAGGGAATTCTCCTTGTGCTATAGTGTGCTTTAAAAAAACATTTTTTCTAGGGACAGAAAACTATAGGTAGGGAGAGTGTCAGTGTGTTTTACTGTGCGAATCCTTGTTTCTAGGGACAGGGAAGGACAGTGAGGGAATTCTCCTTGTGCTATAGTGTGCTTTAAAAAAACATTTTTTCTAGGGACAGAAAACTATAGGAAGGAAGAGTGTCAGTTTCTTTCACTGTGATAATCCTTGTTTCTAGGGACAAAGAAGGAAAGTGATTGAAATTCTCCTTGTGCTATAGTGTGCTTTAAAAAAACATTTTTTCTAGGGACAGAAAACTATAGGTAGGGAGAGTGTCAGTGTGTTTTACTGTGCGAATCCTTGTTTCTAGGGACAGGGAAGGACAGTGAGGGAATTCTCCTTGTGCTATAGTGTGCTTTAAAAAAACATTTTTTCTAGGGACAGAAAACTATAGGAAGGGAGAGTGTCAGTTTCTTTCACTGTGATAATCCTTGTTTCTAGGGACAAAGAAGGAAAGTGAGTGAAATTCTCCTTGTGCTATAGTGTGCTTTAAAAAAACATTTTTTCTAGGGACAGAAAACTATAGGTAGGGAGAGTGTCAGTGTCTTTTACTGTGTGAATCCTTGTTTCTAGGGACAGGGAAGGACAGTGAGGGAATTCTCCTTGTGCTATAGTGTGCTAAAGCATTCCTCATCAACCATCTTTGAAATCCTTGTTTTTTTGGACAGTCAGGGAAATTGTCGTTGTGCTATTCTGTGCAAAAGCAATCATCCTCAACCATATTTAGAAATCCTTAAGTAAAGGGACAGAGAAGGACACCTGAAGGTAGCCCTTATTGCTTTTTTCCCATCTCCCTGCAGGCCATCTATTAGAATGTCTGGAAGGCAAACAAGGAGAGGCAGACAGTCAGGAGGCAATAAAAGAGGGCAAGCAGGCTCTGTGTCTGGGGGCAACAGTGCTGGTCGTGGATGCGGTGCATTGTCATCAGCACATGGCCATGGGACACGCTTGTCCTTCTTTTCGGCAGCTGGACATGTTGAGCCACATCATGCCGAAGACTTGGTAGAGTGGATGACCAAGCCCTCCTCCTCCTCCTCATCCTCTCTCACCCAGGCTCAGGGTACTGGAAAAGCAGCTGCCAAAGCGTCCTCTTCCCTGGTATCAATGTCAGACTCATCATCAGTCACTCCTTCCCTAGACCCACCATGTCCTCCTCCTGAGGAGTCCCCCGAACTGTTTGAGCACAGTGTTGGGTACATGCTCCAGGAGGATGCCCAGCGTTTCGAAGGGTCTGATGATGAAACCCAGCTAGAGGAAGGCAGTAGCGTGAGAGCAGACAGAGGGGATGCTCAAGAAGGACACCAATCTGGCAGTCATGTTCCAGCAGCTGCAGCATACTGCCAGATTGGCTCCAGTGATGAGGAGGGAGGTGATGATGAGGTCACTGACTCCACGTGGGTGCCTAATAGGAGAGAGGAGGAGGAGGAGGATGAGGAGGAGGCACATCTCCAACGAGGCAGGATGCCCTTTGGTAGCCAGCGTAAGGGCAGTACACCGACGGAATCACACCGCAGAGCTCCGCCTGTGCAGGGCGCTGCCTCTGCCCGTCATTCAAAAAGTTCTTTGGTGTGGGCCTTTTTTGAGGCTAGTGCATCAGATCGCACAGCTGCTGTTTGCAACATATGTCTCAAGCGTATATCGCGTGGCCAAAACATCAGCCGCTTGGGTACCACATGCCTGACCAGACATATGTTGACCTGCCATGCAGCTCGTTGGCAAGCCTACCTCAAAGACCCACACCAAAGAACAAAGCGGACCTCTCCTTGCACCGCATCAGCTGGGATCTCCAACCCCACTATAACTTCAGTCCTCTCTGAAACATGCACTGAGAGGAATGAAGGTGTAGAATTAGGTGTGTCACAGCCAAGTACTTGCGGCCACTCTGCTAGCAGTACACCGACGTCCGATTCTAGCAGGCAAATTTCCCTGCCCCAGCTGCTGGACCGTCGAAAGAAGTTCACTCCCAGCCATCCACATGCCCAGCGGTTGAATGCTAGCTTGGCTAAATTGCTAGCGCTTCAACTGCTGCCTTTTCAGTTGGTAGACTCGGCCCCCTTCCGTGAGTTTGTGCAATGTGCGGTTCCTCAGTGGCAGGTTCCCAAACGCCACTTTTTCTCATGGAAGGCTATTCCGGTTCTCTACCGGCATGTGGAAGGCAATGTCTTGGCCTCGCTGGACAGGGCGGTCAGCGGTAAGGTGCATATTACCGCTGACTCATGGTCCAGCAGGCATGGACAGGGACGTTACCTTTCTTTCACGGCCCATTGGGTCACTCTTTTGGCAGCTGGGAAGGATGCAGGACAAGGTGCAGTAGTGTTGGAGGTTGTTCCACCGCCACGCCTCCAAAATGCTACTACTGGTTGTGACACACCTTTCTCCTCCACCCCCTCCTCTTCTTCCTCCATGGCCTCTTCCTGTGGTTTGTCCTCGGAACCAGCGGTGCTTCGTAGGCGTTCAAGGGGCTACGCAAGTACGCAGGCAAAAAGATGCCATGCCGTGCTTGCGCTGGTGTGTTTGGGGGACAGAAGCCACACTGGGGCAGAGGTCCTGTCTCCTCTGCAGGGCCAGGCCGAGAGGTGGTTGACGCCACGCCAGCTTAAGCCAGGAATGGTGGTTTGCGACAATGGCACCAACCTCCTCTCCGCCCTCCGACAGGGACAACTGACCCATGTGCCCTGTGTGGCTCACGTCCTTAACCTGGTGGTGCAGCGGTTCTTGGGCAGGTACCCGGGCTTACAGGATGTCCTGAGGCAGGCCAGGAAAGTCTGTGTGCATTTCCGCAGATCTTATAATGCCAGTGCTCGCCTGGCTGAGCTGCAAAAGGAGTTGAACCTGCCCAAGAACCGCCTTATATGTGACATGCCCACCAGGTGGAACTCAACGTTGGCCATGCTGCAGCGGCTGCACACGCAGCAGAGGGCCATCAATGAGTACCTGTGCGACTACGGCACCAGGACAGGGTCAGGGGAGCTTGGTTTTTTTTCTCCACGCCAGTGGGGCATGATCAGGGATGCATGCACTGTCCTGGCACCATTTGAGGAGGCCACGAGGATGGTGAGCAGTGACAGTGCATGCATCAGTGACACTGTACCTCTTGTCCACCTGTTGGAGCACACGCTGCGTGGAATAATGGACAGGGCACTTGAGGCAGAACAGAGGCAGGAAGAGGAGGACTTCCTTGCCTCTCAAGGCCCCCTTTACCCAGACAGTGTTCCTTCTGTCCCACCCATCGCACAGGAAGAGGAGGAGGAGGAGGAGGAGGAGGATTGTGTCAGCATGGAGGTGGAGGCTGGCACTCAGCATCATCAGCAGCAGTCTTTTAGGGATGATTTACAGTCCCTAGAAACCAGTGGACTTGTACGTGGCTGGGAGGAGGTGGCTGCGGATCATGTCGTCCTTAGTGACCCAGAGGACTCCGGAGCGAATGCCTCAGCAAACCTACGCTGCATGGCCTCCCTGATCCTGCAAAGTCTGCGGAAGGATCCTCGTATTCTTCGGATCAAGGAGAGGGACCATTACTGGCTGGCCACTCTCCTTGATCCACGGTACAAGGGTAAGGTTGCGGACCTTATGTTACCGTCGCAGAGGGAGCAGAGGATGAGACAACTCCGGGAGGCCTTGCAGAAAGGTCTGTGCAATGCGTTCCCAGAGACTGGGAGGTTACAAACTCCTGGTCCTGGACAACGAGTTGCTGAGGCTTCAGCCAGTCAAAGAAGGAGCGGTGGGGAAGGTGGCCGTCTGACCGATGCGTTCAGACAATTCTTTAGTCCGCAGCCCCAAAGTATGATCGGTTCCAGCAACCATCGCCAGCGTCTGATAAACATGGTGCAGGAATATCTAGGGGCAAGGTCAGACTTGGACACCTTCCCCACCGAAAATCCTCTGGCTTACTGGGTCTTGAGGATGGATCACTGGCCAGAGCTTGCACAGTATGCAATTGAGCTACTGGCCTGTCCTGCATCCAGCGTTCTTTCGGAACGCACATTCAGTGCTGCTGGAGGATTTGTCACGGATCACAGGGTGCGCCTGTCCACCGACTCGGTTGATCGACTGACTTTCATCAAGATGAACCAGTCTTGGATCACCACCAGCTACCACACACCTGATGCTGATATAACAGACTAATTGATTTTAACATGTCACATCCCTTCAAGACTGATGCTGATGCTGAGTGCCTGTGCTGTTATGTTGACTGGCTATCCTCCTCCTCCGAGTCCTCAATGATACGATTGATGATGATAGCTTGGAAGATCATTTTTGTTTATGGGTGCCGCCACCAGTGGCTAAGGCCCAATTTTTCAGCCCCTGTTTTACAGGGGCGTGTAATTACAATTTTTTTAGCAATAATTTGCCATAGGGCTCATTGCTGTGCTCCAAGTACAGTATCTGTGAGGGGTTGGAGTGTTGTGGCACCAGTGCCTAAGGCCCAATTTTTCAGCCCCTGTTTAACAGGGGCGTGTCATTACAATTTTTGAAGCAATACTTTGCAACAGGGCTCATTGCTGTGCTCCAAGTACAGTATCTGTGAGGGGTTGTAGTGTTGTGCCACCAGTGCCTAAGGCCCAATTTTTCAGCCCCTGTTCAACAGGGGCATGCAATTACAATTCTTGATCTAATAATTTACAGCAGGGCCCATTGCTGCACCCACCAAGAGTAACTCTGAGGGCTTACAGTGTTGTGGCAACGCCACCACCACCACCACCACGAAAGGCCCAATTTTTCAGCCCCTGTTCAAAAGGGGCATGTAATTACAATTCTTGATCTAATAATTCACAGCAGGGCCCATTGCTGCACCCACCAAGAGTAACTCTGAGGGCTTACAGTGTTGTGGCAACACCACCACCACCACCACCACCACCACGAAAGGCCCAATTTTTCAGCCCCTGTTCAACAGGGGCATGCAATTACAATTCTTGATCTAATAATTCACAGCAGGGCCCATTCCTGCACCCACCAAGAGTAACTCTGAGGGCTTACAGTGTTGTGGCAACACCACCACCACCACCACCACCACCACGAAAGGCCCAATTTTTCAGCCCCTGTTCAACAGGGGCATGCAATTACAATTCTTGATCTAATAATTCACAGCAGGGCCCATTGCTGCACCCACCAAGAGTAACTGTCAGGGCTTACAGTGTTGTGGCACCAGCACCACCATCAAAGGCCCAATTTTTACTACCACTGTTCAACAATTATATGTAATTAAAATTCCTGATATAATAGTTGACAGCAGGGCGTTCCAGCACCAACCAAGAGTAACTGTGAGTGCTTACAGTGTTGTGCCAACACCAACAACTAAGGGGCCTATTTCTGCAGAGTATATACGGCAGGTCCCTACTTTCAAACATCCAACTTACAAACGACTCCTACTTGCAAACGCAAGAAGACAACAGGAAGTGAGAGGAAATCTACCACTAGGAAGGAAAATTCTCTCCTGTAAGAATAAATATGGGAGAAAGGTGTCTCCTCTGTACTGATGCTTTATCAGCAATCCTTGTTTCAAGAAAAACACCACATTTCAAAAACAGTTGTCATTGGGACGGAAAGTGAGGTGAAATGTTCTGAACAGGGGCACAGACAGCAAAACAAATGTTACAGGGGTGATAACCCTTACCTATGTTTTCCAAAAAGTTTAAAAATAGATTTTTGGGCTGGAGCTACACTTAAACAATGTACCTGTTCAAAATTACAAACAGATTCTACATAAGAACAAACCTACAGTCCCTGTCTTGTATGCACCGCCTGTATACGGCTGTTCAGAGTATATAGGGCCTTTTTTATTTTATGTGCGGGGTTCCCCTTAATATCCATACAAGACCCAAAGGGGCTGGTAATGGGCTGGGGTGGGGGGGGGGGTCATGGGGTAGCTATGCCATTTTTCTTAAAGATTTTCATCCATATTACCGGGACCAGACATTACATTAAAGCCGCAAGCAGTTTTAAATGGCTTTTTTTCCCTTTAGAAGTGTCATTTTGTGCAGGGACAGTTCTAAACACGGGAAACACGTGGCACTTCACAGGCATACTTTAGACACCCCCCAGGTACGATATTTAAAGGAATATTTGACTTTTTTTTTTCACTTTATGCATCATTAAAATGACTGCTCCCGAAAAACGACCGTTTTTAAAACTTCTTTTTGCATTGATACATGTCCCCTGGTGCAGAAGCCGGGTTCCCAAACCCTTTTTAGGACAATAACATGCATAATAGTCGTTATAATTAGCACTTTAGAATTCGAACGTTCGCATCCATTGTATTTAATAGGGTTCTAATGTTCATGCGAACTTTCGGTCCGTTCGCGGGTTCTGGTGCGAACCGAACCCGGGGGTGTTCGGCTCATCCTTAGTGTTTAGTATCACTTTAAGTGCCTCTCTGGATAAATGTAGAAGTCATCTTGATTCTGTTACTTTTCTGTGTGGGATTTAGTTGGGCTGACTATAGAATCCAAGCGCAAGCAGTTCTCACCGGTCACCACTGCAGGATAGAACATAAACACCGATGTACTATGGTGTGGTCCGCTTCTCTCTATTTAAGCATTGTAGCTTCTGACACTGAGGTTCTGTTCACACCTAGGCGTTTTGTTTTCAGACAGAAAGTTGCGTGATTTTGCCGCATTTTTGCATCGATTTAGCTGCTATTTTGTACAGGTCAAAAGGTCACCAAAGTAATAAGCAGAAAACGCCTGTAGTCTGCCAAAAAAAAAGCTCCTGTACTTTTTTGAGCTTCAGGCATTTTGCTTCAGATGACAAAACGCTCAGATGTGAACAGGGGCCCTTGAAATGAATGGGATTTGTCTTGTTGGCCGTTTTTAGAGCTGAGACTTATGCCCCATACACACAATCGTTTTTCATGCCGTTAAAAATGCCATTTTTAAAAATGGCCATTAAAAATGATCGTGTGTAGGCTCCAGAGCATTTTTAACGACGTGAAAAACGGCCATTAAAAATTTCGAACATGCTCTCTTTTTTCACGTCGTTTTTCATGTCGTTTTTTTTAACGACGTGAAAAACGGCCGTGTGTATGCTTTAACGACGTGAAAAAAAACGCGCATGCTCAGAATCAAGTATGAGACGGGAGCGCTCGTTCTGGTAAAACTAGCGTTCGTAATGGAGATAGCACATTCGTCACGCTGTAACGGACTGAAAAGCACGAGGCTTAAAAGCGCGAATCGTTGCTCAACAAACTTTACTAACATGAAGGGTGGCGCCATTCGAGCGGAACTTCCCCTTTATAGTGCCGTCGTACGTGTTGTACGTCACTGCGCTTTGCTTGATCGTTTTTTAAAATGATCGTGTGTACGCAAGACAGGCTTGAGAGGAAACATGAAAAAAAACGACGTGAAAAACGGCAAGAAAAAAAATGGCAAGAAAAACGATCGTGTGTATGGGGCATAACAGCAGAAAAACGCCTAGGTGTGAACAGAGCCTGAGAGCACATGTGTAGAGTTGCCACCTGTCTGGGATTCACCTGGACAATTCAGGTTTGGAATCATGCATCTGGGTTTCAGACTGCTGAAACCCAGACACATTATTTAGACTGGACTATGGCTTCCCAGCAGTGTTTCTGGCTGCAGTTGTCTAAGCCAAGAGTGTCTGTTACATTCTCTTTCACAGTGCCAAAAGCCAGCACTAACCACCCCCCCCCCCCCACACACTGACGGGAGAGGAGAGAGGGCTAGAACTGCTCCTATTCCTCTTGCACCTACCCCTCTGTCTGCCCACACTAAAATCCCTGGCGCTGTGCCTCAGAAAAGGAAAATGGTAGATGGTTAATTTGAAGCCCAGCAGCCTCAGATACATCTGGGTGAGAGGTGCTGATTGCCAAGGGGTGAGTGAGCTCACCACCCATCCCTGTCTGTGACTGAAGCCTCCCCCCTTCTCTCTCCTGCCTCTGAGTGAGTACACTAAAGTAAATCAGGGTTCTCAGAGCACCCCTTACATCAGAGTTCCCCTTTACACCGGAGGACACAGTGTTCCCCCTTACATCAGAGTCCTCTCCGTACATCAGAGTTCTCAGTGTTCCCCCTGAAATCAGGGTTCCCAGAGCATCCCTTATGTTAGAGGCCCCAGAGTTCTCCCTTACATCAGAGTCTGCAAAGTCCCCCCTTACAGTGTAAGGGAACTCTGTGAGTTCAGATGTAAAAAGTGAACTCTGTGGACTCTGATGTAAAGGGGGACTCTTGTGATTAACTTCATATGATTAGAAATGTTATTTAATTATAAAATATATATATATATATATATAAAATTGCTGTGCACTGCTAAAGTGTTCAGGTTTGGCTTGAAGAAAGGGTGGCAACCCTACACATGTGGCTGCAAAGTTCACATTGTCTAACTCTAAGCAAGCTCTGATCCCCTGCCACTGCCAGCAGTGATTGGCTACCAAGCTCACTCTGCTTACTCCTGCAGTGACTTTGCAGCATATTGATCTCTAATGCAGCACAGAAGGGTAGGTAGGGGGAGGGGTTAGCAGGTCATGCTAAGCTGCTGGGGATGCAACACAATTTAGTACTTTTGCTGTGAGATTGACAATTGTTTGTTCCACAATGCCCACAGCTACAAAGGTTAGTGGGGACTTGCTTTTTTTTTTTAGAGCTCATTAATCACTTTTTGGGAATATGTAAATGCTGGCATGTCCCTACCCTGGCCACAGGTGCATTGCCACAGGTATTAAACCCAAAATCAATTAAACCCAATCTTTAGATGTGGTAACTGCATTATTATTATTTTTTTAAGGCTCCTCCGCCCCCTCTGTTTTCCCTTGATGAACAAGCCAGTAACAACACACCTGTATTAGGGTGCCTACTCTCTGGATAAGGGAGCAACAGACACCCTTGGACAGCAGCACTCTTAATAAAGGGGGGAGGGGAGCGTTAGATGCACTAGCAGATTTAGATGCACAAACAAATTGAAGCCAACCCCCAGCTCACACATTTTAAGCAGTTACAGTAATAATGTTATTTTTTTTGGAATAAAGGTTTTGCAAAAATAAATAAAAGATGATCATTGTAAGCACCCCTGTCAGTATTAAATGGTTTATCTCAACACTCTTAACCATTGCATCTGCAGAATTGATTGGTCCAGTGAAAAACCTACTTGAAAAAAAGAAAAACGAACGCACCACATCTAAAAATTGGTAAGCTGCAATATAATGCTTGATTTTGGGTTGAAGACCGCTTTAATGCAAATTATAATTTACATTTGTTGGTGAGAAGAGCTTGGATGTGCTGCTGTAATGGTGAGGATGATTTGCTCCACATTGGCTGCAGCTAGAAGTCAACGAGGCCTTGTTTAAAAGCAAATTTTAGTTGCTGTGAATCACTGTCAGGTCCCTAAAGTATAGATGTTGCCTATCATGTTGGGATGTTACTATAAAAATGCAGTTGCAGTGGCAGCTGGTGCTCAAAATGTTTGGGGGGGGGCACAAACAAACTGAAAAAAAAAGAATTGCAGCCACTGTGCCCATCAAGCGCAGCCACTGTGCCCAGAAATTGCCATCACTGTGCCATCAAACGCAGCTACTGTACCCATCAATTTCTGCCAGTGTGCCCATCAATTGCCACCACTGTGCCCATCAGTTGCTGCCAGTGTGCCCCATCAATTGCTGCCAGTGTGCCCCATCAATTGTGCCAGTGTGCCCCATCAATTGCTGCCAGTGTGCCCCATCAATTGCTGCCAGTGTGCCCCATCAATTACTACCAGTGTGCCCCATTAATTTCTGCCAGTGTGCCCCATCAATTGCCACCAGTAGGGATGAGCTTCGAGTTCGAATCAAACTCATGTTCGACTCGAACATTGCCTGTTCGCCCGTTCGCCGAACAGCGAACAATTTGGGGTGTTCGCTGCAAATTCGAAAAGCCGTGGAACACCCTGTAAAAGTCTATGGGAGAAATCTAAAGTGCTCATTTTAAAGGCTTATATGCAAGTTATTGTCATAAAAAGCGTTTGGTGACCTGGGTCCTGCCCCAGGGGACATGTATCAATGCAAAAAAAGTTTTAAAAACGTCCGTTTTTTTGGGAGCAGTGATTTTAATAATGCTTAAAGTGAAACAATAAAAGTGAAATATTCCTTTAAATTTCGTATCTGGGGGGGGGGGGGGGGGTGTATAGTATGCCTGTGAAGAAGCGCTTGTTTCCCATGCTTAGAACTGTCCCTGCACAACGTGTCATTTCTGAAGGAAAAAAAGTCATTTAAAAGCACATTTGCGGCTATAATGAATGGTCTGCTCCTGGCAATACAGAGAAAAGTCATTGTTAAAAAATAAAATAAAAAATGCCCTTCAGGTCAGGTCTGGTATGGATATTAAGGGGAACCCTGCGTCAAATTTAAAAAAAGAATGACGTGGGGTTCCCCCCAAATATCCATACCAGACCCTTCAGGTCTGGTATGGATTTTAAGGGGAACTCCACGCCAAATTTAAACAAAAAAATGGCATGGAGTTCCCCCCAAAAATCTATACCAGACCCTTTATCCGAGCACGCAACCTGGCAAGCTGCAGGAAAAGAGGGGGAAACGAAAGAGCACCCCCCTCCTGAACCGTACCAGGCCACATGCCCTCAACAGGGGGAGGATGCTTTGGGGGTCTGTGACCCCTCAAAGCACCATGTCCCCATGTTGATGGGGACAAGGGCCTCATCCCCACAACCCTTGCCCGGTGGTTGTGGGGGTCTGCGGGCGGGGGGCTTATCGGAATCTGAAAGACCCCTTTAACAAAGGGGACCCCCAGATCCCGGCCCCCCCTATGTGAATTGGTGAGGGGTACATTGTACCCCTACCATTTCACAAAGAAAGTGTAAAAAAATAAAAAATACACACAGACACAGTTGGGAAAGTCCTTTATTAAAAATAAAAAAATAAAAAATAAAAAACCCATTCCAGCGATGTCCAGCGTTGTTCTCTATGTCCCGCGGTGATCCGATGTCCAGTGCTGCAGTCTCCACACGAACCCCTATGACGATGGGGGCAGGGTCACCCGTCACATCATAGGGTAAGCCCCAGCTTTCCCCGCTTGCCGGGGAATAGCCAATGACGTAGGCAGGATTCCGCCTACGTCATTGGCTATTCCCCGCAAGCGGGGAAAGCCGGGGCTTACCCCTATGATCTGACGGGTGACCCCGCCCCCTCGTATGTCAGACTCCGCCTACATCATTGGCTGAGTGGACCTGATGGGGAACGTTATTTGATTCCTCTGCAGTGTAATAAATGAATAGACCCCGCCCCTTCTCACGTTCCCCATCAGGTCCGCTGTTAAAGGGGTCTTCCAGATTCCGATAAGCCCCCTGCCCGCAGACCCCCACAACCACCGGGCAAGGGTTGTGGGCATGAGGCCCTTGTCCCCATCAACATGGGGACATGGTGCCTTGAGGTGTCACAGACCCCCAAAGCATCCTCCCCATGTTGAGGGCATGTGGCCTGGTACGGTTCAGGAGGGGGGGTGCTCTCTCGCCCCCCCTCTTTTCCTGCAGCCTGCCAGGTTGCGTGCTCGGATAAAGGGTCTGGTATGGATTTTTGGGGGGAACTCCACGCCATTTTTTTTATTTGGTGTGGAGTTCCCCTTAAAATCCATACTAGACCTGAAGGGTCTGGTATGGATATTTGGGGGGAACCCCACATCATTTCTTTTTAATTTGACGCAGGGTTCCCCTTAATATCCATACCAGACCTGAAGGGCATTATTAAAATCACTGCTCCCGAAAAAACGGTAGTTTTTAAAACTTTTTTTTGCATTGATACATGTCCCCTGGGGCAGGACCCGGGTCCCCAAACCCTTTTTAAGACAATAACTTGCATATTCGCCTTGATAATTAGCACTTTTGATTTTGAACGTTCGAGTCCATTGTATTTAATAGGGTTTTAAAGTTTGCGCAAACTTTAGGTCTGTTTGCGGGTTCTGGTGTGAACCGAACCGGGGGGCTCATCCCTAGCCACCAGTATGCCCCATCAATTGCCGCTACTGTGCCCCATGAAATGCGGCCCCAGTTTGCATCCCCCGCCCAGCACTTACCTGTCTCGGGTCACGGCACTGTCCTCCACGCTCCGAGTCCTCGATGTCTTCTCCTGTTCTCTTCCCATCCTCTGCTATGATTGGACGCCTGATAGGCGTCCAATCACAGCGCCTGTCGCTTCAGCCAATCAGGTGACAGGTAACCAGACCCGAGCACCTGATTGGCTGAGAGGCGGGTCAGTGTTAGGAAAGCGATTTATTCGCTTCCCTAACACAACACTGAGTAAACAGCGAACGCACTTTATGGACGCACCGCCACTGTGCAGTTGCATAAAGTAGCTCTGGCTGACCTGCCCAGAGAGCTTATTTTACAGAAAAACATGGAATTTCCCAAACACACTGTTGCAGGCTGCATTATCTCTGCATTCAAATGTATGGAGCTCATTTTAGTCACATAAGCTCAGTAGAAAGTGGGCTCTATGCACATTCTGAGCTTTTACAGCTAAGCAAGAAGTAAATGCAACACTTGACAAAAAGGATGCCCATTGTTTGCTTGTATGGCCTCTCTTAAGGGCTAAGGTACATGTACTTTGAAAGCATAGGTGTGCGCAGCTCATTGCATTAGGGTGTGCACCCCAAAGCTCAAATACACACATGTATGCATATATACACTGCTCAAAAAAATTAAAGGAACATTTTGAAAACACATCAGATTTCAATGGGGAAAAATATCATGCTGGATATCTATACTGATATGGACTGGGTAAAGTGTTAGGAATGAAAGGATGCCACATTGTTTGATGGAAATGAAAATTATCAACCTACAGAGGGCTGAATTCAAAGACACACAGAAAATCAAAGTGAAAAATGTATGCAGCAGGCTAGTCCATTTTGCTGAAATATAATTGCAGCAACTCTGAATGGTACTCAGTAGTTTGTATGGCCCCCCACGTGCTTGTATGGATGCCTGACAATGTCAGGGCATGCTCCTAATGAGATGACGGATGGTGTCCTGGGGTATTTCCTCCCAGATGTGGGTCAGAGCATCACTGAGCTCCTGAACAGACTGAGGTGCAACCTGGCGGCGTCGGATGGACCGAATCATAATGTCCCAGAGGTGTTTCTATTGGATTTAGGTCAGGCGAGCGATGGGGCAATTCAATGGTATCAATTCCTTCACTCTCCAGGAACTGGCTGCATACTCTCACCACATGAGGCCGAGCATTGTCATTAGGGGTGTTGAATTTAATTGCAGCATCGATGCATTGCAATTAGGTCGTCTGCGATTTGGCACCGATGCTGCAACCCAAAATAATCGATGTTGTATTACGTCATCCTGGCTGTGCCCTGCCACTTCGAACGGAGCCTAAATGAGCCGCGGGTGTCAGCCGCGAGAGCAGCCGAAAGACGCTGTGCCCTGCCTTTGCAAACGGAGCCGAAGTGAGCTGTGGGCGCTAGCCGTGCCCTCTTTTCCTGCCTCCCGCTGACGTCATCCCCAGCCGCCCGGCGTTGCCGTGTGTTGAACTGGCTGCTACAGGAGAGGAGACATGTGGAGCAAGTGTCCCCTGACTCCCAGTCTCCAGAGAGTCCTCCTCCTCGGCTCACTGTCACACAGGCTGCTGCAGAAGACCTGAGCCAGCGTCCCGCACTTGTCCTCCTCACAACAGGCTGCTGCGGGCAGCGGCACACTCCTCGTCATCAGGTACCTGTCAGACACTGACAGTTTATATCTGATGCACCATTATGTTCAAATTTGCAAAATTATGACCGATTGACCGTTGTCATGCCTTCAGCAAGTCTTCTTATGTTCATTGTTAATGCTTGTATATGCTAATGGTATGTATAATACATTGTAATATCGCCATCTAGTGGCTCTTTACATACTCAGTATTTGTGAATAATTCACTGAAGGTAGATAGAGATTGTTGCTTAAAAGCCACCGTAGCTTTCCATAATTCCACTGGTCTATACCATGAGGTGTGAGAGACAGCCCAGTATTCATCTTTCTTCTGCAGACATGCACCTTCTCCAGAGAACTCGACACCTATTCAGCTGCAATTCTAATGTCAGCCTATGGAAACATTGCTGGTATGTTCATATCCCTTCCCCTAGTTAGAGTAGTGTGTTAGGACTGTTTATTTTGTATATTGTGTATACTGATTGTATGTTATTTCTTTTATTTAGTTTTACTCTAACTTCCCTGCAATAAAAGTTGAAAAAAGGACCTTGCGCCTGCCTCAATGAGTTCTTAAGAGAGGAGAGTTAGCGGTCTGTCTAATTATACCTCAGCTACGTATAGTGAGGGCAGAACAGTAAAACAGCGATGTTTCCAAACAGGCTTGCACATAGAAAGCCAGTAAAACGGTGGCTCCAAACAGGCTTGCACAAAGATGCCCAGTAAAACCACAGCCTGTGATAAGCTTCCACATTGCAAGACATCATGTCAGAGAAAAAGTCCGAGCCATTTGAGACAAGGTCTCAAGTCTCCGTTAGCTCCAGGAGCTCAAAGAGGTCACTGAGCAGCGACATGGTTGCTATCGCCCGCACAGAAGCTGCAAAAGTAAAGGCTGCCTTTGCTGAAAAAGAGATGCAAATGAAATTAGAGGAGATAAGCATAGAAACTGAGTTAGAGAAATTGGATGCAGAGAAGGAAGCAGCAGCAGCAGTAGCTGAGGCAGACATCTTAGAGCAAGGGTCTCCAAACTTTTCAAACAAAGGGCCAGTTTATTGTTCTTCAGCCTTTAGGAGGGCCGTATGGTGGCCAGCAGGGGTAGAAAATGTCCCGGGCCCAGCATTGATGAGAATAAATATTGCCTCAGAGTTTGCAGTTAGTAGGATAAGGAGTAGTGCCACTATTAGTAGGAGTAATAGTATCTCATCATTGGTATCAGTGGAAGAAATAGTGCCCCCTTGATGCAGTCACTGGGAAGAATAGTGCCTCATATCAGTGGGAGGAATAAAGCCCTGAGGGCCAGATAAAGGCTAGCAAAGGGCCACATCTGGCCCTCGGGCCGCAGTTTGGAGACCCCTGTCTTAGAGGAACCTGCTCACCCCAACAGTGAGAGACTCAGCAACATACTTGAAATTAAACCCGATCATCATGACAATTCACAGCGTACTTCAGACTATGTGCTGCAACATGCCAAGTCGGATGACTGCCTGCATTCAGCTCCAAGAGCAGAGTCGACTCCTGCCGTCCACACACCCTACATTAAACAAGAAAATACTCCCATACTCTGTCAACCTTCAGTGCAACCTGTATCCAAGCTATCAAACCCCTATGATGCAGTCACCCACTTCAGAAAGAAAGGGTCGTGGGGTAGAAATCACAGCGACAGCATTTCTGACGATCACAAATACCCACCAAGTCCCCCGCACAGCAGAGAACCTCCAGACTACTCACACAAAGACCAAGGTATGTTGGATTTTCTCAAGTTCTTTGCACGGCGTGACAAAAGGACTCACAAGGTTTAATGACTGGCCTGAAGGCTTTAGAGCATGGTGACCGTCCTTCAGAAATGCAATAAAAAATCTAGATCTATCTGCAAGTGAGGAGGCCGATCTCTTAGTCAAATGGATCGGGAATGAGTCAGCAGAGCATGCAAGAAGAATCAGGGACATCAATGTTAACTATCCAAGCAGAGGACTGAGTATGATATGGGAGAGAATTGAAGTGTTACGGTTCCACAGAAGCCGTAGAAAATTCACTCTTTAAAAGAATAGAGGACTTCCCTAAGATTCCTAACAAAGGCTTCCAGAAGCTGAGAGAGTTACGCGACCTGGTGACAGAGCTCCAATTAGCCAAGACAGAAGGAGATTTGCCAGGCCTTGCTTTTCTAGATACAGCCCGTAGTGTTAACCACATAGTGCAAAAACTGCCTTACAGCCTTCAAAAAATGTGGGTTACACGAGGCTCCCACTACAAGCAAAAGCATAACGTCTCTTTCCCACCATTCTCTTTCTTTGTGGACTTTGTTCACCAACAAGCAAAGACTAAAAATGATCCCAGCTTTGACTTCTCATCATCTGACTCTACTTACCCAAGGACAGGTAAGCCTGCTTCAACTCGCAACTTTAAAGACATATCTGTTGCAGTACACAAAACAAACGTATCACCAACAGAGAACCCAAGCAGAGAGTGTCCTCTTCACAAGAAGCCCCACCCATTGCTAAAGTGCAGACGTTTCAGAGAAAAGACTCTCCAAGATCACAAAACCTTCCTCAAAGAAAATAGAATTTGCTTCAAGTGCTGTGCATCAACTTTGCACTTGCCAAATAACTGCAAAGTGGGCATAAACTGTTTAGAGTGTGACAGCACAGAGCACAATACGGCTCTACATCCAGGGCCAGCACCATGGACTTTTACCGCCTCAAACCAGGCTGAAGAGCATGGCGGGGAGCAGCGAGACACAGTACATCCTGTAGTGAAACCCCAGTGCACCCAAGTCTGCGGAGAAGGTCTCTTTGGCAAATCCTGCTCCAAGATTTGTCTTGTCACGGTCTACCCCATAGGTCACAGACAAAACGCAGTAAAGCTGTACGTGATCTTGGACGATCAAAGCAACAGATCACTTGCTAGCTCAGCCTTCTTCGACACCTTTAAAATCTATTTCCCAAAGACAACCTCTGGATATGACACTGAGCATGTGCACTCAACGTCTTTGGTTGATCATGGCGAGGCCTGTTCTGAGTGGAACCTGTTCTTTTAAACCGCTGTATGGTCTTGCAGCTCAGTTTCAGGGTCTTGGCAATTTTCTTATAGCCTAGGCCATCTTTATGTAGAGCAACAATTCTTTTTTTCAGATCATACATACATACTGAAGCAGATCATGATCCCCTCCCTTCGGAGACTGGGCCGCAGGGCAGTATTCCAACATGATAATGACCCCAAACACACCTCCAAGGCGACCACTGCCTTGCTAAAGAAGCTGAGAGTAAAGGTGATGGACTGACCAAGCATGTCTTCAGATCTAAACCCTATTGAGCATCTGTGGGGCATCCTCAAACGGAAGGTGGAGGAGTGCAAGGTCTCTAACATCCACCAGCTCCGTGATGTCATCATGGAGGAGAGGAAGAGGATTCCAGTGGTAACCTGTAAAGCTCTGGTAAACTCCATGCCCAAGAGGGTTAAGGCAGTGCTGGAAAATAATGGTGGCCACACAAAAAATTGACACTTTGGGCCCAATTTGGACATTTTCACTTAGGGGTGTACTAACTTTTGTTGTCAGCGGTTTAGACATTAAAGGGCTGTGTGTTGAGTTATTTTGAGGGGACAGCAAATTTACACTGTTATACAAGCTGTACACTCACTACTTTACATTGTAGCAAAGTGTCATTTCTTCAGTGTTGTCACATGAAAAGATAGAATAAAATATTATAAATCTATCCCCTATTTTGTAGACGATATAACTTTTGCGCAAACCAATAAATATACGCTTATTGTGATTTTTTTACCAAAAATATGTAGAAGAATACATATCGACCTAAACAGAGGAAAAAATCTTTAAAAAAAAAAAACTGTGATATTTATTATAGCAAAAAGTAAAAAATATTGTGTTTTTTTCAAACTTGTCCCTCTTCTTTTGTTTATAGCACAAAAAATAAGAACCGCAGACGTGATCAAATACCACCAAAAGAAAGCTCTATTTGTGGGGGGGGGGGGGGACAAATTTCAATTGGGTACAGTATTGCATGACCGCACAATTGCCATTCAAAGTGCGACAGCGCTGAAAGCTAAAAATTGGCCTGGGTAGGAAGGAGGTGAAAATGCCCTGTATTGAAGTGATTAAAGAGTAACTCCACTTTCGTGGGAAAAAAATATAGAAAATAAAAATATAGCATATACAATTGTGACTCAAGCCATATTGTAATTTAATGTTATTAACAATTTCCTTTTAAATTTGCTGTTGTGTAATTGTCTGTAAAATTCTATGCAATATGCCAACCTGGAGGCATTCTGTACACAGCTGGTATATTGAACTTCCCCAGAAATGTGGCTCACTGGTTTACCTGAAAGTCTGCAATAAGATACAAGTCAGATTTTAGGTGTCCTCTGCAACAAAAATCTCATTGGGGAGATACTCCAAAAAGTTTAATCACTTCCAAAGTTATGCAGACCCTGTCACTTTCCTCATTAGAGCCCTGCAAGTGCATCAGCTGATCAATAATGAAAAAGTCACTCCCATAGAGAATCAGTATCCAAAAACATAGAAGAACAAACAGCTATTCTTTCAGAGGAGAAGCAGGTAGGAATATGCAAAAGAGCTTTTTCAAATCCTTGTGATGTTCACTGGTCACTGAGAGGGGATTGTTTTATTTCTCAACAAATTGGAGTTAATCTTAAGGCTACTTTCACACTGAGGCGCTGGATGCGCTGGCGGTATAGCGGCGCTATTTTTAGCGCCGCTATACCGTTTTTTTGCCGCGATTTGCGGACGCTAGCGGGGGTATTTTAACCCCCGCTAGCGGCCGAAAAAGGGTTAAAAGCTCCCGCAATAACGCCTCTTTGCGGCGTTTTGCGGGCATTTTGGAGGCGCTACCCCATTGATTTCAATGGGCAGGGGCGCTATAGGAGCGCTATTTTTAGCGCTCCTATTGCGCCTCAAAGATGCGGCTTGCAGGAGTTTTTTGACCCTTCTGCAAGCGCAACGCTCCAGTGTGAAAGCCCTCGGGCTTTCACATTGGATACTACTGAGCGGCTTTTTTGGGGCGCATTGCAGGCGCTATTTTTAGCGCAATAGCGCCTGCAAAGCGCCTCAGTGTGAAAGGGGCCTTAATATTGGCTATTCACTCACTACTGTTTTTTGTTTCTCTTGCAGAGTTTATAAAAATGATGACGGCAAAGTGAAGACGGTGCAAAATGTTTTAAAGTGGAGGTCCACCCTAAAAAAATTTTTTACATTAGCAGTCTCCTTTATATGTAACAAAAAACATTTTGTGAAAAAAAAAATGTTTTACTTACCTGAAAGTGCCTGTTGCTAGGCAATCGTCCTAATCTGCCTACTTCCTAGTCCGCGGTGCTCCTAGTTCTCTTTCTGACTCGCCTGTGCTCCTGGAAAATGATGACACATCATTTCCCAGGAGTCTGTGGGCATTACTGTGATGAAAAAATCACGTTTTACGATCTGCAGAGTTTTGTTATCCATATTTTTGTCATAACAACGGGGCGGGACCTTCCTCCGTCGTCGCCTGTTGTTATGGCAACTCTACAAACAATCGGCGCTATGGCCGCAGTTTAATAGCGCATGCGCGAGATCGAGAGGTGCATGCTGGTTACCCAGCATGCACCTCTCTCAGGAAATCCAGGAAAAGATATCGACTGGGCTTCACATGCCCATAATTAAAATGGAAACGGCCACAACATTAGGGAGAAGAAATTTAGTAAGTTAAGTATATGATTGCCAAATAGAACCAGAACTATTAATATAGGTTATTGGTTATATCTTGTGATAATGTGAGGATCGTAAAAAAAAACTAAAAAATATGGCCAGAACACCGCTTTAAATTTCTTGTATAAAGATGTTTATTTGCCTTTCTTTGTTTGTAACCTAATAAATGTTCCCCCTTACTGTCAGATTGTATGGTAATTCTAGAATTCAATACGTTTACCACACTGTCACTGTTTTTTTCTTTACATTTTAGGCTAGGTACACACTAGCAGGTTTTATTTCAGTCCAACCCAGCGGGCTGAACGGAAAAAACTGAAAAACTTGAGAAGAGGCGCTGTACTAACTAGCCAATGTTAGTACAGAGATCTCCCCGCTGAGCTAATGTATTCTGACAGGGGCACGGCCCCCCCGCTGTAACACATCAGTCAGCCGTCTTAGCCATTGGCTGAGGGCGCTGATCAGATGCCAGTTGGCAACCTTTTTCAGTCATGCCCCTTTGACAGAAGCCGCTCAGTCAGCTGCTGTCGGATTGGCAGCTGCACACACGGGCCGAATATTGTCCGGTTCTATTGAATCGGCCGATTCGGCACATGTGTATGGGGCTTTGCTCTTTTTGGTTTCCATGAAAAGTTGATAAAGTAACAAATGCTACATGTGGCTTACTCTGGATTTTTCTCAAAGCCCTTTGTGCACATGGCAGGGCTTGATGAATTGGGCCTTACAATGGAATATCTGGGCTCTATAGATTTCTTATGTAGCCCTCTTTTGGGAGGAAGAGGGGCGGTTATAAGAAACCAACCTCCTCGAACAGAATATTGCACTAAAACTGTAGATAAATGTAGCAGGGTTTCTAAATTTAGGGGAATGTTTGAGTGGTAGTTGCACTCAAACACTCTGATTGTTAGGGCTTTGCTGACTGTTTTGTACCGCAGGTGGAATACTAGTGTATAGTTCCCTGTGGCCTGTAGGTGACGCTGCCATCGGAGGCTAGTGTTGAACCGCTGGTATAGTGCTGTGCCTTGGATGTCCCCTCTCGGCAGTGGTATGGTGGGTGTGGTCAACCTGCTGTGCATGCCAGGAGAGGATATAAAAGGGGCAGACGCTGCCTGTTTGGGGTCTTCGGTTCGGGGTTACACCCGTGTTCTGTCCCGGGGGGAGGGATCCTACCCCCGGGGACCAGGGTTGCTGTCCGGTGAATCAGTCCCAGGCACCTTTAGTCCTGGGGCTGCAACTAAAGGCCTTGAGCCCAGCACCTTTGGCTGGGGCCCACAGAGGATCGAGGAATCCCAGGGTGCTGCCTTGCGAGGAGACCCGTATCTGAGATGAGGAGGTCGGGGGAGGACCGTTCCGAGGGACTGGTGAGGAATCACAGTGAAGGAAGGGGCCCGGTAACTCTCTGGAGGGATGTCATCTCCCTGAAAGAGGTTTAACATTGCAACAAAGGTTCACCAGGTCTGTGGCAGAGACCCAAGTTCACGGGTTCTGTGGCAGAGTTTGTGCAGAGACTGTGTGTGTATCTAGTTCAAGCAACAATCCGGCTGCTAGTGTCCACTCTGTGGGAGACTATCCGGATGTGCTGAGTCTACTTGAGATGCTAAGTAGTGAAATATATTTTGTTTGTGCCTGGACCTTCTCCACACATTCTGCTGTCCTGTTCTCCATCCAACCTTTCCTATCTAGAGACTGTGCTTTCAGTAAATAAACTCTACGTTGGAGTTGCAACTGGTGTGGACCTTGGAGTTATTGGGGGAAATAGAGACTTGTCTTTATTATATGTGAAGATGAGAACCATTCTCTGGAGAACCTAGCTGTGGAGACCCTGTTTTAACACCGCTCAACCTCTTCACACAAGAGGGTACGGGCACATAGCACAGTTTGCTTTTTCCTGCTAAGGAGCCAAAAGCAGGTAAAGGGTTTGTGTGCTACATAAAGAAAACCAGATCCTTCATTAAGTGGAAGAGTGGGTTTGATAAAAAAAAGGTGGCAGTGCCTCCACCCAGGTCATGGCCCCTGTGAAGGGAGGAGATTCCCTTCCTGAGAAATTCATCAGTAATCTAATCAAGTAATTGGGAACAAAAGAACTATTGCAACCAGCATATAACATTAACCATAAGTACTGTATATAGATGCACACCAGTCTAGAAATAATACAAACTCTTTATAAGAAAAGATTACTAATAGTACATACATCCATGGTACAGACAGGTAATATCAGCAAAGGGCCCATCAAGAGTCCTGGTAGAATTGTGCGCATATACCTGGGTATATCTAATTATTAATAGAGATACTTCCAGATGAATGTTGCAGCAAAGTCCAGTTGCAGGGCCCCCTGAGGTTGATTACGATGCAGTGTCCATCTTGGTGTCAGGGACCTGAAGGCAAGGTCAGCAGTGATGGGGGGTGATTCTTCAATTGATGCCTAACCAGCCTGGAATGCAGCTTTTCACCACAGAAGCCATCGCGTGACACCGGAATTAAGAGTCAGCCTATCTAATCTATGTCTTAGTCCCTAGTAGTTTCTAATTTGTCGTGTAACTGGAGCTCTAACTACCACAAGTGGTCGTTGCTTGCCTAACCTGGCTCTAGCCTATGTTGGTTATTGAGCTCTGAGCTAAAACTAGCTATAGAATCCCAGTCCAGAAGGGACAGGGTTAACTAAAGTAACAGATGCTGCATATAAACTCTATGACAATAAACAGGTTCACCCACTAATACAGTGAAAGGTGACCACTACACACATACAGTAGCACAGACCAAGCTATCTGGCACTGTGCATGTGAGATAATAACAATAGGACAGAGATAAGAATGTCACAAGGATATAGAAACACACTCAGGAAGCTATGGACAGCTGCAGTTAAACTATTAGAACAAAAGATTACGTGCCTAAAGCTACATTCACATCAGCAATTTAGGCAGGTACGTATTGCAGCCGCAGGAATCTCCTGCTGTGAGCAAATAGGTATGGTCGACAGCCCTGTTCATTATAATGACAAGTTACCAGTGGCAGCAGCTATTTGTGGCTGTCCGCACAGCCAGTAAATACCTGTGGTGATCGCTGATGGATGCACACAAAGTGTCCTTGCTCCCCTGTCCTTGTGAGCAAGCCAGGAGTGGTGAAACGCATCAAAGAAGGATGCTAGTTGGGTGGAGACATTGTTGTATGCAGGCAACTTATTGATTATTAATAAATATGGCAAGAAGAGCTGAGTGGAGTGTGGCTGATGCATCCTTTCATAATGGTAATACTGGTTCCGATAGAAAGGTGTCAGAACACACAGTGCATTGCAGTTTGTTGTAAATGGGACTGCCTAGTCACAGACCAATCAAGGGGCCCATGCTGACCCATGTCCACAGCCGAAAGAGCCTACAATGGGTATATCAGCATCATAACTGGACCGTGGAGCAATAGAAAAAGGTGGTCTGGTCTGATGAATCCATTTTTTTACAAATCATCTTTCAGGACAGCACATGAAACTCTAAAACAGGAAACACGTATAGCAATACCCCCAGTTAAGAGGGCTGCCTTGTTTGTTTTGGGCCCTGTAGTGCACCGCTGTCACACCCTGGCAATCGGCTCTAACCTCTCATGGCACAGTTAGTAAAGGGGATGATAGAATTGCAATCACTCTAATATTCTCTATGACACAATCCCACAGTATGGTATACCACAGTAAAGGACACTGACAACCAATATACTTAACTCTAATATTTTACTGTTGGTAAAGGTTAAAATGATAAAACAGTATCCAATGTCACATGCAGAGCCCTGCAATATGGGTATACTGGGTATACCTGCTGCAGCTATCCTCCCTCGTGAGCAAATGGCGCTCAGCAATGTCCTATACTACCCAGTCAGGCCTGACTATGATTTGGGTATAGTTCTGTGGAAGAAATCTTCGCTAGCAAAACACGGTGGTGCACTTTCAAGAACAAATTGTAATCCAGCAAAGAAATGATGATCGGTAACTTGGCAATGCCAGGGAGACTAATAACTCAGTTCAGCAGATAGTCTCCCCAGAGTGTAACTGAAATCACTGTGATAGCCCTGAATAAAGTCAATGGGCCTAAGGATACTGTAATGTAGCTCTGAGCAGATGCTCTCTCACCCGACCGGACTAGTCCTTGTCCGTTACTTCCGTTACTGTGACTCGCTTCACAGTGCCCACGACACCCGGGTCTTCGGTCCTTCTGATGACAGCACTCAGCAACAGGATCAGACGCTCCGCAGGCTCCTCGGTGGAGCGGAAGGCTCTTTGGAAAAGCACAGGCTTCAAGCCTTGTACACACAGCAGGTCAGCACAGGGATCCTCTTGCTGGGAGGGCGGTGTCCAAAGAGAAAGAAGTGGGGCCCGCCTCCCTCTTATAAAGTCCACCCCAGCAGTCTTTGCACGGGGCAATGCACCCTGGGTGCCTCAAGGTGTACTGGGTAGTGTAGTCTCTGGGGAATTAAAGGGCAAAACCCCGCTACACACGTCATTCACAATCAATAAAAAGACAGAGTTGCCTTGAGTCCTCAGTTTTTGTGCTTCCTCCACCCTAACAGGAACATCAAAATGGTTTACCCTCAGGCCTTAATACTAGTTGCAGGGGCCTCCTAGTATATGCTCCTGCGTGACTCCAGGGACAGTGGACTTAGAAGGGTTTCCTATCTGGGGTTTTCCAGGCTACTTTTTTAGTATCCTACTTGTAGAACCATCCCTCCTCCTCACCTTCTCTGTTTTCCTGCAAGGTTCATTCTCCACTGGAGGAGAAGCAACTATGCCCTTGGGAAGAGTCTTGTGGAGCTCCCCCTTACATTTGGTCAGGCTCTGAGTCCTTGTGGCCCACTGAGCCCCTGATGTATACTGCTGATTAGTGGGGATGGACCATGGCCCACAGCATCCCCATATTTATGGATGAAACAGGTTCATGCTCCACCACCATGTGTCACTTACCTGAAGAAGAGGCAGTGTGATGCTTTGTCTAATGGGGTCGATGCCTTGATGGGTCAGAGCTGTTTTGGCTGCAAAAGGGGGACCTATGCAATATTAGGGGTTGGTCATAAGGTTATGACTGATCTGTGTATATTACTGATCCAAGCTTCCTTGCCACCTCCTAGCTGCAGGAGTCCATCTTAAATATGTTATGGTGTTGGAGCTTATCTGGTACCCTGGTGGAAGACAACACTATAGCTCCAACACTAAGTGACAATTGACCATTCAGGCCAAAGCATTGTCACATAGGGACGGCTGCATGTTTCCCTATACTAAGAAGCAATGTTCTGTTACAGCAGGAATGGGGAGGAGGCAAGGGATCCCAGGTAGGTGAGTTTATCTTGCTGGGTGGCATGGGCAATCAGGCATGTCAGGGCAGAACAGTGGAATACACAATTAGGGTTGGGTGAGCAGTTCAGACAGAGCCTAAGTTTGCGGGGGCTCACAATGCACTGAGTGCTGCACAGTGCAGTCTAAGCTTTGATTGGGCAACGCTTTGGGCAAAGCTTTTTCCGTCTGAAAAACCATCCAACTTTTTTCCGATGGAAATTCCGCTCGTGTGTACAGGGCATTAGTCGCGGGCAGAGCTTTTTTTATTTTTCCGGGTTCGGCAGTGGAGGTGGACATCATGATTGACGATGACGAGGGAACATTGTTTTTCTATTTTTAAAAAACGAATTATCAAAAACTGTGTGTGTGTTTTTAATTATTTTTGACACTTTTTTGGTGAATGGGTAGGGGTACTATGTAATAGATCGGTTCTGGCCCAATACCAGAACCATTCCCTTATTCTGCCGCTGATTCAAATCTATGGTGGTATGAGGGCATGCTTCAAGAATTACAAACTGAGAGCAAACGCATCAGTGTGTCTTCTTCCCCATATGTGGCACAACACAACAGGAAGTTCTTTTATTCAAATTCAGCTTTAATAGACAAAGTGACATAAGCAATCGTCATCACAAACGTATACATATGATTGGCTGATTCCATATATGGTCGTCTTCCTCTCAAGTCTATTTCTTCCACGTGTCTTCACATTCCAGGACATGGGGGCCATTTTCCTTTACATGGTGGGAGGGGGCATTGAAGAGTGAATCAAGCAGTGGGGAGATGGAAGAAACATCTGTTTCTCATTTTCACTCCGGGATCAATAATCAATATCTCTGTCACAGCTTTTCAATCAAAGAAAATAATACTACTGTCCGGTTATAAGATTTACCCAAACACACACATGATAATACTTTTAACTTATATGGCTAGTTAGCATACATTAACTTTCTGGTTCCCAGTATAAACATCAATAAGCTTCTTATTGTATACATATATCTTGGTGTGCTTTTGTGTCTTGCTCCTTGCAAACACATTCTCAGAAGGATGCTAATTACTCTAAATTCCTGAGGGTTGGGCAGTAGACCATATGTGCAACTGTATACAAGAGTCATTTAACCTATACTAAATTTCTAAACCCATATTTGAGTAGATAATAGAGTGAAAGATCATTCATATAAAATAATCATTCTATAAACTCCATCACAACTATGTATCCTATACTGATTCACATGGGGGGGGGGCGGGATCTTTGGTCCCCCTTGTTAAAGGGGGCTTTCAGATTCCGATAAACCCCCTGCCTACAGACCCCCACAACCACAGCCCAGGGTTATGCAGGAAGAGCTCTTTGTCCCCATCAACATAGGGACAAGGTGCTTTGGGGTGGGGGTGGAGGGGGCAGAGCCTAACCCCTCTCCAAAGCACCCCCCTAATGTTGAGGGCATGTGGCCTGGCATGGTTCAGGGGGGGCGCTCGCTCACCCCCCCCCTTTCCTGACCTGCCAGGCTGCCTGCTCTGATAAGGGTCTGGTATGGATCTTGGGGGACCCCACGCTGTTTTTTTTACATTTTGGCATGGGGTTCCCTTTAAAATCCATAGGGAACCAGAACCTTCGCTAAGTGCAAAAATGGGTTTGATAATAAAATTGGAAGTGCCACATCAGACAGGGCCTTTTTGAACAGGGGGGATTCCCTTCATGGGAAATTAATCAGTAATCTAATCAAAGTAATTAGGAGCAGAGCATCCAATGCAACCAGTATATAACAGTGACCATAAGTATATAGATGCACACCAGTATGGAAATAATACAAGCTTTATATAAGAAAAGATTATTAAAGTGATACTATAGGTTCACGTTTAAAAAAACTAAAAAAACAAACATGTCATACTTACCTCCACTGTGCAGTTCGTTTTGCACAGAGTGGCCCCGATCGTCCTCTTCTGGGGTCCCATGGCGGCTCTCGCAGCTCCTCCCCGCAATAGCTAACCCCCTCAGGGAAGCTCTCTCCCGAGGGGGTTACCTTACCATACATAGCTGCCGAGTGTATGAACGGGGGCTCAGGGGGCCCAGAAAGTGCAAGGTGTTTTTTCACCTTAATGCATAGGATGCATTAAGGTGAAAAAACACGAGGCTTTACAACCCAGTATGTACGTACAATGTACAAACAGGTATTATCAGCATAGGGCCCAACAAGAGTCCTAGTGGAATTGTGCATATACAGTATACTTAGGTATGTACAGTATATAGTTATTATATATAGTTAAAGTGGTTGTAAACCCTTATATCATTTTTTTTTTTTAAACTACCTGTAAGAGAAAGGCATAATGAGCTAATATGACTAGCATAATAGCTCATTATGCATCACTTACCTTAGATCGGGGCCCCCGAAGCCGTCCTCTTCTCCCTCTTCAGCCACAGCCATCTCTGCGGCGATAGCCGGAAGGTTACTTCCGGGTATCGCAGCTCCAGCCAATCACAGCGCCGCTCCGGCGCTGTGATTGGCCGGAGCGGCGGAGACGTCACTATGCGCATGCGCGCGGGAGCCATCACATTCGGCTACGCCCAGCGATTGCTGGGAAGTAGCCACATTTGTGAATGGGATTAACCCCATGAATGCGCCGTTGTCTACGGCGCGCATGCGCCGTAGACAGCGGCGCCTGTCATTTAACTAAATATCTCCTAAACCGTGTAGGTTTAGGAGATATTTCTTGCACCTACAGGTAAGCCTTAATCTAGGCTTACCTGTAGGTGCAAGTTGAAAAAGTGGGTTTACAACCACTTTAATAGAGATACCTCCAGATGAATGTTGCAGCAAAGTTCAGTTGCAGGAACCCTGAGGATGATTGTGATGCAGCATTTGTCGTGGAGACCTGAAAACAGCATCTGTGGTGATGAGGAGACCCTCCAGCCATTGTCCAACCAGCCTGGAATGCAGCTTTTTGCCAGCAGGAACTGTTGTGTGGCACAGGAACTTAAAGTCATCCTATCCACTCTGCGCTTAGTCCTTAGTAATATCTAATCTGTCATGTAACTGGACCATTGACTACCAGAAGTGGCTGTCAGATGCCAAACCTTGCTCAGCCTATGCTTGTTATTGAGCCCTGAGTTAAAACTAGCTATAGAATCCCAGAGAACAGGAATTGCCGCTCAAAAAAGACTCACCCCTATGGAAATAGACCTCTCCAGGAACCAAGGGTGCTGGCAATGCACTAGGCAATGAAGAAAAAAATGTGGATATCTGGACAGCCGCACTCCAATCCAACGTGGCTTTTATTGGATAATTAAAATAAAACAGGCACTACATATCACAGCAACGAAATAACAGAGACACTAACGCGTTTCACACTTGAGAGTGCTTACTCATAGCTAGTGTTCATACAAAATACAATCCAACTTATATAAAAAAAATACTGGTTCAAACATGTGATCAAAATGCAGGTGGTAATTAGCATGATTGAGGGCTGAAAAGCCACTACAATCAAAGCCAATTATGTTCTGCTGTGATGCCAGATAAAAAAAAACATATAATGTGTAATGTGTTAAGAAGAATAAATATGTGTGACCATAAAAATGTTGTATAGAATCCCAGACCTGAAGAAACAGGCTTAATTAAAATAATAGGCGCTGTATATAATCTCTATTGCAATAAACAAGTTCACTTACTAATAGATTGCAAGGTTGTGGGTGGGGCCTTTTCGCTCCTTCTAACTCTCCTCCTTCCTCCGGGATCTCTGCTATACTTGCTCGCTAATGCCCAGGACCAGGCGGTAGCGCATTCATATGACATCAACATTATGGCCAGTGGCGGCTGGTACTCAAATTTTTTTTGGGGGGGCGCAAACAAACTGAAAAAAAAAATCATCAATTGCCGCCACTGTGCCCATTAAACGCAGCCACTGTGCCCAAACGCCACCAGTTTGCCCCCTCAAATGCAGTCAGTTTGTCCCCAAATGCAGCCAGTTTCCCTCCAAATGCAGCCAGTTTCCCTCCAAATGCAGCCAGTTTCTTCCCCAAATGCAGGCAGTTTCCCCCCAAATGCAGCCAGTTTCCCCCCAAATACAGCCAGTTTCCCCCCAAATGCAGCCAGTTTGTCCCCAAATGCAGCCAGTTTCCCCCCAAATGCAGCCAGTTTCCCCCCAAATGCAGCCAGTTTGTCCCCAAATGCAGCCAGTTAGTCCCCAAATGCAGCCAGTTAGTCCCCAAATGCAGCCAGTTTGTCCCAGTTTGTCCCCAAATGCAGCCAGTTTGTCCCCAAATGCAGCCAGTTTCCCCCCAAATGCAGCCAGTTTGTCCCTAAATACAGCCAGTTTCCCTCCAAATGCAGCCAGTTTCCCCCCCAAATGCAGCCAGTTTGTCCCCAAATACAGTCAGTTTGTCCCCAAATGCAGCCAGTTTCCCCCCAAATGCAGCCAGTTTCCCCCCAAATGCAGCCAGTTTCCCCCCAAATGCAACCAGTTTCCCCCCAAATGCAGCCAGTTTGTCCCCAAATGCAGCCAGTTTGTCCCCAAATACAGCCAGTTAGTTCCCAAATGCAGCCAGTTTCCCCCCAAATACAGCCAGTTTGTCCCCAAATGCAGCCAGTTTCCCCCCAAATACAGCCAGTTTGTCCCCAAATGCAGCCAGTTTGTCCCCAAATGGAGCCAGTTTCCCCATCAAATCAAGAAAAAGTTTGGTTTGGTATGGCGCACTTTGGAAAGGGCTGTATAGAGGTCTATAACGAAGGAAAGGAGGGGGGAGGGGTAATGCACTGGGTGGAGTTGTGAAGGCTCAGTTATTAATAGTTCAATAGTAAATATGTATGTCCATGTATGGAAGAAAAGTTTAGGGCGAGATTGCTGAGATTGATTAGATGGCTGCCAGTTCAGATTGGAAGCTAGAAGAGGCTCTGGAACAGACAAGACGAAAAAGGGAACGGCGCCCTCTAAATGCAGCAAGTAAAAAACAGTTTTTAATTAAAAGATTAAAATACACTCACATTTGAGCAGTGGTAATCGAGCGTGTCAGGGGTTGACAGGAACTTCATCCGCAGATCCTCAGGGGTGATGGTGGTTTCACGGGCAGTTGGGCTGGAGTCCTCGATCCTGTGTCTCTTCCTGCAATACTGGGAGAGAGGTGGCAGAGTCAAGCTGCACTGGTGGAAGGGGACACTGCTGTGTGGTGTCTTCTTCAAAATGTCTCATCCTGAGTAGGTGTATGTATTGTGGGACTGGGAGACACCTGTACGATAGTGTCAGGTTAGAGCCCCCTTTCTCTCCTGCGCCCATCACTCACGTGATGACCCCAGGACCCCACGGAGCACACACAGTCCAGATCCAAATTTCCGGCCGGCGCTGCTCAACATCCAGTGCAGGAAGAGACACAGGATCGAGGACTCCAGCCAAACTGCCCGTGAAACCACCATCACCCCTGAGGATCTGCGGATGAAGTTCCTGTCAACCCCTGACACGCTCGATTACCACTGCTCAAATGTGAGTGTATTTTAACCACTTGCTTACTGGGCACATAACCCCCTTCCTGCCCAGGCAAAATTTCAGCTTTCGGCACTGCGTCACTTTGAATGACAATTGCGCGGTCGTGCGACGTGGCTCCCAAACAAAATTGATGTCCTTTTTTCCCCACAAATAGAGATTTCTTTTGGTGGTATTTGATCACCTCTGCGGTTTTTATTTTTTGCGCTATAAACAAAAAAAGAGCGACGATTTTGAAAAAAAAAAACACAATATTTATTACTTTTTGCTATAATAAATATCCCAATTTTTTTTTAAAAAAGTTTTTTTTTTCTCAGTTTAGGCCGATACGTATTCTTCTACATATTTTTGGTCCAAAAAAATCGCAATAAGCGTTTATTGATTGGTTTGCGCAAAAGTTATAGCGTCTACAAAATAGGGGATAGTTTTATAGCATTTTTATTAATATTTTTTTTTTACTAGTAATGGCGGCGATCAGCAATTTTTATCGTGACTGTGACATTATGGCGGACACATCGGACACTTTTGACACCATTTTGGGACCATTCACATTTATACAGCGAACAGTGCTATAAAAATGCACTGATTACTGTATAAATGTGACTGGCAGGGAAGGGGTTAACACTAGGGGGCGGGGAAGGGGTTAACTATGTTCCCTATTTGTGATTCTTACTGTGGGGGGAGGGGACTGACTGGGGGAGGAGACCGATCTGTGTCCCTATGTACAAGGGACACAGCATTGGTCTCCTCTCTCCCTGACAGGACATGGATCTCTGTGTTTACACACAGAGATCCACGTCCTGCTTCTGTAACTGCCAATCGAATGTACCTGGCGGACATCGCGGCCGCCAGGCATGCTCCTCGGCATCACGTGATGCGCGCCGCACAGCTGTTCCCCGCCGCGCGCCCTCGGCGGCGCGCGGCGGGATGTAAACAGAGAAGGACGTCCTGGGGACGTCCTCTCGGCACTTGAGAGCCGCGCTGCAGCCGTCTTTCGGCTATAGCGCGGGTCTCAAGTGGTTAATCTTTTAATTAAAAACTGTTTTTTACTTGCTGCATTTAGAGGGCGCCGTTCCCTTTTTCGTCCCCATCAAATACAGCCAGTTTCCCCCCAGCCCTGCACTTACCTTTGTGGGCCAGCGCCGTTCTTCTTCCGTCCTCGATGTCTTCTCCCGCCCTCGATGTCGCTTCAGCCAATCAGGTTACCGGTAACCAGACCCGGTGAACCTGATTGGCTGAGACGCGTGTCAGTGTTAACCAAGGAACACACAGCCAGTGCGTCCCCTGGTTAACTATTTGGAAGCCGATTACAGCCCACAGGCTGTAATCGGGAAGCCTATCAGAGCCGCTGGCTCTGATAGACACTTCCAAAAACCAACCAGCCACTGTTATTCAGGTGGCCGGCGCTCGCCAGGGGGCCGGCCATCTGAATAGTGGGCAGCAGCGGCACCAGCGACAATACATGCCTATGTATTGTTGACGTGAGTGATGGGCGCAGGAGAGAAAGGGGGCTCTAACCTGACACTATCGTACAGGTGTCTCCCAGTCCCACAATACATACACCTACTCAGGATGAGACATTTTGAAGAAGACACCACACAGCAGTGTCCCCTTCCACCAGTGCAGCTTGACTCTGCCACCTCTCTCCCAGTGATAGAACAGAGTCCTGCTAAGCACCAGCACGGACCCTATGCGCATACATAATAACCTCTTTTCTCTTCCATTCTATACAGCTTGGTCCATAGGGTCTCGGCCATATGGATCTAGTCCCAGTTGCTGGCGCATCGACTACTCGGGAGGTTGGCTATGAATCGATCCCGTCACTATATATGAGACCCGTCACCCCTGCCAGTACCGCTCTCACGCTGATTGGCTGTCATATCATCTTTCTCTTTAACTTGTTGCCCCTAACAACGGCATGTCACCACTTCACCCGATGTATGTGCATTACATGCCCTGTTCTCCCATACGCCATTACCACCATGCACCCCTTTAAGTAACTTCAGACCAGGCTAGGACAAAGTTTCAAATGTTTTAGTGGAAACTTTCAGCATAGCAGTTCCAAAACAAAGTGCACAATCTTTTCTCTAAACGAATCCCTAACTCAGGCTTGTGGCTGCCCCAGCATACCTGCTTAGGCAAGAGTCCATACACAGCAGAGTCCACAGTGGCAGATCTCCAGAACTGGTGTTCTTCAGGGAAGACTTCAACATCTAAACAGTCAGACGGAGTTCTAAGTACTGTATTTCACTATATAAATAGAGTTGAGCGGGTAGCTGGATATTCGGGTCCGGCGGGTTCGGCCGAACTTCGGAAAAAAGTTCGGATTCGGGACCGAACTTTAACCCGAACCCGGACCCGGACCCCATTGAAGTCAATGGGGACCCGGACTTCTGACGACTAAAAAGGCTCTAAAAAAGTAATGGAAAGGGCTAGAGGGCTGCAAATGGCAGCAAAATGTTGTTAAGAACATGGCAAGTGCTCTGCAAACAAATGTGGATAGGAAATAACTTAAAAGAACATAAAAAAAATTTAAAAATAAAAAAATATGCTGGAGGCCCCCTTTTCAGCAGAAGAGGTACAGGAAGTCATTAAGAACCTCAGAAACTCAACGGCACGATGCCACACATATGGTGGGAATGCCCCAGAATATGCCCTTTCTGGAATAAATTATTTAATTTAATGGATAAGCTAGTGGGAAAATAAAATACTTTGAAATAAAAATGTAGCGGGGTGCTAAATTTAAGGAAAGTGTTTGAGTGGTAAATAGGCTCAAATACCCTAATTCTGTAGGATTCATGGACCATTTTGTCCTCGGGGGACAGTATTGGTGTGCAGTTCCCTGCGGCCTACAGGTGGCGCCTTTTGTGTCCCCTCTTGGCAGTAGTACAGCGGGGCGGGGAACCTGCTGTGCATGCCGGGAGAGCATATAAAAGGGGCAGACCTTTGGCCTGGGGGCTGATGTCCAGTGGGGTCCGCGCCCAGGTGCCTTCGGCCTGGGTGCATGTGTTCCTGTTCCATCTCGGGCACCTTTAGCCCGGGGTGAGGTACTATCCTGGAGTTCTTGCTGCCCTAGGTATGGAGGCCTAGGGGCGGGAGTAAAGCCTGGAGTCCAGAGCCGCCTCGTGTAGGGGACCCTGTTCCAGGGAAGGGAGGATCATTCTGATGGACCGATGCGGGAGTCACGGTGAAGGAATGGTCTGTTGACTCCCTGGAGAGATGTCTTCCCCTTGATATGGGCTAGGTTCGTAGAAGGAGAAGCTCAAGGTCACCTTGACTGTATCAGAGGCCTTATTCAACCGGCCCGTGGCAGGGGCCTTATACACCCTGGTCTGTGGCTGAGACCAAAGTTCTCCAGGCCCGTGGCAGGGGCCTTGTACACCCGGTCTGTGGCAGAGACCAACCTCAATGTCTGTGGCAGAGACCGTGCGCCAAAAACTGTTTGAGAAACCTAAGCAGTGAAGTGAATGTGCTACGTTTGTGCCTGGACCTCCTCCACACCTTAAGCTGTCCTGTTTCTTTGCTCTAACCTTTTCTATCTGAGTACAGTTTATTTTGCCATGAGAGAATAAGAGTTGGAGTTTCAGCTGGTGTGGACATTGACTTTACTGGCAATTAAAGGACTTGCCTCTACCTACAGTAGAGGTGAGAATCATCCACTGGAGGAGTTTTGACTCCGGCTGTGGACACGGCCCGTCAAGTACACCGCTCAACCTCTTTATATAGGAGGATACGGGCTGGTAGTGCGGTGTGCCTTTCTCCCTCCTGCGAAGAGCCAACAACATAAAGGCAGGTAAGGGGGAAAGGATCTGTGCGCTACAAAAAAATAAAATAAAAATTTTAATCTTGGCCTAGCAGGACGAGGTCCATATGGAGTAGGAGGTTGAGGTGGCGGTGGATGTGGCTGTGTAGGTGGAAGCGGCGGTGGAGGAGGACGAGGTAGCCAACACTGGTTCAAAAATACAACAATGGCTGGGTAAGGCCGGTGATGTGTCGAATTCTGTCCCCTGTCGAATAGTGTCCGCCCTGTACTGCGCTTGCTGAGTATGTAGGACAAGGGGATTTCAAAAATCTCCCAAGACTAACGGCGCCTGCGTGTTGAGTTCAGGTGAAGGCCACACCATCCGTGGTTCAAGCCGAGCCAAGCAAGGCCGCGATCGAAGCGAGCCCGTGAGGGGCCCTGTTACTATGTGCTACCATATGTCCTCTTGGATGGTGGGGCTTGAACCTGCACTCACAGCGCAGGCGCCGTTCATCTTCGGAGATTTTGTGAATCTCCTTGTCCTCTGTACTGCGCAAGCGCTGCGCCTGCGCAGTACGGGCCGGGCACAATCCGATGGCCGGACAGTTTTTGTCACAACACCGGTATACATGTCTATTCTGC
Organism: Rana muscosa; assembly: GCA_029206835.1. Lineage (NCBI taxonomy): Eukaryota > Metazoa > Chordata > Amphibia > Anura > Ranidae > Rana > Rana muscosa. The sequence goes on along the minus strand of CM055121.1, from coordinate 253,044,084 downwards.
ACAAGGTACGGACAAGTCCTGTGGGATCCATGCCTGGTTCATTTTAATGAACGTGAGCTTGTCCACATTGGCTCTGGACAGGCGGCTGCGCTTGTCTGTGATAACGCCCCCTGCCGTGCTAAATACACGTTCAGATAATACACTGGCTGCAGGGCAGGCCAGCACCTCCAAGGCATAAACGGCAAGCTCAGGCCATGTGCCCAATTTGGAGACCCAGAAGTTAAAGGGGGCAGACCCGTCATCCAGTACGTGTAGGCCTGTGGACACATACTGCTCAACCATGTTGGTGAAATGCTGCCTCCTGCTAAGACGTTCCATCTCAGCTGGTGGTGCTGGTTGTTGTGGCGTGCTGACAAAGCTTTTCCACATTTCGGCCATGCTAACCCTGCCTTCTGAGGTGCTGCCGGTGCCCCGGCTGCGTTGGCGACCTCTTCCTCCTCCTCTGCCTTCGCCTTGTGCTTCCACCATACGCCCGCTGTCAGGTGGGAATGCCACCGGCAGCGCGTCTACCAGCGTGCGCTTGTACTCGCGCATCTTACGATCCCGCTCCAGTGAGGGAATTAAGGACGGTACGTTGTCCTTGTAACGGGGATCCAGCAGGGTGGCCACCCAGTAATCAGCACCAGTTAAAATGTGGGCAACTCGGCTGTCGTTGCGGAAATACTGCAGCATGTAATCGCTCATGTGTGCCAGGCTGCCCAGAGGCAAAGAAAAGCTGTCCTCTGTGGGAGGTGTATCGTCTGTGTCCTCTGTATCCCCCCAGCCACGCACCAGTAATGGCCACGAGCTGGTCTGAGTGCCACCCTGCTGTGAACATGGCTCCTCCTCCTCCTCCTCCTCCTCCTCCTCCTCCACCTCGTCATCCTCCAGAACTGTGCCCTTTCTGCCGGACAATTGTGTACCTGGCGTTTGTTGGTGCAGGAACCCACCCTCGTAGCCACTTGTGAAAGACTGGCCTGAAAGCCTTTGAAATGATCCCGCTTCCTCCTCCTCCTCCTCATCCTCCTGTGCCACATCCTCTTCCATCATCGCACGAAGCGTTTTTTCAAGGAGGCATAGAACTGGGATAGTAACGCTGAGAACGGCGTCATTGGCACTGGCCATGTTGGTGGAGTACTCGAAACAGCGCAACAAGGCACACAGGTCTCGCATGGAGGCCCAGTTATTGGTGGTGAAGTGGTGCTGTTCCGCAGAGCGACTCACGCGTGATTGCTGCAGCTGAAACTCCACTATCGCCTGCTGGTGCTCGCACAGTCTGGCCAGCATGTGCAAGGTGGAGTTCCACCTTGTGGGCACGTCACATATGAGGCGGTGAGCTGGAAGGCCGAAGTTACGCTGCAGCGCTGACAGGCGAGCAGCAGCAGGGTGAGAACGCCGAAAGTGCGCACAGACAGCCCGCACTTTCTGCAGCAGCTCTGGCATATTGGGGTAATTTTTAAGGAACCTCTGGACCACCAAGTTCAGCACATGCGCCAGGCAAGGGATGTGCGTCAAACCGGCTAGACCCAGAGCTGCTACGAGATTTCGCCCATTATCGCACACCACCAGGCCGGGCTTGAGGCTCACTGAGAGCAACCACTCATCGGTCTGTTGTTCCATGTCCCTCCACAACTCCTGCGCGGTGTGGGGATTTTCCCCCAAACAGGAAAGTTTTAAAACTGCCTGCTGTCGTTTACCCCTGGCTGTGCTGAAGTTGGTGGTGAAGGTGTTACGCTGAATGGATGAGGAGGCGGTAGAGGATGAGGAAGCGGAGAAGGAGGAGTTAGCAACAGGAGGCAAACTGAAGCGCCCTGCAATCCTCGGTGGTGGAAGGACATGCGCCAAACCGCTATCTGCCTCAGGCCCAGCAGCCACTGCATTTACCCAGTGTGCTGTTAGGGAGATATAACGTCCCTGACCGTGCTTACTGGTCCACGCATCCGTAGTTAGGTGGACCTTGCCACAGATGGCGTTGCGCAGTGCACACCTGATTTTGTCCCCCACCTGGTTGTGCAGGGAAGGGATGGCTCGCCTGGAAAAGTAGTGGCGGCTGGGCACGACGTACTGCGGGACAGCCAATGCCATCAGGCTTTTAAAACTCTGCGTCTCCACCAGACGGAATGACAGCATTTCAAAGGCCAGGAATTTTGAAATGCTGGCATTCAGGGCCAGGGATCGCGGGTGGCTAGGGGGGTACTTCCTCTTCCGCTCCAATGTTTGGGAGATAGAGAGCTGAACGCTTCCATGGGACATTGTGGAGATGGTCGGTGACCCAGGTGGTAGTGTTGCTGGCAGATCCTCTGTTTGCGGGGTGACAGGTGCCACTGTCACTACAGAGGTGGATGAAGAGGCCGAGACTGCAGCAGAAGAGGAAGCAGGAGGAGCCAGAGACCTTTCTTGGTTTCTGAGGTGTCTACTCCACTGCAGCTCGTGCTTTGCACTTAGATGCCTGGTCATCCAGCTTGTGCTCAGGTTGAGAACGTTTATGCCTCGCTTCAGGCTCTGATTGCACAGCGTGCAAACCACTCGTGTCTTGTCATCAACACACTGTGTGAAGAACTGCCACGCTAGGGAAGTCCTTGGACCTGGCTTTGGTGTGCTCGGTCCCTTGCTGCGTTGGGCAGTAGCAGATGTACTGTCTAGGGGACGAATGCTCCGTTTTTGCACCCTGCTCCCTCTTCTGCTGTGCTGGTGGCTCTGTGCGACCACCGCCTCTTCCTCCGAACTACACTGGTCACCTGCATAACGTTGATTCCATGTGGGGTCGAGGACCTCATCGTCCTCCACATCATCTTCCACCCAGTCTTCACCCCTGCCCTCCATGTCTGTCTGCACAATTGCGAAAGCAGCAGCAGTTGGCACCTGTGTTTTGTCATCATCCGAGACGTGCTGCGATGGTCCTCCCATGTACCCATCATGAAACATAAGTGGTTGGGCATCGGTGCACTCAATCTCTTCCACTTCTGGGGCAGGGCTAGGTGGATGGCCCTGGGAAACCCTGCTAACAGAGTCATCGAAAAGCAGAAGAGACTGCTGCATGATTTGGGGCTCAGACTGCTTGGCTGATTTGCAAGGGGGTGAGGTGAAAGACTGATGGACATGGGCTTCAGGTGCCAACTCTGATCTTTCAGCAGAAGAGTAGGTGGGAGAGAATGTGAGGGAACACGAGGCACTGTCAGCAACCCAATCTACTATCGCCTGTACTTGTCCTGGCCTAAACATTGGTACAGCCTCATTAGGCGCGACAAAATACCGCCGCAGGCTCGGTCGCCTACTCGCACCTGAGGAAGGTGTTTCACTTGTGCGTGTAGCTGGCACAGATCCACCACGTCCTCTCCCTGCAACAGGAGCTCCACCAGCAGCACCACGACCGGGGCCACCACGTCCCTTTGACCTTCCCCTCATATTTTCCAAATTTAGGATCTTGCCCTAAATGGCGTTTTTTGGAAGACCACAACACACCCACAGTACGTAATGGCTGAAACGCACAGCTACAGAACTGCAGAAAATGCTATTCAAAAAAAAAAAGGTTGTTTTTTTTAGTATAGCACAGTACAAGGAAAATATATAGAAATTGTTTTTTTACACACACCTCCAGATGTGTATTTCACACTGCAAAATATTTTCTGTGGCCCTAAATGGCGTTTTTTGCAAGAGCACAACACAACCACAGTATTTAACCACTGAATCGCACAGCTATAGAAGTGCAGAGAATGCTATTCAAAAAAAATGTTTTTTTTTTTAGTATAGCACTGTACAATATATAGAAATTGTTTATTTTACACACCTCCACATGTGTATTTCACACTGCAAAATATTTTCTGTGGCCCTAAATGGCATTTTTTGAAAGAGCACAACACAACCACAGTATTTAACCACTGAATCGCACAGCTATAGAAGTGCAGAGAATGCTATTCAAAAAAAATGTTGTTTTTTTTAGTATAGCACTGTACAATATATAGAAATTGTTTATTTTACACACCTCCACATGTGTATTTCACACTGCAAAATATTTTCTGTGGCCCTAAATGGCGTTTTTTGGAAAAGCACAACACAACCACAGTATTTAACCACTGAATCGCACAGCTATAGAAGTGCAGAGAATGCTATTCAAAAAAAATTTTGTTTTTTTTAGTATAGCACTGTACAATATATAGAAATTGTTTATTTTACACACCTCCACATGTGTGTTTCACACTGCAATTTATTTTCTGTGGCCCTAAATGGCGTTTTTTGCAAGAGCACAACACAACCACAGTATTTAACCACTGAATCGCACAGCTATAGAAGTGCAGAGAATGCTATTCAAAAAAAATGTTTTTTTTAGTATAGCACTGTACAATATATAGAAATTGTTTATTTTACACACCTCCACATGTGTATTTCACACTGCAAAATATTTTCTGTGGCCCTAAATGGCGTTTTTTGAAAGAGCACAACACAACCACAGTATTTAACCACTGAATCGCACAGCTATAGAAGTGCAGAGAATGCTATTCAAAAAAAATGTTGTTTTTTTTAGTATAGCACTGTACAATATATAGAAATTGTTTATTTTACACACCTCCACATGTGTATTTCACACTGCAATTTATTTTCTGTGGCCCTAAATGGCGTTTTTTGCAAGAGCACAACACAACCACAGTATTTAACCACTGAATCGCACAGCTATAGAAGTGCAGAGAATGCTATTCAAAAAAAATGTTTTTTTTAGTATAGCACTGTACAATATATAGAAATTGTTTATTTTACACACCTCCACATGTGTATTTCACACTGCAAAATATTTTCTGTGGCCCTAAATGGCGTTTTTTGAAAGAGCACAACACAACCACAGTATTTAACCACTGAATCGCACAGCTATAGAAGTGCAGAGATGGCTATTCAAAAAAAATGTTTTTTTTAGTATAGCACTGTACAATATATAGAAATTGTTTATTTTACACACCTCCACATGTGTATTTCACACTGCAAAATATTTTCTGTGGCCCTAAATGGCGTTTTTTGAAAGAGCACAACACAACCACAGTATTTAACCACTGAATCGCACAGCTATAGAAGTGCAGAGAATGCTATTCAAAAAAAATGTTGTTTTTTTTAGTATAGCACTGTACAATATATAGAAATTGTTTATTTTACACACCTCCACATGTGTATTTCACACTGCAAAATATTTTCTGTGGCCCTAAATGGCGTTTTTTGGAAAAGCACAACACAACCACAGTATTTAACCACTGAATCGCACAGCTATAGAAGTGCAGAGAATGCTATTCAAAAAAATTTTTTTTTTAGTATAGCACTGTACAATATATAGAAATTGTTTAATTTACACACCTCCACATGTGTATTTCACACTGCAAAATATTTTCTGTGGCCCTAAATGGCGTTTTTTGAAAGAGCACAACACAACCACAGTATTTAACCACTGAATCGCACAGCTATAGAAGTGCAGAGAATGCTATTCAAAAAAAAAGTTTTTTTTAGTATAGCACTGTACAATATATAGAAATTGTTTATTTTACACACCTCCACATTTGTATTTCACACTGCAAAATATTTTCTGTGGCCCTAAATGGTGTTTTTTGAAAGAGCACAACACAACCACAGTATTTAACCACTGAATCGCACAGCTATAGAAGTGCAGAGAATGCTATTCAAAAAAAATGTTGTTTTTTTTTAGTATAGCACTGTACAATATATAGAAATTGTTTATTTTACACACCTCCACATGTGTATTTCACACTGCAATTTATTTTCTGTGGCCCTAAATGGCGTTTTTTGCAAGAGCACAACACAACCACAGTATTTAACCACTGAATCGCACAGCTATAGAAGTGCAGAGAATGCTATTCAAAAAAAATGTTGTTTTTTTTTAGTATAGCACTGTACAATATATAGAAATTGTTTATTTTACACACCTCCACATGTGTATTTCACACTGCAAAATATTTTCTGTGGCCCTAAATGGCGTTTTTTGCAAGAGCACAACACAACCACAGTATATAACCGCTGAATCGCACGGCTGCAGAGAATGCTATTCAAAAAAAAGTTTTTTGTTTTTTTTTTAGTATAGCATAGTACAAGAAAAATATATAGAAATTGGTTATTTCACACAACTAGAGATATACACTGCAAAATATTTTTTTTGCCCAAAAATAGGTCTTTTTTGCGCACAACAAAGTGCCTTTTTTTTTTTTTTGCAACAGCACAATAAAGTGCCTTTTTTTTTGGGGGGGGGGCCCAAAAATGGGTCTTTTTAGCAAAAGCACAATAAAGTGCCTTTTTTTTTTTTTTTTTTTTCTGACCAAAATAGGTCTTTTAGCAAGAGCACAATACAGCCACAGTATGGAATAGGTGTATCACTCAACGTAATGCAGTGCTGGTGCACTGAGCTTGCAACACAAACAGATAAACCTATGCAGATCGCTGAGCTATTATATCTCTCAATCTGGACTCCTATCTAAATCTCTCTCCCTGAAAGCACAAACAGGATCCTGCCCCTACACTACACTACACTACACTGTCTCCCTATCTTTTCTATCAGTAGATTGCAGAATCAGGACTAACTCCTATCATATAATTCTCTCCCTCACAGCAACAGCAGCCAGGATCCTTTCCCTACACTGTCTACAAGCAGAGTGACGATCTGTGCTGTGTGCCTCTTTCTTATATAGAAGCTGGTCACATGCTGGGTCACATGTTGCACTGACCAATCACAGCCATGCCATTAGTAGGCATGGCTATGATGGCTTCTAAGGGCACACCAGCTAATCAAATGGTGATTGGCTGGCCCCTGAAGCATTTCTAACTGCGCCATTAAATTCCCGAATTCGAACCCGAACCCGGACTTTAGCGCAAAATCCGGGTCCGGGTCCGGGGTCGGGAAAACGCCAAAATTCGGTACGGACCCGAACTTTACAGTTCGGGTCCGCTCAACACTATACATAAACTCAGTTTACTGTTAAAAATAAGTGTGAAATGCAAGATGTGCAGGGTGTAACAAGATGTCCGCTTTCCGCCTTCTAACTGTATCCTTACTGAGGACGAGTGCAGGGTGTAGCAAGATGGCGGCGACGAAACGTCACTTCCGTTATAAATTCTGATGGGTCGTCAAATCTGACAAAACACAGGCAACAGGTTAACTGTTTCCCTCTCGGCTGGGGCAGCAGCTGTCATATCATCCAGCATTTCAACCTGCTTACAGGGTGACCCTTACATACTATAAGGAAAGGCTTGCAAATAGAAGAGATAACTCCTTTGGATGGACTTCTGTGCAGAGGCTAATACATGTTCCCTCTCGTGCTAGCAGGAATTGGGCACTGGCTATATGCGCATGTGTATACTCATGCATGCACAGGTGCCCTTGCGCTATTTAATCTCGGCCAGTGCTCAGGATCAGTGCTGGCTTGTCTTCAGCCTCCTGTGTAACCTGTGACCCTGTGAATCTGTATCCTGTTTCCGGTTGCTGACCCGGCTTGTCTTGACCATTCTCCACCTGCACCAACCTTGGTTTGTCCCCTGACCTCCCCTTCTGTCTGCTCCATTGGCTCTTTATTTACTAATCAGTTCCAGACCCGGCTTGTTTACTGACCATGCTCCTGCCTGTACCCTGTACCCAATCCATCCTGTCTGTGTATGACGCCAGTATCAGCTGCTCGTCTGCTTATTGGAGCCATCTGATGACTCATGCCCAGCGTGGATACCTGCCCCGCTGCTAGAAAGACTTACAGGCATTTGTGCCACTCTGTACTCTTGCGCCTCCTGTATACACTATCAGGGGCCCAGAGTCAGAGGTGTAAGAGAGGCATTTCTCATCATATTAGGCTCTGATACCAGGTACATGATACATACATACAGTATCACAGGCCTAGTTATCTGCCACTGTACATGTGAGGATAATAACAATAGGACAGAAATAAGTTTGTCACAAGGATTTAGATACACACTCAAGAAGCTATGGACAGCTGCAGTTAAACTATTAGAACATAGGATTACTTGCCTAATGCCGCGTACACACGCTCGGAATTTCTGACAACAAATGTTCGATGGGAGCTTGTTGTCGGAAATTCCGACCGTGTGTAGGCTCCATCGGACATTTGCTGTCGGAATTTCCAACAAAAATTTGAGAGCTGGTTCTCAAATTTTCCGACAACAAAATCCATTCTCGGAAATTCTGAGCGTGTGTAGACAATTCCGACGCACAAAATTCCACGCATGCTCTGAATCAAGTACGAGATGGAAGCGCTCGGTCTGGTAAAACTAGCGTTCATAATTGAGATAGCACATTCATCACGCTGCAAATTTTTTAATCTTTTAATGCAGCGCATTCTCTTCTAACGGACTGCTCTTCTAACGGAGCAGTAATGGACTGAAAAGCACGAGGCTGAAAAGCGCGAATCGTCTCTCACCAAACTTCTACTAACACAAGATTAGACCAAAGGGTGGCACACTTGGTATTGAACTTCCATTTTATAGTGCCGTCGTACGTGTTGTACGTGACCACATTCTTGGCGATCGGAATTTCCGACAACCTTTGTGTGACCGTGTGTATGCAAGACAAGTTTGAGCCAACATCCGTCGGAAAAAAATCCACGGTTTTGTTGTCGGAATGTCCGATCGTGTGTACGCGGCATAAGATTCTGATTCTGGTCTGGGTGAAAATAGAACAGCAGTAGCAGCGCCTGTGTGTATAACATCATGTGATTCAGTTCCCTGTCTCTGTCACCACTTCCTCCTTCCAGAGTTTCTGACCCAGACACATAGAGACAGGAAGTGATGTACATAATTAATCTCTGTGAACATTAAGTAGCAGAGACACTTACATACAGTAGAGAGCAGCACATCCTGACAGTTGGTTGTGAGATTATGTATTTGTAGCGGCCTCACCCCCTTCACATGTTTATCGGTTGTCCGAAAGCTCTTGTCTAGGGGTACCTGGGTTTCGAGAGTGAGGTGCGCTACGGCCCATGTCCTCCCCATGGCTGTGGGTGAGGTGAAGGCCAGTATCAATATCTTCCTCGGGCCAAATGTGCATTGGGTTGCGGAACTTAGCCCTGCTATGCTGGAATCTCCCTTTGCTCCCATCAACAGAGTCCATACACCGATCACAGTCCAACTGTTAGTTTTATTTCGTAGCTCCACAACAAACAATATATGGCAGGATACGGTGGGATGAGCAGGCCGAGGCACTATCCGGATTGTAGTCCCTACACCCCCTGTGCTATGACCAGGGGTTGCAGGAGTCTTGATTAGAACAACTTCGCTGCGCTGCGGCCCCTATCAGGGGAAGATGACCCTCCAAGGGAGTTACCGGAGGCCCGTCCGTCACCGGGTTGACGCTGCTCCGGAGTCTTCAGACGGGTGTCCTCCCCAGCCTCCTCACCTCAGATGCGGGTCCCCTCGCAAGGGGCACCCTGGAATCACTTCACCCTCGCGGGACCCGGTCGAAGTCCCCAGGTCCCAGGCCTTCTACAAAGTACCTCACCCCAGGCTGAAGGTGCCTGGGATGGACTCCAACTCCAGCTTCATTCCGGCCAGGCCTAGGGTGCCCAGGCCGGAACCTTGAACCGCCCGCACCCAGGCCGAGGGCGCCTGGGTACGTGAAGAGATGATCCCCCAAAAGACCTCGTGGCGAGGGCGTCTCCCCCTTTTATCTCCTCCCATCGACACCACGGCGGGTTCCCCGCCCCAGCCGTACCATCTCCAGGAAGGGACAAAAAGGGTAGCACTGTGGTAGTGATTCTACCTCGAGCCTGTAGGTACCCCACCACCCACAGGCCAAGGAGAATATTGCACCACCCAATCCTCCACGAATAACAAAAAGGGGTCTAATCCCTGACATAATTACACACCTGGGTCTCTCTACCCCCAGGTGTATCCCACTAACTTTGAAGACCCCGCTACACACTCCCCCTTGTGATTTGATGCTGGTCCCCAGCGTCAGGTGCACACCCATGTCTCCCAAGGAGTGGTGACATGAAGTGGGCCCCAGAGGCTATCCCTCAAATTTTGGATACTGTGTGTGCCAAGACCTGCTCCAGGGAAAGGGAACTATAAAACATTAAAACTTTTGTATAAAACATCTGTCATGTACACATATACAATCCCTCCCGTCACTGTCTAAGAACCACCCCATACTCAGTAGTCTTGACCGACGAATCTCCTGCAGAAGGGAAACAAAAAAAACACATCCTAACACTCTGTGTTAACTTGGCATGAGTGGGTCCGTCAGCCGAGAGACCCACTCACTCCAATAAGTAAGTAATGCATGCGTAACATTTCAAACAACCGTTGCACAACACTGCCACCTGGTGACAGCGCTGCGGTAATGACACTTGGTGAGATCTTCATTCTTCCTGCTTTCCTACTCTGACTCTACCCCAAAAGTCTCTGCCTTTGGCACATGAAGAAAAGGGAGAAAAAAAAACAACAGCTCCCAAGTCTCCAGTGAGTAAAAGAAAAGCCCAAATCAAAACAAAAGTAGGGCACAGTTCTAGGCGTCTGGGAATGTCTCTTCCAGAAAGTTTCAACAGCAACAAGATAGGAGCTCACTTCTCCTATAAGTAGAACCTTTGATCCGGCAGAAACAGGGGCTTCAGGTGCCCGTCAAACACTTCCACCGAATACTCGACATCCTCTCCTTCTTTCCTGCAGATGAGCACCTTATCGGCATGAATATGGCGCCCAAGTCTCCAATCAGCTCTGCAGTCCTTGAACTTTTTAGACACAGGCGGCGAACATGACAGGTATCGCCTGGCATGGGGTACTTTAAGCTTTTCCCATACAAACTCGTCATACCACCTTGGTCGCAGGACCTCGACTTCATACAATAAGTCCCGAGGCAAGTAGGGGTACTCCCACCCATATTCACGGGCGACTCTCTGGGCTTCTATGGACATGGGGGAATCCTGCGGTTTACTCAGCACAGGTAGTGGGCGTCTGTCCCAGCCCTTCCGGTGAAACAGTTCGTCTATCTCTCCGTCATCCCCACAGTCTGACAATGACTCTAGGTCGGAGGTGTCATACATCTCCGCGGGAAGGTAGTCTCTAGTAGACGGAAGGCTACCCTCCCTTGCGGGCTCCACCGACTGTGGACCCCCGACACCTCCAACCAACACCACAGTCCCAGCCCCTGGCTCACCTGGACCTTCTGAAGAACTGGGATGTCCGGGACTCTCTTCTCTACCGGCGCCATCCAGGCCAGGCAAGCGGCGGGGTGAAGCTCGACCACGACCATAGGATGCCTGTACCAGGCCGACTTTCCTCTTCGGAGGTGGGAGCAGGGAGTCTGTAGTGACCGAAGCAGCATCCTCGGATTTTCCTCTCTCAGTCTCTGATTGGGCAGTCCCATCGCCCTGGTCAGCGCGCACGGGGACCTCCGCAAAGGCCTGGATCTCTCCCTCCGGAGTGGCGGTTCCTGTGATGCAGTTGAGGCGAAGGGCCCGGGGCCTTACTGTGGATGATTCGACCTCAAAAAGAAATTCTTTGCACGCTTCACATCGCCCGAACGGCTTCAGTTGGACCACCAGTCCCGAGCATCCGGGACAGATCACACCGAGGGCCTCCGTGTCTCTGCATGAATACAGAGCCAACTGTCCTCGGGGCCTGAGCCTTATCCCCGTGTCTGTAATGGGCGCAGCAAATGCAGTCATTTTCGTGGGGTAAGGTACCGGCATCCACGGGGAGCTTGAGGCCATCCCGACCACCTGCTGTTCCATCATGCGCTCACCTCGCGCCGGAGTCTCCACGTGTATCTCCACACGTGGCCAGACTCCTCCCACGACTTGCACGTTTTCGCGGGCTTCCTTCAGTCTCCTCCCACGAATTGCGCAGTCATGGGGTGCCTCGTGGCGCAGTGCATTAACAGTCCCCACATGTAGTACTTCACACGGCTGGACCTCTCCCTTTTTACGCTCCTCCGCGTGGGCCTTTCCCGACTTAGGGTCATGTCCACAACTCCGAGCAGGGATGCACTTTGGCCAATCACATGGCCGACCTGCTCGGACCTCCTCCAGGCAGCAAAGTCCAGACACAGCCGTTCCAACCCTTAGGATCAATACACATTTCATCCCGGACTCACGAGCCCCCACGTGTAGCGGCCTCACCCCCTTCACATGTTTATCGGTTGTCCGAAAGCTCTTGTCTAGGGGTACCTGGGTTTCGAGAGTGAGGTGCGCTACGGCCCATGTCCTCCCCATGGCTGTGGGTGAGGTGAAGGCCAGTATCAATATCTTCCTCGGGCCAAATGTGCATTGGGTTGCGGAACTTAGCCCTGCTATGCTGGAATCTCCCTTTGCTCCCATCAACAGAGTCCATACACCGATCACAGTCCAACTGTTAGTTTTATTTCGTAGCTCCACAACAAACAATATATGGCAGGATACGGTGGGATGAGCAGGCCGAGGCACTATCCGGATTGTAGTCCCTACACCCCCTGTGCTATGACCAGGGGTTGCAGGAGTCTTGATTAGAACAACTTCGCTGCGCTGCGGCCCCTATCAGGGGAAGATGACCCTCCAAGGGAGTTACCGGAGGCCCGTCCGTCACCGGGTTGACGCTGCTCCGGAGTCTTCAGACGGGTGACCTCCCCAGCCTCCTCACCTCAGATGCGGGTCCCCTCGCAAGGGGCACCCTGGAATCACTTCACCCTCGCGGGACCCGGTCGAAGTCACCAGGTCCCAGGCCTTCTACAAAGTACCTCACCCCAGGCTGAAGGTGCCTGGGATGGACTCCAACTCCAGCTTCATTCCGGCCAGGCCTAGGGTGCCCAGGCCGGAACCTTGAACCGCCCGCACCCAGGCCGAGGGCGCCTGGGTACGTGAAGAGATGATCCCCCAAAAGACCTCGTGGCGAGGGCGTCTCCCCCTTTTATCTCCTCCCATCGACACCACGGCGGGTTCCCCGCCCCAGCCGTACCATCTCCAGGAAGGGACAAAAAGGGTAGCACTGTGGTAGTGATTCTACCTCGAGCCTGTAGGTACCCTGCCACCCACAGGCCAAGGAGAATATTGCACCACCCAATCCTCCACGAATAACAAAAAGGGGTCTAATCCCTGACATAATTACACACCTGGGTCTCTCTACCCCCAGGTGTATCCCACTAACTTTGAAGACCCCGCTACATATTATATGGGGTTCTCATACATTCAGGGCTGAAACTAGGGGGGGAGGCTGCCCCGGGGCGTGGCATTGGGAGGGGCGCTGCAACTGGTACTGATCCTACTGCAGCAGCTGAAGGCCGCTTCTCCTCCACTACCTCTTGCTAACATTCATCTGCTGCAGAAGGAATATACAGGGATCGGTACGTACCTGTAAAGCCAACCCAGCTGCCACTCCTGTTCCTGCCTCTTCTTTTGCCCCCCTCCGCTCCTCTGCCCCCCTTCTCTGGTCTCCCCGCAGCGCTCACCTTCTCTCCCTTGCTAGTTGTGCAGTGTGGGCTGAATAATGACAATATCCTCGGCACGGAGAAGCTCATCATACGATCCGGAAGACAGGCAGCGACACACAGTTATAACATATACTTCCCTGGCACTCTTTCTCCTGCGCTTTCCTTCCCCCACTCTCCATCCTGTCTGCAGCCATGGAGAATCTAGATGGAGAGCGGTGGAAAGAAAGAGCAAGAGAAGGAGTGCCAGGGATAATATAACCTTGTGTGGCTGCCTGTCTTCCAGATCGTATGATGAGCTTCTCTGTGCCAAGGATATTGGCATTATTCAGCCCACACTGCACAACTAGCCAGGAAGAGGAGATGATCACTGCCGGGAGACCAAAGAAGGGGGGCAGAGGAGCGGAGGGGGAACCAGAGGAGCACGGGGGAGGGGCAAATGAGTATAAAGGGGCCAGAGGAGCACAGGGGGGACCAGAGGAACATAAAGGGGACCAGAGAAGCACGGGGGACCAGAGGAACACAGGGGGGCCAGAAGAGCATAGGGGGGCCAGAGGAACACAGGTAGTTCAGAGGAGCAAAGGGGATCAGAGGAGCAAGGGGGGACCAGAGGAGCAAGGGGGAACCTGAGGAGCAAGGGAAGAACAGAGGAGCACAGGGGGACCAGAAGAGCAAGTGAGAACCAGAGGAGCAAGGGGAAACCTGAGTAGCACAGGGGGGACTAGAGGAGCAAAGGGGAACCCGAGGATCAAGGGGGGAACAGAGGAGCACAGGGGGACCTAGGGAGCAAGGGGGAACCCGAGGAGCAAGGGGGAACCCAAGGAGCAAGGGGGAACCCGAGGAGCAAGGGGGAACCCGAGGAGCAAGGGGGAAACCTGAGGAGTAAGGGCAAACCAGAGGCGCATGGGAGGACCAGAGGAGCACAGGGTGGGCAAAGGAGCACAGAGAGGATCAGAGGAGTTTGGGGGGGACCAAAGGAGCACGGGATACCAGAGGAACACAGAGGGAACCAGAGGAGCACAGGGGGGACAAGACGAGCAAGGAGAGACCAGAGGAGAATGGGGGGGACCAGGGGAGCAAGTAGGGTTGCCACTTTTTCTTCAAGTCAAACCTGAACACTTTAGCAGTGCACAGCCATTTTTTTTTTAGTGTAGCGCCGGCCCAAAATGGTCCACGCTAAATTTAGGGGATAGTCTGAGCCAATAGTTGGGCTCAGACTTGCTGATTTCTTAAAATTTTGCTTCTGCTCTGGTTGTGATACTGCCTGGCGGTTATTTTCCCTGTTTGCACGTAGGTGGCACTGCCACCGCTGGCCCATGTTGGAATACAGGTGTATCACAGCAGTACTGGCTGTCCCTACTCGGCAGCCGTGCAGTGGGGGTGGTTGACCCACTGTGCATGCTGGGGAGGGGTACATAAGGGGCAGACGCCATTGTGTAGGGAGTTCCTGGTGCGCCTCGTGTCCCTCATGGCACGGGGTGCGTGTGTGTGTTCTAGCCCCGGGCACCTTCAGCCCGAGGCTACATCTCTGCTCGCTAGGCCCGGCTCTGCTGGTTCGGGCCTACCTTTCAAAAGGGTATCCCAAGCTGTCCATCCGTGGGAAGGAAGCTCTTGAGGAGGGAAGCCAGGGGAGGACCTGCCCCGGAGGAGACTGGCAAGGCGCCGATGTCTCGGGAGAGGCCTGGCAACTCATTCAAGGAGGGATACACCCAAAAGCTCTATTATCGCTTGGCTGGAGGTACGGGACATTAAAAATCCTGTGGCAGAGGATTCCCGGACGCATCCTAAAGTTCACCAGGTCTGTGGCAGAGACTCAAGTTCACCAGGTCTGTGGCAGAGACCCAAGTTCACTGTGTCTGTGGCAGAGACCTTCTTTCACCGATAGCAGTTTGTGGCAGAAACTGTCTAAAATATGATCACTGCATCATTCCGGTTGCTAGGACCATGAGAGGGAACTATCCGGGTGAGCAATACCCACTCAGGCTTGAGTGGTGAATATACTGACTGTTTGCATCTATTGTACCGCGTGCCTGAACCTTCCCCTACTTCTCTCGTTTCACACTTTCTCTCAAGTTCTGCAGCAAAAGAAAATAAAGCCTTATTCTTGAGGTTTTACATCTGTGTGGACATTGACTTTTCTGAAACTCTTTATCCTGACAACGGAAGCCATGGAGGTAGTTTGCATGACCCAAAATTAATCAGCAGCTCCTTCGGGGGTCAGTGCTACATTAGTATAAACTATACATATATTTTTCTATTAAATAACATTTCTAATCATATGGAGTTAAGAACAAGAAATCCTCTTTTACATCTGAACTCGCAGAGTTTCCTTTCACTGTAAGGGGGGACTCTGCAGAGTCTGATGTAAGGGAGAACTCTGGGGTCTCTAACATAAGGGATGCTCTGGAAACCCTGAGTTAAGGGGGAACACTGAGAACTCTGATGTACGGAGAGGACTCTGATGTAAGGGGGAAACACTGTGGCCTCTGGTGTAAAGGGGACCTCTGATGTAAGGGGTGCTCTGAGAACCCTGATTTGCCTTAGTGAACTTACTCAGAGGCAGGAGACAGAAGGGGGAAACTTCAGTCACAGAAAGGGATGGATAGTAGACTTGTGCACAAAGGAAAAATTCGTTCCGTTTCGGTTCGTTTCTTTCCGGTCCTGTTGATTCGTAATCATTCGTAATTTTGCTAGACGGGATTTTTCGTGTTCGGACTCATTCGTATTTTTGCAAGCGACATTTTTCGTTGAATTTTTTGTTGCTTTATAATTCGTACTTTCGGTAGAGTACGTTGTTTTTCGTTGATTCTGGACACAACTCCTACTTTCGTAACTTTTTTTGGGTTCGTTGATTCGTAATTTTCCGTGTCTCTCTCACAACGACGCTGCCTATTATGCCTAATGTGCTTCGAATGGATTTGTACTTTTCTAAATACATAGCGGTTATTTGTAACAATTCGAAATCTCGTATTTTACTTTTGTTTTTTTCATGTGGCTATAGCCTCCGCCCCTGTACACCATTTTGAGAGGGAGTTCAGCACGGTGAGGGAGAAGCAGAGAGCAGAGCAGAGTGAGTGTTATTGTGCTTCGAATGGATTCGAAATCTCGTATTTTTCTTTTGTTTTTTCATGCGGCTATAGCCTCCGCCCCTGTACACCATTTTGAGAGGAAGTTCAGCACGGTGAGGGAGAAGCAGAGAGCAGAGTGAGTGTTATTGTGCTTCGTATGGATTCGTACATTCGTAACTTTTTTCATAACGAATTATGCCGAAGACCTTCGGGCATTCGCTATTTTGCGGTATAATTTATTTCGGATTCGGTTTTATTCGTAATTGCTCTGTTCGGAAATTCGAATGCTTCCGAATGTCCGAAAGTTGCTAAATTCGGACGAATTTCGATTCGTTACGAAACAAATTGCACAAGCCTAATGGATAGTAAGCTCACTCACCCCTTGGCAGTCAGCACCTCTCATCCAGATGTATCTGAGGCTGCTGGACTTCAAATTTCCGGCCCCAACTTTCCTTTTCTAAGGCACAGCGCCGGGGATTGGAGTGTGGGCAGACACAGAGGGGTAGGGGTTGGGGGAAGAGGTGCAGCTCAAGCCCTCTTTCCTCTCCTGTCTTTGTGTGTGTTTGGGGGGGGGGGATTGATAGTGCTGCTTTGGGCAGTGTGAAAGAGTGTATCAGACACCCTCAGCTTAGACAACTGCAGCCAGCAACCCTGCTGGGAAGCCATAGTCCAGTCTAAATAATGTGTCCAGGTTTCAGGCAGTCTGAAACCCGGACACATGATTCCAAACCGGAACTGTTCAGGTGAATCCTGGACAGGTGGCAACCCTAGGAGCAAGGGGATGACAAAGGAGCATGAGGGGACCAGAGGAACAGGGGGGGAGCAGAGGAGCAGGGGGGAATGAGAGAAGCATGGAGAGGACCAGAGGATCACAGGGGGAAGGGACAGACAACTGACTCAACAGCTACAGCCTGTGATTTTCCTACTTTCTGCCTAATCCACGTCTATTGTATCAGTTGCCCTGCTTGCATTATTTCTTTCACACGGGCAGGCGAACTTCGCCAGCAGATTTGCCTGCTCGGCATGGGATCTCTCCGCCGATCTCTGCTGAGCAGGCGGATGACAGGTCTGTGTCCACTCCACCTATACAGAGCAGACACAAACACAGCCCACTTTCCTCTATGACTAGTCGGATGTAAATGACAAAAAGGGAGGGGCACCTCTGGGTGTAGAAGTATAACCAATTTATTGAGCACAAACAGTAGGCAACTCACATTTAGGAGGTTAAAAAAGACATCTGGTAAGTCCTAACAGAGTGAGAAGGGGAAGGTTTCATCAGTGGATGGTCCGATCCTGCTTGGGGAGCGCTGTGTTTCCTCGTTCGCCACTCTCTTCTACACCGTGGATGTAAACAGCCGGCCGCGGTGGGGAAGGGCTCAAAATGAGGCCTGGAATGCTGGTGGTACAGAGGCAAGGATGGATGACGTCACTGACATGCAACGCGTTTCCTGAGCACATGCACTGTGGATAACACAGCAGCCGCGCTCCTTTTTCAAGCTGGATGATGGAACTACAAGGGGCAGCCTTATACAATGTGCACAGGGGAGGGGCCTGTCCAAATATGCTTTGCAAGTACCGTATATACTCGAGTATAAGCCAAGTTTTTCAGGCCTTTTTTTGGGCTAAAAGTCCCCCCCCCCGGCTTATACTCGAGTCATGTTGCTAGTCAGGTTACTTACTTGAGTCCAGCAGTCATCTCCGGTGTGTGTGGGGTCTCCGTATCCCGGCCCGCAGCTAGCACCCGCTCGCCTGTGTATTCCTGCTCCTGTCCTGGTTTGAATTCATAGCAGAGACGCTGACGTTACTCCCGCCCATGACGCTGACGCCGTGCGCTACGATTGGCTGCTGGGACTACCATGTCCTAGCAGCCAGTGACATTATTGGCGCTGCACCTCCAGGCGTCCTGCCGATTAATGTCCCCACCTCAACAAAGCTATGAATTACTGGTTCCCGCCCGCTGTGTGTATTAAAGATCCTCCTGCAGTGGGCGGGAGCCAGGAGATGAAAGAGAGCTCTAATAAGGCAAGCAGTATAGTGATACATAAATGATGTTTGCACACTGATGGGGACACTCTGATTTTTCAGTGATGGGGACACTCTGATTTTTCAGTGATGGGGACACTCAGTGAAAAACCAGCGTGTCTCCATCAGTGAAAAATCAGCGTGTCCCCATCAGTGAAAAATCAGCGTGTCCCCATCAGTGAAAAATCAGCGTGTCCCCATCAGTGAAAAATCAGCGTGTCCCCATCAGTGAAAACTATTTTTAGTTTTGAAATTTACCGTACCAGTAGCTGCTGCATTTCCCCCCCTAGGCTTAAACTCAAGTCAATAAGTTTTCCCAGTTTTTTGTGGTAAAATTCGGTGCCTCGGCTTATACTCGGGTCGGCTTATACTCGAGTATATACGGTACTTAGAAATCAAAAAAAAAATCAATAAAAATTTCTAAATGTCTCTGGCTTGTATTTATAGGTGATAAGCAGTAATAAATTAGATTAACATACCAGATGACCAGCATAATATATACACATATAAAAATCATGAACATAGAGTTTAAACATTAAAAACTAAGAATGTAATATTGTCATTATTATTAGAACTTCAGCAGCAGTGTATATGAAGTAGAGGGGAGTGGAGGGATAAAGGGAGGGGGCACGGAGTAGGGGGAAGAAATATATATGAGGTAACAGTGGTATTCAAAAATAGTATTCAAAAGTCCTTACACTGGAGGTAATCCTCTGTAAGGTTATCAATTATAATTCAACATCAAATTACCACAGAACCAATATTATGAAAATCAATTATAATTAACAAAAAAATTTATTGATTATTGAGTCAGTCCGAAATTAGTTGACCCACCCACGTTAAATCAATATTCATACTAAATGGCCTTGGGACATTTAATTATGAGAAAATAATTAATAAAATCAATTCTAAAGAGACAATCAATCAACAATTAATTAGTGTAGAAAATGTATTAATTGATTAAAATTAATAATAAAAAAAATAGTGATGAATGAAAAATGTATTAAAGAATATAAAAATTATTAAAGTAATAAAAAAATCATCATTAGCAGCACCTTAAACATTTAAAAAAAATTGAATTGAAATGTATAGTGAAATGTTTTACTGTTATTACATGTGTATGTGCAGTGCCGGCCCAAGACATTGTGCTGCCTGGTACCAAGAATTAAATGCTGCCCCCCCACCCCCCCAAAAAAATCACGCCCACCAAATACCCCACATTCATTATTTTATATCATGATAACTAAAGTGGACCTGTCATGGCTCTATACATGTAAAGGAGTATAAAAGGACCTATGCGTGTCTGGTGGCCGCGATCGCTCCAGAAAGCCAGAACGGGGATCTGTTAATGTAAACAGACAGATCCCTATTCTGACAGGGGAGGAGAGACAGATCTTCTCTTCCTAGTGATTAGGAACAGAGATCTCTCTCCTCCTACAGTCAGTCCCACCCCCCCCCCCAGTTAGAAATACCTCCCAGGGAACACATTTAACCCCTTTCCTGCCAGTGACATTTACACAGTAATCAGTGCATTTTTATAGCACAGATCGCTGTATAAATGTCACTGATCCCAAAAAAGTGTCAAAAGTGTCTGATCTCTCCACCGCAATGTCACAGACTAGCTAAAAATCGCAGATCACCAGACCCCGCTACACTAGTAAAAAAATAATAATAATAATAAAAATGCCATAAATCTATCCTCTATTTTGTAGACGGTATAACTTTTACGCAAACTAATCAATATACACATTGCATTTTTTTTACCAAACATATGTAGAAGAATACATATCGACCTAAACTGATCAAGAAATTTTTATTTTTATTTTATTATTCTCCACTAGACCCTAGTCTCTTTATTGGCTACAGCCCTTAACCCTTCACGGATTTGCTTTTGGAATTAACTCTTCACGGACTAAGTTGTGTTCTTTTTGGACTCTGCATTAGTTTTCTTTTTAATTAATTTTTCATGTATTAATTTTTCACATTTCAAGGTTTAACATTTATTTCACACATGGTTTTAACCACATAGCGCTGCACATTTTCTTTCTCGTACATCACGGGACACAGAGCGACATAGTCATTACTAATGGGTTATATAGTTACCGTCAGGTGCTGGCACTGGCAACTTCCAAAACCGGAAGTACCCTCCCCTATATAAGCCCCTCCCATCCGGGAGCACCTCAGTTTTTTGCCAGTGTCTAAGGTGTTGGCCAAGAAGAAACATGTGTTTTTCACTGAGCTTGCGTACAGGTTCTTTTGGGCCTCAGTAAGCTATTCCGGATCCGACCAAAAAAGCTTCATAGCTAAACGGTCGGTACCCGGGCCTTGCAGAGAAGAGCAAGGTTCTGCCTGTAATGCTTCTCTTAGGAGAGCTGGACCCTGGGATCCAGAGCTCTGGTCATACCCACGACCAAGATGTTTTCTGTGCAGGGTGCTATACAGGTCCAGGGGAGTGGAATCCTTGGGAACCCGGTCCCTGAAGGTTTGATTACAATGCCTGCCGTGATAGGTGAAGTTTGGGCTTTTGTGGACCAAACAAAGTCCTGCGGCGGGGAACAGGTAAGTGGGGGCCCCCAGGAACTTGGTTCTATTGGGGGACCCCCAAGCCTAATTTGTCTTTCTGTCTGTTACCTAACGATATTCCCGCTAATATCTGTGCATGCCTGTAACTACTAAAAAAATTTAATAATTTTTAATGGTGGTCAAGAAAAAAAAAAAAAAAAAAAGAATGTTTTTTTATATATGTTTAGTATATTAAACTGCGGTACCTGTGTTTGTCCACTAGAGGCCGCTGTGGAATGTTTTTCTTGTCATATGGACTAGTTTCTTCTCAGAGAGCAAAGTCCAGGCAGCTGGTGAGTTCTCCTACAGGAAACTGTTTCCTCTGCCATGTTGCAGTGTTCGTCTATCCCCCGGCCTGCGGCAAAGGGGGCCCTGGCTCCTGTCCCTGGTTTCCATGTTTGAAAATTAGCGCCGAGGCGCACGTGGCCGCGCGCGTGCGCGTGCACGCGCCTCTATATATAGAGGTGGCCGGAAAAAGGGGCGGGGCCTGGGGGATGACGCTCTGTGCGCGCCGCAGCGCTTCTGCGCATGTGCGGGCGTCCCAGCAGGTTTTTAAAAAGCCACATTATTGCAGTAAGCTGGCTATGAAGTACAGAGACAGAGCTGGCAACATTTAAAGGCATACAGCAAGCGGTTGATACAGGCATCCCCTAGAAAGGCACATTAGTAGACACCAACTGTGATATAGCAGCAATTGTGCTAGACTATTCTCAGTAAAAGTGGTGTATTACGGCTGGAATACCTCAGCTTTAGGCTTAGGAATATGCCGTCCAGTAGCTCCGGAACTGAATCTTCCAGGAAGCGAAGGGGGTCTCATCGGGCTCTGAGGATCTTGGGCATACTCCTGCTGCACCAGTCTCCCCTGAAGTTCAGAGGTAAGTGACCGTAGAGACCCCGCAGGGGTACTTGGTACTGTGGCTGTCCTCAGTCACCTGCTCCTGTGTATGTAACAGAGGAGGTTTTTTCCTCAGCTCTGGGAGGATTAGAGAGAGATTGTCAAAATTTATCGCTGCCTCCCTGTCAGGGAAAGCACGCCCGATCTCCGTCTCCTCCTTCAGAGTGCCTGTTAGCAGAGCAACAGTCCCATACAGGGATCGACCTGCCTGAAGGGGATCAGGATAAGGTTGATTCTGTTATAGAGGAATCAACAGTGGGGGAACCCTTTCTCAGCATCTCAAGCTGAAAGATTATGGGTTCAGTCTCTGACTAACATGGTCCGATCAGCATTTAAAAATGCACCTTGCGGAACCATCAACCACTACTGTATCCTCGTTGGGGTCGCTAGAAGCCCCCAGACTGTTTGTTCTTTTCCACTTCACCCTTTACTGAAAGGGCTCATTTACCAGGATTGGGAACGTCCTGAGAAAATATTTATTCCCCCAAGAGATTTCCGGTGGTCTATCCCATGGAGGATAAGTTCATCAAAAAAAAAAAAAATGGAAGGTCCCTACAGTGGACGCAGCCATCTCTTGTATGTATAAATCACTGACATGTCCAGTGGATAATGTCCAAATGTTCAAGAACCCAATAGATAAAAGATTGGAGTCCTTATGAAAATCTGCTTGGTGATACAACCAGCAGTAGCAGCTATTGGGGTCTGCTAAGCAGTGAAGGATCAGTTGAAACAGGTCTTGAGGGACTTGACAGATCAGCAGGCTTTGCCCTAGCTGATCTACCTAGAGCCTTAGGCTTTGCGGTTGACGCCATAGAGGATTCAGTCCATCAGGCCTCCCGCCTTACGCTGTCTATAGTACATATGCGTAGGCTCCTATGGCTCAGAAACTGGTCTGCTGAAGCTCCCTGTAAAGAATGGCTGGTTAGCGTCCCATTTCATGGTGAACGCTTATTCAGGGAAAACCTGGACAAATATATCCAGAAAATTTCCAGCGGTAAAAATACGCTCTTGCCGGTTAAAAGCAGAGTTAGAGGTCCCTCTTTAAGAGGCCTGCTTCTCCAGTCCCTGGGGCATCGGCTGTGTAACAGTTCCGACGGCCTCCTCGGTCAAATCCCGGGGGTAAAAAACAGGGACAGTAGCAGGGTAATGAGAAACCCTGGGTCAGGGGAGGTACAAAACCTCCCCCAAAGTTAAAATCATTGAAGCCCCCACTCAGTCGGGTGGGGGGAGGACTCCAGTTGTTCGCAAAGAGACCTGGCGGGACACGATCAAGACAGATAGGTGCTCTCCGCAGTAGGTTTGGGATACAGTTTGGAGTTAAAAGACTCTCCTCCTTCCCATTTTTGAGGTCAAACGTGCCAAGGGATCCCCGGAAGAGAGAGTCCCTCCTGTTGGCACTAGAACAACTATTGCTCCAAGGAGTAATTATGGAGGTTCCCCTGGAAGAATGAGGGTTCGGGTTTTACTCAAACCTCTTTACAGTCCCGAAGCAAACGCGGACGGGAGGCCCATATTAATTCTAAAAGGGCTATACAAATTCCTGTATATCAGGACTTTCCGATGGAGTCGATCCGATCGGTGGCCACTGCCCTACAAGGGGAGGATTGGTTAGCCACGATCGACATCAAAGATGCTTATTTGCACATTCCCATCTTTCCAGTCCACCAAAAATTTCTACGCTTTGCAGTAGAAGGGCGCCATTTTCAGTTCAGAGCCTTACCCTTCGGTCTGGCCACAGCACCAAGAGTGTTCACAAAAATTCTGGCCCCATTATTGGCCAATCTAAGAACACGAGGTGTAACGATAATGGCATATCTAGATGACTTGTTGCTGATAGACCACTCAGTGGAAAAACTAGAAGTGGTTGTTCACGAGACAATCAAGTATCTGGAATATCACGGTTGGATTATCAACCGAGACAAGTCAGCCCTAAAACCAGTCAAAAGTCTGGAATACTTGGGGCTAAGGCTGGATTCAGACCAGAGAAAAATTTTCTTGTCTCGAGAAAAGGGGTCGTCTTTGAGAGATTTGATCCACTTAGTGGGTTCAAAAAGACAGCCATCCATACGCCTGTGCATGAGGCTGCTGGGAAAAATGGTGGCATCATTCGAAGCAGTACTCTACGGTCAATTCCATTCAAGGAAGTTGCAAAGGGCCATACTGTCAGCCTGGAACAAAAAAGTTCAGGCTCTGGACGTACCAATGTCCTTGTCCCCTTCCGTTCGCAGAAGCCTCCGTTGGTGGTTGGTTCCCCGGAATCTGGAAAGAGGGAAATCCTTCAGTCCGATTTCTTGGAAGGTGGTCACTACAGATGCCAGCCTTTTAGGCTGGGGAGCAGTACTGGAGCAATGGTCTCTCCAGGGCAGATGGTCGGATGCGGAAAAGGCCCTGCCCATCAATCTCTTAGAGATACGAGCAGCCCGGTATGCCCTAGTAGCATGGACATCCAAACTCCAAGGGTCCCCTGTCAGAGTTCAGTCAGACAATGCCACAGCAGTGGCATATATCAATCGTCAGGGGGGCACCAGGAGTCGTGCAGCCCAAAGGGAAGTAAATTACATCCTGAGATGGGCAGAAAGATATGTCCCAGCCATATCTGCGGTATTCATTCCAGGGGTGGAGAATTGGAAGGCGGACTTTCTAAGTCGCCAACAATTATGCCCAGGGGAATGGTCCCTTCATCCCGAGGTTTTCCGGACAATATGTCAGCGGTGGGGAACACCGGATGTAGATCTGCTAGCATCCAGGTTCAACACGAAAGTGGACAGGTTTGTCTCTTGGACAAGGGATCCCCTAGCGTGCGGCTCGGATGCCCTAGTGTTCCCTTGGGATCAGTTCAAGCTGATATATGCATTCCCACCGCCACAATTGTAACCTCGATTACTCCGCAGAATCAGGTTAGAAAAGAAACCAGTGATTCTGGTGGCTCCAGCGTGGCCCCGAAGAGCATGGTACGCGGAGATTGTAAAAATGTCTGTGGGGAGTCCTTGGACCCTCCCACATCGTCCGGACCTGCTTTCGCAGGGACCGATATACCACCCTTCCTTACCAGCCCTAGGTTTGACGGCCTGGCTATTGAAGCCCACATTCTAAAAAGGAGAGGGCTCTCTAATGCTGTGGTGTCTACCATGATCAATGCCAGGAAACCGGTATCCAGGCAGATCTACTATAGAATCTGGAAGGCGTACATCGCCTGGTGTGAGGCCAGGAAATGGCATCCACGTAAATACGTAATAGGTAGAATTCTGGACTTCCTACAATGGGCTGTAGATAGGAAGCTTGCCTTGAGTACTATCAAAGGTCAGATTTCGGCCTTGTCAATATTTTTTCAAAGGCCCTTGGCTTCGCATTCACTAGTCAAAGCCTTTATACAAGGAGTGATGCGTATTAGTCCTCCGGTTAATATTCCCATATGTCCATGGGATCTAAACTTGGTTCTGTCGGTTCTACAGAAACAACCATTTGAACCATTACAGCATATTTCCTTAGTGCTTCTCACCAGGAAATTGATTTTTCTAGTAGCCATTTGTTCGGCTAAAAGAGTATCGGAATTAGCAGCTATGTCCTGTAAGGAGCCATATCTGGTTATCCATAAGGACAGAGTAGTGTTACGTCCTCATCCAGCCTTTCTTCCTAAGGTGGTATCGAGTTTTCATTTGAACCAAGATGTGGTTCTTCCTTCTTTTTTCCCCAAGCCTACTTCGGTAGAGGAAAAGTTATTGCATTCTTTGGATGTAGTAAGAGCAGTTAAAGCTTATCTAAAAGCCACTGCTCAGATTCGCAGAACGGATACTTTGTTTATTCTGCCGGAAGGCCCCAGAAAGGGTCAGGCAGCGTCAAAATCTACTTTAGCCAAGTGGATTCGACAGGTCATAATACAAGCCTATAGCTTGAGAAGTAGACCGCCTCCGTTCAAAGTTAGGGCGCACTCCACGAGAGCAGTTGGAACTTCATGGGCAGTGCATCACCAGGCCTCCCTGGCTCAAGTCTGTAAGGCCGCAACATGGTCTTCAGTACACACGTTTACTAGGTTCTACCAGGTGGACGTTAGAAGTCAGGAGGATGTCGCCTTTGGGCGCAGTGTGTTGCAGGCCGCAAAAGATCCTCATGTCTGATAGCGCTCAGCTTATATATGGTGTATCCCCCCCCTCATTTGGCATTGCTTTAGGACATCCCATTAGTAATGACTATGTCGCTCTGTGTCCCGTGATGTACGAGAAAGAAAATAGGATTTTTATAACAGCTTACCTGTAAAATCCTTTTCTTGGAGTACATCACGGGACACAGAGCTCCCGCCCCTCTTTGGGGACACTTATTGCTTTGCTACAAAACTGAGGTGCTCCCGGATGGGAGGGGCTTATATAGGGGAGGGTACTTCCGGTTTTGGAAGTTGCCAGTGCCAGCACCTGACGGTAACTATATAACCCATTAGTAATGACTATGTCGCTCTGTGTCCCGTGATGTACTCCAAGAAAAGGATTTTACAGGTAAGCTGTTATAAAAATCCTATTTTTTGAACACATGTGACCTATCTGACCCCTACACTGACCCCCTGACACACCTACGTGACACATGCACTGATCCACCTGACTCCTACTTCCTGCACTACTCACATAACACTGACCTACCTGACCTACATGACCATTACCCTGACCCCTACACTGACCCCTACCTCACTCCTACTTCCTGCACTACTCACATTACACTGGCCTACATGACCATTACCCTGACCCCTACACTGACCCCTACACTGACCCTTACACTGACCTACCTGACACCTACACTGACCTACCTGACACCTACCTCACTCCTACTTCCTGCACTACTCACATTACACTGACCTGACAGCAACACTGACTATTACACTGACTGACACATACACTGACCCACCGACCTTACACCTACACTGACCTACTACACAGACCCACCTGACTCCTACAGTAGGAGTCCTACTTCCTGCACTACTCACACCCGACCCCCTCCCCACAGCTCGGTGCGAATCCATCCTTTGAGTCCTCCTTACCTTTGTCTGCTCTTCACCAGGACTCTCCTCAGGACCTCAGCACTGGATGTGCAGAACTGCTTCGGCGTCCCAACTTCCCGCCAGCGCCATCCACCCGCAGCCCGCTCCATGGTGTCAGACGCTGCACGCCTGCACCTCCATGATCCCATCTCCACCGCGCCGTAACAAAGCAGAGGGACAGGCGGAGGGGAAGACAGCTCACACTTCCAGTGCTTATCTCCCGCCACCATGTTCGTGTTTCCCGGCGCACTGTGATTGGGCGTATGGCGGTCATGTGCGGAGGCGGGACTTCTAGAGCGATCGCTGACAGGCCAGCCCCACGCCGCACATGACCCCCATTCGTCCAATCACAGGGCGCCGGACACTAAACATGGTGGGGACACAGGAAAGGAAAATTAGTAGGAGACACGGAATGTCGCTGGCTGACGGGCGGCAATTTGCCGCCCCCCTTAAAGTGCCGCCTGGGACCGGGGTACCATCGGGTCCCATGGTAGGGCCGGCCCTGTGTATGTGTATGAATCACAAGTAGTGGATTGGATGAATACTAGCATCCGAATAATGACTGGAAAAAATGGTTAGACCTAGACTATTTGTCACCAATACTCACTAGTGTAGCGGGTATTTGAATTTAGGGGAAGCATCTGGTAGGTAGTGTAACCCAGATGCACTGATTGTTAGGGAATCTGGGACCATTTTATGGTTCTTGGAGGACTCTGGTGGTGTGAGGTTCCCTGCGGCCTGCAGGAGGCGCTGTTGCCCTGGGCCGGAGTTGAACCCTCACCACAAGACTGCATCTCTTTTTGTCCTTTCCTGGCGCTTGTACGGCAGGGCGGGGAACCGCAAAGGGAGAGGAGATAAAAGGGGCGGACGCCCTGAACACGGGGTTCAGAGTCGGAGGACGCGGCTGCGCCCAGGCACCTTCAGCCTGGGTGCTGGCGTTCCGGAGTTCCGGGCCCAGGTGCCCTTGACCTGGCCGGAGCGGGTGATGGAGTCCATCCCAGGCACCTTTAGCCTGGGGTGAGGTACTACTGAGGAGGCCTGGGACCCAGTACCTTCGACTGGGTTCCGCGAGGGTGGAGGAGCCCGAGGGGCCCTAAGGTGTTGGGTGCCCGAATCTGAGATGAGGAGGCCGGGGAGTGTAACCCTTCCGAACAGCCCAGTGCAGCATTGCCGGTGACGGCGGGGCCTCCGCTAACTCTCTCGGAAGGATGTCTTCCCTCTGATAGGGGCCGCAGCCACAAGAAGGTAACTCCTGTTTCATGTTCATTAGAGTTGCTAGTAGAGACTCGAAGAGGAAAGAAGTACATTTTTCAGCCACTGTGCGCCATAACCGTTGGTGATATCTCAGCGGTTTAGCTTGATTAAGGATTGTGCCTTGACCTACTCCCCACCTATACTGAACTGTTCTTTGGTCACAACCTGTCTGTGCTGAGTGACGATTTATTTGCTGCTAAGGAATAAATAAGAGTTGGACCTTTTCAGTGGTGTGAAACTCCGGTTACTGGGAGCAAAGGGGGGGGGGTCATATCAAGGAAAGACTTGACCCTGGGTTATACACACGACCCGATGGTAAAAATACATTCGGGCCTTCACCTCTATCCAGAAGAGGACATGGGCCATGGTGGATCTCATCCCTCCTCCCAGGTTCCCCTAGACAAGACAGCAAGCCGATAAGAAGAAAGGGTGATAGGGGTGGGCCCCGCTACACGTGGGGGCATCGTGTCCGGGATGTGTGTTATACCGTCTGAATTTGAACTTTGCTGCCCGGAGGAGTTCCGAGTAGGTCGGCCATATTGGCCAACGTGCCACGAGGCACACCATAGCTGCGCAGTTCGTGGGCGGGGAGAAGAGAAAACCTGCGAACAAATACAGAGTATGGGAGGAGTCTGGCCATGTCGAAGGACACACGTGGAGATTCCGGCGCGAGTTGGTCAGTGTGCAATGGAGCAGCAGACAGTCAGGATGACCTCAAATATTCCGTGGATTTCTGTTCCTTCTAGAGCGGAGATGACTTCCTTTGCTGCTCCGATTATGGACACAGGAATAAGGCTAAGGCCCCGAGGACGTTTGGCTCTGTACACATGCAGAGACATAGAGGCCCTCGGTGTGATTTGTCCCGGCTGTTCGGGACTGGTGGTCCACTTGAAGCCGTTCGGGCGATGTGAGGCTTGCAAGAAATTCCTTTTTGAGGTGGAGCCATCCACAGAAAGGCCTCGCGCCTACCAGCCCAACTACTTCACAAGTAATGCCACTCCGGAGGGAGAGATTGAAGCCTATGTGGGTATTCCTGTGCGCACTGACCAGGGCGAAGTGACGGCCCCAGCGGAGACTAAGAGAGAGAAATCGGAGGATGCTGCCTCGGTCACCACAAGCTCCCTGCTCCCACCACCGAAGAGGAAAGTTGGCCTGGTGATGGCATCCTTTGGTCGTGGAAGAGCTTCGCCCCGCTGCTTGCCTGGCCTGGATGGATCCGGAGGGAAGAGCCCTGGACGTCCCTGTTCTACAAAAGGTCCAGGTGAGCCAGGGGTTCAGACTGTGTGTGTGGTTGGAGGTGTCGGCAGCCCACAGTCGGTGGGAGCCATTCAGAGGAGTGATTCCGTGTCTACTGGGAATTACTTGCCCGCGGAGTTCTGTGACACCTCCGACCTGGAGTCATTATCTGATGCCGGTGATGACAGGGAGATAGATGAGATCTTCCACAAGAAGGGATGGGACAAGATGCCGCTACCCTCTTCCCGTGCAACAAGGGACCCACCCATGTCCATTGGGGATAGTACACCCCGGGTGGAGGCCTCGGAGCCTAGGGAGCAATCTGGTCCCCTGCCTACCCTTTCACTTCCTGAACCAACAGATGTTTTACCTGCTCCTGTTGTGGGAGTGCAAAGTGCATCACTGCGGGCTCCTAAGCCCATATCTACTGAGGTAGTGAAAGTACCTCATCATCCGGAATCCATTGTTCTGCCTCGAGAGGGAGACCGTGCCACAATGCCACCTTTGTCAAGGCTGCAGCGTCTCTTTTGCCAGAAAGTTGCCTGTGAATATGGGTGGGAATACCCGTACTTACCCCGAGAATTGCTCTATGAGGTGGAAGTTTTTCGTCAGCGGTGGTACAATGATTTCGTCTGGACAAAGCTTAAGGTACCTCACGCACGCCGATACCTCTCGTGTTCCCCTACAGTTACCAGAAAATTCAAGGACTGTAAGGCGGAGTGGATGTTAGGAAGGCACATTCATGCTGATAGGGTGATTATCTGTCGGAAGGATGGAAAGAACATTGAGTATAATGTGGAGGCCTTTGACAAGCATTTAAAGCCTTTGTTCCTGCCGCACCCAAAGTTCTACTTATAGGAGGAAAAGACTCCTTTACATTTCTTTTATTGCTGAAATACAGGGACAGTGCTCTAACTTTTTTTTTTTTGGGATGTTTTACTCTTTGGAGAGATGGGAGCTGTTATTGTCATTGTTTTCCCTCCTTCTCCTCCCATCAAGGAAAATAAATCAGTGACTTTGGGGCATAGCCAGTATAGGGTCACAGCACAGAGAAGTAAAAGTTCATCTGACAAGTGCCTTTACCGTGGCATTGCTACCAGGTGGCGGTGTTGCGCAATGATTGTTTGTTTTACACTCTGCACTATACTTATTGGAGCGAATGGGTTTCTTTACGGATAGACCCATTCCTTCCAAGAAAACACATACATTATGTTAGGGTGTGTTTCTTTGTTTTTCTTCTTTTCTTCCCCTCTGCAGGAGATTCATCTATCAAGGCTGCTGAGAATGGGGTGGTTCTTAGATAGCAGAAAGGGGGGGGGAATGTTAATGTGTAAGATATTTAAGTTTAAAATAAAAAAAAAGAGGTCCATTGTTTGTATTCTTGTTTTTCCTTTCCCATTCTAGGTCCTGGCACAATCCATGGCTAAGTTTGTAGGGCTTGGTTCTACGTGTAGTTTGGTCTCTGGGTTGAATTCATGTTACCACTCTTTGGGAGACATGGGTTTGCACCAGACACTGGGGACCAGTGTCAAATCACCAGGGGGAGAGTGTAGCGGGTATTTGAATTTAGGGGAAGCATCTGGGTGGTAGTATAACCCAGATGCACTGATTGTTAGGGAATCTGGGACCATTTTATGGTTCTTAGAGGACTCTGGTGGTGTGAGGTTCCCTGTGGCCTGCAGAAGGCGCTGTTGCCCTGGGCCGGAGTTGAACCCTCACCACAAGACTGCATCTCTTTTTGTCCTTTCCTGGCGCTTGTACGGCAGGGCGGGGAACCTGCTGTGACGCAAAGGGAGAGGAGATAAAAGGGGCGGACGCCCTGAACACGGGGTTCAGAGTCGGAGGAACGCGGCTGCGCCCAGGCACCTTCGGCCTGGGTGCTGGCGTTCCGGAGTTCCGGGCCCAGGTGCCCTTGACCTGGCCGTAGCGGGTGATGGAGTCCATCCCAGGCACCTTTAGCCTGGGGTGAGGTACTACTGAGGAGGCCTGGGACCCAGTACCTTCGACTGGGTTCCGCGAGGGTGGAGGAGTCCGAGGGGCCCTAAGCAGGGATGAGCCGAACACCCCCCTGTTTGGTTTGCACCAGAACGTGCGAACAGACAGAATGTTCGCGTGAACTTTAGAACCCTATTAAATACAATGGACTCGAACGTTCAAAATCTAAAGTGCTAATTATAAAGGCTGGGTTATACACACGACCCGATGGTAAAAATACATTCAGGCCTTCACCTCTATCCAGAAGAGGACATGGGCCGTGGTGGATCTCATCCCTCCTCCCAGGTTCCCCTAGACAAGACAGCAAGCCGATAAGAAGAAAGGGTGAGAGGGGTGGGCCCCGCTACACTTACAAATACCTGTCACCCCCAAAGGAAGACCAAACCTGTCTACATACATACAGATGCATACAAATATACACATGGGCCTATATGGACATATGCCCATATACGTGCCTCTAGGTAAAGTATCAGATGTTGCCCATGCTAAAGGACAGTGGCAATCTCGATCCCTTCATTTATACCTCCTGGCGAGAGAACATCCAGACAATATATCCAGTATGTTTCTCTCGTACACAATTTTTTGAACCGTTCCGCTGCAGGAGGGATCTGGGGATCTGCTGATGACCCATACTTGAAGTCCCTTGGTGGACTTGTGATGGACATTAGCAAAATGTCGTGGGACACTGTGTGGGTCCTCACGGGTCCTCACCCACCTCAATGAATCGTCCATGCTCACCGAATCTCTGCCTCAAAGGTCGAATGGTTCGGCCCACATAGATGAAACCACAGGGGCAGGTGAGACCGTAAACCACAAAGTCGGATGAGCAATTGTAGAAGTCTTTCAGATGATATGTTTTACCTTTAGTACAAAGGGACTTCTGGCCATGTTGTACGAAATTACAAGTTTTGCACAGTGCCTTACGACATTGGTACATGCCCACCAATGGAATAAATACTGGCGCAGATGGTGAAGTGATGGTAGATTTGAATTTGCTGGGGGCAATTTTGTTTTTCAGATTCTGTGCTTTTCGATATGTGACCCTAGGGTGTACAGGGAGAATGGTTTTTAGGTGTAGGTCTTGTAACAGAATATTCCAATGATTGGAATATGTTCTCCATTTTTTTTATATTGGGAATGGAATGTGGTGATAAATCTGGTGGAATGGTCGCCAGATTTGGGGGTAGGTTTGGAGTGTTTACCTTCCAAGTAGGTGCCCCGTGCACATTGTATAAGGCTGCCCCTTGTAGTTTCATCATCCAGCTTGGAAAAGGAACGCGGCTGCCGTGTCATCCGCAGTTCGCATGCTCAGAAAACGCGTCGCATGGCAGTGACGTTATCCATCCTCGCCTCTGTACCACCAGCGTTCCAGGCCTCATTTTGAGCCCTTCCCCACCGCGGCCGGTGTCCTGCCGAGAATTGCCCCCCAGCGGATTCTGCCCACTCTGTACTACGCAGGCGCGGCGCTTGCCTCCGAAAATAGCCGAACATGTACAGCTGAGAGTCAGCTCTAGATGGCGCCTGCGCACACCAAATTGTGCAACGCTTCTGACATCCAGGCTCTTTCTTTACCATCCCCGTGGACATGGAGGATGTTAAAAAAAAGAGCCAGGAGGCCGTCCGAGCGAAGCGAGGACGTGAGGCCGACTGGCCACTTACAGCTAGGTCCACGCAGGCGCTGTCCAGATCTGACTCTCAGCTCTACATATATTTGTTTTTTTTCGGAAGCTCATTCACGTTCGTACTGCGCAAGCGCCGCGCCTGCACAGTACAGGTGGGGGCAGAATCCGCCGGAGGGACGTTTCTCTGCAGAACACCGGCTGTTTACATAAGCGGTGTAGAAGAGAGCAGTGAACGAGAAAACACAGCGCTCCCCACGCAGGATCGGACAGTCCAGTGATGAAACCTTCCCCTTCTCACTCTGTTACCAGATGCCTTTTTTAACCACTTCCCGCCCAAGGACGTCATATGACATCCTGGACTTTCAGTGGGGATATCTGAATGATGCCTGCAGCTACAGGCATCATTCAGATATCCATCTGTTCAGCCGGCGATTCTGTGCACCATAAGAATGATCATAGCGGCGATTCCGCGGCTTGATCATTTTAAAAGGCGGCAGGAGGGGGGGCATGCCCCCCCTCCCGCCGCCATCCGGTGCTTCTCCGGGCTCTCCCGTGCCATCGGGGACCCGGAGAAACGATCTGCCAGCGCTGGATGGAAGGCATAGAGATGACTGGTGACCAGATGGTCACCAGTCATCTCTATGATCGTCGGCGGCCCGGGCGCAACGTTATGACGTCACGCCCGGGTACCCGGAAGTAAACAAAGCCGCAATCGCGGCTGTCGGCATGAGATCAGTGAATTTTTTTTCACGATCTCATGCTTTCCAGCCTGGAGGAGAGATGTGGGGTCTTATTGACCCCACATCTCTCCATAAAGAGGACCTGTCACAAACAATTCCTATTACAAGGGATGTTTACATTCCTTGTAATAGGAATAAAAGTGATCAAAAAAAAAAAAAAAAAAAGTGTAAAAATAAAAAATATTAAAACGTCCCTGTCCCCAGTAGCTCGCGCTCAGAAGCGAAGACACACACGCAAGTCCCGCCCACATATGTAAACGCCATTCAAACCACACATGTGAGGTATCGCCGCGTGCGTTAAAGCGCCAGCAACAATTCTAGCACTAGACCTTTTCTGTAACTCTAAACTGGTAGCCTGTAAAAAAAAAAGTAAGCGACGCCTATGGAGATTTTTAAGTACTGAAGTTTGGCGCCATTCCATGAGTGTGCGCAATTTTAAAGCGTGACATGTTAGGTATCTATTTACTCGGTGTAACATAATCTTTCACATTATACAAAAAAATTGGGCTAACTTTACTGTTTTGTTATTTTTTAATTCATTAAACCGTTTTTTTTCCCAAAAAAATTATTGCGCAAATACCGTGCGAGATAAAAAGTTGCAATGACCGCCATTTTATTCCCTAGGGTGTCTGCTAAAAAAACATATATAGTGTTTGGGGGTTCTGAGTAATTTTCTAGCAAAACAATTATGATTTTTGCATGTAGGAGAGGAGTGCCAGAATAGGCCCGGTAAGGAATTGGTTAACCTCCTAAATTAGAGTTGCCTACTGTTTGTGCTCAATAAATTTGTTATACTTCTACACCTAGAGGCGCTCATGGTGAATATAAATCAATGATTTAAAAAAAAAAAAAAATTATTTAACCACTTCCATACAGGGCTTTTTATACCACTTCCATACCCGGCTTATTCTGGCACTTCCCTCCTACATGTACAAATCATCATTCTTTTGCTAGAAAATTACTCAGAACCCCCAAACATTATATATGGTTTTTTTTAGCAGACACCCTAGGGAATAAAATGACGGTCATTGCAACTTTTTATCTTGCACGGTATTTGCGCAATAATTTTTCAAACGCCTTTTTTTGGGAAAAAAAGGTTTCATGAATTAAAAAATAACAAAACAGTAAAGTTATCCCAATTTTTTTGTCAAATATGAAAGCTTATGTTACGCCAAGTAAAAAGATACCCAACATGTCACGCTTTAAAATTGCGCACACTCATGGAATGGTGCCAAACTTCAGTACTTAAAAATCTCCATAGGCGACGCTTTGAAAATGTTTACAGGTTACCAGGTTAAAGTTACAGAGGAGGTCTAGTGCTAGAATTGTTGCACGCGCTCTAACGCACGCGGCGATACCTCACATATGTGGTTTGAACGGCGTTTACATATGCGGGCGGGACTTAAGTGTGTATTCGCTTCTAAGCGCGAGCTATTGGGGACGGGCGTTTTAAAAAAATATATATATTATTATTTTATTTTATTTTACTTTTTTTTTTTTTTACTTTTTTTTTCTGATCACTTTTAATGTAAACATCCCTTGTAATAGGAATGTGTGTGACAGGTCCTCTTTATTGAGAGATGCGGGGTCAATAAGTCCCCACATCTCTCCTCCAGGCTAGAAAGCATGAGATTGGTGAAAAAAATGTCACTGATCTCATACTTACAGCCGCAATGGCGGCTTTGTTTACATTTGAGGACCCGGGCGTGAAGTCATCACATCGCGCCCGGGCCTCCGACGGTCATAGAGATGACTGGTGACCATCTGGTCACCAGTCATCTCTATGCTCGTCACGTGACCCACCACCGGCGCCGGACGATTCTCTCCGGGTCCCCGATGGCACGGGGAGCCCGGATAAGCACCGGATGGCAGCGGAAGGGGGGGGGATGTCCCCTCCCGCCGCCTATAAGAACGATCAAGCGGCGGAACCGCCGCTATGATCGTTCTCATGGTGCGCAGGACCGCCGGCTGAAAAAAAGGATATCTGAATAATGCCTCTAGCTGCAGGCATCATTCAGATATCCCCCCTCAAACCCAGGACGTCATATGACACCCACCCGGAGGGAGAGAGGGTTCCTGCCGGCGTCATTTGACAATGGCCCGGTATGGAAGGGGTTAAATCAGATTTTTTGCATTTAAATCGATTTTTTTGATTTTTATTAAATTTATTTTAATAAAATGCTTTTGGAGTAAAAATCTATCTAAAGATAGTTTTCTATTTAAGATACATTAATAATTTAGTTTATTCAGCATGAAAGGGAGCTTAGTTACAGTGCCTTGCAAAAGTATTCACCCCCTTGTCATTTTTCATGTTTTGTTGCCTCACAACCTGGAATTAACATGGATTGTTTGAGGATTTGCATCATTTAATTTACAGAACATGCCCACAACTTTGAAGATGTTTATTTTTTTTTATTGTGAAGCAAACAAATAGGACAAAATAACAGAAAAAGTCAATGTGCATAACTATTCACCCCCCTAAAGTCAATACTTTGTAGAGCCACCTTTTGCGGCTATCACAGCTCCAAGTCGCTTTGGATAAGTCTCTATGAGCTTGCCACATCTTATCACTGGGATTTTTACCCATTACTCCTTGCAAAACTGCTCCAGCTCCTTCAACTGTGTCTCCGGAAACTCCCCCAGCGGCGGCCTAGTGTCCGCCCTGGCGAGGTTTGCAGCCCCAGCCCCTTAAGGTTTTCCCCCGCCTGCATGTGTCCCAGTGCGGGCCTTCGCCCTCACTCCCAGGACACTGGCACATGGCGCATGTGCGAACCCCTCACGCTGACGTCTTACGTGCGGCCTTACCCGGCGACGCTGCACCACGGCTTCCACCCACATGTGTCAGCAGCACCGGGTAGAGGACATATAAACAGGACCTTTCCGCTTCCAGTGCAATTGACGCCGGATCCAGGGATCGCTGTGGCTCCACCTAGTCCACAGTAAGCCTTTTCCAGCCTCTCTTAGTTATACTTTCAGCCCGCCATTGACCTTCGCTTATCCTCTTTTTCTTTTACCATCACTATACATAATCTCCTCAATTTCCCTTCCTCATTAGGTGTCACTGGCTAGCGCCATTACCCTGATGCTACCCTGGGATCATTCGTGGTCCCCCTCTTCACACATTCATACCACCATCTACATTCCTTACTGTGTTAACATGTGCCCCAGCACGTGCTCCAGTTGGGCTCCTGTTCCCGGGACCCCTCTATGTACTACCCACCTCCTTGTATTCAAGGTACACCTCCCTAATCCTTCCTCCCCCTTTTTTCCTCTCCTATATTTCTCCCCTGCTGCAGCTGCCATTTTAGGCTATTTCGGCAGTTTGGTATCTTCATCCAGGGCACTGACTTTGTCCCGGGTGAAAGAATGTCTAACTTCGTCACTGCATACATTATTTTTTGTGTGTACAATAATTAAGCAATCCACCCATGTTCTCATATACTGTCTTAAGATAATGCAAATCAATTATGTAAGAGGGACAGGATCAACTGGTTTTGACATCGATTGGCTACCTTGTGTAAACAGTTCTAACTACAAATAGAGGATGTAAATTCAGTTTGGGTGCGGCTTTTTTAGAACATTAATGTCAGTGACTTGCATCGGTTCTCCAATCGTCCAAAACTCTTCCTCTGGTGCAGGTTTGAACTAAGGCTTGCAGATCTTGTCTCTTTACAGGCAACGGAACAACTGACTTCCCTAAATTCTTGACTAGAATGGCAAGTGAATTGGAAAACCCAGATGAGGATATGAGAGAAGTATTCCGTAAATTTGACAAGGTAATGTCCTATAAGAGCTAGAAACTTGCATGTCAATTCTACACAGTACTTATGAAGTGATAAAGTAACTTTGCATACCTCCATTAGTGAGATTTAAGCCTCGTACACACGGCCGAGATTCTCGTCAGGAAAAACCCGTCGTTTTTCCTGACGAGAATCTTAACAAGAAACTTGTCCCGGCCGAGTGTACACACGTACAATTCAAAAGAACCGCCGTTCTTTTGAATGGCACGCACGCGGTGACATCATCGACTACAACGAGCGTGCGCTCGTCACATTCGATGCCGTCGCCGCCATCTTGCTACACCCTATGCCTATGCCTAGGAAGCTACCCCGCATGCGTCAAAGTCATTTCGAGCATGCGCGGGTTTCCACGGCGACAGGTAAGTGTACACACGCTCGGGTTTCTCGTCGAGAAACAGGCCGACGAGATTCTTGACGAGAAAAAAGACCGCAGGCCGTCTTTTTTCTCGTCTGGGAATCTGGGCAGATTTCTCAATGAGAAAACTGAAACCCGCGTACACACAGCCGGTTTTCTCGGCAAGAAAACTCTCCCGGCAGTTTTCTTGTCGTTTTTTGCCGAGAAAACCGGTCGTGTGTACGCGGCCTCAGACTTGGTAAGTAAGTGGTTAACAACCCTTAAATGTCTTGGCTTCAATCATTTTTTTTTTTTAGCTTGGCCTTTTTTTCCTTTTTACCTGCTGATCCAGCCAGCAACACACTTCATGTCTAAAGCCTCGTACACACGGTCGGACTTCCATTTGACTTTTCCGTGGATTTTTGTCCAAACGGAGTTGGTCGGGAACACCCATAGCATACACATGCTCTGACTTTTCTGCAAACTTTCCCAAAAGTTTTCCAACATCACGTGCTTTTTCTGCTCTTTTCTGCTCTTAACCGCCACTCTTTGGTCAACTTCTGTTGGTGTTGGTTGATTCTAACATTATTTGTTTTGTCCATCGGACAAAAGTCCGATGGATTTCTGTACACACGATCGGACTTTGCTCCATCGGACTTTTGTTGGTGAAAAGTTTGTCCGTTTGCAGACCGAACATTTGTCCGATGAAAACCAAAAAAGTTTGTCCGATGGAGCGTACACATGGTCAGATTTTTTGTCAAACTTGCTCAAAATGAAGTTTGTTGGCAAAAAGTCCGACCGTGTGTACGGGGCTTAACAAAGCTGAACTCCGGCTACCACTTTTTAGGAAGTTAATGGCAATTGTATTGTTTCCAAAGATTTTACATACAGTAAAATGAATACAAGTTGACCATCGTAAGAATCTCTGCTGGTGTTAGATGGGATGTTTCGACCCTCTAACTGCCACTTTTGTTGGACAACTTGGTCTGATGTTGAAAAATTGCTCTTACTAGTCAAATGAGCAGGATAAAAAAAAAGGAAAACCTACAAAGAAACTAGTGCAGCCACCACATTTTAAGAATACTTAAGCTGTGATATAATTTTTGGGGGATTTAATACGGCTTTAAGAAATTGTGAAACATTGGCAGATATTTATCAAGCAAGTTGAAACTATTAGTCACAAATAAGAATGAGCCGAACACCCCCCTGGTTCGGTTCGCACCAGAACTTGCGAACAGGCAAAAAATGTGTTCAAACACCGTTAAAGTCTATGGGACAACAAACTTAAAATGTCCTTGGCTGGTAAGACGAACCTTATCAAGATGATTCTAATGCCACAGCTCCTATACATGCTTCACAACTCACCGGTAGTCATTACGCTGTAAATATTTAGAGTGGTTAACTTTCTTTTCAGGCTATTACGATGGCACACCAAACCCCCCAGGATTAAACTAGAGCAACTACAATACCCAAAGGAGGGGGGGTCTTGCCCTACCCAACCCTTGGATATACTACCTGGCCGCGCAGCTACAGCACCTGATAGGTACTATGGCCCCCTTACCTGCGAGCTCATCGGCCAAGCTCATGTTGCTTGGCTCGGGAGCAGAATCAGTGCCTGAAGGACTGGAGGCCCAGCAGTTCAAAAGCCCAACAAGCAAATGCCCACATACTCACTCCTTCAGAAGGTGTGGAACAAGGCTAAACAGCTGAAGAATGTGAAGGGGTACACGGTTTATAGCCCACTCTGGGGAAACAACACGTACACTGAATTAGCCAAGATCCAGCAGGGACTCAAGTGGCGCCCCATGGGTATAACACATTTGAGACATGTTTTTCATAATGGGACCCTGCTCTCTTTCAGTGACCTACAGTCCAAATACGCACTTCTTTCCACCATGCTATTCTATTATTTACAACTACAACATGCTGTTAGAGCACAGGGGGACGCAGTGGAGTGGGTTCAGTCCCCCACTCCGGTCTTCCATATGCTGCAAGACGCATCTGACACTAAGGGTATAATCTCCCAATGCTATAACATGTTGCTATCATCATTCCTGGAGGGGCACCCCATGAAAGCAGTGACTCAATGGGAGGCAGATATGGGGCCCATAGCGGGGGAACTGTGGGAGGAGGCCCTACAGGCAGTCAACACAATTATATATACTACTGAGAGTGCACTTTACCCCTGTGAAGCTCTACAAAATGGGCAAAGTACCCGACGCACTGTGTGGCAAGTGCAGAGCAGTGCCTGGGGATTTGATTCACCTCCTCTGGCGTTGCCCTAAACTCCACAGATTTTGGACGGAGGTTCTGGCTACACTGAATCGGGTGTTCCAGACCAACGTCCCTCTTGACCCATTAAGTTGCCTGCTTGGAGTTCTGGAGGGGGTGATAGCAGAGGAGGGGACAAGAGTTGCATTTGCCAGAGCACTGTTCCAGACAAGGAAAACAATCCTTATGAGCTGGAAATCAGCTGTACCGCCCAAGGTTAAAACATGGATACAACACATGGGAAAAACACTCATAATGGAAAGATATATATACCAGCACAAAGGAAACTCCGGGAAATTTGATAGACTATTGGACGCATGGCTTGCTACATCAGGCATAGGCCCCATGGAGTTGGTACAGATGAGATTGTTGAGAGGCGTATAGAGGCGTATAGATGTAGACAATACTGTGGGAGACGTCCGGATGGACATCCGATTACCAGCAGGAAAAGGAATGGGGCATGGGGGAGGGGAGTAGGCGGTAAAGGGTGGCATTGAGACTCAATATGGAATAAACTGAATGTAATATGCATATAGGGGACTATGAGCAGACTTTGAATGTATATATTGACAGCTGTTACCAAGGATTGTTGGTTGGTAATTCCAATGTTTGGATAAATTGTACTGAGTTTCATATTTGATTGCACTGTTTGTTTTGTGAGCAATAAAAACCTTTTTGATAAAAACATTCGTGGGACACGAACATGAAAAACCAAAAGTGCTAATTTTAAAGGCTTATATGCAAGGTATTGTCATAAAAAGTGTTTGGGGACCGGGGTCCTGCCCCAGGGGACATGTATCAATGCAATTTTTTTTTTTTAAAACTACCGTTTTTTCGGGAGCAGTGATTTTATTAATGTTTAAAGTGAAACAATAAAATAAATAAAATTTTGTGCCTGGGGGGTGTCTATAGTATGCCTGTAAAGTAGTACAATTTTACAGTGTTTAGAACAGTTCCGCAGCAAAATGACATTTCTAAAGGAAAAAAGTAATTTAAAACTACTCGCGGCTGTAATGAATTGTCGGGTCCCGGCAATACAGATAAAACTCATTGAAAAAAACGACATGGGTTCCCCCCCAGTCCATTACCAGGCCCTTTGGGTCTGGTATAAATATTAAGGGGAACCCCAAACCAAAATTAAAAAGAAAAAATGCATGGGGGTCCCCCCAAACTCCATACCAGGCCCTTCAGGTCTGGTATAGATTTTAAGGGGAACCCTGCGGCAAAAAAAAAAAAATGGCGTAGGGGTCCCCCCAAAAATCCATACCAGACCCTTATCTGAGCACGCAACCTGGCATGCCACAGGAAAAGAGGGGGCAGACGAGAGAGCGCCCCCCCTCCTGAACCGTACCAGGCCACATGCCCTCAACATGGGGAGGATGCTGTTGGTCTGAGCCCCAAAGCACCTTGTCCCCATGTTGATGGGGACAAGGGCCTCATCCCCACAACCCTTGCCCGGTGGTTGTAGGGGTCTGCGGGCGACTGGCTTATCGGAATCTGGAAGCCCCCTTTAACAAGGGGACCCCCAGATCCCGGCCCCCCCCATGTGAATTGGTAACGGGTACATTGTACCCCTACCATTTCACCCAAAAAAGTGTAAAAAATTGTAAAAAAAGACAAGAGACAGCTTGGGACAAGTCCTTTATTATAAAATAAAAAAATAAAAATGTCCAGCGATCTAAAACCATCTTGCGCAGCACAATTACTTGCTATCTGAAGCTGAAGTGGTAATACAGGAACTGCACTCTAGAAACTTTGTCTTAAAAGCAAAAGGACTAGTGACACGTATTGCCTATAAGCTCCCTATATCTGATCATTTTCCTCATTGCTGACTTTCCATACTGTTAGGCCGTTCTCTTGGTAGACAGGGCTCTGCTGCCTGAAACTTGCACTGCAGATCTTAACCACTTCCTTCCCCACCCATAGTCATATGACGTCCGCAGATGGGATCTTCCATCCTGGGCCTGCATCATATGCTGTTCTCGGCTTCCCGGTGGTATAAGGGGGGCGCACGCGCCCGCCGCGTCACCGAGGAGCCGATGCGTGTGCCCTGCGGCTGCGATGTCCGCCGGGCACCCGCGATCGCTCGTGACAGAGCAGGAACGTGGATCTGTGTGTGTAAACACACAGGTCCGCATCCTGTCAGGAGAGAGAAGACAGATCGTGTGTTCCTAGTATATAGGAACACCGATCGGTCTCCTCCCCTAGTCAGTCCCCTCCCCCCCACAGTTAGAATCACTTCCTTGGTAACACATTTTGCGCAAACCAATCAATATACGCTTATTGCTATTTTTTTTTTACCAAAAATATGTAGAAGACTAAATATCGGCCTAAACTGAGGAAAAAATATGTTTGTTTGTTTTTTTAAATTGGGCATATTGTGTTTTTCAAAATTGACGCTCTTTTTTTGTTTATAGCGCAAAAAAAAAATGCAGAGGTAATCAAATACCACCAAAAGAAAGCTCATTTGTGGGAAAAAAAAATGCAAAAAATTAAATTTGGGCACAGTGTTGCATGACTGCGCAATTGTCATTCAAAATGCTACAGCGCTGAAAGCTAAAAATTGGCCTGGGCAGGAAGGGGGTGAAAATGCCCGGTATTGAAGTGGTTAAATTACTAATATGCTTGAGTCTCCAGGGTTTTTTCCTTGCTGCTGTATGGAAGCACACTATGGATACACCAATATATCAACAGCAGAAAATTGCCGACCAAAATAGGGTTTTCGGCGTTCTCCCGATAGAAAAAAAAGGTGCTGATAATGGCATGCTGCATCCTATTGATTTCAGTGCAAAATCATATCCCATTGACTTCAATGCAAAAATGCCACCTGTTGACTTTAATGCAAAATCGCATCCCTTTGACTTCAATGCAAAATTGTGTCCCATTGACGTCAATGCAAAAACGCCCCTATTGACTTCAATGCAAAATCGCATCCCATGGACTTCAATGCAAAAAGCCCCCTATTGACTTCAATGCAAA
Source organism: Rana muscosa (assembly GCA_029206835.1). Taxonomy (NCBI): domain Eukaryota; kingdom Metazoa; phylum Chordata; class Amphibia; order Anura; family Ranidae; genus Rana; species Rana muscosa. Next base: position 253,000,920 of record CM055121.1, on the reverse strand, counting down.
ACCGTGTCCCATTGACTTCAATGCAAAATCGTATCCCATTGAATTTAAAGCAAAATCGCGTCCCATTGACTCCAATGTAAAAAGCCCCTTATTGACTTCAATGCAAAACCGTGTCCCATTGACTTCAATGCAAAATCGTATCCCATTGAATTTAAAGCAAAATCGTGTCCCATTGACTTTAATGCAAAAATGCCCCCTATTGACTTCAATGTAAAATTGTGTCCCATCGACTTCAATGCAAAGTTGCATCCTTTTGACTTCGAAGCAAAAATGCCAGCCACATAATACAATCTAAAAAGTTTAAAAACTGTCCATTTCGGTTTTAGTTTTCGGCCAATCACATCCTGAATTTTCAGTTTTGGTTTCGGCCCAGAATTTTAATTTCGGTGCAGCACTAAAGCAACACTATTACTGATGACTGTGGCTCATGATCTCAGCTCCTTATTTTGAATTCTTTAAACTCTCCTTGCAGGATTCTCAAGTTCATCTAGTATTTGAATTGTTTGTGGAATTACAGCATGAACTCTGCCCGTAATATCTCTGTACCGATATTGATACAAAGGGTTGTTATTCAATCACTTCTAAAGTCCAAACTTCCTGCAGAGATTTGCCCATAATAACCATTCTCCAGCCAATGTACAGAATCTACTGAAGACATGACATACAAACTGATTCCCATGGGTGTATTGATACACAAGGCAGCCTTCTATGTTATGCCCCGTACACAAGATCCGAAAATCGGATGACAGATCGTTTGACTTTTTTCGCTTAAAGTGATTGTAAACCCACTTTTTAAACAAAGCCCTACATACAGGTAAGCCTAGATTAAGGCTTACCTGTAGGTGCATGAAATATCTCCTATACCTACACGGTTAAGGAGATATTTGTATGTAAATGCGGCGACGCTGACGTCACCCCATTCACAAATTCGGCTAGGTCGCAACATTCGACGACGTAGCCGAATTCGACAGCTCACACGCGCATGCGCGGAGTCACGTCTTCGCCGCTCCGGCCAATCACAGCGCCGGAGCGGCGCTGTGATTGGCTGCAGCGGCGATACCCGGAAGTAACATTCCGGCTATCGCCGCAGCGATGGATGCGGCTAGAGGAGGGACACGGACGACTTCGGGGGCCCCGATCGAAGGTAAGTGGTACATAATGAGCTAGTATGCTAGTCATACTAGCTCATTATAGCTTTGTCTTGCAGGTTAGTAAAAAAAAAAAAAAGATAAAAAAGGGTTTACAACCACTTTAATAGTCGCAAGTAGAAATTGAATAGGTTACTAAAGTCATGAAAATTCTCGTACAATAGAAAAAAAAAATCGGAAGTGATGTCATGTGTTGTAATGTATTTATGTTGTATTTTCGGACGACAACCATACTGACTAAACGAAAATCCTACCATCTGGTATCGTACGAGGAACATTTTCCTGCTTGTTCAATAAAATAATAATCGGATGAACTGACATGATCGGCACACGGAAGCCCTGTACTAACGATCCGATTATCGTACGATTCTTCCTCGGACGACATTTTTCGTACGATATTCGGATCTTGTGTACGGGCCATTACTCACTTTGTAAAGTCCTCTACAATCTTTAAAGGGGTTGTAAAGGTTTGTTTTTTTATTTTCGAAATAGGTTCCTTTAAGCTAGTGCATTGTTGCTTCACTTACCTTTTCCTTTGATTTACCTTCTAAATGTTTTTTTTCTTTGTCTGAATTTCTCACTTCCTGTTTCTCCTCACTGAACTTCACACCATCATCCGAGTGGTGTTTAGTCAGCCAGAACAGCTTACTGAGGAGGAACAGGAAGTGAGAAATTCAGACAAAGAAAACAAAGAAAAAAACCATAAAGAAGGGAAATGGAAGGAAAAGGTAAGTGAACCAACAATGCACTAGCTTAAAGGAACCTATTTAGAAAATAAAAAACAAACCTTTACAACCCCTTTAACTGTTTTCTGTTTCTAGGATGGTGATGGCTACCTTAGTGCTAAAGAGCTTCATCTTATTATGGAAACCTTTGGTGAGCTAGCAACAGATGATGAGATTAATACCATGATCGGGGAAAGGGATATTGATAAAGATGGTTTAATAGCTTACGAAGGTAGGTTGCTTTTTTGATCAGTCTTTGTACTCTTTGAACCCAAGTGAGTTTTCCTTATTGGGAAGTTGGGCCTCATTCACATAGGCAGGGAAACTTGTTGGCAGGGAAACTATTCCCATGCACACTTTGTGTGAGCACAGCCAGATTTATACCCTGTACAATGGTCTGCTCTGCTGCATTTCACATGTAACCATGCATGATTAGGGCCTCTGATGTGCAATAGTCATCCCACCACAGGGGGCACTGTGGCTGAGTTTTCATCATTGCTCCCTGCTGTGTGTAAGGTTTTTCTTTTAAAGGGTAAGTTCTCCTTTGTACACTTTTTTCCTCTAAATTCCAGCTCCCCTATGCACCAATATAGCATTCATGTACTTTTTTTGCAAAAATATCAAAGCTTTCCATTAAATCTACAGTCACTTACTTTTCTTGTGCTCATCCATGTATCCAGACATTTCCATTTGTAATTTTTGTCTTCCTGATCAGACTTTAGGTCATAACACAGGAAGGAGTTGACCAGCTGACCTCATTAGCACACACCCTGCATCATCCACCCTCCCATTCCCAGGTGTACATTTTTTAAATGAAATGCAATGAATCAGTGATCACCCTTCTCACTAAATACACAATCAGATTGCATAGTGTATGGCCATCATTATACAAGTACATAGGAGGGAGTGGACAGAAACACTCAGCTGCCAAGCCCTGTTCACAACTCTGCATAGTGGGAACTCGCATACCCACATGCATTTTGTTTTTTTTAGCGAGGGGGGGGGGAGGTTGTTTTGGAGCATTTTCACTCATCACACATAGGGCAGTCCATCCACCTAAATGGGCCGCCCTACACAAAGCAATCGCCGCAAAGAAGCTTTGGAACTATTTTTTAGAGCGGAGCTTGGTGCGTTTTTTACTGCGATTTTTGGTGCAGTGCATTTTTGAAATGCAAGGAAATGCACAGATGTGAACGTTTCCTCGTTGTTCTTGTGTTATCGCACCAATTTCACTTTCAGGCCCCAATCACATCCAGCATAGTAGGAGCGAACGTTTTGTGTCTCGTTTTTCCTGTGACACGCATAGGGCAGCCTGTTGATTTCAATGGGATGCACTACATGTGGCTAATGGGACATTTTGGCATTTTGTGGGTTGCGTGTTTTTTACTGTGCGTTTTGGAGCATTTGCCCCTCGATTTTTCACATGGCAAAATGTGTGTTTGCTTCTGTGCTTGGTGTGCTGTTAGCAATAATGGCACTGAAAGCCCAACTAGTAATTTTTGGTGTATAAACATGGCCATACACTATGCAATCTGATTGTACAAACATCCATGAGGACAGTGAAGTAAGTGTCTGTAGATTTTATGGAAAGCTTTGATATTTTTACAAAAGAAGTACATTAATGGTATATTGGTACATAGGGGAGCTGGAATTTAGAAAAAAAAAAAAGGTGAACAAAGGTGAACTTAGCCTTTAAGTTTAATCTTGCATAGATCTTCAATTTGGCATTTTGACGTTTCCAGGAGATGAGATAGCAGTCTATGTGGATAGAGCTGTAGTATTAAAAACAGGAGAAGGATCTCCTGGGTTCTGTAAAGTTCACCATACACTATACAATCTAATTGTACAAAATTTTCTTTAGATCTACCATCAACTATGTAGTGATTGGATACAGAGTGATTGACTAGATAGGTGTTTCCTCCTATTATATAAAATTATCTGAGCAGCCCATGTGACTATAGAGTCACACATGTGGGCTAATCACAGTGGTAAATGACAGCCCACTCCCTCCCTCCTTCTCCTCCATAACCACTAACCAGCTAAAAACAATGGGGGTGGGATATTACATGTAGATTGATGAAGGCTTCACCTCCCTCTTTTTCCAAGACACAGGCTGGAGATGGGGGGGGGGGGGGTGACACAGCCTGTGACTGGCAGAAATCCACCCACACCATGGTATAGATATATATAAAAAATAATAAAGATTTGATTTCAACTTTAGATTTGTGTGACACTAGGGGTTGTTAGATGCACTAGCAGATTTAGATGCACAAACAAACTGAAGCCAAACTCCAGCTCACACATTTTTTAAGCAGTTAAAGTAAAAAAAAAAAACTTTTGGAATAAAGGTTTTACATAAATAAATAAATAAATAAAAGCTGATCATTGTAAGCACCCCTGTCAGTATTAAATGGTTTATCTCAACACTCTTAACCATTGCATCTGCAGAAATGATTGGTCCAATGAAAAACCTACTTGAAAAAAAGAAAAAGGAAAGTGAAAACGAAAGCACCACATCTAAATATTGGTAAGCTGCAATGCTTGATTTTGGGTTGAAGACCGCTTTACTGCAAATTATAATTTACATTAGTTGGTGAGAAGAGCTTGGATGTGCTGCTGTAATGGTGAGGATGATTTGCTCCACATTGGCTGCAGCTAGAAGTCAGTGAGGCCTTGTTTAAAAACACATTATAGTTGCTGTGAGTCACTGCCAGGCCCCTAAAGTATAGATGTTGCCTATCATGTTGGGATGTTACTATAAAAATGAAGTTGCATAAAGTAGCTCTGACCTGCCTAGAGAGTTTGGGAACATGGAACTTCCCAAAGACACTGGTACAGGCTCCATTATCTCTGCATTCCAATGCATGGAGGTGACTCTAGGTCAGTGTTTCTCAACCTTTTTTTTAGCTAAGGTACCCTTTAAAATCATGGAAAGTCTCGAGGCACCCCAATCTAAAATGTAAAAAACGATTCTAATAGCTTTACCTAATGCAGCAACAACCACATGTAGGACACCCAATGATAGAGGTGATTTATTCTTCCAAAGCAAATCCACTTTTGCACACTGGTACTGACTAGTATTCCAATGTTTCTCTTCTCCCTTAATTTCTCTCCATCAGTAAGCTAATGTCACCCCAGTGCTGAGGGAGAGGGGCACAGGAGGGTCAAACAAGGATGCTGTGGAGACAACAGACATCCTCCTTATCTACTGATGACATCATTGGTTGTTAGGATGCCAGTGACTAGAAACTCATAATGGTGCATAATGAAAACCTGTGGCTTTGTGGAACTAGAAGGCTTCATCCACCTGCTGGCTTGCATACAATTTTTGATCAATTTTTAGGCATTTTGCCAAGTCACCCCTGAAGAAACCTCAAGGCACCCTGGTTGAAAAAGTCTGCTCTTGTCACATAAGCTCAGTATGAAGTGGGCTCCATACACAGGAAGGAAATGCAACACTGGGCAATATAGATGCCCATTGTTTGCTTGTATGGCTTCTCCTAAGGGCTAATACATGTACTTAAAAAGCATAGGTGTGCGCAACCCATTGCATTAGGGCAGTAGTGTATTTAGGTTTTGTGCTGCCCTAGGCCTGACTAAACTTGTGCACCCCCTAATTTAAATATGACCCACCCCTTCCTGTCAAGGCCACGCCCCTTTCCATTTAAGACCCACTCTGAAATTTTTGAGTGGGGACACTAGTTCTTAGGGCCTGGGGGGGGGGGAGCAATGGATTCCCTTAATTTGCATAGATTTACTCTCCCTTCCTGTTTGGCTATGGGACAGGAAGTGAGGGGAAATCTCTGCAATGGGACAGGGATGGTAAAAAATAAACTGACGGGGGCTATAACCCTCCCTTACTCTATCCAAAATGAAAAAAAAATGTGCCTATAGTTCTACTTTAAGCACAAATTTCTGATAATTTTATGGAGAGGACTAAGAAGATATAACCATGCCAATGGTGCAGCAGAAAACATATATCACAGTGAGGAAGGTTTGTGGTCCAGGCTGATAGGACAGTCAAAATTAGAAGCAGCTTGCGTTACACTAACAGTGTAGCACAAGCCGGTGGGGACTCTTTCCATGCTGCCCCCCTGCAAAGTGCTGCCCTAGGCCTGGGCCTTGTTGGCCTAGGCCAGGATACAGCGTTGCATTAGGGTGTGCACCCCAAAGCTCAAACACACGTGTGTGTGTGTGTATATATACAATATATATACTGTATATACAGAGACATACTCCTATATATTTAAAAATGATGGACGGTGTCAGTAGAGTAGTGGATGGTGTCAGTAGGACAGAGATTGGCGTCAGTAGTGCAGTGGATGGTGTCAGTAGCAGGGGGAATCTGTGAAGCACGGGTTGATTAGGGTGTGCCCAGGTATAGCCAACACACCCCGTACGCACACCTATGTTTGAATGGAAACTTTTCCTTAGAAGTATTAATTCTGGTGTAATTGCTAAACAAAAAAAAACTTGTCGCCAGTCTGAATGCCCGCAGTAATAATTCAGAGATCCCTAACCAATCTGCCAAATTTATATTGAATAAATAAATCTTTAATCTAAATGCCTCCAATATAACCAGGTGAAGCTTAGAATGTTTTTGGAGCTACACAAGATTGAAATGCTACTGTTATTGGATCTCTAGCTGCTGGTGGTGTTGGGCTCTTTAATATTGGATAGTGAAAGAACCACTTTGGATAGCTGCTGGCACGTTACCTGTTGGTGGTGAGTTCTTTAGGATAACTCCACTTTTGTGGGGAAAAAAAATCTAGCAAATAAAAAATATAGCATATACAATTGTGACACAAACCATATTGTAATTTAAAAGAGAAGTATGGGTTTGGGGTTTATTGTTATTAACAATTTCCTTTTAAATTTGCTGTTGTGTAATTTTCTGTAAAATTCAATGCAATATGCCAACCTGGAGGCATTCTGTACACAGCTGGTGTATAGAACCAGAAATGTGGCTCACTGGTTTACCTGAAAGTCTGCAATAAGATACAAGTCCGATTTTAGGTGTCCTCTGCAACAAAAATCTCATTGGGGAGATACTCCTAAAAGTTTAACTTCCAAAGTTATGCAGACCCTGTCACTTTCCTCATTAGAGCCCTGCAAGTGCATCAGCTGATCAATAATGAAAAGGTCACTCCCATAGAGAATCAGTATCCAAAAACTTAGAAGAACAAACAGCTATTCTTTCAGAGGAGAAGCAGGTAGGAATATGCAAAAGAGCTTTTTCAAATCCTTTTGATGTTCACTGGTCACTGAGAGGGGATTGTTTTATTTTTCAACAAATTGGAGTTAATCTTTATTATTGGCTAGTCACTCACTACTGTTTTTTGTTTCTCTTGCAGAGTTTGTACAAATGATGACGGCAAAGTGAAGACTGTACAGAATGTTTTAAAATTCTTGTACAAAGATGTTCATTTGCCTTTCTTTGCTTGTAACCTAATAAATGTTCCCCCTTACTGTCAGATTGTATGGTAATTCTAGAATTCATTACGTTTCCCACACTGTCACTGTTTTTTTCTTTACATTTTAAGCTAGGTACACACTAGCAGAACTTGAGAGGAGGCGCTGTACTAACTATCCGATGTTAGTACAGAGATTTCCCCGCTGAGCTAATGTATTCTGACAGAGGTTTACCCACCCCCCCCCCCCCCCGCCGGAACACATCGGTCAGCAGTCTTAGCCAATGGCTGAGGGCGCTGATCGGATGCCAATTGGCAACCTTTTTCAGCCATGCCCCTTTGACAGAAGCCGGACGTTCAGTCAGCTGCTGTCGGAACGGCTGCTGCACACACGGGCCGAATATTGTCCGGTTCTATTGAATCGGCCGATTCGGCACATGTGTATGGGGCTTTGCTCTTTTTGGTTTCCATGAAAAGTTGATAAAGTAACAAATGCTACATGTGACTTACTCTGGATTTTTCTCAAAGCCCTTTGTGTACATGGCAGGGCTTGATGAATTGGGCCATACAATGGAATATCTGGGCTCTATAGATTTCTTATGTAGCCCTCTTTTGGGAGGAAGAGGGGCGGTTATAAGAAACCAACCTCCTCGAACAGAATATTGCACTAAAACTGTAGATAAATGTAGCAGGGTTTCTAAATTTAGGGGAATGTTTGAGTGGTAGTTGCACTCAAACACTCTGATTGTTAGGGCTTTGCTGACTGTTTTGTACCGCAGGTGGAATACTAGTGTATAGTTCCCTGTGGCCTGTAGGTGACGCTGCCATCGGAGGCTAGTGTTGAACCGCTGGTATAGTGCTGTGCCTTGGATGTCCCCTCTCGGCAGTGGTATGGTGGGTGTGGTCAACCTGCTGTGCATGCCAGGAGAGGATATAAAAGGGGCAGACGCTGCCTGTTTGGGGTCTTCGGTTCGGGGTTACACCCGTGTTCTGTCCCGGGGGGAGGGATCCTACCCCCGGGGACCAGGGTTGCTGTCCGGTGAATCAGTCCCAGGCACCTTTAGTCCTGGGGCTGCAACTAAAGGCCTTGAGCCCAGCACCTTTGGCTGGGGCCCACAGAGGATCGAGGAATCCCAGGGTGCTGCCTTGCGAGGAGACCCGTATCTGAGATGAGGAGGTCGGGGGAGGACCGTTCCGAGGGACTGGTGAGGAATCACAGTGAAGGAAGGGGCCCGGTAACTCTCTGGAGGGATGTCATCTCCCTGAAAGAGGCTTAACATTGCAACAAAGGTTCACCAGGTCTGTGGCAGAGACCCAAGTTCACGGGTTCTGTGGCAGAGTTTGTGCAGAGACTGTGTGTGTATCTAGTTCAAGCAACAATCCGGCTGCTAGTGTCCACTCTGTTGGAGACTATCCGGATGTGCTGAGTAGTGATGAGCCGAACACCCCCGGGTTCGGTTCGCACCAGAACCCGCGAACGGACCGAAAGTTCGAACGAACATTAGAACCCTATTAAATACAATGGATGCGAACGTTCGAATTCTAAAGTGCTAATTATAACAACTATTATGCATGTTATTGTCCTAAAAAGGGTTTGGGAACCCGGGTTCTGCACCAGGGGACATGTATCAATGCAAAAAGAAGTTTTAAAAACGGTCGTTTTTCGGGAGCAGTCATTTTAATGATGCATAAAGTGAAAAAAAAAAAGTCAAATATTCCTTTAAATATCGTACCTGGGGGGTGTCTAAAGTATGCCTGTGAAGTGCCACGTGTTTCCCGTGTTTAGAACTGTCCCTGCACAAAATGAAACTTCTAAAGGAAAAAAAAGCCATTTAAAACTGCTTGCGGCTTTAATGTAATGTCTGGTCCCGGTAATATGGATGAAATTCTTTAAGAAAAATGGCATAGCTACCCCATGACCCCCCCCCTACCCCAGCCCATTACCAGCCCCTTTGGGTCTTGTATGGATATTAAGGGGAACCCCGCACATAAAATAAAAAAGGCCCTATATACTCTGAACAGCCCTATACAGGCGGTGCATACAAGACAGGGACTGTAGGTTTGTTCTTATGTAGAGTCTGTTTGTAATTTTGAACAGGTACATTGTTGAAGTGTAGCTCCAGACCCAAAATCTATTTTTAAACTTTTTGGAAAACATAGGTAAGGGTTATCACCCCTGTAACATTTGTTTTGCTGTCTGTGCCCCTGTTCAGAACATTTCACCTCACTTTCCGTCCCAATGACAACTGTTTTTGAAATGTGGTGTTTTTCTTGAAACAAGGATTGCTGATAAAGCATCAGTACAGAGGAGACACCTTTCTCCCATATTTATTCTTACAGGAGAGAATTTTCCTTCCTAGTGGTAGATTTCCTCTCACTTCCTGTTGTCTTCTTGCGTTTGCAAGTAGGAGTCGTTTGTAAGTTGGATGTTTGAAAGTAGGGACCTGCCGTATATACTCTGCAGAAATAGGCCCCTTAGTTGTTGGTGTTGGCACAACACTGTAAGCACTCACAGTTACTCTTGGTTGGTGCTGGAACGCCCTGCTGTCAACTATTATATCAGGAATTTTAATTACATATAATTGTTGAACAGTGGTAGTAAAAATTGGGCCTTTGATGGTGGTGCTGGTGCCACAACACTGTAAGCCCTGACAGTTACTCTTGGTGGGTGCAGCAATGGGCCCTGCTGTGAATTATTAGATCAAGAATTGTAATTACATGCCCCTGTTGAACAGGGGCTGAAAAATTGGGCCTTAGGCACTGGTGGCACAACACTGCAACCCCTCACAGATACTGTACTTGGAGCACAGCAATGAGCCCTGTTGCAAAGTATTGCTTCAAAAATTGTAATGACACGCCCCTGTTAAACAGGGGCTGAAAAATTGGGCCTTAGGCACTGGTGGCACAACACTGCAACTCCTCACAGATACTGTACTTGGAGCACACCAATGAGCCCTGTTGCAAAGTATTGCTTCAAAAATTGTAATGACACGCCCCTGTTAAACAGGGTCTGAAAAATTGGGCCTTAGGCACTGGTGGCACAACACTGCAACTCCTCACAGATACTGTACTTGGAGCACAGCAATGAGCCCTGTTGCAAAGTATTGCTTCAAAAATTGTAATTACACGCCCCTGTTAAACAGGGGCTGAAAAATTGGGCGTTAGGCACTGGTGGCACAACACTGCAACTCCTCACAGATACTGTACTTGGAGCACAGCAATGAGCCCTGTTGCAAAGTATTGCTTCAAAAATTGTAATTACACGCCCCTGTTAAACAGGGGCTGAAAAATTGGGCGTTAGGCACTGGTGGCGGCACCCATAAACAAAAATGATCTTACAAGCTATCATCATCAATCGTATCATTGAGGACTCGGAGGAGGAGGATAGCCAGTCAACATAACAGCACAGGCACTCAGCATCAGCATCAGTCTTGAAGGGATGTGACATGTTAAAATCAATTAGTCTGTTATATCAGCATCAGGTGTGTGGTAGCTGGTGGTGATCCAAGACTGGTTCATCTTGATGAAAGTCAGTCGATCAACCGAGTCGGTGGACAGGCGCACCCTGTGATCCGTGACAAATCCTCCAGCAGCACTGAATGTGCGTTCCGAAAGAACGCTGGATGCAGGACAGGCCAGTAGCTCAATTGCATACTGTGCAAGCTCTGGCCAGTGATCCATCCTCAAGACCCAGTAAGCCAGAGGATTTTCGGTGGGGAAGGTGTCCAAGTCTGACCTTGCCCCTAGATATTCCTGCACCATGTTTATCAGACGCTGGCGATGGTTGCTGGAACCGATCATACTTTGGGGCTGCGGACTAAAGAATTGTCTGAACGCATCGGTCAGACGGCCACCTTCCCCACCGCTCCTTCTTTGACTGGCCGAAGCCTCAGCAACTCGTTGTCCAGGACCAGGAGTTTGCAACCTCCCAGTCTCTGGGAACGCGTTGCACAGACCTTTCTGCAAGGCCTCCCGGAGTTGTCTCATCCTCTGCTCCCTCTGCGACGGTAACATAAGGTCCGCAACCTTACCCTTGTACCGTGGATCAAGGAGAGTGGCCAGCCAGTAATGGTCCCTCTCCTTGATCCGAAGAATACGAGGATCCTTCCGCAGACTTTGCAGGATCAGGGAGGCCATGCAGCGTAGGTTTGCTGAGGCATTCGCTCCGGAGTCCTCTGGGTCACTAAGGACGACATGATCCGCAGCCACCTCCTCCCAGCCACGTACAAGTCCACTGGTTTCTTGGGACTGTAAATCATCCCTAAAAGACTGCTGCTGATGATGCTGAGTGCCAGCCTCCACCTCCATGCTGACACAATCCTCCTCCTCCTCCTCCTCCTCCTCTTCCTGTGCGATGGGTGGGACAGAAGGAACACTGTCTGGGTAAAGGGGGCCTTGAGAGGCAAGGAAGTCCTCCTCTTCCTGCCTCTGTTCTGCCTCAAGTGCCCTGTCCATTATTCCACGCAGCGTGTGCTCCAACAGGTGGACAAGAGGTACAGTGTCACTGATGCATGCACTGTCACTGCTCACCATCCTCGTGGCCTCCTCAAATGGTGCCAGGACAGTGCATGCATCCCTGATCATGCCCCACTGGCGTGGAGAAAAAAAACCAAGCTCCCCTGACCCTGTCCTGGTGCCGTAGTCGCACAGGTACTCATTGATGGCCCTCTGCTGCGTGTGCAGCCGCTGCAGCATGGCCAACGTTGAGTTCCACCTGGTGGGCATGTCACATATAAGGCGGTTCTTGGGCAGGTTCAACTCCTTTTGCAGCTCAGCCAGGCGAGCACTGGCATTATAAGATCTGCGGAAATGCACACAGACTTTCCTGGCCTGCCTCAGGACATCCTGTAAGCCCGGGTACCTGCCCAAGAAGCGCTGCACCACCAGGTTAAGGACGTGAGCCACACAGGGCACATGGGTCAGTTGTCCCTGTCGGAGGGCGGAGAGGAGGTTGGTGCCATTGTCGCAAACCACCATTCCTGGCTTAAGCTGGCGTGGCGTCAACCACCTCTCGGCCTGGCCCTGCAGAGCAGACAGGACCTCTGCCCCAGTGTGGCTTCTGTCCCCCAAACACACCAGCGCAAGCACGGCATGGCATCTTTTTGCCTGCGTACTTGCGTAGCCCCGTGAACGGCTACGGAGCACCGCTGGTTCATAGGACAAACCACAGGAAGAGGCCATGGAGGAAGAAGAAGAGGAGGGGGTGGAGGAGAGAGGTGTGTCACAACCAGTAGTAGCATTTTGGAGGCGTGGCGGTGGGACAACCTCCAACACTACTGCACCTTGTCCTGAATCCTTCCCAGCTGCCAAAAGAGTGACCCAATGGGCCGTGAAAGAAAGGTAACGTCCCTGTCCATGCCTGCTGGACCATGAGTCAGCGGTAATATGCACCTTACCGCTGACCGCCCTGTCCAGCGAGGCCAAGACATTGCCTTCCACATGCCGGTAGAGAGCCGGAATAGCCTTCCGTGAGAAAAAGTGGCGTTTGGGAACCTGCCACTGAGGAACTGCACATTGCACAAACTCACGGAAGGGGGCCGAGTCTACCAACTGAAAAGGCAGCAGTTGAAGCGCTAGCAATTTAGCCAAGCTAGCATTCAACCGCTGGGCATGTGGATGGCTGGGAGTGAACTTCTTTCGACGGTCCAGCAGCTGGGGCAGGGAAATTTGCCTGCTAGAATCGGACGTCGGTGTACTGCTAGCAGAGTGGGCGCAAGTACTTGGCTGTGACACACCTAATTCTACACCTTCATTCCTCTCAGTGCATGTTTCAGAGAGGACTGAAGTTATAGTGGGGTTGGAGATCCCAGCTGATGCGGTGCAAGGAGAGGTCCGCTTTGTTCTTTGGTGTGGGTCTTTGAGGTAGGCTTGCCAACGAGCTGCATGGCAGGTCAACATATGTCTGGTCAGGCATGTGGTACCCAAGCGGCTGATGTTTTGGCCACGCGATATACGCTTGAGACATATGTTGCAAACAGCAGCTGTGCGATCTGATGCACTAGCCTCAAAAAAGGCCCACACCAAAGAACTTTTTGAATGACGGGCAGAGGCAGCGCCCTGCACAGGCGGAGCTCTGCGGTGTGATTCCGTCGGTGTACTGCCCTTACGCTGGCCACCAAAGGGCATCCTGCCTCGTTGGAGATGTGCCTCCTCCTCATCCTCCTCCTCCTCCTCTCTCCTATTAGGCACCCACGTGGAGTCAGTGACCTCATCATCCCCTCCCTCCTCATCACTGGAGCCAATCTGGCAGTATGCTGCAGCTGCTGGAACATGACTGCCAGATTGGTGTCCTTCTTGAGCATCCCCTCTGTCTGCTCTCACGCTACTGCCTTCCTCTAGCTGGGTTTCATCATCAGACCCTTCGAAACGCTGGGCATCCTCCTGGAGCATGTACCCAACACTGTGCTGAAACAGTTCGGGGGACTCCTCAGGAGGAGGACATGGTGGGTCTAGGGAAGGAGTGACTGATGATTTGTCTGACATTGATACCAGGGAAGACGACGCTTTGGCAGCTGCTTTTCCAGTACCCTGAGCCTGGGTGAGAGAGGATGAGGAGGAGGAGGAGGGCTTGGTCATCCACTCTACCAAGTCTTCGGCATGATGTGGCTCAACATGTCCAGCTGCCGAAAAGAAGGACAAGCGTGTCCCATGGCCATGTGCTGATGACAATGCACCGCGTCCACGACCAGCACTGTTGCCCCCAGACACAGAGCCTGCTTGCCCTCTTTTATTGCCTCCTGACTGTCTGCCTCTCCTTGTTTGCCTTCCAGACATTCTAATAGATGGCCTGCAGGGAGATGGGAAAAAAGCAATAAGGGCTACCTTCAGGTGTCCTTCTCTGTCCCTTGAAACAAGGACTTTCACAGTGAAAGAAACTGACACTCTCCCTACCTACAGTTTTCTGTCCCTAGAAAAAATGTTTTTTTTAATCACAATATAGCACAAGGACAATTCACTCACTGTCCTTACAGGTCCCTGGAAACAAGGACTTGCAGAGTGAAATAAACTGACACTCTCCCTACCTACAGTTTTCTGTCCCTAGAAAAAATGTTTTTTTTAATCACAATATAACACAAGGACAATTCACTCACTGTCCTTCCAGGTCCCTGGAAACAAGGACTTGCAGAGTGAAATAAACTGACACTCTCCCTACCTACAGTTTTCTGTCCCTAGAATAAATGTTTTTTTTAAGCACAATATAGCACAAGGACAATTCACTCACTGTCCTTCCAGGTCCCTGGAAACAAGGACTTGCAGAGTGAAATTAACTGACACTCTCCCTACCTACAGTTTTCTGTCCCTAGAATAAATGTTTTTTTTAAGCACAATATAGCACAAGGACAATTCACTCACTGTCCTTACAGGTCCCTGGAAACAAGGACTTGCAGAGTGAAAGAAAAAAAACACTCTCCCTACCTACAGTTTTCTGTCCCTAGAAAAAATGTTTTTTTTAATCACAATATAACACAAGGACAATTCACTCACTGTCCTTCCAGGTCCCTGGAAACAAGGACTTGCAGAGTGAAATAAACTGACACTCTCCCTACCTACAGTTTTCTGTCCCTAGAATAAATGTTTTTTTTAAGCACAATATAGCACAAGGACAATTCACTCACTGTCCTTACAGGTCCCTGGAAACAAGGACTTGCAGAGTGAAAGAAAAAAAACACTCTCCCTACCTACAGTTTTCTGTCCCTAGAAAAAATGTTTTTTTTAATCACAATATAGCACAAGGACAATTCACTCACTGTCCTTACAGGTCCCTGGAAACAAGGACTTGCAGAGTGAAATAAACTGACACTCTCCCTACCTACAGTTTTCTGTCCCTAGAATAAATGTTTTTTTTAAGCACAATATAGCACAAGGACAATTCACTCACTGTCCTTACAGGTCCCTGGAAACAAGGACTTGCAGAGTGAAAGAAAAAAAACACTCTCCCTACCTACAGTTTTCTGTCCCTAGAAAAAATGTTTTTTTTAATCACAATATAACACAAGGACAATTCACTCACTGTCCTTCCAGGTCCCTGGAAACAAGGACTTGCAGAGTGAAATAAACTGACACTCTCCCTACCTACAGTTTTCTGTCCCTAGAATAAATGTTTTTTTTAAGCACAATATAGCACAAGGACAATTCACTCACTGTCCTTACAGGTCCCTGGAAACAAGGACTTGCAGAGTGAAAGAAAAAAAACACTCTCCCTACCTACAGTTTTCTGTCCCTAGAAAAAATGTTTTTTTTAAGCACAATATAGCACAAGGACAATTCACTCACTGTCCTTACAGGTCCCTGGAAACAAGGACTTGCAGAGTGAAAGAAAAAAAACACTCTCCCTACCTACAGTTTTCTGTCCCTAGAAAAAATGTTTTTTTTAATCACAATATAGCACAAGGACAATTCACTCACTGTCCTTACAGGTCCCTGGAAACAAGGACTTGCAGAGTGAAATAAACTGACACTCTCCCTACCTACAGTTTTCTGTCCCTAGAATAAATGTTTTTTTTAAGCACAATATAGCACAAGGACAATTCACTCACTGTCCTTACAGGTCCCTGGAAACAAGGACTTGCAGAGTGAAAGAAAAAAAACACTCTCCCTACCTACAGTTTTCTGTCCCTAGAAAAAATGTTTTTTTTAATCACAATATAGCACAAGGACAATTCACTCACTGTCCTTACAGGTCCCTGGAAACAAGGACTTGCAGAGTGAAATAAACTGACACTCTCCCTACCTACAGTTTTCTGTCCCTAGAATAAATGTTTTTTTTAAGCACAATATAGCACAAGGACAATTCACTCACTGTCCTTACAGGTCCCTGGAAACAAGGACTTGCAGAGTGAAAGAAAAAAAACACTCTCCCTACCTACAGTTTTCTGTCCCTAGAAAAAATGTTTTTTTTAATCACAATATAACACAAGGACAATTCACTCACTGTCCTTCCAGGTCCCTGGAAACAAGGACTTGCAGAGTGAAATAAACTGACACTCTCCCTACCTACAGTTTTCTGTCCCTAGAATAAATGTTTTTTTTAATCACAATATAGCACAAGGACAATTCAGTCACTGTCCTTCCAGGTCCCTGGAAACAAGGACTTGCAGAGTGAAATAAACTGACACTCTCCCTACCTACAGTTTTCTGTCCCTAGAATAAATGTTTTTTTTTAAGCACAATATAGCACAAGGACAATTCACTCACTGTCCTTACAGGTCCCTGGAAACAAGGACTTGCAGAGTGAAAGAAAAAAAACACTCTCCCTACCTACAGTTTTCTGTCCCTAGAAAAAATGTTTTTTTTAATCACAATATAGCACAAGGACAATTCACTCACTGTCCTTACAGGTCCCTGGAAACAAGGACTTGCAGAGTGAAAGAAAAAAAACACTCTCCCTACCTACAGTTTTCTGTCCCTAGAAAAAATGTTTTTTTTAATCACAATATAACACAAGGACAATTCACTCACTGTCCTTCCAGGTCCCTGGAAACAAGGACTTGCAGAGTGAAATAAACTGACACTCTCCCTACCTACAGTTTTCTGTCCCTAGAATAAATGTTTTTTTTAAGCACAATATAGCACAAGGACAATTCACTCACTGTCCTTACAGGTCCCTGGAAACAAGGACTTGCAGAGTGAAAGAAAAAAAACACTCTCCCTACCTACAGTTTTCTGTCCCTAGAAAAAATGTTTTTTTTAATCACAATATAACACAAGGACAATTCACTCACTGTCCTTCCAGGTCCCTGGAAACAAGGACTTGCAGAGTGAAATAAACTGACACTCTCCCTACCTACAGTTTTCTGTCCCTAGAATAAATGTTTTTTTTAAGCACAATATAGCACAAGGACAATTCACTCACTGTCCTTACAGGTCCCTGGAAACAAGGACTTGCAGAGTGAAAGAAAAAAAACACTCTCCCTACCTACAGTTTTCTGTCCCTAGAAAAAATGTTTTTTTTAAGCACAATATAGCACAAGGACAATTCACTCACTGTCCTTACAGGTCCCTGGAAACAAGGACTTGCAGAGTGAAAGAAAAAAAACACTCTCCCTACCTACAGTTTTCTGTCCCTAGAAAAAATGTTTTTTTTAATCACAATATAGCACAAGGACAATTCACTCACTGTCCTTACAGGTCCCTGGAAACAAGGACTTGCAGAGTGAAAGAAACTGACACTGTCCCTACCTACAGTTTTCTGTCCCTAGAATAAATGTTTTTTTTAAGCACAATATAGCACAAGGAGAATTCACTCACTGTCCTTCCAGGTCCCTGGAAACAAGGACTTGCAGAGTGAAATAAACTGACACTCTCCCTACCTACAGTTTTCTGTCCCTAGAATAAATGTTTTTTTTAAGCACAATATAGCACAAGGACAATTCACTCACTGTCCTTACAGGTCCCTGGAAACAAGGACTTGCAGAGTGAAAGAAACTGACACTCTCCCTACCTACAGTTTTCTGTCCCTAGAATAAATGTTTTTTTAAGCACAATATAGCACAAGGACAATTCACTCACTGTCCTTCCAGGTCCCTGGAAACAAGGACTTGCAGAGTGAAAGAAACTGACACTGTCCCTACCTACAGTTTTCTGTCCCTAGAATAAATGTTTTTTTTTAAGCACACTATAGCACAAGCACAAAACACACTGACACTCTCCCTACCTATCCTTCTCTTTCCCTAAACTAAAGGAATCCAGGTTAAGCAAGAAAGAAATAACAGTCACTGTCCCTGCCTATGCTGCTCTATCCCTGCTCCGGAACACACTACACTAGGCCGCCGTGCTGGCGGCCTTTTATAGTGTGGGGCGTGTACTAAACACCCTCAGCAATAATTGGCCACAGGCATCCTGCCTGTGGCCAATCATTGCTCTCCTCGCTGCCGGCGCTGTGATTGGCCAAGCATGCGGGGTCACAGTGCATGCTTGGCCAATCACAGCGCCTGGATGACACTGCGATGGCGTAGTGCATTGTGGGCCGTTCGCGTCACTCGAATTTGGCGCGAACGGCCCAAATCGTTCGATCTTCGTCGAACGATCGAACAGCCGATGTTCGAGTCGAACGTATGTTCGACTCGAACACGAAGCTCATCCCTAGTGCTGAGTCTACTTGAGATGCTAAGTAGTGAAATATATTTTGTTTGTGCCTGGACCTTCTCCACACCTTCTGCTGTCCTGTTCTCCATCCAACCTTTCCTATCTAGAGACTGTGCTTTCAGTAAATAAACTCTACGTTGGAGTTGCAACTGGTGTGGACCTTGGAGTTATTGGGGGAAATAGAGACTTGTCTTTATTATATGTGAAGATGAGAACCATTCTCTGGAGAACCTAGCTGTGGAGACCCTGTTTTAACACCGCTCAACCTCTTCACACAAGAGGGTACGGGCACATAGCACAGTTTGCTTTTTCCTGCTAAGGAGCCAAAAGCAGGTAAAGGGTTTGTGTGCTACATAAAGAAAACCAGAACCTTCATTAAGTGGAAGAGTGGGTTTGATAAAAAAAAGTTGGCAGTGCCTCCACCCAGGTCATGGCCCCTGTGAAGGGAGGAGATTCCCTTCCTGAGAAATTCATCAGTAATCTAATCAAGTAATTGGGAACAAAAGAACTACTGCAACCAACATTTAACATGAACCATAAGTGCTGTATATAGATGCACACCAGTCTAGAAATAATACAAACTCTTTATAAGAAAAGATTACTAATAGTACATACATCCATGGTACAGACAGGTAATATCAGCAAAGGGCCCATCAAGAGTCCTGGTAGAATTTTGCACATATACCTGGGTATATCTAGTTATTAATAGAGATACTTCCAGATTAATGTTGCAGCAAAGTCCAGTTGTAGGGCCCCCTGAGGTTGATCACAATGCAGTGTCCATCTTGGTGTCAGGGACCTGAAGGCAAGGTCAGCAGTGATGGGGGGTGATTCTTCAATTGATGCCTAACCAGCCTGGAATGCAGCTTTTCACCACAGAAGCCATCGCGTGACACCGGAATTAAGAGTCAGCCTATCTAATCTATGTCTTAGTCCGTAGTAGTTTCTAATTTGTCGTGTAACCGGAGCTCTAACTACCACAAGTGGTCGTTGCTTGCCTAACCTGGCTCTAGCCTATGCTGGTTATTGAGCTCTGAGCTAAAACTAGCTATAGAATCCCAGTCCAGAAGGGACAGGGTTAACTAAAGTAACAGATGCTGCATATAAAGTACTATATGACAATAAACAGGTTCACCCACTAATACAGTGAAAGGTGACCACTGCACACATACAGTAGCACAGACCAAGCTATCTGGCACTGTGCATGTAAGATAATAACAATAGGACAGAGATAAGTATGTCACAAGGATATAGAAACACACTCAGGAAGCTATGGACAGCTGCAGTTAAACTAATAGAACAAAAGATTACTTGCCTAAAGCTACATTCGCATCAGCAATTTAGGCAGGTACGTATTGCAGGCGCAGGAATCTCCTGCTGTGAGCAAATAGGTATGGTCGACAGCCCCGTTCATTATAATGACAAGTTACCAGTGGCAGCAGCTATTTGTGGCTGTCCGCACAGCCAGTAAATACCTGTGGTGATCGCTGATGGATGCACACAAAGTGTCCTTGCTCCCCTGTCCTTGTGAGCAAGCCAAGAGTGGTGAAACGCATCAAAGAAGGATGGTAGTTGGGTGGAGACATTGTTGTATGCAGGCAACTTATTGATTATTAATAAATATGGCAAGAAGAGCTGAGTGGAGTGTGGCTGATGCATCCTTTCATAATGGTAATACTGGTTCCGATAGAAAGATAGAACACACAATGCATTGCAGTTTGTTGTAAATGGGACTGCCTAGTCACAGACCAATCAGGGGGCCCATGCTGGCCCATGTCCAGAGCTGAAAGAGCCTACAATGGGTATATCAGCATCATAACTGGACCGTGGAGCAATAGAAAAAGGTGGCCTGGTCTGATGAATCAAGTTTTTTCCCAAATCATCTTCCAGGACAGCACATGAAACTTTAAAACAGGAAACACGTCATTCACAATCAATAAAAAGACAGAGTTGCCTTGAGTCCTCAGTATTTGTGCTTCCTCCACCCTAACAGGAACATCAAAATGGTTTACCCTCAGGTCTTCATGCTAGTTGCAGGGCCTCCTAGTATATGCTCCTGCGTGACTCCAGGGACAGTGGACTTAGAAGGGTTTCCTATCTGGGGTTTTCCAGGCTACTTTTTTAGTATCCTACTTGTAGAACCTTCCCTCCCCCTCACCTTCTCTGTTTTCCTGCAAGGTTCATTCTCCACCGGAGGAGAAGCTACTATGCCCTTGGGCAGAGTCTTGTGGAGCTCCCCCTTACATTTGGTCAGGCTCTGAGTCCTTGTGGCCCACTGAGCCCCTGATGTATACTGCAGATTAGTGGGGATGGACCATGGCCCACAGCATTCCCATATTTATGGATGAAACAGGTTCATGCTCCACCACCCTGTGTCACTTACCTGAGGAAGAGGCAGTGTGATGCTTTGTCTAGTGGGGTCAATGCCTTGATGGGTCTTGGCTGCAAAAGGGGGACCTAAGCAATATTAGGGGTTTGTCATAAGGTTATGACTGATCTGTGTATATTACTGATCCAAGCTTCCTTGCCACCTCCTAGCTGCAGGAGTCCATCTTAAGTATGTTATGGTGTTGGAGCTTACCCTGGTGGAAGACAACACTATAGCTCCAACACTAAGTGACAATTGACCATTCAGGCCAAAGCATTGTCACATAGGGAAGGCTGTATGTTCCCCTATACCAAGAAGCAATGTTCTGTTACAGCAGGAATGGGGAGGAGGCAAGGAATCCCAGGTAGGTGAGTTTATCTTGCTGGGGGGCATGGGCCCCCCAGCATGTGAATGAATGAATGAATGAATGAGTGATTTGTATAGCGCTCACATGTGAACTGAATCGCCTCTAGGCGCTTTTTTGCAGCCAGTGTCTGCTTGGCTGGTGCAGTCATTTTACCCCGTAGGATCTCGACACGCTTGGGACACACAGTTGTACACACATATACTTGGCCAATTTAGACAAGATCCAATTTACCTATCACTATGTCTTTGGAGCGTGGGAGGAAACCGGAGTGGGTGAGCAGTTCAGACAGAGCATAAGTTTGGCCCGAACTTTGCCCGTTTGTCTGTACTGCGAATATGCATATTTGCGGGCCCCCAAAATGCACACTGCTGCACAGTGCAGTCTAAGCTTTGATTGGGCAAAGCTTTGCTCAATTAGGGCACAGTGAATAGCTGGTTGTAAAGGAGCGGGCCCGGTATGCTGGCCGCTGCATCATTAACAACGGATGAGTCATTAACTGTCAACGGGCTTCCCCGCAGACAGCTGAATGAAAAAAAAACATTGCTTGGCAATATAAAAATGAGAAAAAAAGGGTGTGGGGTCCCCCCCAATCCATACTAGGCCCTTTGCATCTGGTATGGATTTTAAGGGGAAACCCATGCCAAAATGTAAAAACAAAACAGCGCAGGCTCCCGCTTAAAATCCATACCAGACTCTGGGCTGTGATAGTGGGAGTCTGCAGGCAGGGGGCTTATCAGAATCTGGAAGCCCCCTTTGACAAGGGGGCCCCCAGATCCCAGCTCCCCCCATGTGAATGAGTATGGGGTACATAGTACTCCTACCTATTCACTAAAAAAGTGTCAAAAAGAAATAAACACAGATGGCTCCGCCCCTTACCTATTTAAGAACTCTCAGATGGCGGAGCAGGTAGACATCGGTTAGCCTAATGCCCTGTACACACGAGTGGAATTTCCGTTGGAAAAAGTCTGATGTAAGTGTAGCACTACCCCCGTAGGTAGGAACTACTGGTTAGTTTTGGGTTTTGCACGTTACCTCTTTAGCTTCGTTGTCCGGGTTGGAAAGTCTGTAGTAAATGCAATGCCCACACAGATGTACAGTAAAACCTTCAACAGTAAGGCTTTATTTTCTTCTGCAATATAACTTTGAGAGGAAAGTTGGAGGTAGAAGAAGAGTAGGGGAAGGTTCAGACACGCGGTACGTAATGCACACAATCAGTTCAAAGTCATTCACCACTCTCAATGTTAGAGTGGATATTGGTCACCCGGATAGTCCCCTCTCACATGGCCTAGCAGCCGGGATGACACACGAACCAGCAACAGGGCTGTCTCTGCCACAGACTGCCCAAGATGAAGTTGGTCTCTGCCACAGACCTTTTAAAGTGAACAAAGTCTCTGCCACAGACTTTTTTAAGTTAAGCAAGTTGATAGTCTAGGAATCCTCTGCCACAGGATTTCAGAGTCCCAAACTTCCAGCCGTGCAGTAAGAGGGCCTTTAAGCAGATCCGGCAAACTGCAGGGCTTGTAGTATAGTGGATCCCCCCTCAACAAGGTTGCGATGCAGCCTCAGGCCAACGTAGCCCCGGGACCAGAATCACACACACATACCTCACGCCAGGAGGGCCACGAGGCGAAGGACCCCAAACAATGGCGTCTGCCCCTTAAGTATCCCCTCCCAGCAGGCACAGCATGTCGACCACTCCCACTGAACCGCTGCCGAGAGGGGTCACTCAATGTACCATGGTCTGCCTGCGTTCCAACATAGGCCTGAGGTGGCAACGCCACCTACAGGCAACAAGGGAAATTGCTACCAGGCAGCATCACAGCCAGAACAGAAGCAAATTTCAATATAATTCAACAGTCTGAGCCCAACTACTGGCTCAGATATCCCTCTAAATTTGAGATAGTGTTCCAACCATTTGGGGTGGGCGCTACATACACCCCCCTCCACAAAAATATACTGTCCCCAGTGGCTGGAAAGACTTTAAAACCTCAAGCCTGAGGTTTTAATACCTGAACCAAGAAACTGGGAAGAGAAGAGAAAGGAGGAAAAGAAACAAAGTATAATAACAGGAATGGCATAAATCTCCAGATAAAGCATTTGTATATGACACATTATATATGTACACTACCACCCATCACTATCTGTCTAATCCCACCCCATTCTCTGATGGTCTTGACAGCAGATCTGGTACCTAAAAGAAAACACAAAGAATATGCATAGCAAACATATAATTCTAAAGTATCAGACATATATACACAGAAGTAGAACTGTATCTCCGTGAAGATGCAGTTTTCCTTCTTTAAGTTTTTAAATGCTGTGTCAGCATAAAGTCTTTCCCTAATTCAGCAAACCACTGCCACCTAGTGTCAGAGGCATCACAATGTCCTTTTTGAGCAGGGGCTGGAACATAAGCACACAAACGAACCATTATTGAACACTGTGTTCTCAGCAACCCTATTCTATCTGACTGACCCCCCAAAGTTCAGTTAGAGGGGAGAAAAAACTTTCTTTCAGAGATAAAAGAAAACCCGTTCTCTGTCTTTGTCTTTTTTTTTCTTTAGAGCAACAACTCTCTTACAGGGGAGAATAAAGTCACAGTGATCCAAAATACTTCTCCACTTGTGAAAAAATCAGTAGCAAGAACAACAAAGTCAGATTGCTCATTCAAAATGTCACAAATAGAAACTAGGATCCGGCAGCGTCACGGATCTTCCACGCTCATCCCGGGTATTAATGGAGTGCACAATGTCATCTTCCCATACACTGCAGATGACCATGACCACCCGATCAGCGTAGATGTGCCAGCCGTAACTCCAAATCCGCCGTCAGGCATTAAATTGTTCCGTCACAAGAAAAGAGTCCCGTACTCTGAGGGGCTTTGGTATTGCCAAATGATCCCACACGTCTTTATCAAACCACTGCTCCCTAATGTCCTCAATCTCTTGCATAACATCGCATGGTACATATGGGAACTCGAGACCATATTCCTTGGTCACCCTGTCCATTAGTATCCTCTGTAGTTGTGCGATTTTGGGCAATGACCGACGGTTTCCCATCCCAGGTAACACGCATGAGCCTGGTGATCTCTTTGCTCTGGACTTAGCAGGCTTATAGGGCACTTCTTTAGCCACCAAAGTCCATCTACTACGACTCAGGGCCTCTACCCCGGTGATTGTCTCCATGAAGCTTCCGGCTGTCCACTCCGCATAACTGCAGGTGGGAGTAGCAGCCTCACTTCGGCTCTGTGACAACTCCTGAGCCATGGCCCTTATCAAAGCCCCAGGGACACAGGGTATGGATTTCTTCCCCTTTCCCAGTAAATAAACAAGAACAGTTCCAGTCACTATTTCCCCCGTCTCCTTACTGGTTCCTGACATGGACTTCCCGGAGACTTCACCGCTCACGAGGTCCGGTTCCGGCAGGTGCGGAGGTAGGCCTTCACCGCGGCTGCGGGGGGCCTTAACGTAGCCCACCGTCCGTTTTGCAGGCAGAATTAAAGCACAGGTGGTGGCAGCAACAGCTGCGAGGTCCGCTGGTGGCTCCGTAATGGTGGCGACATCCACTCCGGGTTCACTTGTTGCAACATCTGCAGTGCGCGCAGGCTGAACCGCAGGGGCAAAGGCGACCTCTTCAAGAGTAATGGTGCCTGTGATCCAGTCCACCCGATAAGCGTGGGGTGGTACGGTGGGTTGTTCCACCTCAAAGAGAAATTCCCCGCAGGATAGGCATCGACCAAATGGGCGCAACTGTACGGCCAGTCCATTGCATCCAGGGCATCAGGGTATCAGGAAGAGGCCTTTGTCCCCATCAACAAGGTGCTTTAGGGGGGGGGGTGGAGGGGGCAGAGCCAAACCCCTCTCCAAAGCACCCCCTAATGTTGAGGGCATGTGGCCTGGCATGGTTCGGGGGGGTGCTCGCTCACCCCCTCCCCCTTTCCTGACCTGCCAGGCTGCCTGCTCTGATAAGGGTCTGGTATGGATCTTGGGGGGGACTCCACGCTGTTTTTTTACATTTTGGCATGGGGTTCCCTTTAAAATCCATAGGGAACCAGAACCTTCTCTAAGTGGAAAAATGGGTTTGATAATAAAATTGGAAGTGCCACCACCCAGGCCTCTGTAAACAGGGGGGATTCCCTTCATGGGAAATTAATCAGTAATCTAATCAAAGTAATTAGGAGCAGAGTCACTACTGCAACCAGTATATAACAGTAACCATAAGTATATAGATGCACACCAGTATGGAAATAATACAAGCTTTATATAAGAAAAGATTATTAAAGTGATACTATAGGTTCACGTTTAAAAAAAAAAAAATAACAAACATGTCATACTTACCTCCACTGTGCAGTTCGTTATGCACAGAGTGGCCCCGATCGTCCTCTTCTGGGGTCCCACGGTGGCTCTCGCAGCTCCTCCCCGCAATAGCTAACCCCCTCAGGGAAGCTTTCTCCCGAGGGGGCTACCTTGCGGGCACGCTCCTGTGTCATACACCCGGCGTACATAGCCACCGAGTGTATGAACGGGGGCTCGGGGGGGCCAGAAAGTGCAAGGTGTTTTTTCACCTTAATGCATAGGATGCATTAAGGTGAAAAAACACAAGGCTTTACATCCCAGTACGTACGTATGTACAATGTACAAACAGGTATTATCAGCATAGGGCCCCACAAGAGTCCTAGTGGAATTGTGCATATATACTTAGGTATGCATACCTCCCAACTTTTAAAAGTCCCACCGCGGGACATTCAGATCTCCCCTCTCCCCTGCTAACGGGGGGGGGGGGGGGTGCCACGGAACACTGTTTTGTCCACCAATTGCGGGGGGGGGGGCTTACCTGCTGGTTGCTGTTTCCTCCTCTTCATGCTTCCTGCTGTGCGGGGAAAATTACACTCTCGCGGGACTGCGGGAAGGAGGAGCCTATGCGGGTAAAACCCACAGAATCCGTGCCAGTTGGGAGGTATGGGTATGTACAGTATATAGTTATTATATATAGTTAATAGAGATACCTCCAGATGAATGTTGCAGCAAAGTCCAGTTGCAGGAACCCTGAGGATGATTGTGATGCAGCATTTGTCGTGGAGACCTGAAAACAGCATCTGTGGTGATGAGGAGACCCTCCAGCCACTGTCCAACCAGCCTGGAATGCAGCTTTTTGCCAGCAGGCAGTTGTGTGGCACTGGAACTAAAAGTCATCCTATCCACTCTGCGCTTAGTCCTTAGTAATATCTAATCTGTCATGCAACTGGACCATTGACCATACCTCCCAACACGCACGGATTGTGCGGGAACTTCCCGCATCGACACTAATTTCCCGCACACCCGCGAGAGGATCGAATTTCCCGCAATGGAAGGAGGGACGGGCAGGCGGCGGCAGCGGTAAGTCCACACTTCTCCCCAGATGTCGGTAACTTTCGTCCTGCGCCTGTGGCACCCCCCCCCCCTCTCAACATCTGTCACTGATGTGTGAAACCGCACACCGCGCCCTATGCCCCCCCCCCCGCTCAGCAAATCAAATTTCACTGATGTCCGGAGACAAAAAACCTTCGTCCCGCAGTGGACATTTCAAAAGTTGGGAGGTACAGTATGCATTGACTACCAGAAGTGGCTGTCGGATGCCTAAACTTGCTCAGCCTATGCTTGTTATTGATCCCTGAGCTTAAACTAGCTATAGAATCCCGGGCCATGAAGAAACAGGGTTAATTAAAACAGGCCCTGCATATAATCTCTATTGCAATAAACAAGTTCACTTACTAATAGATTGCAAGGTTGTGGGTGGGGCCTTTTCGCTCCTTCTAACTCTCCTCATTCCTACGGGATCTCTGGTATACTTGCTCTCTAATGCCCAGGACCAGGCGGTAGCGCGTTCATATGACATCAACATTATGGCGGTACACCAACTTAGAAGCGAGACGTACAACCCAGTGTCTCTGTATCATAACCTGACACTATCGTACAGGTGTCTCCCAGTTCCACAATACATACACCTACTCAGGATGAGACACAGCAGTGTCCCCTTCCACCTCTCCACCTCTCCACGAGTTTGACTCTGCCACCTCTCTCCCAGTGATAGAACGGGGTCCTGCTAGGCACCAGCACGGACCCTATGCGCATGCATAATAAACTTTTTTCTCTTCCATTCTATTCGGCTTGGTCCATAGGGTCTCGGCCATATGGATCTAGTCCCAGTTTCTGGGGCATCGACTGCTCGGGAGGTTGGCTATGAATCGATCCCGTCACTATATATGAGACCCGTCACCCCTGCCAGTACCGCTCTCACGCTGATTGGCTGTCATATCATCTTTCTCTTTAACTTGTTGCCCCTAACAATGGCATGTCACCACTTAACCCGATGTATGTGCATTACATGCCCTGTTCTCCCATACGCCATTACCACCATGCACCCCTTTAAGTAACTTCAGACCAGGCTAGGACAAAGTTTCAAATGTTTTAGTGGAAACTTTCAGCATAGCAGTTCCAAAACAAAGTGCACAATCTTTTCTCTAAACGAATCCCTAACTCAGGCTTGTGGCTGCCCCAGCATACCTGCTCAGGCAAGGGTCCATACACAGCAAAGTCCACAGTGGCAGATCTCCAGAACTGGTGTTCTTCAGGGAGGACTTCAACATTTAAACAGTCAGACAGAGTTCTAAGTACTGTATTTCACTATATAAACTCAGTTTACTGTTAAAAATAAGTGTGAAATGCAAGACAGCGGTGGGTGTAACAAGATGTCCACTTGCCGCCTTCTAACTGTATCCTTACGGAGGACGAGTGCAGGGTGTAGCAAGATGGCGGCGACGAAACGTCACTTCCGTTACAAATTCTGATGGGTCGTCTAATCTGCCAAACACAGGCAAAAGGTTAACTGTTTCCCTCTCGGCTGGGGTAGCAGCTCTCATATCATCCAGCATTTCAACCTGCTTACAGGGTGACCCTTACATATGTAGCACACAGACCAAAAATCCTGAAGCCTGCTTACCTCCATTCGCAGGTGGGACCCACCATGCTACTAGCCCAGTATCCTTCTTAGTGAAGAAGGTGAGCGGTGTAATCAGATTTTGAGTCCTGCAGCGAGTTACCTCCTTCCGTTGGTTCTCGTCCCTAGAGTGTAGGGAAAAGTCTATCCTCTCTTTATCTCAAGAAGGCCATTGTCCAGACAGTGTTAAACCCAACAAAAAGAGTTTATTTTTCTTACTTGTGAACTTGACAGGAAAAGTTGGAGATAGAGAGAATTTAACAGGGAGGCAGGTTCAGACACGCAGCACTTAACTACCACTCGTCGCCACTCAGGCCTGAGTGGGCTTTGCTCACCCGGATAGACCCCTCTCACGGTTCTAGCAGCCGTTGTGGAGCATGGAACATTCACCTTAAGTTTTTCCTAGGGATACGATCAGGATACAAACTTTTCAGTCCCGAACTTCCCAGCACTTGTAACACTTGAGAACTTTGAATGCCAATGGGGCACGTTACAAGGCTTTTGGCGGATCATGGAATCCTTCCCTCTGACAGGTAACCAGTCTTCTCCCGAGACAGTGACTTCCTTCACCGATCCCCTTGGATAGGTCCTCCCCTGGTTCCCTCTCCTTCAGAGCGGGTTACCCTCTCTTGGGCACCCTGGGACTCCTCTTCTGGCGTAGGCCTCAGCTAAAGGTGCCAATGGCGTCTGCCCCTTAAGTACCCTCTCCCGGCATGCACAGCAGGTAGACCACGCCCACTGTACGGCTGCCAAGAGAGGACACCCAATAGTGTTGCAATGCTACCTGTGGTTTAACCCGAGCCTGGGGCAACAGTGCCACCCACAGGCCACAGGGAACTGTACTGCCAGGCAACATTACCTCAGAGCAGAAACCGATTTTGTAGAATTCAACAGCCTGAGCCTGGCTATAGGCTCCGGCTACCCTCTAAATTTAGGTATATCGACTCCAATTATGGGGGGTCCGCTACACATACTATAAGGAAAGGCTTGCAAATAGAATAGATAACTCCTTTGGATGGACTTCTGTGCACAGGCTAATACATGTTCCCTCTTGTGCTCGCAGGAATTGGGCACTGGCTATATACGCATGTGTATACTACTCATGCATGCACAGGTGCCCTCACGCTATTTGATCTCGGCCAGTGCTCAGGATCAGTGCTGGTTTGTCTTCAGCCTCCTGTGTAACCTGTGACCTTGTGAATCTGTATCGGTTTCCGGTTGCTGACCCGGCTTGTCTTGACCATTCTCCACCTGCACCAACCTTGGATTGTCTCCTGACCTCCGCTTCTGTCTGCTCAATTGGCTATTTATTTACTGATCAGTTCCAGACCCGGCTTGTTTACTGACCATGCTCCTGCCTGTACCCAGTGTACCTGATCCATCCTGTCTGTATATGACCTGACCTGCCTGAGTCTGCTACTCTGCCTGCTGCCGCCAGTATCAGCTGCTCGTCTGCTTATTGGAGCCATCTGATGACTTCTGCCCAGCGTGGATACCTGCCCCACTGCTAGAAAGAATTACAGGCACTTGTGCCACTCTGTACTCTTGCGCCTCCTGCATACACTATCAGGGGCCCAGAGTCAGAGGTGTAAGAGAGGCATTTCTCATCATATTAGGCTCTGATACCAGGTACATGATACATAAATACAGTATCACAGGCCTAGTTATCTGCCACTGTACATGTGAGGATAATAACAATAGGACAGAAATAAGTTTGTCACAAGGATTTAGATACACACTCAAGAAGCTACGGACAGCTAAAGTTAAACTATTAGAACATAGGATTACTTGCCTAATGCCACGTACACACGCTCGGAATTTCTGACAACAAATGTTCGATGGGAGCTTGTTGTCGGGAATTCCGACCGTGTGTACGCTCCATCGGACATTTGCTGTCGGAATTTCCAACAAAAATTTGAGAGCTGGTTCTCAAATTTCCCGACAACAAAATCCATTCTCGTAAATTCCGAGCGTGTGTAGTCAATTCCGACGCACAAAATTCCACGCATTCTCTGAATCAAGTACGAGACGGAATCGCTCGGTCTGGTAAACCTAGCGTTCAGAATGGAGATAGCACATTCGTCACGCTGCAAATTTTTTAAATCTTTTTTAATTCTCTTCTAACGGACTGCTCTTCTGACAGAGCAGTAACGGACTGAAAAGCACGAGGCTGAAAAGGGCGAATCATCTCTCACCAAACTTCTACTAACACGAGATTAGCAGAAGGAACCCAAAGGGTGGCACACTTGGTATTGAACTTCCCTTTTATAGTGCCTTCGTACGTGTTGTACGTGACCGCGTTCTTTGCGATCGGAATTTCCAACAACATTTGTGTGACCGTTTGTATGCAAGACAAATTTGAGCCAACATCCGTCGGAAAAAAATCTACGGTTTTGTTGTCGGAATGTCCAATTGTGTGTACGCAGCATAAGAGTTTCTGATTCTGGTCTGGGTGATAATACAACAGCAATAGCAGCGCCTGTGTGTATAACATCATGTGACTCAGTTCTCTGTCTCTGTCACCACTTCCTCCTTCCAGAGGTTCTGACCCAGACACATAGAGACAGGAAGTGATGTACATAAATAATCTCTGTGAACATTAAGTAGCAGAGCCACTTACATACGGTAGAGAGCAGCACATCCTGACAGTTGGTTGTGAGATTATGTATTATATGGGGTTCTCATACATTCAGGGCTGAAACTAGGGGGGGAGGCTAGGGGGAGTGGCATTGGGAGGGGCGCTGCAGCTGGTACTGATCCTCCTGCAGCAGCTGAAAGGCCGCTTCTCCTCCTCTACCTCTTGCTAACATACATCTGCTGCAGGAGGAATATACAGGGATCGGTATGTACCTGTAAAGCCAACCCAGCTGCCACTCCTCTTCCTGCCCCTTCTTTTGCCCCCCTCCGCTCCTCTGCCCCCCCTTCTCTGGTCTCCCCGCAGTGCTCACCTTCTCTCCCTTGCTAGTTGTGCAGTGTGGGCTGAATAATGACAATATCCTCGGCACGGAGAAGCTCATCATACGATCCGGAAGACAGGCAGCAACACACAGTTATAACATATACTTCCCTGGCACTCATTCTCCTACTCTTTCCTTCCCCGCTCTCCATCCTGTCTGCAGCCACGGAGAATCTAGATGGAGAGCGGTGGAAGGAAAGAGCAGGAGAAGGAGGTGTTCCGGGGATATTATAACCTTGTGTGGCTGCCTGTCTTCCAGATCGTATGATGAGCTTCTCCGTGCCGAGGATATTGTCATTATTCAGCCCACACTGCACAACTAGCCAGGAAGAGGAGATGATCACTGCTGGGAGACCAAAGAAGGGGGGCAGAGGAGCGGATGGGGGAACCCTTAGGAGCACAGGGGAGGGGAAAAGGAGCATAGAGGGGCCAGAGGAGCACAGGGGGGACCAGAGGAACATAGAGGGGACCAGAGAAGCACGGGGGACAAGAGGAACACAGGGGAGGGGGGCAGAGGAATACAGGTAGTTCAGAGGAGCAAAGGGGACCAGAGGAGCAAGGGGGGACCAGAGGAACAAGAGGGAACCCTAGGAGCAAGGCAGGAACAGAGGAGCACAGAGGGACCAGAAGAGCAAGTGAGAACCAGAGAAGCAAGGGGGAACCCAAGGAGCACAGGGGGGACTAGAGGAGCAAAGGGGAACCTGAGGAGCAAGGGGGGAACAGAGGAGCACAGGGGGACCTAGGGTGCAAGGGGGAATCCGAGGAGCAAGGGGAAACCCGAGGAGCAAGGGGGAATCCTGAGGAGTAAGGGCAAACCAAAGGCGCATGGGAGGACCAGAGGAGCACAGGGTGGGCAGAGGAGCACAGAGAGGACCAGAGGAGTTTGGGGGGACCAGAGGAGCACGGGATACCAGAGGAACACAGAGGGAACCAGAGGAGCACAGGGGGGACAAGACAAGCAAGGAGGGAACCAGAGTAGCACAGGGGGACCAGAGGAGCAGGAAGAGACCAGAGGAGAATGGGGGGGACCAGAGGAGAAAGGGGATGACAAAAGAGCATGAGGGGACCAGAGGAACAGGGGGGAGCAGAGGAGCAGGGAAGGAACAAGAGAAGCATGGAGAGGACCAGAGGAGCACAGGGGTAAGGGACAGACAACTGACTCAACAGCTACGGCCTGGGATTTTCCCACTTTCTGCCTAATCCACGTTTATTGTATCAGTTGCCCTGCTTGCATTATTTCTTTCACACGGGCAGGCGAACTTCGCCAGCAGATTTGCCTGCTCGGCATGGGATCTCTCCGCCTATCTCTGCTGAGCAGGCGGATGACAGGTCTGTGTCCACTCCACCCATACAGTGCAGACACAGACACAGCCCACTTTCCTCTATGACTAGTCGGATGTAAATGACAAAAAGGGAGGGGCACCTCTGGGTGTAGAAGTATAACAAATTTATTGAGCACAAACAGTAGACAACTCACATTTAGGAGGTTAAAAAAGGCATCTGGTAAGTCCTAACAGAGTGAGAAGGGGAAAGTTTCATCAGTGGATGGTCCGATCCTGCTTGGGGAGCGCTGTGTTTCCTCGTTCACCACTCTCTTCTACACCGTGGATGTAAACAGCCGGCCGCGGTGGCGAAGGGCTCAAAATGAGGCCTGGAATGCTGGTGGTACAGAGGCAAGGATGGATGACGTCACTGACATGCAACGCGTTTCCTGAGCACACGCACTGCGGATAACACAGCAGCCGCGCTCCTTTTTCAACCTGGATGATGGAACTACAAGGGGCAGCCTTATACAATGTGCACAGGGGAGGGGCCTGTCCAAATATGCATTGCAAGTACTTAGAAATCAATAAAAAATCAATAAAAATGCCTAAATGTCTCTGGCTCGTATTTATAGGTGATAAGCAGTAATAAATTAGATTAACATACCAGATGAGCAGCAAAATATATACGAATGTGCTATCTCCATTACGAACGCTAGTGTTTACCAGAACGAGCGCTCCCGTCTCATACTTGTGTAGCGGCCTCACCCCGTCCTCTTTAGCTAGGGGTATGTCACGCGACAGAGTGAGGTGCGCTACGGCCCATGTCCTCCCCATAACTGTGGGTGAGGTGAAGGCCAATATCTGATGTTTCCTCGGGTCGGTGTGTCTTGGGCATGTACCGAGTCTGTTGTGCAGAAACCACCAAACCACCCTTTGCTCCCATTAACAGAGTCCATACACCGATCACAGTCCAACTGTTGGTTTTATTTCGTATCTCCACATACAGGCAATGCGATGGCAGGATACGGTGGGATGAGCAGGTCGAGGCACTATACTGATCTGGGTCCCTACACCCCCTGCGCTATGACCAAGTGTTGCAGGAGTCTTAATTCGAATACCTCCGCTGCGTTGCAGCCCCTATCAGGGGAAGATGTCCTCCAAGAGAGTTACCGGAGGCCCATCCGTAACCGGGTTGACGCTGCACCGGAATCTTCGGACGGGTGACCTCCCCAGCCTCCTCACCTCAGATGCGGGTCCCCTCGCAAGGGGCACCCTGGAATCACTTCACCCTTGCGGGACCCAGTCGGAGTCACTGGGTCCCAGGCCTCCTCAATAGTACCTCATCCCAGGCTGAAGGTGCCTGGGATGGAATCCCAGTTTCATTCCGGCCAGGCCTAGGGTGCCTAGGCCTGAACCTTGAACCGCCCGCACCCAGGCTGAAGGTGCCTGGGTGCGTGACGAGATGATCCCCGAAGACCTCGTGGCGAGGGCGTCTCCCCCTTTTATCTCCTCCCATCAACACTACGGCGGGTTCCCCGCCCCAGCCGTACCATCTCCAGGAAGGGACAAAAAGGGTAGCACTGTGGTGATGATTCTACCTGAAGCCTGTAGGTACTCCGCCACCCACAGGCAAAGGAGAATATTACATCCCCCAATCCTCCACGAATAACAAAAAGGGGTCTAAACCCTGACATAATTACACACCTGGGTCACACTACCCCCAGGTGTATCCCACTAAATCTGAAGACCCCGCTACACACTCCCCCCTGTGATTTGACGCTGGTCCCCAGCGTCAGGTGCACACCCATGTCTTCCAAGGAGTGGTGACATGGAGCAAGCCCCAGAAGCTGTCCCCAAATTTGTGAATACTAAGTGTGCCAAGACCTGCTCAAAAGGGAAAGGAAAAATATAAAACGATAAACTTTTGCATAAAACATCTATTCTGTACACATATACAATCCCTCCCATCACTGTCTAAGAACCACCCCATTCTCAGTAGTCTTGACCGATGAATCTCCTGCAGAAGGGAAACAAAAACAACATCCTAACAATCTGTGTTAACTTGGAATGAATAGGTCTGTCAGCCGAGAGACCCACTCACTCCAATAAGCAAAGTGATGCATGTGTAAAATTTTCAAACAGTCGTTGCACAACACTGCCACCTGTTGACAGCGCCGCGGTCATGACACTTGCCGAGATCTTCCTTCTTCCTGCTTTCCTAAGCTAACTTTTACCCCCAGAGTCTCTGCCTTTGGCACATGAAGAAGAGGGAGAAAAACAACAGCTCCCAAGTCTCCAGTGAGTGAAAGAAAAGCCCAAATCAAAACAAAAGTAGGGCGCAGTTCTGAGCGTCTGGGAATGTTCCTTCCAGAAAGTTCAACAGCAAACAAAATAGGAGCTCACTTCTCCTACAAGTAAAACCTTGGATCCGGCAAAAACAGGGGCTTCAGGTGCTTGTCAAACACTTCCACCGAATATTCGACATCCTCTCCTTCTTTCCTGCAGATGAGCACCTTATCGGCATGAATATGGCGCCCCAGTCTCCAATCAGCTCTGCAGTCTCTAAACTTTTTAGATACAGGCGGCGAACACGACAGGTATCGCCGGGCATGAGGCACTTTGAGCTTTTCCCATACAAACTCGTCGTACCACCTTTGTCGCAAAACTTCGACTTCATACAATAAGTCCCGAGGCAAGTAGGGGTACTCCCACCCATATTCACGGGCGACTCTTTGGGAGAAAAGTCTCTGCAATCTGGCTAGAGGTGGCATCACGTCTCGCTCGCCTTCTCCTGGCTGTACAATGGCCTCCGGGTGCCGAGGTACCTTCACCATCTCGAGTTGCTTTGCCTTTGGTGCCCGCAATGAAGCACGCTGCGTCCCCACTATCGGAGCGGGTGATGTGGTTGAAAGTGGCAGGTCGGTCGGAGGACTAGATTTCCTCGGGAACTCCGGGGCCTGCGCCCGGAGCGTACTGTCTTCTATGGACATGGGGGAATCCTGCGGTTTACACAGCACAGGTAGTGGGCGTCTGTCCCAGCCCTTCCGGTGAAACAGTTCGTCTATTTCTCCGTCATCACCACAGTCTGACAACGACTCTAGGTCGGAGGTGTCATACATCTCGGCGGGAAGGTAGTCTCTAGTAGACGGAAGGCTACCCTCCCTTGCGGGCTCCACCGGCTGTGGACTCCCGACACCTCCAACCAACACCACAGTCCCAGCCCCTAGCTCACCTGGACCTTCTGAAGAACTGGGATGTCCGGTACTCTCTTCTCTACCGGCGCCATCTAGGCCAGGCAAGCGGCGGGGTGAAGCTCGACCACGACCATAGGATGCCTGTACCAGGCCGACTTTCCTCTTCGGAGGTGGCAGCAGGGAATCTGTGGTGACCGAAGCAGTGTCCTCGGATTTCTCTCTTTCCGTCTCTGGTTGGGCAGTCACGTCGCCCTGGTCAGCGTGTACGGGGACCTCCGCAAAGGCCTGGATCTATCCCTCCAGAGTGGCGGTTCCTGTGATGCAGTTGAGGCGAAGGGCCCGGGGCCTTACTGTGGATGATTCGACCTCAAAAAGAAACTCTTTGCACGCTTCACATCGCTCGAACGGCTTTAGTTGGACCACCAGTCCCGAGCATCCGGGACAGATCACACCGAGGGCCTCCGTGTCTCTGCATGAATACAGAGCCAACTGTCCTCGGGGCCTGAGCCTTATCCCCGTGTCTGTCAGGGGAGCAGCAAATGCAGTAATCTTCATAGGGTAAGATACCGGCATCCACGGAGAGCTTGAATTCATTCCGACCACTTGCTGCTCCATCACGCGCTGACCACGCGCCGGAGTCTCCACGTGTAATCTCCACACGTGGCCAGACTCCTCCCACAACTTGCACGTTTTCGCGGGCTTCCGCCAGCCTCCGCCCACAAATTGCGCAGTCATGGGTGCCTCGTGGCGCAGTGCATTAACAGTCCCCACATGTAGTACTTCACACGGCTGGACCTCTCCCTTTTTACGCTCCTCCGCGTGGGCCTTTCCCGACTTAGGGTCATGTCCACAACTCCGAGCAGGGATGCACTTTGGCCAATCACATGGCCGACCTACTCGAAACTCCTCCTGGGCAGCAAAGTTCAAACACAGACGTTCTCAGTTCCATCGTTAAGACACACACAATCCCGGACGAGCCCCCACGTGTAGCGGCCTCACCCCGTCCTCTTTAGCTAGGGGTATGTCACGCGACAGAGTGAGGTGCGCTACGGCCCATGTCCTCCCCATAACTGTGGGTGAGGTGAAGGCCAATATCTGATGTTTCCTCGGGCCGGTGTGTCTTGGGCATGTACCGAGTCTGTTGTGCAGAAACCACCAAACCACCCTTTGCTCCCATTAACACCACGGCGGGTTCCCCGCCCCAGCCGTACCATCTCCAGGAAGGGACAAAAAGGGTAGCACTGTGGTGATGATTCTACCTGAAGCCTGTAGGTACTCCGCCACCCATAGGTACCTGAAGCCTGTAGGTACTCCGTCATGAAGATCCTGCCAGAAACAGGCGCCTCAGACTCTCCGGTTCCCAATCGTGGGTGCAACCGCGCATGAGCGTGGGCGCGCACCTCTGTTGGCGCCAGGCGGGCTATTTAAGCCTGCCTGTCACCTACAGTCGCCGCTGTCTGCTCTACAGCGTTTGTGTACCTGAAACCTGATCTGTGATTTGACCTGTGAAAGACCCCGGCTTACCTGTGACTATTCCAGCCATTCGCCTGTACCTGATCCTTGGTCTGTTCTGACTACTCGTCTGCCTGCACCTCTGTACCTTTGCCGACCGCCCGATAGCCTGTCTGACCATCCTGTCTGCTCCTGGTTCCAGTCCAGTCTGTTCCAGTCTGCTGCACAGTTCCTGTCTGTTCCTGGTTCCAGTCCAGTCTGCTCCAGTCTGCTGCACGGTTCCTGTCTGTCCCTGGTTCCAGTCCAGTCTGTTCCAGTCTGCTGCATGGTTCCTGTCTGTCCCTGGTTCCAGTCCAGTCTGTTCCAGTCTGCTGCACAGTTCCTGTCTGTTCCTGGTTCCAGTCCAGTCTGCTCCAGTTTGCTGCATGGTTCCTGTCTGTTTCTGGTTCCAGTCCAGTCTGCTCCAGTCTGCTGAACAGTTCCTGTTTGTTCCTGGTTTCACTTCAAGCTGTTCCAGTATGCTGAACTGTGCATGTCTGTTCATGGTTCCGGTCCAGTGTTCCAGCTCCTGTCTACCAAACCTGTCTGCTGCTTCAGCTCCTGTCTTCCCAGTTCCTGAGGAGTTCCTGGGTGTCTGGACTACCCCTATCTCTGTTGATCCTGCCAGGCACTCGTACCACTCCTCACTCCTGTGCCTCCTGTTACTTTACCAGGGTCCGTGAGTGGGAGCCATAAGGGAGGCTTCCCTCTGCTATATCGGGCTCACCACCATCAGGTACGTGAGAGTAGCAGACAGCCATGTCTGAGCCTGAGCAGGGAGCCTTTCCTATGGAAGAACTGTGTCAACACCTGGCAGGATTAACTGAAGCCGTTAAGAATCTCCAGCAAGGCTACACCCGGCTGCAAGAACGGGTACTGGTCCTGTCCAACCCTACTGGAGCCCAGGGAGCACCCCATGCTTCCACCTCTTCAGCCGGGGCAGGATCAACACCAACAGTTGTGATGCTCCCACCGGAACCCAGAGTCCCTACGCCTGAAAAATTCTCCGGAAATCTGAGCCAATTTAGGGCCTTCCGCAATTCTTGCGAACTGTACTTCGCCCTTCAACCACGTACCTTCTCCCTGGAAGTTACCAAGGTGGGTTTCGTGGTCTCCTTGCTTACCGGAGACCCCCAAACCTGGGCCCACCGCCTCCGAGAACAGAAGGATGCTGTTTCGACCAATCTCACCACCTTCTTCGACGCAATGGCCTAAATTATATGAAGACCCCCAACTTTCAGCAAGCGCAGAAGCTGCATTACGTACCCTGCAACAGGGACGCAGGGCAGCGGAGGATTACGTGGCTGAATTCAGGCAGTGAAGCGCAGATACGAACTGGAATAATGCCGCTCTCCGCCACCAGTTCCGCATGGGACTCTCTGATTCTTTAACGGACGAGCTGGCAAGAGTGGGAATCCCACAGACTTTGAACGCGTTAATCGATCTGGCCATACAGATCGATCGACGCCTGAGAGAACGAAGGGCTGAAAGGGCTACGGGGTTCTCTCGCCCAACCTGGATGCTTCCAAGGGTTCCCAGTCACCTAAACCCAGCACCCGTTGCACCATCAGCCCCCACGTCTGATGCACCCGAACCCATGCAGCAGGGAGTCCTTCGCTCTTTCCTGTCCCCGGAGGAGCATCAGTGTCGTCGGTTAAACAATCTGTGCCTATACTGCGGAGAACCTGGACATTGCATCAGAAACTGCCCACTTAAGCTCAGTAAGTGTCTATCCATGTTTCCAGACCAGGCAAAACCCTTAATTAGGACTGCATCTCATCTTGCCCTCTCTGTTTCGTTACAGCTTCCAGGAAAGACTCTGCAAACACCCGCCATTTATGACTCCGGAGTTTGCAGCTGTTTCATGGACTCATCTTTTGCTGCTAAACATCAGATACCCCTCCTTCCTAAGACCCAAGGACTCTCTATTCATCTGGCTGATGGGTCTGCTAATAAATCTGGACCTGTAGTCCAAGAAACTGCCCCTATACCTGTTACCATCTCCAGTACCCACCCAGAACTTTTACGTTTGGACATAATCTCTTCCCCTCTGTTTCTGGTAATCCTTGGTATGCCTTGGCTGCAAGCACACAATCCTGCCATCAACTGGGCCACATGGGTAGTCACTTTCTCTTCACCGTACTGCCAGCAGTTCTGTGGATCTTACAATTTCCAGGAGCCTTCTACCCTACTGTGCCTGGATGCAGAGGCCAAAATACGTCAGTCCATTCCAGAGACTTACCACAACTACCTTGATGTATTTAGTAAACAAAAGGCAGAGACTTTACCACCCCATCAAGCCTACGATTGCCCCATCGAACTACTTCCCGGAGCTGAAAATCCATTTGATAGGATCTGTCACTTGACAGAGGTGGAACAGGGGGCATTAAAAGAATATGTCAATGAGAACTTAAAAAGGGGGTTCATTCGCCCGTCCACATCACCAGCAGGCGCAGGCATCTTTTTCGTAGAGAAGAAATACCATACCCTCCGACCCTGCGTGGACTACCGCAAATTACATAAAATTACGGTGAAAAAACGTTATCCTCTTCCCTTGGTACTAGAGCTATTTCAGAGACTGGGAGCCGCTATTGTTTTCACTAAACTTGATCTCCGTGGGGCCTACAATCTGGTTCGTATCAGGGATGGGGATGAGTGGAAAACTGCCTTCCGTACTCGATTTGGGCATTTCGAGTACTTAGTAATGCCCTTTGGACTATGCAATGCCCCCGCCACTTTCCAATGTTTTATTAACAATGTTCTTTGGGACTTTCTGGACTTATTCGTCATCGTCTATCTAGACGATATTCAAATTTTTTCCTCTTCCCTAGAATCCCACCGTGGGCATGTCAAGAGTGTGTTGGCCCGGCTGTGACAACATGACTTATATGCGAAAGCCAAAAAATGTGCATTCGAGCAGGAAAGCATACCATTCTTGGGGTTAATAATTTCCAGTGAGGGCATCAAGATGGACCCCCAGAAGATTGCTGCAATCCTGGACTGGCCAGTCCCAGCAGACAAGAAGGGAATCCAACGTTTCGTTGGATTCGCCAACTTCTATCGTAAATTCATTAGAGGGTTCTCAGACATTATTACACCAATTACCCAACTAACCAGAGGAACGAGACAGCAGACAGAAATGACACTTAGTGCTCTGGATCGAGATAAATACACACTAGAGAGATATACTTTGTACGTATTTCATGTCTGAGGTTTACAACCACTTGTTTTGTTACATTGGGTATGTAACAATACATGAACAAAGGCTTCCTTCAGTGAAAAGCTTGTTGGAACAATCAGTAGATCAGGAATATTGACAGCCAAACTGTGCTATACTTAAAGAGCTTTTCTATTGGTCCTGTAAAGTGATGGGTGGCCTCATCGATAAAAGGAACCTTGGAAAGTGGAAATGGTCAAGGTCCAATCTTGCAGGGAAATACTTAGGCTGGATAAATTAGTGGTGTGGGACACATGGTGCTTTAGGGGAATCTCCCATTTAATGAACTTCAGTTTGTCACATGACCGTAACCACTTGTGGCCCAGTCCGGCCGCCCACAATGTATCGCAGTGGGGCAAAGCTGCCTGTTTCCGGCGCCCCCTCCACCGACACCCGCTGTGGTTGTACACAGCAGGAATCTGACAGCAGGTCCCGGCCAATGATTTATATGATAAGATACAAAGCAGGGATACAATACAAAGAGATCTTTAGTAAAAATCAGCACGCATTACACATTGTTAGGCACAAATTTAACCCCTTGATTACCCAGGATGTTAACCCATTCTCAGTCAGTGTCATTAAGACAGTGACAGTATATAGGAAGGTTTCTCGACCAGGGTTTGTCCAGAGGTTGCTAGGTGTCCCTTGAGCAATGACCAATTTTTGCCTCTCAGATAAGTTTCCCTGACACCATTGCTCTTTTTAGCTATCTGTAAGCGGGGAATTCTTTCCAATGACCACAAGTGTGGGCAGCATTCTTCCCACTGACCATCACACTAATGTATCAGAAGTTGAAGACATAGTCATTTTTAGCAGGGGTTCCTTGAGCCCAGAAAGTTATTTCAAGGTTTCCTCTGTGTTGAAAAGATTGAGAAAGGCTGGTATAGAGTATCAGCAATGATTACTGTATTAGTGTCACTGGTGATGTCAGTGGCAGTTAGTCAGTTCCACTCCCACAATCGCTGTTCCATTATAAGTCGCTAATCGCTGTCTTTATGAAGGAACACATTTGTCCACAACAGCCTTTTTTCAGCCAATGTACAGAGAATCTACTGAAGACATGACGCACAAACTTCTTCCCATGGGTGTATTAATACACAAGGAAGACTTCTATGTAATTCACTTTGTAAAGTCCTCTACAATCTTTAACTGTTTTCTGTTTCTAGGATGGTGATGGCTACCTTAGTGCTAATGAGCTTAATCTTCTTATGGAAACCCTTGCTGTTAAAGCTACAGATGAAGAGGTTGATCAAATGGTCAGGGAAGCAAATATTGATGAAGATAGTACAGAAAATTCCGAAGGTAGGTTGCTTTTTCATCAGTCTTTGTACTCTTTGAACCCAAGTAGGTTTTCCTTATTGGGAAGTTGGGCCTTATTCACATAGACTGCCTTTGGCAAATATGCAATTCTGGTTGGCAGGGAAACTATTCCCATGCGCACTTTGTGCGAGCACAGCCAGATTTATACCCTGTACAAGTCAATGGTCTGCTCTGCTGCATTTCACATGTAATCATGCATTAGGGACTCTGATGGTCCCTGAACAGTTTGTGTCTAGGATTGGCAGTTCTGGTTCCAGTTCCCAGTCCAGCTTACATCTGGACAGAGCAGCACTCTGCTATGGCTTTATAGTTTAGCCACATCTGTATGCAGCAGTCTAATTGCCCGATTTAGGCCTTAAAGTGTCACTAAACCCACATCATAAAAAACTATTAATAAATGGTGTATTACATGCTGTTCATACTCACTCGGTCACTATAAGATTAATTTTCTGTATTCTGCAGGTTGATCCTGATGCTCTCTATCTCCCCCTTCTGTTCATGTCCCCAATTCAGCTATGCGATTTCAGATGCATGCATGTACATGAATTCTTCTTTTTTGTATGCCATCGTCTTGTGTATATAGATACAAAATACTCATGGTCAATGCTTTGTTTATATGCCAATTAAACAATTTTAAAATTTCTCACTCAAAGTACCAAAAACCCCTTAATTATTTCTGATTTAGGGATGGA
The DNA here is from genome assembly GCA_029206835.1 of Rana muscosa. NCBI lineage: Eukaryota > Metazoa > Chordata > Amphibia > Anura > Ranidae > Rana > Rana muscosa. Next base: position 252,958,709 of record CM055121.1, on the reverse strand, counting down.
GGTGCATGTTATCATGCACCTCATTTAGAGTCCCACAAACCCTTGCTTTCCACATCAGCCTATTTTGACATGCAATTTGATATGTCAAATCGCCGGCTATTGCCAGCAATGACCCGTTTGAATCGGTGCCGGCTTTGCGGCGCTGCACCGATTCCCAAAAGTAGTTCCTGCACTACTTTTGGCGACTTCGGGGGCCAGTTCAGCTGAACCCGCACAATTTCTAACCCGCAGTCAGTGTGAATCTGGGCTTACTGTCAGGTCCCTAAAGTATAGATGTTACCTATCATGTTGGGATGTTACTATAAAAATGCAGTTGCATAAAGTAGCTCTGGCTGACCTGCCTAGAGAGTTTTTTTTACAGAAAAACTTGGAACTTCCCAATGACACTGTCACTGGCTGTATTATTTCTGCATTCAAATGTTTGGAGGTGACTCACATAAGCTCAGTATGAAGTGGGCTCTATAAATGCAACACTTGATAAAAAGGATGCCCATTGTTGACTTCTACTAAGGGCTAAGGTACATGTACTTTGCATAGAAACTGTTCCTTAGAAACAGTCATTCTGGTGTAATTACTAAACAAAAAAGCTTGACACCAGCCCAAATGCCTGAAGTAATATTTCAGAGGTCCCTATGGCTGCCAAATGTCATCTCTAATCTAAATACCTCCAACAAGCTAGGTGAAGCCCAGAATGTTTTGGAGCTGTTCTTGGATAATCTAGCTGCTGGTGGTGGGTTCTTTAATATTTTGTCTAGTGAAAAAAACACTTTGTATAGCTGCTGATTTGGCACATTAGCTGTTGGTGGTGGGTTCTTTAAAGGGTAATTCCACTTTTGTGGGGAAAAAAATATAGCAAATAGCAAATATAGCATATACAATTGTGACACAAACCATATTGTAATTTTAATGTTAGAAATTTACCTAAATTCAATGCAGTATGGCAACCTGGAGGCCGTCTGTACACAGCTGGTGTACAGAACTGCCCCAGATATGTGGCTCGCTGATTTAATGAGGAAAAAGGATCTGGACAGCCGCACTTCAATATAAATGCCTTTATTGTATAAAATAACAAAAGTTCAAGCAACAGCAGGGTACAGGATGAAGAACTGACGCGTTTCACACTCTTACTAGTGCTTAGTCATAGCCAAGTAGCTACGACTAAGCACTATTAAGAGTGTGAAACGCGTCAGTTAATTCATCCTGTACCCTGCTGTTGCTTGAACTTTTGTTATTTTATACAATAAAGGTGTTTATATTGGAGTGCGGCTGTCCAGATCCTCCTTCCTCATTGCTACATGCTTAGCCTGCACCTGCTGCTTCTACCTCGAGGAGAGTGTCAGTTCTTAACACACCCACCTAGAGCAGTGATCTTCTCTCTGGCTCGCTGATTTACCCAGAAGTCTGCAATAAGATACAAATTCGATTTTAGGCGTCCTTTGCAACAGAAATTTAATTAGGAGATGCTCCTAAGAGTTGAATCACTTCCAAAGTTATGCAGACCCTGCAACTTTCCTCATTAGAGCCCTGCAAGTGCATCAGCTGGTCAATAATGAAAAAGTCACTCCCATAGAGAATCAGTATCCAAAATACTTCTTCAGAGGAGAAACAAGTAGGAATCTTTAATATTGGCTAGTCAAAGAATTAATTTGAATAGCTGCTGAGTTGGCACACTGGCAGACTACTGTTTGTTTTTCGTGCAGGGTTTTAACAAATGATGACAGCAAAGTGAAGACTGTAAAGAATGTGTTAAATTTCTTGTACAAAGATGTAATTTCTCTGTAAAATCTTCCCCCTTACTGTCAGATTGCATGTATAGTAATATTAGAATTAAAAACATGTTTCCCATACTGCCACTATACAACTTACTCTTTTTGGTTTCCATAAAAAGTTGATAAAGTAACAAATGCAGCGTGTGGCTTACTCTCGATTTTTCTCAAAGCCCTTTGTGCACATGGAAGAGCTGGATGAATGGGGTCACACAATGGAATATCTGGGCTCTACAGATTTCCTTTGTAGCCTTAGTTTGGGGGGGGGGAGGGGCGGTTATGAGAAATTACCCTCCTGGAACAGGATACTGCACTAGACCTGTAGGTAAAAAGGAGAACTAGACCCTTCACTGAGTGGAAGAGTGGGTTTGATTATAAAGTTGGCAGCGCCTCCAGCTAGGACAGTGCCTCTGTGAAGAGAGGAGAGTCCCTTCCTGGGAAATTAATCAGTAATCTAATCAAAGTATTTGGGAGCAAAAGAACTACTGCAACCAGCATATAATATTAACTATACCATGCCTTGCAAAAGTATTCACACCCCCTTGGCATTTTTCATGTTTTGTTGCCTCACAACCTGGAATTGACATGGATTGTTTGAGGATTTGCATAATTTCATTTACAGAACATGCCCACAACTTTGAAGATGTTTTTTTTTATTTTTATTATTATTATTGTGAAGCAAACAACAAATAGGACAAAATAACAGAGAAAGTCAATGTGCATAACTATTCACCCCCTAAAGTCAATACTTTGTAGAGCCACCTTTTGCGGCTATCACAGCTCCAAGTCGCTTTGGATAAGTCTCTATGAGCTTCCCACATCTTACCACTGGGAGTTTTGCCCATTCCTCCTTGCAAAACTGCTCCAGCTCCTTCAAGTTGGATGGTTTGCGAAGTTGTGAACAGCAATCTTTAAGTCTGTGTCACGGCTGGGCTCAGCCCTTCCTTCTCTGTGCTGGCAGCTCAGCTGTCAGCTAATTGCTAGCTTCCATCTCTCCACAGTGATCAACCTGTTGATGAACCTGCTCGTCAGCTCTGCCTACTTAAAGCCTTCCAGTTCATTTGCTCTCCGCCTTCACCTGTGTTAACATCACAAGAGACTCTCCTGCGTTCCTGTTTGAATACTTGCTTGACTGTCGTTCCCTCTGGCTACAGATCCTGCTTGCTGTACTACTACCTTTATCGCTGGCTCTTGGACATTTTCTTGGCCGACTACCCGATCCGGTTACTGAACTCTGGCTATGTTTTGACTACGCTTACTCTGTTTACCTTTTTATTTTTATTATTAAACAAGTGTGATTTAACTGTACTTCTGTCTCGGTCTGATTCATGGTTTCTGACAGTCTGGACTTAGATTTTCTATTGGATTGAGGTTTGGGCTTTGACTAGGCCAGTGATCTACAAACTGCGGTCCTGGGGCCAGATGTGGCCCTTTGCTTGCTTTTATCTGGCCCTTGAGGCACTATTTTCATTTACTAATGCCAACAATGGGGCATTATTCCCCCCATTGACACCAAAAAAAGGGCAGAATTCCTCCCAATGACACCAGTGATGGGACAGAATTCCTCCCAGTAACTCCAAAGATGAGGCACAATTCCTCCCAATGACACTAACAATGGGGTCCAATGGCACCAATGATAAGGCACAATTACTTCCAATGACACCAACGATGGAGCACAATTCCTCCGATTGACACCAAAGGTTGGGTATTGTTTATCCCCACTGACATCGGGACCTCTTCTACTACCAATGGCCACAGTCCGGCCCCCCTAAGTGTAAAGGACAGTAAACTGGCCCTTTGTTTAGAAAGTTTGAAAACTCCTGGACTAGGCCATTCCAACACATTTACATGTTTCTCCTTAAACCACCCAAGTGTTGCTTTAGCAGTGTGTTTGGGGTCATTGTCCTGCTGGAAGGTGAACCTCCGTCCTAGTCTCAAATCACACACAGAGTGGTACAGGTTTTGCTCAAGAATATCCCTGTATTTAGCACCATCCATCTTTCCCTCAACTCTGACTAGTTTCCCAGTCCGGACTGCTGAAAAACATCCCCACAGCATGATGCTGCCACCACCATGTTTCACTGTCGGGATGGTGTTCTTTGGGTGATGTGATGTGTTGGGTTTGCGCCAGACATAGCATTTTCTTTGATGGCCAAAAAGTTTAATTTTAGTCTCATTAGACCAGAGCACCTTCTTCCAAACATTTTGGGAGTCTCCCACATGCCTTTTCGCAAACTCAAAACGTGCCATTTAGTTTTTTGCTGAAAGTAATGGCTTTCTTCTAGCCACTCTGCCATAAAGCCCAACTCTATGGAGCGTACGGCTTATTGACGTCCTATGTACAGATACTCCAGTCTCTGCTGTGGAACTCTGCAGCTCCTCCAGAGTTACCTTAGGTCTATGTGCTGCCTCTCTGATTAATGCCCTCCTTGCCCGGTCCGTGATTTTTGGTGTGCTGCTGTCTCTTGGCAGGTTTGCTGTTGTGCCATGTTCTTTCCATTTGGTTATGATAGATTTGATGGTGCTCCCAGGGATCATCAAAGATTTGGATATTTTTTTATAACCTAACCCTGACTTGTACTTCTCAACAACATTGTCCCTTACTTGTTTGGAGAGTTCCTAGGTCTTCATGGCAGTGTTTGGTTAGTGGTGCCTCTTGCTGAGGTGTTGCAGCCTCTGGGGCCTTTCAAAAAGGTGTGTATATGTAACGACAGATCATGTGACACTTAGATTGCACACAGGTGGACATCATTTCACTAATTATGTGACTTCTGAAGGTAATTGGTTGCACCAGAGCTTTTTATGGGCTTCATAACAAAGGGGGTGAATAAATACGCACGTGCCAATTATCAGTTTTTTATTTCTGAAAAATAGTTTTATGTATATATTTTCTAATTTTACTTCACCAACTTAGACTATTGTGTTCTGATCCATCACATATAATTTAGATTAAAAAAAAACATTGAACTAAAGGCTGTAATGTAACAAAATAGGTAAAAAGCCAAGGGGGTGAATACTTTTGCAAGGCACTGTAAGTATATACTGTAGATGCACACCAGTTTAGAAATAATACAAACTCTATGTAAGAAAAGATTAATAATAGTAAATTTCTGTAAAATGCCATGCAATATGGCTACCTGGAGGTGTTCTGTACACAAAATGTGTACAGAACGCCCCCCAGAAACATAATTTCCTGCTTGTGTGATTGGCTCACTGATTTTCCGAGAAATCTACACTAACATACAAGTCAGATTTCAGGCACCCCCTGCAACAAAAATGTAATATTTTGGTGAGCTACCCCAAATAGTAAATCACATCTAAAGGGATGCAGACCCTGCAATTTTCCTCATTAGAGTCCTGCAGGTGCAGCAGCTGATTGATAATTATGAAATCAATCCCATTAGATTCCCTTTCTACATGGACATAAACAAACACACAGGAATGTCTTCAGAATAACAAAAAGTAGGAATCTGCAACAAAGCTTGTTAAAATCCTTGTAATGTATATTCATTAACATGAGAGGGGAAGTTACTCTTTAAAGATGAAGTAAACCCTGATGGGTTTTACTTCCTCTTTATTTCCCTGCAAAGGTAAAGCATAATGGGCTACTATGCATCACATAGTAGCCCATTATGTGTCACTTACCTGAAACCGAAGCCTGCGATGTCCCCGATGTCCCTGCTGGCTGGAAGCGTCCATCTTCAGCCCTCTTCCTTCCGGGGCCGCGGACTCCGGCTCTGTGACTGGCCTGCGCAGTAGTGCCAGTCACAGCATGACCCCCTCTAGAAACGGCACAGTGTGCCCTTTCTAAAGTGCGCATTTCCCCGAATACATCGGCGCATGCGCAGAAGACGACATTGTAAATATCTCCTAAACCGTGTAGGTTTAGGAGATATTTCCAGCACCTACAGGTAGGCCTTAATCTAGGAATACTTGTAGGTGTAAGTTGTTGTACAGGGTGTACAGCCACTTTAATGCCCGTACACACGAGCGGTTTTCCCGTCGGAAAAAAAAACGATGGTTTTCCCGTCTGAATTCATCTCAAGCCTGCCTTGCATACACACGGTCACACAAAAGTCCGGTGAACTTTTGACTGCCAAGAATGCGGTGACGTACAACACTACGACGAGCCAAGAAAATTAACTTCAATGTTTCTGAGCATGCGTCGAATGGTTTCCGAGCATGCGTAGGAAATTTGCGCGTCTGGATTTGTACGCACGATCAGAAATTCCGTTCAGTTTTTTTCCTGACGGGAAAAAAGAGATCCTGCTCTCATTCTTTTTCCGGCAGCTTTTCTGTTGGAAAAAGTCAGATGGAGCATACACACGGTTGGGATTCGCGGCCAAAAGCTCTCATCTGACTTTTTCCGACCGGAAAACCGCTCGTGTGTACGGGGCATAAGACTGCTAAAGAATAGATCACTACCATTACAGCCTCTTTACAAACAGGTAATCCTACTCATTCTTATGACATCTGCTGTTCGAGGTCCACACATTAAGTCCCAAAGGGCCACAAGTTGGGCATCAGTGGTTGGAAACACACAAGTGTTCTTAACCCCTTTTATGACAGCCTATACGTGGCAGCACAGTAGGTGGATCTTAACGTCTACATGACACATATATGCATTGTTGTGTTGTTCTGGGGGCATTCTCAGTTGACACCCCCAGAACTGTGATCAAGCTGTCACCATCAGCTCACAGTCAATTACCAACGATCAGGAGCCAGTAGGATGGGTTCCCAATGATTCTATCACAATGGTCATCACCAATGAATAACATTATCACCAATTACAGTGCCACATGATCTGGAGCCCCACCTAATGGCCTTGGGTGGCTTGGCTCTCTTAAAGGACCTGCTTCCACCGTCGTATAGGGGTTAAACGACACTACTCCAAAATGGAGTGTAATGGAACTTTGCTTGGTCCCTCTAGTTTTCAGTAGATCATGTACTAACATTCATCCAAATAAAAGTGTAGAGGTTTTTTGTAACATCCTTTGGTCTTCTGCTAATCTTGACCTCATTATGAGATACTTAGCACAGCCCTCTGTAAGTATCCATTACATATTGTCGTTAAGTGTCAAAAGCGCCCTGAGGACACTGGTGGGGGTATTGTCTTGACAATCCAGTTGGGTCACATGACGGCGTATAGCTGGGCTGTTTTAGAATGACTTGTTTTAGTTACCGACAGAAACAGAAATGGCTGCAGTGGAATTAAGAAGAAACATTCGACCCGTGTTGAATAAAAAGGTAAGTGATACAATGAATGTTCAATTAGAAGGTATGAGGACAGTCTGACATCGTCGGCTCAAAATGGTGATATTGTGATGTGTTAGTGTATATAATGCAGAGCAGTAAAAAGCCTAATGTAGTAATGTTCTGTGCAACATAACCTGACCACTGACAATCAATACTGACATTGTTTTAGCAGTACAACCAACTCGTGTAATGTCGTTCTGTTGAAAAGAAAGTCCAATTTTAATCCAGTTTTACATAATCTTCTTTCTACATTTGTTCAAATGTCTACAAAGATCCTCCTACCATTTCTTAACCGTCACCTGCCATGCTAGCCCTGCCTTGTTAGAAATCTGACATTAAAGTGATTGTAAACCCTCACCTTGTAAAACAACCCATTCAGTTTAATATAGAAATGAAAGGCAAAACATTTTTGTATAGATATAAAATAAACAATACCTTTTTTTTCCCCCTTTTTTATAAGTGATCGCATTGCCTCTGTTCTCAGCTGCATAAGAGCTGGGAGAGGAGAAGCAGCAGTACACTGAGCTTGTCAGTGAATAGCTGTGAAGCGGGGGTGTGTCAGGACAGGAGGAGAGTACACTGAGTTCCCTACATAGCTGGAGAACTGACCACGCTGTGCTCTCCTGCTTAGAGTAGTCAGTTTTTAATAGGAAAGCAAGGGGACTAGCAGGATCACCAGGGATTTCACACAAATTAAGAAATACAAAGAGAACAGGATACTTTCTCATACAAGTACATTGTACAGCAGGCACAAATCAGGAATATGAAGTGTTGGGGGAACAAATTCTTTAAAGTGGTTGTAAACCCTTTACAACCACTTTTGACTACAGGTAAGCCTAAAATAAGGCTTACCTGTAGCTACCATGGATATGTCCTAAACTTGCATGGTTTAGGAAATATCCCCTGCATCAGCATGTGCCGACGTCCTCGGCACATGTGCACTAAAGCAATGGCACGCCCGTGCCGTTGCTTCAGCTAGTATGCCGTTACCGGTGGCACCCGCACGCATGCACAGGAGTGACATCATTGCAGCTCTGGCCAATCACAGCGCTGGAGCCTGCAATACCATGAAGTAACTCCGGGAGCAATGTCGCTGGCCGGAGCTGTGTACGAGGACCGCTGTGGGGTCTTCGATCTAAGGTAAGTAATTCATAATGGGGCCGAGCCACAGCTCCATGTCTGAATGGACACACAGAGCTGTGACGTGGCTCAGGTGCCCCCATAGCAAGCTGCTTGCTATGGGGACATTCAACAGGAGGGAGGGGCCAGGAGCACCGGCGAGGGACCAGAGAAAAGGAGGATCTGGGCTGATCTGTGCAAAACCACTGCACAGAGCAGGTAAGTATAACATGTTTGTTATTTTTAAACAAAGTAAAAACAAGACTTTAGTATTACTTTACGTTTGAATCCCAAACTGGACACTACCTGCATGGCATTTGCATGTTCTCCCTGTGCTTTTGTGGGTTTCCTCCGGGTACTCTGGTTTACTCCCACACTCCATAGACTTGTTGGTAGGTTAATTGCCTCCTGTCTACAAAGTGGCCCTAATATGTGAATGAAGATTGTAAGCACCTTGAAGGCAGGGACTGATGTGACTGCACAATATATGTACAATAAAAAGTATTTCATACATAGGCGTGAGCACAGGGTGTGCCAGATGTGCCTAGGCACACCCTAATCACACTGTGTGGCACAGATTTCCCCTGTTTAAACCCCTGATATTTCACCTAAGCCCCCTATCGGGGCTCCTAAAAAATTTGTAAGAAATAATAAAAATAAAAAAATTGTAAAAATACAAAATAACATAATAGAAATAAAACCCACTGACAACATCCACAGCCCTACTGACAACAAGCTCTGCTCTACTGACACAGTCAGTATATAAACACACATGTACACACACATATGTGTTTGAGCTTTGAAGTGCACACCCTAATAATGCAATAGGCTGTGCACACCTATGATTGCATACATTCTTGGTGCTATATAATCTGTAATAAATAAATACTTTGCGCCAGTTGCGAAAAGTAAAAATTTTCTTTAAATGAATTTACAGCTGAAATCTTTAGGAATTTTTTATCGCCCACTTTTGTTGGATATACATATTTTCCTGTTAGTTTTGTTTACTATTTTAAATTAGAATGTAAAATGCAAAATACAGTACTTTGGAGACATTAGCCGGTTTTACGAGATTTTTATTTTGTAAGAGTACAAACATAAAGCAATCCACCCATTTTGCATATGCTGACTTAAGAAAATACAAATCACTTATGTATGGGTGGACCGCCTCAACTGGGATTGGCAGCGATAAACCATACACAAGCCAGGAATAACCAGGAACGGTTCAAGCAGGTTTTGTCCTGCACTTTTATTCAGCAAGGCAATAAACAAACAAAATGAATGCAGGAGCGCATTCTACAGCAAGTCTATATCATAAGACAAAGCACACCTGAGCATCTAACTAAACTCTGGTTAGTTCCTGACTACAACCCTAATGGGTTCCCCAAAACAAACAGACAACCCATGTACCTTTTTAGTGTTCTGTCAGCACTCAGCCTTTTCACTCAGCAGCAGACTCTTACAACAGAGAGAATAAGAGAGCACGGAGCCTCGGTCAGCTCATATATAGGGATGAGCTTCGTGTTCGAGTCGAACATACGTTCGACTCGAACATCGGCTGTTCGATCGTTCGACGAAGATCGAACGATTTGGGCCGTTCGCGCCAAATTCGAGTGACGCGAACGGCCCACAATGCACTACGCCATCGCAGTGTCATCCAGGCGCTGTGATTGGCCAAGCATGCACTGTGACCCCGCATGCTTGGCCAATCACAGCGCCGGCAGCGAGGAGAGCAATGATTGGCCACAGGCAGGATGCCTGTGGCCAATTATTGCTGAGGGTGTTTAGTACACGCCCCACACTATAAAAGGCCGCCAGCACGGCGGCCTAGTGTAGTGTGTTCCGGAGCAGGGAAAGACAAGCATAGGCAGGGACAGTGACATTTATTTCTTTCTTGCTTAACCTGGATTCCTTTAGTTTAGGGAAAGAGAAGGATAGGTAGGGAGAGTGTCAGTGTGTTTTACTGTGCGAGTCCTTGTTTCTAGGGACAAAGAAGGAAAGTGAGGGGATTTCTCCTTGTGCTATAGTGTGCTTTAAAAAAACATTTTTTCTAGGGACAGAAAACTGTAGGTAGGGAGAGTGTCAGTTTCTTTCACTGTGCCAGTCCTTGTTTCTAGGGACAAAGAAGGAAAGTGAGGGGAATTCTCCTTGTGCTATAGTGTGCTTTAAAAAAACATTTTTTCTAGGGACAGAAAACTGTAGGTAGGGAGAGTGTCAGTTTCTTTCACTGTGCCAGTCCTTGTTTCTAGGGACAAAGAAGGAAAGTGAGGGGATTTCTCCTTGTGCTATAGTGTGCTTTAAAAAAACATTTTTTCTAGGGACAGAAAACTGTAGGTAGGGAGAGTGTCAGTTTCTTTCACTGTGCCAGTCCTTGTTTCTAGGGACAAAGAAGGAAAGTGAGGGGAATTCTCCTTGTGCTATAGTGTGCTTTAAAAAAACATTTTTTCTAGGGACAGAAAACTGTAGGTAGGGAGAGTGTCAGTTTCTTTCACTGTGCCAGTCCTTGTTTCTAGGGACAAAGAAGGAAAGTGAGGGGATTTCTCCTTGTGCTATAGTGTGCTTTAAAAAAACATTTTTTTCTAGGGACAGAAAACTGTAGGTAGGGAGAGTGTCAGTTTCTTTCACTGTGCCAGTCCTTGTTTCTAGGGACAAAGAAGGAAAGTGAGGGGAATTCTCCTTGTGCTATAGTGTGCTTTAAAAAAACATTTTTTCTAGGGACAGAAAACTGTAGGTAGGGAGAGTGTCAGTTTCTTTCACTGTGCCAGTCCTTGTTTCTAGGGACAAAGAAGGAAAGTGAGGGGATTTCTCCTTGTGCTATAGTGTGCTTTAAAAAAACATTTTTTCTAGGGACAGAAAACTGTAGGTAGGGAGAGTGTCAGTTTCTTTCACTGTGCCAGTCCTTGTTTCTAGGGACAAAGAAGGAAAGTGAGGGGAATTCTCCTTGTGCTATAGTGTGCTTTAAAAAAACATTTTTTCTAGGGACAGAAAACTGTAGGTAGGGAGAGTGTCAGTTTCTTTCACTGTGCCAGTCCTTGTTTCTAGGGACAAAGAAGGAAAGTGAGGGGATTTCTCCTTGTGCTATAGTGTGCTTTAAAAAAACATTTTTTCTAGGGACAGAAAACTGTAGGTAGGGAGAGTGTCAGTTTCTTTCACTGTGCCAGTCCTTGTTTCTAGGGACAAAGAAGGAAAGTGAGGGGATTTCTCCTTGTGCTATAGTGTGCTTTAAAAAAACATTTTTTCTAGGGACAGAAAACTGTAGGTAGGGAGAGTGTCAGTTTCTTTCACTGTGCCAGTCCTTGTTTCTAGGGACAAAGAAGGAAAGTGAGGGGAATTCTCCTTGTGCTATAGTGTGCTTTAAAAAAACATTTTTTCTAGGGACAGAAAACTGTAGGTAGGGAGAGTGTCAGTTTCTTTCACTGTGCCAGTCCTTGTTTCTAGGGACAAAGAAGGAAAGTGAGGGGATTTCTCCTTGTGCTATAGTGTGCTTTAAAAAAACATTTTTTCTAGGGACAGAAAACTGTAGGTAGGGAGAGTGTCAGTTTCTTTCACTGTGCCAGTCCTTGTTTCTAGGGACAAAGAAGGAAAGTGAGGGGATTTCTCCTTGTGCTATAGTGTGCTTTAAAAAAACATTTTTTCTAGGGACAGAAAACTGTAGGTAGGGAGAGTGTAAGTTTCTTTCACTGTGCCAGTCCTTGTTTCTAGGGACAAAGAAGGAAAGTGAGGGGAATTCTCCTTGTGCTATAGTGTGCTTTAAAAAAACATTTTTTCTAGGGACAGAAAACTGTAGGTAGGGAGAGTGTCAGTTTCTTTCACTGTGCCAGTCCTTGTTTCTAGGGACAAAGAAGGAAAGTGAGGGGAATTCTCCTTGTGCTATAGTGTGCCAAAGCATTCCTCATCAACCATCTTTGAAATCCTTGTTTTTTGGACAGTCAGGGAAATTGTCGTTGTGCTATTCTGTGCAAAAGCAATAATCCTCAACCATATTTAGAAATCCTTAAGTAAAGGGACAGAGAAGGACACCTGAAGGTAGCCCTTATTGCTTTTTTCCCATCTCCCTGCAGGCCATCTATTAGAATGTCTGGAAGGCAAACAAGGAGAGGCAGACAGTCAGGAGGCAATAAAAGAGGGCAAGCAGGCTCTGTGTCTGGGGGCAACAGTGCTGGTCGTGGACGCGGTGCATTGTCATCAGCACATGGCCATGGGACACGCTTGTCCTTCTTTTCGGCAGCTGGACATGTTGAGCCACATCATGCCGAAGACTTGGTAGAGTGGATGACCAAGCCCTCCTCCTCCTCCTCATCCTCTCTCACCCAGGCTCAGGGTACTGGCAAAGCAGCTGCCAAAGCGTCCTCTTCCCTGGTATCAATGTCAGACTCATCATCAGTCACTCCTTCCCTAGACCCACCATGTCCTCCTCCTGAGGAGTCCCCCGAACTGTTTGAGCACAGTGTTGGGTACATGCTCCAGGAGGATGCCCAGCGTTTCGAAGGGTCTGATGATGAAACCCAGCTACAGGAAGGCAGTAGCGTGAGAGCAGAGAGAGGGGATGCTCAAGAAGGACACCAATCTGGCAGTCATGTTCCAGCAGCTGCAGCATACTGCCAGATTGGCTCCAGTGATGAGGAGGGAGGGGATGATGAGGTCACTGACTCCACGTGGGTGCCTAATAGGAGAGAGGAGGAGGAGGAGGATGAGGAGGAGGCACATCTCCAACGAGGCAGGATGCCCTTTGGTGGCCAGCGTAAGGGCAGTACACCGACGGAATCACACCGCAGAGCTCCGCCTGTGCAGGGCGCTGCCTCTGCCCGTCATTCAAAAAGTTCCTTGGTGTGGGCCTTTTTTGAGGCTAGTGCATCAGATCGCACAGCTGCTGTTTGCAACATATGTCTCAAGCGTATATCGCGTGGCCAAAACATCAGCTGCTTGGGTACCACATGCCTGACCAGACATATGTTGACCTGCCATGCAGCTCGTTGGCAAGCCTACCTCAAAGACCCACACCAAAGAACAAAGCGGACCTCTCCTTGCACCGCATCAGCTGGGATCTCCAACCCCACTATAACTTCAGTCCTCTCTGAAACATGCACTGAGAGGAATGAAGGTGTAGAATTAGGTGTGTCACAGCCAAGTACTTGCGGCCACTCTGCTAGCAGTACACCGACGTCCGATTCTAGCAGGCAAATTTCCCTGCCCCAGCTGCTGGACCGTCGAAAGAAGTTCACTCCCAGCCATCCACATGCCCAGCGGTTGAATGCTAGCTTGGCTAAATTGCTAGCGCTTCAACTGCTGCCTTTTCAGTTGGTAGACTCGGCCCCCTTCCGTGAGTTTGTGCAATGTGCGGTTCCTCAGTGGCAGGTTCCCAAACGCCACTTTTTCTCACGGAAGGCTATTCCGGCTCTCTACCGGCATGTGGAAGGCAATGTCTTGGCCTCGCTGGACAGGGCGGTCAGCGGTAAGGTGCATATTACCGCTGACTCATGGTCCAGCAGGCATGGACAGGGACGTTACCTTTCTTTCACGGCCCATTGGGTCACTCTTTTGGCAGCTGGGAAGGATGCAGGACAAGGTGCAGTAGTGTTGGAGGTTGTTCCACCGCCACGCCTCCAAAATGCTACTACTGGTTGTGACACACCTCTCTCCTCCACCCCCTCCTCTTCTTCTTCCTCCATGGCCTCTTCCTGTGGTTTGTCCTATGAACCAGCGGTGCTCCGTAGCCGTTCACGGGGCTACGCAAGTACGCAGGCAAAAAGATGCCATGCCGTGCTTGCGCTGGTGTGTTTGGGGGACAGAAGCCACACTGGGGCAGAGGTCCTGTCTGCTCTGCAGGGCCAGGCCGAGAGGTGGTTGACGCCACGCCAGCTTAAGCCAGGAATGGTGGTTTGCGACAATGGCACCAACCTCCTCTCCGCCCTCCGACAGGGACAACTGACCCATGTGCCCTGTGTGGCTCACGTCCTTAACCTGGTGGTGCAGCGGTTCTTGGGCAGGTACCCGGGCTTACAGGATGTCCTGAGGCAGGCCAGGAAAGTCTGTGTGCATTTCCGCAGATCTTATAATGCCAGTGCTCGCCTGGCTGAGCTGCAAAAGGAGTTGAACCTGCCCAAGAACCGCCTTATATGTGACATGCCCACCAGGTGGAACTCAACGTTGGCCATGCTGCAGCGGCTGCACATGCAGCAGAGGGCCATCAATGAGTACCTGTGAGACTACGGCACCAGGACAGGGGAGCTTGGTTTTTTTTCTCCACGCCAGTGGGGCATGATCAGGGATGCATGCACTGTCCTGGCACCATTTGAGGAGGCCACGAGGATGGTGAGCAGTGACAGTGCATGCATCAGTGACACTGTACCTCTTGTCCACCTGTTGGAGCACACGCTGCGTGGAATAATGGACAGGGCACTTGAGGCAGAACAGAGGCAGGAAGAGGAGGACTTCCTTGCCTCTCAAGGCCCCCTTTACCCAGACAGTGTTCCTTCTGTCCCACCCATCGCACAGGAAGAGGAAGAGGAGGAGGAGGAGGAGGAGGAGGAGGAGGAGGATTGTGTCAGCATGGAGGTGGAGGCTGGCACTCAGCATCATCAGCAGCAGTCTTTTAGGGATGATTTACAGTCCCAAGAAACCAGTGGACTTGTACGTGGCTGGGAGGAGGTGGCTGCGGATCATGTCGTCCTTAGTGACCCAGAGGACTCCGGAGCGAATGCCTCAGCAAACCTACGCTGCATGGCCTCCCTGATCCTGCAAAGTCTGCGGAAGGATCCTCGTATTCTTCGGATCAAGGAGAGGGACCATTACTGGCTGGCCACTCTCCTTGATCCACGGTACAAGGGTAAGGTTGCGGACCTTATGTTACCTTCGCAGAGGGAGCAGAGGATGAGACAACTCCGGGAGGCCTTGCAGAAAGGTCTGTGCAACGCGTTCCCAGAGACTGGGAGGTTACAAACTCCTGGTCCTGGACAACGAGTTGCTGAGGCTTCGGCCAGTCAAAGAAGGAGCGGTGGGGAAGGTGGCCGTCTGACCGATGCGTTCAGACAATTCTTTAGTCCGCAGCCCCAAAGTATGATCGGTTCCAGCAACCATCGCCAGCGTCTGATAAACATGGTGCAGGAATATCTAGAGGCAAGGTCAGACTTGGACACCTTCCCCACCGAAAATCCTCTGGCTTACTGGGTCTTGAGGATGGATCACTGGCCAGAGCTTGCCAGTATGCAATTGAGCTACTGGCCTGTCCTGCATCCAGCGTTCTTTCGGAACGCACATTCAGTGCTGCTGGAGGATTTGTCACGGATCACAGGGTGCGCCTGTCCACCGACTCGGTTGATCGACTGACTTTCATCAAGATGAACCAGTCTTGGATCACCACCAGCTACCACACACCTGATGCTGATATAACAGACTAATTGATTTTAACATGTCACATCCCTTCAAGACTGATGCTGATGCTGAGTGCCTGTGCTGTTATGTTGACTGGCTATCCTCCTCCTCCGAGTCCTCAATGATACGATTGATGATGATAGCTTGGAAGATCATTTTTGTTTATGGGTGCCGCCACCAGTGGCTAAGGCCCAATTTTTCAGCCCCTGTTTTACAGGGGCGTGTAATTACAATTTTTTTAGCAATAATTTGCCATAGGGCTCATTGCTGTGCTCCAAGTACAGTATCTGTGAGGGGTTGGAGTGTTGTGGCACCAGTGCCTAAGGCCCAATTTTTCAGCCCCTGTTTAACAGGGGCGTGTCATTACAATTTTTGAAGCAATACTTTGCAACAGGGCTCATTGCTGTGCTCCAAGTAACGTATCTGTGAGGGGTTGTAGTGTTGTGCCACCAGTGCCTAAGGCCCAATTTTTCAGCCCCTGTTCAACAGGGGCATGCAATTACAATTCTTGATCTAATAATTCACAGCAGGGCCCATTGCTGCACCCACCAAGAGTAACTCTGAGGGCTTACAGTGTTGTGGCAACGCCACCACCACCACCACCACCACGAAAGGCCCAATTTTTCAGCCCCTGTTCAAAAGGGGCATGTAATTACAATTCTTGATCTAATAATTCACAGCAGGGCCCATTCCTGCACCCACCAAGAGTAACTCTGAGGGCTTACAGTGTTGTGGCAACACCACCACCACCACCACCACCACGAAAGGCCCAATTTTTCAGCCCCTGTTCAACAGGGGCATGCAATTACAATTCTTGATCTAATAATTCACAGCAGGGCCCATTGCTGCACCCACCAAGAGTAACTGTCAGGGCTTACAGTGTTGTGGCACCAGCACCACCATCAAAGGCCCAATTTTTACTACCACTGTTCAACAATTATATGTAATTAAAATTCCTGATATAATAGTTGACAGCAGGGCGTTCCAGCACCAACCAAGAGTAACTGTGAGTGCTTACAGTGTTGTGCCAACACCAACAACTAAGGGGCCTATTTCTGCAGAGTATATACGGCAGGTCCCTACTTTCAAACATCCAACTTACAAACGACTCCTACTTGCAAACGCAAGAAGACAACAGGAAGTGAGAGGAAATCTACCCCTAGGAAGGAAAATTCTCTCCTGTAAGAATAAATATGGGAGAAAGGTGTCTCCTCTGTACTGATGCTTTATCAGCAATCCTTGTTTCAAGAAAAACACCACATTTCAAAAACAGTTGTCATTGGGACGGAAAGTGAGGTGAAATGTTCTGAACAGGGGCACAGACAGCAAAACAAATGTTACAGGGGTGATAACCCTTACCTATGTTTTCCAAAAAGTTTAAAAATAGATTTTTGGGCTGGAGCTACACTTCAACAATGTACCTGTTCAAAATTACAAACAGATTCTACATAAGAACAAACCTACAGTCCCTGTCTTGTATGCACCGCCTGTATACGGCTGTTCAGAGTATATAGGGCCTTTTTTATTTTATGTGCGGGGTTCCCCTTAATATCCATACAAGACCCAAAGGGGCTGGTAATGGGCTGGGGTAGGGGGGGGGGTCATGGGGTAGCTATGCCATTTTTCTTAAAGATTTTCATCCATATTACCGGGACCAGACATTACATTAAAGCCGCAAGCAGTTTTAAATGGCTTTTTTTTCCTTTAGAAGTGTCATTTTGTGCAGGGACAGTTCTAAACACGGGAAACACGTGGCACTTCACAGGCATACTTTAGACACCCCCCAGGTACGATATTTAAAGGAATATTTGACTTTTTTTTTTTCACTTTATGCATCATTAAAATGACTGCTCCCGAAAAACGACCGTTTTTAAAACTTCTTTTTGCATTGATACATGTCCCCTGGTGCAGAACCCGGGTTCCCAAACCCTTTTTAGGACAATAACATGCATAATAGTTGTTATAATTAGCACTTTAGAATTCGAACGTTCGCATCCATTGTATTTAATAGGGTTCTAATGTTCGTACGAACTTTCGGTCCGTTCGCGGGTTCTGGTGCGAACCGAACCCGGGGGTGTTCGGCTCATCACTACTCATATACAATAAATAAAGGCTTGTGGACAGTTGGAGCCAATAATGAGGTCTGGCTTCCAGGTGAGATGTGGACCTAGAAATTTAGGCTTTATCCCATCCAATGCTCTGCAATGCCTCTGGGGTCCAGGATTCTGAGAAAACAAATAGATTGTTTTCTCCACGTCAGGCGCAAACCCTAGAACATAACAAGAACGGAACTGTACCAGGACAAGGGATACAGTTCAAAGTACCACACAGTTGAGCTACAGGGAGATAGTACCACAATAAATACAAAAGAAAAGGAAATCTAAAAATGCAAAAGTTTAATAATAAACAATAAAGCAAATAGAATAAACAAACATCCACCTTCCACCATCTGAAAAGACAACGTTGTCTATAGCAAATAACATCTAGACATCATCCATGCATCCACACATATATCACCAACATATGATAATGTATACAGTATTGGGTGTGGTATTGGAAATAATACTATGGCAGGCACCGGCAACTGGATAGCCCAGCAAATCTGATGATAATAGAGTGTCAGTCCAATGCAATAACTCAAATATCCAGAGGGCTATAGACCATGGCTGGAAAAAATGTGCCATATAAATGTAGCGCTACCCCCAGTTAAGAGAGCTGCTGATTTGATTTCGGGCCCTGCACGCAGCACCGCCAACCCCCGGCAATCTTACTCGACCCACTCTGGCACAGTCAGTCTAGGGTTAAACTCCTATCACTCTCAGGTGTATTATACTTAATAATTTCTAAACAGTCAGACAACACACTGAGGCAAGAATATAAAATATATATATATGCTTTACTGGTAGTGAAGGATTCAAGGTATAACATGCAACATATACATGGGCCTGCAGAGCCCTGCATCAATCAATGTACTAGGTGCAGCACAATAATATGGCGCCGCGCAGTGTCCACCACGCGGAGCTATTATAGCGTGTGCTCGCCTATGGCGTAGTAACACAAACTTTCTAAACTCCCCACCTAAGTCAGGCCTGACATGGGATGGAACTGAGTCTCTTTTCCCTAAGGAAGGAAGGTTTCTTCACCGGCCAGCTTTCGTTGGTGCACTTAAAGAAATAACCATTTGTAATCCACATTGGGTGTTAACTTGAAATAACAGGGTAAAACGGGGGCGGTAAGTACTTCAACTCTGTCCCGCTACCGGACCCCCCAAGAAACACTGGTGAGCGAACAGCGGGCCTAGGCAGTCTACAGGCCTGAACACAACTCAGTCTATTTATATGGGCAGGTGCCCGCTCACCACTCCAGGCGCGATCCCAGCCTGGGACTTCCACCTCCTGTGTGTCGCACACAGCGTCTGCTCCGATCGAGTCCCCGATCCAACTCACGTCCTATCACGACGGGTCAGGATCCACCCAGGCTCCGCAGTATGGTGGAAGGCTCTTCGGACTTCAAGCAAGGCCTCAGGCTTCAGGCCTTGCTTCACAGCCGATCCGCACAGGATGACTTGCCACTTGACGCGCCGTGTCCCAAGAGAGCGAGCTCCGCCTCGCCTCTCACTTAAGTAACCCCTCCCATGAGTCTCTGCGGTGGAACCTCCGCCCTGGGGCCGAATGGGGTTCTGGGTAACGTAGTCCTGGGGCCTTAAAAGAGACCCCGCTACATAAATGTGTGTGGAGCTTTCCTTGGAGGGCCATGAAGAATAATTGCTGGTGTCACATAAACACATGATCCGAACTCCAAGCAGATAGAGAGGATGATAGTCAGACATCTAATGCAAGCTGTAGCATTGAGGGAGTGGCGAGCAACCAAGGGTCAAGCATGAACAGATCATATGTATATCTGCCATCAACCAGTGGTATAGCCTCAGGGAGAAATACAAGATGTACAGTACTGGTTCCTTGCATAGTTACGTTTCCTGGTGTCAGCTTGTAGCTCCGTGGTAGCGATGTGAAGTTGATATCAGTGTGACAATTCCAGGCTTCCGCCAACTCTCCTCGTGGCAGCTCGACAGCTCTGATACGTATTCGCTGGCTACTGACTGTCTTGTGGCCCGGTGTATGTGAAGGCAGCTTAGAGCGACTCCGATAAGCCTACGGTCAAGCACTATAGCTCCATACCCACAGTCCTGCAGTCATATCCATGCCATGGAAGCCAGATAGCTGTGAAGCCAAGTGAATGCAGGGGACGATGTCAGACGCACAACATTTCACTGGGAGTCCCCAGCTTCCCTGTGGCTCACTGTATGGTACTTTGAACTGTATCCCTTGTCTTGGTACAGTTCCATTATATGCTGGCCCTTGCCACTGAGCCCGCTCCTATTAGGAGTAAGTAGATGAGTATCAAACGGTACTGTTTTGCACCCCTTATATATATTTTGGCTCCCGACCTTTGTTTTGTAAATTTCTTTTAGGGACTTTTCCGTACAGATGAAATTTTCGACCTCAATCTGAATTGTGGAATTATAATTTTATATGTAATACAGTTGCTCATCATCTAAAACAAGAGTCTCCAAACTGCGGCCTGGAGGGCCAGATGCGACCCTTTCCTTGCCTTTATCTGGCCCTTGGGGCACCGTTCATCCCACTGATATGAGACACTATTCTGCCCTCTGACACCAGAAATGGGGCATAATTCCTCCTACTGACATCAACAATGGGGCACCGTTCCTCCCCCTAATACCAAAGATGGGGCACTGTTTACTCCACTAATGCCAGAAAATTGTTATATTCCCGCTGGCCACAGTCTGCCCCCCTTAAAGTCTGGAGGACAGTAAACTGGCCCCTTGTTTAGAAAGTTTGGAGACCCCTGATCTAAAAGGAAAGCGATCACTGGATCCTGTCCCAATGTGTATTTGTTTTAGTTGTTTAAGTTCAAACACACAGGTGTTTAGATTCAAGCTGTTTGCGGGTCTGGGTGTGATTGTTGTGAACTGAAAGTCAGAATTACAGATATGAGTGGACTGCATTATTACACTAGAATGTGCTCCCCGTAGGGTTGCCACCTATTCTTCAAGTCAAACCTGACCACTTCAGCGTCACACAGCAATTTTTTTTCATAGTATGCATAGATAAACTACGCATAGTTGTTGCTAATAAATAACATTTCCAAACCATATGAAGTTAATCAGAAGAGTCCCCCTTTACATCGGAGTCCACAGAGTTACCTTTCACTGTAAGGGGGGACTCTGCAGACTCTGATGTAAGGGGGAACACTGTGGCCTCTGGTGTAAAGGGGAGCTCTGAGGTATTGAGTGCTCTGAGAACCCTGATTTACCTTAGCTTACTCACTTAGAAGCAGGAGAGAGAAGGGGGGTGGGAGACTTAGTCCGGTCTGAATAATGTGTCCGGGTCTCAGACAGTCTGAACCCCGGACGCATGATTCCAAACCTAAACTGTCCTGGTGAATCCCGAACAGGTGGCAACCCTAGCTTCTGGCATCTTGAAGACAAAGATTGTAGGTAGTTATTGATGGAAAATGCATAAAAATCTATACCTTTATTTAGAAAAACACGAATATGTCCCTTGGATTGTTCATGGTCGAATACCGAACTACTGCAGAGTACAAATGGATCCATAATTTGATGCGGTTGGTTTTAGATGAACTCTTTGTTGTGTCCCTGTCTACAGGATCAGGATCTGGACAGACAGAAGAAAAATCAGTTTACTGAACGAGACGCCTGGTGGTTACACTCACTTAGGGTAAGGTTATAGGGGACGTGTGTGTACATGCATGTATGTACTATAATTATACCCAAGTCCATTTTTCCTACCTGTCCTATTTCTTTAGGCCTATAACTTGTTTGGACTATTCTGGTACCTTGAATATCTGGTATTTTGAATTCTGGTAACTTTAGTTATTTATTAAAAATTACACATAGTTATCAACAAATGGGGCTGGTTTAATCCATTTTTTTTTATTTTTGATGGTACACATAAAGTGACACTAAGGGTTTGTGATTTTTATTAATTTTTTTAAATAACAAACATGTTATACTTTTCTCCACTGTGCAGTTTGTTTTGCACAGAGTGGCCCCGATCCACCTGTTTTGGGGTCCCACGGCAGCTCTCGTGGCTCCTCCCGCATTAGATAACCCCCTCTGGGAAGCTATCTCCCGAGGGGGTTACCTTGCGGGCGCGCTCCTGAGTCATACACTCGGCGTCCATAGACTATGACTCGGCTCCGCCCCCGGCACCCGCGTCATTGGATTTGATTGACAGTAGCGGGAGCCAATGGCTGCGCTGCTATCAATCTATTTAATCAAAGCCGGCATGCATTAAGGTGGAAAAACACATATGTTTATGACCCCTTTAAGCTAGACAGTTGGTTTAAATTATACCAAACAGAATCCCCCAGCTGCACAAAGGAGGACCATGCAGAAATCCCCCCATAGGACACTGTATTCTGACAGCACTGTTATGCCCCGTACACACGATCGGAAATTCCGACAGCAAAAGTCCAATGTGAGCTTTTGAACGGAAATTCCGACCGTGTGTATGCTCCAACGCACTTTTGCTGTCCGAATCTCCGCCAGCAAAAGATTGAGAGCTGGTTCTCAAATTTTCAGACGGAAAAAATTCCTATCGGAAAATCCGATCGTCTGTAGCAATTCGGACACGCAAAATTCCGACGCATGCTTGGAAACAATGAACTTAATTTTCTCGGCTCGTCGTAATGTTATACGTCACCGCGTTCTTGACGGTCGAAAGTTCAGAGAACTTTTGTGTGACCGTGTGTATGCAAGCCAACCTTGAGCGAAATTCTGATGGAAAAACCATCCAAGGTTTTTCCAACAGAAAAATCAGATCGTGTGTACGGTGCATTAGAAACACTGATTGGTGGCTGCAGCAGCACATCGAAAAAAAAAATTCCAACGTGTCCCTTCAACTTCTGTTGATCAGGGGTGGCCACACACTGATTGCATATGAGCCGGGCCCTGTTGAACCAGGCAAATATCGATCAGTGTGTTTTGAATTTTTATCTGAGGTGTACTTACTGTATGTATGTATAACCAAATGTTTTCTTTTTGTTTTGTATATATTAGGGATGGGTAAACCCCTGTCAGTTTATTTTTTCTGTCTGTTGCCATGGTAAGACTTCCCTTCACTTCCTGTCCTGGGGAAGCGACAGGACGTGGGAGGAAATCTCTAGAAACAAGGGAATTTCCCTCTTAGACAGCTGTCTCCAAACCCACTGGAAGATTTCCCCTTACCTCTAATTTTGGTGACAACTGTGGAGTTTTGGTAATCCCAGCACTTTCTGTTTCAGAGACAATGGATATCAGGACTATCATGGTCACCGGGACTATGCCCTGGTTCACACTGGTGCGATTTGACATGTGATTTGACATGTCAAACCGCATGTCAAATCGGCGATATTTGCCGCAAATTGCGGGCAATGGCACCATCCTAATCGGTGCGACGCCGCATCTGCGGCGCTGCACCGATTTCAAAAAGTAGTTTCTGTACTGCTTTTTGCGATTTCGGCCGCGATTTACATTGACATCTGTGTCAGATGTCTTTGTAATCACGGGTGAAATCGGGACTGCCAGCGGGAGTGAAATCGTGCGAGTTCAGCTGAACTCGCACGGCTGCACTCCCGCAGCCCCAGTGTGAACCTGGGCTATGGGATGGGTGAAATTCCCCAACAAAGCCACAGACGAGAAAAAAAATAGTCTAATTCATATGTTTTGGCTATACATACACTTTAAAGAATATGAACGGCAATTGCTTAAAGCAAAACTCCAGGCATTAAAGTAATCAGATCCTCCAGTCACCTACCCTACCCCTAGACAATGTACTATTTATTTATTTTAAAGTGGTTGTAAACCCTCTCATATACCCAGTGAAATGATTAGCCTCAGATGATACACAGAGATGAAACAAATCCTCCTACATAAGTTGTACATGTTTATTTGCAGCCCTCTCTCCTCTACATCCATAAAAATTCCAGAATTTACACAGCATTTCTAAATTTTAGAAGGCAGGGGGCGGGGATCTGATGTTACACACTGCACAGCATAGAGAAGGGAGCTGAGTGTAATCTGAGACATGAGCAAAAAAACTGACACACCCCCTCTACACGGTCTCATAGGTAAACAAGCGTAGTGCCACCCTGGTCTAGGGACACTCATTGGAAGTCCCAGGTTCAATTCCTGCTAGTGCAGTAGCCAGTCAAACGGCATCTTCACACCCTGACTCAGGAAACAAGTCCATAAAGCCTCGTACACACGACCGAGAATTTCGTCAAGAAAAAACACGTCGTTTTTCTTGACGAGATTCTTGGACAAGAAACTTGTCCCGGCCGAGCGTACAGACGCTCCATTCAAAGAACCCGCGGTTCTTTGAATGGAGCGAATGCGGTGATGTCATCGACTACGACGAGCGTGCGCTCGTCACATTCGATGCCGTCGCCGCCATCTTGCTACACCCTACCTATGAAAATGTGAAAAAAAGGAAAACTGTGCTAATGGACCTCTAAATAAAGCTGCAACAATAAGTGTTATACAACACCAAACAGTAATAAAGGAAAAAAGGTTGCGCTAAAGTGAACGTGACACCTAAGGTGACAAATTGATATAATGAACAAAATAAGATCCAATATTATATTGAGTGTACATAAGATCAATGAGCACAACGGCGCACACAGTGAATAAACACCAAAATAAGTGACTTATATAACAGTGATATAAATCTGAAAAAACCTGTGATAAAAATCACTATTAATGAAAATAAATCAACTCCATAAACACTCAAAAATGTCCATAGGCAAAGAAATTTGTTGCGAACAAAGTTCATGCAAATGGGTGTAGCAAGTAATGATGATCCTCCACCGTGACAGCTGAATTCAAAACCAAAGTAAACCCCAAAAGAGAGTGTTGTATAGGACAGCCTCCACCAATGAATTTACTGCCTCTTACCGCAAAGGATGGATCCCTTATCACAGGGGATCAAAGAACGCCTGTGGCTATTCCCCAGCCAAGAGTATGGGGCTTACAACGTCTACTGCGATGGCGTCTCAACCGGGAGGTCGACAGCTCACAATAGCAGAAACCAAGGTCCCCGTAAATGAAAAGAAGAAATGGACTATAGTGTAAAACCTTTTACACATTTATTAAAAAATAACAGATGCACACTTACAAAAAAGCTGATAAAACGAGCGTGTGGCTCTAGATAATGCAGCCCGTATGTCTCCGGGTAGCGTGGGCGTGATGACGTCAGAACGTGGCTCCTCCCTACGCGTTTCTTCATCAACAGACGTGTTGACGGGATACGGGCGGCGTTCTGACGTACAGCTCTAAATAGCCATCTCCATCAACAAAGCCTCGATGTGAACCGCGGGACGTCAGAGGCGCCACCATCTTGGTTGAGGGATGGAACTCACTGATTTCAATAGGATTAAAGGGCAAAACTAAAGTAAACAATTAATGATATATATAAAACAAGGACACTTTGAATGGAATTAACAAGAAATTGCGAGAGACCTAAAAGGTCTCGCACTACCAAAGGTACTGCTAAATGGAAAAGTTAAAAAAGATTAAAACGCCCTCGCCCATTCATACTGAATGGGACAGGCCGTCCCCGAAGTTCACATTGAGTGTACAAGGACATATGATAAAACCCATAAGCTAAATCAGTGTTTCTCAACTCCAGTCCTCAAGGCGCCCCAACAGGTCATGTTTTCAGGATTTCCCACAGATGAAACGGCTGTGGTAATTACTAAGGCAGTGAAACTGATCAAATCACCTGTACCAAATAATGGAAAACCTGAAAACATGACCTGTTAGGGCGCCTTGAGGACTGGAGTTGAGAAACACTGAGCTAAATTAATAAACCAGTGTCGTACACATTGATCAAAGATAGACAGCAACTAATGTTAAACATATGGATCATGAACAAAAAACATGATAGTATCAAAAGATGTACATAATCACATGGTACACCGTCATAATGATTTAAGCACCATAGGGGCTATATTGTAACAGATCTCTATCTTCCCTCATACGGAGCTACCCCAATGATCTAATGAAACTCAATCAAGAGGGAAGAAGGGAAAAAAATTGAAATTTGGACTTTTGATTTCAACATAGAGGTCAAGAATTGTCTATGAAACAATTCACATCGACATCTATGTAAACAATCACCTTGTAAAACAAGGTTTCCGTTTAAAATTGTAATGAAAGGGAACACATTAGTGTATAGATATATAAAAAACGTTATAAATACCTTTTTTTCCCCTTTTTTATAAGTGATCACATTCAGCACACTGATCTTCCCAGTGAATGGCTGTGCAGGGTAGGTGTGTCAGGACAAGTCTGATCATTGGAGGAAAGCAGGCTGAGTTCCCAGCACAGCTAGGGAACTGACCACGCTGTTCTCCCCTGCTTTGCGTGGTCAGTTTTTAATAGAGAACAGGATACTTTCTCATATAAGTACATGGTACAGCACGTACATATCAGGAAAATGAAATGCTGGTGTAACAAACTCTTCAAGCAGTGGGACATTAGGTGGGCAGCATTGGGGCACCAGTATCAGTGTCAGTGACCCAGGCCAGGCAAGCCTTGCAGTTTATGTAGCAGCAGGAGTGTTAAAGCCGACAGTCGCTGAAACATTCTTCCCCTCTGGGTCAGTACTCAGTGTTCTTCTGGTATAGAATACACTCTGATCACAGCGGACAGGCTCTCCATGTGTACTCCCAGGACAGGTCTTCAGTGTGGCACCCCTTTTGGTCCCCGAAAGACTGAGCAGACCCTCTCAGCAATGGCTAGCATCCTAGGGATTAGGGTGGGCCTCCAGAAATACAGCCAGGAAGGCAGGCAGTCCTCCCTGGCTGGGAACTTCTCCTGGACAAGAACACTAGTCTCTGGGCTCCAGACTATTTATACACTCCCTAACCACTATCTGGACACCACTCTCCAGGGATTGGCTGGGGCTGCATACATATTCAGGTTGCCCATCCAGCTCTCCCACCCACTATGCTCTTGAAACCTCCGGAGACCAGGGGGAAGCATCTAGATCATCAGCCTGTAGAGCCCAGGGCAGCCTACAACAATCACACACAGCTCTGCTGGCTACACGACAGTAACACTAGATTTGCCTGTCCCCAAAAAGAAAACCTTTTTGGGTACTACATCAGCACAACGGAGGATGCCAAACACCTCCTGTGTCCTGGAGGGGGTAGGGCTGTCTCCCAGGATTGTCTGGTGTTGAAATAAACTGTACAAACTTTAGAAGGATATGCTTCATTCATTTTTCACTTCAGAGGTTTATAACCACTTTTAATTTGTACATTTCTAGCTAAATACCTTTTTTTTTAAGAATGTAATGTAGCAGTCATGTAACCGCTCCAGTCCCATTCTTCTCCTTCCTGTGATATGGCGGTGGGTAGGGAGCAGCAGCAACATCTGTGCGGTTCAAGGAGCTGTGGGTGTGGCTTCTGTGCTCTTGGCACCAATAACAAATGTAGCGGACCCCCCATAATTGGGGTCGCTATGCCTAAATTTAAGGGGTAGCCTGAGCAAATAGTTAGGCTCAGGCCGTTTGAATTCTTTAAATTGGTTTCTGCTTTGTTGTGGTGTTGCCTGGCAGTACAGTTCCCTTTGACCTGTGGGTGGCGCTGTCGCCCAGGTCTCAGGTCGAACCACAGGTAGCATTGCCGCATTATTGGTGTCCTCTCTCGGCAGCCGTGCAGTGGGCGTGGTCTATCCACTGTGCATGCTGGGAGAGGATACATAAGGGGCAGACGCCATTATTTGGGGAGCAGTTCGCACCTCCCGGCCCTCCAGGCCAGGGGTGCGTGTGTGTACCAGCCCCGGGCACCTTTAGCCCGAGGCTGCAACGTTCCAGGTAGGCCCAGCACCTTTGGCTGAGGCCTTCATTAGAAGAGGAGTCCCAGGGTACTCAAGTAGGGGGTAACCCGCTCTGAAGGAGAGGAAACCAGGGGAGGACCTATCCAAGGGGATCGGTGAGGGAAGTCACTGTCTCGGGAGAGGCCTGGTTACCTGTCATTGGGAAGGATTCCATAATCCGCCACAAGCCTTGTAATGTGCCCCATTGGCACCTAAGGTCTCAAGTATTACAAGTGCTGGGAAGTTCAAGATTTGGAAGCTGTCTCTTGATCGTATCCCTAGGAAATTATCAGTGAATGTTCCGTGTTCCACACCGGCTGCTAGGACCGTGAGAGGGGACTATCCGGGTGAGCAAAACCCACTCAGGACTGAGTGGAGATAACTGACAGTTAAGTGTCGCGTGCCTGAACCTGCCTCCCTGTTAAATTCTCTATCTCCAACTTTCCTATCAAGCAAAATAAACCTTTCTTTATTGGGTTTAATACTGTCTGGACAATGGCCTTATTGAATACAAAGACAGAATAGACTTCTTCCTACATCCTAGGGGAGAAACCCAACGGAAGGAGGTAACTCGCTGCAGGACCCAAAACAGATAACACCGCTCACCCTCTTTTATCAGGAGGATACTGGGCTTGTGGCATGGTGTGTCCCATTCTGCTTGTGGAGGTAAGCAGGGTAAAGGATCTGTGTGCTACACAAAGATCACAGGTTGCATTGGCTGCATCACAAGTCTAGCCCTGTTCTATCGAGAAATATAGAAAGGCATTGGCTGCTGCAGAAAATGGCTGCTGATGTCAATCTCACACATCCAAGAAGTGCCCATAAAGATATTGCCAGACGAGGGTATACAAAGGTGCCCTACATGCAGACCTGCAGACCATGGAGCTATAATGAACAGGAAAAATTAAGTAGGGTCAGGATCCCCTCTGCCAAAAATAGCTAAACAAAAATCTAAACTGGAGTTCTGCTTTAAAGCCTCGTACACACGACCGAGTTTCTCGTTGTTAAAATCACGTCGTTTTTCTGGACGAGATTCTTGTTAACCTTGACAAGTTTCTCGTCAAGCTTTCCATGCGCACACACTGACAATTCCAAATCTCGTCGTTGTTCTGCGCGGTCACGTCCAGCACGTACGATGGCAGTATAAAGGGGAAGATCGATTTCAATGGCGCCACCCCTTGGGCTGCTTTTGCTGATCTCGTGTTACCGTGTGTGAAGTAAAAGTTTGGGAAGAGACGATTCGCGCTTTTCAGTCTTCGTGCTTTCAGTTCGTTTTAGCGTGAGGAATGTGCTATCTCCATTACGAAGGCTTGTTTTACCAGAAGATGCGCTCCCGTCTCATACTTGATTCTGAGTATGCGCGCTTTTTGAAGAGTCGTAAAAGCATACACATGAACCATTTTCTCGTCGTAAAACAGGCCGACGAGAAACACGACGAGAAAATCTAGAATCCGGACGAGAAAATAGAGAGCAGGTTCTCTATTTTTCTCGTCGAGATTCACGGCAGTTTTCTCGTCGTAAAACCATACACACGAACGGTTTTCTCGACAATAAAGCTCTCTCTGCAGTTTTCTTGTCGGATTTGGACGAGAAACTCGGTCGTGTGTACGAGGCTTAAGACATACAAATTGTTATCAGAAAAAGATCTGATGATTTTTTTTTTTTTTGCATGCATGAACACAGCTTATAACAATGTGTTGTTTGTGTTATAAGGAAACCCCCCATCCCGGCGCGTACGACCTTCGTGACTTCCTACAAGATGCAAAGCTTAACCCTGTGCAGGCGTCTTACAGCTTCAAAGGGGAAGGACGTAAAAAGCCTCTGAACCTGCCCGGAGCTGGAGAAGTTCTGTTGCCAGGCTGCTACAAGTTTCCAGAATTCGGTGATCTGGTGGAGAAGATCCCACTTACCTATGCATTTCGGAACACCCCTAGAAATGCTGTACAACTAGGGGTTAGAGATAAGGTAACATACAGGCACTCAGTATCCTTAATCAAATGTTGTATGCGCTGTAGTAAGTAACAGAAACTATTGAAAGATTTCCTATTTCCTCCTGTACCAGTTATAACTGGAAATTTTGGGATGTCCCCAATGGTCACCAGTAGGGCTAGATTTAGGCCTTGGAGGGCATGGGGCACTTTAGGTTCGGGGGGTCCCTCATACACAGAGTTTAAATTCTCAATGACAGTTACACATTTCTAATCATCTCCATACCGGGCCAATTCTGGCATTCTTCTCCTACATGTAAAAATCATACTTTTATTGCTAGAAAATTACCGTACTCAGAACTGCCAAACATTATATATATATGTAGCGATACCCCCAGCTAAGAGAGCCGCTGGTATGATTTTCGGGCCTGTAACGCACCGCTGTCAACCCCCAGTAAGTGGCTCTACCCTCTCTCGGCACAGCTAGTAGGGGATGATAGGATTGTGAGACCTGTAGCTTTAGGTAACACAGTCCGGCAACAAAGGCACACAGTGATATTATATGGCTGACACTAACCGTCTCTTCTGCACAGTAATAACACCAAACAACTTGTCTGCTTAATTCTAATACTTTTACTGAATGAAATAGATCAGCAGATAAACAGTACACAGTAATATATGCAGGGCCCTGCAATAAAAGGTATTTATCAAGCAAGCAGATATACAATCCTGTACACATACAGCTAACGAACCCCGCTTCCAGCTCCCCTCCCTCGTGGGCAAGATGGCGCCCAGCAGTGTCTAAACTTAGAAGTCAGGCCTGACTGTTCTATATGCAAGTTCCGTAGAGAAGGATCTTCGCTAGCAAATGTTGGTGCACTTTTCTGAAGATAAATTGTAATCCACAGGAATAGGTACTGGTAACTCGATGGATAACAGAAAGTAACTAAGCCACTCAATGCACTGTCCCTCCAGCGTGCAAATGCAGACTCTAAACGGTGGGTCCTGAACAACAGACACAAGGCCTAGAGACCCTGTAATAATCTCTGAGCAGGTGCTCTCTCACCCAACCGGATCAGTCAGTATCAGTGTCTTCCGTAGCTGTGTCTTGGTACACAGGTCCCACGACACCCGGGTCTTTGGTCCTCCTGGAAGTAGTAGACAGGCGGCAGGATCCGGATCGGGCTCCTCAGTGGAAACGGAAGGCTCTTTAGAAGAACAGGGCCCAAACTTCAGGCCCTGTCAGGAACAACAGACTCAGCACAGAGTTCCACTTGCTGGGCAGGCGATGTCCAAAGAGACCGTTCTCCGGTCCTCCCCCTTCTTAAATAGCCCACCCCAGCAGTCCTTGCGCGGGGCAATGCACCCTGGGTGTCCCGCTGTACCCTGGGTACGGTAGTCTCTGGGTCCTTAAAGCAACACCCCGCTACAGATATTATTTTAGCAGAGACTCTAGAGAATAAAATGGAGGTGATTGCAATTTTCTATAACACACGGTATTTGCATATTGGCGTACTTAAAAATCTCCATAGGCGACGCTTTAAACGTTTTTACAGGTTACCTGTTTAGCGTTACAGAGAGGGTCTTGACCTAGAATTATTGCTCTCACTCTAATGTTTGTGTCAATACGTCACATGTGTGGTTTGAACGCCATTTACATATGTGGGCACGAATATCACACTGATTGCTTCATTCTGCTTTGCAAAATGGCACACCCTGCAACAAAATCCCTAAGCTGTGTATATTTTCATCCACCCAAAAAATGTACCATTGTAGGTGGGGTGAATCATTATGTGAACCTAAAGCCAAGCTAAACTGAGGTCAGCCAAATACATTCCAGATGCTTAATAAGAAAATGTTTGCAAAGTCTTATGTTTAATTTTCCCTAAAAAAACAGTGACAGGATGAATAGAAAAGCCTGTCCCTTGTCAGCATGATGTAGATCAGTGTTTCTCAACTCCAGTCCTCAAGGCGCCCCAACAGCTCATGTTTTCAGGATTTCCCTCAGATGAAACGGCTGTGGTCATTACTAAGGCAGTGAAACTGATAAAATCACCTGTGCAAAATAATGGAGAGCCTGAAAACATGACCTGTTGGGGCGCCTTGAGGACGGGAGTTGAGAAACACTGCTGCAGAGAAGGACCCTTGGAGGTTGATTTACTAAAACTGGACTGTCCAGTCTGGAGAATGCAAAAGCTGGCGCAGCTGTGCTTGGTAGCCAATCAGCTTCTAACTCCAGCTTGTTTGATTAAGCGTTGACAAAAAAACTGAAAGTTGATTGGTTTCTTTGCAGAGCTGCACCAGATTGTACTCTCTTCAATTTTATTAAATCAACCCCTTGCTGTCTGTGTGGAAGCAGAGCACTCTCTACCGAGGTCCAACACACACCCTACTGATTTACATCTACAGTTTTGAAATCTGCAAAGTTTACACTCCCAGCTGATTGGAGACCTCTAGCTCTGATAAAGTTTAGGGTATGGTGGACTTCTGCAGAGAGACCACTGTTTCTAGCAGTGGCGGCCCGTAATACAGGCCGCAGAGTTGCCACCCCCTAATCCATGTGTCCGGCCCCCTAATCTACATGTGGGGTCGCATGGATTCCAGTGTTTTTTTTTTCTCTCTTTAAGCACGTGATTAGAGCCGGAAGCTCTAATTGGCTTCAAAAAAGGGTGAGCTAGGGACGCAGAGCACTGCGCCCCGAGTCCACCCAGTTGTGTGACAATAGAAAAGTTTATATTCGCTATTGCCTTCCTGATTCTCCTCCCAGCAGCAGATTGCCCGAGAGGAGAAGTGAACATACTGGCCACCAAGGAGGAGGAGGGAGGAGATGCATGGGAAGCCGCAGTGAAGCACCAGGAGGAGGAGACGCCGCCCGCCACCCGGAGGAAGTGCTGCCGGCGACCTAGATGGGGTATACAGAGTCCCTTTATGCATATGGCTAGTGTAGGGACAGGATACCCATCTGTCAGGTACAGCACTAGTGTTAGGGAAGGGTTCCTGAGGAGTAGGGAAAGAGTAAGGCCTATGTCTTCTTCTGCAGCAAGCTCCTCTTTGGGTTGGACTGGCTATTGGCCATACTCTGTTCCCCTTGACAGACAATTTCTACACACGACTGATTCTTCTCTGAACTGTCAAAAGTGCCCTGATCGGGTGAGCCTCCTCACCAGGCTTGTTGTACTGTTTTACAATCTTCGCAATATGTAGTGTAGCGGCCTCACCCCTCTCTCCCCTTCTCATACTCGGCTTGTCTTTCTTCGTCTAGGGGTCTCAGTGCTGGGGAGAGGGATGAGATACACCACGGCCCATGTCCTCCATAGCTAAGAGGTGAAGGCCAGAAAGATCGGGCTTTGTGTAGGTGTCCTAGAGTCAAGTCCAGTACTTCGTCCCTGACTCCTTTGCTCCTAGTAACCAGAGTTCCACATAGTGAATAGGTCCAACTCAGTTTTATTCTTCTTGGCGTGCAAACATACAGTTTCTTTACTGAGTAATAATGGGAATAGATCAAGGCACAATCCTTTCCCTTCTGTTGCTAACCACTGTGGTATCACCAGTGGTAAATAGTCACTGCCACTGACTATGTGAGGTAGAACGTGAATTACCTTCGCTAGCACGGCCCCTGTCAGGGGAAGGAAATCCGTCCAAGGGAGAAACCGGAGGCCTCTCTGTCACCAGCGATGCTGCGCCGGACTCTCCAGAGAAGTTCCGCATACCAGTCCTCACGAACTCAGACACAGGCACCCAAGGAGTTAGGGCCCCCTTGGATTCCTCCACCCTCGCGGAACTCAGTCGAAGGTACTGAGCTCCAGGCGTCCGCAATGGTACCTCACCCCAGGCTAAAGGTGCCTGAGATGGACTCCATCGCCGCTCCGGCTAGGTCAAGGGCACCTAGGCCTGGAACACTGGAACGCCAGCACCCAGGCTGAAGGTGCCTGGGTGCGGCCGAGTTCTCCGACTCCCACTCCGAACTCTCCGCTCTGAACTCTGAACCCCGTGGTAAGGGCGTCCGCCCCTTTTATCCCCTCTCCCTTTGCGCCAGAGCGGGTTCCCTGCCCCGCTGAACCAGCTCCAGGGAAGGACAAAAAGGCACAGTCTTGCGGTGTGAGTTCAGCTCCGGCCCAGGGCAACAGCGCCACCTGTGGACCACAAGGAACCTCACACCACCAGAGTCCTCCAAGAACCAGAAAAAGGTCTCGGATCCCCTAGCAATTAGTGCATCTGGGTTACACTACCCACCCAGATGCTTCCCCTAAATTCAAATACCCGCTACCCTGGTGATTTGACACTGGTCCCCAGTGTCTGGTGCAAACTCATGTCTCCAAAAGAGTGGTAACATAAGTTCAACCCAGAGACAAACTACACAATCTAACCCTGGATTGTGCCAAGACCTAAATGGGAAAGGGAAAACATAAAACAGTACAACTATAAAACTTTCCAATAAAACACTTTAAACATCTCACACATTTACATTCTTCCCTCCCCCTGGCTATCTAAGGACCACCCATTCTCAGCAGCCTTGACAGACGAGTCTCCTGCAGAGGGAAGAAAAGAAACACACATCCTAACTTCATACATGTGTTTGCTTGGAATGGATGAGTCTATCCGAGAAGAAACTCATTCACTCCAATAAGTGCTGCATAATGTCAAAAAACAAACAATCGTTGCGCAACACTGCCACCTGGTGACAATGCCGCGGTCAAGACACTTATCACTTCCAGATGAACTTTTCTCTCTTGATCATTTGTCTGTGACTCTACACTGGCTAAAAAAAAAAACAAAGTCACTGTTTTCTCTGAAGTGCAAGGAGAAGGAGGGAGAACAAAACAAGAACAGCTACCATTTTCTCCAAAGAGTAGAACGCCCAAATACAAAAAAAAAGTAGGGCACAGTCCTTGTGTTCCGGCAAAGGCACTCCGGAAAGTTCAGCAATGGACAGCAAGAAAGAACACACAGGAGTCTTTTTCTCCTAAAGATAAAACTTTGGATGCGGCAGGGACACAGGCTTCAAACGATTGTCAAAAACCTCCACGTTGTATTCAACACTTCTTCCTTCCTTGCGGCAAATCACCACTCTGTCCGCATGGATATGCCTTCCCAGCATCCACTTAGCTTTACAGTCCTGGAACTTCTTGGTGACCGTTGGTGAACAAGAAAGGTATCGCCGTGCTTGCGGTACTTTAAGTTTATTCCACACAAAGGTATCATACCATCTTTGGCGAAAAACTCCCACCTCATAAAGCATTTCTCGAGGCAGGTACGGGTACTCCCACCCATACTCCTGGGCAACCTTCTGGCCGAAGAGACGCTGCAACCTTGACAGAGGTGGCATGGTGGCCCGGTCTCCTTCTCCAGGCGGAACAATCGCTTCTGGGTGGTGAGGTACGTTCCCCACCTCGGTAGATCTGGGCCTAGGAGCCCGCAGTGACTTGCGTTGCACTCCCGCAACAGGAGCAGGTGAAATGGATGTTGAATCCAGAAGAGGAATTTCAGACAGTGGACCAGATTCCTCCCTAGGCGCCGAGGCCTCCATCCGGGGTGTACTATCCCCAGTAGACATAGGTGGATCCCTTGTGACACGGGCCGAGGGTAGCTTCATCTTGTCCCATCCCTTCTGGTGGAAGATTTTGTCTATCTCCCCATCATCGCCATTGTCAGACAATGAGTCCAAGTCAGAGGTGTCATAGTACTCAGCGGGCAGATAATTCCCAGTCATGGACTATCCCCCTTGACGGCCTCTACCGACTGTGGGCTTCCACCACTTTTAACCACACAGACAGTCCCAACCCCTGGCTCACCTGGGCCTTCAGAAGAACAGGGATGTCCAGGGCTCTTCCCTCCAGATCCATCCAGGCCAGGCAAGCAGCGGGGCGAAGCTCTTCCACGACCACATGAGGCCATCACTAGGCCAACTTTCCTCTTCGGCGGTCGGAGCAGGGAGCTGCTGGTGACCGAGGCAGCATCCTCGGATTTTTCTCTTTTCATCTCTGCTTGGTCAGTCACTTCGCCCGGATCAGTGCGCACGGGAAACGCACAGGCATCGATCTCTCCCTCCGGAGTGGCAGTCCCTGTGAGGTAGTTGAGGTGGAAAGCACGAGGCTTTTCTGTGGATGGTTCCACCTCGAAGAGAAACTCCTTGCAGACCTTACATCGCCTGAATGGCTTCAGCTGGACCACCAGTCCCGAACAGCCGGGACAGATCACACCGAGGGCCTCCATGTCTCTGCAGGTGTACAGAGACAATCGCCCCCGGGGCCTTAGTCTTATCCCCGTATCCATGATCGGAGCAGCCAGAGAAGACATGTCTGTGAAAGAAGAAGCTGAAATCCATGGAGTGGTTGAAGTCATCTTCTCTCTTCGCTGCTCCATTGCACACTGACCCACTCGCGCCGGAATCTCCACGTGCGTACGTCCACATGGCCAGACTCCTCCCACCTTCTACACTTGTTTTCGGGCTTTTCCTTCTCCCCGCCCACGAACTACGCAGCTATGGGTGGCCTCGTGGCGCGTTGGCCAATATGGCTGACCTACTCGGAACTCCCTCGGACAGCAAAGTTCAAATTCAGACACCATACACATCCCGGATATGATGCCCCCACGTGTAGCGGCCTCACCCCTCTCTCCCCTTCTCATACTCGGCTTGTCTTTCTTCGCCTAGGGGTCTCAGTGCTGGGGAGAGGGATGAGATACACCAGGGCCCATGTCCTCCATAGCTAATAGGTGAAGGGCAGAAAGATTGGGCCTTGTGTAGATGTCCTAGAGTCAAGTCCAGTACTTCGTCCCTGACTCCTTTGCTCCTAGTAACCAGAGTTCCACACAGTGAACAGGTCCAACTCAGTTTTATTCTTCTTGGCGTACAAACATACAGTTTCTTTACTGAGTAATAATGGGGATAGATCGAGGCACAATCCTTTCCCTTCTGTTGCTAACCACTGTGGTATCACCAGTGGTAAATAGTCACTGCCACTGACTATGTGAGGTAGAACGTGAATTACCTTCGCTAGCACGGCCCCTGTCAGGGAAAGGAAATCCGTCCAAGGGAGAAACCGGAGGCCTCTCTGTCACCAGCGATGCTGCGCCGGACTCTCCATAGAAGTTCCGCATACCAGTCCTCACGAACTCAAACACGGGCACCCAAGGAGTTAGGGCCCCCTTGGATTCCTCCACCCTCGCGGAACTCAGTCGAAGGTACTGAGCCCCAGGCGTCCGCCATAGTACCTCACCTCAGGCTAAAGGTGACTGAGATGGACTCCATCTCCGCTCCGGCTAGGTCAAGGGCACCTAGGCCTGGAACACTGGAAAGCCAGCACCCAGGCTGAAGGTGCCTGGGTGCGGCCGAGTCCTCTGACTCCCACACCGAACTCTCCGCTCTGAACCCCGTGGTAAGGGCGTCCGCCCCTTTTATCCCCTCTCCCTTTGCGTCACAGCGGGTTCCCCGCCCCGCTGTACCAGCTCCAGGGAAGGACAAAAAGGCACAGTCTTGCGGTGTAAGTTCAGCTCCGGCCCAGAGCAACAGCGCCACCTGTGGACCACAAGGAACCTCACACCACCAGAGTCCTCCAAGAACCAGAAAAAGGTCTCAGATCCCCTAGCAATTAGTGCATCTGGGTTACACTACCACCCAGATGCTTCCCCTAAATTCAAATACCCGCTACAGTAGTCTCTGACAATACAGGATTCTGTGTGTTTGCTGCTGTTGCACCACGCTGCACTGCTACCCAACAAGCTGTTCGTAGTTCTGCATAAAAAAAAACACAGTGTAAAGAAGTTTGTATTGTTTGCTAAAAAAATTAATTATATATGGAAGTCAGCATGGATTCACAAAAGATCAAACTTGTCAAACAAATCTGATTTCTTTTTATGAGGAAGTTAGCACACACTTAGACAAAGGAGTGGCTGTTGGACTTTCCAAAGCATTTTACACAGTTTCCCACAGATAGTTAATATAGTTACAGTGGAACCTTGGATTGCGAGTAACGCGGTTAACAAACGTTTCGCAATACGAGCACTGTATTTTTAAAAATCCTGACTCGGTTTGTGAGTGCTGTCTCACAAAACAAGCAGGATTCAAGCAAAAGCGGTGTGCAGTACCGCGTTTGGCCTGAGGTGGGGGGGCACCGGAGCTGAGCAGAGCCGTTCGGAAATGCTCGGGAAAGACTCGAAAATTCTCCGTACCCTGGCAAGCCTTTCCGAGGTTTGCCAAGGTCAAGCCGAACTGTCCTCGGGACTTTTCCCGTGTTTATGAGGCTCTCCGGCGCCCCCCCACTTCTGGCCACATGCGGTATTGCATGCCATTGAAGTCAATGCGGAACAAATTATTTTTGTTTCCATTGACTTCAATGGGGAAACTCGCTTTGATATGTGAGTACTTTGGATGACGAGCATTCTCCTGGAACGGATTATGCTCGTAATCCAAGGTTCCACTGTACATAGTTTATAAAACTGAAGAAAAGACACAGGTCCATCTAGTGTGTCTATGCGTGTGTGATTTTTTTATTCTTTAACAATTCCCATAGCCCTGTAGAATCTGTTCCTGAGGAAGACATCTAAAAGCTTTTGCAGTTGTTGACACTCTCAACTAGTACTACCTTTAGGGGAAGGAGTTACACATTTTTTCCTCAATCTAAGGTTAAATCATGTATCATGTATTATTTTATAATATGTAATATAAGGTAAAGTCCTTAGGCTTTTACACACATGTCGCTGTTCTGCCTCTCGTGCCCGGAGATCGCTCTCGGGCATTGGCACCCCCATGGTGCAGCACGCGCGCGCCTGCTAGCCCGCTTAAAGCGACCGACGTACAGCTACGACGGTTCGCGCAGCGGAGCCAACCTGCCGCAGTATAACTGTGGCGGCTGGTCCACAAGCGGTTAAAGTGGTTGTAAACCCACTTTTTAAACAAAGACCTACAGGTAAGCCTAGATTAAGGCTTACCTGTAGGTGCATGAAATATCTCCTTAACCTACACGGTTAAGGAGATATTTGTATGTAAATGTGGTGACGCTGACATCACCCCATTCACAAATTCGGCTAGGTCGCAACATTCGACGACGTAGCCGAATTCGACAGCTCACGCGCGCATGCGCGGAGTCACGTCTTCGCCGCTCCGGCCAATCACAGCGCCGGAGCGGTGCTGTGATTGGCTGCAGCGGCGATACCCAGGAGTAACATTCCGGCTATCGCCGCAGCAATGGATGCGGCTAGAGGAGGGACACGGACGAGTTCGGGGGCCCCGATCGAAGGTAAGTGGTACATAATGAGCTGGTATGCTAGTCATACTAGCTCATTATAGCTTTGTCTTGCAGGTAAGTAAAAAAAAAAAAAATTGTCTACGGGGTTTACAACCACTTTAACTGCCATTCCTTAAGTAAAGACTCATTTGGTTTACTGTGTCCTACAGTATTCTGGTGTCTGTGCATTATATTCTCTACTGCTGAAATGTCTGAACCCAGAGTGTCAGAGGTGTCAGGGTCAGGGCAACCATTGGGGTACAGTATCTTTAAGTGGTCCTTGTGGGGGTAGCACTTACATATATATTTATGTATATATTTTTTTTATTTTTTTTGTAAACCTGAAATTGAATTCATTTTAGGCTAAAACATATTTATTTGAGCTCCAATTGTGTATAAATAGAAAGCAAGTAGCAGTAAATCTGCAGAGGACATGCGGCACAGGAAAAAGTAGGATTGCTGGCGCTCAGCTATGTACTTCTGATATTTGTAGCTCGCCCTGGAGGGAAAGGTGACATTAAATATGTCTGTCTTTTATTTACCAACTGCATGGTGAAACAGGACACACATATTCCGCTGAAAGGAAAGGTGAAAGGTTCGCTTACTAATATACAGCTAGTTGACAGTCTGGCTCTGAGCGATAGAAAACTGCCCATGGCGACAGATACATAGCAATGGTGAAAAGTACAGACCCTTCATTACAAGCTACAGAAGGCTGACACACCGGCCCCATTTTACATGTGAAATATTATATTTCTCTTTATACCCAGCTGATGCTTGGAGTAGGGAATTTTTAGGCACGTGTAACATAACTGAATAAATTAAATTATTAAAAAATGCAAAGAGCATAGATAACATAAAAAGTTTTGTAACTCAGGACAACCAATTTGACTTTAATTTGCTGCAGTGAAATCAGTGAATTGATTTCTGATTGGTTGCGGTGTCTCCTGGCTAGAAAGTAAAAAGACAGCTCACAGAGAGCAAAAATAAAACATGATGGGGATTTCTTCTATTCCCTACTTAAAGTGGAGTTCCCCCCAAAAATGGAACTTGTGCTTTTCGGAATCCTCCCCCCCTCCCGGTGTCACATTTGGCACCTTTCAGGTGGGAGGGGGGAGCAGATACCTGTCTAATACAGGTATTTGCTCCGACTTCCGGTCATAGATAGCCGCATTATCTGTGGGTATCTACGCCACTTCCCCCCCCCCCCCCCGCTGTCTTCTGGGAGACACATAGGTCCCAGACAACAGCAGGGACCATTCAAATCGCACAGCGCGACTCGCGGATGCGCAGTAGAGAACCAGGAAGTGAAGCCGCAAGGCTTCACTTCCTAATTCCCTTACCGAAGATGGCGGCGTCAGCACCCGAAAGCCGGGGAACAGGTTGGCTTCGGGTGCCGACATCGCGGGCGCCCTGGACAGGTAAGTGTCCTTTTTTTAAAAGTCAGCAGCTGCAGTATTTGTAGCTGCTGACTTTTAAAAAAAAAAAAACTTTTCGGCGGACCTCCGCTTTAATATATTCTGTTTTACATCTCATGGTGTTATATGTGATATGTAAATACACTGAGGAATGTTGTTTAAACCATGTAACGCCTAAGCCTATTTCTGACATTTGTTGCTTACGAAGTTGAAATCCATATTTTTTGCTAGAAAATTACTTGGAACCCCCAAACGTATATATATATATATACTTTTTTTAGCAGAGACCCTAGGAAATAAAATGGTGATCGTTGAAATATTTTACGTCACACAGTATTTGCGCAGCGGTCTTTCAGACGCATTTTTTGGGGGAAAAAAAACACTTTCATGAATTAAAAAAAAACCTAAACAGTAAAGTTATCCCAATTTTTTTGTATAATGTAAAGGATGATGTAACGATGAGTAAATAGATATGTAACATGTCATGCTTTGAAATTGCGCACGCTCGTGGAATTTCGGCAAACTACGGTATCTAAAGATCTCCATAGGCGATGCTTTAAAAAAATTTAACGGTTACCAGGTTAGAGTTACAGA
Organism: Rana muscosa; assembly: GCA_029206835.1. Lineage (NCBI taxonomy): Eukaryota > Metazoa > Chordata > Amphibia > Anura > Ranidae > Rana > Rana muscosa. The sequence goes on along the minus strand of CM055121.1, from coordinate 252,918,128 downwards.
GGAGGTCTACATTTTTTTTATTAAATCTTGTTATCACTGGGTCTCTGTTCAATACAGGCTGATTATTGTTGGTGTCAGTGGAAGGAATAATGCCCCATCATTGGTATCAGTGAGGGGAATAGTGTCCCATTGTTCATGTTAGTCAGAGGAATAGCGCCCCATGGTTGGTGTCAGGGCCCGGAAGGAATAGTGCTTCATAATTGGCATTAGTGGGAGGAATGGAGTCCCATCATTGGTATCACTAGAGAAATAGTGTCCCATAGTTGGTATCAATGGGAGAAATAGTGGCCCATCATTTATATCAGTGGGGATATTAGTTGGTGGAATAGTGCCCAGTCATTGGTATTAGTCAGAGGAATAGTGCCCCATCGTTGGTATCAGTGGGATGAATAGTGGCCCATCATTGGTAACAGTGGTGGTATTAGTTGGTGGAATAGTGCCCAGTCATTGGCATTAGTCAGAGGAATAGTGCCCCATGATTGGTATCAGTGGAAGGAATAGTTTCCCATTGTTGGTATCAATGGGAGGAATAGTGGCCCATCATTGATATCAGTGGGGGTATTAGTTGGTGGAATAGTGCCCAGTCATAGGTATCAGTAGAGGAATAGTTTCCCATAGTTGGTATTAATGGGAGAAATTCTGGCCCATCGTTGATATCAGATGGAATATTAGTTGGTGGAATAGTGCCCAGTCACTGGTATTAGTCAGAGGAATAGTGCCCCATTGTAGGTATCAGTGGGATAAATAGTGGCCCATCATTGGTAACAGTGGGAGTATTAGTTGGTTTAATAGTGCCCAGTCATTGGTATTAGTCAGAGGAATAGTGCCCCATGATTGGTATCAGTGGAAGGAATAGTTTCCCATTGTTGGTGTCAGTGGCAGGTATAGAGCCTTGTATCAGTGGGAGGAATAGTGCCCAGTTGAAGGAATAATACCCAAACATTGGTATCAGTAGGAGGGATAGTGCCCCATCATTGGTATCAATGGGATAAATAGTGGCCCATCATTGATATCAGTGGGGATAATAGTTGGTGGAATGGTACCCAGTCATTGGTATTAGTCAGAGGAAAATTCCCCCATTATTGGTATCAGTGGGAGGAATAGTTTCCCATTGTTGGTGTCAGTGGCAGGTATAGAGCCTTGTATCAGTGGGAGGACTAGTGGCCCAAGGGCAAGCAAAGGACCACTGTTATAGAGTCTTGTTGTAGAGATAATATTATGTAGCCACATGTTATCCTGATGAAGCCACTGAAACATTGTTGTGAGGAATCCATGTCTGTGCAGCTTTCATCACTCTGCAGTGTATGGATGGCTTTTTCCATTCTGAGCCAGTTTTGCATTATTGCTTTGAACTTTGCACCTGTTTTATAAACGGCAAGTTACAGTTTACTCTTTGTCTAATCTTTCGGCCAATTACCTATTCTGTTAAGGTATCTGTAGAAAGAACATTTCTTTGCACCACCAGTCAGTAAGTTCCCCACTATTATTTTATTATTTAATATATTTTTTTTAATACTACTCTTCAGAATATCAGTAGAAGAATATGATTGGCTATACTAGGCAAACAAAATAGTTTTTATTTCAGCCACCTTTTATCCATGAGACCCTCTGTCCTGCATCGAGGAAGACAGCTTGATAACTGAAAAGACTGGCTGGCTACAGAACCGGCTCACCCTCGTGTAGTCCTGAATTTCTGTGAATTAACATTAATGAACTAATATTTCACTTTTAAATTTGCAGGACCTGAACACAGATCCCTGTCAGTGTAATCTCAGCGCACGCCCTGTGGATATTTACCCTTGCAAGTAAGTCAGAAATATTGGATGCTTAGGTGTGCGCAGCCTATTGTATTAGGTTGGGCACCCCAAAGCTCAAACACACATGAACGCCAACTGCTGTCACAGGGAGAAGGCTCTGATGGTGGGAGACAGTTAATTGGGAGCACTGGCCACTGGCACCCCAATCCCCCACCTGGTGCCACCCCTGGATAATGGTAATGCACATGGGGTGATTAGGGTGTGCCCAGGCACATCCGGCACACCCTGTGCACACGCCTATGATTGGATGTGAACCATTTTATGAAGGCTATATTCACCTGATTTTTTTTATTTCCACATCTTCTCCAATGCTGCGTTTAGGCTGGGTTGACACTATGGCGAATTGGATGTGGGGCTCCCCGCATCCATTTTGCATGGTAGGAGAATGTGACTGGCTCTCTATGGAGCCGGTTCACACATCTCCGAAGCGGCTCCGGTGTGAATTGCACAGTCCTGTGCTTCTTTTGGTCCGTTTCAGGCCCTAATTCAGCCCAAAATTCAGGCTGTGAGACGCTGCGTTCTCCAGTGTGAACCCAGCCTTACGCCACGTAAACACAGACCGAAATTCTGACAAGAAAAGTTCGATGTGAGAGCTGATTCTCAAATTTTCCGACGGGAAAAGTTCTTGTCGGAAATTTCCGATCAGCTGTATGCAATTTCGACGCACAAAAAAACATGCATGCTCTGAATCAATTCGACACATGCTCAAAATCATTGAACTTAATTTTTCTCGGCTCGTTGTAGTGTTGTACGTCACCACGTTCTTGGCGGTCGGAATTTCAGACAAGATTTGTGTGACCGTGTGTATGCAACACAAGTTTGAGACAAAATTCCGTCAGAAAAAAATCCACGGTTTTCTTGTCGGAATTTTCGATCGTGCGTACGTGGCATTAGACATACGAGAAGCTTTTCATTTTCTTTTGGGTGGAGAAAGCAGGAGCTGGCTGCAGGTAAATCTATAATTACTTTTGTGCTGGTATTAATTATATTCCACACAGCATGGTTGCCACCTATGTGTCTATTACTGCTAATGGGATTCACAGCCCTGCAGGGAAACAATTTAAAGAATACATTTACCTCATAAGGTAAATGATAAGGATATGGATAGAAATAAAGGGATAACAATGAAAGTAAACCTAAGCCCAATAACTTAAATGATTTAACATCATTATTATATTATATAATAATAAACCCATGTTTAATTCATGAAGAAATTAAAGCCCGAATCTAGTTAGCACTTTTGTTTTGGGAAAAAAAGGTTTTAAGCTATATACAGTAAATTATAAACTGACCATTTTAAGCACCTCATCTGTAATACACTAAAACTTTGGATTGCGAGCATATTTCGTTCCAGAAATATGCTTGTAATCCAAAGCACTTGTATATCAAAGCAAATTTCCCCATAAGAAATTATGGAAACTCAAATGATTTGTTCCACAACCATTTATACATAGGTCCTTCAGTTTATAGTCCATATAAAAAGATTATAGCAATGTGATAAGTTATGTAACCATAAAATGTCCATCCACAAATGGAAGCTTCCACAAGGGAATTAGAAGCAAAATCCAGCAGGATCTACAGAGTATTAAATAGAAGAGAGACGCCTCTTATGCTGCGTACACACGATCGGAAAATCCGACAAGAAAACCGTGGATTTTTTTCCCGACCGAATCTTGGCTCAAACTTTGTCTTGCATACACACTATCACACCAAATTCCGACAGTCAAGAACGTGGTGACGTACAACACTACGGCGAGCCGAGAAAAATTAAGTTCAATGCTTCCGAGCATGTGTCAACTTGATTCCGAGCATGCATGGTTTTTGGTGCGCCGGAATTGCATACAGACGATCGGAATTTCCTCCAAGAACTTTTCTTGACGGAAAATTTGAGAACCAGCTCTCCAATTTTTCTTGGCGGAAATTCCGACACAGAAAAATTCCGATGGAGCCTACACACGGTCGGAATTTACGACCGTAAGCTCACATCGGACGTTTCTTGTCGGATCTTCCGATTGTGTGTACGCGGCATAAGTGTAGCAATATGTTGCTAAATGTTGTACCTTCATTAGATGTAACCATATTGCTACACTTAGAGGCGCCTCTCTTCTCTTTTATACTCAGTTGTGACATGACGCTACTTGTATATCAAGACATCACTTGTATATCAAGTCAAAATTTATTGAAAAAATTTTCTCGTCTTGCAAAACGCTCTCAAACCAAGTTACTCTCAAACCAAGGTTTTACTGTATATGGTTTTCCGCAATTCTTCCAGCTGCCACTTTCAATGGACATCATACACTATCTAAATTGGGTAACATTTTGGCTAGAAAACAGTAACCGGTATGTTAGAATGTAAAGGTGAAGAATGTAAAGGTGAAGAATGTAAAGGTGAAGAACATTTTACTGATGGAGATATTTCAGTGTGTACCTAGTAAAACAGATTAATGTCCAACATACATGGATCAAAATCCATCTGGTTCAGCAGGGACTGACCGAATTTCGATCCATGTATGGGCCGACTGATTGTACCCAAGTCAATCCATCGATCCATCGATCAATCAATCCATCGATCGACTTGGGTACAACCAGCTTAATGTATTTTTCTACATGCAATTACTCCCAGCAGCTTAAGGCTGGCCATAGACTGTTCTAACCATGTATTAGCAGGCTGAATGTACCAAGTTGATCAATCGATCAACTTGGGTACAACCAGTCTGCCGGATTTTGCATGTGATTATTGCTAGCTAGTATAGCCGCTAGCGATAATCACTGTCTTCTCCCGGCAGGAATGGCTTCACCTACCCCCACTTGGTGAGAGGGATTCACCTGTCAACGTGGTCTGTGTTTGCAGGAAAGAAGTTTGCTCCATGTATGGGCTGCTATAGCCACTAGCAGAAATCTTTGTATTCTGCCGACCGGGACGGCTACCCACGCCCCCCTGCTTGCTGAATACAATGCCACTGCGGGAGGCATTCCCCCATCAACACACTGACTGTGTAGATGGGGGAATCAAGCGATTTTCTTTTCTTCCATCCTTGGTGAAAGGAAAGAAAATCGATTCATCTATGGCTTGCTTTATACATCTGTGATGTGTCGTCTTATGCAGCCATTCTCAACCAGGGTTCCGTGGAGCCATAGGGTTCCTCCAGAAGTTGCTAGGGGTTCCTTGAACTGTGGATGATTATTTTAACCTCTCACTTGATGGTGCTTGCATTTATAGCAGAGCTAGCAGCAGGGCACCAGTGATCCTTTTAGATATCTGTAAAAGTGGCATTCTGACCACCACCGTAAGAGGGGCATTCTTCCCAATGACCACCAATGTAAGGGGCATTTTCCCCTTGACACCCCATGAACTGATTTTATCAGGGTAACCCAAGACCTGAAAATTATTTCAAAAGTTCCTCTAGGGTAAAAAGGTTGGGAAAAGCTGCGCTGTTCTCCTCTGTTGTGCACCTGTGTATGTACTGCTAACATGCCATGGATGTGACGTTTATTTCAAGGGTTCATCTAGGGTAAAAAGGTTGAGAAAGGCTTCTCTATGCTGCTATTGTGCACCTGTGTATGTACTGCTAACACGCAGTGAGTGGTGTGTCTCTTCTTTTCTACAGGCACTTCATGTTTCGTTCCGTGGTTCAGAGATTCCCAACCATCTACTTTATTCCAGTAAGTGTAATCAGAGACATACATAATGGTGGTAAAGACCATAAGCTCACTGATAGAGGCGCCATTACTTCCAAGGTACCAGCCCTACTTCAGCTGTGTTTTTCAGTAGATAATGGAATACATTTTATTAAAGGTTCCAGTAATATTGTGAACATTCAAATACTTAACCTTGGCTTTGCTTGCCTTTATCATTTGTATTGTACTGTTTATGTATATAGCTGCCAAGCTGCAATAATAATAAAGCTTTGAAAAGTTTATGAAATGGTATAAATGTGCAAAGGGCTGAATTGAAAATCCCTGGCAGGGAGGATGCCATCATTTACTTTTTTAGACAAACCAAATAGAGATTTTACCTGCGTTGCCTAAAGTCAAGGCTGCACATTGTCTACCAGGAAGTTTGCCATTACGTTTACGTTTTAACCACTTCCATACCAGGCACTTTCCCCCCTTCCTGCCCAGGACAATTTTTAGCTTTCAGCTTTGAATGACAATTGCGCGGTCGTACAACACTGTACCCGAACCAAATTTTTATAATTTTCTTCCCACAAATAGAGCTTTCTTTCGGGGGTATTTGATCACCTCTGCGGTTTTTAGTTTTTGCGCTATAAACGAAAAAATACCGACAATTTAAAGAAAAAAAAACTGATGGGCACTGATAGGCAGCCATTGGCTCGCGCTGCTGTCAATCACATCCAATAACGCGGCGCGCCGGGGGGCTGGGCGGAGTGATACAGTCGGCGGCTATGGCCGCCGGCTGTATCACGGGAGCGCGCCCGCAAGCTAACCCCTTTGAGAGAGCGCTTCCCATGAAGGGGGTTAGCTCTTGTGGGGAGGAGCCGAGACAGCCGCAGAGGGATCCCAGAAGACGAGGATCGGGGCCACTCTGTGCAAAACGAACTGCACAGTGGAGGTAAGTATAACATGTTTGTTAAAAAAAACTAAAACTAAACCTTACAACCCCTTTAATGAGTGGCACTGATTGGCACTTTGATGGGGCACTGACAGGCATTACTGATAGGGCACTGATTGGCACTTTTTTGGGCACTGATTGGCACTGTTGTGGGCACTGACAGGCATTTATTAGGGGACAGGCTGGCAGGTGTTGGGCACTGATTGGCACCTTTTGATGGGGGCTGCACTCATAATCAATGTGCTGATTATCAGCACAGACCGCCCCCCCCCTCTGGCAGGGAGCGGCGCACATGGGTCAAAACCGGACAGGTGGCAACCCTACTTGGGGGTCCCAAAGGGATTCCCATAATTTGCAGGGATTTCCTCTCACTTCCTGTTTTGGCTATGGGACAGGAAGTGAAGGGAAATCTCCGCTATTGGATACAGATGGCAAAGAATAAACTGACAGGGGTTTTAACCCTCCCTTACTCTATCCAAAATGAAAGTAAACAAGTTTTGCCTATAGCTCTACCTTAATACACTTCCCAACATTTTGTCTTTCCATGGCTGTTAATCAGTTAAAAATGAAACAATACCTACCACACATACACCTGTAGATATCATAGCGCTCATACAATAATAGACTCCATGGTGAAACACTTTCTGTGCACTGTCATGCCCATTCATGTCCTCTACTTAGAGATTATGTGAATAATGCATTGAAATTTTAGATTTGTTTGCCTTGCACGGTTTAGGTTACGTCCTCTTGGAACCAGCGGCATGTATCCATGGTTGCCATTTCCACAACCTGTTGTTTGTAAGCTTAGTGAGAATCAGACTTTTGTGCTCCGATCACTGTCCAACTCACCCACCCATTTTGCAAATGTTCAGCTATAACATATAAAGGCGATGCTACAAAAGTCTTTTTTGGATAGAACTGCAATCATTTCCTGTCATTTAGAATTTCAAATCTGCAAGCCCACAGTATTAGTCTCTAAAGCCTAGTACACACGATCGGTTTTCCCGGCGGTAAAAAGTCCGCCGGGAAAACCAAGGGGAAAACCGAGAACCTGCTCGGTAGCTTTTTCCCCCTACACACGACCGGGTTTCCCGACAGGAAAACTGCCATGAGAGCTTTGGTCGGGAATCCCGGCCGTGTGTATGCTCCATCGCAGTGTTTCTCATAGGAAAACTGCCGGGTTTAAAAACCGCCGGAAAAAAAAACAAACATGTTCTCATTTTCCTGCCGGGATTCCTGTCGGGAAAACTGCAATACTGCTCCTTACCCCTTCCTATATTTAAAACTATATGTAGGTGAAAGTAGAGTAATTTTTCATATAAAGCAAGTTGAATTTATGTTGCCAATTAAAAAATGGAAGCATTTTACTAGCTGCTAAGGCCAACAACTATTCCTGCATTTTTGAAAATCAATATTTTTGGAACTATGAGTAGCTTATGGTGTACTCAGCAAGGTCAGTGGCATTAATGTATTGATCATTTCCAACCAATCAGAAGTTTTATTTTATTAATCTGAAATAATGATTTCAAAGTGATTGTAAACCCTCACCTTGTAAAACAACCCATTCCGTTTAAAATAAATGACAAAACTTTTATGTATAGATATAACTAACATTCTAAATACTGTACCTTTTTTCCCTTTTTTTGTATACGTGATCGCATTCCCTCAGTTCTCAGCTGCATAAGAGCTGGGGGAGGAGCAACAACAGCACACGGATGTTCCAGTGAAAGGCTGTGCAGGGGGGGGCGGTGGTGTCAGGACAAGTCTGATCATTGGAGTAGAGCAGGCTGAGTTCCCAGCATAGCTAAAGAACTGACCACACTGTGCACCCATGTCTACTGTGGTCAGTTTTTAATGGGAAAGCAGAGTGATTGGCAGGAACACCAGGGATTTCACACAAAGGAAGCAATACAAAGAGAAGAGGATGCTTCTTCATAAAAGTACATGGTACAGCAGGCACATATCGGGAATATGAAATGTTGGGTTTACATATTCTTTAATGTTATGAGCTATTACGTTATGTTCTGTCTCACTGAATAAACCTTACAGTTCAAAAGTGTAGAAATAGTTCAGAGAGTTTACCCTGATCTGTAGCCCTGGGTGGTGCACTGATCATAAATTATAGGTGCAACACACAAATCAAGGAGTGGCCCTCAATACGCCTCCTAAGTCGCTTGAAATCTTGAAAGGTCACAGGTTTCTAGACCAAAAAAAGTGGATAACTTGTCAACAGTAAGGCCTGGTTCACACCTGTGCACTTTTTAGCACGTTTTCAGTTTTGCAGAAACACACTACGGTCCATTTAACATGGTTTCCTATGGAGGTAGTTCACATCTGTACATTTTATGGAAAGGACCAGGGACTTTTTTCTGGTTTTTGGTTCCGTAGGCTTCAATGGATGAAAATCATGTATTAAAAAACGCAAAATGCACATGCAATATGCAAACTGCAACCTGTATAGGTGTGAATCAGGCCTAAGTAGGAAATGCGGATTGGTAAAATCAGCCTTAACATTAACATGTACTGTATGTATAACCAAAACCATTTTTTTTTTTTTTGTTTTGTATACAGTACATAAAAATTAGAACTTCAGTGAATATTTTAGGACGCAAAAAGGCTTAAGGGGGAAAATTACCCCCCTACTATAGTAAATGAGACTTTAATGGCTGTGGAGTTGTCAGTGAGGAAACACATGAATCCACTCTTGTATAAAAAGATTTACAACTTTTATATACACAACATTTAAAAACAGTTGTTTGATCAAATGATCATGCAGCCATTTGTTTAAAAACATTCCAAGACTGGTAAAACATCCATCATATTGAGCAGCTTAACAAAGTTGATAATATACATAATTCCAGATGTTCTGTTCCAACGTGTTTCGCAGAGTATGTCTGCTTCCTCAGGGAACTTCTATTTATATCTAGAAAATCATCATTCCAACAATATGGTATTCAATATTCACAGAATGGTAAAAATATATTTGAGCACTATAAGATCAAATTTGCATTTTTCATTCTGTGAATATCGAATAACATATTGTTGGAACAGGCTTTTTTAGTCAGGCTGTGGTTTCCTTCTACAGAGCACTGACTAAGAGACTTTGAACATATTTAGTTGCGATGCACATAGACTGTATTTAGATGATTTATGATTATATTATAGTTTCATTTAGATGAATTGGGCTTTAAAGCTGATCTCAAAGCAGATATAAAATACACACAATAACACACTTTTGTATTCATTTATAAATCATTACATTTATTTTTAATGAAACTAGTTGAACTACCTACATTTGACAGAAGAGGAGGGATGTTTGGGAAGAAGGGTAAACTCACCAGTTTCCTGTTGCTCCTTCCAAGCAGCAGGCTGGGGGCAGAGAGCATGGCTTACACCACTTATTATTTAAGGATGTAGCACCCCTTCAGATTGTCTACTAGGTAGGATTAGGCAAATTTAGTCCTTGTGTCTCTGCTGTAATCAGCAGAGCAGCATTTGATTGCTTTAGTTTGCTCAGGGCCCTGTAGGCTGCAAATTTGATTGCATTCCCTTGTCTTCTGGAAGCTTCCAAGATATAGTTAGTGGGAGAATCAGACAAGTAGTCTGAATATTTATGCAGCTCCAGCCAACCCTGAGAGAGGGTGACCAGATGTTGGCTGGGAGAGTGTATAAATAGTCTGGAGCCTGGGAGACCAATGTATACCTTCCAACTTTCTGAGATAGGAATGCGGGACACCTATTAGCAGACGTATGTAGGAATAGGCCACATCCCCTCAATGGATAATTTTTTTTTTTTTTGCCTAAACCCACAAGTGATTTTTTACCACTTTTATTCCTTTATATTGGTTTTTGCAATTTACAAATGCAGCAATTTAGAAATTGGGTGAAAGGTTTAGCACTGGGAAACACTTTTTGATAGATAAGTAGTGCATGTTATATACAACTATATAGATCAGACAGAAATGAGGGGCCCTCATTTTTTTCCCCCCAAAAAAAAAGCGTTTAAAAGAATTGCTGCGCAAATACTGTGTGACATAAAAAGTTGCAACGACCACCATTTTATTCCATAGGGTGTCTGCTAAAACAATATATATAATGTTTGGGGGGTTCTAAATAATTTTCTAGCAAAAAAAAATGATGATTTTTACATGTAGGAGAGAAGTTTCAGAGTGGCAAGGGGTTAATTACCATAAGTAAGTAATATACAAATAATTATTATATATTGTTTTTAAGGTAATTTACTCGCTTTTCAAAATCTGCACTCAAGCAGGTGGCTTAACGGACAAATTACTGAAGTTTGAAGTTATAACTTCCAACCAGTAATTTCTAAGTAAATACATAAATAATTAATTATTATGGTATAACATATAGTATAGCACATTCGTGTTCATATATGATTTAGCTTAAATATAACAGTATCTTTTCAGCAGGCAGCGGATTCTCATTCTCCCTCTTAACTGTGTGAGAAAAACATGGGATTGTGGGTAAATCTTATACACATAAACACATGTTTTTTCCTTGTAGGTAAGAGGGCTGGGCTGGAAGGGAGTATTTGTCTTTTACACACATTCCCCCTTCTATGACACTGCAGTGAGAGGCGTGCCTCCACTGCAGCATTTTTATTGGACAGCTGGGACCAATGGTACTTTACCATTGGTCCAAGACTCCAAGCTGTCCATTGAGCTCAGTGCCTCCAACAAGAAGTGAGAGGCACTGTGAGCTCAACCTCTCAGTCTTCTGCAAACAGAGTGTGCCAGCTTGTATTTAAAGTGGCCGCTCACATTCCCGTTCAGTGTTCTGGAGTATCCAACAGCTGCCCTAAGCCCCAACCAAGTTTATCTGCAATACACTTTTAAAAAGGCAACCCCTAGACTGTCGCTACACTAGTGGTAAAAGAACCTGGGACACACATCAGTGGGCCTTGCAGGTGTAGCACTACAACTATGACAGAGAAAATGGTTTCATTTACTGGGCTCTGCTATGTGACTGGGCTGTAAATTTCAGGACTGGAACAAGCGAAATACAAATCCTTTGACCAGTAATACAACTTCATCATTTGTACTTGTTTTTCGATGTTTGCCTGAAGTTTTGTTGTAAGCACAAATGCAGTGTTTACTGACAGGATCAGCAGATGTGGAAAGATAATTGGGTTGCCTGCAGAGTACCGGCATCTGCAGATATCCAAGGGGTGACCAAGGTTAACAGCTCGTTCCCCTTGTTACTGACACACATTATCTAAGATTTACAGGTCATGTAGCTGATCAGTTTTAGTCATCGTCTCATACACATTTAGGGTCCATGCACACTAGAGGAGTTTAGTGTTTTGCCTGTAGAAGTAACTATGGTTATCCTATGTGTCCATGCATGTTAGGATGTTTAGAGGCATATTTTAAGCTCAGTGTTGAAGCAGAAAAAAACCTTCTGGTTAGAGTTTTTAAGAGCAATTTTCTGGCAGAAAAAAAACTGTTAAACGCTCCTAAACACTAGTACAAAAATGCTCAAAATTAGCACTGGTGTTTTTGAAAAGCCTGTACAGAGTCGTGATCCTCAACCCCATTGAACACCTTTGGGATGGATTAGAGCGGAGACTGCAAGCCAGGCCTTCTCATCCAACATCAGTGCCTGACCTCACAAATGCGCTTCTGGAAGAATGGTCAAACATGGACAGCCTTCCCAAAAGAGTTGAAGCTGTTATAGCTGCAAAGGATGGGCCAACTCAATAATAAACCCTACAGACTAAAGCCCTGTATACACGATCGGATTTCCTATGGACTTCCATCAGTCTTGCCTGCACACCATCAGTCAAAAATCCGACCGTCCCAAACGCCGTGACGTAAAAAACTCAGACAAGCCGAGAAAAATGAAGTTCAATGCTTCTGAGCATGCGTCGACTTGATTCTGAGCATGCGTTTTTTTTTGTCCGATGGAGTTCCACACAAACGATCGGAATTCGCTATCGTTTTTTTTCCTATCGGATAAATTTAAAACATGTTCTATTTTTTCTCACCGATGGAAAAAAGACCCATGGGGCCCATACACGATTAGTTTGTCTGTTGAGAAAAGTCCATCGGACTGTTTTCATCTGTAAAACCGATCCCGTGTACACGGCATAAGACTGGGATGCCATTAAAGTTCATGTGTGTGTAAAGGCAGGTGTCCCAATACTTTTGACAATATAGTGTATTTTGGCTTGGAACATCCCCCTCCAGCCCCCTTCATGTATAGTAGAATTTTCAGACACCAGGGTTCTTTACAGCACACAGGTTGCCTTCTCTCCTTCTCCAACATCTTTTCTTCTGGAAACTCCACCACTGGAAAGTTCCTTATAGAATCCTCCATCATCTTCTGAAGGGACAGAGAAGATCCCATCTGGTTACATTATCACAATTTTTAAAATTAAGATTTCAGACCTCAGTAACTCAGTAAGCCTTATGCTTGATATTTCTTTTCACTTTCTCAGAGTGGTTATAAATGTGAAATGATATAAAGTGCCTATAATACTATGTCTTCACTGTGACCCATCATCCTCTATAATGAGTTTCCGCTGCTAATGTGTTTCATGTACAATCGCCTGAAACTTGTAAGTTGCATCAATTGATGTTCTTCAAGTAGAAACACAAATCTCTCCTAGAATATTGCTTTTCTTCCAGAAGAACATTTCTTTCAACCTTTGAGAAACAAAAATCTCTGTATTCCCTTGTGTAATATATTTGAAATTGATTTCAAGTGTTTCTGTTCTTATTAGTTTGGAGGGGAAGGATTTTGCTCTCGTACTTGGGATCATCAGCATTTCCATGGAATTTGTATGCATTTAAAGTAAGGTGACCAGATTTTTAAAAGGAAATCCGGGGACATATTTTTTTATTTACTAGTAATGGTGGCAATCAGCGACTCTCTGCCCGTCGCCACCACCGCCGCCGCACAGCCTGTTAAGTCTCACTCTCCGGGCCTCAGCTACTACTGGGTGGGGAGTGGAGGAAGATCACTCCGCCAGGGAAGACAAGGGGATAAGCAGGCATGCGGCTGGCCGGGACTTGAGCCAAGGCAGAAGAACATGCGAGCGGAGCTGAATGGGCATGCACCCGAAACGGAAGAAATATTCCCTCGGCTCCGACCAGCACATGACCATCAGAAAGGGGCACAGATAATGGAAAAAATACACCCCCCTAAGCTAGTAGGAGCGGTGGAGCCGGGGGGGGGGGGGGGTTATGTAATTCAGAATACATTTTTTTAATTCTGCACTGACTGTCTTTGAAATTGCCCCAGCCCCTGTTCAAATCCAATCCAGGGACAAAATCGGGGACAGACTTGGTCCGGGGACAGTGTCCTCAATTCGGGGACTGTCCCCAGAAACAGGGGATGTCTGGTCATCCTAATTTAAAGAGATCTAAACAAATTTTGGTGCTTTCAGAGATCTGAAATAGTTTTGAAATTAAGTAGAAAAAAACAGCTAGCCAATTTAAACATAAAGGGAAATCGGGAAAGTGGTAAGAGAGAATACTTATTGTAATTTAAATCAATTTAGGGTAAAGAACCATTGGATACTAGATGGTCTAAATTACTCTCTGACTTTTTAGGTCCACTGGTAAAATGGGGTGTTGCAGCTGGAGTTCCTAGCTCTTTCCTGTGAATAAATTCCACTGTTCCCTCGTACTCTTCATAATGTACAATAAGAAAAAGAAAATGCAAAGGGGAGAACGGCTGGGACAGATGGACAGGCCTGAGGACATGTGACTTTTGGAGTAAACGGACTGCTCTGTACATCTCATCCTCTTTCTTTTTTAAACTTTATTTCTTTATTAAGGTATTTCTTTGTTTAGAAAATACATCAAATCAAGCATCCCCTCAAATATCCCCCCCCCCCATTCTTCCCACCCCCCTGATGGTTATAAAAATAATGAGCGAATAATAAGTTTTTCATATCTTAGGTATTGCCTAGCTAGGTATAGGGATTGTGGGGGTAGACCTATCTGACATTCCATTTAAAGGGGTTGTAAAGGTTTGTTTTTTATTTTCTACATAGGTTCCTTTAAGCTAGTGCATTAATGGTTCACTTACCTTTTCCTTCAATTTCCCTTCTAAATGTTTTTTTTCTTTCTCTGATTTTCTCACTTCCTCCTGGTTACTGAGGAGGAAGTGAGAAAATCAGACAAAGAAAAAAAACATTTAGAAGGGAAATCAAAGGAAAAGGTAAGTGAACCAACAATGCACTAGCTTAAAGGAACCTATTTAGAAAATAAAAAAAAACCTTTACAACCCCTTTAAGTCTAGGATCCTGCCCAATCACGCTTCCCCCTCATCACCATCCACAGCTCTCACTCATCCATCCTCTTCACTCGCCTTCTTCTTACTAAAGTTTCTATTGGGTCACTTTTCATCACTTACATACTTTTCTGCTCTATTGGCGTTCACATGTCAATCCCCCTTGCTTCCCACCAAGGCATAGGCATTGACCTCTGTTTTAGTTCACTCAAAGTGCAAATATCTACCATGTTGGCCTTAACAGACCATCAGTGGACTTCATACATTGAAACCAGTCCTGTGTTTTATTCCTAAGGTTGCCTCCACATAGAACAAGACAGGATCTTTTTAGCCTTTGTCGATGATTCAGACCCAAAACATGTGAATTAATCTGGTGTAGATCTTTACATTACATTCATGCTATAATTCAGTCACTCAGAAGAAATTGATTTAAGTCCTGACTGGAGCAAACAGGGGCAAAGAGGCCTCATCATGGATAACTTCCCCTTGAATCATTAAGATCATCCAATGGGATTACAAGGAATATGGGTTGGATCCACCAAAGATGATTACTGCACATTCCACGAAAGACATCTTACCTTCCTGGGTGGTGCATGGAAGAGTTCAAGCATGAATTATCTGCAGGAAAGCTACATGGTCCTCTTGTGCCCCATTTGTTTCGCACTACTGGATAGATTTGGTTCGAAAGTGGAATAGGCTGTATATTGCACCACTGTATGGACATTGGTGGGCCCAGGGGATGTCCTGTTGTCGTAGAGAACCTCCCCAGGACCCCTTGGCCCTCATGGCTTTATGAATAGGCCTATTTTCTGCTGTTGTGCAAGTTCTTGTTTTTCTTTCATATTTACACTGCCTCGATTTTGATTGCCTTTGTAAGCTAACTTTTGTTACAACTGTCAAAGCTAGCCCCTGTGTGGGTGGAGCTACTGCGTTAGCGACTTGTTAAAACTGACTAAACCTTATTAAAACAGAATAACAAAAGTGAAGTTTGGTAGGAGAGCCTCATCTCTTCTCTATCTCATTGATACATTTATTTTCATTAAAGTCAAAAACAGAACATTCCATAGCTCAACTCACCAACCAGTCTGCCAACCAACCAAATTAACCTGTCCAACAGTCTGCGTTAAAAACAGGGGTTTAGTTAGCACACATTTGCAAAGGCATGCATAAGCTGCAAGGCCTTTTCACGGCTCCCTGTGTATGCTTGCAGTCCAAAACCCTACGGAATTTATGAGTGTCTCCACAATGGGAGCACATGCATTAAATGGATAGAAGAGGGGCAGGTGGGCCTGGAGGCAGCCCAATCCCCCTTAAAGGAACAGGAGCACAGTGGACACCCAGCACATAGCACAGTGGCAGCAAAGGTGCCCAGTGTGTCCCCGGACCATATTTACACCAGTAACAAACAAATGGCCCCTGCCCCCACCTATAACTGGCCTTCACAACAAGGAGCACATGGAAGGACAAACGCATGAAAGACAAAAACAGAACATTCCACAGCTCAACTCACCAATCAGTCTGCCAACCAACCAAATTAACCCCTTGGCCCCCATGGCTTTATGAATAGGCCTATTTTCTGCTGTTGTGTAAGTTCTTGTTTTTTTTTTCATATTTACGCTGCCTCATTTTTGCCTGCCTTGGTAAGCTGAATTTGGTTACAACAGTCAAAGCTAGCCCTTGTGTGGGTGGAACTGCTGCGTTAGCGACTTGTTAAAACTGAATAAACATTATAGAAACAGAGGGAAGCAAAAATAGAATTACTCAGGAGGAGCAAAGCAAAGGTCGGACTTTAGAGGCAACACACAAATGGAATGAGAAAAAAATGCTTTAATATCAAAAAATACAATGTTCACAATTAAAATGAAAAACCATACAGTGTATAAAACTGTATGAGTGAGGTCCCTTGTACGTCTAACCTCGACGCGTTTCGCCGTGAGGTTTATCAGGACGGACAGAAAGGGGGGTACACACTTGGGACAAATCTCACTGTCTCAAACAGAGTCCAGACAGCGAAGATTTACACAAGAGTGAAAAAGTTCCATATAGTATATATATTATGGTCAGGGTAATGCAGGCACATATGGGATCTGCAAGTCAAAGGAGTTACGATATTCTTGCAGAGATAGAATCCAGCAGTAAAAGAAAAATACCCGGAATTCCAGGCTAAACACAAAACACTGGATCAAATCTATCCAGAGGGGTATACCCAACGGGGGTAGGGCGTCCTAGCAGAGAAAGAGGGGAACACTCTGTGGTATCCGCATAGTTTCAATGAAGATTGGAATACAAGCAGTAGAGCCCATCCAGTGGTGAATATACACCAATATCCGAGTATGGCCAATGGACGTCAGCAGCAACACCCCCGGAAGTCTGCCTCATGCTGACTCCTGGGGGTGTTGCTGCGTGTTGCTGCATGTTGCTGCGTGTTCAGCATGAGGCTGACTCCCGGGGGTGTTGCTGCTGACGTCCATTTCAAAGGTACATTGCAAGTGATTTAAAAGGATTTATGAAATAGAATAAAAGTGGAAGGTGGGGCAAAATGTCCCCGCAATCCACATATGGGACAGTGGCAGACAAAACGGTTTTAAATAATAATAATAATAAAAAAATGCTAATAATATATACAATTTTTTTAGATGTCAGTTTTACTTACCTGTGATTGGTTAAAAGTGGTTGCTAATGGTCCTGGCACGAGTCAGTACCTATAAAAGAAAGAAAATGTGTCATTACTCGGCGGGGATTGAAGAAGAAAGCACATCCCGCATAGGATGCATTAAGGTAAAAAAACAGGAGGGTTTACAACCCCTTTAAAGGGGTTGTAAACCCACTTAGACAACTTGCACCTACAGGTAAGCCTAGATTAAGGCTTACCTGTAGGTGCAATAAATATCTCCTTAACCTACATGGTTAAGGAGATATTTACTATATATCGATGCGCCGATGACGTCACGTGCATGTGCACTAGCAGGCCGGCTTCATTGCCAGTTTTCTGAATGGGCTCTTGCCGGCCCGAGCACACATACGTGTGATGTCATCGCCGCTCCGGCCAATCACAGCGCCGGAGCGGCGATACATTGACATCCATGATGGGACATCGAGGCAAGATGGCGGCGGAGGTGACCGAGGACCGCTGCGGGGGCTTCGATCTCAGGTAAGTCATTCATAATGAGCTAGTATGCTATGCATACTAGCTCATTATGGCTTTCTTTTGCAGGGTTTATTTTTTTATTTTTTCCCAGGGTTTACTTCCCCTTTAGGGGGTAAATCCTTCTAGGGCTGAAGTGGATAAAAAAAAAACACTTTTTTTTAAGTTGGCAACAGCGTCCCTTTAAGCGAAATTTTGCTGACAGATAAATCTGTAAACCTCTGAAATGGATAGTCCCCAATATCAAAATGCTCATGTCTCGTAGTAAGCAAGATAAATACTGCAATAATATTAAAAATGCTTAACACCTTCCATTTAAATAATGGTGTAAAAGACCTAATTTTGTGGTTAAAGCCACTAATGCCGCGTACACACGACCATTTTTCTAGTCGGAAAAATTACATTTTTTTCTCTTTGACGAGAAAAACGACCGTGTGTGGGCTTTTGATCATTTTTCCCGACGAGAAAAACTGCATTAATCATGACGAGAAAAATTAGAACATGCTCTAATTTTTCTCGTCGTGATTCACGGCATTTTTTTCCGCTGCAGTTTTCCCATAGGGAAACACTGCCAGGGAGCCCACACACGGTCGTTTTTCTCGACCAAGAGAAAAAATTACGGGAAAACCAGCCGTGTGTAGGGGAACAAGCCATTCATCGTTTTTCCCATCGATCGTGTGTACGCAGCATAACAAAAGAAAATGTTCTCTGATTATATACTTTTAATATGAGCCTTTACTTCTGGAAGATCCCAAAGCCCCATAATGGTTTGTTGTCGGCACTTAAACAGTAGTTGCAGTTATGTGCGTGCTGCCGAACATTGTGCTGAACGCACAGAGAAATATTTTAGGCGATCACAGCTCACATAGCTTACATGGCACAGAAAGGAAAGAAGTAAGACGAGTCACATAACCTATTATGTAGCTAAGCCCTGACTTAGTGGGATACACTGTTCGGTATTATTTAAATTAAACCATCACATGCTGCAGGGGATAGCACAGCCGGATGCTTGCCAAACCAGCGGGATTAATTGTTTTGTTAAACATCAATGGGTTATATTGTTTCTTACAGAGATCCCCAAAATCCCCTGAAAAATTTAAAGGAACATTCCAGTGGTGTCATTTCTATTGTTAGTGTCATGTTTTATTTCTGTTATTATTTAAAGTGTAATGTCACCTTTGCTCCACCTAAACATATATGTATAAAACATGCTGATACATTTCATTCAGGGATATGATTAATTATAAATCAAAGCATTCCATATTTTTTAATTATTTATGTAATTCAGTGCTTACAATGTCATTGTAACGTAGGTAACATTTATGTATAGCCAATTTTTAGTCTTTTATTTTGAATATGGCAGTATCACATGCTTTCCCATCAAGTTTTAATAGGGTCCACTTTGACTGACAGATAGATAGCTGAGGTTATTCCTGTTCTTGCTCTCCTGCAGAGTTCCACCATTTTTTAAAGGTTCCTATGATCCTATGTACACTCATAAATAAATATTTATTTTTGTATTAATACCTTTTCCTTATATATCCAGTGGCATTTCCTGTCCCAGCTGCCTAGGCGATGACGTCATTGGGCGATCCCAGGAGTCTTCGGGAAGCCTAATAGTTATATCTCATGGTATTTGGAGACCTGTATTGAGCAAACTGCATTGTGCAGTGTCATTACTGCGCAGGCAGGAGATCGGGAGGTGCATACTGAGTATCCAGCTGCACCTAATCCTGGAAATACACACGAACAGGCTTTAGATGCCCAAATCCTCATTGGCCCCTGCCTGCTTCTGAGATTAGGTAAAATATTAAGTCTCTTTCGACACTGAGGCAGTTTCCAGGCGTTTTAGCACTAGAAATAGCACCTGTAAAGCGCCTGAAAACTGCCTCCCATTCATTGCAATGGGTGCTTTCACACTGGGGCGGGGGCGCTTGCAGGATGTTAGAAAAAGTCCTACAAGCAGCATCTTTGGGGCGGTTTGGGAGCGATATATGCAGCGCTCCAAAAACCCCCTGCCCATTGCAATGAATGGGCAGCGCTTCCGAAGCGCCGCAACACGAGAGTTTTTAACCCCTTTTTTGGGGGTAAAAGCGCCCCACTAGCGGCTTAAAAGCAGAGCAAAAGCACCACTTAAACAGCGGTAAAGCGTAACTATAAAACGAGCGGCGCTTTACCGCCCCAGTGTGAAAGGGGTCTAAAGATTTAAAAGTAACAAGCATAAAGGCAGTTCTAACAGTATCTGAATTGTACAAGTAATATCAATCACATTAAATAATCATAATAAAAAAATGATTATGGGGACTGGAGCTCAGTTTTAGGAATTAGGAAACCATGAATGATACAGCAGTGTAAAACAGCAGTAGGACATTGTAATGAGGGAGAATGGGTCGAAATGTACTAGAGACAAAGAGTACAGACAGGTGTTTTACTACAAGAATTAAAATGGAAGTGGGGAGGAAGAACAGTGATGTCACAATCTCCACCTCATCCAATAAGAGAACACCTTGTATTGATAAAAAAAAAAATACAAAGCATTCTTTGAATGGCAGCAGTGCAGAACAAGTACCCCCCCTGTGGTCAGTGTGTGGAGGGAAAGTTGCTCACGCAGGACCTGGAAGACAATGGCTTCCAGCTTCCCCAGTGCTCTGTTGGGTATGAGATATGTATACTTATATTGTGTAATGCTGGACTAATGTAAGTAAGCATTAACAATTAGACATGCAATTGGTTTCGGTCTGAATACAAATTCGGACAAATTTTTGGTTATTCGGAAATTCGGATGTATCCGAATCTCTGAATTAAATAGTAACAAATTCAGTTGAAAATCATTGAAATTTGTTTTGTTTATTAGTTTTCTAATTAATTCCAAATTTTCGGAACGATTTGGATTGTCGAAAAACGATCGACCGATTCAAATTCTGTGTGAAGAATAGCTGGTTGTTAAGCAGCGGGCAGGGAAGCCGGCCGCCGCATCCTTAACAACCGATAACTCGTCAGCGGGCTTCCCCACTGACAGCTGAAGTGTAAACAAAACAATGCCCGCACTAGAAAAAAATAAAAACTGTGTGGGGGCCCCCCAATCTATACCAGGCCCTCGCTCACCCCCCCCCCCTTTCTGGCCTGCCAGGCTTCATGCTCCAATAAGGGTCTGGTATAGATTTTGGGGGAGACCCAACGTTGTTTTTTTTTATTGTGGCATGGGGTACCCCTTAAAAACCAGACCCGAAGGACCTGGTATGGCTTGGTGGGGACCCCCACGCTGTTTTTTTTTCCCGGAATTTTCTTTTGCCGGCATTGTTTTGTTTACATTTCAGCTGTCAGTGGGGAAGCCCGCTGACAGCTGATAAGTCATCAGTTGTTGAGAATGCGGTGGCCAGCTTCCCAGCCCATTGCTTAACAACCAGTTATTCTTCACACAGAGTTAGAATTGATCGATCATTTTTTGACCGATCCGAATTCGAATCGTTGCTTAAATTTGGGAACTTGTTAGAAAGTTAATAAAATAAACTAAATTTAATAAACTAAACGAATTCCGAAACAAATCAACAAAACTAAATTTGTAACATAACGCATCTATACAAAACTAAACAAATTTTTCCGTTTTGCACATGTCTATGAGGCTGCATTCACACCTGAGCGTTTTGTAGCCTGAAGCCTGAAGCTACAAAACGCTAGAGGGGAAAAAATCCATTATTCTCTATGGAGATGGTTCACATCTCCACTCCATGTCGCCTGAAGCCGAACGCCTGAAGCTCAAACAAGTTCCGGACCCTTTTTTGTCGCGCGAATCGGGCAGATTGGGCGTTTTAGGATTCATATAATGTAATGGAAACGCCCGATTCAAGCGTCTAGCGCGACAACGAGCGTTCCGACGGGCGCAAATTTGCGCGACAAAACAATGGTAAAAACGACGGTAAAAACGCCCGATTCGCTACGCTCAGGTGTGAATGCAGCCTGAAAGATCATACCTGGAGTTTAGCTATAATTTACAAACTAGCAATTGAATTTTTAAAAGCAGAAAGTGAATTTATCGGCGCATAACACGCACAGGCGTATAACACACCTTCAATTTAAGAGGGAAGTTTCAGGTAAAAAACTATTTTTTTAAATGAACCAGTTTGAAGCAAAATAATGGTCAGTGCCCATCAATGCAGCCTGATTAGTGCCCATTTGCAGCCTCAGTGCAGCCTGACTAGTGCCCATCTGCAGCCTCAATGCAGTCTGATTAGTGCCCATCTGCAGCCTCAATGCAGCCTGATTAGTGCCCATCTGCAGCCTCAATGCAGTCTGATCTGTGCCCATCTTCAGCGTGATATGCGCCCATCTTCATCCTGATCTGTGCCCATCTGCAGCCTCAATGCAGCCTGATCTGTGCCCATCTGCAGCCTGATCTGTGCCCATCTGCAGCCTCATCTGTTCCCATCTGCAGCCTGATCTGTGCCCAACTACAGCCTCAATGCAGCCTGATCTGTGCCCATCTGCAGCCTGATCTGTGCCCATCTGCAGCCTCAATGCAGCCTGATCTGTGCCCATCTGCAGCCTGATTTGCGCCCATCTGCAGCCCATCTCCCATCAATGAATCCTGAATAATGCCCATCTGCAGCTTCACCATCTCTCATGCAGTGCAGGAAATCACCGAGCCGTCATCTCCTGTTTAATCAGCTCTCAGTTGGCAGTCACATACACAGTCCCGCCTCCGCCATCGGACCAGCTCCTGTGATTGGCAGAACACTGGTCCAATGCCGGTGGTGGAGGCAGGACTGTGTGTGTGACGTGAGAGCCGAGTAAACAGGAGATGAGGGCTCAGTGAATTCTGGCGGCGCTCGCCCCCCTCCTTCTTCTCCAAGGTACACTATAGGCGTATAACACGCACCCGTGATTTTGCCCCTATTTTCGGTGGGAAAAAGGTGTGTGTTATACGTCAATAAATACGATAGTTATTATTAGTTAGTTATTCTATCTGATTTTCGGATTTCCGTTCTTTCGAATTTTCAGATTTTCGAATCTACGAAAAAAAAATAGATTCAACTAAAATAAACACATTTTTCGTCAGTGACCGTGTCTAGTTAGGAGTACAATGGACCGGACAAATAATGTAAATTGCAACAAGAAGGCAGGATGCAATGATAAGTTATAGGTGATCCGGAGATGTATGCATGCATCAGTATCTCAGCATAGCAGAAGACTGTTATATGTGGGTGAAGGATGTGTACATTTCATTATCTGCTCCTCAAATAATATCACGTTTGAACCTGCTGATATGCTGTATGCCATATCACACTGCTCCGCTCTCTCAGATGTTTAGTGTTTGGTAGAATTTTTGCCTCTTAAATTGTTGCCGGGCAACAGGAAAAGAACTTGTGTAGTGTCTAGCGCTGTGAATATGCAAAATCTGTACCAGTTACATGCTGTACATTGCCTATTTGCACACAACTATAGGTATATACATAAACTGGTAATATAAGGAGGGACTGGGGGGAATGGGGCAGACAGAAGGGTGACACTGCCACAGGAGCAGGCGGTCAGGAATAAAGAGACTGTCACATTTATCTATTAACCACTTTCAGTCCAGGCTAATTCTGGCATTCCTCTCCTACATGTAAAAAAAAAATTATTTTTTTTTGCTAGAAAATTACTCTGAACCCACAAACATTTTTTAGCCGAGACCCTAGAGAATAAAATGATGATTGTTGCAATTTTTTATATCACATATAATATTTGCGCAGCAATTTTTCAAACACAATTTTTGGGGAAAAAATACACTTAATGAATAAAAAAAAAACAAAAACAAAATTTACCCCAATATTTTTGTATAATGTGAAATAAAATGTTGCGCCGAGTAAATAGATACCTAACATGTCACGCTTTAAAATTGTATGCACTCGTGGAATGGCGCCAAACGTCGGTTCCCTAAAATCTCCATAGGCGACGCTTACATTTTTTTTTACAGGTTACGTGTTTAGAGTTAAAGATGAGGTTTTGTGCTAGAATTATTGCTCTCACATGTGTGGTGCGAACAGCATTCACATATGCAGGCGTTAACCTACGTATGCGTTCTGCGTGTGAGCACGAGGGGATGGATGCGCTTTACTTTTTTTTTTTACACTGTCCCTTTAATTTTTTTTAATTTTTTTTGATCACTTTTACAAGAAATTTTAACATCCCTTGTAATAGGAATAAGGCATGACGGGTCCTTTTGATGGAGACATCTGGGGTCTATAAGACCTCAGATATCTCCTCTACCCTAGAAAGCATGAGATAAACAAAAAAAAACATCGATCTCTGCTTTCCAGGAAGAAAAACTGTCAGTGTTTACATCTGCCAGAGCCGGAAGTGACATCATGATGTTGCTTCCGTCCTCCCAGGGTCATAGAGATGGCAGGGGACTATCCGATCCACAGGCCAGCTCTGTGGTATTCCGCCTCTACTGCCAGATCAGAAATAAATAAAGGTTAACCAGTTACCGCCCGTAGGATGTCATGTGATGTACTTGGGTTGAAGTGGTGATATCTGAATGATGCCTGCAGCTACAGGCATCATTCAGATATCTTTGTTTTCAGCCAGCGACTCCTTGTATTATAAAAATTGCCCTAGCGGCTATTCAGCCGCTGGATTGCTTTTATAGGCAGCGGGAGGGGACATTGTTGAAGTGATCCCTTACATTGGCATTCTATGTAAAAGTGATCCCTTACATTGGCGGCCATTGTTGAAGCGATCCCTTACATTGGCAGGCTATGTAGAAGTAGGGTGACCACATTTTTAAACTACCATTCAGGAACACCCCCCCTCGCCAATGTAATGGGTCACTTCTACATAGACTGCCAATGTAAGGGATCACTTTAACAATTTCTGCCAATCTAATGGGTCACTTCTATATAGACTGCCAATGTAAGGGATCACTTCAACAATGGCCACCAATGTAATGGGTCACTTCTACATAGACTGCCAATGTAAGGGATCACTTCAACAATTGCCGTCAATGTAAGGGGTCACTTCTACATAGCCTGCCAATGTAAAACCCCTTTCACACTGGAGGTGTTTTTCAGGCGCTAAAGGTCTAAAAATAGCGCCTGTAAAGCTCCTGAAAAATGCCTCCCCTGCAGCCCCAGTGTGAAAGCCTGAGTGCTTTCACACTGGAGCGATGCGCTTGCAGGACATTAGAAAAAGTCCTGCAAGCAGCATCTTTGGAGTGGTTTAGGAGCTAAAATGACGGTAAAGCACCGCTAAAACTAGCGACGCTTTACCGCTAACGCGGCCCGCTGGCAGTGTGAAAGGGCTCTAAGGGCTCATTTTTTAAAAATGGACGCCAATGTAATGGGTCACTTCTACATAGACTGCCAATATAAGGGGTCTTCTACACACATTGTACACTGACCAACAATGTAAGGGAGCAATACAATTTTCAGTCTGTGTTTCTTTCTTGGACATTATTATTATTCATCTAATTTCATAATTATTTAAAAAATATTTTATTGTATTTTAAAGTCTCTACAACCTACAGATCATGCTAATGTACAATGATCTCATGATTTTAGTGTGGTTCCCTGAGACGTGAAAACTATTTCAAAGGTTCCTCTGTGTTAAAAAGGTTGGGAAAGGCTGCAATAGGCTGTAAGGTTCTATGAAAAGTGCTGTATAATTTGTTAACACTATAAACATATAAACATTATAAACTATTAAAATGAATGTGTTTTATATTTATGGGACAGTTTATTTAGTATATAATATAATAAGTGCCACCCTATTGCATTTTATTGCAGTATTTTCTCATTTTATGGTACCCAGTGCAGCCTGAGTGCCTGAGCTGAGGATAAAATATAATAAAGTCACCATGATATCCTTTGTTTAGTTCATGCTTCAAGTGTGCCCTTTATACCTGAGTGACAGATCACACCTAATACAAGTAAACAGCAGGTCTTTTCTTATTGTTCTAAAGCAGCCAGGGAAGCAAAAGGGACCAAAATCATTTTCAGATTTATATGATAATTAAAGCAACATAAAACAATTTTTGGTAAACCAGACATACAGATTGGGTAGATCAATTTTCGTGATATGTGTATATTACAATTTACAGATTTACTCACAATGGATTAAAGCATGCCTTACAAAATTCTCAGAACAGGTTAGGAAAAGGATCATTTATGTATTATAGCCAATCCTTGTATTTATTAATTATTATAGGTACTTATATAGCGCTGTCAATTTATGCAGCGATTTACATACAGTCAGGTCCATAAATATTGGGACATCGACACAATTCTATTTTTCTTGGCTCTATACACCACCACAATGGAACGAAACAAACAAGATGTGCTTTAACTGCAGACTTTCAGCTTTAATTTTAGGGTATTTACATCCAAATCAGATGAATGGTGTAGGAATTACAACAGTTTGTATATGTGCCTCCCACTTTTTAAGGGACCAAAAGTAATGGGACAATTGGCTGCTCAGCTGTTCCATGGCCAGGTGTGTGTTATTCCCTCATTATCCCATATTCAAGGAGCAGATAAAAGGTCCAGTTTTCATCTCAAGTGTGCTATTTGCATTTGGAATCTGTTGTTGTCAACTATCAATATGAGATCCAAAGAGCTGTCACTATCAGTGAAGCAAGCCATCATTAGGCTGAAAAAAAAAAAAAAAAAAACATCAGAGAGATAGCAAAAACATTAGGTGTGGCCAAATCAACTGTTTGGAACATCCTTAAAAAGAAACACACCGGTGAGCTCAGCAACACCAAAAGACCCGGAAGACCACGGAAAACAACTGTTGTGGATGACCAAAGAATTCTTTCCCTGGTGAAGAAAACACCCTTCACAACAGTTGGCCAGATCAAGAACACTCTCCAGGAGGTAGGTGTATGTGTGTCAAAGTCAACAATCAAGAGAAGACTTCACCAGAGTGAATACAGAGGGTTCACCACAAGATGTAAACCATTGGTGAGCCTCAAAAACAGGAAGGCAAGATTAGAGTTTGCCAAACAACATCTAAAAAAGCCTTCACAGTTCTGGAACAACATCCTATGGACAGATGAGACCAAGATCAACTTGTACCAGAGTGATAGGAAGAGAAGAGTATGGAGAAGGAAAGGAACTGCTCATGATCCAAAGCATACCACCTCATCAGTGAAGCATGGTGGTGGTAGTGTCATGGCGTGGGCATGTATGGCTGCCAATGGAACTGGTTCTCTTGTATTTATTGATGATGTGACTGCTGACAAAGCAGCAGGATGAATTCTGAAGTGTTTCGGGAAATATTATTATCTGCTCATATTCAGCCAAATGCTTCAGAACTCATTGGACGGCACTTCACAGTGCAGATGGACAATGACCCGAAGCATACTGCAAAAGCAACCAAAGAGTTTTTTAGGGGAAAGAAGTGGAATGTTATGCAATGGCCAAGTCAATCACCTGACCTGAATCCGATTGAGCATGCATTTCACTTGCTGAAGACAAAACTGAAGGTAAAATGCCCCAAGAACAAGCATGAACTGAAGACAGTTGCAGTAGAGGCCTGGCAGAGCGTCACCAGGGATGAAACCCAGCGTCTGGTGATGTCATCGCGTTCCAGACTTCAGGCTGTAATTGACTGCAAAGGATTTGCAACCAAGTATTAAAAAGTGAAAGTTTGGGGGGAGGGGCCTGGACTTGAGCAGTGGCAGACGTGTTCTGGAGGAGCTCCGGGAAACCTAAGTCCAATCCGCCACCATCTGTGGCCACAATCAACAATCCACAAACTAAAGGCACTCCTGCATGATCAGCACAGTCCCCTGTAGTGCCTTTCACAATTATTTGGGGGCAATTCGGCCAAAGGACGCCCGAGTTTAACCATCAGCAGATCCTGAGGCTGCCGCCATCTTGCAGGCCTGCGGCCTTCTGGAGGAACCTGATTCCAGCACCTTCCAAGGTAAATAAACCAGCACACATCCTTCCCTACCACCCATCCACCCACCTGAAGCAGTCCGGAGCAGTCCGGAGCAAGATCTGAGCCTCGGGGACTTCCGTGGAGGCCGCGGCCTAGTGGGGCCTTCGGATCCCCAGTGTTTCCTGAAGCTGTGCCCCGCCGGAGCGCTCCGCGGCCGGTCCGCTTCCATTCCAGGGGCGCGGGTCCCCACACAGCATCCACCAGACACCCATCCTGGGCCCTTCCTCAGCCGAGGGTGCCATAACCACTACCCACCTACCTGCCTGGCTTACATAGGTCTGCAGAGCTGGCATCCGGCGGCCATTTTGGTACACCCAGGCAAACTTCCAAGGCCTTCAATCCCCCTGCAGCCTGAGCCGCAAGTGTGCCTGCACTGGTCTGGTCTACATACCTGAGGGATCCCGGGACGTTC
Organism: Rana muscosa; assembly: GCA_029206835.1. Taxonomy (NCBI): domain Eukaryota; kingdom Metazoa; phylum Chordata; class Amphibia; order Anura; family Ranidae; genus Rana; species Rana muscosa. The sequence continues at coordinate 252,889,995 of CM055121.1, read as the reverse complement.
GGCCTGACACACCCGCGGCGGCCAGTTCTAGGAAAGTCCGCGGCTTCGGCCTACTCCTGGAAGTCGGCGGCCATCTTGCTGCTCCCAATACACCCAGAGCAACATCCAGCACAAAGCACCATCTCGCACGGGGTAAGCAGGGCGGGGGCGGAGTAAAAGGCGCCAGAAGTAGGCTGATCCCTCCCCAGCTGGCAGTCAGAAAGGAGCACTCGGTGGGAGCCCTGACCCCATAGGTTCGAGGGGCGGCCATCTTGCTATACCCGACCATAGGACTGCTGGGTCCCCCCTTGCCCGTTTAAAACCGATTCGCCCTACCCATCAAGGTCTGATTACTCTGGTGTACGGGGCGGCTGGGCCTCCACCTCATTCATCTTGCCCTCCCCGTAACCCTCCAGTCACAGACTAGCAAGCAGTGTAGTGGCCATCTTGCTCCACCCGGACTCCGTGCTCCCCCTTGCCACTAGCCTTGCTCTGCCCCCTCCTCAGCCGCCAGTGCTGCCCAGGCTGCCGTACCGCTGTCCTGTAACGCAAACACCGGCACTCCCCTGCGCCTGCTCCAAGACGTCAGTAGCAACAAAGCAAGCGTCTATTCCCATGTACGACACGGGTCGCACTTTCTGTTCTTCCACTCCACCTATGGGGATGCGTGGCTGAGGATGGACGGCTGAAGACATGTACTGCTGAGCATTGTGCTCTCCCGACGACCGCAGGCTGCGTTCCCAACCAATCATGCCCAATCTGCTGATGGCGGCTTCCAGCTCTACCTCTACTGATTCCGCTGCACTGCAACCGGGTAATATCCAACGGTACCTGCTACGCACAGCCTCACAGGACTCCCGTACAGGGAAAGACAGGGCTTCATCAGCCCGAACCCCAGGCAAACCAACACCTCCTCCCCCGGCTGCAGCAGCTTTCTCTGTCGGTGGGACCGGCCCAGGTGTACACCCGACCCCTCCGATGGATCCCGCTACTCTTAGCGTGAACACGGCCTCAGCAGAGATGCTCTCCCAGGGCTCCACATCCGCTGCCGTACTTTCTGCTTTCCGAGCTGACTTTGATTCCTGGGCTTCCAAAATGGAAACTTCTCTCCATGTTGAACTGAATGCCCTCAAACAACGGGTTTCCGCGTCGGAGGTCACGGTTTCTGCTATGGCCACCACCCAGGAGGACCATTCAGCCCGCATAAAGGCGCTTGAAAATGCATCTACGGCTCACCTCTCCCGTTTACGGCAACACCAGCTCCGGATAGAAGATAGTGAGAACCGGAGCCGCAGGAACAACATCCGGCTGCAGGGGGTCCCGGAGGCTACATCAGGTGCCGATCTCAAACCCACTGTCATCGCTATCCTCAATCAGGTCCTGGGCAGGGAAGTTACATCTCCCATTGAATTGGACAGAGTGCATAGAGTGGGAGGCATGGGGGGTGACCGCAGGGACCGCCCTCGGGACGTACTTTGCCGGGTGCACTACTATACCCTGAAGGAAGAAATTTTGCGCAAGGCCTGGCGCCTGGGGCCACTGGACTTTCACGGATCACCTATACACCTCTACCCGGACCTCTCCCGCAACACGCTGTACATGCGGCGAGCGGTCCGTCCTCTGCTGGACTTGATTCGCCAAGTAGGCGCCACGTACACTTGGGGCCACCCCTTCAGCATCAAAGTGACCCGAGAAGATAACCACAAATTTGTGCTGTCAGACCCGGACCAGCTTCCTGCCTTCTTCCTGTTCCTGGACCGGGACCCTATTGTCATCCCGAACTGGTTGGACCCCCCAGATGACCGTCAGCGGCTACCGGGCCCTCCTCTACAGCGTCGAGGACGCCCACAGTCTAGATCGGTACCTTCCGGTCCTAGAGTACGGCGAGCCACGTCACCAGAAGACTGATCCAGATTCTGTCGTCCGAGACCTGAAATGGTTCTTTTTTGATATGTCCTTTAGTCCACCAGGTGACTACAGTTCCTTTATGAGACTCCGGCCAGGTTTGCCTACTGTTTTCTCTATTTTGTTTTGTACTCACGGTTTTACTTGCGTATCCACCCCGCTGACTCTTGCTCACTTTGTTATCTAAGTGCTGCTGACGGTTTAGTTGTCTCGCTTGGCACGGAGAATGTTTCCTTGCCCTCAGCTGGTGCGGTTGTGCTTGCGGGGGTTTTGGAAAGGCGGTTGGTGGTGTTGATATGTTCTTTCACGGCATTGGCTCTACTGGCTGGCTTGGTGTTTCCCGGGCATAGCCCTTTGGCTTGTCCGGGGACCTCCGGGTCTTCCCTCGGGCTCTGGACATCTATGTCCCTGGAGCTTGGGACTGACTGGCCTTATCACTGACACCTTCTGTGCGTTTACACAGATATCTGAGCTAAGCCGTGACAACTATCATAGTTAATGCTGCTATAAATGTAGTAATTGGTGCTTCCAACCCTCGCATGCTTACGCGGGAATACCTGTGCCTTTATTCTGTCACCAGTTTGTGTACACCTTGTTCTACGTTGATGTTATTTTTCTATGTAATTTTAGACTGTTTATTACACTCCAGCGTACCAATGGTATTAGTCCGACACTCTGCCCTTTAGTGACTAGGCAGTTGAGCATTAGATGCCACGGTCATTGGGTGTGTTACACTTACAGTTATGTTATATATGCCTGTTAGGTTGTCGGGATCACAACTCAGCTGTTCTAACCCCGTTCTCTCCCCCTAAATAGGATTGGCACAGTTAGTGCCTACTACGTGTAAATTTCACGAAGTGTTACGTTTTTGCGCACACTTTAGTATTCTTGAGACGCCTTCCCCAGGTGCTCTCTACGTTCAATATCTCCCCCGCCTCGCTCTACCTTCTCTCTTCCTCCCCTGTTGTGTTTCCCCCCTTTTTTTCTTCCCCGCTTTTCTTTTTTTCTTCTTCTCTCTCTCCACCCCCCCCTCCCCCCCCATCGCTCCATCATGGCCCACACAGTGACCTCTCACCCTAGGTTACAATTCTGTTCCTACAATGTCAATGGGCTCAATATTGCCTCCAAAAGAGGACAAATCCTGTATCAAATGCACAAACGCCAAGTCAATGTGCTTCTTCTCCAAGAGACACATTTTCACTCTGCCTCCACCCCTTCCTGTTCCAACAGATACTTCAACAGGTGGTTCCACAGCACTAGCCCAACCCAGAAAGCCAAGGGAGTGTCTGTGGCCTTCCATAAGACGCTCCCTATAGAGGTGCTTGACCATCTCTCGGACCCCCAGGGGAGGTATGTTTTTGTGAAATTCGTGTTATGGGGTACCAAATTTACAGTAGCTAACATTTACCTTCCTAATGTTAATCAAGTATCGGCCGCGTTACAATACATGAGGATTTTGTCAGGATTCAGGGAGGGTAAGCTCATATTGGGGGGAGATTTTAACACCCCTCTTGAACCACTTTTAGATTCCTCCACCTCGCGATCGTGTATCTCCTTCCCCAAACTGAGGGCTCTGAAACGGGCATTCTACGATCTGCGTCTGGTGGACATTTGGAGAGTGCTGCACCCCACGGCCCGTAACTATACCCACTTCTCCCATGTTCATCACACCTATAGTCGCATAGATTACCTAATGAGTGACCATAGCTGCCTGGACTGGTCCCCGGAATGCACCATAGACCCAATGGTCTGGTCTGACCATTCTCCTATACACATGACATTCTCGCTCCCTTCCACTCCGATTAGGGAATGGTCATGGCGCTTGAACGATTCGCTGCTTACGAACCCGGAATGTGTGACAAGGGTTTCAGATACAATCTCTAACTTTTTTGCGGACCACGCTTTGGATACGACATCGTTGCCCTTTCAATGGGAGGCACTTAAGGCTGTCCTACGTGGTACCTTTATCCAAATGGGTACGCGTCTTAAAAAGGAGCGCTCAGCCGCCATAGAGGCAGCAAATAAAACGCTTAGAAACTTAGAAACTGAGCACAAACGATCCCCGACAGTGACAATGCTGGCGGACGTTTCTAGGGCACGATCACAACTTAGAGAACTTTATGAAGCCTCTGCACGTACATATGCAGATAAGCTCACTTTCCATCAATATAAGTTTCGAGATAAATGTGGTAGGCCACTGGCTCGCTCCCTGCACCCAAAAACAACCTCCGCCTTTGTGCCTCATATTCGGGGGGCACAGGGGGAAATGGTATCCTCACCCACTAAGATGGCGGGGGAATTCAGGGACTTTTATCAGTCCCTGTACAATATCCCTAAGACTCAAGGGACAAGTTCCCCTTCCTCCGGGGTGGAGGACCAGATTTCATATGTTTTGGAAACCGCGCTCCCTACATTAGACGATGACGTCATCGCTGATCTGGAAACCTCAATCACAGAAGATGAAGTCACCAAAGCCATAGCGGGTACACCGAGTGGAAAGAGCCCGGGCCCAGACGGCTTTACTCCTAAGTTCTACAAACTTTTTGCCACCCTCCTCACGCCCTTTCTAACTAAGGTGTTCAACTCTTTGTCGGAGGGTTCAGTGTTCCCTCCACAAACACTTGAGGCTCACATATCCCTCATCCCAAAGCCAGACAAAGACCCCACTCTTTGTGCAAGCTATAGGCCGATCTCCTTGATTGGGGTCGATTTGAAAGTCTTTGCTAAAATCCTAGCCAATAGATTACAACCATTGTTGCCTGGGATAATACACCTAGACCAGGTCGGCTTTGTGAGTGGCCGTGAGGCTAGGGACAATACCCTGAAGACCCTTCTTTTAACCAACTATGCCCGGTCCCACGATATCCCACTATGCCTCTTAACAGTCGATGCCGAGAAGGCATTCGACCGAGTAGACTGGCAGTTCCTTCGACTATCCCTGCAACAAATAGGCGTGGGAACCAATATGATGGCGAGAATAATGTCCCTTTACTCCTCTCCATATGCTAGGATTAGACTAAATGGCTCGCTATCTCCAGCCTTCTCTGTATCTAACGGGACGCGACAGGGATGCCCATTGTCCCCCCTCCTCTACGTTCTCACTATGGAACATCTAGCTATTGCTCTACGTAACAATTCTTCTATCCAAGGCATAACAGTCGGGCCCACACATACTAAACTTGCCCTCTTTGCAGATGATCTGCTCCTGTTCGTGACACACCCTCACACATCCTTGCCCTTGGTATTGCAGGAGTTTCGGAAATTTGGAGAAGTTAGCAACTTCAAGGTCAACTACAATAAATCGGAAATCCTCAACATATCTCTGCCTACGTCGGCCCTGCAAAGACTATCGTCTTCTTTCCCCTTCAAAACTGGTTCCCCCTCCATAAGGTATCTCGGAATTCAAATACCGGCGGATGCTTCCCAACTTTTTTCCTTGAACTTTGCCCCCCTACTTCTTAGGACCCAGGCAGATTTAATCACTTATGCGTCCAAACAGCTCTCATGGCTAGGTAGAGTGAATGCCCTGAAAATGGATGTTCTCCCTAGGTTCCTGTATTTGTTTCAGACCATCCCTATTCACATACCTAATTCGTACTTTAAGAAAATACGCCAACTGTTTTCCAAATTTATTTGGAATGCGGCCCGTCCCAGGATACGGTATGAAACACTTTCTCTTCCAAAGGCTCGGGGGGGGGGGGGGGGGCTGGAGCCCCAGATGCCTCCCTATACCATAAAGCAGCGGTGCTCACCCGCATACTAGATTGGTTCCATCATTCTTCAACCAAGCTTTGGGTTCAGTTGGAAAGCCACATGAGCCCAATTGAGCTCTCCGCTCTCCCCTGGACCTTACCTACGGTACGGGGGGGTTCGGGCCCTCTTAATGACCTTACCCATCAAACGATCCAGATTTGGGATCGCATGCTGTCCAGAAGGGGCTTATCAAACCGCATGGGGCCTATGACTCCCTTCTTTGGGACCCCGGCCTTTCCGCCAGCTATGTCGGTAGCAAGATTCGGACCATGGCGAAGAGAGGATCATAGGCGACTTGCCCAGGTCCTTCGTGCAGACCCCACTTTGAGGTCAGATACCTCTACCGGTCTGACCTCCCATCACCCCATGCAGTGGCTTCGGAGGCAACAGACTGCCTCCTACATCCGGACTTTCCCATCTATTACAGACATTCTTGCTGAACCGACGGGATTCGAGGAACTGCTCCTGCAGGTGGAACCTCCAACGCATGTTGTATCGCAACTATACTCCCTTCTGCTCGATGTTTACTCCCCTGGCCTCCCACCGTATACGGTGGCCTGGGAGACAGTCCTCCGTCGCACTATCTCCACTATTGACTGGCAAAAATGTTTTACCCTGACGCACAAATTGTCCATAGCCACCAAGACCCAGGAGAAGGGGTTTAAACTGTTAACAAGATGGTACAGATGTCCATCAACTCTTCACCACTTCAATCCGGAGGTGTCGGATGCCTGCTGGCGGTGCCTCGGCTCCCGGGGAACCATGCTCCGCATCTGGTGGGAGTGCCCTCCTGTGCGGAGGTACTGGCAGCGGATTTTCACACTCTACTGCAAATTGATGGCGACCTCTATCCACCCTTCACCTGAGGTGGCTCTCTTGTCTATTATCCCAGGATCATTTAAATCCATCAGAAATGATGTCTTGCGACACTTTCTGGCGGCGGTCAGGGTAGTGATTCCCCGTCATTGGAGAACGACAACCATGCCTTCCCTGGGGGATTGGGCTGTTGAGGTGGACCGCATTAGGGACCTTGAGCGCCTGGTGGCGGAGGAAAATGACAAAAGTGAACAGTTCTCTCTCGCATGGACTTCGTGGTCCGTGTTTCGGTACTCCTCGGAGTTTATCTCTTGGGCGGAGTGTGCCCTGGACGAGACCACTCTCGGACCTTGATGGAGTGATTCTGATCCCTGTCCCCTATCTGTGTACCCCTACTATTTGCCCCTGACTCTGACTCTTTCTCTTTTCTCTACACATAAATACACCTCTAAGAACCCAGTAGGATAACGTACCAGGGCTTCAATTTACCTACTACCTATAACCCATTGAGTGACCCTACTTCATACTCTCCAAATAGGTTTGTGTATACTTTCATCTGATAGTACTTAGCCCTGCTCTGTTCTGACACACATGATGCCTGTTGAGGATGTATCCTATTAATGTTTGTAATGTTTAAGACAATGTATGTCTTTTTCTGTCGTTTCACTGCATAAACAAATAAAATAAGATTGAATTAAAAAAAGTGAAAGTTTGATTGATGATTGTTAATCTGTCCCATTACTTTTGGTCCCTTAAAAAGTGGGAGGCACATATACAAACTGTTGTAAATCCTACACCGTTCACCTGATTTGGATGTAAATACCCTCAAATTAAAGCTGAAAGTCTGCAGTTAAAGCTCATCGTGTTTGTTTCATTTCAAATCCATTGTGATGGTGTATAGAGCCAAAAAGATTAGAATTGTGTCGATGTCCCAATATTTATGGACCTGACTGTATCTATTATAAATTCACATCAGTCGGTGCCCTCAAGAAGCTTACACTCTAAAGTCCCTAACTCACATTCATACATACTATGGCCAATTTAGACAGGAGCCAATTACCTATCAGCATGTATTTGGAGTGTGGGAGGAAACCCACACAGGCACAGGGAGAACATGCAAACTACATGCAGATAGTGCCATGGTTGGGATAAACTACCTGTTTGATCCTGCCAGTCAGTCACCTTTCTTTCTCATCTAAACTGGCCACACAAATTACAGAAGCTGATCTGTGTTAGCGTGGTCAGTTTTCATTCTTTGGCTGGCCATTCAAAGGAACAGGACACTGTGCAGACACACAGCATGCCTATATTGAATATTTTTTTCAGCCACCATGCCCCCTGACCAATCAAAGCCTTTCTCTGGCACACACCCCCTCCCAGTCACAGCCCACCTCTTGCGCACACCCCCTGATCAAACACCGCTGGCATCTTCCCTCAGGCCTAACAGATTATGGAATACAGGCACAATGTGTGTTCTGTAACTCCGCCACCTACTATCAGAAAAAAGAGATGCACGATTGTGACAGAACCGTCCAGCACCCAGCTTGGTTGCTTCTGTCTATATACAACTTCCTCCAGTCTTGACCCAAGAACCAGGTATTATAGCTGAGCATCCAAGACTATACAGCACTAGCTTAGATGCAAACTGGAACTCTTTTTATTGTAAAATCACACAGAATATATAGCACAACAGATCAGGTGAGCCTAATCAAATTATCGTATGCAAAGGAAACTGTATACAGAATTATAATTAACATAACTAAGGAACAGCCAACACAAACAGTGAGCTAATTAAACAACTAGCCTTGATTAGTTAGGAGATGGCCAGACCATTTGGCAACAAGTCTGTAACAAAGTACATTACACATTATCATAGTAGTATAGAGTACAGAGTATAGAGTACAAGTAATAACGGAGATGAGCAGACAGACAGAAACATTAGGTGACCCTATTACCAATGGGGATGCACACCTAGGAGGCACATAACGGGGAAATGATACAATGGGGAAAATACTCTTAACACACAACAGATTATATCAGGAGTCCACACAATCAGGTTACTTTGAGCTGATGATATTAATATCTGTTCTGAGTATCACAATCTAACGCAGTCATTGCTGGTTATGGGTATAGAGGCCCTGAATATGGATCCCGGGCCTAGATTCCCAGAGTCTGTGTGTTTCGGGGAGACAATCCCAAATCCAAAACAAAACCTCTCCAAGGGTCCCCGGGCACACACCTCCCAAAGAGTAGTTGTCCCTTAAAAGCCAGAGCCCATAGTCAGTAGGCAAGAGACCACCCTGCAGTCCCCTCCAAAAGCCCCTGTCCTGGCTGGGAGTGTCAAAATGATCACGACAGAACTTTTTAATCTTGTAAAAAGGCTTCATTCCTGTAAACGCGTGTTATGTGTTTACTTGCCTTCAGGCGTGTCAAGAGCTTGGGCATTAATTTATTTAGTGTTAATTTATTTAATAAATTGTCCAGAATAATAATTTACCCTGACATTTGAAATTAATTAATGCTCAATCGCTAATCGTGCATAGTTTCTGAAACTATGCAAAAGCAGATATGGTGCCTGTATAGTTTTAGATGTGTAGATGTGATTTTCTGTATTAGAAATTGTCTATAACATTTTATGTTCACAATTACTTTAAGGCCTAACTCTGGGCATAAATGAGATAAATAACATGCCCCCCCCCCCCCCAGATGGTGGTGAAAAATGTAATGCTTGTTTTACTGTTCTAATATAGAGGAGTACTTACCTTAATCTATGGTCTCGTAGTCTTAATCCCCACTGGTTTCGGTTGTGATGACTGGTTCCATTTTCCTTTACCCCATGTTCTAGTGACAGCTGGAAAAAAGAATTATGGCCTTCCATTAAAGTAGAACTAAGGGCAAAACACTTTTTTCCATTTTAGATGAGTAATGCAGCGTACACACGACCGTTTTTAATGACGAGAAAAATGCCATTTTTTAAATTGGTCATTAAAAACGATTGTGCTCCAGAGCATTTTTCTCGACGAGAAAAATGGTCATTAAAAATTTAGAACCTGCTCTATTTTTTCTCGTCGTTTTTAACGTCGTCGTTTTTCTCGTGGTGAAAAACGTCTGTGTGTACGCTTTAACGACGTAAAAAAAACGTGCATGCTCAGAAGCAAGTTATGAGACGGGAGCGCTCTTTCTGGTAAAACTAGCGTTCGTAATGGAGATAGCACATTCGTCACGCTGTAACGGACTGAAGAGCACGAGGCTGAAAAGCGCAAATCGTCTCTCACCAAACTTTACTAACACAAGATCAGCAAAAGCAGCCCAAAGGGTGGCGCCATCCAAATGGAACTTCCCCTTTATAGTGCCGTCGTACGTGTTGTATGCCACCGCGCTTTGCTCGAGCATTTTTTTTCACGATAGTGTGTATGCAAGGCAGGCTTGAGAAGAATCACGTTGAGAAAAACTTCATTTTTTTCCATGACATTAAAAACGGTCGTGTGTACGCGGCATAAGGGAAGGTTAGTTATAACTTCTGCCTGTTTTTTTCTTTCATCTGTGTCCCATGGAGGAGATTTCCCTTCGCTTCCTGTCCCATAATGTACTTATAACTCAATTTTGTTGACTGTTGTAATCAGTCTTTAACCACTTGCCTACTGGGCACTTACACCCCTTTCCTGCCCAAGCCATTTTTCAGCTTTCAGTGCTGTCACATTTTGACAATTGAGCGATCATGCTACACTGTACCCAAACAAATTTTTTTATCTTTTTCTTCACACAAATAGAGCTTTCCTTTGGTGGTATTTAATCACTGCTTGGATTTTTTTTTTTTTTTTACAAAAAAAATAAAAAAAAGACCAAAGATTTTGAGAAAAATAGGATTTTTTACTCACCGTAAAATCCTTTTCTCTGAGTCCATGGACCGACACAGCTTCTCTATTGACAAAGTGGGTATTATCCGTTAATTAGGAGTGACTAGGCAGAAAAACTTGTAAAAAGTGTTGCATCACACCTTCTACAGTACCGCCCAGGGGGCGGACCCTCCGGGTATACCCTCTCAGTCTGCATCTTCGCAGATCAGTTCGTCAAAAAGCAGTACAAACCTAAAAGGAGGGGTGGGTGCTGTGTCGGTCCATGGACTCAGAGAAAAGGATTTTACGGTGAGTAAAAAATCCTATTTACTCTTTCGTCCATGGACCGACACAGCTTCTCTATTGACAAAGTGGGACGTCCCAAAGCAGTGTCAGAGAGAAAACGAGGGGTGGTAACAGCATAAAAATAAACTTCACCCCAAACACAAAACAGCACTCCTCCAACGGAGGAGCTGCAACTCTAAACAGCCGCTTGTAAAACCTTGCGGCCGAAAGAGGCATCCGAAGATGCACCTACATCAATTTTGTAGAATTTTGTGAAAGTGTGAGCGGACGACCAAGTCGCCGCTTTACATAATCGGGAAACAGACGCTTGATGTCGGAAAGCCCAAAAGGCACCTATTGCCCTGGTCGAATGCGCCGTGACAGGAAAGGGGGGCGCCTGACCCTTTAAGGCGTAAGCCTGGATTACTATCTGTCGGATGCACCTAGAGATGGTGGCCGATGAGACTGCTTGGCCCTTCCTGGGACCAGCCACCGAAACAAACAGTGAGTCTGACTTCCGGAACAGGGAAGTAGCAGATAGGTATACTCTCAAAGCTCGGACAACGTCCAAGGAATGCAACGCCGACTCCTTAGGATTCGACGGCTGAGGACACAAGGATGGAAGTACAATGTCTTCATTGAGATAAAAAGCCGAAACGACTTTTGAAAGGAAGGCTGCGGCCACAGCACCACCTTATCCTTGTGGAAAATCAAATAGGGAGCCTTGCAGGACAAGGCTGCCAGCTCAGAGACTCGTCTAACTGACGTAACAGCCACCAAAAAGACCACTTTCTGAGAAAGTGTCAACAGGGGAATATCTCTAATATTCTCAAACGGTGCCTTCTGAAGCACCGAGAGGACCAGGTTCAAGTCCCACGGAAGTAACGGGGGACGGACCGGAGGGGCCACATGTCGAACCCCCTGCCAGGGGTCGCTGAAAAAAGACAGCCAGGGCAGATATCTGTCCCTTAAATCGTACTTAGGGCAAGCCTTTGGTCCAGCCCATGCTGTAAAACCAGCAGGATTCTGGACACCAAATAAGTGCGCGGATGCCATTTCATTTCCTCACACATGGAGATGTGGGCCTTCCAAGTGTGGTGATAAACCTTCCTAGAGGACGGTTTCCGAGCACTTCTCATAGTAGAGATTACTGAATCTGACAGGCCCCGGTCTCTCAGTACCTGGTTCTCAATAGCCATGCCGTTAAAGCCAGTGACCGTAAAGCAGGATGGAGTATGGGACCTTACGATAGCAGGTCCTTCCGTAGTGGTAGGCGCCAGGGGACGTCTGCTACCAGACGTACTAGATTGGCGTACCAAGGACGCTGAGACCAATCTGGAGCGATTAGGATCATTGGAATTCCCTCTGCCTCCACTCTGCGGAGAAGAAGAGGAAGAAGCCTTAAGGGAGGGAAGGCATAGATTAGCCGATACTGACCCCACGATGCTACCAACGCGTCCGTTGCGTCTGCCCATGGGTCTCTTGACCGGGCCACAAATCTCAATACCTTCCGATTGAGTCGGGAAGCCAGAAGATCTACGTCTGGTGTCACCCCTTCTTTGGCAGAGGAGTTGGAACACCTCCGGGTGTAAGGACCATTCTCCCTGGTCCAACATCTGGCGGTTCAGGTAGTCCGCCTGCCAGTTTTCCACGCCCGGAATGTACACGGCCGATAGTGCCGGTACGCTCTTCTCTGCCCACTTCAGGATGCGAGCAACCTCCGATGCTGCAGCTGAGCTTCTTGTTCCTCCTTGATGATTGACATATGCCACCGTTGTGGCGTTGTCTGACTGGATCCTGACTGGACGCCCTTGCAGCCTCTGAGACCATTTGAAGAGCCACAGCTTGATCGCCCGGATCTCCAGGACATTGATCGGCAGGAGGGCTTCCTCTGGGGTCCAGCGACCTTGCGCCGACTGAACACCCCAGACTCCCCCCCAACCTGTAAGGCTGGCGTCCGTCGTGATCACTAACCAGTAAACCGGAAGAAATGACTTCCCGGCCATTAGAGCCGGTGCTGTCAGCCACCATACCAGGGATCTCCTGACTAGGTGGCTCACTCGGATTTGATAATCCAGAGATGAAGGGCATCTGTTCCATCTGGACAGAACTTCCTTCTGTAACACTCGAGTGTGGTATTGAGCATATGGGACCGCCTCGAAGGAGGCTACTATGAGGCCCAACACTCGCATGCAAAAACGGAGTGACGACCAATTCCTGGAAGTCAGCTGCCGTACTGCAGCCCGGAGGGTCTGCAACTTCTCCACAGGGAGGAATACCTTTGCCTCTGAGGAATCCAGAATCAACCCCAGGTACACTAGGCGTTGAGTGGGCACCAATACTGACTTTTGCGTGTTTAGTATCCAACCACAGTCTCGAAGAGTCTGACAGGTAATGGACACGCTTACCTCTAATTCTGAGCTTGAAGGGGCCTTCAGCAGAAGGTCGTCCAAGTAGCCTGTGATAGCGATACCCCGCTGTCTTAGAAGTGCCAGAATCGGAGCGAGCACCTTGGTGAACGTCCTGGGTGCTGAGGCAAGGCCCAACGGGAGGGCCACAAACTGGTAGTGGTCCTTCCCGATAGCAAATCGCAGAAACCTCTGGTGTCTGGAGTATATGGGGACATGCAGGTATGCGTCCTTGATGTCCAAGGAGGCCAGAAAGTCCCCCGGATGGAGAGCCGTGACTACAGATCGAACCGACTCCATCCGAAATCTTTGTACCTTCACAAAGCAATTGAGGGCTCTGAGATCCAAGCTTGGACGAACCCCCTCCTTCTTCGGCACAAAGAACAGATTTGAGTAAAAACCCCGTTCCAGTTCTGGAACTGGAATAACTACCCCGCGTTCCAGTAGACCCTGGACCGCCCTATACAGGGCCTCCCGACGGGTCGGTAGTAGCTGGAGATTGGAGGTGTTGAATCTGTCCGGTGGACAAGAGAGAAACTCTATCTTGTAGCCTGAGGAGATTACTTCGCAAACCCACCTGTCGGAGATTAGAGCTGTCCACTGAGTCGCGAATTTGTGAAGACGTCCCCCCACCGAGAGCTGGGTGGGGGTGGACCTTCATGCGGACGCAAATTTGTTCGCAGGCTTATTGGGTATGCGGGACCAAGGACGCTTTTGTCCTTGGGCAGGCGCTTTATCGGCCTGGGGTCTTTTCCCTGTCGCCCTAGGGGGACGAAAAAAACGCTTGCGTGCAGTAAAGGAGGGCCCTTGCCCCTTGGCATGGCCCCTTACCCTTGCTAATTTGGGGAAGCAAAGTGCTTTTACTTCCTGTGGCATCCTTGATGATGTCATCCAGAGAAGCCCTACAAAGTCTGTCGCCCTTAAAAGGCAGATCCAACAGGGCTTTCTTGGAAGTCTGGTCCGCAGACCAGCCTTTTAGCCAGATCAGGCGGTGTATTGCTACTGCATAAACCAAAGTTTTAGACAGCAGGGGAATAGTATTCATGTCCGACTCGCAGACAAACCTAAGGCCCTGGACCAACTGGTCGGCCAATGTTATCTCATCAGGAGGAGCATCTCGCTCCTTAACCCCTGAAGTAGCAATCTTGCCCATTCAGTAAGTGTGTGAGACACTAGGGCCCCCGCCAATGCCGGGCGTACTGCCGAGCCTACCACTGAGTATAGGTAGCAAGCGAGTGCTTCAGCCTTCTTATCCATAGGGTCCTTGAAAACAGGAGCCCCTTCTACAGGAATTGTGGTGGCTCTATTAAGTCTGGACACCGGAGGGTCCACTATAGAGGGAGAGGTCCATTTCTTCAGAAAACTCTCCTCAAAGGGGTACCGTACAGCAAACCTCTTTGGGGCTGTAAAGACCCTCACTGGGTTCTCCCATTCCTTGTATAACAGTTTATCAAAAGACACACAAGGGAACACCTTAGCAGTGCGGGCAGGTCTATGAAACCCAAGTGGACCGGAGTCTCTGCTGCTTCTGCAGTATTTTCCAACTTTAGCATATCCCGCACTGTAGTAATAAGGTCAGATACCAAAGCCATCTTGCGTACTGACCTGGACTTGGAGTCATCCTCACTGTCCGGTCACGGTCTGCAGTCTCTGATGCGTCAGAATCTGGGCCCCGAGCCGTAGCTGGACCTGGTTCTGCATCAGAATTATCCCCAGAAGCTTGCAGGGGACGGGGCGTTTACTACCCCCTGTATTCCCATGTGCTGCTTCCACCCTGGCAGCAAACGCCTCTAGGATTGCCGTCATAGCGTTCATAGACACCTCAGGGGCACCAGCTGCTAAATCTGGTGTTTCAGGGGAGAAGACATCTGGCTCAGATGCCATGCTGACCACACGCTGACACTCACAGGGCTCCAGGCAAGATATCAATAGGCCACCCTCCTGTGCTGCAGAGAGGCTGGGTCACCCAGAGGACTCACCACCCTGGATAGGTACTGCTATGCTGCCGTATGCTGAGCCTGTGATGCTGTCCCCCTGCTGCTGTGTCAGTCTGCTTCTTTTATCAGCATTTCCTGTGTGAATTTTCGCACCATTGTAATGCACCCTAGAGGCCGGAGGTTCTCGCAAAATGGTTGCCAAAAAACGTCTGTATGGAAGATAATGTGGGCTCTAAGAAAATGGCCGCCGACCGAAGATAGAGGTCAAGCAGCCATAGCCCACAAAAAGATGGCCGCCGAACGGCAATATATGCATACAGGGTGGACAAATATGGCCGCCGATCAGCTGATAGGGGCCAGTGGGTGTGGCCGAACCACAGGAAGATGGCCGCCGGGCAGTCATAAGAGGCCGAACTCGGCATGGACCACCTCAAAATGGCCGCCGACAGCATGGAGGAGGAAGCACACAAACACAGGTAAGCAGAAATGACATTTCTTTTAATTGCTAGTTACAGCCAGCCCCGCTCCAGTGGAACCCCCTAGGTGACCCCCAGCACCCAGCAACCTTTAGCTAGAAGCCCAGGGAGGAGGGAAAGGCAGGGAGAGAGGGAAGAAAGAGGCCACAACCACTTACTTGATCTCTCCAGGAATGTCCAGCTAAATCACCCAGCCGAGGCAGGGGAGTTTTTCTTACCTATCCTGCATGTATTATGCTGGAAGACATTCCAAACAGGTCATCGTCCGCGCACGGAAGGTGACTGTTGGCCAGGCATGCTGTGATTGGACCCAAAAGGGACGATCATATGCATGCCCTGGAGCGTGACGCTCACCGGACAAGCTGCTGCGACTCGGCCGTAAGGTCAGCCGAAGCTGAGCGGTCCGATGCAAGCCTTGGAGCGTAAGCTCACCGGCCAGGCTGCTGCGACTCGGCCGTAAGGTCAGCCGAAGCTGAGCGGTCCGATGCAGGCCCTGGAGCGTAGGCTCACCGGCCACCCGAGGAGCGACGGGCATGTCGTGGAAAACCCAGCGCGTAGCTAGGGTCGGCACACGCTCGATGGCCGAAACTGGGGAGACTACAAGGATCGAGGATCCAGCCTGTCACCCAGTCGGCAGTTGATCGAAGATCGCAGGAAACAAAAATGTAGCAAAAAAATATATATCTTTTTCCCCCGGACCAATGGGCCCGAAGGGAGCCATGTCCTACTCCTTGCTAGACAGAAAAAAACTGATCTGCGAAGATGCAGACTGAGAGGTTATACCCGGAGGGTCCGCCCCCTGGGCGGTACTGTAGAAGGTGTGATGCAACACTTTTTACAAGTTTTTCTGCCTAGTCACTCCTAATTAATGGATAATACCCACTTTGTCAATAGAGAAGCTGTGTCGGTCCATGGACGAAAGAGTAAATATGTTTTTTACTTAGTTTCTGTCAGTAAATTTTGTAACTAAGTAATTTTTCGCCTTCACTGATGTGCGCTCATGAGGCGGCACTGATGGGCACTGATAGGCTGAACTGGTGGGCATTGATGAGGTGGCACTTATGGGCACTAATTAGGTGGCAATGATGAGGAGGCACTAATATGCCGCACTTATGGGCACTGATAGGTGGCACTGATATGTGGCACTGATGAGCACTGATAGGCGGCACTGATGGGCACTGATAGGCGGCACTGATGGGAACTGTTAGGTGGCACGGATGGGCACTAATAGGTGGCACTGGTGGGCACTAGTAGACAGCACTGGTGGGCACTGACAGGCGGCATGGATAGGCGGTACTGATGGGCATTGATGGGTGGCACTGATGGGCGACACTGATGGGCATTGATCAACAGCAGTGATGGGCATTGATGGGCAGCACTGATAGGCGGCACTGATAGCCATCACTGACTGGCATTGCTAATGGGCACTGATTGGTGGCACTTGTGGGCAGTGGTGGGCACTGATTGCTGCCACTGGTGGGCACTGATTGCTGCCACTGGTAGGCAATGGTGGGCACTGATTGGTGACGCTAAATTGCTATACTGTTATCAGGGCACTGATGATCAGTGCCCTGATTACATTCCTAGATGTCCCCCTGTGTGGAGATGCCACTGATCGGCTCTCCTCGCCACACACTCTGTCAGTGTGAGGCGAGGAGAGCCGGTTACCAGCATCTCCTTGTTTACATGTGACCGGCTGTGAGTGCACACAGCCGATCACATGGTTAAAGAGCCACGAACGCAGCTCTTTACAGAGATCGCGGTCGCGCCATGTCCTAGCAACATGGTGCGGCTGCGATCGCCGCGCACATCAGTGAAGGAGAAAAATTACCTATTTACAAAATCTTCTGACAGAAACTAAGAAAAACTTTTTTTTTTCAAACTTTTTGGTCTTTTTTCGTTTTCTTTGCATAAATAAAATAAAAAAAACCCAGCGGTGATTAAATTCCACCAAAAGAAAGCTCTATTTGTGTAAAGAAAATAAGAAAAATAATAATTTGGGTACAGTGTTGCATGACTGCGCAATTGTCATTCAGAATGCTACAGCGTGAAAGCTGAAAATGGGCCTGGGCAAGAAGGGGGTGAAAGTACCCGGTATTGAGGTGGTTAAAAAAATAGACAAAGCAATAATAAAAATATGAAAACCTTTGCTTTCTCATTTAATGATTCATATCATTATACAGTAAGTTATTTAGGTTGATGGCGCTATATTTGGAACGTTTGGCTGTTCTTTAGCAGCTCTGTTGGAGTACGTCTGCCATGTATGCATGATGTATGCTCAAAACTCATTATAGCTTTAAATATGATACCGTGTGTTGATGTTACAGGTTTATATTACACACACAGGTTTCTCAAATTGTACTCCTTATTACACGGCATGACATTTGCACTTGTGTAAGTAATAATATATATGTGACTGGCATTTATTATGTATAGCTGTTTTCATCTATACAGGAATAGACCTTCTGTCATTAATTATAAATGGAGAGTCTCATAAGACTATATGCTTTGGGATTTGGCAATGGATATCATTATATATGAATGTTTACAAAATTAGGTTTATAATTTATTCTTTTATATGTTTCTGATAAAATTATCCTACTTTATAGAAAGGAGGGTTCCAAAAGGGGAATGTCCAAACTGCTATTTGGTAATATAAGAGGAGTAATGCAAAAGCGGGCATAACTTTTTTCATTAACTTACGTAGGACATTCAAATGGTAATCAGATTGATAGAGTAAAGCCCTGTACACACGATCGAATTTCCTATTGTTTTTAAACCGATGGATTTTTCCATCGGAAAACCGATGAAGCTGACTTCCATCAGTCTTGCCTACACACCATCAGTCAAAAAACCGACCGTTCCAAACGTGGTGACGTAAAACACTCTGATGAGCCGAGAAAAATTACGTTCAATGCTTCTGAGCATGCGTCGACTTGATTCTGAGCATGCGTGGGTTTTTTACCCGATGGAGTTCCCCACAGACGATAGAAATTTGCTATCGGGTTTTTAACCATCGGATAAATTAAAAACATGTTCTATTTTTAAACACCGATGGAAAAAAGACCGATGGGGCCCATACACGATCGGTTTGTCCATCGGACTGTTTTCATCGGTAAAACCTATCATGTGTACACGGCTTAAGTCTTCCTTTATAGCATGGGTCTCCAAACTTTCCAAGTAAAGGGCCAGTTTACTGTCCTGCAGGCTTTAGGGGGGCTGGACTGTGACCAATGAGAGTAGAAAATGCCCTGGCATCAGTGCCCCATCATTGGTTTTAGAGGGATAAATAGTGTCCCGTTGTTGATATCAATGAGTTGATTAGTACCCCATTCATGGTGTCAGTAGGGAAATAGTGCCCCATCATTGGTGTCAGTTGGTGGAATAGTGCCCCAAGGGCCAGATAAAGGCAAGCAAAGGCCACATCTGGCCCCCGGGCAGCAGTTTTGAGACCACTGCTCTATAGTAAGTCTTTCTTCTTCTATTTCATTGCAGGTAAGTAATGGATTTCAAGCAGAAGCAATGTGCTGTCATTAAGTTCTTGATTACGGAGGGGGTGCAGACTGTCTGGCATCCACAGAAGGCTATAAAATGTTTACCATTGCCAAGAGCAATGTGCACAGATGGATGAAAATTTTTAACAGCCTCAATACCGCACGCCGTCATATGACGTCGCTGACTTTGTGCGGGGATATCTGAATGATGTCTGCAGCTACAGGCATCATTCAGATATCCTTCTTTTCAGCCGGCGATTCTGTGCACCATAAGAATGATCATAGCGGCAGTTCCA
This sequence comes from Rana muscosa, assembly GCA_029206835.1. Lineage (NCBI taxonomy): Eukaryota > Metazoa > Chordata > Amphibia > Anura > Ranidae > Rana > Rana muscosa. The sequence goes on along the minus strand of CM055121.1, from coordinate 252,870,810 downwards.
CAGCTTGATCGTTCTTAAAGGCAGCGGGAGGGGACGCCCCCCCTCCCGCCACCATCCGGTGCTTCTCCATGCTCTTCCGTGCCATCGGGGGCCCGGAGAACGAATCAGCCGGCGCCGGGTGGGAAGCATAGAAATTTCTGGTGACCAGATGGTCACCAGTCATCTCTAAGGCCATCGGAGGCCCGTTATGACGTCACGCCCGGGTACCCAAAAGTAAACAAAGCCGTGATCGCGGCTGTCAGCATGACATCAGTGAATTTTTTTCCAGATCTCATGCTTTCCAGCCTGGAGGAGAGATGTGGGGTCTTATTGACCCCGCATCTCTCCATAAAGAGGACCTGTCACAATGATTCCTATTACAAGGGATGTTTACATTCCTAGTAATAGGAATAAAAGTGATCAAAAATTTTTTTTATTTTTTAAAAGTGTCAAAATAAAAAAATTAAGTAAAATAAAAAATGAATAATAATAAAAAAAATTAAAAAGCCCCTGTCCCCGGTAGCGAACACACACGTAAGTCCCGCCCACATATGTAAATGCCGTTCAAACCACACATGTGAGGTATCGCCGCGTGCGTTAGAGCATGTGCAACAATTTTAGCACTAGACCTCCTCTGTAACTCTAAACTGGTAACCTGTAAAAAAAATTAAAGCGTCGCCTATGGAGATTTTTAAGTACCGAAGTTTGGCGTCATTCCATGAGTGTGCGGATTTTTAAAGCGTGACAAGTTTGGTATCTATTTACTCGGCGTAACATCATCTTTCACATTATACAAAAAAATTGGGCTAACTTTACCGTTTTGTTATTTTTTAATTCATGAAACCATTTTATTTCCAAACAAAAGGCGTTTGAAAAATTATTGCGCAAATACCATGCGAGATAAAAAGTTGCAATGACCGTCACTTTATTTCCTAGGGTGTCTGCTAAAAAATATATATATATATAATGTTTGGGGGTTCTAAGTAATTTTCTAGCAAAAAAATTACGATTTTTACATGAAGGAGAGAAGTGCCAGAATAGGCCCGGTATTGAGGTGGTTAAATGGTGTCATCTCTGTAAACATTCTGTAGCCTTCTGTGGATGTCAGACAGCCTGCACCCCTCCTTCATTAAGAACTCAATGACGGTATGTTGCTTCTGCTTGGAATCCATTATTTACCTGCAATGAAAAAGAAGAAAAAGATTTACTAGAGAGGAAAGCCCTGTACACACGATCGGATTTCCTATGGTTTTTAAACTGATGGATTTTTCCATCGGAAAACCGATGAAGCTGACTTCCATCAGTCTTGCCTACACACCATCAGTCAAAAAACCGACCGTTCCAAACACGGTGGCGTAAAACACTCCGATGAGCCGAGAAAAATGAAGTTCAATGCTTCTGAGCATGCGTCGACTTGATTCTGAGCATGCGTGGGTTTTTTAACCGATGGACTTGCCCATAGACGATCGGAATTTGCTATCAGTTTTTTATCCATCGGAAAAATTTAAAACATGTTCTATTTTTTGACACCGATGGAAAAAAGACCGATGGGGCCCATACACGATCGGTTTATCCGATGAAAAAAATCCATCGGACTGTTTTCATCGGTAAAACCGATCGTGTGTACGCGGCTTAAGAGTTACTCCAATGACCTATGTAAGGTAATAAAAATGTTATCATATACTAACATATTGTTTTATCTGGGAGATAACACCTTGCTCACTATGGCCTGTCGGTTACTAAACTCTCAGATCAAAGAGACCAGGCTCTATGCAGGACACAAGAAAACACAAGGGAAGGGTCTATTTCAGGGCTGATAACTTGTATAATGAATCAGAACTGCGATCTTCTATGGAGAACTTGTTATGATTCAAATATTTAGGCAGCCATTGCTAAGCTAACTTCTGTAAATGCTTTTTGCCTCGATGACAGGCTGATGAGTCTCTGACCTCAGGACAAGAAATGGAATGCCATTACATTAAAGGAGTTGTAAAGGTACATTTTTTATTTTCTAAATAGGTTCATTTAAGCTAGTGCATTGTTGCTTCACTTACCTTTTCCTTTGATTTACCTTCTAAAGGTTTGTTTTCTTTGTCAGAATTTCTCACTTCCTGTTTCTCCTCACTGAACTCCACACCATCATCCGAGTGGTGTGGAGTCATCCAGAACAGCTTACTGAACAGCTTACTGAGGATAAACAGGAAGTGAGAAATTCAGACAAAGAAAACAAAGAAAAAAAATATTTAGAAGGGAAATCTAAGGAAAAGGTAAGTGAAGCAACAATGCACTAGCTTAAAGGAACCTATTTAGAAAATAAAAAATGTACCTTTACAACTCCTTTAAGCTCTTTCACAAGACATTTACACCAAAGGGCATATCTTTAAAAATGTGGAAAAGAAAATAGAGAACTTTCTCATAAATGCCAAACAGTTAACTAGTTTAAGTTTCAGATTGGTTGTCAACTTTTAGGGCAAAATTAATTTACGTATTATAAATACTGTGTAGGCTTTTAAGATTAAGTAATCAGCCCTAGATCCAAGAATGACAATATAATACCTTATTCTTGCTATTAAGAACTTTTTTTTATTAAAGTACAGTTATTTTGCCAAGACAAAATGACCTACATAGTGCCCTGTGATATTTTAGGACAGTCATGTGTAGTACATTGAGAGAAGCAGCTGTAGAATGTGACCCCCAGCTCCGGAACTCAGCTCCATTCTCATCTCTACTCAACTTGAATAACTGAGATCTAACGCAAATCCTGAGCTTATACGAAAAAGAAAATTAAAGAAAGACATGGAGAACTAGAGCTGGAGCCTCACCAAACATCTTGTGGAAGATACAGGTCACCACAAATGAGCAGAAAAAAGGAGGCTGCCAAGTGATTGTATAGGAAGAAAATAATAATGGGCATCTTAACATTGAGTGATGGGTATTTAGACAACGTCCTAGACCTAGACATATGACCATAAGGACACTGACAAGTCAAATCAGTGTATGGCTTCTTTCAACGGTTATAGTCATGTGGTTTTGACTGACATTTTTGTGCATAATCATGTGGTCATGTAATACCAGCACATGGGTGAGACTTATTGGGATCACTCAAATTACCAACTGCAACGTTTATAATATTTACAGTATATCTACACCAAAAGTGTGGCCACCCCTTAAAACACTGAGTTCAAGTGCACAAGGCCAGCTCCATAAAGACATGGTTTCATGGCCGGATTAACATAGGGGCTATTGTAGCTGCAGCTCCTGGCCCCTCCCTTAATATAGGCCCAAACACTGCACACAATCCTTGGCCGCCGGCCGCTACTTTGTGTTATAGAGACAGAGACAGTTGCATAGCTTCTGACGCTCTCTGCGAAGCGGTGCTAGAGTGCCGAGCATGCTCCTCCTCTAGGGCCAACACACTTCCCTGTCAGATGGAGTGATCTCCACAGGGCAGGAGCTTCAGGAGGCTCGATGGGAGAGGAGTGATGGCGGCTCTGCGAGCAGTGTGGAGCCGCTGTACAAGTGAGTAGAGTAAAGAAGAGCAATAACTAAAGGGCTGGGGCCTGGGCTACTAGTAGCAAATTATTATTTCCAATTCATTGTTGTGTCAGGCTGTCAGCACAGTGTGAACTGAAGTAAGTTAACTCTTGGGGGAGGGAGGAGGCGGTTAAATAAACAATACTATTTGTAATATGCAGCATGAAGGGGGTTAATGTACTGTCACTGATGCATTAGTGACCAGTGATAGTTAATTAACCCCTTTGTGTGCTGCATTAGTGGCAGTGATGTCAGTGTTAACCCCTTTATGCTGCAGCATGAAGGGGTTTATAAACACTGACATTGGTGCCACTAATGCAGCACAAAGGGGTTAATTAACTATCACTGGTCACTAATACATCAGTGACAGTACATTAACCCCCTTCATGCTGCATATTACAAATAGTATTGTTAATTATTTAACCACTTGCCTAATGCGCTATAGACACGGCTACAGCTTGGTCGGCTGGTTCTGGGAGGGCATCTGTTGACGCTCATGTGGTCAATCATGTGTCCAATCACAGCTGATCACTTCTTCTCAAAGGCGGTGACAGCATGAGGAGAAGAGAGCTGGAAACTGGAAATCCTCACAGGGGACATCTACACTGACAATCAATGTCCTGATCATCAATGCAGCCCCATAAGTACCAATCAGTGTCCATTAGTGCTACCTATCAGTGCCCATCAATGCCGCCTATCAGTGCTCCCTCATTAGTGCTACCTATCAGTGCCCATCAGTGCTTCCTATCAGTGCCCATCAGTGCTGCCTATCAGTGCTTCCTCATTAGTGCCACCTATCAGTGCACATCAGTGCCGCCTATCAGTGTTTCCTCATCAGTGTCACCTATCAGTGCCCATCAGTGCCGCCTATCAGTGCTTCCTCATCAGTGCCACCTATCAATGCCCATCAGTGCTACCTATCAGTGCTTCCTCATTAGTGCCACCTATCAGTGCCCATCGGTGCTGCCAACAGTGCCGCCCATCAGTGCCGCCTATCAGTGCTGCCTATTAGTGCTGCCTATCAGTGCACATCAGTGCTGCCTATCAGTGCAGCCTATCAGTGCCTATCAATACCCATCAGAGCTCCACCAAGTACTAAGTCATGTTTTGCCTGGGGATCAAATTCTTATTTCACTCACTGGACTGCAACTTAATTTATAGCATTTGTTTTATGTGTTTTTTCTGGATTTTTGGTTTATATTCTGTCTCTATCATTAAAAATACACAGATGATAAATAATATAGACCCTTCATTTCTTTGTAGGTGGGCAAACTTACCAAATCTGTAGGGGATCAAATACTTATTTCCCCCACTGCATTGTTCCCAATGCAATACTTACCTTCTATTGGTGAAAGGGCATGGCAGGTAGGGGCCCAGATTAATTTACCTGTAGCTCACTGTGCTTTTACTTTGATCGGTAACAAAAACACTTCTCAGAAGGATATTATTAAAGGATTACAAGTTCAACAAGTCAGTTCAACTATCTGTTTTTCTAATGTAAATAATGTAAGATTTTTCCTACCTCAATTAAATGGTGCTTGTAATTGCTACTTGTTAATGTGAATGACATTGTTAAAGGACAAATAACTAATCGCTAATCCTGTTTATATAATAGAAACAAGGACCTGGACCAGGAGACTATAATCTGAAAAGTGTCCCTTCTCAGAGTATTTCATCAAGTTTCAAATCAAGCGTACCCAGGTTCCATTCATCTATTAATGTAAGTCCACAGAAGCAATATTTGATCTTTGATCTTTTCCACTTGAAATAATTATTGGGTTTTAGGAAATTAAACAAGGCACTTAAGTACACGGGTTACAATTCAAATGAGCATAACAGGCTTTGACAAAAGGATATATAGAAAACCATCATATTGCATGTGAAAATATTGTGGTGAGCCAATAAAGAATATACACTAACATTGGTAAGAACTAGTATAACCGGGCTAATGAACCTCTGTGTTATGGAGCCATTGGTCTACTCAAAAAGGACACAAGTGCCTATGTCGAATCAGAGAAAGATAGGTAATGGAGAAGAGAGAGAGGACATTAAAAATAGGTAGGAGAACATGGAAAAGAAAGGTGTTGGGAAGAAGTTGAAGAAGTGGTATAGATTTGCTAATTACAGAGTTCATCAGATAGTGAGCAGTATGTGGTCAAAGTTTGGAGAAATGCAAAGCTTTATCCATGTGTCCAGACCTTTTTTTTTTTTTTTTAAATCAAGCAAGTACTTTATTTGAAAAAAAAAAAAGGGAACGACATGCAATGTATTTTGGGATTTTAATGGCAACCGTACCAAGTCAAAAAATAAAATACACTTTGTTCTAAAAATATTACATCTTTAAAATTAAAATAATTTTGGTCCCAGAGGACACTCATTTATATATGTGTTAATGGGTTTTTCCCTTACAGCGACATATTACTCCACAATTATAGGACAAGATCTGGACCTAAACTTTTAAGTGCTTCAAATGCGTAGTGCAGAGAAAGATCGTATTAAAAATAATGATGTTTTGGTATAGGATAGAAGTCATACATCGTCTGGACCCCTCTCACTCAGCTTTGTGTTGGCGTTGTGGTCTAGAAGTAGGCTCACATTTTCATATATTTTGTCTGTGTCCTCGTATTCGGCCTTTTTGATCTGATGTAATGTTATTGCTCCAGAAGGTGGTGGGCCTATCCCCTGATCTTACCCCTTATTTACTGGGACTCCCCTTCTCTGGTATAGCAAAGCCAGTTAAACGGTTCATTACTAGGGATGAGCTTGGTGTTCGAGTCGAACATAGGTTCGACTCGAACATCGGCTGTTCGCGCGTTCGGCGAACAACGAACAATTTGGGCCGTTCGCGCCAAATTCGAGTGACGCGAACAGCACACAATACACTGCGCCATCGCAGTGTAATCCCGGCGCTGTGATTGGCCAAGCATGCACTGTGACCTTGCATGCTTGGCCAATCACAGCGCCGGCAGCGAGGAGAGCAATGATTGGCCACAGGCAGGATGCCTGTGGCCAATTATAGCTGAGGGGGTTTAGTACACGCCCCACACTATAAAAGGCCGCCAGCGCGGCGGCCTCATGTAGTGTGTTCCGGAGCAGGGAAAGTGAAGGATAGGCAGGGACAGTGTCAAATCTATTCTTTGCTAAACCTTGTGTGTGGGGACAGAGAAGGATAGGCAGGGAGAGTGTCAGTGTCATATTCTTTGCTAAACCTTGTGTGTAGGGAGAGAGAAGGATAGGCAGGGAGAGTGTCAGTGTTATATACTTTGATAAACCTTGTGTGCAGGGAGAGAGAAGGATAGGCAGGGGACAGTGTCAGTGTCATATTCTTTGCTAAACCTTGTGTGCAGGGAGAGAGAAGGATAGGCAGGGAGAGTGTCAGTGTCATATACTTTGATAAACCTTGTGTGCAGTCAGAGAGAAGGATAGGCAGGGGACAGTGTCAGTGTCATTGTTGCTAAGCCTCCTGCACATTACACACCTGAAGTTAGCCTGTATTGCTGCTTTTTCCTGGTGTGTTACACCAACAGGATTTTGCGGCACTTACAGCGGGCGGAGTGTGCCTCCTGACCATATTACACCTGAACTTAGCCTGTATTGCTGCTTTTTCCTGGTGTGTTACACCAACAGGATTTTGCGGCACTTACAGCGGGCGGAGTGTACCTCCTGACCATATTACACCTTAACTTAGCCTGTATTGCTGCTTTTTCCTGGTGTGTTACACCAACAGGATTTTGCGGCACTTACAGCGGGCGGAGTGTACCTCCTGACCATATTACACCTTAACTTAGCCTGTATTGCTGCTTTTTCCTGGTGTGTTACACCAACAGGATTTCGCGGCACTTACAGCGGGCGGAGTGTGCCTCCTGACCATATTACACCTTAACTTAGCCTGTATTGCTGCTTTTTCCTGGTGTGTTACACCAACAGGATTTTGCGGCACTTACAGCAGGCAGAGTGTGCCTCCTGACCATATTACACCTGAACTTAGCCTGTATTGCTGCTTTTTCCTGGTGTGTTACACCAACAGGATTTTGCGGCACTTACAGCGGGCGGAGTGTACCTCCTGACCATATTACACCTTAACTTAGCCTGTATTGCTGCTTTTTCCTGGTGTGTTACACCAACAGGATTTTGCGGCACTTACAGCGGGCGGAGTGTACCTCCTGACCATATTACACCTTAACTTAGCCTGTATTGCTGCTTTTTCCTGGTGTGTTACACCAACAGGATTTTGCGGCACTTACAGCTGGCGGAGTGTGCCTCCTGACCATATTACACCTTAACTTAGCCTGTATTGCTGCTTTTTCCTGGTGTGTTACACCAACAGGATTTTGCGGCACTTACAGCGGGCAGAGTGTGCCTCCTGACCATATTACACCTTAACTTAGCCTGTATTGCTGCTTTTTCCTGGTGTGTTACACCAACAGGATTTTGCGGCACTTACAGCGGGCGGAGTGTACCTCCTGACCATATTACACCTTAACTTAGCCTGTATTGCTGCTTTTTCCTGGTGTGTTACACCAACAGGATTTTGCGGCACTTACAGCGGGCGGAGTGTGCCTCCTGACCATATTACACCTGAACTTAGCCTGTATTGCTGCTTTTTCCTGGTGTGTTACACCAACAGGATTTTGCGGCACTTACAGCAGGCGGAGTGTGCCTCCTGACCATATTACACCTGAACTTAGCCTGTATTGCTGCTTTTTACTGGTGTGTTACACCAACAGGATTTTGCAGCACTTACAGCGGGCGGAGTGTACCTCCTGACCATATTACACCTTAACTTAGCCTGTATTGCTGCTTTTTCCTGGTGTGTTACACCAACAGGATTTTGCGGCACTTACAGCGGGCGGAGTGTACCTCCTGACCATATTACACCTTAACTTAGCCTGTATTGCTGCTTTTTCCTGGTGTGTTACACCAACAGGATTTTGTGGCACTTACAGCTGGCGGAGTGTGCCTCCTGACCATATTACACCTTAACTTAGCCTGTATTGCTGCTTTTTCCTGGTGTGTTACACCAACAGGATTTTGCGGCACTTACAGCGGGCAGAGTGTGCCTCCTGACCATATTACACCTTAACTTAGCCTGTATTGCTGCTTTTTCCTGGTGTGTTACACCAACAGGATTTTGCGGCACTTACAGCGGGCGGAGTGTACCTCCTGACCATATTACACCTTAACTTAGCCTGTATTGCTGCTTTTTCCTGGTGTGTTACACCAACAGGATTTTGCGGCACTTACAGCGGGCGGAGTGTGCCTCCTGACCATATTACACCTTAACTTAGCCTGTATTGCTGCTTTTTCCTGGTGTGTTACACCAACAGGATTTTGCGGCACTAAGGCCCCTTTCACACTGGGGCATTTTTCATGCGGTTTAGCGCTAATATTAGCGCTATTATACCACATGAAAAAATCATGCCCTTTAGCCTTCAATGTGAAAGCCCGAAGGCTTTCACACTGAAGCGGTGTGCTAGCAGGACCGCTCCAAAAGTCCTGCTAGCCGCTCCTTTACCGCGGTCTCCCATTGAAATCAATGGGACAGCGTGGTAATACCGCCCGCAAACCGCGGCAATAGCCGCGGTTTGCGGGCGGTATTAACCCTTTTTCGGCCGCTAGCGGGGGTTAAATTTACCCCCCTAGCGACCGCATACCGCGGTAAGAACGACGGTATAGCAGCGCTGAAAATCGCGCTGCTATACCGCCACCGCTCCTGCCCGCCCCAGTGTGAAAGGGGCCTTACAGCGGGCGGAGTGTGCCTCCTGACCATATTACACCTTAACTTAGCCTGTATTGCTGCTTTTTCCTGGTGTGTTACACCAACAGGATTTTGCGGCACTTACAGCAGGCGGAGTGTGCCTCCTGACCATATTACACCTGAACTTAGCCTGTATTGCTGCTTTTCCCATTTCCCTGCAGGCCATTAGAATGTCTGGAAGGCAAACAAGGAGAGGCAGACAGTCAGGAGCCAATAAAAGAGGGCAAGCAGGCTCTGTGTCTAGAGACAACAGTGCTGGTCGTGGATGCGGTGCATCGCCATCAGCACGTGGCCATGGGACACGCTTGTCCTTCTTTTCGGCAGCTGGACGTGTTGAGCCGCATCATGCCGAAGACTTGGTAGAGTGGATGACCAAGCCCTCCTCATCCTCCTCATCCTCTCGCACCCAGGCTCAGGGTACTGGCAAAGCAGCTGCCAAAGCGTCCTCTTCCCTGGTATCAATGTCATCATCAGTCACTCCTTCCCTAGACCAACCATGTCCTCCTGAGGAGTCCCCGAACAGTTTGAGCACAGTGTTGGGTACATGCTCCAGGAGGATGCCCAGCGTTTTGAAGGGTCTGATGATGATACCCAGCTAGAGGAAGGCAGTAGCGTGAGAGCAGAGAGAGGGGATGCTCAAGAAGGACACCAATCTGGCAGTCATGTTCCAGCAGCTGCAGCATACTGCCAGATTGGCTCCAGTGATGAGGAGGGAGGGGATGATGAGGTCACTGACTCCACGTGGGTGCCTAATAGGAGAGAGGAGGAGGAGGAGGAGGAGGATGAGGAGGAGGCACATCTCCAACGAGGCAGGATGCCCTCGGGGGGCCAGCGTAAGGGCAGCACACCGACGGAATCACACCGCAGAGCTCCGCCTGTGCAGGGCGCTGCCTCTGCCCATTATTCAAAAAGTTCTTTGGTGTGGGCCTTTTTTGAGTCGAGTGCATCAGATCGCACAGCTGCTGTTTGCAACATATGTCTCAAGCGTATATCGCGTGGCCAAAACATCACCGGCTTGGGCACCACATGCTTGACCAGACATATGTTGACCTGCCATGCAGCTCGTTGGCAAGCCTACCTTAAAGACCCACACCAAAGAACAAAGCTGACCTCTTCTTGCACCGCATCAGCTGGGATCTCCAACCCCACTATACCTTCAGTCCTCTCTGAAACCTGCTCTGAGAGGAATGAAGGTGTAGAATTAGGTGTGTCACAGCCAAGTACTTGCGGGCACTCTGCTAGCAGTACACCGACGTCCGATTCTAGCAGGCAAATTTCCCTGCCACAGCTGCTGGACCGTCGAAAGAAGTTCACTCCCAGCCATCCACATGCCTAGCGGTTGAATGCTAGCTTGGCTAAATTGCTAGCGCTTCAACTGCTGCCTTTTCAGTTGGTAGACTCGGCCCCCTTCCGTGAGTTTGTGCAATGTGCGGTTCCTCAGTGGCAGGTTCCCAAACACCACTTTTTCTCACGGAAGGCGATTCTGGCTCTCTACCGGCATGTGGAAGGCAATGTTTTGTCCTCGCTGGACAGGGCGGTCAGTGGTAAGGTGCATATTACCGCTGACTCATGGTCCAGCAGGCATGGACAGGGACGTTACCTTTCTTTCACGGCCCATTGGGTCACTCTTTTGGCAGCTGGGAAGGATGCAGGACAAGGTGCAGTAGTGTTGGAGGTTGTTCCACCGCCATGCCTCCAAAATGCTACTACTGGTTGTGACACACCTCTGTCCTCCACCCCCTCCTCTTCTTCTTCCTCCGTGGCCTCTTCCTGTGCTTTGTCCTCGGAACCAGCGGTGCTCCGTAGGCGTTCAAGGGGCTACGCAAGTACGCAGGCAAAAAGATGCCATGCCGTGCTTGCGCTGGTGTGTTTGGGGCACAGGAGCCACACTGGGGCAGAGGTTCTGTCTGCTCTGCAGGGGTAGGCCGAGAGGTGGTTGACGCCACGCCAGCTTAAGCCAGGAATGGTAGTTTGCGACAATGGCACCAACCTCCTCTCCGCTCTCCGACAGGGACAACTGACCCATGTGCCCTGTGTGGCTCACGTCCTTAACCTGGTGGTGCAGCAGTTCTTGGGCAGGTACTCGGGCTTACAGGATGTCCTGAGGCAGGCCAGGAAAGTCTGTGTGCATTTCCGCAGATCTTATAATGCCAGTGCTCGCCTGGCTGAGCTGCAAAAGGAGTTGAACCTGCCCAAGAACCGCCTTATATGTGACATGCCCACCAGGTGGAACTCAACGTTGGCCATGCTGCAGCGGCTGCACATGCAGCAGAGGGCCATCAATGAGTACCTGTGTTACTACGGCACCAGGACAGGGTCAGGGGAGCTCGGTTTTTTTTCACCACGCCAGTGGGGCATGATCAGGGATGCATGCACTGTCCTGGCACCATTTGAGGAGGCCACAAGGATGGTGAGCAGTGACAGTGCATGCATCAGTGACACTGTACCTCTTGTCCACCTGTTGGAACATACGCTGCGTGGAATAATGGACAGGGCACTTGAGGCAGAACAGAGGCAGGAATAGGAGGACTTCCTTGTCTCTCAAGGCCCCCTTTACCCAGACAGTGTTCCTTCTGTCCCACCCATCACACAGGAAGAAGAGGAGGAGGAGGAGGATTGTGTCAGCATGGAGGTGGAGCCTGGCACTCAGCATCATCAGCAGCAGTCTTTTAGGGATGATTTACAGTTCCAAGAAACCAGTGGACTTGTACGTGGCTGGGAGGAGGTGGCTGAGGATCATGTCGTCCTTAGTGACCCAGAGGACTCCGGACCGTATGCCTCAGCTAACCTACGCTGCATGGCCTCCCTGATCCTGCAAAGTCTGCGGAAGGATCCTCATATTCTTCGGATCAAGGAGAGGGACCATTACTGGCTGGCCACTCTCCTTGATCCACGGTACAAGGGTATGGTTGCGGACCTTATCTTACCGTCGCAGAGGGAGCAGAGGATGAGACAACTCCGGGAAGCCTTGCAGAAAGGTCTGTGCAATGCGTTCCCAGAGACTGGGAGGTTACAAACTCCTGGTCCTGGACAACGAGTTGCTGAGGCTTCGGTCAGTCAAAGAAGGAGCGGTGGGGAAGGTGGCCGTCTGACCGATGCGTTCAGACAATTCTTTAGTCCGCAGCCCCAAGGTATGATCGGTTCCAGCAACCATCGCCAGCGTCTGATATACATGGTGCAGGAATACCTAGGGGCAAGGTCAGACTTGGACACCTTCCCCACCGAAAATCCTCTGGCTTACTGGGTCTTGAGGATGGATCACTGGCCAGAGCTTGCACAGTATGCAATTGAGCTACTGGCCTGTCCTGCATCCAGCGTTCTTTCAGAATGCACATTCAGTGCTGCTGGAGGATTTGTCACGGATCACAGGGTGCGCCTGTCCACCGACTCTGTTGATCGACTGACCTTCATTAAGATGAACCAGTCTTGGATCACCACCAGCTACCAAACACCTGAAGCTGATATAACAGACTAATTTATTTTCAAATGTCACATCCCTTCAAGACTGATGCTGATGCTGAGAGACTGTCCTGTTATGTTGACTGACTATCCTCCTCCTCCTCAATGATCCGATTGATGATGATAGCTTGGAAGAACATTTTTGTTTCTTGGTGCCGCCACCAGTGGCTAAGGCCCAATTTTTCAGCCCCTGTTTAACAGGGGCATGTAATTACAATTTTTTATGCAATGCTTTGCAGCAGGGCTCATTCCTGCACTCCAACTAGAGTATCTGGGAGAGGTTGCAGTGTCGTGGCACCAGCACCAGTGGCTAAGGCCCAATTTTTCAGCCCCTGTTTAACAGGGGCATGTAATTACAATTTTTGATGCAATACTTTGCAACAGGGCTCATTGCTGTGCTCCAAGTACAGTATCTGTGAGGGGTTGCAGTGTTGTGGCACCAGTGCCTAAGGCCCAATTTTTCTGCCCCTGTTTAACAGGGGCATGTAATTACAATTCTTGATCTAATAATTCACAGCAGGGCCCATTCCTGCGCCCACCAAGACTAACTGTGAGGCCTTACAGTGTTGTGTCAACACCACCACCACCACCACCACCACCAAAGGCCCAATTTTTCAGCCCCTGTTCAACAGGGGCATGCAATTACAATTCTTGATCTGATAATTCACAGCAGGGCCCATTCATGCGCCCACCAAGAGTAACTGTGAGGGCTCACAGTGTTGTTGCAACACCAACATGTAAGGGGCAAATTTCAGCTGAGTATATACGGCAGGCCCCTACTTTCAAACATCCAACTTACAAACGACTCCTCCTTGCAAACGGAAGGATACAACAGGAAGTGAGAAGAAATCTACCCCTAGGAAGGCAAATTCTGTCCTGTAAGAGTTAATATGGGAAAAAAATTGTCTCCTCTCCACTGATGCTTTATCACCAATTCTTGTTTTAATAAAAACCCCAAATTTTCAAAAAACATTTGTCATTAGGACGGAAAGTGAGGTGAACTGTTCTGAACAGGTGCACACTGCACAGACAGCAAAACAAATGTTACAGGGGTGATAACCCTTCCCTATGTTTTCCAAAAAGCTTAAAAATAGATTTTTTGCCAGGAGCTACACTTAAACAATGTACCTGTTCAAAATTACAAACAGATTCTACATAAGAACAAACCTACAGTCCCTGTCTTGTATGCACCGCCTATATACGGCTGTTCAGAGTATATAGGGCCTTTTTTATTTTGTGTGCGGGGTTCCTCTTAATATCCATACAAGACCCAAAGGGGCTGGTAATGGGCTGGTGTAGGGGGGGGGGGTGATGGGGTAGCTATGCCATTTTTCTTAAAGATTTTCATCCATATTACCGGGACCAGACATTACATTAAAGCCTCAAGCAGTTTTAAATGGCTTTTTTTCCTTTAGAAATGTAATTTTGTGCAGGGACAGTTCTAAACACGGGAAACACGTGGCACTTCACAGGCATACTTTAGACACCCCCCAGGTACGATATTTAAAGAAATATTTGACTTTTTTTTTTCACTTTATGCATCATTAAAATGACTTCTCCCGAAAAACGGCAGTTTTTAAAACTTCTTTTTGCATTGATACATGTCCCCTGGTGCAGAACCCGGGTTCCCAAACCCTTTTTAGGACAATAACATGCATAATAGTCGTTATAATTAGCACTTTAGATTTCGAACGTTCGCATCCATTGTATTTAATAGGGTTCTAAAGTTCGTGCAAACTTTCGATCCGTTCGCGGGTTCTGGTGCGAACCGAACCCGGGGGTGTTCGGCTCATCACTATTCATTACCTACATTCCCATTATGTTGGCTGTCAACCGACCCACCCTCTCAATCCCAATTATTACAACTTATAGCTGAAATTAAGAGGATGGAATACCTAACCGCTACTGTATGTGATGCCATTCCTCAATTTAATAAAATCTAGGAAATCTTTGACCAATCTGAATACGGAGACCAGTCACCCTGATTTATGTCCCTTTGGTTTATACCATTCTCAACTGACTCCTCCCATCATTTGTTGGGTGTATGTACTTTCCCTATGGCCTTTTTACACTGTATCAGGTTGAGAAGCATTTCTCTATCTAATTTGTGCTTAGGCTTTATGCTGTGATCTTTGTACCTATGTTTTATGTAACATCTGCAGAGAGTTTATCCCTCCTTTATGTTCTTTTATGTTTTTAAAATTTTGTAAATTTCACTTTGTGGTCTTTGTTCTTTTGTTAAAATCAATAAAAATACAATTACAATTTTTTAATAATGTTAAAATCACAGAATGGTCACTGAAGGACACAAAGAGATTTAACAATGATCCAATGTGTTTCGAAATTTGAACTAATCAATTTCTTCCTCGGGTATATATAATACCACCCTGCAATAATAAATAGATTCCAAATAATATAGCATGTACAAAAATGAATTGAACTCTATCAACAAATCTTGTTATACATAATACTTACAACAACAACCTTCCTATTGCTTTGCAGTAAGTCAGATTGATTCAGGAAGTTTGAAACGCGTTGGTACCTGATTCCATTAAGCAAGATACAACTAGGAATATCATAGCTGTGAAATATAAAATGTTTTGGGAATACTGCTCAGCATGTTTAGACAACTCTTGTGTTATTTAGTGACCATTCTTTGTATTATTTTTACCTATGTGAGATTTTAAGATGAAATATTATAACAAAATGTATTTTAGTTTTTGACATGGTCTGGTTGCCCTTAAAATCCCAAAGAGGATTTAACTAAATATATTGCTTGTAACTTAGGGATGGTGGCACCTTTTGCCACTAACAGAGAGTATTATATACAAAGTAATAACATGTCCAATATAAATTGTACAAGTCCAAGTCACAGGCAACACATCTCACAATATTATATAAAAAAAAAATATTACACAAAAGAATCTTAGAATGTCCTCTAAAAACAGCAATCGAGAATGCATACATAGGGTTAACACCACAAAATTCAGGCATTATTCAAAAATTACTCCCTCCTCCACTGATAGCCTGAAGTATATAAAAAGAAGAAAAGGGAAAAGTAAACAATATATCATCTGGGGATGCCCAGCCTACCAGCCACTAGGTCCAGTAGACCTAATCCAGGAGTATCAAGCCGGTATGACCAACGTTCCTCAAATTTATTGGGGCAGCCCATATGTTGGTAGAAAAGGCATTCAAACCTAAACATATCCCCCACATAAGCTGGCCATAGACCACTTTGAAGTTCACCCAGGTCAACACAGACTGGCCGAATTCTGATCACTGTGTGTCCATTCCTGCCCAGTAGAAGTCAATTGTTTGATCGACTTCTGTTGAAGGGACACTCTGGTCAGCCGCAAGGGGATTCTCTGCTGACTTAACTAAAAAAAAGAAAAAAACTACCCATCTATGGCCAGCTAAAGGCACAGAGTCATTCAGTATTGTAGAAAGTTTCTCATTAATCAGGTACCACCTAACTTGTTCTACTGTTGGAGTAGTTGATTTCCATGCTTTAGTTAAGGTTTGCTTATCCGCCATGAAGAAAAAAGTTACGAATTAAAACAGCAAGTGTACATATTCACCAGCAAACCATGGATCAACAACTTCCGTCCAAAGGTTTATTTTATTGAAATCACATCACAGAGATAAGTGGCACAATAAAAAGAAACCTTTGGGCGGAAGTTGTTGATCCGTGGTGTGCTGGTGAATATGTACACATGTAGATAGACACCTATTCAAGAGTATCTGATTTTTGGACAATCCCACGAAATGTAGAGGAGCATGCCTGTGTCCGTACAACCCCCAGAAACAGCAAGGTGAGGCCCCAGGGACAAATTTGGCCAACCTCTGGGGTACCATGTACCAGCGCATTAACAACTTATACTTGGCCTCCATGCCTGTTGAGTTTATGGAGCAGTGGGCTACAGTGATTACTTCCAGGTTTTTTATGTTGTCCCTGTAACTATTGGGAAGATTTCCCCCCACTTCTTGTGCAGTCACCAAAAAATTTGTTACAATACACACCTTGTCTTAAAATTTTTTAATTTTTTTTTAAAAAAGATTGGGGAAAGATAATGAGCTTTTACTGACATTTGTATTTTCCTTGGGGAAATTGCCTCACTTCCTGTTTGATCATCAGCATAGGATAGGTAGTGAGGTGGAATCTCCGAATCTCCCAACAAGGGACACAGTTGGCTATAACATCTGACATAGGGTCTCACCTTTCCTCACTCTAACCAAAACTAAAATATATGTTTTGGCTGGGGCTGGCCCTTACCTTCATTTTGGAACTTGGCACTTATACCATTGTTATCAACAGGTCTATATTGCTATGGCTTTCGTGATTCCAAAGTTCATCCATTCCAAATGAATATTAGTGCAGAATATATAGAATATTGCTATAGAATGACACCAAAGTAAAGATATTGAAAAAAAAGTAGGGCTGTTACTGATTACAATTTTCGTGTTCGATTAATAAATTTTTTTTAAATCGATTAATCGACTAATTTCGATTAATTATAACGCACATAGATATCCAACTACTTTTAGCTGATCTCCTTGCAGGCCGATTCCCAGTGCAGCTACCAACAACTGGAAAAATCGATAGCAGGATACAAAAAACACAAAGGCAGCGCTCAATGGGAATAGCATTAAAACTTTTATAGTCTTCAAGTAGGTAACAAAATAAATATTGCACTGGAGATAAAATCGATGTAGCTACATAAACTGTAAAAATGGTGCGACTAATACCAAACGGTAGCAAAAGCAGTCATAAAAACATGTAGCTAAGTATGATACTGGTATAAAAATGTGTACAACGATACCACTGCTGAATCCAGTTGAGGAGGGGCTAACATCAGTCCGTCGGCATGTAGATGTCCCGTGAAGGGAACTATCACAACTCCCAGTGGATGGCTGTAGAATCCCAGGTTGATAGAGGGAAGTGATAGAGGGAAGTGTAACAGCCCTTGCGTGTGGCAGATAGTAAGGTCCTGCCAGCATGCAGATATGAAGGCACAGCAAAGGAGCCCTTCAGATGGACACGGCAAGCCCAAAGAATTTTGATCGAATTTTGATCGATCAAAAGAATTTTGATCGATCAAAGCAATTAATCGATTAATCGAGGAATTAATAGTTAATTTCCACAGCCCTAAAAAAAAGGAAAAAACTTTTACAATTTAATAAACACCAAACTAAATGCACATCTTTGTCTGGCACAGAGAAGACCAGAGCTCCTAGTGAGGACATATAATTTATTTTGGTTGTCTACAGACACAGGAAATACATAATTTACAGCTGATCTAATGGCTTAGCACCAGATAATAAGGCAGCTGCCCTGTCTTCTCTGGTTCCACTAAACGAGACGCAGCACAAAGGCAAGATCATGTAATCCAGAGCCTTGAAATGCTGGCAGGGAACCAATTGTACCTCGTAAGGCCCATCCGACTGGCAGTCATGTCACTGTTTATGTGATACAGGCTGACTTTTACTGCACACTTGTTTTAGTTCTACAAACTTCTGCGGTTTTAGAGATTAGGGCAGAATAAAAACACTGCCGTACGTAATACATTTCCCATCAGATTAGGAGATAGCACAGTGCTTAGATCATGTATTAGTAGCTTGATGCTTTTTGTTTTTACATTACAACTAATAATACAGGCTTGAATAGGGTTTTAGAAAACCTAATCATGACATTTTAAATTACGGTAAGTAATTAAAGAGCAACTCTAGGCAACCAGTAAATTTAAGCCCCGTACACAAGATCAGAATATCGTACAAAAAAATACTTCGAAGCGATCATACAATAATCTGATGACTAGTACACAGCTTTCGTCTGAAAATTTTCAAAGGGACAAACACAAACAAAATTCTCGTACGATACCAGATTGTAAGATTTTCTTTTCATCAGTACAGTTTTCGTCCAAAAATACAATACAAATACAGTACATCACTTCCGAATTTTTATTCTGTCATACAAGAATTATTGTACTTTAGTAACCTATTCGTTTTCGATATCGAGACTAGCATGCAAAAAAAAACGGACGATTCGATATTCTCATTGAGTGTACTAGACTTTAACCACTTCAGCCCCGGAGGATTTGGCTGCCAAATGACCGGGCCACTTTTTGCGATTCGGCACTGCGTCGCTTTAACTGACTGCAACGTGGCTCCCAAACAAAATTTATGTCCTTTTTTTCCCACAAATAGAGCTTTCTTTTGGTGGTATTTCATCATTTCTGCTGGTTTTATTTTTTGCGCTATAAACAAAAATAGAGCGACAATTTTGAAATAAAAGCTATATTTTTTTACTTTTTGCTATATTAAAAATTTCCCCAAAAAATATATTAAAAATTATTTTTTTTCCTCAGTTTAGGCCGATGCGTATTCTTCTACATATTTTTGGTAAACAAAAATCACAATAAGTGCTTATTGATTGGTTTGCGCAAAAGTTATAGCGGCTACAAAATAGGGGATAGTTTTATGGCATTTTTATTAATATATATTTTTTTTACTAGTAATGGCGGCGATTTGCAATTTTCATTGTGACTGCGATATTGCGGCGGACACATCCGACACTTTTGATGCTATTTTGGGATCATTGTCATTTATACAGTGATCAGTGCTATAAAAATGCACTGATTACTGTGTAAATGACACTAGTTATTTAAAAAAAGATATGAGTTTATAATCACTTTAATGTTTAGAACTACCACTTATGCCGCGTACACACGATCGATTTTCTCGACGGTGAAAACACCGTCGAGAAAATCGACGGGAAAAACGAAGGAACGGCTTGGTTCCCTAGACATAGACAGGCCCATTTTTCCCGACATTTTTCTCTTTGTCGAGAAAAACGACCATGTGTGGGCTCCGCGGCAGTGTTTCCCTATGGATCGTTTTTCTCGTCCAAAGGAAAAAATTTAATTTTTCTCGACGGGAAAAATGATCGTGTGTACGCGGCATGACAGTTTTAGAAGGTCAAAAAGTCCACTCAGTTTACCTGTGTGGCGATGTAACATGGGTGAATCTACTGCTGGTGGTACCTTGCCAGCGACCAAAGCACTTAAATTTGACCTATGCTATCTTATAATTAATCTTTTCCTCTGCCAGACCTAGCCATTTATCACTTGTTTTAGATTGGGTTAGAACCTTCTCAAGTTTTTATTTCTGCCTGTGGATATTTTTGGGAGGGTTTATTCTCAAAGAATGACAGGGTGTCACATAGACAACAAGTGATAGGAAATCCCTACAACAAGGGCAGACAGCAACAAAACACCCTTTTGTAGATTTATATTGCTGTCTGTGTCCCCTGTGTGGGATTCCCCTCACTTCCAGTTTCAAATACAGGTTGTCAAAGAAACAGAAGTTGGCATACCTCCCAACTTTTTGATATTGAGAAAAAGATAGGTCTTGATGCTTCAAAAAGTTGTCGTGACTTACAGAAGCACCTTACAACTATTTAAAAACTCTATATAAGGGATCTCCAAACTACGACCCTCCTCCAGCTGTTGCGGAACTAAACATCCCACGAGGCATTGTAACTCTGCCATTCACAGACATGACTAGGCATGATGGGAGTTGTAGCTCCTGAATAGGGATGAGCCGAACACCCCCCCAGTTCGGTTCGCATCAGAACATGCGAACAGGCAATACATTTGTTTGAACATCCGAACACTGTTAAAGTCTATGGGACACAAACATGAAAAATAGGCTTATATGCAAGTTATTGTCATAAAAAGTGTTTGGGGAACCGGGTCCTGCCCCAGGGGACATGTATCAATGCAAAAAAAAGTTTTAAAAACAGCCGTTTTTTCAGGAGCAGTGATTTTAATAATGCTTAAAGAGAAACAATAAAAGTGAAATATTCCTTTAAATTTCGTACCTGGGGGTGTGTATAGTATGCCTGTAAAGTAGCACTTGTTTCCCGTGCTTATAACTGTCCCTGCACAAAATATCATTTCTGAAGGAAAAAAATCATTTAAAAGTACTCGCGGCTGTAATGAATTGTCGGCTCCCGGCAATACAGAGAAAAGTCATTGAAAGTCATTGATAAAAAAAAAAATGCGTGGGGGTCCCCCCAAATTCAATTACCAGGCCCTTCGTATGGATATTAAGGGAGACCCTGCGCCAAATCAAAAAAAAAAATCATGTGGGGTTCCCCCAAATATCAATACCAGACCCGCCAAATTTAAAAAAAAAATGGCGTGGAGTTCCCCCCAAAAATCCATACCAGACCTTTATCCGAGCACACAACCTGGCAGGCCGCAGGAAAAGAGGGGGGGACGAGAGAGCGCCCCCCCTCCTGAACCGTACCAGGCTACATGCCCTCAACATGGGGAGGATGCTTTGGGGTCTGGACCCCAAAGCACCATGTCCCAATGTTGATGAGGACAAGGGCCTCACCCCCACAACCCTTGCCCGGTGGTTGTGGGGGTCTGCCGGCGGGGGGCTTATCGGAATCTGGAAGACCCCTTTAACAAAGGGGACCCCAGATCCCGGCCCCCCCATGGGAATTGGTAAGGGGTACATTGTACCCAAAGCATTTCACAAAGAAAGTGTAAAAATTTGTAAAAAAACACACAGAGTACTTTTAAATTACTTTTTTTCCTTCAAAAAAGACATTTTGTGCAGGGACAGTTCTAAGCATGGGAAACAAGCGCTACTTTACAGGCATACTATACACACCCCCAAGGTACGAAATTTTAAGGAATATTTCACTTTTATTTTTTCACTTAAAGCATTATTAAAATCACTGCTCCCGAAAAAACGGCATTTTTTAAAATGATTTTTTGCATTAATACATGTCCCCTGGGGCAGGACCCAGGTCCCCAAACACTTTTTATGACAATAACTTGCATATAAGCCTTTAAAATTAGCACTTTAGATTTCTCCCATAGACTTTTACAGGGTGTTCCGCGGCTTTTCGAATTTGCCGCGAACACCCCAAATTGTTCGCTGTTCGGCGAGCGGGCGAACAGGCAATGTTTGAGTTGAATATGAGTTTGACTCGAACTCGAAGCTCATCCCTACTCCTGAACAACTGGAGGGCCATAGTTTGGAGACCACTGCTCTATATGAATAACATTAATAGCCTCTTTGAAGTATTTACTGCACAGTACTTGTACCCACAAAATATTTTCTAATTACTGTGCCACAAGCAATAGTCCCACAGACACACATAAACCTCAAAACAAAGGAGAATTTTACAAAAAATTCTCTCTTGTTACATATGCTTTTGTTTGGGCAGAATATAGAAAGAGAGCTAACACTGAAAGTATTGGAAGATACAACGTACTTAGTGTAGCGGTTGGTTGCTACTAGTAACTAACATCCACCATATCACCCTGCTGACAGACCTTCATCTATCACCTTAGAGACAATGAACAGTCATTTGCGTTGTTTTGTTTTTGTTTATTGGGGGATATAACTTGGATGGGGTAAGGAGGATATGGGATGCCCATAGAACATGTTGCTTTGCCATCATATTTAGTGAACATAGATAAATTGATTTAGCCTTGAAGAACTGATGTACTTCTAACATTTTACAGTCTTTTACCTTGCATAACACCATGCAGACTATTGCTCCTCCCCCTCTGCATCAATTCCATGCAGACTGTTTCTCCCAGGACTTCTCTCCTCCTGCACAAAGCTTCCACTGTAAAACTATTAGATTCCGTCCCATCATCTTCATTATGACAAAAGGGACCACTCCGGAATAATCCCAGTTGCTGGCTGTAATTGGTTGTACTTGGTGGTAGTTGACTGCGTAGTTACTAGGCCAGGGGCCTGCAGTACCCCTCCCCGGGAAGCCCAGTAGTTTAACAGCTGGTACTGGTTGATGGACTACTGATCCCAGATAGCCCAACTTGCAAATCCTGCGCCCTCAGGCGACATCGATTTGACACACTTCCCCACATTCTCTCCTCTGATCCAGGACTCTGCATCAATGACCGTGTAATGATGAGGACTTTCCCCATGACTGTGTATGGACGAAGTTCCCTCACAGACTCCCTGGCATGCCTCAGCACCCAGTACTCCACTGTGGTACACTCACCAACCTTTTGCTGCCCCGAGTCCATGATAGAGGAATTCATCTGGACATACGTTCCGACAGCCTCCACTTCTCCCGGCCGACAACTGCCCCCCCCCAGTGGCATGTTACCTCAGCTTATATAGGAAGTCCGCCCCCTGCCAATACCAAGTGGGGATTGGTCAGGGCTCCCACATGAGCTGTCTGCCACTCCAGTCCCAGGCCCTGCCTCCTTCTCTAGAACAATCTCCCTAGAGACAGGGTAGGTGCCTCGGAACTAGAGCACATTTGGCCACACCCACTGCTACACTAACCACTCCCTGCCCCCAGATCAAAACAAACAGGCCTAGCCTGAAGCATAGGCCTGCCTAAATTTACCTGCGCTGACAGTTTTACCTAGAAAAATCCTATTCTAGCAACTACCTACGGTAGAGGGTGCTACATTAGCATCCAGCAACTGATGAGACAGTAAACACCTTGATTGGTAGAATGTAGCGATGTAGTGTCCCTTAAATTGCTGGTCAATGAAAGAAAAAGCTGTCTAAGCATCAGTGGTCAGTGGGAGGAAGTATACCCCAGTGCTGGTGGTCATTTCTTCTTTTTTACAAATTCTTTATTTAACAAAAAGGCGGTTTCCAAGACTTCCAGTGAACAAAGTGAGATTAGGGGGTTGATTTACTAGAACTAGAAAGTGCAAAATCTGGTGCAGCTGTGCATTATAGCCAGTCAGCTTCTAACTTCAAATTGTTCAAATAAGCTTTGACAATAAAACCTGGAAACTGATTGGTTTTTATGTAGAGCTGCACCAGATTTTGCACTCTCCAGTTTTAGTATATCAACCCTTAGGTGTATAATACAGGATACAACCATAAACATCAGATAGATAAGACAATATTACAAAATGGCAGTAAGAAATCCATAACATATGTAGACTTGATGGGCTGAACGGGGTAATACATAACCAAATGAAAACAAGCTACGAATCCCTTGTAATAAAGGAAGGAATGTTAAGCACATGATAACAGAAATGGTGCATATGCAGGTCACAGAAGGGAACCACCCAGATTTTTATAGGAAGAGGGGGGTGAAATGAAAAGGAATATGAGTAAGTGTGGAAAGGAAATGGGGAGAGAGAGAAAGAAGAGAAGAGAGAGAAAAAAAAGAGGAGAAGAGAAAGAAAGAAGAGGAGAAAAGAGAGGAAAAAAATAAAGGAGAAAACGAGGAAAGGAAGGGGGGTAGGGAGAAAAAATGGTTGGTATGTCCAGGGGGAGGGCGCACCCAGCACCCTCAAACCAGTGGATCCTGCATCAAAGAGGGCCCTACCCTCCTCAGATTAGACAATGTCCAGGTTTGGGGGTACACCTCTCGTTTATGCTTTGTAAAAGCCGGTAGTCATTTGAAGGCAAGAGTGGAATGTCCCAATGTTAATAGTCAATGGGATGAAAAATTGCTCCATCACCAGTAGATGGAAAATGCTCTGGTTTTCATAGTTGGGAAAATGCTCCAGTGTCTGTGGAAGGAGAAGGCGAGTGCCTTAAAGGGGTTGTAAACCCTCCTGTTTTTTCACCTTAATGCATCCTATGCATTAAGGTGAAAAAACTTCTGTCAGTCACCGGCCCCCCAGCCCCCTCAATTTGCTCACCTGAGCCCTGGAATGTTCCACTCAAGGATGCGCTGTCTCTCTGCTCGGGGTTCTCGGCTCTTCATTGGATAGATTGATAGCAGCGCAGCCATTGGCTCCCGCTGCTGTCAACCAAAGATGCGGTCGCTGGGGGGCGGGACCGAATCCTGCATTTGGCGGCTATGGACGCCAAATGCTGGACTCGGGAGCGCGCCCGCAAGTTAACCCCCCGGGAGATCACTTCTCCTAGGGGGTTATGTAATGCAGGGAGGAGCCACGAGAGCCGCCGAGGGACCCCAGAAGTGGACAATCGGGGCCACTCTGTGCAAAATGAAAAGTGGAGGTAAGTATGACATGTTTGTTATTTAAAAAAAATCTAAATTAAACCTTTAGTATCACTTTAAGTAGTAGTAGGGTTGTGACTGGCCCAATATAAACACACAGAGTATTTTATTCCTATATTAAAGGGGATATAGATAGAAAAGCAAACTGGGCCACAAAATAATAGACACAAGAACAAAAGCAAAAAGTTGAAGATAAATTCTAATTTATATTTAAAAAAATGGATATATTTTTGAATATATATTGGAATTTATCTTTATGATTTATGATTTTTTTCTTATGTGTATTATTTTTGACTCAACAAGCTTTTCTGTCTATATCCCCTTTACTATAATTGTACTGTAAGTAGGGTTCAGAACAATAGAATGTGTTTTGTTTTTTTTTTTTGGTGATGCAACTTTGAGGTCTGATCGTTTATGGGAATTACATGTTACCCATATAATTATTTTATTCTTATGTATGTACAAACAGGAGAAACAACACACTGTCTGCCATGTACCTCCATCATCTACTACAAACAATAGAAACGATGTTCACCATGAAATTATTACCCACAGATATAAACATTACCTCCATATTAAACATTCAAACATTTGTGAGTTAATTATTGTTTAGAGAGTTAATTACTAGTTAATTAAAATGCAGCCTGTCTACAGCTCATGTATATTGTTTTGCTGCAGGCCAGTTTAGTGCGTTCCTGTAAATGGCTATGTGTGTTTATATTAAAATACAAGCGAAAAGGGAAAATGGTTCAGATGCGGACATCACTTTACTAAGCCTTACCAGTTATTATAAGCCTGTTTTCATTCCATGTAATGATATAATATATATTCTCATCAAAATATAAAATGAATGCACATAAATATCAATACCTTATTTATTCACAAGCAAGAGGTATTTAAGGCAGAATTCCAGCCAAAAATAACAAGATGAAAATTAATAGCTTATTAAAAGATTAAAAAACTCATAGAGGATACACGCCCTAAAACATATAAATGACAAATGATTAGCAGCTTAAAGCGGAGGTTCACCCACATTTTAAACATTACTGTCACCAGTCCCTCTTAACATGAATAGAAACAAATGCCTAACTTTTTTTTTTTTGTTGTGTAGTTTTCATTAAACTTCTTTATTCATTCGTACTTCCGGGATTTCCTCCCGCGGGAGTAGGCATGTCCTTTGCTGTGTATGCCGGGAATTGTGCTGCACTGTCTCCTGGGAGCAAAGTGGCCTGCTTCCCAGGAGTAATAGAGTAACGCCTTCCTTGCAAACAAACATCACGATAATTCAATCGTCACGTGACTCATCTACCCGGTCACGTGACGAGGGCGGATCTAATTCCGCCATTTTAAATAATGGCACGTAGGTGTATTGGCATCACAACGGGGCGTGTACTTTTACTGTTGACGCCCGTTGTGATGGCAACCAGGAAGTGTTGACGGCGCTGCTCGCCGTCAACACTGCACGTGCGCGAGATACAGCGATGAATGCCGGGAGAAGCGCATTCATCGCTACCCGGAAGAATGTGCTTGTGGGCTTCAAGATGCCCACAAGCAAAATGGCAAATACAGGAAGGATTTTTATAAAGAATAATTTATAACGAAAACGGACGGGGGAAGTTTATGAGCGCCGGACAAGTGAGTACTAAAAATGCATAATGCGTGTGTAGCGGGTACTTACTTTCCCGGGTGCATTTTTTGAATCTGGCTGTGACATCAG
Source organism: Rana muscosa (assembly GCA_029206835.1). Lineage (NCBI taxonomy): Eukaryota > Metazoa > Chordata > Amphibia > Anura > Ranidae > Rana > Rana muscosa. The sequence goes on along the minus strand of CM055121.1, from coordinate 252,844,368 downwards.
TGCTATGTTCCCTGTGGTCCACGAGGTGGCGCTGTCACTGTGACCGGAGGGACGAATATCACTGTGTGCCGAGGCCCTTTTTGTCCTCTCTCGGCAGCGGTATGGTGGGGCGGGGAACCCGCCGTGCTTGCTGGGGGAGGGTATAAGGGGGGCCGGCCATCTTGGTCACGGGGGTCTTCGTCCCAAGCACCTTCAGCTTGCGGACGTGAGTTCGTGCTCGTCCCCTAGGAGGCCTCGGCCTAGGGGACCAACGGAGATAGTGTTCCACCTCAGGCACCTTCAGTCCTGGGGTGAGGTACTTACAAGAAGGTCCGGAGCTCAGTGTCCAACACTGAGTTCCGTGAGGGAAGGGTCCTAAGGCACTTCGGGGATGGAGGCCTGAATCTGAGTAAGACGCAATGGACCGGGGAGAGCTCCTCACTCGAAGACCCGGTGCAGCAGACTGCCGGTGACGAGTGAGTCTCTTGTCGGAGACCGTCGAGAAGGATCCCCTTCACCTCGTGCGGAGACCATAGCCCACTCCCCAGGAGGAGAGTGGAGGACCGAATTTGTGTCTGGGCCTATACACACTCACACCTCCTTTTCTGTTCTATCTATCAAGGAAGTCCCTGTATGGTGTGTTCTAATAAAGGAGTGTTGGACTTTAATGGTGTGAGGCTCACTTCCTGGCGGACGAAGTTCACGGTGACTCTTGGAGGGAGGATCCAGGTGCACAGCACAGACCCGAAGGTAAACAAGACATTGCTGATACCACAGGTATTCCCACGTGGTGGAAGCTAGGCGTAGCCCACCCGCTCTCTCTCTCCCCCATCAGATACCCCTAGGCAAGAGACGGTGCGAGTCGCACGGAGAGAGAAGAGGGGAAGGCGCTACACGTGGGGGCTCGGGTCCGGGATTGTGTTGTGCATCACAGTATTGAACAAGTTTGCTGGATGAGTTAACTTCAGGCCAAAGTGCAGCCCTGCTCGAAATCGTGGAATTGACCCTAGACAAGGGAAAGGCCCGCGCAGGAAGAGCGGTGAACGGGGGAGGCCCAGCCGTGTGAGGTACTACACGTGGGGGCTTCTAATTGCACTGCGCCACCAGACACAACCCCGCCTCTTAGTTCGTGGGCGTGGCTCAACCAAAGAAAGTGAAAAAGCCCGCGAACTGGAGCAAAGGGGAGGAGTCCAATACGTGAGAGGGCTACACGTGGGACTTTGGCGCGAAAACTCTGCAGTGTGCGATGGACCAGCAACAAGTCACCATGTTTGGACATACTTCATGGATCCCAGTTCACCCTGCTACTACCACGATGACTGCTGCTGCTCCGATAACGGATACCGGGATCCGGCTGAAGCCAAGGGGCCGTTTCGCCCTGTATTCGTGCATGGACGTAGAGGCCCTGGGTGTAATTTGTCCCGGGTGCTCGGGACTGGTGTGCCACCTGAAGCCCTTCGGACAATGTGAAGCCTGTGGGGAGTTCCTGTTCGAGGTGGATCCGGTAGTTGAAAGGCCGAGAACCATCTACCCAGGCCGGGCTTCAGGTAACACTACTCGCAGAAGAGGAATTACTGCTGTAAAAGCCATCCCAGCGCACACTGCAGCGACCGAGGAGGTGGTCGTTAAAACTCAACGGGAGAAATCCGAGGATGCTGACTCGGTCACCACTGTCTCACAGCGTCCGCCACCGAAGAAGAGAACCAGCGTGGTGGCCCCGACCAGCGGTGGTGGCGTACCATCTCGCCAGCTTACGCAAGGCCTAGACGGATCCGTTGACGAGTGTTCCGAACGTCCCGCTTCAAGGAAAGGCTGAGGTGAGCCGGGCAAAGAGACTTGGTGCATGGGCGGAGATGCCGGGAAGGCATGGCCCAGTACGCCTGCGGGAGGTGTTAGATCCGTCTCTACAACGGGCTACATACCCACGGAGGAGTGTGATACCTCGGATCTGGAGTCGCTCTCTGATATGGGAGATGACACCGCCATTGACGAACTGTTTGCAGAGAAGGGCTGGGACAAAGTACCGCTAGCTTCATTCCGAAGGCCTCGAGATTCACCCATGTCCACGGGGGAGAGTACACCCCGGGTGGAGGCACCAGCGTCTGAACAAGGGTCCCGTCCCCAGCCCACATCTACATCTCCAGTGCCACCTGCATCAGGTACTGGGGAGCAGAAGTTGATACTACGGACACCTATGCCCCAACCAGAAGTGGTCAAGGCCCCCCGCCATCCGGACTCTATAGTTCTACCCGGCGAAGGGGACAAAACCACAATGCCTCCGCTGTCAAGGCTTCAGAGACTCTTCTGCCAGAAAGTTGCTGCTGACTACGGGTGGGAATATCCGTACCTCCCCAAGGAGTTACTCTACGAAGTGGAGGTGTACCGAGAGCGCTGGTATAATGACTTTGTGTGGACCCACCTTAAGGTCCCACACGCCCGCAGGTAATTGACATGCTCTCCAAAGACATCTCAGCGGTTCAAAGACTGCAAGGTAGAGTGGATGAGGGGAAGACACATCCATGCGGACAAGGTGTTGATTCGACGCAAAGAAGGTGAGGATGTGGAGTACCATTTGGAGACCATGGATCGGCATCTAAAACCTATCGTTCTGCCGCACCCCCGCTTCTACCTCTAAGGAGAAAAAAAAGACTCCATTTGTTTGCTCTTTGAAAGAACTTTGCACCCCCTGAACTTTGCTGTTTGACTTTCTTGTTGGTGCCATCATCAGTGCTTTTGCCCCGCAAGAGGGGTGCTTGTGTTATTCCAAGGAAGAACTGTTCCAGTTGTTGTTCTTTCCTCTCTGGTGAGAAGTTGCAGACTTTGGGGCAGATAGGGCCCGGAGTCAAGCAGCAAGAAAAGAGAAGATGGTTCAACGGGTGCAGTTACCGCGAGGCTGTCACCGGGTGGCAGTCTTGTGCAACGTTACACATTGTACACACTCACATTGGAGGAAAAGATATTTCTCTTCGGAGGAGTTTCTTTTTCTCTCACACATACACATGTCAGGGTTTTATTGTTTCTTTTCTCTTCCCTCTGCAGGAGAGCGTCCCGGCAAGATTATGGAACCTGGGGTGGTTCTTAGTTAGGATGGGAGGGAAAAGTATAATGTTTTAAATGTTGTCTTTCATTCCTCTTTTGTTGCAGGGGGCTCAGACACAACTTCTCCGTTAGGATAGTTTCCTAAAAATTTTTGTTTTTTCAAATTGTTAGTTGGTTTCTGGATTGGATTATATCAGCCGTTGAGGGCGTGATTCAATCCAGACACTGGGGTCCACCAGTGTCAAAAGACAGGGGGGAATGTGTAGCGGGTACTTACTTTCCCGGGTGCATTTTTTGAATCTGGCTAAGACATCAGTGCTATGTTCCCTGTGGTCCACGAGGTGGCGCTGTCACTGTGACCGGAGGGACGAATATCACTGTGTGCCGAGGCCCTTTTTGTCTTCTCTCGGCAGCGGTATGGTGGGGCGGGGAACCTGCCGTGCTTGCTGGGGGAGGGTATAAGGGGGGCCGGCCATCTTGGTCACGGGGGTCTTCGTCCCAAGCACCTTCAGCTTGCGGACGTGAGTTCGTGCTCGTCCCCTAGGAGGCCTCGGCCTAGGGGACCAACGGAGATAGTGTTCCACCTCAGGCACCTTCAGTCCTGGGGTGAGGTACTTACAAGAAGGTCCGGAGCTCAGTGCCCAACACTGAGTTCCGCGAGGGAAGGGTCCTAAGGCACTTCGGGGATGGAGGCCTGAATCTGAATAAGACGCAATGGACCGGGGAGAGCTCCTCACTCGAAGACCCGGTGCAGCAGACTGCCGGTGACGGGTGAGTCTCTTGTCGGAGACCGTCGAGAAGGATCCCCTTCACCTCGTGCGGAGACCATAGCCCACTCTCCAGGAGGAGAGTGGAGGACCGAATTTGTGTCTGGGCCTATTCACACTCACACCTCCTTTTCTGTTCTATCTATCAAGGAAGTCCCTGTATGGTGTGTTCTAATAAAGGAGTGTTGGACTTTAATGGTGTGAGGCTCACTTCCTGGCGGACGAAGTTCACGGTGACTCTTGGAGGGAGGATCCAGGTGCACAGCACAGACCCGAAGGTAAACAAGACATTGCTGATACCACAGGTATTCCCACGTGGTGGAAGCTAGGCGTAGCCCACCCGCTCTCTCTCTCCCCCATCAGATACCCCTAGGCAAGAGACGATGCGAGTCGCACGGAGAGAGAAGAGGGGAAGGCGCTACACGTAGCATAGAATGGACTGAAAAAAAAAAAATGTCCGGACCGCGGAACATCCGCTTTAAGCAATCTGTGACACTAGATGCAAGAATTGTGATAACTATATGAAGCAGTGCTAAAAAATTGAACTCAATATTGTGAACATATAAAAATGAATCAATATAATGACATCAAACTTATTAGGAGAAAAACGTGTATAAAGAAATAACACCAAATATATAAATAGTGTCCATAAGAGCCCATTCACAAGGGCTAAAAAGGAAAAATATATGTGAAACAAGACTCAAACCAGTGTCCCCGTATTCACAATTCATAGTGTTTCCACCACCAGGGGACACCAAGTATTAACCACTTACAGACCGGAGGATTTTCCCCCTTAATGACCTGGCCATTTTTTGCGATACGGCACTGCGTAATTTTAACTGACAATTGCGCGGTCGTGCGATGCTGTACCTTAACAAAATTGACGTCCTTTTTTTCCCACAAATAGAGGTTTCTTATGGTGAAATTTGATCATCTCTGCAAATTTTATTCTTTGTGCTATAAACTAAAAAAGAGCGACATGTTTAATTTTTTTTTTTTTTTTTAATTTTACTATAATAAATATCCCAAAAAAAAGTAAAAAAACAAAAACAAATTTCTTCATCGGTTTAGACCAATATGTATTCTTCTACATATTTTTGGTAAAGTGGTAAACTGGGAGGTGTTTCTAACTATGGGGGGAGAAGACTGACTGGAGGAGGAGAGAGATTGCTGTTCCTAATCACTAAGAACAGCAGATCTCTCCGTCCTCCCCTGTCAGAACGGGGATTTGTTTGTTTACATTGACAGATCCCCGTTCGGCCTCTCTTTCCCGCAATAGAAAGTGGGCGACGGACATCGCGGCCGCCGGCCACGAGCATTGGGTCCCCCACCGTGCAGCTCTTAAAGGAGCCGGCGTACATCTACGGCGATTTGCGGGAACCAACTGACCTGCCACAGTATAATGATGGTCGGCAAGTGTTTAATGCCTCTTACCAGATCCTGTGGACCATCATATATTATGGTCAAATGCAGCAGGCTGTGTGGCTGCACTGGACTCTCTGAACACGCTTGCTGACCGGCGGGAGAGTCCGGTGCAACCACACAGCCTGCTGCTTTTTGGGAGAGCAATTGTATCTGTTTTTATTGCTATATGAAAGTTTTTTTAAACCTATTGCCCAAGGATTTGCTTAGTGAGATTCCCTTTGCAAGTTTTACTTGTTATTTTTTAATACATTTTTTTTATGGGTTACACTATGGGCGTAAATGCTTTTTATTTTTCATCCTGCTGATGAATCAACCCTGACTGTATCACGTTTGACGCTTTGGAGTTTCCCTTCATAAGGAGATGTAACACGTGCATTTAACCATACTATTTGATGGACCACAGGATCCGGTAAGAGGCTTTAATACTTGGTGTCACCTGGTGGTGGAAGCACTACGAATTTTGATTGCGAGGACACTGGTGGAGCAAGTGAATCGTGGACGATTTGTTTCTTTTGGACTTTCTTGTTTCACATATATTTCTCCTTTTTAGCCCTTGTGGATGGGCTCTTATGGACATTATTTAGATATTTGGTGTGATTTCTTTATACCCATTTTTCACCTAATAAGATTGATGTCATTATATTGATTCATTTTTGTGTGTTCACAATATTGAGTTCAATAGTATAGCTTCATATATTTATTGAAAGATAAAAAAATAAATAAAAAAAATACTCACCTTCGATCCAGAGATTTCCTCCACAGAACTTTTTTTCTACTAGATGTCCTCAGTCTGATGACCAGCATTATTCAACTAATTTCCCCAGAGTCCAGGTCATCCTGGTCACCCTGTGATTGGACAAGGAAAGAAGAAGCAGCATAGTGATGAGTTCACCTCTCTGTCACTCTGCTCTCTCCTCCTATCAGTTTTCTTGTTGACGGAACACAAACTGATTGGCTTCTTGTGCTGCTTCTTCCTCTCACATTCCAGCCTTGCTGTACAGGGGCTGCATGAGGCTGATACCAGGTTGCATTGATTCATATATGTACACTGCTTGTATTTAAAAATACATGTAATGAGGTATTAATGATTACAGCCAGACGGTAAGGAGGTGAAATGTTTTAACCCTGAAATTACCAAACCCACCACGTCACAACCGCATGCATTGCACATGGTTGCAGGGCAGTTGCATTGCAGCCCCATTCACTTGAATGGGTTGCATTCGGAGGCTGTGCTGCCTGCTGAATGGGGCAAGCCATTAAATTTTTACAGCAGCCACAAAGCAAAGCATTGTGGCCATGGCATGATGTGTACAGCCCTGAGTGGCTGCCTGCCCTTTTTTAGGTAGGCATTGGGGAGGTGGGTGTAAAACCACAGCTCAACCAGCGACTTTTATCATCTTTTTTTTAATGCCTTCTGACTGCCTGTGTGAATGAGCCCTTACATGTATTAGCTTGCTGTAGTGCCATTAATTTTCAAAGGCAACCCAAGGCACCCAAAGGCAACACACCTCTGACACACATGCAATGCAGTTCAGCAGCACTTCTATGCATTATAGAGCACTGCATCAGAACAAATGGTGCATGTCCAATTTTCTGTCCATTCTGGTGCATTGGCAGCCCAAATAATTTGTATGGGCTGCCCTAACACAACACATGTTAATGCATGCAATGTCACATGTTAATACAATTTCCAAGAGCAGACATGTCTGAATGGCCCTTAAAGTTCACCACCAAGAAGGAAGCATTATTGGAGCATCTTAAAGCTTTTCATGCTCAACACTGCCAGTCTTGGGTGACTAATTCAATTTAGTGTTTTGGAAACAGCATTCTGTTCATAGAAGTGACCAGCGTCTGGGTGGGAGAAGCCATATACATTAACAGCTATCCATGGTTTAATTGCTGCAAATCAAGCTCATTCTGCCATGACGCTATCAGCCACAAAGTGTGGACTGAGTCATTTAGCAGAGAACCCCCCTCCCTTTAGAATCTATGTTTGCAGAGAACTTGGCAGCAATCATAACTGTATGCCATGCACATGACAACTGACAAGATGGGCCATAGTGTAGATGAGCACCTAATGGTATTTCATTCAATGTCCCTTTTCACTACCTATATTTTCACTGGCCAATTCCTCATTCTATATATTTCATTTGTTTTCCCCCAATGTGTTGATAATATAAAATGACAGCAGCATACAGTGTTTTAATGTGAAAAGTATATTGGGTAGAGTACTTGCTATTGTTTTTTCACACACTTCATTTTTCTTCGGAAAAATAAAATCAATTTTTCTATGCTTCAGTAATTTTCTATATAGATTGACCTTTCACAGAAACCAGAGAGCAAGTCACAGTCCTGAGGTTCTTGGTCATCAGGGACATCTTTTTTCTTACATTTTCTGATAAATATGTAAGCATTTCAGGCGGTTATGGGCAATGTTTAATAAAATGGTCATTATGTATGAAATTTTCATTGAATTCAGCTAGTTTTCAACATAGAATGCTTACTCAGGAAAACCTTTATTACAAAAAATGGCACAAAGTCTAGATAGCAAAGAATGATAAAACCAAGATTAATTAATGTGGTCCGGTCATGCCCAGCCAAGTGTATAAACCAACATTTGTGGTACAGTGTGGTGCCTGGTGCTGTATCTTCAAATTGGTTTCTTTGTCTCAGAAGACCTTGGAAACCTTGGTCTAGATCAGGCTTTCTCAACCAGGGCCCCATGAAACCCTAGGGTTCCTTTAGAGGTTGTTAGGGGTTCCTTGAGGAATAAGCAAATTCTGCCTCTCAGATAATATTTCACAGACACTATTGATCTCTTTAGCTATCTGTAAGGGGGTAATTCTTCCCAATGACCACCAGTGTAGAAAGCATTTTCCCCACTGACCATCACACTAATGTATCATGAGTTGTAGACATAGTCATTTGTAGTAGGGGTTCCCTGAGACCGAAAAGTTATGTCAAAGGTTCCCCTGTGTTGAGAAGGTTGATTAATGCTGATCAAAACTGTATCTATGATTATGAGTGCTTTCCAAGTAACGATTACCCCCACCACCTTCAAACACTAAGCCTCACCACCTATCACTTTCCTGTCAAACACCAGTGTCTAAAAGCTACTGGGGTCTGGCATCAGAGGACTCCTGATACCCCTGAGAAAGTCATGGCTTGATGTGACGAAACGCGATGGGTTGGAACATCATGACATCATCACACCAGATTGGAAGTGATGGCCAGAGTTTGCTCAGTAAGAAAATGTCAATCCCTAAGAATTAAGGTTACATCCTCATGTATTTTTTAAGCGTTATTACAGTGTGCACTGGGATTTAAAGTGGACCAGCATTGTAAGTTATATTCCTATGGGTTTATTATTGGAATAAAGTAGTTTAAAAAAAGATGAAGTTGTTTTTTTTGTTTTTTATGTTTTTGAGCAGAGGAGCCATTCTTGCATGCTGATTCAGGGCCATTGTCATAATGTATACTGAAGATTGTACCTCAGGTGGAGGAGAGGGCAGAAAATAATACTATAAAGGTTGTGGAAGAATGAAAACGCATAAAGACCTATTTATGTATATAGGTCAATGGAGCTGAGGTGAGCACAAGTAGTAAATGGCGGTAGGACTCGCCCGGAGGATATAACAAACAGAGGATGTTGCAGTTTGGCTATAAGCTGTTGCTTTGGGACTTTACAGTATTTATTGTATAAAGTGAAGAAATGCAGCACTTAAATGTCCATAAAAGCAAAGCAAACGTCCATCAATCCCGAGAGGCACCCGAAAGGTGAATGAACCTTGACTAAAAAAGTGAACAGTGATCTTCCACTAACATCAATGCCAAGCCTCCTACCCTTACAACTGGACCACTAGATTATAGGTGGTCATAAATGCCCAAACATCAATCCATCACAGACTGCCCCAGCATGGATCCAGGCATCACTCCTCATGTTGAAAGGTGTAAAAAAAAACACTTCATGGTGTATTATATCAAAACTATTTGAATTTATTAAAACCACAGCTATATACTCACACAGTAGTAGATATAAACAGGCATGTCATATGAAAAAGTTCCCGATGGTTTCAAACCGACAAGACGGCCACGGTCCTCATGCAGAGCAATGCCACGCGTCCAAAAACTCCACCCTTGCGATTTCACATGAGGTTGCACGATTTAAAAGCCACATTCAATTTGAACGAGGGCTAAATCAACTTCATTGTTTTCTCTGAGTCCATCCAAACTTTATCCTGTGTTGAGCCATTATGATAGGACTTTGCTCCCACTGGTACCAATGATGGGTCACTATTCCTCCCACTGATACCTATAATGGGGCGCTATTCCTCCCACTGACATCAATGAAGGGGCACTATTCCTCCCACTGATACCTTTGATGGGGCACTATTCGTCTCACTGACACCAATGATGGGGCGCGGCTTTTGTACACTGGATGGCCGCCGTCTGACTGCAATGCATGACATGGCTGATCAGGTATGGCACAGTGAGGCTACAATGGGCACAGTGAGGCACGCAATGGACACAGTGAGGCATCAATGGGCACAGTGAGGCATGCAACGGCACAGTGATACATGCAACGGACACAGTGAGACATGCAATGGGCACACTGAGGCATGCAATGGGCACAGTGAGGCTGCAAATGGGCACAGTGAGGCTGCAAATGGGCATTGTTGACCCTTTTTTCTGCTTACAGTAGCTGCTGCATTCTCGCCCTAGGCTTATACTCGAGTCAATAAGTTTTCCCATTTTTTGTGATAAAATTAGGTGCCTCGGCTTATATTCGGGTCGGCTTATACACGAGTATATAAATTTAGTTTGAGTACAGTGTTGCATGGCCGCACAATTGTCAGTTAATATAATGCAGTGTCAAAAGTGGTTATTAGTCTCAGCTGTGCATAGACCTTTACATACAGTATATGAGATGACTGATGCTCAGAGCAACCACCCCCCTCCCCCCTCACTGCTGCTGGGGGCAAAGGCTAAGTGCTGGCAGAACAATAAAAAGGTAAAAGTGCTGCCTGCTCAGACTTACGACCAGCTCTCCCCACCCGAACGACAAATTGTACAGTACAGTACAGAATTTTCGCTTGTGTTCTGTACCTATGCAAATTAAAACAACGCTATTGAGCTGCAGTTTTGTATTTAGACCTTTTTTTCACAACATAGTACAGTACAGTAGTTAAGAATGCTTATAATATTGATTACTTGTGGCTCCTCGTTTAACTGCCAATTCGTTTAACGACCTGGTCATTGGAACGGAATCTGGTCGTTAAGTGAGGAGAGACTGTGTATATATATATATATATATCTATATATATCTATATAGATATATATATATATATATATATATATATATATATATATATACACTGTATTTATTGGCGTATAACACTCACTTTTTTACCCTGAAAATAGAGAGTAAACTGTGCCTGCGTGTTATACGCAGGGGGCTGTGTAAAGTTTTTTCCCTGAAACTTCCCTCTTAAAGTTAGGGTGCGTATTATACGCCTGTGCGTGTTATACGCCGATAAATACGGGTATATGTATATATTAATAATAATATTTACATATTAAAAATATTAATTAAAGTTCAAGTCAAGTGTCAACTCTTGATTACCTTCTCTTTTGGCACATAAGCAATCACAATATATATCATTGTATCATGGGATATGTAGTCCTTAGAGATTGAGGAGAAGCTGCAAGAATCCAGAAAGTTGTGGAAAGAGACGTCCAGCAGACACAACATGAAAGGAGATTTTTCAAGTAGGCTTATATTGGATTTTTAAATCTGACTACTGTTTGTATTAGTATTAAAATGCTGATGTTATAAAATGAAAGTGAATGCTGTGACCATAGAACTCCTTTAACATTGGGCCCGCATGTAGATGCAAGAAAACGAAAATGCTTGCCCAAAAGTTTTTCATATGAATGATATAATTCTGTTCAGCAATAAGCCATTTGATATGTTATGTAGCAGCGAGGTTTATCTGATTTGTCAGTAAAAAGATGGTAGACGAGGTAAAAGGCTATTTTTGCATCACCTCTAATCATTGCCACCATGGCCCACAGAGGAGCTGACTTTCTCAAAGGGAGTTTTATTTCCACAGCCCTGCTCCGCCGCCTCAAGCACTCCTTGTTATTATATAGTATTACATTAAGAGAGAAAGAGAGACGGAGCCAAATATAGTTGTCGTTCTTTGGTGACTCACTCTCCTGTGTATCATTAGTTACTTAAAGTAAAGCTGGGATACCATTTATTCATGTTGCAGCTGTAAGCATGAGGAGCTTTGTGAAGTCTTGGCGTCACCTAATGATGGCACACAACACGCTAAAGGGGAACTCCACTGTATCTGAACACCACAAACCGAAAAACGCTATTTAATTCATTTTTAATATTTAAAGTAAAAAAATCACCCATCCACTCATGTCTCCATGCTTTAATTTCTTGAGAAATCACTTTGTACCCACCCCCAATAGCATTTCCAGGCGCAGCCATCTTGAATAAGGGTAGATGATTCATGTAGTATTTACTGCCTAAAATTCATCTGCCCTTAGTTCAGGCATGCAGGCAGGAGGGTGTACTGAGAAAGCACCTCCTCTCTTTTGAAATGAAAGAAAAGAAAATGCCCATGAAGACTCCTGGGATGTATGACATCAATTTGACCTAGGCCAGAAATCAGTAAGTAAATTATAATATACCTTCCTATCTATTTACTAATGACAGTAATATAAGGATTTTAAAAAGTTCCTGTTAATTGAGAGAGTTTAATTCCACTTTAATGTCATTCTAAGGGGACTGCGCAGAGGAGTTTTGTGGGATATAATTATCCCTTTCATAACTAACGCCCCGTACACACGGTCAGGATTTCCAATGGGAAAAAGTCAGTCGGAAATTCCGACGGGAAAATTGAGAACCTGCTCTCAGTCTATGTCTGTCGGAATTTCCGACAGAAAAAGTTAGATGGAGCATACACACGGTCGGAATTCCCAACCAAAAGCTCCCATCGAACTTTTTCTATCGGGAATCCCGATAGTGTGTAAGGGGCATAAGCCTATTTCTGACATTTGTTACTTACAAGTCAAAATCCGTATTTTTTTATTTATTTTTATTACTTAGAACCCCCCAAACAATATATATATTTTTTTCAGCAGAGACCCTAGCGAATAAAATGGTGATCGTTGCAATATTTTATGTCACACGGTATTTGCACAGCGGTCTTTCAAACACAGTTTTTGGGGAAAAAAGACAATTTCATGAATTAAAAAATGTTAACCCAATTATTTTGTATAATGTGAAAGATGATGTTACACCGAGTAAATTGGTGCCTAACATGTCATGCTTTGAAATTGCACACACTCGTGGAATGGCGACAAACTACAGTTCCTAAAAATCTCCATAAGCGACACTTTCAATTATTTTATCGGTTACCGGGTTAGAGTTATAGAGGAGGTCTTTTGCTATAATTATTGCTCTCGCTCCAATGATTGTGTTAATACCTCACATGTGTGACTTGAACACCGTTTACATTTGTGGGCGTGACTGCAGAGCAAGGGGCCAAGATCCCCACTGACATCAGCCCGCTGCAATCACTGCAGAGGGAGGGGCCGAGTTTCCACGCTGATGTCAGCCCCACTCTGAGCACTGCAGAGGGAGGGGCCAAGATCCCTGCTGACACCTGCCCCACTCCGAGCACTGCAGAGGGAGGGGCCGAGATCCCCGCTGACACCAGCTCTGCTCCGAGCACTGCAGAGGGAGGGGCCGAGATCCCCGCTGACACCAGCCCCGCTCCAAGCACTGCAGAGGAAGGGAGCGAGATCCCCACTGACATCAGCCCCACTCCAAGCACTGCAGAGTAAGGGAATGTTGACGTCAGCCGGAGAGGAGCTGATCTCCGGCGGGTCGCGTGAGAGCCCAGCGGCGCTGTAAAAAAGGTATTTTTGACAATAAAGTTACAAAAGGAGACACACTGGACGTTATATAATCTTTTTACAAAACGGATTATATATTTTTAGAAGCACTTTGCTAGGGCTTATTTTCGGGGTAGGGCTTATATTGCAGCCCTCCCCGAAAATCACACTAGGTCTTATTTTCGGGGTAGGGCATATTTTCAGGGAAACATGATAATACCGGGTTGGACCCCCTTTTGCCTTCAGAACTGCCTTAAAGTGTAAGTTCAGGCAAAACCTAACTAACCCTAAACCTGCTCTCTGCCACATTCTAAATCGTGTAAAGCAAAAATCACTACACTTACCTATTCGGCAGCCGATCTGGTCCAGTCCCAGGCTGAGCTGTCAGCGGTTGTTTCAGTGTGGAGGCAGGTGCAGGTAAGTCTATGGGTGATGTCCCTTCCCAGTCATTTCACAGCCGTTGTCGATTTTGTACCTGCTAAAGTGGATTGTACCTGCTAAAGTGGATCATGCTGAGGAGTCTGTTCTCTTCATAAACAAGGTTTTATCTGGGCTTCTGGGAGGGGCTTCTAGGAGGGACTGTGCCCTCTTCTTATATGATTCTGTGCTGTGCTATTAACTTTTCAGCTCTTGTGAGGACACCAGGAAATATAACAGCCTAATTTTTCATGAGTTCAGATATAGAAGGTGAAAAACCCAACAGGTCTTGGAATTAATTAATGAACGTACCCCTCTTCCCTGAACTTCTAAGGGAATTGCATGATAATTTTTACATTGCTACACAAGTATTCTAAAATATCATTTAGAATTGAGTATAGACTCATCTGACAATCTGTAAGATCATCTAAATTAGTACACAAGGAGATGACCCATGCAGCATGGCCTGGGGCAAAGCATTAAAAGCCTGGTGGAAACAATGTGCTCTATCAGGGGGAACTAATAAAACCTTTCTGCAGCCACTTTACCCTCACACGGACCACGTGGTCTCTATAATTCTGCTTCTCGTCAAATATTTGAACTGCTGTTTGCATCACTTATCTCAAGTTAATTTTTTTCTTCTATTTTAGAAAAATCCTGGACCCGGAACATATGATCCAACCAGACAACTACCGAAACAACCACCCACACTTGCCAAAATGGGTCGCATGCACGGCCTCTTCTTCCGTAATTCATTTGACTTTTGAATTGTGAATCACGGGAGATAATTAGGGTTCTGGTTCTGTCTGTAAAATGGAGTTCTTTTTCTGGAAGACGACAGCACTATGAATATACCAGTCAGCGTCATGAGTACAGCTATTATCTAACGACTAATGCATGCTTATTCAGTAAGGCATAGAGCAATGGCAGTGACCCAGAGAGATAGTCAACCTATTGCAATTAGAGATGAGCAGATCCATTTGTGTGACAAACAAATTCAGACATTGCTCTGATCTGGGGTTTTCTGGAAAGCAGTAATCCACTTTTGTGGTGAACCTTTCAAGTGATCTATACAGGACCCATTACCAGTTTACTTCTGGCACTAGAAAGGTGTTCAGTGGGACTTCCCATTCAGTAGGTAAACCAGAGAAGTAAACTCAAGCACTACAATCTTATCATCTTTAACATGCTAATATAATTTTAAAAGTTATTTAATATCTGACAATCCTATTATAGCGCACCCACCCCTCTTTTACCTGCCTTGTTCGGCTCCTCGCAGGAATAGAGGGGCACACCGCACCACAAGCCCGCACCCTCCTGTGTGAAAAGGTTGAGCGGTGTTGTTGATGGGTCCTCCACAGTCAGACAGCCAGAGAATGTCTCTCACCTCTATATTAAATAAAGACAAGTTCTTGTATCCCCTCAGTAACTTGAATGTCCAGACCAGCTGCAACTCCAACGTAGAGTTTATTTTCTTGTAAAACACAGTCTCTGACAGGAAAGGTTGGAGGGAGAACAGGACAGCTTAAGGTGTGGAAGAGGTCCAGGCACAAACGTAACCCAATTCACTGCTCCGATTCTCAAGCAGACTCAGCCCATTCGGATAGTCTCCCTAGCTTGGGACTAGCAGCCGATATGGTACTCAAACTTTACCCAAAGTCTCTGCCACAGACCTGGTGAACTTGGTCTCTGCCACAGACCTGGTGAATTCGGTCTCTGCCACAGACCTGGTGAACTTGGTCTCTGCCACAGACCTGGTGAACTTGGTCTCTGCCACAGACCTGGTGAACTTGGTCTCTGCCACAGACCTGGTGAACTTGGCCTCTATTAAGGAGAAGACATCCCTCCAGAGAGTTACCGGGACCCTTCCTTCACCGTGACTTCTGCACCAGTCCCTCAGAACAGTTCCTCCCCCGGCCTCCTCATCTAGGATACGGGTTCCCTCGCAAGGCAGCACCCTGAGACTCCTCGATCCTTGGCGGGCTCCAGCTGAAGATGCTGGGCCCAGGCCTTTGCTGCAGCCCCAGGACTAAAGGTGCCTGGGACTGATCTACCGACCTCCGCCCCTGGGCCAAAGGTGCCCAGGACTGACAGGAACGCACACACTCCCTGGGGTAGGACCCCCAACAACGAACCCTGAGCAGGCAGCGTCTGCCCCTCTTATATCCTCTCCCAGCATGCACAGCAGGCCTACCACATCCACCGCACGGCTGCCGAGAGGGGACACACAAGGTACAGCACTGGATTAGCGGTTTGACCCTGGCCTACTATGGCAGCACCACCTGTAGGCCACAGGGAACTATACACCAATGCTCTCCCTGCAGACAAAAATGGTTGCAAGAACTCTAACAATTAGGGTGTTTGGGTATAACTACCACCCAACACTTCCCCTAAATTTTGCACCCCGCTACACTATGAAGGTCCTTGGTAAGCACTTTCTGTTATCGGATGACAAAACTCTGCCCCTGTCTCAAAATTGTGTTCCTGCATTGAAACCCTTTCACGTATGTTTCTGCTAGGGACTATACGCTGCCATGCCAGCACTCATTGTGCAGCCTCTGTGGGTGGGCTGTGAGTGGGTGCTTGTAGATAGGAAGTGGTTGCCAGAGGCTGAATGAGATCATCAGCAGCAGTTTACCAATGAAGGTCTGGAATGCAGGTCTTCAGCATTTTGGACCTTCATCCCTGAACGCACAGGCTCCTAAATGCCAAAGCTTCTCATAGACCTTGACAGGCTGCCTGCAGTGAGGTTGGATGTTGCAATTGTACCCCTAAGCAAACTAAAATACCATGAGAGACACACTGCTCCTAGATGGCTCCATGTGCAAGGGGTCTTAGGGCTTACATGTACTTTAACATCTTGCTGCCCGACCACAGTGCATTTACTGCAGCAGGGTGGCATGGTACATGTACGTCATCCAACCTGTTCTGGGTTGTGCTCACTGCTTACTCATGCTATCACTAGCTACAGTCAGCAGGTTCTGCCCAATGATTTAAAGCTGAGACCCACTGATCGTGGGGTGACCACGTGTCCTGGATTGCCTGGGAAAGTCCTGCATTTTGCAGGTCTGTCCCAGGTCCCGCCACCTTCATTCCAGGACAATACAGTGTCCTGGAACGAAACTCACACAGCCACCCTGCACAGTTCATTCTGTGCCCTGATTGGGCAAAGCTTTGCCCAATCAGGGTGCAGTAAAAACTGGTTGTTAGGGAGCGGGGCCGGGAAGCCGGCCACCACGTCCTTAACAACGGGCGAGTCATCAGCTGTGAATGGGCTTCCCGGCTGATAGCTGAATAATAAGGGAGAAAAAAACTGCCAGCTCTGTTAGTAAAAGCAGCACACATTACACACATTACACTTGTTGGGCACACCATTAACCTCTTGAATGCCCCTAAATGTTACCTTCTTCCCAGCCAGTGTCATTAGTACAGTGTAGAGTGTACAGTATTATATATGATCACTGTATTAGTGTCACTTTTGATGTCAGTGTCAGCTAGTCAGTTAGTGACCCCAGCGAGGGTCTTTTACCATCAGATTGCCCACCACACTATCACAATCCCACTATAAGTCACTGATCACCGCCATTACCAGTATAGTATCATAGCTGTGTAAATTCCAGACAGTATATATACCATCATTTGTAGACGCTTTAACATTTACACAAACCAATTAATATATACTTATTGGGATTTTTTCCTACCAAAAACATGTAGCAGAATAAATTTTGGCCTAAATTTATAAAGAAATTAATTTTTTTTATTGGATATGTTGTATAACAGAAATGCCCTGTACACACGACCGGTTTTTCCCGTCGGAATAAACTCAGATGGTTTTTCCGACAGAGTTCCGACGGAATTCCGCTCAAGCTGTCTTGCATACACACTGTCACACCAAATTCCGACCGTCAAGAACGCGGTGACGTACAACACTATGACGAGCCGAGAAAAATGAAGTTCAATGATTCCGAGCATGCGTCATATTGATTCCGAGCATGCGTGGTTTTTAGTCCGTCGGATTTGCATACAGACGAACGGAATTTCCGTCTGAAAAATTGAGAACATGCTCTTTATCTAATTCCGTTAGGGAAAAGTACAATGGGGCATACACACGGAGGGAATATCTGATGAAAAGCTTCCGTCTGACTTTTTCCGTCGGAAATTCCGCTCGTCTGTACAAGGCCTAAGTAGAAAATATCGCTATGTTTTTCAAAATTTATTTTTTTCCTTTATGCAATAAAAAAAAAAAACAACAGTGGTGATCAAATACCACCAAAAGAAAGCTCTGTTTGTTTGAAAAAATTATATGAATTTCATTTGGGTACAGTGTTGCGTGACAACGCAATTGTCAGTTCAAGTAGCACAGTGCTCAATAGCAAAAAATGGTCATGAAAGAGGAAAAACTTTCTGGGGGTCAAGTGGTTAAGATTCTTGGGGGTTTAAGGAGCTAGAATTCCACAACACCCCCCTCCCCCCTCTTCCCACATAACCTGTGTCAAATATTTGCCTGGCAGATAGGTCCACTCCGCCGAATCACCATTGGAGCAGATGATGACGCTTATCTCCAATCGCACTATTTCATTTTCCTGCTGCAATTATTTAAAATCTGCATGGTTGATATTGATTGCTGTCCTGAATTTTCATTGCTTTATTAAATAAGCATGATCGAGTCCCCCGAATTACAGTATGTGCTCCAATATACCACTCACCTTGCAACCCCACTGAAACTTTCCCAACTTGTCTCATTGCTTCCTTTTTAAATTAAACTAAAAAAAAAAAGTATTGAAAGTCATTGAACAGGTCAATTGTTAGTAGATGTAGTGAGAATTTCAAAGTGATCAGATTATGATTAGATGAAGGTGTATGTTGTCACCTCTAGAGAACTGCCCTGTACCTGTGCACACAAGTACCAAAAGGAAACCCAATGGGTCATCAATACACATGTGTTTAACAAAATGGTAGCACTTTAACTTTAACTTTAGATTGTAAGCTCCACGAGCGCGGCCCTCCTATTCCTACTGTATTAAACTGTATTGCAATTGTACTGTCCCCCCCCCCCCCCCCCTCTGAATTGTAAACTGTTGGCGCTATATAAATCCTGTATAATAATAATAGTAATAATGTACTGCATGCTTTAAAAAAGAACATTGTTTATTGGTCCTGAAGTGTCAGTTCTTCCCTGGCCTATAGGAATTATCTTTTGTGCATCTATGAACTTTTAAGAACAATATATGTTTCGTTCATTTTTCTATTACTTCACATTTATTTTACATTTTGGAAAATGACATCTTAACAATGCCATTTCCAATATACAGTTTGTTATTTTCCATTACAAGAAAAACTATTTGAGTGTTACATTGATTTTGCCTCAAATAAACATTCTTTCAATACAAGTGCAATGTTAAAAAAAAAAAAAGATGAGGAAGCTACAGACTTGTGAATCAGTAGTAACAATGCTGATAGCCCCTGCAACATCCTCTAATCCCACTGGTGTATAAGCAGGCACAGCCTACATGAGAGTGGCAACTATGCTCTGAATTCAGGAGCAGTGCAGCATTGTTGCCACATCGTTCCAGAAAGCTGCATTTGATGGACTTAAAGTGGTTCTAAAAGTATACGTTTTTTTTTACCTTAATGCATTCTTTGCATTAAGAGGAAAAACCTTCTGTATGCAGCTCCTGCCCCGACCCCCCAGAAGCCCCTTATCATGACCGCCATTAGAAATTTTAGGGGCCCTTACACAGCTTCAGACATTGGCCCCCTGGAGCAGAGGAGAACCGGGGGGGGTGCTGCCACCACGAATTGAGAAGTGGGGGGTGCTGCCGCCGCAAATTATTGAGGTCGGGGAGGCTTTGGGTGCTGACGAACAAAATAAAAGGGGGGGTTGCCATCTGGGGCCCTGGGGACCTCCGGGCCTCTGGGGACCTCTGGGCCCCTTACAAAAATAAAAAAATAAATGAAAAAAAATGTTTATGAAAAAAAAAGGGGGGTTTCCATCCGGGGCCCTGGGGACCTCCGGGCCCCTTACAAAAAAATAAAATAAATTAAATTAAAAAAAAAGGAAGGTTGCCATCCGGGCCCCTGGGGACCTCCGGGCCCCTTACAGGTGTACTGCCTGTAATCCCCTGATCAAGCGATGTGGACAGAGAGGCAGCAGCAAGAGCCACGCTCTGTGTGTCAATGGACACACAGAGCACGGCTCAGAATCCAGCCCGCAAAAATGCTTGCTATGGGGGCACTCGGCAGGGGGGAGGAGCCGGGGACGCCAGTAGGGAATCCGAGAAGAGGAGGATCGGGGCTATTCTGTGCAAAACCATTACACAGAGCAGATAAGTATAACATGTTTGTTATTTTGAAAAAATTTACATTTACAATCACTTTAACTGGTAGGATCAGCAGGTTTGCTGTAATAAGACTATTTAATGTTCGATTAACCAAGGTGACTCCAATCCATTCTTAAACAGAAAAATTAATGGGCGCTTCTACCAATGGGACCTTCCACTGGCTTTTTTAATATATGTCTTTCTACTTACTTGAGCCCCCGTTCAGCCATCTGAATTGCCCCATTTGTGTATCCACCAGTGGAAAAAACCCAACTGGGAACATCTGGTAGTATTGCATACGGACTTTACGACCCAATTGTGCACACACTTCTTTTAATAACTTTTTCCAAACTAAATTTACAAAGACCCCAACTAGCCAAGAATGCTGCTCTAGGTTTGTCTGTAATACTCTCAATAATGATTTCTTCCCTTGCACCCCCTCTGCTGAGCTGTAACTATTCTCCATGGAATATAGACATCTTAATTTTTGTTTTTATATATGTCATTTTTTTCTTTACCGTCTATTTTCTTCATTGCTTCACTTTTTCCATTATCTGTTTGCTGCCTACTGGGCCAGATATATTTTATTACATTTATGATAGTAGTCATAGATCTATAGGTAATCCAGTTTTTACTGTTTATTGCTCCCTATGATGCACAGGATGGCATCCTTATAAGGTGTGAATAACCTATTATGACTTTACATGGCGGCTTGTCTCAGCAGCACACATGGAAGGCTACAAGTTAAATGAGAAACATTCAAGCCATCGATATTACCTCATTAGCAGAAGCGGTTTCTAGCGTTATGTGAGGAGTAATGAAAACCTTTCAAGTTTGTTGTTTTTTTTTTCCATGTGGAACAAGAGATTATTGTTTAATAATTCATGAGCATGAAGAATTCATACAAGATAAAACTGCCATGTGTCTCTTTATTCAAGTTTCGCCGGTTAAGTTAACACAGCTGCAAACTTTTTTAGACCTGGAACTGCTTCTCCGCAACCCAATATATACAGTCAGGTCCATAAATATTGGGACATTGACACAATTCTAATCTTTTTGGCTCTATACACCACCACAATGGATTTAAAATGTAAAGAACAAGATGTGCTTTAACTGCAGACTTTCAGCTTTAATTTGAGGGTATTTACATCCAAATCAGGTGAACGGTGTAGGAATTACAACAGTTTGTATATGTGCCTCCCACTTTTTAAGGGACCAAAAGTAATGGGACAGATTAAAAATCATAAATTAAAACTTTCACTTTTTAATACTTGGTTGCAAATCCTTTGCAGTCAATTACAGTCTGAAGTCTGGAAGGCATAGACATCACCAGACGCTGGGTTTCATCCCTGGTGATGCTCTGCCAGGCCTCTACTGCAACTGTCTTCAGTTCCAGCTTGTTCTTGGGGCATTTTACCTTCAGTTTTGTCTTCAGCAAGTGAAATGCATGCTCAATCGGATTCAGGTCAGGTGATTGACTTGGCCATTGCATAACATTCCACTTCTTTCCCTTAAAAAACTATTTAGTTGCTTCGGGTCATTGTCCATCTGCACTGTGAAGCGCCGCCCAATGAGTTCTGAAGCATTTGGGCAGATAATAATATTGCCCGAAACACTTCAGAATTCATCCTGCTGCTTTTGTCAGCAGTCACATCATCAATAAATACAAGAGAACCAGTTCCATTGGCAGCCATACATGCCCACGCCATGACACTACCACCACCATGCTTCACTGATGAGGTGGTATGCTTTGGATCATGAGCAGTTCCTTTCCTTCTCCATACTCTTCTCTTCCCATCACTCTGGTACAAGTTGATCTTGGTCTCATCTGTCCATAGGATGTTGTTCCAGAACTGTGAAGGCTTTTTTAGATGTTCTTTGGCAAACTCTAATCTGGCCTTCCTGTTTTTGAGGCTCACCAATGGTTTACATCTTGTGGTGAACCCTCTGTATTCACTCTGGTGAAGTCTTCTCTTAATTGTTGACTTTGACACACAAACACCTACCTCCTGGAGAGTGTTCTTGATCTGGCCAACTGTTGTGAAGGGTGTTTTCTTCACCAGGGAAAGAATTCTTCGATCATCCACCACAGTTGTTTTTTGTGGTCTTCCGGGTCTTTTGGTGTTGCTGAGCTCACCGGTGCGTTCTTTGTTTTTAAGGATGTTCCAAACAGTTGATTTGGCCACACCTAATGTTTTTGCTATCTCTCTGATGCGTTTGTTTTGTTTTTTCAGCCTAATGCAACGCTGTATCCTGGCCTAGGCCAACAAGGCCCAGGCCTAGGGCAGCACTTTGCAGGGGGGCAGCTACACTCGAGTCCCCGCCAACTTGCGGACTGGGCTGAGAGGCACTGCTTCTAATTTTGACTGTCCTATCATCCTGGACCACAAACCTTCCTTACTGTGCTATATGTTTTCTGCTGCACCATTGGCATGGTTATATCTTCTTAGTCCTCTCCATAAAATTATCAGAAATTTGAGCTTAAAGTAGAACTATATGCAACACTTTTTTTAAATGTTGGATAGAGTAAGGGATGGTTATAGCCCCTGTCAGTTTATTTTTTACCATGCCTGTCCCCTTGCACAGATTTCCCTTCACTTCCTGCCTCATAGCCAAACAGGAAGTGAGAGGAAATCTATGAAAATTAAGGGAATACATTTCCCCCCCCCCCACAGGCCCTCAGAACTAGTGTCCCCACTCGAAAATTTCAGAGCGGGTCTTAAACAGAAAGGGGTGTGGCATTGACAGGAAGGGGTGGGTCATATTTAAATTAGGGGTGCACAAGTTTAGTCAGGCCTAGAGCAGCACAAAACCTAAATACACTACTGGCCTAATGATGGCTTGGTTCACTGATAGTGACAGCTCTTTGGATCTCATATTGAGAGTTGACAGCAACAGATTATAAATACAAACAGCCCACTTGAAATTAACTCTGGACCTTTTATCTGCTCCTTGTAAATGGGATAATGAGGGAATAACACACACCTGGCCATGGAACAGCTGAGCAGCCAATTGTCCCATTACTTTTGGTCCCTTAAAAAGTGGGAAGCACATATACAAACTGTTGTAATTCCTTCACCGTTCACCTGATTTGGATGTAAATCCCCTCAAATTAAAGCTGAAAGTCTGCAGTTAAAGCACATCTTGTTCGTTTCATTTCAAATCCATTGTGGTGGTGTATAGAGCCAAAAAGATTAGAATTGTGTCGATGTCCCAATATTTATGGACCTGACTGTGTATATATATATATATATCCAACTACGTACCACTGTAATACTAAAGCAAAACATTTTTCCAAAAGACCAGCAAGTCCGAAAACATTTGTCCACAACATTTGACCCTTGATATCTTAGGAATTCCAGTAAAATTTTCTAAACAGAAAGGAAAGCAAAGGATTGAACAGGAGAGCAAAGACGGATGAGTTTATTCTGGTGCTGGGATCTCAGGACTGCAAGCTATTGACACATACTGTAGGTGTTGATTTATTAGGGAGGCAAGTAGACTATTCGCTTTGTAAGGGAAGTTTCACTTTGCAAGGAAATCTTCCCAATAGTTTAGGAAATGAGGTGAAGCTCTGCTGACATGGCACATCTCACCCCACAAAAAAGAAAAATGGGTTCGGGTGATTCGATTTTGGGAGCACCTACTGACTTTATTTTGATTTAGGTTCACATGATTACATTTTTGTCCTTACAAATTCACCCCCCCCCCCCCCCCTTAAAGCGGCGTTCCGCCCCAAAAATTTTTTTTTAAAGTCAGCAGCTACAAATACTGCAGCTGCTGACTTTTAAAATAAGGACACTTACCTGTCCAGGGCGCCCGCGATGTTGGCACCCGAAGCCAATCTATCACTCGGCTCACGGTTGGAGGCACCATCCTGCATTTTTGTGAGTATGGATCCCTTAGTTTGAAGGTGGTGAACAGCAGAGGAAGGCTAGCAAAGATAAGACAGTAACCAAGGATAGATGTGTGAGCTGCTCAGGCTGTATGGGCATGAAGCTCTGAGGAAGAAGATTTGTCTTCGAAACGCGTAAGCCGACAGTGACCCCTGTCAATCCCTCTGTGATGTATTGGAGTGGGTTCGGTTCGGACGCATTGCTGCGATTTTTGTGTACTCTTTTAACGTGTGTCATTCATGTATGTTTGTAAGTAGGTTTCTTTTATCATTTTTTTAATAAATCCACCTAAGGATAATGCACGAGGCTGGTGCGCCTTTCTTTTTTCTCTTTGTATGGGCATGAAATTCTGTGCCCACCGCTGTGAGTGCTGGCCGAGAAAGGAGCTAGCTCATCTATGCTTCAGGCAATGGTAGAGAGTGATTAGGTGTCCCGGAAGCCGCACATCAAGTCAAGACCTGCTGTATGATGGTGAATGGCAGTCTCAGCCTGGACCCCCACCAGGCCATGCCCCCAATGCATTTCACTCTTCCCACCGAAGTTTACCTATGAATAAGCTCCGGTGGGTGGAGGGAACTCCATTGGGGGCATGGCCTGGCGAGGGTACAGGCTTAGATTGCCATTCACTATCATACAGCAGGTCTTGACTTGATAGGCGGCTCCCGGGACAACTAGTCACACTCTACCATTGCCTGAAGCATAGATGAGCTCCCTTCCCGGCCAGCACTCACAGCGGTGGGCACAGGACTTCATTCCCATACAGCCCGAGCGGCTCACACACATATCCTTGGTTACTGTTTTATCTTTGCTAGCCTTCCTCTGCTGTTCACCACCTTCAGTCTAAAATCTACTGCAGCACTGTCCGCACCTTTTCCCTTGGACTTAAAGTGGTTGTAAACCCACGAACAAAACAAAACAAAACAAAAAAAAAAACAAAAAAAACTATCAAAACAAAGGCATAATGAGCTAGTATGCATAGCATACTAGCTCATTATGTATAACTTACCTTAGATCAAAGCCCCCGCAGCAGTCCTCGTACACCGCTCCGGCCAGCGACATTGCTCCCGGAGTTACTTCGCTGCGCTGCGCTGTGATTGGCCGGAGCCGCAATGACGTTACTCCCGCGCATACGCGCAGGAGCCGCCGGTGATGGCACAGTCTAACTGGAGCAACGGCTTGTACGTGCAATTGCTTCAGTGCACATGTGCCGATGATGTCGGCACATGCAAATGAAGGGTATATCTCCTAAACCGTTCAGGTTTAGGAGATATCCAGGGTAGCTACAGGTAAGCCTTAATATAGGCTTGCCTGTAGCAAAAAGGGTTTACAACCACTGTAAATGAGGCTTATTCCAAGAGTCTCAGATCCTGGAGTACAGTGCCGTCCAAGTCTATAGGAACTCAATGTATAGACTTAGCCAGCAGCTAAAAAGATTTTGGACCAGAGGAGGTGAACAGCAGATTTGTCTGCAGCTGTAGTGAAGATATAGGTAAGCATCTGGGTAGGGGTCTCTAGGTTAGTTAGACTGGTTAGTTAGGGGAGTAGGGAGGGTGAGCTGTGGAGTTTTGTATAAGTAAAGGTTGTTTTTTAAAGCTCTTCTTTAAGCAGCAAGCACGCAGCTACATTAAACAAACATTAAAACTCTATTTAAATGCAAGTAGTACCTGAAGTAGACCCGGTATCAGTGTTTAGAAATACTCTGTACAGTATAACCCAGAAAGAACATGTTGACAGGAGGAGAGAGCAAAGATTTATTAATGTACAGCTATTCCTTCACTGTCCATTTACAGACTAGGGGCAGGGAGATGACCAGTCTTTATCGCTCATCTACGTAGAGAAATGTAAGGTCAACAGACTGGGGATGGGGAGGTCACCAGTCTGTATTGCTCATCTACAGTAGGGAAGGGTAAGGTCACCAGACTGGGGGCAGGAAGGTGACCAGGCTTTATTGCTTAACTGCAGTAAACTAGAATAAGGTCACCCAACTCAGAACAGAGAGGTCACCAGACTAGGGGGTGACAGGCTGTATTGCTTAGCTGTAGTAGAGTAAGGTCACCAGACTGGGGGTAGTAAGGTGACCAGGCTGTATTGCTTAACCAAAGTAAAGTAAAGTAAGGTCACCCAACCAGAGGCAGGGAGGTGACCAGGCTATATTGCTCATCTGCAGGAGGGAAGGGTAAGGTAACCAGACTGGGGGCAGGTTGTATTTCTTATTTGAAGTAGAGATGGGTAAGGTCACCAGACTGGGGGCAGGTTGTATTTCTTATTTGAAGTAGAGATGGGTAAGGTCACCAGACTGGGGGCAGGTTGTATTTCTTATTTGAAGTAGAGATGGGTAAGGTCACTAGACTTGGGGCAGGTTGTATTTCTTATTTGAAGTAGAGATGGGTAAGGTCACCAGACTGGGGGCAGGTTGTATTTCTTATTTGAAGTAGAGATGGGTAAGGTCACCAGACTTGGGGCAGGTTGTATTTCTTATTTGAAGTAGAGATGGGTAAGGTCACCAGACTTGGGGCAGGTTGTATTTCTTATTTGAAGTAGAGATGGGTAAGGTCACCAGACTGGGGGCAGGTTGTATTTCTTATTTGAAGTAGAGATGGGTAAGGTCACTAGACTTGGGGCAGGTTGTATTTCTTATTTGAAGTAGAGATGGGTAAGGTCACCAGACTGGGGGCAGGTTGTATTTCTTATTTGAAGTAGAGATGGGTAAGGTCACCAGACTTGGGGCAGGTTGTATTTCTTATTTGAAGTAGAGATGGGTAAGGTCACCAGACTTGGGGCAGGTTGTATTTCTTATTTGAAGTAGAGATGGGTAAGGTCACCAGACTTGGGGCAGGTTGTATTTCTTATTTGAAGTAGAGATGGGTAAGGTCACCAGACTTGGGCCAGGTTGTATTTCTTATTTGAAGTAGAGATGTGTAAGGTCACCAGACTTGGGGCACAGAGGTGACCAGGTGTTATTGCTTAAAGTGTTTGTAAAGGCAGAAGGTTTTTTATCCTAAAGTGACACTAAAGGTTTGCAGATTATTTTTTTAAATAACAAACATGTTATACTTACCTCCACTGTGCAGCTCGTTTTGCACAGAGTGGCCCCGAACCTGGTATTCTGGGGTCCCACGGCGGCTGTCTCGGCTCCTCCCTGCCTCAGATAACCCCCTCTGGGAAGAGCTCTCCCAAGGAGGTTACCTTGCCGGCGCGCTCCCGAGTCCTGTTGTCGGCGTCCATTGCCACCGAGTACAGGAGTCGTGCCCCGCCCCCCCGGGATTTGATTTGGATTTGATTGACAGCAGCGCGAGACAATGGCTGTGCTGCTATCAATCTATCCTAAAAGGGCCGAGAAGACTGGGCAAAGGAAGAGCGTGTTCGCGATGCGGGACTTTCCAGGGCTCAGGTAAGTAAAAGAGGGGGCTGGGGGGCCGGTAATCGGAATATGTTTTTTCACCTTAATGCATAGGATGCATTAAAGTGGTTGTAAACCCACTTTGACAACTTGCACCTACAGGTAAGCCTAGATTAAGGCTTACCTGTAGGTGCAGGAAATATCTCCTTAACCTACACGGTTAAGAAGATATTTACTATAAAAACAGCGCTGATGACGTCACGCGCATGCGCACTAGCAGGCCAGCATCCTTGCCGATTTTCTGAATGGGATCTTGCTGGCCCGAGCGCGCATTCGTGTGACGTCATTGCCGCTCCGGCCAATCACAGCACCGGAGCGGCGATACACTGACATCAGTGACCAGACATCGAGGCAAGATGGCGGCGGCGGCGGAGGGGAACGAGGAGGACTTTGGGGGCTTCGATTTCAGGTAAGTGCCACATAATGAGCTAGTATGCTATGCATACTAGCTCATTATGACTTTCTCTTGCAGGGGTATGTTTACCAAAAAAATGTGTGGAGGGTTTACTCCCTCTTTAACCACTTCAATACCATGCACTTATACACCTTCCTGCCCAAGCCAATTTTGAGCTTTCAGCGCTGTCGCAATTTGAATGACAATTGCGCGGTCATGCAACACTGTACCCAAACAATTTTTTTATCATTTTGTTCCCACAAATAGAGCTCTCTTTCAGTGGTATTTGATCGCCTCTGCGATTTTTATTTTTTGCACAACAAATAAAAAAGAGCGGAAATTTTGAAAAAAAATAAGTTTTTCTTTGTTTCTGTTAATTTTTTTTTGTAAATAAGTACCTTTTCTACTTCAATGACGGGCACTGATAAGGCGGCACTAACGGGCACTGATAAGGTGACACTGATGGGCACCGATGAGGTAGCACCAATGAGGTGGCACTGATGAGGTGGCACTGATGGGCACTGATGATGGGCACTGATAGGCGGCACTGATGGGCACTGATATGTGGCACTGGTATGCGGCACTGATGGGCACTCATAGGCGGCACTGATGGGCACTCATAGGCGGCACTGATGGGCACTTATAGGCGGCACTGATAGGTGGCACAGATGGGCACTGATAGGTGGGCACTTATGGGCAGAGATGGGCACGGATGGGCACTGATAGGTGGCACTGATGGACACTGGTAGGTGGCACTGATGACACTGGTGGCTGGCATTGCTGGGCATCACATGCCATGATGGTGCCAGTCAGTGCCCATTTGTGGGCACTGATTGGCATATGTTTTGTGTGTATTTGTGCATGTGGATGGCCATGGGGGACTTACCTGGCCATCCACATGCTTGGGGCTTCCCTGGTGGTCCTGGGGGGCTTCCCTGGTGGTCCAGTGTGGGTATCTGAGGGGGGGCTGCGCTGATAAACAATCAGCGCGAACCCCCCCTGTCAGGAGAGCCGCCGATCGGCTCTCCTCTACTGGCGTCTGTCAGACGCAAGTGAAGAAGAGCCGATCAACGGCTCTTCCTGTTTACATTGTGATCAGCCGTGATTGGACACGGCTGATCACGTGGTAAAAAGCCTCCGCCGGAGGCTCTTTACCGAGATCAGTGTAGCGGTGTGTTAGACTGACACACCGCTCCACCGATCGCCGCGATGCGTGCCCCCCGGGGGCGCGGCGGCTGTTATCCTGCAGGACGTCATATGACGTCCAGTGTGGATAACTGAACCACTTCCCGGACGTCAATTGCCTATTGACTGGGCGGGAAGTGGTTAAGGTGAAAAAACATGAACCATTACAACCACTTTAATGCATTCTATGCATTAAGTTAAAAAAAAAAACTTCTGTGTGCAGCAGCCCCACTCAGCCCACCCTAATACTTACCTGAGCCCCATCTTGATCCAGCAATGTTGCATAAGAGATTTAGCTGCCCGCGACTCTCGCTCCTCATTGGCTGAGTCAGCAACAAAGTGCCATTGGCTCCCACTGCTGTCAATTAAAGTCAGTGAGCCAATGAGGAGAGTGAGGGGGCAGGGCTGGGTCGTGGCTCGGTGTCTGAATGGATACATAGAGCTGTGACTCGGCTGGGGTGCCACCATAGCAAGCTGCTTGCTGTGGGGGCACTCAACAGGAGGGAGGGGCCTGGAGTACTGAAGAGTGACCTAAGAGGAGAACCTGGACTGTTCTGTGCAAAACCACTGCACAGAGGAGGTAAGTATAACATGTTTGTTATTTGTAAAAAAATAAAAAAATAAAAAATGAGACTTTAGTGTCACTTTTACTGCAGTAGAAAAGAGTGAAGTCACCAGACTGGCTGGGCTGTGTGTCAGGGCTGCCCTGCCTCATTTGCCATAAAGATGAACCTGAGCATTGGGCTTTCTGTATTCCATGATGCAGCGATGTCCTTATGCCTCGCACACACGACCGTTTTTTCCGTCGGGATAAACGCCAACGGATTTTTCCGACGGAATTCCGCTCAAGCTGTCTTGCATACACACTGACACACCAAAATTCTGACCGTCAAGAACGCGGTGATGTACAACAATGAAGTTCAATGCTTCCGAGCATGCGTCAACTTGATTCTGAGCATGCGTGTTTTTTTCTCCGTCGGAGTTCCATACAGACGAACAAATTTTTTTTCTAACTCCATCAGAATTTCCGACGGAAAAAGTCCGATGGGGCATACACACGGTCAGAATATCTAATGAAAAAATTCCGTCTGACTTTTTTCCTCGGAAATTCCGATCGTGTGTATGCGGCATAACACTATTACCTACAACATTCGCCTAAATAACTGAGCAGCTTCCACCAAACGGTACAAAGACGGCAAATGTGGATGCTAACAGGGACATAGGGAATTGGGTGTAAAAGGGTAACAGCTCCTTCCACCAGAGGCAAAGTGGTGAAGTATGTCTTGGTGTCGCTTCCTCTATTAACTACTTGCTTACTGGGCACTTAAACCCCCTTCCTGCCCAGGCCAATTTTCAGCTTTCAGCGCTGTCACGCTTTGAATGACAATTGTGCGGTCGTGCGACGTGGCTCCCAAACAAAATTGACGTCCTTTTTTCCCCACAAATAGAGCTTTCTTTTGGTGGTATTTGATCACCTCTGCGGTTTTTATTTTTTGCGCTATAAACAGAAATAGAGCGACGATTTTGAAAAAAACACAATATTTTTTACTTTTTGCTATAATAAATATCCCAATTTTTTTTTTTTTTCCTCAGTTTAGTCCGATACGTATTCTTCTACATATTTTTGGTAAAAAAAAATCGCAATAAGCGTTTATTGATTGGTTTGCGCAAAAGTTATAGCGTCTACAAAATAGGGCATAGTTTTATAGCATTTTTATTAATAATTTTTTTTTTTACTAGTAATGGCGGCGATCAGCGATTTTTATTGTGACTGCGACATTATGGCGGACACATCGGACACTTTTGACACAATTTTGGGACCATTGTCATTTTTACAGCGACCAGTGCTTTTAAAATGGGGTTAACACTAGGGGGCGAGGAAGGGGTTAAATGTGTAACCTGGGAGTGATTACTACTGTGTGGGGGAGGGGACTGACTGGGGGAGGTGACCGATCTGTGTCCCTATGTACAGGGGACACAGCATCGGTCTCCTCTCCCTGACAGGATGTGGATCTGTGTGTTTACACACACAGATCCATGCAGTGTTGCCAACCCCCTGAAGTGAAATTTACTGGCAAGGATGCCAAAATTTCTGTACGGCACCAATTTCTTACTGGCAAAATTCATGAAGATTACTGGCAGAGCCGGATTTTTTACTGATGCTGCAAAAAAGTACCTAAAATTACGGTTTTTAGTACTAAACAGTGCAAATATCAATATTTCAACTATAAACACACAGCTAATGCTAATATCAATGTGTTTAAGTTAAACAAAAGTAAAAAAACATATTTCTCAATTCACATGAAGGTTAGGTTACTATAACCCAGCCAGCACAGAGTTCCCTCTTACATCAGAGTCTGCAGGATGCCCCCTTACAGTGCAAGGGAACTCTTATGTAAAGGGGAACGCTGCAGATCATGATGTAAGGGGGAACTCTGATGTGGAGGGGGGCTCTGGTGAATAGAGACCACCTTCCACAGAGTGAATACACTAAGGTAAGGGGGGGTACTAATATAAGGGGGAAACCTTTATATCGGTGACCCCTTACATTATTGTATTCATTCACCTCCTTACATCAGTGACCCCCCCCCCCTCAGAATGGCCTGGCGGCACTGTCACTTACCTCCTCTCGGGTGCACAGTGTGGGGCTCAGTCAGACGGCTCCAGCTTGGTGGCTCTGATCTCCTCTTCCCAGTCCACACGTCTGTTTCTTCCTGGGCCGTAACCCCCATCCCGGCGGCACTCCCACTCTTGACTCCTTTCTAGGATCCCCTCAGAGACTGTAGACATGACAAGAGATGGTCAGAGGCTGCGGACACACGATACAGGAGGGGGACAGAGACTGCAGACATACTACAGGAGCATAGTTGCCAACAGTCAAGGATTGGCCGGGACATTCCCGGGATTCAAACCCTTTTCCCGGATTTATTTTGTCCCGGCCAATGTCCCGGCCAATCTGATTTTTCCCGTTTTCCCCGAATTTGGACGCCGCAGGCCGCCGCCGCTAGAGGTCCACGGCTGGCGGAGACAATGTCTCCGCCGGCCGCCATGTTCAAGAAGACCAAAACACGGATGTAGTACAATAGAAAATAAAGCCGCTGCGGCGCCGCCCACACCCCGGACCTCCCCGGGGGTGGGCGGCGCCGCAGCAGCTTTATCTTCTATTGTACTACATCTGTGTTTTGGCTGGCCGGCAGGCCACCCCCCCCCCGCGCCCCGCAGCGCCACAGCTTAATTTTTTTTTTTTTCAGCCACACTGTCGGCTCCGCCTCTATTTTGTTCCCCTTCGGGGAAGGGGAAACAATAATGGCGGCCGAGACAGGAGACGCCTGTGGTTAAGGGGGGACTCCGCTGGGGATGCCTGTGGTAAGGGGGGACTCCGCTGGGAACGCCTGTGGTAAGGGAGGACTCCGCTGGGGACGGCTGAGGTAAGGGGGGACTCCGCTGGGGACGCCTGATGTAAGGGGGGACTCCGCTGGGGACGCCTGATGTAAGGGGGGACTCCGATGGGGACGCCTGATGTAAGGGGGGACTCCGCTGGGGACGCCTGAGGTAAGGGGGGACTCCGCTGGGGACGCCTGATGTAAGGGGGGACTCCGCTGGGGACGCCTGAGGTAAGGGGGGACTCCGCTGGGGACGCCTGAGGTAAGGGGGGACTCCGCTGGGGACACTTGATGTAAGGGGGACTCCACTGGGGACGCCTGATGTAAGGGGGGACTCCGCTGGGGACGCCTGATGTAAGGGGGGACTCCGCTGGGGACGCCTGATGTAAGGGGGGACTCTGATGGGGACGCCTGATGTAAGGGGGACTCCTCTGGGTACACCTGATGTAAGGAAGGACTCCGCTGGGTACGCCTGAGGTAAGGAGGGACTCCTCTGGGGACGCCTGATGTAAGGAGGGACTCCGCTGGGGACGCCTGATGTAAGGAGGGACTCCTCTGGGGACACTTGATGTAAGGGGGGACTCCACTGGGGACGCCTGATGTAAGGGGGGACTCCACTGGGGACGCCTGCATAGTTACCAACAGTCCCGAATTTCCCGGGACAATCATGATTTTTGGACCCTTGTCCACAAGTGTGGAGGGGGCTCTGCTGGGGAGGCACCTGATGCAAGGACGGACTGCTGGGGAGGCACCTGATGCAAGGACGGACTGCTGGGGAGGCACCTGATGCAAGGACGGACTGCTGGGGAGGCACCTGATGCAAGGACGGACTGCTGGGGAGGCACCTGATGCAAGGACGGACTGCTGGGGAGGCCATCTGGTGGCAGGCGACGTGGCAGGTAACACGCTCAGGGCTTCCACTGATTCGGCATTATGGTGAGTTGAATGATTTCATTTTATATTACAATGTAAAAATAGAAATAATGCACTTCAATCATCCTGACACCGTAACAACCTCGGTGCCGGGATGATTGAAGCGCCAACAGGTGTTTTGGAGTATCCTTATCTGCCAATTTTGTTACACATTACTATTGTGGTGTAGGATCTGGCTTCTTTCTTTCTATTTCTTTCTCTCTCTTTCTCTCACCTCGGACTCTAGCCACACCCCTTTGAACCACGCCCATTTAAACCACACCCACTATCGTGCGTAAACCACACCCATTTTTCGGCGCTCCGCGCAACGCATTTTTCACTCCAGCATGACACGCCTACAAACGAATGCCCCGCCCCCTGATTATAGCAAGGCTCCGCCTCAATACAAAAAAAGTGTCCCAGATGTTTTTTTTGCAATGTTGGCAACTATGCAGGAGAGGGACAGAGGCTGCGGACATACTACAGGAGGTGGACAGAGACTGCGGACATACTACAGGAGGTGGACAGAGGCTGCGGACATACTACAGGAGGGGGACAGAGGCTGCGGACATACTACAGGAGGGGGACAGAGACTGCGGACACACTACAGGAGGTGGACAGAGACTGCGGACACAATACAGGAGGGGGACAGAGGCTGCGGACATACTACAGGAGGGGGACAGAGGCTGCGGACATACTACAGGAGGGGGACAGAGGCTGCGGACACACTACAGGAGGGGGACAGAGGCTGCGGACACACTACAGGAGGGGGACAGAGGCTGCGGACATACTACAGGAGGGGGACAGAGGCTGCGGACATACTACAGGAGGGGGACAGAGGCTGCGGACATACTACAGAAGGGGGACAGAGGCTGCGGACATACTACAGGAGGGGGACAGAGGCTGCGGACATACTACAGGAGGGGGACAGAGGCTGCGGACATACTACAGGAGGGGGACAGAGGCTGCGGACATACTACAGGAGGGGGACAGAGGCTGCGGACATACTACAGGAGGGGGACAGAGGCTGCGGACATACTACAGGAGGGGGACAGAGGCTGCGGACATACTACAGGAGGGGGACAGAGGCTGCGGACATACTACAGGAGGGGGACAGAGGCTGCGGACATAATACAGGAGGGGGACAGAGGCTGCGGACATACTACAGGAGAGGGACAGAGGCTGCGGACATACTACAGGAGAGGGACAGAGGCTGCGGACATACTACAGGAGGGGGACAGAGGCTGCGAACATGATGGTGCCCTCCTCACCCCCTTACAGTAGCCTCCTCCTCTGTCCACAACCATATTACTTCTGCACATCATCAGTGTGCTGTGTCCTCCTCCTGTACCCCTTTCACCACTCCACAGGTCAGGGCAGCACTGTGCTGCCCTGACCTGTGAAGAGGTGAAAGGGACACAGGAACCAGAGGAGGATACAGCACACTGACGACGCTGTCCCCTTGTATCCCCCCTGTTTCACTGACCTTGAGTCCGTCCTCCTCACTCCTGCCTGGGCCCTGTCAGTGCTCCGCTCCGAGTCCCCCACGACCACCTATGATGAGTGCATGGCATGCACTCACTGCAGGACGGTGTCCCGCCACTGCAGCCACTTTGGCCTTTTCAAAAATGGCGCCAGCGGCGCCATCATGTTCCTGCGTGTGCGCCGCCGCCGCCCGGCCGAGTTCCAAATGCGCTCGGCCGGCGCATTCGGAACTCGGCCGGGCGGCAATTGTATGGCCGGCTCGCGGCCATCTTTTTTATGGGCGCCGGTGCCCATAAACGGAGTTTTACGTACAGCCCGAAAAAGCGGTTAAATCGCGGGCTGTACGTAAATCTACGTACGGTTGGCAACACTGGATCCATGTCCTTGTCTGTGTAGCGGCCGATCGCGGGTACCTGGCGGACATCGCGGCCGCCAGGCACGCGCATCGGCATCTCAGTGATGCGCTGGGCACGCGCGCCCCCCAGTGGCCGGAATAGCCGAGGCCTCCCGGATTTCTAGAGCCACCTTGAGGCCGTCATTTGTACATGGCCCGGCTCTCAGGTGGTTAATTAGAATAGCAGTGTAGACTGGAAGCCCTTCGTGTTTTACCTGGTTTCCAGAGCAACTGCTTCCTTCAGGGAGAGCAGCTCTGGCGATGAGATACTTCATGTATTTTTATTTTATAATTACTTTATACACAGTAGATCAGTAACGGAAATGAAATGCACACAAGCAGCAAGAGGAAATTGATCTATGCTAACCTCACTTCTTATGGATTTACTGAAACACTAAAATTAGCTCAATTATTTTATCTTTGTTTCCTTTCAAGGGAGCCTAATGACTCTAGTGAGGATGAAACTGGCGGTGTTTAAATATGTCTGTTTTTCCATTGTAAAAAATTGCATGAGGACATCCTGTATACTGTATGTCACACATTACATACTGTAGTAAGACCCCCATTCACACTAGGGTAGCAAGACATTGGGCTTTGCTTACATTGCGTGTTTCAATGGGCTGCCCTATGAGCTGCAAAGAAGGTCATACAGTAAAACCTTGGTTTGAGAGTAACTTGGTTTGAGAGTGTCTTGCAAGACAAGCAAAATTTTTAAATAAATTTTGACTTGATATACAAGCGGTGTCTTAATATACAAGTAGCGTCATGTCACAACTGAGTATAAAAGAGAAGAGAGGCGCCTCTAAAGCCCTGTACACACGATCGGTTTTTACAGATGAAAACAGTCCGATGGACTGTTTTCATCAGACAAACCGATCGTGTATGGGACCCATCGGTCTTTTTTCCATCGGTGAGAAAAAATAGAACATGTTTTAAAATTTTCCGATGGATCAAAAACCGATAGCAAATTCCGATCGTCTGTGGGCAAGTCCATCGGATAAAAAACCCACGCATGCTCAGAATCAAGTCGACGCTCGGCTCTATTTTTTATTCTTTTACTGAATTTTAACAGCTCTGGTCCAAGCTAATACTCTATATGGTAGCATTATTTCAATCGTAGTTAATTATTCTTAGTTATATTAACTAATTTACTTTTCTTTTCTGTAATGGTCAAATAA
The DNA here is from genome assembly GCA_029206835.1 of Rana muscosa. NCBI lineage: Eukaryota > Metazoa > Chordata > Amphibia > Anura > Ranidae > Rana > Rana muscosa. The sequence continues at coordinate 252,808,280 of CM055121.1, read as the reverse complement.
CCTACCTAACAGTAGCTACTTAGTGGACCTTAATATTCTACCATTTATGTTAAACATGATTTGTTTACTGTTGTATTATTTATTACAACTGCTTGTATTTACTTGTTGATCCAATCAATAAAATATTTTGACAAGGAATCAAGTCGACGCATGCTCAGAAGCATTAAACTTCATTTTTCTCGGCTCATCGGAGTGTTTTACGTCACCGCGTTTGGAACGGTCGGTTTTTTGACTGATGGTGTGTAGGCAAGACTGATGGAAGTCAGCTTCATCGGATTTCCAATGGACAAAACCATCGGATTAGAATCCATAGGATATCCGATCGTGTGTGCGAGGCTTAAGTTTAGCAATATGGTTACATTTAATGAAGGTACATCATTTAGCAACCTATTGCTACACACGATCGGAAATTCCGTCGGGAAAAACTTGGATTGTTTTTCCAACGGAATTCCGCTCAAGCTTGGCTTGCATACACACGGTCACACAAAAGTTCTCTGAACTTTCAACCGTCAAGAACGCGGTGACGTACAACACTACGACGGAATTGCTTACAGACGAACGGATTTTCCGTCGGAAAAATTGAGAACTGGCTCTCTATCTAAGTCCGTTGGGAATTCCAACATTTTCCATCGGAAATTCCGACCGTGTGTACGCGGCATTAGAGGCGCCTCTTTTCTCTTTTATTCTCTGAAGCTCCTGTTGGATTTTGCTTCTAATCCCCTTGTGGAGGCTTCCATTTGGGGATGGACATTTTATGGTTACACAACACGGTCACATTGCTATAATGTTTTTATATGGACTACAAACTGAAGGATTTATGAATAAATGGTTGTGAAACAAATCATCTGAGTTTCCATTATTTCTTATGGGGAAATTTGCTTTGATATACAAGTGCTTTGGATTACAAGCATGTTTCTGCAACGAATTATGCTCGCAATCCAAGGTTTTACTGTACTCTTTTTTAAGCTTTTTTTTTATACATTTTTGCGCAATTGGCATGTATTCTTCTGCATGCATCTTGCTTGCCATGTTTGGGGTTCCATTAATGATGGATGGTTCTGCAAACACAATGCATGTTTTTACATGGCTACATTATTGTGGATGGGGCCTTGACTGGAAAAGGACACGCCCATCAAGATCAACCTAAAAACGACCACTGTGCATCCTCAGAAATCTATCCAAAGTTAATGCACATTTAGTCTGAAAGTACAACAAGCAGGACTTTTTTCAAGACAATATAAAAATCACTGGTGTGAATAAAGCCTTGTAAAGCATGGTGCAATTTGCACCAACAGGACAAAAAATACATACGGAACCCTAAAAACAATCAGATAACTTAACTCTATCTTGCACATGTAGCGCTACCCCCAGTTAAGAGAGCCGCTGATATTGATTTGGGCCCTGCAGTGCACCGCTGTCAACCCCCGGCAATCGGCTCTAACCTCCCGTGGCACAGCTGGTGATAGAGAGATAGGACCGCGTGATCGCAACTGTTGGTGACGCAGTCCTATAACAAACATACACAGAATATACTTTAAAACTCCTATTAAAGTAAGCGGAACTGACACCAAATGTACTTTACCCAGATATTTTACTGAGGCTAATGGGCAAGTAATAAACAACAGTATAACAAGTTGCAGATCCCTGCAATAAACAGTAATAAAGATAAACAGAGTAATCAGAATAATAAAGTATTGCTATGCAACTCTAGCGCTGCCCTTTTACAGCTACTTCCCCTCATGGGTAGACTAACACCCAGCAATGTCTACCTATGCAGTCAGGCCTGACTGATCTAAATGGAAGTTCAGTGAAACAATATTCGCTAGCAATCTCTCGGTGGTGCACTTGAAGAACAACTTTGTAATCCCAACGAATAGTAAAGATAAAGTATCTGTCTTTAAACAGCTCTCACCACCTGGACAAGTCCAAGTCCGTTTCCTCCATCGATTCGTCTAGGAACAGGAATCCACCGACATCCAAGTCTTCAATCCTTCTGGTGTACTGCAGCAAGGAGGATTAGATGTCTCTAAGGCTCTGCTAGGCTGGCAGAGGGCTCTTTGGAAAGGAGCACACGGCCCGGGCTTCAGGCCTTGTGCACACAGCAGTTCAGCACAGACATCCTCTTGCTAGGAGAGGGGGGTCCAAAGAGAGCGACCAAAACTCCGCCTCCCCTTTATAAAGTCTGCCCCAGCAGTCTCTGTTCTGGAGCAATGCACCCTGGGTGCTGCAAGATGTACTGGGAGATGTAGTCTCTTTCTCTCCTCTGCTTTCACTTCCAGTAATGTCTCTTTACTTCCTCCCGACTCACCTCTCACCTGGAACTTCTTATCTCTCTGCATTAAAGGGGAACACCCCGCTACACACTCCCCCCACTTGAACTCTTTGGTCCCCAAAGATAAACTTCAACAAATACTGTTTACCATTTTGGACAATGTCGAGCATGATGTTGGCATAGGGAATTCCCACCAAAACTTTGGGATGGAACTCTTTTGCCCACAGGTCACACTACCATGAGTGGCCTGCCTAACTGTGCCAGAGAGTGAGCTGGGGTTGCCCTCCACCAAATGGACGGTGGAAGGATCAGGTTGTTCAACACTTCACCTAGCCGTTACAACAGAGTCCTCTGAGCTCGTCCCCATTTGGGGGTAAGTTAGTTTCTTGGGAGGCCTGATGACTCTGCGAGCCCTCTGCTCTCTTGGTGCTTCTGACTCTGGCACCACAGGCTCTTCTTCAGGAGTAAGTTCAGGTAACATTGCTGGTTCTGGAACCTCTGATTCAGAAGTCGACTGACGTATGGAATCTCTAGAGTCCTCCTCTGCGCAAGTGTCAGGAACATCTTCCCAGTAATCAGCTGAGGGACTGAAGGGTATGAATTCAGTAGCCTCCGGATTCAGCGTTGCATCTGGGGTATCCCCTCCATTTGGGAGATCTATGGCGGACGTTCCCAGAGTCGAGGGAGGCCACAGCCAGTCCAGTTCTCCACCTTCTTCTGTACTCAATTGGGAGGCCTCCCCATCCTTGGCTCGAGAGGTCTGGGACCGAGTGTTCGGCCTAGGAATATCCAGGATAGAGGCCGGTTCAGGGGAGTCTCTCACGGGAGGTATTCTGACTGCCTCAGCAAGTGGGAGCAGGTGGTTCCGATGCCACGTCTTCAGTGGACCCACCTTTCCTTCTGGCTTTAGTTTGTAGACAGGCAAACCGGGCAACTTCCTACAGACAACATAGGGCTCAGATCTCCACCTGTCGGCAAGCTTGTGTTTTCCAGGGACCCCCAGATTGCGTAGCAGTACTCGGTCCCCGGGCTGCAGATCTTGCACTCGAACCTTCAGATCAAAATTTCTCTTGTTGCGGGCCCCCCTTTGATCCGAAGCCGCCTGGGATTGTTCATAGGCCACCTGCAAGCTACGTCTAAGTCTGTCCACGTATCCCTTGTGGGATGTAGCTGAGGTATTGTCTATAGAAGTGCCAAAGGCCAGGTCCACAGGTAGCCGGTGGCGTCACTTGTGGTACAGTTATAGGCATGTACTAGGGCTGATATGTGCTGACTCCAGTGTTGCTTCTTCTCTGTTTCTAAGGTTCCCAACATGTTGAGCAGGGTCCGGTTAAATCTCTCCGGCTGAGCATCTCCTTGTGGGTGGTAAGGCGTGGTTCTGGTCTTCTTTATTCCTAATGAATCCAAAAGTCTTCGGATCAACCGACTCTCAAAGTCCCTTCCTTGATCTGAGTGGAGTCTCTGTGGTAGTCCGTAATGGACAAAATACTTCTCCATAAGTATCTTGGCCACGGTGGATGCCTTCTGGTCTTTGGTTGGGAAAGCTTGAGCATAGCGGGTGAAATGGTCGGTTATTACCAGAACATTCCCCAATCCACTCAGGTCGGGTTCGAGGCAGAGAAAGTCAATGCATACCAGATCCATTGGGCCTTGACTCTGTAAGTGGCCCATTGGGGCAGCTTGATGGGGTAGGGTCTTTCTCTGAATGCATCGTGCACAGGAATGGCAATACTCCTCTACTTCTGCCCTCATGCAGGGCCAATAGAACCGATTTCTGACAAGCTGGAAGGTCCTTTCTGCCCCTGGTGACCATGATGGTCATGCAGGGCAATTAGTACAGTCTCTCGGTGCTTCTCTGGAAGAAATAACTGCCACTTATCTTCTGAGTCATCAGAGGGGCCCCTTCGGTAGACCACTCCCTGATGAACCTGTAGCCTTTCCAATTCCTTCCTCAACAGGCGAGCCTCCTTTGAGGGGTGATGTAGGAATTTGTTGGGATCCTGATTCTCCAGGGCTTCGAGGACCAATCTCCCCATGGGGTCTTCCAATTGGTCACACCTCAACTCCTTCTTGGACAGTCTCGGTAGGTTGTCTTCCTCCAGTTGAGTTACCCCACAATAGTGTTTGGGGACTCCTACCATGGTAACCCCTATTTCTTCTGCTCTGGAGCCTCCTCTGGCTTGGAATTCAGCCCCTTGACAAAGGGCCCGCACCCCGTCCGGTGCCACTTGGGTCCAATCTTCCCAGTCATTTGTCGTGGCATGAGACCTCCGGGACAGGGCATCTGCATCCCTATTTCCGGCTCCTGGTCTGTACTTCAGACTGAAGTTGAATCCAGACAATGCGGCCAACCACCTGTGTCCGGTGGCATCTAGTTTCGCGGTGGTGAAGAGGTAGGTCAGGGGGTTGTTGTCTGTCTTCACAGTAAACTCTGCCCCATACAAGTAGTCTTTTAGCTTGTCTACTACCGCCCATTTGAGGGCCAGGAATTCCAGCTTATGAGTGGGGTAATTCTTTTCTGAGGGGGTCAGGCTCCTGCTCACATAGGCCACTGGTCGCAGTTGTCCTTCATGTTCTTGGTAGAGTACACCACCTAGACCCTCATGGCTGGCATCCACATGTAATTCATAAGGTCTGGTAGGGTCGGCGTAGGCCAGAACTGGGGCAGTGGTTAAGCTCCTCTTCAGAGCATGAAAGGCCTCTTCACACCTTGGGTTCCACTGATCTTGAACTGACTCACCAGGCCTCCTGGGCCCTGAGTCATCCTCTTCCCCTTCTGCCTTTAGCAATTCATTCAACGGGCGGGCAATCCGAGCAAACCCCTCCACAAACCTCCTATAATAGGAGCAGAACCCCAGGAAGGATCTGAGCTCTGTTACTGTGGTGGGTCGTGGCCAGGAAGTGACTGCTTCCAACTTCTCAGGATCTGTGGCCACCCCTTCTTCAGACACTATGTGCCCCAGATAGTTCACAGAAGACTGGTAGAACCGACACTTCTCGGGGGAAAGCTTAAGTCCCTCTTCGCTGAGTCTTCTCAATACTTTCTCCAACCTGGCTTCATGTTCTTCCAAGGTTCTTCCAAAGACAATGACATCGTCCAAGTACACAAGGACTTCTATAAGATTCATGTCTCCAACAGTCTTCTGCATAAGGCGTTGAAAGGTAGCAGGAGCTCCAGACAGACCCTGAGGCATCCTATTGAATTCGAAGAATCCCACCGGGGTTATGAAGGCTGTCTTCTCCCTGTCTTCTGGGTGCATAGGGATTTGATAGTACCCACTCTTGAGGTCCATCACACTGAACCATTTGGCTCCAGACAAACTTTGTAGGGCATCTTCTATCCTTGGCGTGGTGTATTGGTCAGGGATGGTTCTCCTGTTGAGAGTCCTGTAATCGATACAAAGCCTCAACGACCCATTCTTCTTTCTGACCACCACGATTGGGGAGGCATAGGGACTTCTAGACTCCCGGATCACACCAGTCTTCTTTAGTTCTACAAGTTGTTCCCTCAGATCCTCCAGATCTGCCAGGGGGACCCGCCTGACCCTCTCTCGGAAAAGCTTATCTTCTTGGAGGCGGATCCGATGGGTGGCACTTCTTGCACACCCCACATCGAATTCATCTTCGGAAAAGATCTTCTCCCACCTGGTCAGCTGGGCCTTGGCTCTTTCTTTCCAAGCCCTGGGTAGGTTCGGGTTTTCCACGGACAGTTTCTCCCAAACATCTCCTCCGTCACCCGTCCCCTTGACTTCGGACCAAGTGACCGGGGCAGCAGGGCTCACCTGACCAAGCAACACTCTGGCAGGGATCTCCATGGGTCCTCCCGTAGTGTTCCTAACACTCACCGGAACTCTGCCATGGGCCTTCTTCAGGGCCTTGAACGGAATCACTTCTGGTATCACTTCCAGGCCTGAGGACTCTTCCCTTGGGTCTGATTCCAGCATGACAAAGGGGCCAGGTTGTTCCCACGAAAGCTTCACAGTGGCCCTAAGACAGGTTACTTCTCCGGGCTGTAGCACTACTCCTTCTCTGCCAAGTCTCCACACCTTCCCTATCCCCTCTCCCGGGGTCTTCTGCTCTAAGACCAGTCGTTGGTAGGCCGTCTTTAGCATGGGATGGATTTTGGTGGCTGAATGGTTTCTCTCTTTCACTAGAGGGGTCAGGAGTCTCCTGACTAGATCCGTGTTTGTCCCAATGATCAGGGAAATCTTGCTGGCTCCAGGTGGCCGGGGACACACAACTGCCAGGGTGTCAAACACTTCAGCCTTCCCAGCCACGGATGGGTCGAAAGTCATCTTTATGGGCAGGTACCCATCATAAGGGAAACTCTGGGTTCCAAGTCCCCATATCTCCAGCTCTTCTATCTTCTGGATAGGCAGATGACTCAAGTGCCTATCATAGAAGTCCCGGTATAGTAAAGTCACCTGTGCTCCGGTGTCCAAAAGAGCTTTAGTATAGACTCCTTCCACTTGAATGGGCACAGTAGGAGACGGGCCCACCAGTTCCTTTGGGTATGGCCGGACTGGGGTCACCTCTTTTTTTTGGCTTTCGACCCTTGCTCTGCTCCTTTTGGACTTTAATTTTTCCTGAGCCTGGCATGCATTGACTTTCTCCCTCTCAATGGGGGCACAAACCCGCTGAGGGATGTTATTGTTCCTTTTAGGTGGATGTTCCTTCTTTGGGGTGCTGTACTTCCACTGAGGGGTCTTGCCCCCTCCCTCTGGGGTACATCTTGGTGGGGGTGTACTATACCTCCTCCTAGGAGTTTTGTCTCCTCCATTCTTGGCCTTTTTTTTAGTTTGGAGCGCACTGAAGATGATGGGCACCCAGTTGACTCCTTCACCGGGGCCCTTTGGAGTTTCCCGCCGGCTTGCAATTATCTGTTCTCTTCTTCTTTGGGCTGGAGCATACGTTAGCAAAGTGGCCACTCCCTCCACAGTTATAGCAAATCACCTCTTCTCGGTCCTGTAGGGAGGCCGGTGCTGAGGTGTTCGGGAACAACTCCTTTCTTGGGCTTGGTTTCTCTCGTCTTCTCTGATCTTTCTCCATCAAAGAGGTCAGCATCTCCAACACTTGGGCCATTTGCGATTTCAGAGTGTCAACCTCCGCATCTCTTTCTGGGCTCTTGACCGAATGGACCAACACTGGTACAGGTGTGACATTCGCCTTGGCCACCTGCTGATCTTCCTGCAGCGCCTCTTCGTCCCTAATAATTTTTATTAGATCAGAGTAGGTTAGTGACATTCCTCCTCCTGAGGTTTTCAGGTGCAGCCAGACCGGGTCTGAGCGCCGCGCTCCCCTCATGATCTGCTTCATGCATGCTTCATCTGCATCTTTGGGCAGCATTCCCTTCTTCAGTACAATCTTGCATAACTGCCTGTTCAGCCTTCTAACATATTCTGACAGTTTCTCATTCGGCTGCTGGAAAGTGTGTTCAATTTGATAAATCATCTCTGACACCTTCTCCAGCTGACCAAACTCTTCCTGCAGCATGGCCAGGCAATCTTGAGCTGTACAGTTTTCATTTCCAAACCGGAAGCTCTTCACCGCTTCTGCCGCGGCACCTTTCAGACTTTCTAAGACTCGCTGTCTCTTCTGTGCCTCAGGCACCTCCCATGCTTCTACTGCCTGCAATGCCTGTTCCACCCAAGTGTCAAAATCTTCCTCCCCCGCAGGGACGGGGAGCTTCCCTGAGAAGGTGCTAAGCTTCCGGTAACCGGCCTCCACATGCACCGTACTGCTTTTCTGGCACTTAATTACAAGGTCTCCTAGAGCATTCAACAATTCAGGCCCTATAGCGGCCAGCGGTGATCCCGGGCTTAATAGTTCCTTAAGCTTTTCTGCTTTAGGGGATAGTGGTGGAGGTAATTGTGGGAGTGATGGCTTTGGTGTCTGAAACCATTCTTCCTTCACTGGCAGCGTATGTATCAAGTGATAGATCTGATTATCTATGGCTTGTATACTCTGACTTTTAAAATGCTCTGGGATTTCGTTTTTCCATTCTACCAGTGCGTATGTAAACGAGATCACTGGATCTGGCCTAAAATCCATCACCCATGCTTTGTGGCTCGGAGACAGTAACAATACGAGCTGTTTTATCTCCTCTTCCTTCCATCTTTCCCCCGGGAGTACAATGACTACCGCCACGGTTGGATCGGCGCCAATCGCTGCGCACCACTGTGACATTGCCAGCGGGTCCATGCTGGTACTTCTGACCGGCTTGATTGCAGCGTGCAACGTACAAGGATCCCAGACTCGAGCCCCCCACGTGTAGCGCTACCCCCAGTTAAGAGAGCCGCTGATATTGATTTGGGCCCTGCAGTGCACCGCTGTCAACCCCCGGCAATCGGCTCTAACCTCCCGTGGCACAGCTGGTGATAGAGAGATAGGACCGCGTGATCGCAACTGTTGGTGACGCAGTCCTATAACAAACATACACAGAATATACTTTAAAACTCCTATTAAAGTAAGCGGAACTGACACCAAATGTACTTTACCCAGATATTTTACTGAGGCTAATGGGCAAGTAATAAACAACAGTATAACAAGTTGCAGATCCCTGCAATAAACAGTAATAAAGATAAACAGAGTAATCAGAATAATAAAGTATTGCTATGCAACTCTAGCGCTGCCCTTTTACAGCTACTTCCCCTCATGGGTAGACTAACACCCAGCAATGTCTACCTATGCAGTCAGGCCTGACTGAACTAAATGGAAGTTCAGTGAAACAATATTCGCTAGCAATCTCTCGGTGGTGCACTTGAAGAACAACTTTGTAATCCCAACGAATAGTAAAGATAAAGTATCTGTCTTTAAACAGCTCTCACCACCTGGACAAGTCCAAGTCCATTTCCTCCATCGATTCGTCTAGGAACAGGAATCCACCGACATCCAAGTCTTCAATCCTTCTGGTGTACTGCAGCAAGGAGGGTTAGATGTCTCTAAGGCTCTGCTAGGCTGGCAGAGGGCTCTTTGGAAAGGAGCACACGGCCCGGGCTTCAGGCCTTGTGCACACAGCAGTTCAGCACAGACATCCTCTTGCTAGGAGAGGGGGGTCCAAAGAGAGCGACCAAAACTCCGCCTCCCCTTTATAAAGTCTGCCCCAGCAGTCTCTGTTCTGGAGCAATGCACCCTGGGTGCTGCAAGATGTACTGGGAGATGTAGTCTCTTTCTCTCCTCTGCTTTCACTTCCAGTAATGTCTCTTTACTTCCTCCCGACTCACCTCTCACCTGGAACTTCTTATCTCTCTGCATTAAAGGGGAACACCCCGCTACACACATCAAGCCAAAAACACTACAGTGAAACCTTGGATTACAAGCATAATCCGATCCAGGAGAATGCTCGCAATCCAAAGCACTCGCATATCAAAGCGAGTTTCCCCATAGAAGTCAATGGAAACGAAAATAATTTGTTCCGCATTGACTTCAATGGCATGCAATGCCGCAATTGGCAAGAGGTAGGGGGCTCCGAAGAGCTTTGGAAATGCTTGGGGACAGCTCGGCTGACCTCGGAAACCGTCGGAAAGGCTCGGAAACACCCGGGAACGGAGTATTTCCAAGTATTTCTGAGTGACTACGAGTATTTCCGAACGGCTCCAAATCGTTCTGAACAGTGTCACACCTCTGGCCAAATGCGAAATGCGGTACTGCACACCCCATTAGCTTGAATTCTGCTCGTTTTGCAAGACAACACTCGCAAACCAAGTCAGAATTAAAAAAAAAAGTTACTCATCTTTCAAAATGCTCGTTAACCGCGTTACTCGTAAACCAAGGTTCCACTGTATTTGATTTTTTTTTATTATTCAAAGCAAACTCACACATCCATCCATGACTCTTAGGCCCCTTTCACACTGGGGTGTTTTTCATGCGGTTTAGCGCTAATATTAGCGCTATTATACCGCATGAAAAAATCATGCCCTTTAGCCTTCAATGTGAAAGCCCGAAGGCTTTCACACTGAAGCGGTGCGCTAGCAGGACCGCTCCAAAAGTCCTGCTTGCCGCTTCTTTACAGCGGTAAAGGAGCGGTGTGTTCACCGCTCCTTTACCGCGGTCTCCCATTGAAATCAATGGGACAGCGCGGTAATACCGCCCGCAAACCGCGGCAATAGCCGCGGTTTGCGGGCGGTATTAACCCTTTTTAAATTCACCCCCCTAGCGACCGCATACCGCGGTAAGAACGACGGTATAGCAGCGCTAAAAATCGCGCTGCTATACCGCCACCGCTCCTGCCCGCCCCAGTGTGAAAGGGGCCTTATGCTTCATCTTGCTGAAAAATAACCCCTTACCACTGCATTACTTAAAGGGGGATTCCACCCGCAATTTATTTTTATTTTTTTAAAGTCAGCAGCTACAAACACTGTAGCTGCTGACTTTTAACCACTTAAGCCCCGGACCAATATGCAGCATAAAGACCAGGCCCCTTTTTGCGATTCGGCACTGCGTCGCTTTAACTGACAATTGCGCGGCCGTGCGACGTGGCTCCCAAACAAAATTGACGTCCTTTTTTTCCCACAAATAGAGTTTTCTTTTGGTGGTATTTGATCACCTCTGATAAACGGGCAGCCCCAGACCATGACACTCCCACCACCATGCTTGACTGTAGGCAAGACACACTTGTCTTTGTACTCCTCATCTGGTTGCCGCCACACACATCAGACCACAGGACATGGTAACAGTAATCTATGTCCTTAGTCTACTTTTGTGAGATACTGTATATATATATATATATATATATATATATATATATATATATATATACACAGTGGGTACGGAAAGTATTCAGACCCCCTTAAATTTTTTACTCTTTGTTATATTGCAGCCATTTGCTAAAATCATTTAAGTTCATTTTTTTCCTCATTAATTTACACACAGCACCCCATATTGACAGAAAAACACAGAATTGTTGAAATTTTTGCAGATTTAAATAAAAAAGAAAAACTGAAATATCACTTGGTCCTAAGTATTCAGACCCTTTGCTGTGACACTCATATATTTACCTCAAGTGCTGTCCATTTCTTCTGATCATCCTTGAGATGGTTCTACACCTTCATTTGAGTCCAGCTGTGTTTGATTATACTGATTGGACTTGATTAGGAAAGCCACACACCTGTCTATATAAGACCTTACAGCTCACAGTGCATATCAGAGCAAATGAGAATCATGAGGTCAAAGGAACTGCCTGAAGAGCTCAGAGACCGAATTGTGGCAAGGCACAGATCTGGCCAAGGTTACAAAAAAAATTCTGCTGCACTTAAGGTTCCTAAGATCACAGTGGCCTCCATAATCCTTAAATGGAAGATGTTTGGAACAACCAGAACCCTTCCTAGAGCTGGCCGTCCGGCCAAACTGAGCTATCGAGGGAGAAGAGCCTTGGTGAGAGAGGTAAAGAAGAACCCAAAGATCACTGTGGCTGAGCTCCAGAGATGCAGTCGGGAGATAGGAGAAAGTTGTAGAAACCATCACTGCAGTCCTCCACCAGTCGGGGCTTTATGGCAGAGTGGCCTGACGGAAGCCTCTCCTCAGTACAAGACACATGAAAGCCTGCATGGAGTTTGCTAAAAAAACACCGGAAGGACTCCAAGATGGTGAGAAATAAGATTCTCTGGTCTGATGAGACCAAGATAGAACTTTTTGGCCTTAATTCTAAGCGGTATGTGTGGAGAAAACCAGGCACTGCTCATCACCTGTCCAATACAGTCCCATCAGTGAAGCATGGTGGTGGCAGCATCATGCTGTGGGGGTGTTTTTTTATAGCTGCAGGGACAGGACGACTGGTTGCAATAGAGGGACAGATGAATGCGGCCAAGTACAGGGATATCCTGGACGAAAGCCTTCTCCAGAGTGCTCAGGACCTCAGACTGGGCCGAAGGTTTACCTTCCAACAAGACAATGACCCTAAGCACACAGCTAAAATAATGAAGGAGGGGCTTCACAACAATTCAGTGACTGTTCTTGAATGGCCCAGCCAGAGCCCTGACTTAAACTCAATTGAGCATCTCTGGAGAGACCTAGAAATGTCTGTCCACCAACATTTACCATCCAACCTGACAGAACTGGAGAGGATCTACAAGGAGGAATGGCAGAGGATCCCCAAAGCCAGGTGTGAAAAACTTGTTGCATCTTTCCCCAAAAAACTCATGGCTGTGTAGCGACCTCACCCCTCTCACCCCTTCTCATTCACGGCTTGTTTGTCTCGTCTAGGGGTTAGTACTGGGGGGAGGGATGAGATACACCACGGCCCATGTCCTCCAGAAACTCGTATTTATTCTTCTCAACAAATAGTCATTCGGTACAGACAGGTTGGGACCCAACGAACAGTTCAGTATTTGTAGGGAGTAGGTCGAGGCACAATCCTTTTTGAGATAGAGCTAACCACTGTGGTGTCACCAATGGCGAATAGTCACTGCCACTGACTATATTGAACAGAACATGGATTACCTTCGCTAACGTAGCCCCTATCAGGGGAAAGACATCCGTCCAAGACAGTTACCGGAGGCCACTCCATCACCAGCAATGTTGCGCTGGACTCTCTGGAGAAGTTCCGCTCACCGGCCTCCTCGTCTCAGACACAGGCACCCAAGGAGTTAGGGCCCCCTCGGATTCCTCCACCCTCGCGGAACTCAGTCGAAGGTACTGAGCCCCAGGCTTCCGCCATAGTACCTCACCCCAGGCTAAAGGTGCCTGAGATGGACTCCATCTCCCGCTCCGGCCAGGTCGAGGGCACCTGGGCCCGGAACTCTGGAACGGCAGCACCCAGGCTGAAGGTGCCTGGGTGCGGCCGCGTCCTCCGAGTCCGAACTCTGAACACCAAGGTCAGGGCGTCCGCCCCTTTTATCTCCTCTCCCTTTGCGTCACAGCAGGTTCCCCACCCCACTGTACCAGCGCCAGGAAAGGACAAAAAGGGATGCAGTCTTGCGGTGAGTGTTTAGCTACAGCCCAGGGTGTCAGCGCCACCTGCAGACCGCAGGGAACCTCACACCACCAGAGTCCTCCAAGAACCACAAAAGGGTCTCAGATTCCCTAACAATCAATGCATCTGGATTACACTACCACCCAGATGCCTCCCCTAAATTCACATACCCGCTACAGCTGTATTAGATCAAAAGGGTGCTTCTACTAAATACTGAGCAAAGGGTCTGAATACTTAGGACCATGTGATATTTCAGTTTTTCTTTTTTGTGTTTTTCTGTCAATATGGGGTGCTGTGTGTACATTAATGAGGAAAAAAAATTACTTAAATGATTTTAGCAAATGGCTGCAATATATCAAAGAGTGAAAAATTTAAGGGGGTCTGAATACTTTCCGTACCCACTGTATATGCCCAATGAACCAGTGCATACAGGTCAGCTTGTAAGGTAAAGTCATCTTGCAAGGATCATATTTAAGAAGTATGACTGTATTTTGGATTTTATCCTTTGATATTTTAAATAAAGACGCCTTAACAGAGTGCGGTAGTCCAGGATGTTTTCCTTTCTTCATGGATCTGTGCAAAGCCAGCATCTGTTGGTGAAGCAGGGCGGGAGCAATTAACGGGATTAGAGGTTTGACGAGCGGTACATTTTCTTCCACAGTTCCTCTTAAATATGAGATCTGGGGTCAAAAAGACCTCAGATCTCATATTTAGACTAAAATGTAATAAAAAAATTATAATAATTTTGACGGGTGGGGGCCATCTATCCATACCAAGCAACGAGAAGGACCCGATCGCCTCCGCCGCTACCGACGGCCTTGGTAAGCGGTGGAGGGCGCGGGAGAGTGGCGGGAGGGGGGCCTCTCCTGCCGCCAATAACAGTGATCTCGCGGCGAAATTGCCGCAGAGGCCGCCATTATTGTTAGACATGTGCATTCGTTTTCGTCCGATTGCATTTTTGTCCGAATTTTGTGGATTTTCACATTAGTTTTAACAAACGATAACGAACGCACAGAATCCGAAATCCGAAAGATCCGACATAAAAAATGCTTTTTTTTCGTTTCGTTGCGAAAAAAGTTCGATATAGATAGATAGAAGATTCGACATGACGGTGACAATAGCGATCTGTGTCTATCGAACCTGCGGTCGAATGTGCCTAACCTAACTCTATTAGTCCGAGATTATTCGACATAGAGAGGAAAGATTCGACATTATAAAGACATGAAGATTCGACGAAGCAGTCGCCGTAAGGGAACATTTATGGTCAAATTCTCCGCCCATAGGCTATAGAATAATTCTAATGTTGGTTGACTAGTAATAATAATTAATAAATATAATTATTACTAGTCATACAACATTAAAATTCTACTATAGCTTGTGGGCGGAGCATTCGGCCAGAAATGTACGATTGCGGCGTCGTACAGTTTAGCTGCTTCCTCAAATCTTCTTAGAACATTCAACAGAATTAAGGTCGAATCTGTCAATTGAAGGCTGATGGTGTCTGTCGAATGTTCTAAGAAGATTCGACGGAGCAGCTAAACTGTACGACGCCGCAATTGTACATTTGTAGTCAAATGATCCGCCCACAAGCTATAGTAAAATTCTAATGTTGGTTGACTAGTAATAATAATTAATAAATATAATTATTACTAGTCAGTCATACAACATTAGAATTCTACCATAGCTTGTGGGTGGAGCATTCGACCGGAAATGTACGATTGCGGCGTCGTACAGTTTAGCTGCTCTGTCGGATCTTGTTAGAACATTCAACGGACACCATAAGCCTTCAATTGACAGATTCGACCTTAATTCATTCGGATTTTCAGATGAATGCATTTTTTAACGATACAAATAAAATAAAAACAAATTTCGGGAGTAACTAAATAAATTTACCGTATTTATTGGCGTATAACACGCACAGGCGTATAACACACACCTACATTTTAAGAGGGAAGCTTCAGGAAAAAAACTTTTTTAACTAAACAACTTTGAATTAAAATAAGGGTCAGTGCCCATCTGCAGCCTGATCAATGTGGCCTGATCAATGCCCATCTCATCATGCAGCCTTATCAATGCCCCTTTTTAGCCTCAATGCAACCTCACCATCAATGCAGCCTGTGGGACTGTGTGTGTGACGTGAGAGCCGAACAGGAGATGGCGGCTCGTGAATTCTGTCTGTGTTTGTCCCCCTCCTAACCTTCCAATGTACATTATCGGCCTATAACACGCACCCGCGATTTGCCCCCTATTTTCAGGGGAAAAAAGTGCGTGTTATACGCCGATAAATACGGTATTTTTCGGACGAAAACGAAATTCCGAAACAAAATATTTCAGTCTGCACATGTCTAATTATCGTAAACCAGACCGCCGCCTGAAGAGATGAATACCTGGGTTATGGCAGCAGCTTCTGCCATAACCGAGATATCCCTCTTCAAATTGCCGACGTATATAGTCGTGCTGCGGTCCGGCAGTGGTTAATGATGTCCCTTTGAACTAAGAATTGTGATTGTATAACGAAATGTATTGTTTTTAAGCCGGTAATGGATGAATTTGTACTTATTTCAATAAAATTTGTTTTGAGATAAAAAAAATGATGTCCCCTATGGAAATATATGACCACAGTGTATAATTTTGCTCCTTATAGTCACTATTAGCCAGTCTGGTGCTGTAGAGGTTAGCTACACTGAAATGTTACACTGGGAATGGAAACACTTGAAAGCTGCCAACACACCAGTAGGCAGTACGTTAAAACCCCCATATACAGAAAAGTTCTAATTATTCAAGTTGTATATAAGGGAATGAGTGAATATTAACTGTGCGTGAGGTTAGAATAGCAAACTTGTCTACTTTTCTCCTAATATTAATGTCTACATTGCAAGGAAAAGCCTTACAACGTCTAAAAAGATTATTTAATAGCTCAGCGTGTCCTAAAATAGCTTACACCGATTCTTCTCAGTCCTATGTATTGGCTACATACAATACTGGCCTAATGTAAAGTGCATCAAACTTGAGTGACAGGGTATTTAAAGGGAACCTGAGAAACATGGTAGCTCCAATGATAATGGATATTACATGTACATTAAATAGGAACAAAACAGGAACATATTGATAAAAAATACGCCTTATAAACACTATAAAATACTATCATCAGCACCAACAAATAGCAATGTACCGGTATCCTTTTTTTTTATTTTTTTTATGCAGTTTCAGGAGACGTATTACATTGCCCATTCCAGCAACCGTGTTGTACATACAGGTTTTGGTGAAAAATACACACATATTTAATATAAATAAGCAGCATTACATATTACCTAGCACAAATGATTCTAGTCTGTATCTACAGCACCTTGAAAAAGTATTCATACCCCTTGAAATTTTCCGCATTTTTGTCATGTTACAACCAAAATCGTAAATGTATTTTATTGGGATTTTATGTGATAGACCAACACAAAGTGGCACATAATTGAGAAGTGGAAGGAAAATTATAAATGTTTTTCAATTTGTTTTTTAATTAAATATCTGAAAAGTGTGGCGTGCATTTGTATTCAGCCCCCTTTACTCTGATACCCCTAACTAAACTCTAGAGGAACCAATTGCCTTCAAAAGTCACCAAGTTAGTAAATAGAGTCCACCTGTGTGTAATTTAATCTCAGTATAAATACAGCTGTTCTGAGAAGCCCTCAGAGGTTTGTTAGAGAACCTTTGTGAGAAACCAGCATCAGTAAGGCCAAGGAACACACCAGACAGGTCGGGGATAAAGTTGAGGAGAAATTTAAAGCAGGGTTAGGTTATAAAAAATATCCCAAGCTTTGAACATCTCACAGAGCACTGTTCAATCCATCATCTGAAAATGGAAAGAGTATGGCACAACTGCAAACCTACCAAGACATGGCCGTCCACCTAAACTGACAGGCCGGGCAAGGAGAGCATTAATCAGAGAAGAAGCCAAGAGGCCCATTGTAACTCTGGAGGAGCTGCAGAGATCCACAGCTCAGGTGGGAGAATCTGTCAACTATTAGTCGTGCACTCCACAAATCTGACCTTTATGGAGGAGTGGCAAGAAGAAAGCCATTGTTGAAAAAAAGCCATAAGAAGTCCCATTTGCAGTTTGCGAGAAGCCATGTGGGGGACACAGCAACCATGTGGAAGAAGGTGCTCTGGTCAGATGAGACCAAAAATGAACTTTTTGGCCTAAAAGCAAATGCTATGTGTGGCAGAAAACTAACACTGCACATCGCCCTGAACACATCATCCCAACCGTGAAACATGGTGGTGGCAGCATCATGTTGTGGGAATGCTTTTCTTAAGCAGGGACAGGGAAGCTGGTCAGAGTTAATGAGAAGATGGATGGAGCCAAATACAGGGCAATTTTAGAAGAAAACCTGTCAGAGTCTTCAAAAGACTTGAGACTGGGTTCACATTCCAGCAGGACAACAACTCTAAACATACAGCCAGAGCTACAATGGAATGGTTTAGATCAGGGGTAGATCAGGGGTAGATCAGTGGTAGGCAACCCCTGGCACTGGTGCCACAAGCGACACTCAAAGCCTCTTTTGCCGGCACTCGACTCCCTGCCCATCAGCAGAGCAGCGCAGGGAAGTGTCAGTAAGACACTAATGCATTCCAATTTCAGAGTTCCCCACGCCGTACCTGCACTGAGGGGGAGGCACTGTGCCCCCACACATTGTAAAAGATGGGAAACATTGTTTGGTTCTCTAACTATGCTGTAGCTGCGATCGTTATATTGGTGGGACAGATGAGCAGGGGGAACAGAGGTGGGACAGATGTGCAGGAGGTACAGTGGTGGGGCAGATGAGAAAGGGGGTTACAGTGGTGGGGCAGATGAGCAGATAAGTTCAGGGTTAGGACAGATGAGAAGATGGTTCAGTGGTGAGACAGAAGAGCATGGGGATATGGCGGTGGAGCAGATGTGCGGGGAGGTACAGTGGTGGGGCAGATGAGAAAGGGGCAACATTGGTGGGGCAGATGAGAAGGGGGTTACAGTGGTGGGACAGAAGATCAGGGTAGTACAGAGGTGGGGCAGATGTGCAGGGGGTTACAGTGGTGGGACAGAAGAGCAGGGGGGTACAGTGGTGGGACAAATTTGCAGGGGGGACCGTGATCTGAAGTGTGGAGTTTGCAGGAATTGGGGCTGATCTGAGGCGTGAGAGTGAAGAATGTTAATTTCTCACTACTACTCAAGTAGTTTACAGCATTTAGTTTAAAAAAATCCTTTTCGTGATTGAGAATATGAAGTTGACATTTTTTTGTTATAAAATCGGCACGCTCAATTTCTTTAATAATATTTTTCGGCACACTGTGCTTAAAAGGTTGCCTACCCCTGGTTTAGATCAAAGCATATTCAAAGTTAGAATGGCCCAGTCAAAGTCCAGACCTAAATCCAATTGAGAATCTGTGGTAAGACTTTAAAATTGTTCTTCATAGACACTCTCCATCCAATCTGACAGAGCTTGAGCTATTTTGCAAAGAAGAATGGGCAAAAATGTCACTTTCTAGATGTGCAAAGCTGGTAGAGACATCCCCAGAAAGACTTGCAGCTGTAATTGCAGTGAAAGGGGGTTCTACAAAGTATTGACTCAGGGGGGCTTATTACCCATGATTTCATTAACCTTATTGAAACCTATTCCCTTATGAAAGGAGCTCTGTCAGTGTTCAACAAAGCAAGTAAGAGACTTTTGGCTGTATTCAGAATCTGGGGATTTACATGTAAGCAGGTGCCTCCAAAAAAATTTTTTTTTGGTATGTCTTTTCTGTTTTTTTATTATGTTTTGACTATATTGACTGTTGCACTGTTTGGTTAATGTTGCCCTGCTAAGTTGCTGGCTCCTGGAAGTAGAAAGTGCATCTAGCTCAGTGGTTCTCAACTCCAGTCCTCAGGGCCCACCAACAGGCCAGGTTTGCAAGATAACTGAAATGCATCACAGGTGATATAATTTGCTGCTCAGGGATTGCAGTATTCTAGTCTGCATCTCACCAAGGTAATACGTAAAATCTGGCCTGTTAGTGGGTCCTGAGGACAGGAGTTGAGAACCACTGATCTAGCTGGAGTTGGTCCAGGTCCCTCCTTGTATAGGAAAAGATCAGGAGCTTTGCTGAACATGTGATTGCTATTTTGCTTGATTTCATCCCTTGGCGGGAACCTTGTCAGGATTCCAGAACTAAGGGACTTATACAATTGCTCTGTGGACTATAATAGAAAAGGGGGCACAATAGAAGCCCACTTAATTGGGATTGTGGCCACCACATGCTTCAATGGTGTTTTGAGGGTTAAAACGCAATTTGATAGAATACAGTATAAGTATAAATGTATTTGAATTGATGTACTGTGTCTTTAAATTTGGGATCAACAGCCAGCCAATGGGATGCGACAGAAGGTACTGGAAGCCAGGAAGGCTTTATAAGGATTGGCTGGGCTGGGAATCTCCCTCTTTCCTGTCAGCAAGCACCAGTGAAGAACTGACAGAGACCTCAGGTATGGAGTCCCTCTTTAAAAAACTTTTGGAGAAGGCAGGCAGTGAGGGAGGTGAAGAATGGCTGAGGCGCTGCTTGTCAATAGGGGAGCTGGTGACAGACGGACAGCAGGAGCGGGACACTGAGGGCTCTGTGGCAGACAAGTCAGGGGAGCAGCTGGCCAGCCAGGAGAGAGGAGCAGAGGTCAGTGCTCAACATGTGAGAGCACGGAGGAGCCAGCCTCCGGAGCGGAGCGCCGCAGCTATGTCAGCTGTGTCAGCACAAGGGCGGAGGGAGGCGGCCGCCGAAGATGTCGGGGGAGGTGCCAGGAGCGGGCGCTGTACTCCCCAGCAGAAGAGGACATGTTCCCGGTCCCCAGGAAGAAGAGGAGGCAGGCGGACCAGGGCGGAACAGCCCGCAGCGAGTGGGGGGAGGGGGCGCCCGCCCCCCCCACGACTACCAAGACAGGAGGCTGAGAATACAAGTATGCCCGCAGCGGAGGAGCCACAAGCGCTGCATGACAGACAGGAGAATGCACAAGGTCTGCTGCTGGGAGAGGCGGTTCTGTCTGACGCTGCTCCACCTCCAGCAGTGGGTGAGTGTGCTCAAATACAGGCTTTAAATGTTCTGGTAGATTCTCTCTCTTCTTTAGTGAGAACATTGTCCCCTGTTGTTCCTCCTATTATTCCTCCTGTATCTACTTCTTCTGTTGCTGCTGCTTTGCTCAGCCCCTTACCCAGCAATGTTACTCCACCTTCTATAAGTATGTATCAGCCCACCCCTGTGGTGATGGTTCCAGGGGGTACATATGGGGATTGCAATGTGCCTTTGGCTAGGGGTAATGTGCCAGAGTCCTGCATGAAGGAAGCCATGCCTTGTGAGATGTCTCCCCTGGGGTACCATCTGAGCTTAGCAGTAAAGGAAAAAATATGGCGGGGGGATTTTATTGACATCCTATCCCTCTTGCCCTCTCAGAAAGATTTGATGGTTAAGCCAGATAAGGCTGACAAGCAGGAAGACGACAGGCGTAGGCCTGTACCTAGGTCATTCAATAACTGGCTGCAGGCGTTTTGCATCTTTGCTGGCGTCATGGCGGACAAGCATCCTGAACACAGCGGGGGTTTGTTCCAGCATGTTGATCACATTTTGGAGGCTTACAAATGTTTTGGGGGGCTCGGTTGGTTCTACTACGACGAGTCGTTTCGACAGAAGTTGGCAGTCCACCCCTCGTTACGCTGGGGTATGAAGGATGTTGGGCTATGGCTGAACTTGCTCGCCCCCCAGAGGCCGGTTGCTTCTAAACCAATGGCGGTTAACTCTTTGAGCGCGGGGTTCAGGAGAGGTTGCTGCTTTGCTTATAATGACAGCCAGTGCCGCTGGAATGCGGCATGTAAATATAGGCACGAGTGTGCCTATTGTGCGGGAGCTCACCCTGCAGCCAAGTGTTTTAAAAAAACAGCTAATACTGGGGCTAGTCAGAGTCCAAAGGATATTTTTCCAAAAAGCCTGCACGCCAGTGAGGCTGGAAAGCATGCGCCCGTGGCTGGACAGCTATCCAGACCAGGCGACAGCGCAATTTCTCATTAATGGTTTTGAATTGGGCTTTCCCCTCCCTGCGTTCACAGGGGTGGGATGTACAGTGGTGGGTAATTTAAAATCAGTCAATCAGTTTCCGCACATTGTCAGGGAGAAGGTTATGAAAGAGATTGCGGAAGGACGCATGGCGGGTCCTTTTGGGCACCCCCCTTTTGTTAATTTTCGTATATCACCTTTAGGGGTGGTGCCCAAGAGAGAGCAAGGTGCGTATCGAATTATACATCATTTGTCATTCCCTAAAGGTGATTCCCTCAACGACGAGATTGACGATGCGCTGTGCTCAGTCTCATATGCGTCATTCGAAGAAGCAATTGTCAAAATTCGGCAGTGTGGGTCGGGGGCGTTGCTGGCTAAGGCCGATATTAAGTCGGCCTTTCGGCTGTTGCCAATAGCTCCTGAGGCTTTTAATTCCCTGGGGTTTTATTTTGAGGGGTCCTATTTCTTTGACAGGTGTCTCCCCATGGGGTGTTCCGTATCATGTTCCTACTTTGAAGCCTTTTCCTCTTTCTTGCAGTGGGTTATTTGTTCGCAGTCAGGTTGTGATAAAGTATTACACTACCTGGACGATTTTTTGTTCATGGGACCACAAGGTTCGTCGTCGTCGCTTTGTAATGAGCTCCTGCAGGCCTTTCGGGATATGTCTAGTCATTTTGGTGTGCCCTTGGCGAAGGAAAAGACGTGTCTCCCCACGACGGATTTGGAATTCTTAGGCATTCACATCGATACCGGTCGGATGGAATTCCGGTTGCCCGAGGCAAAATTAGCAAAGTTAAAGTCCCTGTTGCGGGCGTTTTTGTTAAAAAAAAAAGTGTTGCTGAAGGATATGCAGTCTCTGCTGGGGGTCCTGGCGTTTGCATGCAGGATCATGCCCGTGGGTCGTATTTTTTCGCGTCGTCTTTATCTAGCAATAGCGGGTGTGAAGTCGTCACTCGCCCACATAAGGCTGACCTGTTCACTTAAGGCGGATATGTTGGTTTGGGCACGGTTTTTGGATGTGTACAACGGACGGTCTTTTTTCCAGAGTGACTTCATCTTTGCCCCAGATTTCAAACTATTCACGGATGCCGCAGGGTCAAAAGGCTTTGCGGCGATCTTGGGGAATAGCTGGTGCTGTGCAGCTTGGCCAGAATCGTGGGTGGTGCAGGAAGTCACTAGGAATATAGTTCTACTGGAACTGTTTCCTATTTTGGTGGCCATGGAACTGTGGGGGGCTCAATTTGCAAATAGGAGGATCATGGTCGAAACAGACAACAAAGGGGTTCTCTTTGCAATCAATTGCCTCTCATCGAAGTCGCTGTTGGTGGTTAAGGTACTGCGGCAAATTGTTTTTTTGTGTTTACAATTTAATGTCTGGTTGAAAGCCAAATATACACCTGGGGTCCAGAATAACCTTGCCGATGCGTTATCTCGGTTTCAGATGGACCGCTTTCGACATCTGCATCCGGAGGCGGACGTGGAAGGAATGTGTTGCCCGGAGTTTCTGTGGGATGTAATCTGGACATAGTGGCAAGAGCTATCCAGGGTTCGGTCGCACCCAAGACGTGGATGTGTTATGCAGCTTCTTGGAACAGTTGGCTATCGTTTGCAGTAGCGCTGGGAGTTAGTGATGGCCGCCCGTCTGAGGGGTCATTATTGGCCTTTGTGGCATCCCTGATGCAGCAGAATTTTTCTTACAGCCATATCTCGAAAACATTGGCAGGTGTATAATTTTTCTGCCGTTTAAAGGGGTATCCTCCGTGCACGGCATATTTTTCAGTAAAACAGGCTTTGAAGGGGTATAGAAGGGTAAATTTTATACCGGATGATAGGAGACCAATCTCGCTCGAACTTTTGGCTAGGCTTTGTAAGGTGACGTCGGCCGTGTGTTACTCCAGTTTTGAAGCATTATTGTTTAAAACGGCATTCGTTCTCGCCTTTCATGGGGCTTTGCGCATCTCGGAGCTGATTCCAGGGTCTAAATTGGGCGGTTCGGGGGTTCTTTCTGAGCATGTGACAGTGGGTCCTTCCGGGGTGCACTTGTGGATCAGGCGTTCTAAGACGGATGCCTTGGGGAAGGGTACCGGGATTCATTTAGCTGCGCAGGACGACAAGTCAATTTGTCCTGTGGAAGCAGTGAATCGTTTTCTAGGGGTCAGGCCCCCGGGCCAGGGCTTATTTTTGGTTCACCAAAACGGGGGGCCCCTTACCAAATATCAGTTTGATTTTGTTCTTCATAAATGCCTCATGAGTTTGGGTTTACATAACCTCAAAATATCCTCCCACTCGTTCAGAATAGGTGCAGCATCAGAGGCGGCCCAGAAAGGGGTGTGTGATTCAGCTATTAAGGACATGGGGAGGTGGAAATCTGATTGTTTTAAATTATATGTTCGTCCTAACCTGTTTATTTAAATCCCTCAGGTCAACCTCGTATAATTTGGATTCTGGGACATTCGTTTGTCTATTGGGCGCATAAAAGAGCGGCCCTGCGTAGGTATTCTACCAATTTGTCTCTTCATCCGGAATCCTTTCAGGTGTTTTGGAAAGGAGTGCGAGGCCTGCAGTGGCACCAACTTTATTTTCAATTATGTAGGTTGGGGCAATGTTGGCCTAGGCCAGATGTTCTTGTTTTGCATGTGGGGGGAAATGATTTGGGGAATGTGCGGACATTGGATTTGCTTTTTCTAATACAGAAGGATTTGCAAAGTTTTTCTCTCACTTTTCCGGGTACTATCTTAGTATTTTCTGAAATCATTCCCCGCCTCTCCTGGCTTTCCTCTTGTCAGAGGAAGGTAATGGAGAAGATGAGGAAGCGTATAAATACGGCAATGGAAAAATTCATGCCTACACTTAATGGGCTATCGTATAGACATGTGGATCTAGAGGGTGGTTTTCAGGGGTTATACAGACAGGATGGAGTCCACCTTTCAGATGTGGGTCTGGATATTTTCAACCTGGGAATACAGTATGGAATTGAGCAGGCCGCGGTGTTGGGGTGGGGCCGGGCATGATACTCAAGCCCGGCTTGTGGGGCATGTTATTTCATGATATTTGAGGTAATGCTGCTTGAGTTATGAGAACTAAGCAGTTACACAGTTGGTTGGTTTTCATTAAAATATGATTTTTGATGTTGAATAATAAAAATATATATGGTTGATTTAATTCATGTTTTAAAACCAATAAAGAACGCCGCGGCCATTAACTGCCAAATTTGAGTTAGTATGTTTTTTTCTGATAGTACCTGGAGTAAAGTGTTAAGAGTTTGGGGATTATGTGTGGCCTACAGTCCCATAGAAAAGGGGGCACAATAGAAGCCCACTTAATTGGGATTGTGGCCACCACATGCTTCAATGGTGTTTTGAGGGTTAAAACGCAATTTGATAGAATACAGTATAAGTATAAATGTATTTGAATTGATGTACTGTGTCTTTAAATTTGGGATCAACAGCCAGCCAATGGGATGCGACAGAAGGTACTGGAAGCCAGGAAGGCTTTATAAGGATTGGCTGGGCTGGGAATCTCCCTCTTTCCTGTCAGCAAGCACCAGTGAAGAACTCCCTCCCCCCCTTCCCAGTCGCGTGCGATCTTTATGTGGTCGGGTCACCCTGGATCCAGGGGGGACATGTTATTTCATGATATTTGAGGTAATGCTGCTTGAGTTATGAGAACTAAGCAGTTACACAGTTGGTTGGTTTTCATTAAAATATGATTTTTGATGTTAAATAATAAAAATATATATGGTTGATTTAATTCATGTTTTAAAACCAATAAAGAACGCCGCGGCCATTAACTGCCAAATTTGAGTTAGTATGTTTTTTTCTGATAGTACCTGGAGTAAAGTGTTAAGAGTTTGGGGATTATGTGTGGCCTACAGTCCCAAGACTTTCTACTATTCCAAGGTATGAGAGTAAAGAGTTAAATCACTGTCTGTCTGGAGAAACTCATTTATGAAGAGCGCCACCTTAACGCCAATACTGTGCCTTTGGCAGCCTCTAGGGGAATGAGCATGCTGTCCTAACTGCCCCCATTTGGTCACCACCCAAAGATTTTGTTTTACACTTTGATGGGCTTAGAAGGTCTATGAAATACAACATACGTTTTCTCAATTTAAACATTTGAGATGTTTTCTATTTTCTACTGTGAATAAAATATGGTTAGATACTAGTATAGGGGTCTATCTCTCTAGTCCTTACCATTACACTCAACACATAGAAGAGATTAAATCGCAAATTTTTCATGCTTGTCCCTTCGGATAATTTTGCATTAACTGTTGTGTCCGGCTCTTAAAAGCTGTGTACTAACAATCAGATTATATAGACAGCACAGTGGCTAAGTGGTGAGCGCTTCCACCTAGCATGACTATGGTATTAAATATGGCTTGTCTATTCTGCTCCGACCATCACCCCATCATATTTCCAATAATATTACCGACACCACAACAAGTTGGAGTTAAATGGCCATAGCAGCCTTTTAATAATCAAAATATAAATTAACATTTTAATAACTTATAAAACACTTAATACCACAGTGTAACAAAAACATGGAGCCAAAAGGTCCTATTAGGTATCACGAGAAAGGAAAGTAACTGCGTATCACTTAATCATATTGAGTTGGCCCACCTTTTGCAGCTATACAAGGCTTCAACTCTGGGAAGGCCGTCCACAAGGTTTAGGAGTGTCTATGGGAATTTTTAACCATTCTTCCAGAAGCACATTTGTGAGGTCAGGCACTGATGTTAGACGAGAAGGCCTGGCTCGCATTCCCTGCTCTAATTCATCCCAAAGGTGTTCTATTGGGTTGAGGTCAGGACTCTGTGCAGGCCAGTCAAGTTCAACCTCCATTATGGTGTGGGGTTGTTTTTCAGGGGTTGGGCTTGGCCTCTTAGTTCCAGTGAAGGGAACGCTTAAAGTGGTTGTGTACCCCCGATTTTAACTTTTCCCTATAGGTAAGCCTAGAATAAGGCTTACCTATAGGTATTGGAAATATCTCCTAAACGTGTGCAGTTTAGGAGATGTTTACCTTGTGGTGCGCCAATGATGTCATCGGCGCATGTCCTGTGAAGAAATGGACCTCCGTGCCGTTTCTTCCCGAGCAGGTGCCATGACTGGTGGCTCTAGCGCGAATGCGCGGGAGTGACCTCCGCGGTCCCGGAAGGAAGAGGGGCGAAGATGGATGCTTCCTGACGCGGGGACAGCGCAGGCTTTCTTTTTCTGTTAGGTGCTACATAATGGGCTAGTATGCGATGCATACTAGCCCATTATGCGTTTACTTTGCAGGGTTTGCAGGAAAGAAAAGAGGAAGTAAAACCCATCAAGGTTTACTTCCTCTTTAAGGCGTCAGCATACCAAGACAATTTGGACAATTTCATGGT
Organism: Rana muscosa; assembly: GCA_029206835.1. NCBI lineage: Eukaryota > Metazoa > Chordata > Amphibia > Anura > Ranidae > Rana > Rana muscosa. The sequence continues at coordinate 252,781,685 of CM055121.1, read as the reverse complement.
CCCAACTTTGTGGGGACAGTTTGGGGATGGCCCCTTCCTGTTCCAACATGACTGCACACCAGTGCACAAAGCAAGGTCCATAAAGACATGGATGAGCGAGTTTGGGGTGGAGGAACTTGACTGTCCTGACCTTAACCCGGTAGTACACCTTTAGAATGAATTGAGCCTGCGAGCCAGGCCTTCTCGTCCAACATCAATGCCTGACCTATGACCTACATATAGTGTATATGTAAAGCGCTGCATAAATTGACGGCGCTATATAAGAACCTGTAATGAAATAAAATAAATAGATTATCGTATGATCGCTTCAAAAGTGGTGATTTTTGTCCAATTTTCTCATTGTGTGTACTAGTCAGTCCTAGCCCATCTATCTTTTTGGTTCTCCTTTGAATGGAGTAAGCAATTCTTGTTCTTTGCTCTTTACAAATACCGTATATACTCGAGTATAAGCCGCGTTTTTCAGCACATGTTTTTGTGCTGAAAATGCCCCCCTCGGCTTATACTCGAGTCACCTTTATACGCCTGATCTCCTGGACCTTGGGAACCCAGTACTGGTCGGTCGTAGGGCCCCTAGACCCCAAACATGTAGCCCCACTCTTCCTCTACAAGTGTGCAAAGTTTGTTTTTCCGGAGTCCCCAAGGCCGGGGAGCACCAATTTTTCCAAAGCCCGGCACCCCTTCCATAGACTCCCATGTTAAACGGTCATTCTCCAGTGATTTTGGGGACCTGGTACCAGCCGGTCGTAGGTCCCCAGGACCCGAAACTTGGCACACATGTAGCCCTATTTCTCCTCTACAAGTGTGCAAAGTTTGTTGTCTGGGGGACCTACGGCCCGGGAGCACCGATTTTTCAAAGCCGGGCACCCCTTCCATAGACTCCCATGTTAAACATCAGTCTAGTCATGGACACAGTGAGGCATGGCTACAGTAAGGCATGGGCACAGTGAGACATGGACACAGTGTTGCATGGACACAGTGAGGCATGGGTACAGTGAGACATGGACACAGTGTTGCATGGACACAGTGAGGCATGGGTACAGTGAGGCATGCACATGGACACAGTGAGGCAATGTGAGGCATGGACACAGTGAGGCATGGGCACAGTGAGGCATGGACACAGTGAGGCATGGGTACAGTGAGGCATGCACATGGACACAGTGAGGCAATGTGAGGCATGGGCACAGTGAGGCATGGGCACAGTGAGACATGGACACAGTGAGGCATGGGCACAGTGAGGCATGGGTACAGTGAGGCATGCACATGGACACAGTGAGGCAATGTGAGGCATGGGCACAGTGAGGCATGGGCACAGTGAGACACGGACACAGTGAGGCATGGGCACAGTGAGGCATGGGTACAGTGAGGCATGCACATGGACACAGTGAGGCATGCAGATGGACACTCTAGGCTTATACTCGAGTCAATAAGTTTTCCCAGTTTTTTGTGATAAAATTAGGTGCCTCGGCTTATATTCGGGTCGGCTTATACTCAAGTATATACGGTATGTCTGCAACATTTTCCCGGGAAGAATATGCATTTACTTGTATTCTGCCTAGTCAAGTGAAATCAGTGCCCCCAGGCCTGCAAATCTTTTTGAATGGCTTGCAGGAGTGGAAGGAAATGAAGCTTATAAAATCATTCCTAAGCTTGGTTCCTAAGTAGACTATGACCTGCCGTTGCTATGAAAGGGGGAACACCAATTTCAAATGAGATATATCCTCGATTGACTGGGTGATTGGTATGATTTCAGACTTTCTGAGGTTAATCTCAAAACCTGACAAAGCATGAAATCTCTTCAGTTCTGCCATAATATTTGGAAATGAATGTCGTAGGTTACAAAAAGCAAGATATCATCTGCAAAAGTCTTATGATGTTCCTGATTTTATGTAATATAAGGCTTCTAGCAGAAGCATGAAAATCAGTGTAAAAAAGGTATACCCCTATTGTACCCATTTTGTAGTTATCAATATCTGATTGTTCTAATTGTATTGGACAATTGGATGCTGAACATAAAACAATTCACATAAATGAAGCAAATAATAGAATAATACTAGGGCACTTCAAGATGTCACACCGCAGCTTGGCAAGCTTCAATGATGTTTTACAGCTGTGTGCTAAAGCTGCAATGAGTAAAAGAGTTCCTCCAAGCTACGAGGACACAGTCCTCAAATGGCACTCAAGCTTTATATCTGCAAGTCGTTATCAGGTCAGGTTTAAAATTACTTGCATATATCATTTAGGCAGGTAATATAACCCACTCAATACGAGCTAAGACAAAACACCATTAGACTCAAAGATGAGTTGTCTCTTTAATTATAGACCTCATAGTGATCCATGTAACACGCTGGCCTTTCGGTTCATGCCAGAACGGGGTTAAGTACCCTCACTTCATTTAAAGGGACACTTTAAGGAAACATTACCTACATTTAAAACTTCACGCTGTGCACACAATGGGGGTTATTTACAAAAGGCAAATCCACTTTGCACTACAAGTGCAAACTACAAGTGCAAAGTTCACTTGAAATTGCACTGAAAGTGTACTTGGAAGTGCAGTCGCTGTAGATCCGAGGGGGACATGCAAGGAAAATAAAAAACAGCATTTTAACTTGCACATGATTGGATGATTAAATCAGCAGAGCTTCCCCTCATTTCAGATCTTCCCCTCAGATTTACAGCGACTGCACTTCCAAGTGCACTTTCAGTGCAATTTCAAGTGCCCTTTGCACTTGTAGTTTGCACTTGTAGTGCAAAGTGGATTTGCCTTTCGTAAATAACCCTCAATGTTCATTTCCATAGCCAAAAAATTACTAAGCACACACCTTAAAGTGGTTGTAAACCCACTTAGACAACTTGCACCTACATGTAAGCCTCGATTAAGGCTTACCTGAAGGTGCAAGAAATATCTCCTTAACCTACATGGTTAAGGAGATATTTACTATAAAGCGATGCGCCTATGACGTCACGTGCATGCGCACTAGCGGGCCGGCTTCATTGCCGGTTTTCTGAATGGGCTCTTCCCGACCAATGCGCGAATGCGTGTGACGTCATCGCCGCTCCGGCCAGTCACAGCGCCGGAGCGGCGATACATTGACATCCGTGACGGGACATCGAGGCAAGATGGCGGCGGCGGAGGTGACCGAGGACCGCTGCGGGGACTTCGATCTCAGGTAAGTCATTCATAATGAGCTAGTATGTTATGCATACTAGCTCATTATGGCTTTTTTTTGCAGGCTTTTTTTTTTGCAGGGTTTACTTCCTCTTTAAAGCGGAGCTCTGCCGGAAAAAAAAATATTAAAAGCCAGCAGCTACAAATACTGCAGCTGCTGACTTTTAATATTAGGACACTTACCTGTCTTGGAGTCCAGCGACGTCCGCAGCAGAGGACGAGCAATCGCTCATCACTCTGCTGCCCCCACCGCCATCCTCGGTGAGGGAACCAGGAAGTGAAGCCTTGCGGCTTCACTACCCGGTTCCCTACGGCGCATGCGCGAGTCGCGCTGCGCCGTTCTGGCTGGTCCTCCTGTGTTCTGGGAGCCGAGTGTCTCCCACAACACTACGGGTATTCTGCGGGAAGTGACGTGCTTCCAGCAGATTTCCCGAAGGGAGAGGACTCCCAGAAGTGGGTGCAAATACCTGTCTTAGACAAGTATCTGCACCCCCTCCCCCCTGAAAGGTGTCAATTGTGACACCGGAGGGGGGGAGGGTTCCGATGAAAGGAAGTTCCACTTTAGGGTGGAGCTCCCTCCGCTTTATGTAGAACTAAAGGCAAAACTGTGTTTTTGTTTTGTTTTTTTGCAGTAAGGGTAGGGTTATAACCTCTTTCAGTTTTATTTTTGCCATATGTGTCCCATTGGGGAGATTTCCCTTGACTTCATATCCCATGGCCAAAACAGGAAGTGAGAGGAAATCCCTCCAAAGTGAGGGAATACCTGGCTGTCACCAGGGTTGGCAGAGCTAGTGCTGCCTCTGGAAGATTTCCCCTCTATTACTGTTTAGGGGACAACCTAGAATTTGGGGTTTTCCTTTTACTTTCACTTTTGGTGATAATAGTAAACATGACCGTGACAGACCCAGCAAGGACAGGGGCTTTAGGAGGGGGCTGCAGGGTGGCCTCTTGCCTACTGACTATGGGCCCTGACTTTTAAGGGAATAAAATCCATATCTCCCCAAAACACACAAACTCTGAGAACTGGAGGTTCCATATATATATTTGGGCCTCTATGCCTCAAACCAGCAATGACGGTAGGTGTTATTGTAATCAGCTAAAACCACTGGGGTCGCCTGCCAAAATGTGTTTAGTGTATCTCCCATAGTGTGCCTCGTAAGTGTCTTTCTCCCATTGTTAATTGGATCCCCTATTGTTTCTGTCTGTCTTCTCATCGATGTGTTTATACTTGTAATAATGTGTATTGTACAGTACTTTGTATTCAGGAATGTAGGTGCCGAATGGTCTGGTCACCTGGGCTGGTTTAAGTGCCTAGTTAATTAGCTCATGTTAATTATATCACTGTCAGCTATTTTTTGCTAGATGTGGATTGGCATATAGTATATGTTGGTTGTTCCTTAGTTATGATAATTATATTCCTGTATACTGTTTCCTTTGCATACAATAATGTGATCAAGCTGATTTTGTGTGGTATATAAATTCTCTGTGAGTTTTCAATAAACAGTTTGATGCTTTTCACCACCCTACACTGTGTCCCGGGTAGTGACTGGGTGGGCTGCGGGATCTTATATCATTCTGTTACAGAGCAAGAGAAACTTATACGATGGACATACTCCTCTTAAGTACCGGGGTTTGTCACAATGACAAACAGAGGAGTGAATCTCCTTATTGGGGACACAAATAGCAATAAAATCCTGACAGGTGTTCTGATCCCTCTCCCGTCTATCCAAAACTAGAAAAAAAAGTTTTACCTTTACTTTAGGCTATACTGTCACCATAGAAAACATTTGCCTTGAATACATATCTGTTAAAAAACGGTGTTAATACTCTGCTGTCTGCTCTGCCAAGTGCCACTCTGATCCTGAGAAATTATTCCATGGAGTCTACTGGAAAACTAACGCCTCCAGGAGTGTCAATCTCCTGGGTCCTCCACAGCTCCCACAGCTTCCTCCTATTGGTACCTCCATGGTACCACTGTTTCCAGTAATGATGTGGTAAGCAGCAGAAGGACCCAGTGAGCACTGTTGGGGGCCTAGAAGATTGACACTGTTATGCACTCTCCAAAGCTGGGAAACTGTGTTTGAGGTCAGGCAGCTGACAGGGCAGCAGCTGTAAAACTTCAGGTGTCCTGTGACTCCAGGTGTCCACTCAATTAATGAGGGTATTGCCAAAACACAGCAAAGTAATAACAACCAGGTAGGCCACGGCAGTGGAGATGAGCCAAGTCTATATTTGACATCTCAGGCATAGTGAGTAATTATGATATGGAGAGTGAGGAGGGTGGGATGAGATATGGGACTTGGATGTAGAGACAGGTGATCCTAAATAAGAAACACCATGAATGGTAACAGTTTCAAACTCTAGATCAAGTCATACAGTCCAAATGGATTAGGGTCATGTATTTGTGCTTGGGCTGTGTAGTTTTTTCATAGTTAAAGTATATTTATGGGCGAAACATTTTTTTTGATTTGGATATAGTGGGGAAAGTTTAGAAACCCTCCCAGGTTTAAATTCTCAGAATCTGAGATTGAAGCATCACACCAAAATGTAGTCATCCAAACAGATTTATTCCAAGTTTAAATGGGATAATAAAGAACAAGAGATGATTAGGACAGCCGCACTCCAATCCAACGTGGCTTTATTGTAAAAATGGAAACAAGCACTACAAGTCACAGCAACGAACCTAGGACAGCTGACGCGTTTCACACTACACTTAGCTATGAGTAAACACTAAGTGTAGTGTGAAACGCATCAGCTGTCCTAGGTTCGTTGCTGTGACTTGTAGTGCCTGTTTCCATTTTTACAATAAAGCTGTTTCCATTTTTACAATAAAGCTACGTTGGATTGGAGTGTGGCTGTCCTAATCATCTATTGTTCTTTATTGCTATGTGCATTGCCAGCACCCTCGGTCTCTGAGATAAAGATTACAACCAAGCCACACCTGCCTAGAGCGGCAATTTTTGTCTTTAAATGGGATAAACTTGTCACAAAGCCAACACGTTTCAGGTGCTTAACACTCTTTTTATCAGAGAACCTCACAGTATCATTGGTTAAGGTTAGCCCTGATAAACCTATTGTTACCCATGGGAAATGATTGAACAGGCCCCCCAGATTCCTTTTCATGCACACTGAATGAGTATTGAATTACCTTTTGATTTTGTGGAATTCCCAGATGAATGGTGATTGTTGAGCCTGTAGTGCTATCCCCGAAGGAGCTGCTAGGTAGATTTCCTGGATCCTTTTCCCAATAGTTCCATTGCAGCACAACACACAGTTCAATTACTCTTCAGGCTCATCAACCAGTCTAGCAGTATGCTTTTTCTGATGCTTTATTGTAGAATTAGGAAAGCTAGTAGGTAATGGTAGGATAACCAAGTAACCCAGCAATGATATGAGGATACTGAACTTTCTTTTGCAGAGCTATGAGCCAAGCCCTTGTAGAAGTAAAGAGTAGACTGGCCTTTGTAGTAGCAACTTGAGGAGAATTATCTGCCTCTTTGTGGAGAGTCCAAGCAAAGTCCTTTCACTAGGAATAAAAAAAATGGCTGATCTCTTCAGGACACAGGACACAATGTCCTCCTATTCAAATATCTCTACACCCCCTATAAAAGGAGTCTCCTATCTTTCTAAACAAAGGGACAGTTTACTGTCCTTCGAAATTCACGGGGGCCAGACTGTGGCCAGCAGCAGTAAAAGATGTCCTAGTGTTAGTGGAAGTAAACAATGTCCCCTCTTTGGTATTAGAGGGAAGAATAGTGTCTCATCGTTGGTGTCAGTGGGAAGATTAGTGCCCCATCTTTTGTATAAAGGGGAGGAATGGTGACCCATTATTAGAGTCTGTGGGAGGAATAGTGACCCATCATTGGTGTCAGTGGGGGGGATTGGGCCCTATCATTGGTGTCAGTGGGGGGAATTGTGCCCTATCATTGGTGTCAGTGGAAGAAATAGTGACCCATGGTCAGTGTCAGTGGCAGGATCTATGCTCGAAGAGCCAGATAAAATCAACTGAACGGCCGCATCCGTCCCCCCAGGCCACTGTTTAGAGACCACTGCCCTATAATATTAGGGTAATCATAAGGTTCCAGCGTTATCCTTCCAAATATCTTTCCTAAATTTTTAGGGTTGTCTGTGTACCATTGGAGAGATCCACCCTCTCAATTTCTCCCATTGTCAGTAGGACAGATAGTGATGAAAAATCCAAAATGTTACTGTTGCCACCATAACATTTGGAACAGCTGTCAAAGGTGGGATTTCCATTGACTTTAGGGACATTTCCACTCACTTTCAGTTGTGCTTCCAAAACAGGATATGAAGAGATAACAACAGGATGCAAACAGCAAAAAAATAAAAAATCTGATAGGGTTTTTTTAAGTTCTGCTCTACACAGGAAAGTTTAGAATGGTGATACTAGTAGGAAAAATAGTGATGGAAAATTCATAATGTTACTGTTGCCACCATAACATTTGGAACATCCGTCAAAGATTGGATTTCCACTGACTTTAGGGATATTTCCACTCACTTTCAGTTGTGCTTCCAAAGCAGGATGAGAAGGGATAACAACAGGATGCAAACAGCAAAAAACACAAAAATCTGATAGGGTTTTTTTTTTTAAGTTCAACTCTACACAAAATGTTTAGAAGGGTGATATATTTTCACAAAGGCTTCTCAGAATCTATTCATAGAAGGAAATGTGAAGAAAGTAATCTTACATTATTTGAACAATTTATTTACAAGCAAGTGAAACAAGGCTTTCTCTGCAAATGGGAGAAAAATTGCTGGGTTCACTTATCCTACCTAAGTAAAGCATCCATCAGTTATTACATTAGAAAGCTTCATTCAAGGCAAACATGTGAGCAACTGTGACAGAACACCCCAGTCTCTCTCGGCAGTCTTGTGTTTTCCAGACCTCATTAGTCTAATAATTACGGTAAGCGGATTGAAATGTGTACTTGGCTTGACATTTTGTTCTTACTGCAATTTTCATCCTAAGGAGTAAAATAATAAGGCTGGAGTAAAAATGGAATAGGTATTGCAAAAAAACAAACACATCTGCCATGTTGGAACAGTGTGTACCTCAAATGAACAATATTGAACAATGGTACAGCTGAAAGCATTGCTTTCTTTCTAGTTGTGTTGAAGGACAGACATTGTGCAGACTGAATGATAGTGGACAGAAAGCACTGTAAACACATTAAAGCGAACCTTGCGGTAAAATGCAAGGTCTGCAAGTGGAACTTCATTCTCTCAATCAATATTGGCTCATTTAATCCTCATGCTTCTAGAATTAGTAAATAGATAGGAAAAAATATTATATTTACTTATTTTCTTTTTTTTTTTGACATTTCTTAAGTTACTTCTTGCTTTCCAGGCCGCAACTGATGTCATACATCCCAAGAGTCTTCAGGAGGGGAGGATGGGTATTCTCAGCCAAGCACACCCTCCAGCCTGCACAGGGCCATCTTAATAACATCATGGGCCCCTGGGCAAAATAATGCACTGGGGTCCCTATCAGCCTGTCCCAATTTACACACCTGCTCTCAAGAATTAAAGTATAAATAGTTGATAGAATTAAACATAATAAAATAGATTTTAAACAATAAAAAAACATGCCATAAATCAAAGACTAATCAACACAGAGGGCACAGTACAGGGGAAGTCAGGAGGGCAGAATACTGGGATCAGGAGGGCACAGTACAGTTTATGGGACACTGGCCGGGACATGGCCATCTCGGGACACCTTAGTAGAAAGCGTGACTGCCCCAGAAAATCCGGGACAGTAGGCAAGTATGATGTAATGTAAGATTATCACGGGGCCCCCATGCACCTGGGGGCCCTGGGCAGTGCCCAGAGGTGCCCATGCATTAAGACAGCCCTGAGCCTGCATGCCTGTGCTAAGGGCAGATAGATTCCAGGAAGTAAATGCTACATTAATTATCTGCCATTACTCAAGATAGCCACGGCCAGAAATACCAGGGCAGTGGTCTCCAAACTTTCTAAACAAATGGCCAGTTGGGTTCTGTGGGGAAGCAGTGGCCTTACTAAACTCCCTCATCTCTACCCCCTAGGATTGTCGATGTCCACTTGTCTATTTGGACTCATGGAACATCTACTACCCACAGTGGTGGAACGGATACTAATTAATCTAGTGCTATTTTATGCCAGAAAAGCCATTGCTCTTTATTGGAAAAAACCTGTACCTCCTGCGCTTTCATTTTGGAAGCAACTAGTAAATAACAGCCTTCCACTCTAAAAAGATACTTATAGCAATAGAGGTTGCCCTTGTGAATATGATAAGGTCTGGTCCAAATGGCTGGGAGAGCCTTCCACTGCTTAATGATCTCAAGTTCTGTTTCATCGTGACAATTTTAATGTTCTTTCATTCTGTACAGTGTTGGTGCCACGCCACTGTATTCTTGTTTTAAGGTTGCCTAATATACTTATTCTTGTGAATTTTGTAAGGGGACACGCCATGTGACGAATTGATGTTACCCTCACCTACCTCTATTGATCCGGATGTGGAGTGACTTAAATTCTCGTTTTTTTATTTTTTTAGATAACAAACATATTATACTTACCTGCTCTGTGTAGTGGTTTTGCACAGAGCAGCCCAGGTCCTCCTGTTCTCTGCTCCCTCTTTGCTGCTTCTGGCCCCTCCCTCCTATTGAGTGCCCCCACAGCAAGTAGCTTGCTATGGGGGCACAGAAGCCGAGTCACAGCTCCCTGTGTCCATTCAGACATGGAGCCCCGACCCGGCCTAGCCCCCTCTCTCCCCTGATTGGCTAACTGACTTTAATTGACAGCCAAGGGAGCCAATGGCGCCACTGCTGTGTCTCAGCCAATCAGGAGGAGAGTCCCGGACAGCTAAGACACAAATCTATTAAGATGAAAAACCTTCTGCCTTTACAACTCCTTTAAGTGGTACGGCCCCTGAGAGGGTTCATCAATGTGCACTTATCTGTGATATATGTGAGCGGTTTTGTTGTGTTCTTTGACATAATAAAAAGATTAAAAAAACAAAGGGCCAATTTATTGACCTCCAAACTTTGGGGGACTGGACTTTGGCCATTGGGAGTCGAAAGGGTCCAGACGTCAGTGGGAAAAACAATGCGCCTATCTTTGGTGTTGGTGGGAGGAATTGTGCACCATCGTTGGTGTCATCGGGCCCCATTGCTGGTGTCATTGGGGGAAACTGTGCCCCATTGTTGGTGTCATTGGGAGAAAATGTGCCCCTTCATTGGTGTCATTGGGAGGAATCGTGCTGCTTAATTGGTGTTTGTGGGGGAGGGGGGATTATGCCCCATTTTGGGTATCTAAGGATGTAAAGGTGCCCAAAGGGCCAAATAAAAGCAAGCAAAGGTACGCATCTGGCCCTTGGGCCGCAGTTTGGAGACCACTGTACTGATGTTTTTTTTAAATGATTTCCCAGCAAAATAAAACATGAAAACATGGATGGATGGGTGAGTTTGCCTTGAATATTAAAAATAAATAAAAGCATTTTTGGTTTGTGGTGCTCAGATGCAGTGTACTTATCTGGGCCCTCACCCATTTTGAAAACTATATACTGTAATGTTATTGGTGTAAAAGTTACCTGTAAAACATAGTTTGATCCATACTTTACCTTACCCTGTCATCTGTATTGCTGGGAGTGACATCACCTTCCTTCCATAAAGGATCCTGGGGAAAGCAGAGCAGGCCAAATCTCACAAGAAGACATTCCAGTCCATTGCAAAAACATCTTCTTGCAAGATTTTGGCTGCTCTATTTTCACTAGGATCTATTTGAAAGTAGTTTGTAGGCAGGTGCCTAAATGTTATGATATTGGTTACAAATATTCGGTAACCCAGGGGTTATTGGTGTTCTGTGGTGTGCCTTCCCCCTGCATGTGTCACTTCTTGTTAAAAGGGAATAAATGCAAGAGGAGGTAGGACCTCATGGTCTGTTGGGAGTAACAAGTGTGACCATAAACGTAGAAATGTAGTTGCTTGCAATTTGTGGGGCTACCCTGTAGCGGGACCCTAAAATGGGGGTGAAGAACTAAATCGTACTATCCGTTTGTTGGGGAACAAGCACAACAATAAGATATGAGCACCACGGCTACAGCACTTAAAATAGGGAATGGTCAATGCCATGTTTCTTTGGGATGTTCTGTGATAGTACAAGTGATTTTGTTCAGTAAAAGAAGATCTGAATAAGTAACAACGTCTGGTCTGATTCTCACGAAGAGAGAGCGAATCCTACAGTGAATACTATTTGGGGAACAAAATGTGACTCTTCAAGTTGACCCTCTGGGTGGTGAAAAGTATGAAGTAAAAGGTAGGAGGTGCAGCCAGCTCTGGAGAGGTAGCAGTGGTGGCCGGTGAAGAAAGAGGTCTGGCATGTTAGGCACCCCTCTGAGTAGTTGGTCACTATCTTAGGGATTTGTTCAGTGGTGGATGCAGGCTCCTTCAGTTCTTTTTTCCACAATCCCCATCTGTTACAGGTCCATGGGCTCCTGGACATGCTATATAAGCATCCCTGATTCCCATCTCCATCAGTCCCGAGGGACTGCACCTGAGAAGACAAAGGTGACTATGGATAAGTTCTGCCACCAGATGTTTGGTCCACCATCATTTTATCCGGTGTGAAGATGTCTATAAAAATAAAAATCATTAACAACACAGGCAGTGTTTTAATAAATGAGCATTCTAAAACAAAGCATTCTAAAACAAATAAATCCATGTATTTAGTTGTATGGTTTCATACACATGCCATAAAATATGGGAGCACCTTAAACACATTTTTGAGGGTCTCCCATGTAAAAGTCTATAGGCCAAAAATGTGTGATTTTCCTTTACTACAAATGGCAAATAAAAACATGCCAAAAATGCAGGAACAAGAAAAATTCCTCAATAATAGCCTGGCTAAGCTCACGCTAAGTGTGAACAGGGACTTAAGACTGAGATCCTTGTAAACCCATATTACCTTTAATACAGAGGCAGCTGTGGCAGCATTTAACTTATAGCCAATGTAAACTGACACGTAAAAATACAATTAAACTGCTAAACCCTGTTATTAAATATGAATAGGATCTTTAAAAAAATGATTGATCGGCTTCTGTTGAGAAAAGCCTCTTCTGAATGCCTGAGATGAGATAAAACGGCACACCAATAAAATAGCATTATTATGCACATAAATAGCAAACAATGGCAGCAAACAAGGCACAGAGTGCTGAATACATTTCATCGGGATGGGAAATATTCCCTGTGTTTTTACAAGTTTTATTGAGTTTTATTTTTATCCGCTGTGTTGTTAATTTTCAAGCGTGATTTCCCTCTTGGAAACGGCAATGGAATTCTCCAGTGAAGGAATCACTCTCATTGGTTTACATTTTTGTCAGTTTTATATCAAGTTATTCACAGCTCTTACACACAGCAGTTATCTATGGTATCAGAACAGAAATAGATGATGCATAAAATTGTCTGTAAGAACAAATGTCAGTGTTATGCCCACCATAACCAATAGGAGCGCTATCTTTCACTTTTTTTTTTTTCTATTTTAATATTTGATGGAAAAATATAGGTAGCAATAGTGTTCCGAAGAATACAAAGACAATACAAATTGGCATTTCAGTTTTTGAATACATACAATAGCAGTTTCAAAGAAGAGAAGATGAGAAGCCACCAGACTTTCAAGTTGGGTAAGGTAGGAGAGAATGAGAAGTGTTTGAGATCTGGAGGTTGAGAGATAGGGGGAAGGGGAATTGCGGCTAGCAAGGCAAAGAGGTGAACTGTGGTGCGGTCTGCAATGGAATGGAAAGGCAGAATGAGGACTAGAGATGGGCTGAACAACCCCCTGTTCTGTTTGCAGCAGAACTCCTGAACAGGGGAAAAGTTCTGCCCCAAACCACGAACTCCATTAAAATCTATAGGAGCTGAACATGAGAAATCAAAAGTCCCTATTTTGAAGGCTTATATGCAAGTAATTGGCCATAAAAAGGGCATGGGGGTCCAAGTACTGCCCTGGAGGACATATATCAATGCAATTAAAAAAAAAACAAAAAAAAAAAACAATGGGGCTGATTTACTATAACTCCAGGAAGTACTGAGCACATCGCAAAAAATAGCTCCAATTTTTGACAATTAAAAATTCCATGCGCGAATTTGCGAATGAAAAAGAGCGCTATTAGCAGCAAACAAGTGTTAGTAAATGTGAAATCAGCGCTAATTAGCAAATCCGCCTACGCGCAAATGCCAATTTCCACTAAGTATTTATATAGCACTGCACTGTAACCATGATCCATGTATGGGAAAGAAACATTTTTATATGAGATGTGCTCTATCTATTGATGTATATTGCAATTAGTATTCCTAGTTTTTTTTCCTTCTTTTGCTAACAAATGCAGTTATGAAGGATTATTACATAGTAATGTCTGCTATTATGTAAAATTACATGTATTAAACATTTAGGTTACCTATTCGTTGTATGTTGTTTTTTTCATGCTTTTATTTTTTCATTTAGGTGGCTATAAAGCGGTAATAATTTATGTTCATTCTTTAATCATACTTCACTATTATGCAGGTCTTGTACTTAGCACAATGGCTTAGTGGTCTGCTCCCATGTCTATACAGCTCTCATGTTACAAGTTCAAATACCAACCTACCATCCAACAGCTATGTTTATTATTTGCACAAGCAAATTAAAATAAACAAACAAAGAAATGTAAATTGCCCATTAGCTAGTGTGTGATGTTTGGAAGTCCACACCATAATATTATTGAATAAAAGTGCATTGGCTAATTGGCATTCACCTATTTTCAGCATATGCTGCTTTGGCTAATTGGCTAATAGGCATTTGCCTTTTTTCACCAATACAATCTTTTAGTATCTCTCTGTGGGATTTGAACTCATGAGTGCTTCGAAGCCTGAGTTTTTCAAGGTAGAAGTGCTGACTACTAGACTATTGAGCGTAGCACAAACATCTACTAGTGTGTGTAGGTTAAGGAGATATTTCTTGCATCTACAGGTAAGCCTTAATCTAGGCTTACCTATAGATGCAAGTTGTCTAAGTGGGTTTACAACCACTTTAATATTATTGTAACAACCATGCTCATGCTGATGTGGCATTGGCTAATGGGCATTCGCCTCTTTTCAGCATATGCTGCTGAGTGTTTGATGGTGGGACTACTTTATATTCTAGGTATAATAGTACTCAGCACAGTGACTTAGGCCCCTATCACACTTGTGCGACCTGAAAGTTGTGTGATTTTGATGCGACTTTAAGCAATGCCTGTGCAATCTTGAGGTCTATGGACGCAGGAGTCGCAGGGAAAGGCACGCAAACTTCCGTCTGCATTTTTTCTGCAATCCCAGGGAATGCCTGTCAACTTGTATCAAAGTCGGACCAAAGTAGTACAGGGAATACTTTGAAGTCGGTGTGACTTGAAGTTTCACAGATATAAATGGTACACATTGAAAATCCTGGGGAATGACTTGTCATGCAACTCTGATCACTAAAGTCGCAGGAAAAGTCGCTCAAGTGTGAAAGGGGCCTCAGCCCGACTTTGTGAGTGATTTCAGAGACATCAGTGCACTTTCCTGCACAGATGTCTAGTGAAATCACATAGTTCTCAACTGTCCCTGATTTGGACCAAAGTCCCTCTGTCCCTCTTTTCTCCTCATTTGTCCCTCATTTTGTTCGGATCTGTATAGTTTGATATAAAATGCAATTTTTATCTTTCAAAAAGTGTTTCCCAGCGCTAAACCTTTCATCTAATTTCTAAATTTCTTTGTTTGTAAATTTTCAAAGCCAATCTAAAGGGATATTATTGTTAAAAAAAAGCACTTGGGGGTTTAACTAATATATATATATATATATATATATATATATATATATATATATTAATAATTCTCCTTTAAGAAGGTGTTTTAGGAGGTGTGTACTATGCCTACATACTTTTGCTAATAGTTGTCCCTTATACCCATCTCAAAAAGTTGGGAGGTAAGAAATCGCCTCCTGAAGTCGCCCAAAGTAGTGTAGGAACTACTTTTGGGAATCTGTGTGGCGTCGCACCAATTCGGACAGTTCTATTGCCGTCAATAGGCGCCGATTTGGCCTGCAATTTGAAATGTCAATTCAGAGCTATGTGAACATGGGTGAAGTTGCATAGATATGAATGGAACTCATGGGGGGGGGGGGGGATACTTTTAATGCAATGCGACTCTGAGGTCCAAAGCTGCATGAAAAGTCACATAAGTGTGAAAGTAACCTAATGAGATTAAATGATAACACCTTTGAATAAAGCCCCATTTGCACTTGTGCAACCTTAAAATTGCACAGCTTGGCCATGACTTGAAGCAATGTCTGTGTTATCTTGTGGTGTATGGACCTCAAATCGCATCAAAGTCAAACCAAGGTAGTGCAGGGATGAATTTTCCCCACTTTCTGGATGCACAAGTGACAATAGGGCCAAATTCAAAGATATCCTTGAATCTCTTTCACACTGCTGTGACCTGAAAGTCACCCTAATTTGCTGCCACTTTGTCACTGCAACTTGGCCCCAACTTCTGGGAATGCCTGTGTAATATTGCGCCCTACAGTGCCTTGCGAAAGTATTCGGCCCCCTTGAACTTTTCATCCTTTTGCCACATTTCAGGCTTCAAACATAAAGATATAAAATTTTAATTTTTTGTGAAGAATCACCAACAAGTGGGACACAATTGTGAAGTGGAACGAAATCTATTGGATTTTTGAAACTTTTTTAACTAAGAAAAAAATGAAAAGTGGGGCGTGCAAAATTATTCGGCCCCCTTGCGTTAATACTTTGTAGAGCCACCTTTTGCTGCGATTACAGCTGCAAGTCGCTTGGGGTATGTCTCTATCAGTTTTGCACATCGAGAGACTGAAATTCTTGCCCATTCTTCCTTGCAAAACAGCTCAAGCTCAGTGAGGTTGGATGGAGAGCGTTTGTGAACAGCAGTTTTCAGCTCTTTCCACAGATTCTCGATTGGATTCAGGTCTGGACTTTGACTTGGCCATTCTAACACCTGGATACGTTTATTTGTGAACCATTCCTTTGTAGATTTTGCTGTATGTTTGGGATCATTGTCTTGTTGGAAGATAAATCTCCGTCCCAGTCTCAGGTCTTTTGCAGACTCCAACAGGTTTTCATCCAGAATGGTCCTGTATTTGGCTGCATCCATCTTCCCCTCAATTTTAACCATCTTCCCTGTCCCTGCTGAAGAAAAGCAGGCCCAAACCATGATGCTGCCACCACCATGTTTGACAGTGGGGATGGTGTGTTGAGGGTGATGAGCTGTGTTGCTTTTACGCCAAACATATCGTTTTGCATTGTGGCCAAAAAGTTCGATTTTGGTTTCATCGGGCCAGAGCACCTTCTTCCACATGTTTGGTGTGTCTCCCAGGTGGCTTGTGGCAAACTTTAGACGAGACTTTTTATGGATATCTTTGAGAAATGGCTTTCTTCTTGCCACTCTTCCATAAAGGGCAGATTTGTGCAGTGTACGACTGATTGTTGTCCTGTGGACAGACTCTCCCACCTCAGCTGTAGTCCTCTGCAGTTCATCCAGAGTGATCATGGGCCTCTTGGCTGCATCCCTGATCAGTCTTCTCCTTGTCTGAGCTGAAAGTTTAGAGGGACAGCCAGGTCTTGGTAGATTTGCAGTGGTCTGATACTCCTTCCATTTCAAAATGATCGCTTGCACAGTGCTCCTTGGGATGTTTAAAGCTTGGGAAATCTTTTTGTATCCAAATCCGGCTTTAAACTTTTCCACAACAGTATTACGGACCTGCCTGGTGTGTTCCTTGGTCTTCATGATGCTCTCTGCGCTTTCAACAGAACCCTGAGACTATCACAGAGCAGGTGCATTTATACAGAGACTTGATTACACACAGGTGGATTCTATTTATCACCATCAGTCATTTAGGACAACATTGGATCATTCAGAGATCCTCGCTGAACTTCTGGAGTGAGTTTGCTGCACTGAAAGTAAAGGGGCCGAATAATTTTGCACGCACCACTTTTCAGTTTTTTATTTGCTAAAAAAGTTTAAAATATCTAATAGATTTCGTTCCACTTCACAATTGTGTCCCACTTGTTGGTGATTCTTCACAAAAAATTAAAATTTTATATCTTTATGTTTGAAGCCTGAAATGTGGCAAAAGGATGAAAAGTTCAAGGGGGCCGAATACTTTCGCAAGGCACTGTATGTACCTCAAGTCACATGAGGCTCTGTTTCCACTATTGCAACCCTAAATTCGCATGATTTTGCTGCAATTTTTTGCCGCGATTTTGATGCGACTTGGAGCAATGCCTGTATATTCTTGAGGTCTATAGAGCTCAAGTTGTATCAAAGTGGGTCCAAAGTAGTGCAGGGACTACTTTGAAGTCGCTGCGATTTGATGTCACACAGATATAAACCATACTCATTGGAAATCATAGGGTATGACATGTCATGCAACTTTGCAGTCCCAAGTTGCATGACAAGTCGCACTAGTGGAAACCGAGCCTGAAAGTCACACCAAAGTAGTACAAGGACTACTTTGAAGTTGGTCTGACTTAAAGTAGCACAGATATGAATGGTTATCATTGAGAATCATGAAAAGTCGCCCAACTGTGAATCAAGTCATATATATATTTTAATAGAAAGGAGCTCTCATTTATACTTGCATAGTCCTTACTGATTTACATCAGCAGAACAAATGCAGGAAGTAGTGATGTGTGCACATGGGCCAGAAGCAAATGTGTAGTGATACCAAACAAATCAATGAAGCCCACCCACACCAAATCCACCCCCACCTTGAGTAAGCACAAGTACATATCCTACACTTACCCGGCAAATCAGCAGCACTTCCTCTATGCTAAAAAGAGGGAGCTCGCCATGTCCACCTAGATGGAGATCCTGACCAGCACAGGAACTTCCGGGTGATTACAATGACTCATTTCCGGGTCAGGAGGTGAAACCACGCTCTGTTGATTGCAGCTGCAAAAATTTGATCTCAATCACATTTAGAATTTATTATTTTTGATTATTTGCAGATATGCAAATCTGTATTTCTACATATGATATTTGAAGGTAAACTTAAGGGAGTTTGAAAAGGAATGGTGTCTCTGCCATAGCAGCAGGTGAATTACAAAGGCAAAAGGCCCGGTTTGAGCTCTGCTTCACATTGACAGCGGGAGGAAATCGTTCAGCTGAACTCACACGATTTTCATTCCCGCATGTCAGTCCCGACTGCAGGAGGGGGGGGGGGGGGGACATCAGAGACATCTGTGCAGGTTTCTGCACTTATATCAATACAAATCACACCAATTAGAACAGCGCAATTGCCACCAATCTGACATGTCAAATCGCACCAATGTGAACCAGAGCTGACACATGCAACACTGTCTATCCTCCAGCTGAATTCATTACCTGCAATTCTCCACAGCTGTTATAAAGATTCCACCTTTATCATTTACTTGCAGGTGTGCTGAAGCCTAGGTTTACATTGGGGCGATTTGTCATGCAATTTCAGAAATCAAATCGCATGACTATTGGTGGCAATGGCACTGTTCCAAACGATGCAACCCCAATTTTGTGGCACCACACCGATTTGCAAAAGTAGTTCCTGCACTACTTTTGGCAATTTCAGGTGCGACTTCAATAGACATTTGTGTATGAAGCCACACAGATGTCTATCAAGTAGTACCTAAAATCGCGCTAGCTTAAGTGAAGTAGCACGATTTCAAAGTAGCATCAATGTGAACAAGGGCAAAGAGATTATTTTTTTGGTGCACAAATCCATATAGAAATAAAATATTAAGGATTTTACACTTTGCCAAAAAAAAAAAAAAAAAAAAAGCACACACACCAAAGCTCAATAACGTACTTTTATTTTGCTAGCAGTAACAAAATTAGGTACATTCATTTACTAGCTTAAAAAAAAATTGGACAGGATAATGGTGCTACATTTAGCAATTGGATTTTAAGGGCCCTGCTCATAGGAGCTTACAATCTAAAATTTGTCAAAACCTTAGAGTGCACACAGCTTTACTTTTAGTGTACAACGGGCAACACATCACATTTTTATCTGCAAGAATATAGAAACATACTTAAGTTATTATTCTTACAAAGCATTCCAACATAATATTAAAAAAGACACATGTTCAAAACACCCACCCCCACAACCACAATCCACATATACATACATTGGTGACCATGTTCTGCTGGAAGCTGCATTTCTGTGTACATGATTAAGCAATGAGATCCAAGAGTAGAAGGTCAGCAGATGCTTCCAAACGATTTTGCATGGTCAGACAGGAACAATACACACAATTTTTGATTGAAAAAATGCACAAGAATTTCAGCAAATAACACTAGTTGGGGGGTCTGTCAATCTGCACAATATCATTCCTTTTCCCCCCACAAATCACAGCAAAAAACCTGGCCTTCTCAGACCAAACGATCCCCCATACTGTAGGCCTTTATATAAGAGAGGTTGTATTGTTAGCAAACTGATACACGCCCAATAGAAGTACACGCCCACTAGAAGTACACGCCCACCAGTATCTTTCAATCTGTCTCTTCATGTATGTCTAAAGTTATTTCACCTAATGGGCAGGAACAAATAATACTATTTACAACTGTGTTAGCCCTTGGCTATGTGCATCAAATCTCCAACTACAGGCCAAAGATCCAAGTCCATTTGCATGCACATAAACAAAGCAACAGTTTTCTAAGCATATGTACCTGTGTCGTGTAAACCATACAATTTTAAATGTCCAAGTCCCTGGGCATGATTAGTGCTAACAAACATTACCATCAATCCCTGGCTCCAATGAGCTTCCAATCTAAAGTCCAAAATAAACTTTCTTACATTAGAGACTATTTTGACAGGAGACAAATAAAATACCAGCATGTCTTCAACATAAGCATTAGCATGTTGGGGAATTGAACCAGCAACCCCAGTGTTGCTAGACGGAATTGCTACCCACTTAGCCACCAGGCAGCCTCACACATGTTCTCTGCATCTCTGTGGTGTGAACCAGCCCTAAGTCCATAGCCAAGTTCCGTGTCTCCAAGCAATATACAATATATTGGCCTAAGTATTGGGACGCCTGCCTTTAAACGCACATGAACTGTAATCGCATTACAGTCTTAGTCCGTAGGGTTCAATATTGAGTTGGCCCACCCTTTGCAGCTATAACAGCTTCAAGTCTTCTGGGAAGGCTGTCCTCAAGGTTTAGCAGTGTGTCTATGGGAATGTTTGACCATTCTTCCAAGTGCATTTGTGAGGTCAGGCACTGATGTTGGACGAGAAGGCCTGGCCTGCAGTCTCCGCTCTAATTCATCCCCAAGGTGTTCTGTTCTGTTGTGTTGAGGTCAGGACTCTTTCCAGGCCAGTCAAGTTCCTCAACCCCGAACTCACTCATCCATGTCTTTATGGACCTTGCTTTGTGCACTGGTCCAAATCATTTGGTGGAGGGGGATTATGGTGTGGGGTTGTTTTTCAGGGGTTGGGCTTGGCCCCTTAGTTCCAGTGAAGGGAACTCTTAAGGCATCAGCATACTGAGACATTTTGGACAATTTCATGCTCCCAACTTTGTGGGAACAGTTTGGGGGTGGCCCCTTCCTGTTTCAACATGACTGCACACCAGTGCACAAAGCAAGGTCCATAAAGACATAGATGAGTGAGTTTGGGGTGGAGAAACTTGACTGGCCTGCACAGAGTCCTGACCTCAACCCGATAGAACTCCCTTTGGCTGAATTAGAGCAGAGACTGTGAGCCTGGCCTCACAAATGCACTTCTGGAAGAATGATCAAACATTCCCATAGACACACTAAACCTTGTGTACAGCCTTCCCAGAAGCTGTTCTAGTTGCAAAGGGTGGGCCAAATCAAATTTTAACCCTACGGACTAAGACTGGGCTGCCATTAAAGTTCATGTGTGTGTAAAGGCAGGCGTCCCAATACTTTGGGCTAAATTGTGTATCTGGCAAGATTTACAATGGTGGTGGAACCCTCCTACACATAAATACGACATTTAGACATAGTTTTAAGACCTGGGAGATGAGAAAACTTCTCTACATGAAGCAGCATGTTTGGGATTTGAACCCAGACACTCAGGAATGCTAAGCAGAAGTTCTAACCTCTAAGCCACAGAGCTGCCACATGTGGAAACCTCCTACACATAAATACACGTAAATACTGCATTTCTTTGGACATACAGGTGATGGAATTACATTACTCAAGAGTTATTCTTCTTGATTTATTCTGTGATATTTGGTGTTTTTTTGGGGGTGAGTTTAGAATAGTGATATTACCCTCAAATTTTGGGGAATTACATTTTTATTTCTGATGTTGGAACACATATCAGATTTTTGGGGCTCAAATTATGATTATTTAGAAATAATAAAAAGCACAAAAAAATGTGACTAATTTTTAATTTGCATCAGCAATGGTATTGATTGTGGTTTGTAAAGACACCTGTGTGAGTTGGGTAAAAATTGTTGTGATATGGAAAGTAACTAGTGAAAGTGACAGAGAAAAATATATTTTATCAAAACATTCCACATTCTAGCTTTCTTTAAAAACAAAATATTTTAATTAGAAGCAACATTGTTGCAAAGGAAAATTTATTTCAGAGAAAGATACATTTCATCTCAACATTAAAAGGATTTATTTGTGAAAGGTACAATTGTATCATTAGAATCAATGGCTAAAACTTGCATTGGACTAAAATAGCTCAGATTTTCACTTCCAAAACATGCTCTTTAATTAGCTCTCATTTCGGTATTTACTATAACTCTTGTGAAAAAAGTCACTTGAGTTAAAATTTGAGTTATATTAGCTCTGGGCATGCTCAGTTTAGCTTGCAAATAGTTGTCCAAAAACCGGCATTTTTTTACTTCTCAGACTTTTAAAGATATTTCAGTGTAGAAATCACTTTTTCACACAGTTTAAACGCAGATTATCTTTAAATAATATACCGCATATTTCAGTACCATTTAGGCAATTATATCACGCTCTAAACATTATTTCCATGTGCACAACTCCAGCTTTTAGTAGAGTAAGGATTTGGGCGCTATTTGGATTCTGGGAGCTATAGTAAATTCGATTTTGGTAAGTATTTTTTCTCCAGCGCTATAGTGAATACCGTTTTAGCGCTAATTAGCGCGAATTCGCGGCAATTTGCGCTAATTAGCGCCGCGGCGCTATAGTAAATTACCCCCAATAGTTTTTAAAGGAGCAGTGATTTTAATGATGCTTAAAGTGGAGCAATAAAAATTAAAAATAAATTTAAATATAGTGCCTGGAATGTCCCCTTAAGCCCTGTACACACGATCAGTTTTACCGATAAAAACAGTCCGATGGACTTTTTTCATCGGACAAACCGATCATGTATGGGCCCCATCGGTCTTTTTTCCATTGGTGTTTAAAAATAGAACATGTTTTAAATGTATCCGATGGTTAAAAAACCGATAGCAAATTACTATCGTCTGTGGGGAACTTCATCGGATAAAAAACCCATGCATGCTCAGAATCAAGTCGACGCATGCTCAGAAGCATTTAACTTAATTTTTCTTGGCTCATCGGAGTGTTTTACGTCACCACGTTTGGAACGGTCGGTTTATTGACTGATGGTGTGTAGGCAAGACTGATGGAAGTCAGCTTCATCGGTTTTCCGATGGAAAAATCCATCGGTTAAAAACCATAGGAAATCCGATCGTGTGTACAGGGCTTTTGTCTGCCTGTAAATTGGCGCATCTGTAGCATGTATAGAACCTGCTGCAGCAAAAATGTAAATTCTAAAGAAAAAAAAATGAGTCAAATCACATTTAAATCGACTTGAGGTTGCAGTTGCCTGCACCTGGCCACTTAAAAAAAATAAAGGAAAAAATGGCATGGGGCTTCACCCCCCCCCCCCCCATACCAGGCCCTTTGTTTTTTAAATGGCGAGTGCCCTCCCCCCACTCCTAAACCATACCAGGTCACATGCCCTGAACTTGGGGGGTTGGGTGCTTGTCCCCATGTTAATGGGGACAATGGCCTCTTCCTGACAACCCTGGGTGGTGGTTGTGGGGGTCTGCGGGCAGGGGGCTTATCAGAATCTGGAAGCCCCCAGATTCCATCCCCCCCAACCCTCATGTGAATGAGTATGGGGTACATGGATTTTAGACTTCAATATTTTTTAGACACATTAGAAAATAAAAAAAAATTGCTTTATTCCTTTTATCCTCCTGTTCTATTGTGCACTGTATAAAAGCGCTTTATTGTAAAAACAGATTTTCATTCAAAGCGTACAATTTACACAGCATTTCAGATTGTCACAAGGAAGGGGGTGTGGGTCTGTTGTCACACACTGCACGGCATAGAGCACAGAGCTGAGTGTAATCTGAGACCTGAGTAGAGGGAGTGGACACATCCCACTCTACGCAGTCTCATAACTGTCAATCAAAGACTGGAGCCCCCTTTCCCCACCTCCCCCTCCCAGATCCCTTGGAGTTGGCATCATAGGTGACAGAGACAGAAGACAGATTGAGGAAAGTACATTATACCTTATAGATGGATATTTTTCATTTTTATTGTCAGAGGTTTACAGCCACTTTAAAAGAAGTCCTGTTAATGCCAAGCCTTACCATGCACACGGCCAAAGATGGATACACGCATTTAGAAAGTTTAACTTTAATCAGCTCTTTTTAACATCAGCTCAAACCAGTAAGTATCTCTATACAGCCCATTACACGGCTACAGAATCCGAGCAGTCACATGTATCATCCTTATCAAGCCATGTGATGTATGTGCAGCAGCCGAATACAAAAATACACATTATTATTTGTTGGATAGACTTTGACTATTCACATCATGTATTCTTTTATTTGTTGGTCTAAATATAGCTGGGTCTAATTTCAATGTGTCATTAAATAGAACAAGAATGTTGACTGCGTTAGAACACAGCAAATGAAAAGCAGAGTGAACCGCACAATTACCAAGAAAAATGAAATTGTCTAATTCTTAGCTGTTTTGACAAGATGCTGATGCCTCCCCGGACAATATATCTTGTTGAGAAGACAGTAAAAAGTAATTAAAGAGCAGATTGAAAAAAAAGTAGCAATTACTACATCCACCTGCAAAGGAGAAACTGCCTTTGTTTTTGATAAAGGATGTGTTAAAGGGTACAAAGTAGCAGAGAGATTAATAAGTTATTCATGAGGCATTGAGAAATCCCAGCTCACAAAAACTAAATTGCATTTGGAGAAAGAATGCTCTTCTTGCGTGTAAGTAACAATACGATAATAATAACGGATTTGGTTTCCTTCTCTGTGACTTGAAACTAAAAATGAGTTTAGAGGAAGTGCGAAAACTTGTTGTTGCTAAACTTCTAAACTTCTATGTACAGCAATGCGCATTATAGCTGACAATATTTCTGCCAATCAATTCCACAGTTAGAAAAGTTTAAAGCAGTGGCGGCTGGTGCTCTAAATTTTTTTTTTTGGGGGGGGGGGGCACAAACTAACACCAAAAGCCACCCTGGGTACGGATGCGGCCATCACCCCTTCCCGTGCGGGAGACGGAGGCGTCTATCAACCCCCCAGGGAGACCTAAGACTCCCTGGCTAATAGGGGCTCCATGATTGGCTGGGAGTAGAATGAGGAAGACAATAGCGATTATTAATTCGCTATTGTCACATAAGTGGGTGAGCCCATCCTTTTTTAAAGCCTCTGGATTGGGGGGGGGGTGGCTCTGCATCACGGGCCACCACTGATAATAAGGCTAAGTTTGCATTAGCATCAAAATCAGACACTTCATTGTCGTCGTTAGTTATGTGCACTACAGCGCGGACAGTATTGTACACATGGTCACGTTTGTTTTGGTTCGCGTTGTGTAGCACCCTCTAGTGTGCTAGATGTAAATAGGTTTGTTAGTGTAGGGAAATTGGTTTGTCTGAGAGCCAGGCCTGGGTTGAAATCTGGGTCAGGGTTGAGTGACTCAGGGAGGCTGGATGACTCAGCAGACAGCCCTTATAGTGCCTCCCCCCTGCTTTCTGGAACCTTGGAGAAGCTTCCAGATGCAGTGGGTGGAAGCTAGGAGGGGTTGTTTGGAATATTTATGAGGGCCCTAGGCAATCCCCAGCAGAAAGGTGGAAGGGGGTAGGCCACTTCACAAATAGCCATGAGTCATGCAAGCAAGGAAAGTTGGGTGAAGGATGGAGATAGAGTGTTAAGGAGGCTGTCGGTGGCCCTTGAGTGTGCACCCTAGTCTGGGGTGGGCGACTTAAGGCCTGGGGCTTGGGTGCTGGAGGGACCCTGTACATTACACGGTGGAATCCTTTCCTGGAGGGACAGGAGCAAGTGAGAGGACAGCAGGAGCAGGTCAGCATGTCCCGGAGCTCTCCTGAGAAGTCAGTCGAGTGGGCTGGTGAGTGTTCAGTCTGGGAGGATCGTGGAGAAGTTAGTCAGGAGGGCTAGTTAAAGGGGCAGCAGGTTGGCTTGCAGTGCCTGAAGAGGTGGTGCTGGACTCCAGGGGAAGAATGTTTTAGCTGTGTCACCTTACAGTGCCTTGAAAAAGTATTCATACCCCTTGACATTTTCTACATTTTATTTATGTGATAGACCAACACAAAGTGGCACATGATTGTGAAGTGGAAAGAAAAGGATAAATGGTTTTCAAAATATTTTACAAATAAATAAGTGAAAAATGTGGCGTGCATTTGTATTCAGCCCCCCTGAGTCAATACTTTGTAGAACCACCTTTCACTGCAATTACAGCTGCAAGTCTTTTTGGGGATGTCTCTACCAGCTTTGCACATCTAGAAAGTGAAATTTTTGCCCATTCTTCTTTGCAAAATAGCTCAAGCTCAAGATTGGATGGAGAGCGTCTGTGAACAGCAATTTTCAAATCTTGCCACAGATTCTCAATTGGATTTAGGTCTGCACTTTGACTTGGCCATTTTAAAACATGAATATGCTTTGATCTAAACCATTCCATTGTAGCTCTGGCTATATGATAACTCCCTAATTTTAGAAAACTTACCTATTGTCCCACATTATAAATTAGGACAATGTTACTGAACTATAGAATTTAAATAAAGACAGGAAAATCTAAAGGGGGGCAAATGTCTCTAAAATGGGCTTTAGCTTACCCACAGACTGCCACCTAAAGTCGGCCATACACTAGCAGATTTTTTCTAACCTTTGTATGAAAAATGTGTACATTTGATGACTTGACGATTGTTGTTCAAAAGTACTTCAACATTATGTTTGAATTTTTTTTTTCTTCCATCCTGCTCCTTAGAATGTTCTCATCACTGCGGTCGAAAATGAATGTTGATTTGACTCCAATAACCATTAGAGAATTGAAAGAATGTTCTTGAAAATAAACATTTTGAAAAAAATTCTACTAGTGTATGGCCGGATTAAGAGGGTCTACAGATGTTGGAGAATACTACGAATTTATTCTGCTCGCTTTAAAAAAATCAATTGCGTACAAAGGAAAAAATAAATAAAAATACTTTTTGCTATCCAATGATTGATTGGTCTTGTGAACACACTAAAATATATTATGCTCAGTTGACATTCATTTTGCTAAATCAACGATTTTTATTGCTTTCAGTCTCCACTGTATGGAGTTAAAAAATTTACTTGAAGGGCACTTTCATGGAAAAATTATATACTGTAGTTACAGTAAATAAAATAAAAAAATATAACACATACAGTACAATTGCTGTCATTTAATTTATTAGAAATTAACTTTCCTTTTCAATCTGCAGCCACTGTAATTTTATGTAAAACTCAATGCAATATGGCAACTTGGAGGCATGTACAGAACACCCTCAGAAATATAATTTCCCGCTAGTGTGATTGGCTCACTGATTTTCCCAGAAGTCTGCACTAAGATACAAATCAAATTTTAGGCATCCTCTGCAATAGGATTTTAATTTTGGTGAGATACTCTCCAAGAGTTAAAAAATGTATAAAAAACTGCGCTAAAGCAACTTTCCCTAAAAAATATTAAGCAGCAATAATATTGTGCAACACAATCACAAAAAGTGAATAAATAAGTAAAAAATTGTGCTGTAAACATCAAATTAGAGTCAATATGTGTACCAAATCAAATACATATGAAGGCAGTCCTTATTAACATGGCAAAGTGACTAATTCCATATCCGGGTTCATCAACAAATATCCCAGTGATTCCGCCACCAATTATGGGAAGGCTTACCAGCTCCAATGGACCCCTTGTCACAGGGGGTGAATGATCGCCTGCGGCTTAAACCCAGCCAGGGCCTTTCTCCACACTTTAGAGTCCCTCCGGATGATGTCCACCGAAAAAAGAAACCAAATGGCTCCACATAGTGTAAAAATCCTTTACGTGTTTTAGGGATCTAACTCACAGCATACACAATGATCTGATATCCAGAAAAGCCTTAAGTTTAGTGTGTCGGCCAGCACACATCTAAACAATCCTGATCGTCGGGACATGAGAAGAGATATGGTGACGCAGCACGTCGCTCAACCCTACGCGTTTCGCCAAAACAGACGTCGCCCTGGAGTTAAATACTTCTAAAGGAATGCAGACCCTGCAGCTTTTTTTATTAGAACACTGAGCATGAACCAGGTGATTTTAATGAACCAGACCCTCCCATTCAGGACCAGTCTGCAAAGAACGTGTTAAAATAAAAAGCCTAGACAGGAGGAGAAAGAAGAGTGACAGAGGTATCAACTGAGTACTGTGTGTCTTCACTTTCAGTGTCCAGTCACCGGTGGCGGGCGCATGATAGCCTGGGCACATAATCAGATGAAGTGAGCTAAATGACATTGACTGCCATTCAACCTCAAAAAAAACAAGGACATCTAGTGTACTATTACTTTAGAGGACAGCTCCTGATCAAAGGAGAGTGTTGTAGCAAAGGCAGTTTTTGTGTAATCTTTGAATGATATAGTCAAGTCATTTTCTATCATTCTGACTGCCGTTGTGCTTTAAAATACTGTTACAATCTATTTTGCTTCCAGTTTGCAGATTAAATCAAAAGAAAAAATATTTTTTTTGCAGATTCCATGCATTTTTTGGACTGCTTGTTTGACCTTTTAAATTAAGTAAAAAAAAAAAAAAAGTCAATGATGATGATGACTGTGTCTCGGGATTGGTTACTAAAATAGCAGTGCGTCTTGGCAGTCATTCATTGCAGCAGCAGATTCTGTTAATGTAGAGCTACAGATCTGTTTAGTGATGGACCGATTACACTGAACAGACGCATGCTCAGGAAAGTCACATTAAAACAGGACAGCAACAAATATTTCCTAAATTTTTATATGCAGTATGAAAACATCATATAGCAAGAAAACATTGGAAAACAACAAAGTAAAAGTAAGATCGAAAATCTACTAGTGTATGGCCAGTTTTAGTTACCCAACATAATTCTTCAAGCCTATATTGGGAACATATGTACATTCCTCAAGTTTCTCTTTATAATAAAGTGCCAAATGCTAACCGGAAGTTAAAACCAAAGAATAATGCTCTGTAGAAGGAGCAGTAAAATTGGATAGGGAGCTCAGGCCAATGCGAATTGGATGTCCTAAGAGTTGGGAAAAGATTGGACAGTGGCACGGAGAATGCAAATTTTTATATCATTTTGTGCCCCATGGGGACTCAAAGCGCTTAAAAAGTGAGGCAGCCATCTTGGGCACACTCAGTCGAGCCAACTATCCTAACAGCATGTCTTTGGAGTTTGGGAGGAATATGGGGGGCAGAGGCCAATAGAGGGCAGTAGAAGGTCGGGCAGTATACAGGGAAAAGTAGGGCAGTGGAGAGAGGTGAACAGGACAGGGGATCACAGGGGGGACCAGAAGAGAGTGAGAGAGAGAGATGTGCATGATGTCATAATGATGTCATAAGCCTAGGCTAATGACCACACAAGAAACAGGAAGTGGGCTTGAATAAGGGATTTACTGGCAGAAAAGTTTTACTATCCAAAGTTAATGCGGACCTTCAGTCATTTTTTCATCTTTCCATCCATAAAATCTTCTGCCCTTGTTGTTTTAACTTTGGATAGTTAAAAAAAAAATTCTGCCAGTAAATACCTTATACAGCCCACTTCCTGTTTCTTGTCTGGTAATAAGCCCAGGCTTATGACATCATGCACAGCTTTCTCTCTCATGCTTGTGAGAGTTTGCCAGAAAGGGAGGGGGGATGAGTCATAAGAGGGCCAATGAGAGCTGCAGAGCTGGAGGTGTGTCTGTGTTAATCCAGGAAGTGAACAAGCAGCAGCTTCAGCTGCCCACATTTAAAATGGCTGCAGCCAGACTTAGTGGAGGAGATTCCTGCAGCATATTTGGCAAGTACAGAATCACAGTATATATAAAATAATATGCAAAGTGGTTGGAGAGAAGCTTCAGAATGGCAAAGATGTTTTTATTACAAATTACGTGAGCAGTCTGCAGTTCCTCTTTGGCCACTTCCCTACCAGCCCACTGTCAAATGACGTCCGCAGGAGGGATCTCCCATCCTGGGTGGCCGTCATATGACGTCCTGGGCTTCCCGGCCGTCTAGGGGCATTTTTATAGCACTGATTGCTGTATAAATGGCAATGGTCCCAAAATAGTGTCAAAAGTGTCCGATGTGTCCGCCATAATGTCGCAGTCACAATAAAATCCGCAGATCGCCGCCATTACTAGAAAAAAAAATGCCATAAGTCTGTCCACTATTTTGTAGACGCTATAACTTTTGCGCAAACCAATCAATATACACTTACTGCAATTTTTTTTTTACCAAAAATATGTAGAAGAATACGTATCAGCCTAAACTGAGGAAAACATTTTTTTTTATTTATTTTTTTAAATGGGATATTTATTACAGCAAAAAGTAAAAAATATTGTGTTATTTTGAAACTTGTTGCTCTTCTTTTGTTTATAGCGTAAAAAATAAAAACCGCAGAGGTGATCAAATACCACCAAAAGAAAGCTCTATTTGTGGGGGAAAAAAGTTATAACATTTTCAAATGGGTACAGCGTCGCATGATTGCGCAATTGTCATTCAAAATGTGACAGCGCTGAAAACTGAAAATTGGCCTGGGCAGGAAGGGGGTGAAAATGCATGGTATGGAAGTGGTTAAAACAAGGGCAGGAGATTTATTGGTTGGAAAGTTGAACAGATGACTGAAGGTCGGCTTTAAGTCTCCCTGTAAGATCTCATCAAGTATTTTGCAAGCACAAGTTTCATTCATGTATTAATAATTGCCATACTTCCTGCAGCTACGGAGTGTTGCTTCTCTCTCTCTCTCTCTCTATATATATATTCGTTTTTTTTCTAGAACTATGAAGAATTAATTTCTGTGGAATATGTTTTAAGCCTTAACCATAAAAATCTCACATAAAACTGCGGCTGGTTTGTGAAGATACTACAAGGCTGAAAGGCCGCGGTCACATGATCTTGCGAATGCCGTTATGTAAATACTGGCTGCAGGGCACATACTGGAGGAGTGTGGGAATTTTCCCCAGCCGTGCCCTGAAAAGGAGCAGACAGATCTGGGAAAGTCAGATGGAGAATAAATAAGCTGCAACAGCCAAAATTCGGGGCATCCTAAAAGCATTGATATTAATGTCAGTGACGACTGATGCCAGAATTCATGTCATTTACTTTGCAGCAACAAAGAGAAATGAAAAGACATTTTATATTGTAACTGAAGACTATGTGCAACTCTTAAAGCTGAACTTCGGACAGATAGAAAACACATAAATCAAAGGGACACTCAACAATATTCTTATTCTCCAATAATCATCCATACACATCCACCACTTAAGGCATTGTTACCCCAACCCTTCATATTCCTGATATGTGCCTACTGTACCGTGTACTTGTATGAGAAAGTCTCCTGTTCTCTTTGTATTGTTCCTGCCAGCCCCTCTGCTTTCCTATTAAAAACTTACCACACTAAGCAGGAGAGCACAGCATGATCAGTTCTCTAGCTATGCTGGGAACTCAGCCTGCTCTCCTCCAATGATCAGGCTGGTCCTGACACGCCCCCTCCTGCACAGCAATTCACTTGGGAAGATCAGTGTACTGCTGCTTCTCCTCCCCCCAGCTATTATGCAGCTGAGAACAGAAGGAATGTGATCAGTTATAAAAAAAAAAAAGGGAAAAAAAAGGTATTTATAATGTGTCTACACACACGTTTTGCCTTTCATTTCTATTTCAAACTGAATGGGTTGTTTTACAAGGTGATCGTTTACAATCAGTCTAACCGCTTTCCGCCGACATGGTGCATATATGCAGCCTCTCAGCGGGTGGGCTTTAATGCCGAGGGGCTGCATATATGCCCTATGTAAAAGCTTTTCTGTGCCGAGACCGCACACCCTGCGCACTTCTAGCACCGGCAGAGACCAGAAAGCTCCCAATGCATACTTGGGATCCAGAGCTTTCCGATCATATGACCGCCGTGACAGCCAATGACAGCAGTCACATGACCCGAACGGCCATTTAGAAGCTCTTAAAGGGTCAGGAGGCGGCAGTGGGAAGGGGTTAGCGGCCTTGTAATCTATTTTTAATAAAAAAGTTTCTTACTGTGTTTTCCTGCCTCCTTTTAACGTTCTTTGGGAGCTCTCGAATCTTCTCCAGTGCTCACTTCTGTTTGTTTGGAACAAGCAGTGCACATTAGTAGTGATCATGTGCACTGCTCGATGTACAATACAAATCCCATAGTCCATCTCAGGAGCGAGATGCGTTCCTACATACAGTGAGACTATGGAGAACAAACATAGCCACCCTCTAATACAATGGCCACCAAACTGCGGCCCGGGGGTCAGATGTGGCCCTTTGCTTGCGTTTATCTGGCCACTAGACATGTGCAGAACCCAAAAAATTGTTTTGTTTCGTTTCGTTTCAATTCGTTCAGTTAAATTTGTTTAATTAGTTTAATTAGTTTTCGGAATTTGTTTCGTTTAATCATTTTCAAATCATTTCGAAATGTTTTCGAATCAATTATTAAATAGTTTTAGAATTCAAATAGTTTTCCAATTCGAAAAATTTTCCAATTCGAATAAAATAGAATAGAAAACAAATAATTTATTTTTTATTCTCCTATTTATACTCTTTATTTTATATACTATTTTATTCTCTTTGGAAATTGGAAAACTGTTTGAATTCGAAAAGTTTTTGAGTTTGAATTCGAAAACTATTCAAATTCGAAAACTATTCGAATTTCATCCGAATTTTTTTTCCCGTTATTTCCGATACGTTTAAATTCAGTACTATTCTAGTTCGGAAATTCGTATACATCCAAATTCAGAATAATGAAAATTCGTCCGAATTTTAATTTGGAACGAAACGAACCGCACATATCTACTGGCCACCAATCCCACTACTTACACTATTAATGGGGCACTATTTCTCCCATTAAAACCAATGATGGGGCACTGATGCTGGGGCATTTTGCACACCCACAAGCCACAGTCCAGCCCTCCTAAAGCTTGAAGGACAGTCAATTTTGCTTAGAAAGTTTGGAGACCCCTACTCTAAATGGGAGTCGGATCACAGCCGCAAAAAAAAGGAATTTGGAGATTTGAAGGAGGCTGAAATCTATACAAGGGACTTTTTATGAGTTGGGAATACATCAATGGATAGATTTTTTATAAACCAACGTTTAGTGTCACTTTAACCACTTCAATACCGGGCACTTTCACCCCCTTCCTGCCCAAGCCAATTTTCAGCTTTCAGCGCTGTCACACTTTGAATGAGAATTGTGCGGTCATGCGACACTGTACTCATATGACATTTTGATCATTTGTTTCTCCACAAATAGAGCTTTCTTTTGGTGGTATTTGATCACCTCTGCTTTATTTATTTTTTTGCGCTATAAACAAAAAAAGAGTGAAAATTTTGAAAAAAACACAATATTTTTTACTTTTTGCTATAATAAATATCCCAATTTTTTTCCTCAGCTTAGGCCGATACGTATTCTTCTACATATATTTGGTAAAAATAAAATCGCAATAAGCGTATATTGATTGGTTTGCGCAAAAGTTATAGCGTCTACTAAATAGGGCATAGATTTATGTCATTTTTATTATTATTATTTTTTTACTACTAATGTTGGAGATGTGCGGTTTTTATCGTGACTGTGACATTGCGGCAGACATATGGGACACTTTTGACACTATTTTGGGACCATTCACATTTATACAGCGATCTGTGCTATAAAAATACATTGATTACTGTATAATGTGACTGGCAGGGAAGGGGTTAACACTAGGGGGCGATCAAGGGGTTAATTGTGTGTCCCAGGGAGTGATTCTAACTGTGGGGGGAGGGGACTGATGAGAGGAAGAGACCGATCGTTGTTCCTATATACAAGGCACATACAAACAATTCTCCTCTCCCCTGACAGGATGTGGATCTGTGTGTTTACACACACAGATCCACGTCCCTGCTCTGTGATGAGCAATCGCGGCTGCTGGGCGCGTGCGCTTTGGGTACACAGTGATGCGGCGGCACACGCTCGCCAGAATGCTGGAAAAACAAAGACGTCATATGACGTCCACCAGGAGGGAGGAAGGGTGTCATTTTACTATACGGCGTTAGGCAAGTGGTTAAAGCAGAAGTATAACCAAAGCTATTTTGACTGTACTTCTCTTATAGATCACAGGAGTGCAGATTGTTCTCCTGTGGCCCGTTTTCAGCTGGCAGCGAGCTAAAGCCCGCTGTGGGCTGACATCTCTCAGCCGGTCCATGCTTGGCAAAGATCCCGACTGTAAAGACTGGACCAGAACCTGGCTCAGCCTCTGAGCAAACCGCTGAGTGACTGAGCCAACCGCCCTCTCCCCCTCCACAGCCCGGCACTCCAGTGAGTGCTGGAGGGGCAGAGCAGAGAGCTGGTGCCTGAAAGTCCCCGGCTCTCTGCTGGCTAAAGACCGAGAACTGAGCGATCATCGGTCTTTGAACGCTCAGTTCTCAGTCTAAGAGGTGCCGGGGGACAGCTGGGATCGGTGCTGCAGCCATCTTGGTGAGTATAACTGTTTATTTCTTTTTAAAGCCATACTTCTCTTTTAATGCAGTTCTGTAAACATTGAAGTGGACATTTCCCCCACAATATGAAAATTTATGGTGCATACAACTCTGCATGTACCACCCAAATCATCCAAAAATAAAAATATATCAAATAAATTAATAATTATTAAAAAATAAAATATAAATTCAGTTACTTACATGTAAATCAGGGGTGTCCAAACTTTTTTTTAAAGAGGGCCAGATTTGATGAAGTGAACATGCGTGAGGGCCGACCATTTTGCGTGACATTCTTTGAACCATTCAAATTAAATGCAAATTAACTAATACACTGCCCAACAATAATTCTCTTGCCTTTGTTGGCTGTGTGTGGTGAAGAGTCTAAAGCAGGGGTCTCAAAGTACCGGCCCGCGGGCCATTTGCGGCCCGCGGACTGGTTAAAAATGGCCCGCAGCGCCGATCCAGGACGTCTTTTTGCACAGGCACCGCAGAGGGGGAGGCGCCGAAGAGCTTTACCTCTCTATCACCTCTGTCCTCTCCGCTGCACACTGCCGCAGCCCAGAGAGAGAACAGAGCGGAGGAAGGATCCGCCCATCGCCCCGCCCACCTAAGCACTGACGATCAGAGCCCCGATCCAGGGTCCTGCTGCTCAGAGCGGGAGATTGTGTTCTCTGGGTGCCCTGTCACTAGGCCTCTGTGGAAGCCAGGAGGAGAGGACTCGGGAGCCAGACGATCCTGACTGCCAGGAGAGGTGAGTGAGGCAAAGTCCTTAGTGGGGTGAATGGGGTATTTTATGGAGTGTGGAGGGGGGGTAATTGTGTAGTGTGGGGCTATTTGTGCAGTGTGGGGGGTATTTTATGGAGTGTGGGGGGATTTGTGCAGTGTGGGGGGGGGGTATTTTAGGGAGTGTGGGGGATTTTATGGAGTGTGGGGGTATTTTATGGAGTGTGGGGGGATTTGTGCAGTGTGGGAGTATTTTATGGAGTGTGGGGGGTATTTTATGGAGTGTGGGGGGATTTGTGCAGTGTGGGGGTATTTTATGGAAAGTGGGGGGTATTTTTGGAGTGTGGGAGGATTTGTGCAGTGTGGGGGTACTTGTGCAGTGTGGGGCTATTTGTGCCATGTGGGGGGTATTTTTTGGAGTGTGGGGGGTATTTTTTGGAGTGTGGGGCTATTTGTGCAGTGTGGGGCTATTTGTGCAGTGTGGGGGGTATTTTATGGAGTGTGGGGGGATTTGTGCAGTGTGGGGGGGATTTGTGCAGTGTGGGGGGATTTGTGCAGTGTGGGGGGTATTTTATGGAGTGTGGGGGTAATTGTGTAGTATGGGGCTATTTGTGCAGTGTTGGGTATTTTATGGAGTGTGGGAGGTAATTGTGTAGTATGGGGCTATTTGTGCAGTGTTGGGTATTTTATGGAGTGTGGGAGGTAATTGTGTAGTGTGGGGCTAATTGTGCAGTGTGGGGGTATTTTGTGTAGTGTCGGGGGATTTGTGCAGTGTGGGGGGTATTTTATGGAGTGTGGGGGGATTTGTGCAGTGTTGGGGGTAATTATGGAGTGTGGGGGGTATTTGTGCAGTGTAGGGGGATAATGCTGGGGGTTAATAATGTGTTTGCTGACACCAGTGATGGGGGTTAATGATGTGTTTGCTGACACCAGTGATGGGGGTTAATGATGTGTTTGCTGACACCAGTGATGGGGGTTAATAATGTGTTTGCTGACACCAGTGATGGGGGTTAATAATGTGTTTGCTGACACCAGTGATGGGGGTTAATAATGTGTTTGCTGACACCAGTGATGGGGGTTAATAATGTGTTTGCTGACACCAGTGATGGGGATTAATAATGTGTTTGCTGACACCAGTGATGGGGGTTAATAATGTGTTTGCTGACACCAGTGATGGGGGTTAATAATGTGTTTGCTGACACCAGTGATGGGGGTTAATAATGTGTTTGCTGACACCAGTGATGGGGGTTAATAATGTGTTTGCTGACACCAGTGATGGGGGTTAATAATGTGTTTGCTGACACCAGTGTTGGGGGTTAATAATGCGTTTGCTGACATCAGTGCTGGGTATAGTATAGTATACTATTGCTGGTATAGTTTATTGTTTTAAAAGTTTGCATGCGGCCCCCATGGGATATGAAAACTTGTCATGTGGCCCTCAGGCAATTTGAGTTTGAGACCCCTGGTCTAAAGCCTCATACACACGGTCGGACTTCCATCTGACTTTTCCGTGTTTTTTTGTCCGAACGGAGTTGGTCGGGAACACCCATAGCATACACACGCTCGGACTTTTCTGCAAACTTTCCCAAAACTTTTTGCAACATCACGTGGTTTTTCTGCTCTTTTCTGCTCTTTACCGCCACCCTTTGGTCAACTTCTGCTATTGTTGGTTGATTTTAACATAAGTTGTTTTGTCCATCGGACAAAAGTCCGATGGTTTTCTGTACACACGGTCGGACTTTGCTTCATCGGACTTTTGTTGGGCAAAAGTTTGTCCGTTTGCAGACCGAACTTTTGTCCGATGAAAACAAGAAAAAAGCAAAAAAAGTTTGTCTGATGGAGCGTACACACGGTCGGATTGTTGGTCCACTTTGCTCAAAATGAAGTTTGTTGGCCAAAAGTCCGACCGTGTGTACGGGGCTTAAGGGTGAGCTCGTTATTGTTATTTGGATATACCATATTTATCGGCGTATAACACGTACCTTCACTTTAAGAGGAAAGTTTCATGAATGCAGCCTGATCCATGCGCATCTGCAACTTTGGAGGGGACAGGGAGGGGTCGGGATGAGCGGCAACAGATCACATACAGGAGAATCTCCTGTTTACTCGGCGGCCTCTTTAATACAAAGTCCCACCTTCTATGATAGACAGAACAGTCGTCCAATGC
Source organism: Rana muscosa (assembly GCA_029206835.1). Taxonomy (NCBI): domain Eukaryota; kingdom Metazoa; phylum Chordata; class Amphibia; order Anura; family Ranidae; genus Rana; species Rana muscosa. The sequence goes on along the minus strand of CM055121.1, from coordinate 252,744,652 downwards.
CAGCCCAGGAGACGGGACTTCCTATTACAGACGTCGCCTAGTAAACAGGAGATTCTCCTATATGTAAACTGATGGCACTTGTGCCATCAGCGCAACCTCATCAGTGTCCATCAATGCAGCCTCACCAGTGCCCATCAAATGCAGCCTTACCAGTGCCCACCAAATGTGGCTTATCAGTGCCCATTAAATGTAGCCTTACCAGTGCCCACCAAAAACAGCCTTATCAGTGCCCATCAAATGCAGCCTTACCAGTGCCCACCAAATACAGCCTTATCAGTGCCCATCAAATGCAGCCTTACGGGGCGTGTCCTGACCATGGAGGAGTGAGGACGCGTGTCTCTGCAGCTCCGTCCCGCCGCCGCACTTGCCATAAGCTACGAGGGAGACACTCACCCCAGCTGACACCTAACATGTCCCAGCGGAACCGGGCGTCCTCACAGCCACCACGCTACGATCGGACCAGACAGGGGCAGCTGGAGTCTTTCTTCCCCGGGACCCGTGGGCAGAGCCGCGAGGCTTCAAAGATGGCGCCGGTCGCGAAGGCCCAGAAAGCACCCAAGGCCTCGCAGAGCTCCGACGCACGATCGCATCAGCCTTCAGGCTCCCCCATACCATCCCCAGGGTCGGTGAGTGACTCGCCCCCCTCCATCTCTCCTGGCTCTCCATCAACCCTGGCCAGAGACTCTGGAGCCCCAGACCCGCTGGCTGATGCAGACCTCAGGCGCCATATTTGGTCTCTCCCCACCAGAGATGACCTGGAGCGCTTCGCAGACAGGGTAGAGAAGGCCCTCAAGGAGGACATTGCTCAACTTAAAGCTGATACCTTGCACCTGGGGGGTAGAGTGGAGGCCCTAGAGCAAAGATTGGAGGACACCATCCCAGTGATTTCCATGCTCCAGGATAAGTGCACTACGCAAGATCACCAGATTGAGGCCCTGCTCTGTCAGTTAGATGATATGGAGAACCGCAGTCGCAGGGCCAACATCAGAATAAGAGGAATGCCTGAAGCGACAACAACTAGAGACATTATCCCTAGCTTGGAGGGCATATTTAAGGAAATATTGGGACTGCCTGCTACTGACTCTGTGGAAATAGATCGTGCGCACAGGGCCCTTAAGCCCCCATCCCAAGACGTGAATAACCCACGGGACATCATATGTAAGCTACATAAATACACGCTTAAAGACCGCATTATGCAAAAAATGCGCGGCAAGCCCTACTTTGACTTTGATGGCGCACATTTAACCTTCTATCAAGATATTTCCAGGCGCACTCTCATGCAACGACGATCACTTCGCCCCCTCCTAGTAGCTATACACGAAGCAGGCTTGCAGTACCGCTGGGGCTTTCCCTTCTACCTCCAAGTCACCAAAGCTGGCAAGACGGTGACCCTCCGCACCAAAGATGACCTGCCAAACTTCCTGGCCTCTCTTGAATTAGACCCTGTGGACTTCCCAGACTGGCGGGGAACATCCAACCACCTAGACCCTAAGCCACAATCAACTCAACCGTGGCTACCAGCTGGGCGCAAGAACCGCAGACGAGACCGCAGACGACATCCCTCCGATTCTTCACCAGGCCCGGCCCCGAGAGACTGATGGCAAAATTAGCCCATGCCGGTGCACGGGCCCCACCTTTGAAAGATTCCCCCTCGAACGCTGTGCCTTGGACTCCCCTATGCTGCTGAAGATGGACCTTGTTTGCTCGCACTTATTTTGGCAACTAACTCAATCTCTCTTTTTGCCCAGCCGCCTGATTGAGCTGGTTGGGATCTCATAAGCTTAAGTGGCACCCCGACCACTCGCGACAGACTTAGTAGAGCCCGCACCCCATGGGGACCGAGTATGGGTGACCCCTTTCTTACTCCCCCTATACCGCACATAGTTAGATGCGGTGGACGGAGACAGTGACCCCTCACCTTCCCCCCTATGTTGGTTCACGTACCCCGAGTAGGCCGCCCTCTTTCTGGGTACAGATCCCCATTGGGATCACGGGTCCGTGGTCGGGGACTCCCCCCCCTATAGGGGGCGGGGTCTCGAACACGACCCTCAGATGTTTTACATGTTAAAATGGCTTCGGCCAGTTTGTCTTGCTCAATATGTTTTTGATACTGCTCTCATATGTTTTTTCTTTTCTTTTTTGTTGTTTTGTCCTATCACTTTCTCCCTCCCTTTCCTTCCTCTCTCTTTTCCCTCTCTCAGGAGTGTTCCACTGCATTGCCACCCGCGCCGAGCACACCACCGACTTTGGCACCTCGACCATTCCCAGACCTCCCCATGGCTACTTTAAAGGTAAGCTCATATAATGTTAGAGGCCTCTGTTCCCCTCACAAACGCAGCAAATTATGGTGGGAACTAAAACGGCTCAAGGCACAGGTAGTTTTCCTTCAAGAGACCCACTTCATGCCCCAATCACTTCCTAAGCTGCCCACTCACCTCTTTAATCAGTGGTTTCTCAGTAACTCCCCTGTCTCCAAGTCTAGAGGGACGGCCATAGCAATCCACAAGTCCTGCCCTTTCCAGCCCACGGGTAATAAAATCGACCCTTTGGGTAGGTATGTCTTCCTGAAGGGTAGTATAGCAGGACAAACCTACACGTTTGCAACCATCTATGCCCCTAACACCGCCCAACTTTCCTTCATTGACTCGACCTTGGAGCAACTGGCCGACTTCCGAGAAGGCCTCTTGATCCTCGGGGGAGACTTTAACGTCAGCCCAGACCCCCTGCTTGACACGTCTCACGCAAAACCCTCACACCCCTATGCGTTCCTCAAACATTTTCGCAAGACCCTCCAATCCCACCTCTTGGTGGATAGTTGGCGGGTATTGCATCCCTCAGATCGAGACTTCAGCTACTACTCCAAGGTACACAATGTTTACACGTGCATAGACCATATATATGTAGACCGTACCACCTTGGAGCTCTTGCAGTCTGCGTCCATTGGCAACATCACTATCTCTGACCATGCCCCAGTCACAATTGCCTTCACCATGCCATCAGGTACTTATAGAACCTGGACGTGGAGGCTGAATGAAAATTTGCTAGATGATGTAGTGGTGGTGGAGGAGGTAAATGACACCTTAACCCACTACTTTAAAGAAAACTCCACTGTTGATGTCAGCGAGGGTGTAGTATGGGAGGCTCATAAAGCTGTGGTCAGGGGAATATTGATCTCCCAGGGCTCCAGACTAAAGCGAGACCGCCAGGCAGACTTCCAGAGGGTGCACACGGCCCTTCAGAAAGCTGAACTCCAACACAAGGCAAATGGAGACCCCAAAGCACTACAGGCTCTCACTGAGCTACGGGAACTGTTCCTACGTCTTTTAGACCGCCAAACTCGTAAACAGTTTAGATTTATGTCACATAAATTTTACGAGCACGGAAATAAATGTGGTCGTATGCTCGCACGGGCACTCAGGAAAAAACATGCGCAGGCATACATACACAAACTACGCTCCTCTCCCGGGGATTTGACGGTACAGTCCTCTAAAATCGCCGCAGGGTTCCGAGAATACTACGCCAAACTATACAATTTGGAATCCGAGCTCCCACCTGAAGCACGAGATACCAGACAAACGGCGGTCCAGGCCTACTTGGCGGCGGCTGGTACCCCCCCCCTCACGGAAGACCAACGCGCTGCTTTGGAGCTCCCGATCACCCCAACTGAACTGGGTGCGACGGTGGAGTCCTTGCCCAATGGGAAGAGCCCCGGCCCGGATGGGCTCACTAAAAGGTACTACAAGGCCTTCTTTTCTCACCTAGCGGCACCTATGTGCAAATATTTCAACTCCGTGGCGGGGGGTACTGCCATCCCCCCGGGGGCTCTACTTGCCCACATTACAGTGATCCCAAAGGAGGGCAAGGACCCCACTATCCCCCAAAGCTATCGCCCCATTTCACTTCTTAATGTGGACATAAAACTCCTGGCAAAAATTTTGGCCAATAGACTTAAACACCTCATGCCTGAACTAGTCCATCCCGACCAAACAGGTTTCATTGTAGGCAGGGAGGCTAGGGACAACTCCCTTAGAGCAATCCAACTTATTCACTGGGCCCGTACCCGCCCGGATCCCCAGCCATACATAATACTATCAACTGACGCGGAAAAGGCTTTCGACCGGGTCGATTGGTCCTATTTGAAAGCGGTACTTGAGTCCATAGGACTGGGGCCGCGAATACTGACATCAATCATGGCTCTATACTCTACACCTTGCGCGCAGGTTAAAGTGAACGGGACCCTCTCATCCAGCTTCCCCATCAGGAACGGCACGAGGCAGGGGTGCCCCCTCTCACCCCTTTTATTCGCCCTAGCGCTGGAGCCTCTGCTTCGCGCCGTGCGGGCCAGTAAGGACATCAAGGGTCTAAAAGTGGGCAACACGGAACATAAGCTTTCGGCATACGCCGATGATGTCTTATTCCACCTCTCGGACCCCCTGATCTCTTTGCCTAACCTGATGAAGGAACTTAAGCAATTTGGCTCACTCTCAAACTTTAAAATAAACTATACAAAGTCTGAACTCCTGCCCATCCATCTGCCCCCCCTCTTAACTAAGAGCCTCCGGTCTGCCTTTCCCTTTACCTGGGCTGAATCATCTCTACGATATTTGGGAGTGCAACTCACGGACCGCTTCAACACCTTGTATATGGCCAACTATCCCCCGCTGCTTACTGCGGTCCAGAGAGACCTCTCACAATGGACGCAGACTGCCTTCACATGGTTGGGACGAGTAAACATCATAAAAATGAATATACTGCCACGTGTACTCTTCTACTTACAAATGCTACCGATACCCCTACCTAGGCTCTTCTTTGACCGATTGTCCAGCATGCTGTCCGCGTTCGTATGGAACGCACGGAAACCTAGAATAGCCCTAAGGGTGCTGAGGCGCCAAAAACGGGAGGGCGGCCTGGGGATCCCCGATGTCAGACGCTACTACAGGGCCATAGCCCTCCAGAGAATACTAAACTGGCGTTTCCATACCCACTCAAAACTATGGGTTTCCCTGGAGAAATGCTTGGCGGGCAGGAATTTATCCTATGCACCATGGCTACCCCGGGAATATAGGGGGCTATCGGTAACGACCTCCCCACTGACAGCCCAGGTGCTCTCAGTCTGGGACCGGACCAATTCGGTTTTGAAAATTGCCCCCCCTATGTCCCCGCTGGCCCCACTGGGTGGGTTCCTGTGGTTCCCCCCAGGTGAACAGATGGCCTTTTTTGGGCCCTGGGTGGATGATGGAAACGCCAGCTGCGGCAAGCTCATGAAAGATGGTAAGCTCCTGAGCTTTAGCGCCCTGCAGGCCAGACACCAGGGCTCCCGTATGAACTTTTGGAGGTATAGGCAGTTACACCACTTCTTTGAGAAACATGGCCACTCAATTAGGGACCCAACCTCCCTCACCCCGTTCGAGCACCTCTTCGTTAATGAGGAACCTATCCCCCACATGGTGTCGGAACTATACCGACTTCTTGGCTCTGCTGCCCATCAACCTAAACCTGCTTTTATTCGAAGCTGGGAAAGAGACTTAGGACAGGAATTCACTGACTCACAGTTGACTCACCTGTACGACCTTACTCACTCGTCCTCCATAGACTCAAAAGCTCAAGAAACAAACTATAAGATATTGTCCCGCTGGTATCGGGTACCAGCGGATATGGCACGCATATATCCTTCTGGATCGGAGCTTTGCTGGCGTGGCTGCGGGCACAGGGGTACGCTTATCCACATATGGTGGGAATGTCCCCTAATCAGGCCCTTTTGGGAAGACATCAAGGACCAAATAATGAGCATAACGGGGATTGATGTTCCCCTCTCTCCGACGCACTTCCTCTTGCATGTCCCTCCGATCCCACTCAGTCAATATAGGAAGAGCGTACTGCCCCACTTATTAAATGCGGCTAGACGCCTGCTCCCAACTTTTTGGAAGCAGCCCAGAGTCCCTACCCGGGAGGAGTGGATCGGTGGGGTAAATGCAGTCCGAGAGGCTGAAGACTGGATAGCGACCTGTAGGGACTCCCGAGACCGGTTTGCCGGTATCTGGACACCCTGGACCGATTACGTCACAGATCCTGGATACGTGCCATCTAGCCTAGACATAGCTTTATTGGAACTGGCAGAACCTTCTCTTAAAAACCGCAGGCTGTCAAGAGCTTAGAAGACTGAGAGCTACCCTCTGACATAGTGAGACTAATGGAGTTTACCTGGTTTGATGGCTACGCTTGAGGGTGTGCTCGGTGCGGCCTGGAATGAGGCCTCCTACAGAAAGACAGGTACGCTCGGATCACTCCTTCCTTTCCTCCTTTCCTTTCCTTGTCCTTTTCCTTCCCCTCTTTCCCCCCCCCCCTTTTTTTTTTTTATTTATTTTTTTTTTTTTTTCTCTTCTTATATATGTTTTGCAATGGTATGCATTTATGCCAGTTAAAGAAATGTCTGTTATGCTGGCGGGTGTTGTAATTACCATGAGCCTCCGCGCTCGCGGGATGGGCCCCCCTTTACAGGGGGCACAGGGTGTCCCGCCAGAGCGTGCACCGTAGCATATCGGTGCCCCACGCTGCGTGCGGGGAGCGGGGAGAGGTCAGATGGAGGCTATTGAGCCCCCCTCCCCCCGCCCCGGCCGCGGGTCGGGGGACCATGTCTTAATTATAGTCACATGGACAACACCCCCGGCTTGTTATCAGTGGTGGGACGGTAATATGTGAGGCCCCCACATTCCATGTGCCCTCCACGCCTACCACAGTTGTGCACCCACTGTTCCTATGGTGGCACCCTTACTCTACTAACTAGTGTGGCCCATCGGCCGCCCCACATAAGGCATACAAGATACTGCTATTATTGATGTACTCTATTTCTTTGTTCAACTTGTTTATATGCTGGTTATGCACACCAGACGGGTCTGTGCTTTTCCTATTTTATTTTACTTATTATTTTTGATTTTTTTTTTTTTTTTTTTTTTTTTAAGCAAACTGTTGGACTTGTCTGGTTGTATATTTTTCTTTTATAAAATAAAGATTATATAAAAAAAAAAAAAAATGCAGCCTTACCAGTGCACACCAAATACAGCCTTATCAGTGCCCACCAAATACAGCCTTATCAGTGCCCACCAAATACAGCCTTATCAGTTCCCATCGAATGCAGCCTTACCAGTGCCCACCAAATGTGGCTTATCAGTGCCCATTAAATGTAGCTTTACCAGTGCCCACCAAAAACAGCCTTATCAGTGCCCATCAAATGCAGCCTTACCAGTGCCCACCAAATACAGCCTTATCAGTGCCCATCAAATGCAGCCTTACCAGTGCACACCAAATACAGCCTTATCAGTGCCCACCAAATACAGCCTTATCAGTGCCCACCAAATACAGCCTTATCAGTGCCCACCAAATACAGCCTTATCAGTTCCCATCAAATGCAGCCTTACCAGTGACCACCAAATGTGGCTTATCAGTGCCCATTAAATGTAGCCTTACCAGTGACCACCAAATACAGCCTTATCAGTGCCCATCAAATGCAGCCTTACCAGTGCACACCAAATACAGCCTTATCAGTGGCCATCAAATGCAGCCTTACCAGTGCCCACCAAATACAGCCTTATCAGTGCCCACCAAATACAGCCTTATTAGTGCCCACCAAATACAGCCTTATCAGCGCCCATGAAATGCAGCCTTACCAGTGCCCACCAAATGTGGCTTATCAGTGCCCATTAAATGTAGCCTTACCAGTGCCCACCAAATACAGCCTTATCAGTGCCCATCAAATGCAGCCTTACCAGTGCCCACCAAATACAACCTTATCAGTGCCCAACAAATACAGCCGTATCAGTGCCCAGCAAATACAGCCTTATCAGCGCCCATGAAAGGCAGCCTTACCAGTTCTTATGAAATGCAGCCTGATCACACAGAGCGGCGATCTCCCGCCCTGTCAAGGAGCATGGATTTGAATATCCCGGCAGCCTCCTAGACCCGGCTCCTCCTGTGATAAACGTCACACTGATTCAATGTACTGCCATTGGATCAGTGATCCGTCTATTACAGGAGCTGGGTCTAGAAGGCGGGACTTTGTTACGGCGGCCGCTGTTCTGTTTGACAGAACACCGCCGAACACTCCCTGACACAGTGGGAGATCGCCGCTGTTGTGAAACTGACTGACGTACATGAGGAGAAGGGGAGGACTCTGGCACTTAAGCCTCATCTTCCTCCCTCTGCCTCAGCCCGTGGTGCCAGGATGAGCCGTGGGTGCCGCTGCAGCCGCTCAAATCGGCCCCAGGGCAGGCGGCCTACCGGGGAAATTTCCCGGTATCTTGATAGGCCAGTCCGGCCTTGCTTCCTTCTGAAGACTCTTCTACGAACTTTTTTGTGCTGCACTTTTTATGCACTTTTAACTATAGAAAGAACCAAATTAGTATCTGTTTTTAACATGCACATGGTAAAGACACTCCACTCCCTCCTCCTCCGTGTCATCCCTCTGATGATAGGAAAGACCTGGGAAACATCATGTGACCTCTGAACAGCAATGATTAAATAAGGTACTCAGATAATTATTATTATAATACAGGATTTATAAAGCGGATTTATTTATATTAAATTAAATACAGTGGCATGATCTTTATACATAAATAGAAGAGATGATAGCAATTAAACATTGCAGGTTTAGCATCACTTTAAAACAGTGTAAATGGGCCCTTAATATGTTTTATGAGAAGTCTCAAACTACACAGCATAAAAAACATCTTGATTTAATAGACTTTAATAAATTATAAATTAGCTGTTTATTATCCTCATCAGCACTGATTGACTCAGAAAATGCCTTTTACAAAATGAAATAGAAAAGTAAAATATACCTGTAATCAGCTGAAACATTCGCACATACCAAACAATGCAATAAAAACTTTTTCTCAGTTACAATTCCTTATTTAAACAAATACATTTTTTTTTTTTATTGATCTATAACATACTGTACAGAATCATGACTGAGTCTGGAAGCTTCACTGTAAGATTTATTGGATCCACACAAATATACCGGAAATGTTTTCATTAGCCTGCTGCAAGATAAGTGAATTTTCCTGCTTTTAGTGAAATTTTCTAACAGCAGTAGGCACCAATTACCAGGATAGGCAATCAAGACTGAAACCTCGTACACACGACCGGTTTTCTCAACAAGAAAACTGCTGGGAGAGCTTTTTGCAGAGAAAACCGGTCGTGTGTATGGTTTCTCGTCGGGAAAACTGCCTGGAATCTCGACGAGAAAAATAGAGAACCTGCTCTCTATTTTTCTCGTCAGGATTCTCGGCAGAGTTATCCTGCCGAGAAAACTGGTCATCTGTATGCTTACCTGTTCCGCGGTAAACCCGCGCATGCTCGAAAAGACTTTGACGCATGCGCGGTAGCATACAAGGTTAGTGTGTGGTGTAAATAGAAGACGAGAAACAAGGGCGCATCAGCCTAGTGTATTATCATTAGGATAGATTTTTATTTAAAAGAAAACATCAATACTACTCACAATTGTAGCAGAGAAAATCGCATTGCAAGAAAGCTGTAAGAGGTGCTCGAAACCACACTCCACAAGATCACCGAGGATGTAAAGAGGGCCACTTACGCTTACGCGTTTCGAAGCACAAAGCTTCTTCCTCAGAGCCCAGCAGTGTGGGGTGTAGCAAGATGGCGGCGACGGCATCGAATGTGACGAGCGCTGGCTCATCGTAGTCGATGACGTCACCGCGTTCTTGCCATTCAGAAGTTCTTTTGAATGGCCATCAGTACACAGGGCTTGGCAAGGCAAGGCAAGCTTGCCAGGAATCTTGGTGTATTTTATCCGATCCTTTACAATAAAGGCGACCGTTAAGGTTTTTTTGGAGTGCGGCTGTCCATATCCTTATTTTCCTTTTCACTTGCCAGGAATCCCGTCGAGAAAACCGACGTTTTTTTTTCCCGACGGGATTCCCGCCCGTGTGTACAGGGCTTGACTCGCTGGCATCTGAGTGCTGCTTAAAGTGGATCGAAACTTAAAAAGTGACTGTTTGCTTTGTTGTGGGGGAACATCTAGAAAGGTTAATTATGATGAAGCAGTACCCTGAAAAATCAACCTTCCGTCTGGAATTGCTTTCTGGAATGGAGGTGTACAGGAGGCCAGGGTTGGGTCCTGAACGGCAGATATGTTTCCAAACTAATTGGCTTGTGGTCACTTTACGGTGGAACCCTCCTAACTTTTTTTATCCAAGGAAGCTGCCATTTCAGCCTCTGTTTGATCTGCAACTGCCATGATGCTGCACATGTGATCAGTTATGACACCAACTATTGGATGGTTTGACAGTTTGGTTGACATCACAAGCTTGTTAGCAAACTGTTAAATCGATAGGTTTAGTTCCGCTTTAACCACGTCGCCCCCAGAAGGATTTGCCCCCTTCCTGACACTTAGGATGGTAGCACTGCTGATCCAGACAGATCAATCCTCAGATGTATCGGATATACCGAGCATATAAAAAAACAAGAGAGGGACAAATAGTGCTGTGCTAAAAAGTATTTTACTGCAAGAAAATTAAAGAGTAACTCCACTTCCTATTTTTTGTGATACACACTGCGTCATTTTAACTGACAATTGCGCGGTCGTGCGACGTGGCTCCCAAACAAAATTGTCCTTTTTTTCCCACAAATAGAGCTTTCTTTTGGTGGTGTTTGATCAACTCTGCGGTTTTTATTTTTTTGTGCTATAAACCAAAAAAAAAAATGTCAGTTTTGAAAAAAAAAAACAATATTTTTTAGTTTTTGCTATAATAAATATCCCCCGATTTTTTTTTTTGTAAAAAACGAATTTATTTATCAGTTTTGTCCGATATGTATTCTTCTACATAGTTTTGGTAAAAAAAAATCGCAATAAGCGTAGTTATAGCAAAATAGGGAATAGATAGATTTATGGCAATTTTTTAATTAATTTTTTTACCAGTAATGGCGGTGATCAGCAATTTTTATCGGGACTGCCACATTGCGGCAGACAGATCGGACACTTTTTTGGGACCATTGACATTTATACAGCGATCAGAACTAAAAATACCCACTGATTACTGTATAAATGTCACTGGCAGGAAAGGGGTTGACACTAGGGGGCGATCAAGGGGTTAAATGAGTTCCCTCAGTGTGTGTTCTAACTGTGGGGGGATGGGAGTGACTAGAGGAGGGGACATATCGCTGTTCCTAACTAATAGGAACACACAATCTGTCTCTCCTCCCCTGACAGAACCAGGATTTATGTGTTTACACACACAGACCCCGTTCTGTCTCTCGTACTCACAATCGCGGGTGGCCGGCGGTCATCGTGACCGCCGGCCACGCGCCTCGGGTCCTGTACAGCAGGTGCGCATACATGCCTGCTAAGGCTTATAAAGGAGCCGACGTACCTGTACATCGATTTGCGCAGGGCTGCCAACCTGCCGACGTATATGTGCCGGTCGAGAAGTGGTTAAAGTGGAACTTTGGCCAGAAAATTAAGTCCTGCTAGATCATTTTAGGCTGGCCCCAAGTATAGCTATGGAAAACATTATAAATAAGTGCCCATACTGTTTAAAATCCAGTAATACACTGTTCTGCACATGCTCAGTTGCTCTCTATTTTTAGGCACTTAGGCAAATTTGTAGAGGCCGATCTGCTGACAGCCTAAAGATTTACTGCTGCTCTGGGCTTCAGCAAAATGGCAGCCTCCAGCAAGAAGAAACAGGAGCAATGCTGGTGGAAACATACAGCACACACTAATTTGGTAACATAAATAATAATGTGGAATGTATGTTCCTTGCTAAAGAACATTATTGTCAAGTTTCTATGGGTAAAGTTCAGATTTAAGGGGGACAATTTGAAGTTACGTTGAGTACTCAGGGGTTCTGCAAGGTAAAGGGTTCCAGGGTAGTCTGGATAGAGAGGAGAGGACTGACTATCAAAAAATTTTACTTTAAAAATCCTTTAAAAAAAAGGAAGAAAATTAACAGAATTTTTTTTTTATATACTCACCTGAAATGCCCGTTGCTATGCGGAATACCCCTAATCTGCCTCTACTGTCCCTCTTCCTTGTCCTCGGATGGAGAACTTCCGTTTCCTCTTCTTGTGAATGGGGCGCGCTGCCTTCCGGGAACTGTGTGTATCCCAGGAGGCAAGCCGCCCATTCACAAAGCGCCGTGCGAGTGGCGCATGCGCAGTAGAAAACGGGCAGTGAAGCCGTAAGGCTTCACTGCCTGTTTCCCTTAGTCAGGATGGAGGAGCCGTTACCTGCCAGCAGCGATCGATCGCCGTGGCGGGACCGACATCGCGGGCGAGTAGGACAGGTAAGTGTCCTTATTAAAAGTCAGTAGCTACACTGTTAGTAGCTGCTGACTTTTTTTTTTAAACTGGCTGCACCTCCGCTTTAAGACCCAGCAAAAAGGCCAAAGAGTGTGTGTGTGTCGGGGGGTGTTAAATGTTTATGATTGACTGTTATGTGTTAAATTTTCCACAATGAATATACATGCACTTTGGGTAATTTTCCATGTCATATATTCCTGAAAAACTGGTAGTTGTGAGTATGGAAAGTCAAATGTTTAGTGATCTCCGCTTACATCAGCTCTGTGTTTAGAGGACGCATTCAGCGAGACTTGTATGAGCCCTGTGTACGTTTATTTATGGAGCATTTAAAGTCGGGGCTCCCTGCCCTTATGTAATCATTGTTTATTAACGATCTAAACCTAGAAAAATAAATCACTGTGGATGCAAAGCCAATCCCAGGAATATCAAAAATACTTTTAAAATGGCAATATTTGTAATCTGCAACTTTCATTAAACGTTTGCTGCCTGCCCACCGCGGAGGCACGAAGCGCTGCGATCGTGGCCGTGCCATGTTGCTAGGACGCGGCACGACCCCGATCTCTGTAAAGAGTCGCGGCCGCGGCTCTTTAACCATGTGATCGGCTGTGTCCAATCACAGCTGGTCACATGTAAACACAGAGATGTCGGTAATCGGCTCTCATTGCCTCACACTGACAGAGTGTGTGGCGAGGAGAGCCGATCAGCGGCATCTCCTCGCAGGGGACATCCAGACATGTAATCAGGGCACTGATCATCAGTGCCCTGATTACAATTTAGCTCCACCAGTACCAGCAATCAATGCCCACCAGTGCCAGCAATCAATGCCCACCAGTGCCAGTAATCAGTGCCCACAAGTGCCAGAAATCAGTGCCCATTAGTGATGCCAGCCAGTGCTGGCTATCAGTGCTGCCCATCATTGCTTCCCATTAATGCCCATCATTGGTGGCCATCAGTACCACCCATCAATTCCCATCAGTGTCGCCTATCAGGGCCCACCAGTGCCGCCCCATCAGTGCCACCTCATCAGCGAAGGAGAAAAGTTACTTATTACTGACAGAAACTAAGAAAACCTTTTTTTTTTTTATAAAAAACCCAGCAGTGATTAAATACCACCAAAAGAAAGCTCTATTTGTGTGAATAAAATGATAAAATGTTTACATGGTTGCAGTGTAGCATGACCGCGCAATTGTCATTCAAAGTGTGACAGCGCTGAAAGCTGAAAATTGGTGAAAGTGCCCTATAGGCAAGTGGTTAAATCAATTCTTGATGATCTACCATGAAGGTCCTTGTTCAGGCGCTTCCTGATACAAGGTGGCTACCCTGGTCTACCAATTGTTGTCATTCTGTCACACAGGCTTCCAATAAAGAGAAGACAAGTGGTCATTGTGCAGGAATGATCCATTGTTGTCACCAGCAGGAAACATGCCCTGAGAACAAGTGTGACTTCACTTCAACTACTTTCCACATGCTTGTTCTGGGTCTGTGATTCTAAATGTATTGAAGCCTGAAAAAGTGAGGTGGCTAGCTTTTATGGAAGGAGGTCAGCAAAGGTAGTCCCCTGTAATTCTGTCATCAAAATTAATTACCCTGCATTTCTGAGTATGGTTGAGCATGCGACTCGCTCCCCTCCTATATGGCAACACTGGTGCCGCTCAATTGGCCCAGTGCAGTAACGTGGGATTGGGATCGAGGTCTATAGCCCTGTATAAGCTCTGCAAGTTCTGAGCTTATATGAGGCTTTTTTTCCTCATTTATCTGCTATGAAAAAAAAAAAAGAGAAGTTACAGTGAAACAAGAATAACATTGTTACATTGTAACTCATATTGGCACTGCAGACACTGTTATGTGAATGTTAAAAGAGAAGTTTATTTTTATTTTTTTAATTATACCTACCTAGGTGGATGCAGCATCAGTCTGATGCTGCATCTGTCCTCTTCTGGCTCTAAGACTGAGAACTGAGCGATCAAACACTGCTAATCGCTCTGTTCTCAGTGCTCTGTGAGCAGAGTGCTGGTGACTGTTGTCTCTCTCTACCACACTCATTTGAGCGCTGGGCTGTGGAGGGGCCGTCTCTGGCTTAGGATCTCAGTGGCTCGCTGAGAGGGTGAGCCGGGTGCCAGGCAGCTGGGTGGATCCGGACCATATGACCACGATCTTTCCCTAACCTGCACCGTCTGCTGAAAACGGGCCACAGGAGTACAGAACAAACTGTACTTCTGTGACCAACAGGAGAAGTACAGCCAAACAAGCTTTGGCTCTTCTTATCCTTTAATTCACACAAAAAAAGCAAGAGCTGCTGTTGTGACACAGATCAAGTCCCAGCTGTCAAAGTGACAGCCAGGTATTGCTAGTTCAATTGCCCTATTCACATTTGAGCTGAGCTTCTTTGGATATTTTTCGGGCTCTTTTTTGAGTGTTTGTACAGGCATTTTTTGCAGGGTTTAAACTTAAACACACTTTTTTACAATTTTGTAGCCTATGAAAAGCTGAATCTGCATGAAAAATGTGCATAGTGTCGAGTATTGAAGTGTTTTGGTGAAGCGTCAACTGGCAATTTTAAAATGCTCAGGTGTGAATGGGGTCTTATGCAACCAGGGGCCTGAGCAGGGCATACTACACAAACCCAAAGTATTTAGGTGAAGTTATCTTTTTTAGGTGGCATGTTTAGTACACCTAATGTCCACAACTGGTTAAAAATTCAATTTTTTTTAATCCTGAGTATAAAAAAAAGAAGAGAATGTATACAGAAGCACTAAAGATCATGCTCAGTATACAAAAGGTCCTCTTTAAAGCACACCTTTACCTTCTAACAAGGCAGGGGATCATGCTCAGAGCCTATAGAATGCTCTACTAACACCTCTCAGCACATAACGACGCAGCATTCCATATAGGGCCATGTTTACTGATCTCCAATGGAAACAAGTCAAACATGAGTGTTTCCCATTAGGCACACTTAATATTTTCCAGCACTTGTATAAGCATAAGTGAGCAAGATAGGTAATAAATTATACTTAGAAATGTATTTTGCTGCCTTGGCTGACCATATAACATTTACTAGAAAGGTAAAACTGGGCATTAAATATGAAGAGTCTGTGTAAATGAAAATGGTCAGTTTAACACTCAGGCACAATAAAATCAATGTAATGTGTTTTTTAGACTCTGTATGTGCTTATTATCTGTAAGCAATGTTTAATATAATATGAAATCGGAGTAATGTCCCATCATTGGAGTCAGTGGGAGGAATAGTTTCCCATCACTCGAGTCAGTGGGAGAAATAGTGTTCCATCATTGGAGTCTGTGGGAGGAATGGTGCCCCATTGTTGGTGTCAGTGGGAGGAATAGTGCCCCATCATTGGTATCAGTTGGAGGAATATTGCCCCATCGTTGATACCAGTGGGAGGAAATATGCCCCATCATTGGTGTCAGTGAAAATAATTGTACCTCATTGTTGGTGCCAGTGAGAAGAATAGTGCCTCAATAGTGGGATAAAGGCAAGCAAAAGACTGGATCTGGTCTGCGTGCCATTGGCCTAAGGCAACCAATCAGAATTCACCTTTTACCTCAGGGTGCTTAACCTGTGGTCCGCGGGCCACATGTAGCCTGCAGAGCCCTCTGATGTGGCCTGCAACCTCCAACCAGGGAGGTGCATGCCTGGGGTCAGCAACCCATTGATCCCGATCTGGGCTCCTGCCATCCCAGAGCATCAGAGTGCAGTGAGCCAGTGCTGGCAGCAGAAGAAGCAGAAGCCACATAATCCGATGCTTCCTCTGTAGCGCCGGCTCCTGTCGCAGGCGGAATGACATCAAGTGTACGCCACCTCAAATCCTTTTTAGCAGCCTGGAGAGCAATGCCAGCAGCAGCTCCAGGTGGAAAAGAAGGTCAGTGTATTAAACAACATATACACTGGGCATAATAGCTTTTGCAATAGGCATATTAGCACCTTTAAAAGTGTTTACAACCATTAGACTGCTTTCACACTGATCCAGAGATGCAGTGCAGTGCACCTGCAGCTTTCCTGTGGGTTAACTACACTCAAGCCTCGTACACACGGCCGAGAATCTCGTTGTAAAAAACACGTCGTTTTTTTCGACGAGATCCTTGGACAAGAAACTTGTCCCGGCCGAGTGTACACACGCTCATTTCAAAGAACCCGCGGTTCTTTGAAGGGAGCGAACGCGGTGACGTAATTGAATACGACGAGCATGCGCTCGTCACATTCGATGCCGTCGCCGCCATCTTTGTACACCCTATCCTATGACTAGGAAGCTACCGCGCATGCGTCAAAGTCATTTCGAGCATGCGCGGGCTTCCCGGAGGACAGGTAAGTGTACACACACACAATTTTCTCGTCGAGAAACAGGCTGACGAGAATCTCGACGAGAAAATAGAGAGCAGGTTCTCTATTTTCTCGTCGAGATTCTAGTCGGTTTTCTTGACGAGAAACCATACACACGAACGAATTTCTCGGCAAGAAATCTCTGCCATCAAGTTTCTTGCTGGTTCTTGCCGAGAAACTCGGTCGTGTGTACGAGGCTTCAGCCATAGACTTCTATTATATCCTGCGGGTTTCATGTGCTTTCAGAAACTGCACCACACCCGCAAGATATCATTGAAGTCTAAGGCAAAGCACAGTTAACCTGCAGGAAAGCGGCAGGTGCACTGTACCCACGGTGCCGGTAAACCGCAGCGCATCAGTATGAAAGCAGCCAGCAGACTTTTAGAGGGCTCAAGACTGTAAGGGCTCAATTACATTTGTGGCTTAGGGAGCAGTCACTTAAGTGGCCCTTGCTCTTCAAAAGGTTGAGCACCCCTGTTTTACCTGATATTTTGGATATGGATAAATGGCAGTTGTTGGAAATGCCCATAAGTTCTTATATTACTCAAAGGCTGCTATTGCCAGTTTTATGTGTGGTTGGTACAGTTCATCTATATCATAAATATATATTAGAGCCCTAGTTAAAGGGAGTGCATATTGTGTGTCCAACTACACAAAAGTGGCATTGGGGTATTCACCAGCCCATTTTATCATGTTCCCATGGAAGACAACTCAATACATAGATCAAGCACCAATGTGTTTAAGACTGATTACTCTTTAGTAAACAACAGTTCAATTTTAGAGTAACCAATATTTCACAACTACTAGGTTCAACTAGCACTTTCATGGTCGTGACAGATTTTTTTAGGCTAAAGAAAGTCTATAATAAAAAGTGTTCCCTCTTGCTTGGTGGGCCTGATGAAAGGTGTTTTTTTCTAAAGGACCCCTTTTTTGTGACACACCTTGACATCTTCCAACCTCCTTTGCCACTTGCGGTATTCACTTGCATGACATTTCAGAGCCACAAGGAAAGACTTCACTCTACCAAAACCTGTGAGCGCAACTCTGAACAGGGGAAACATGTTGCTAAACAATGCCCAGCGTGTCACTGATTGCATGTTCCACTTTGATGTCTGAATGAAGTATAGTAAGTGAAGTATCTCCACACAAAGCCATCAGTATCTTACTAGCAATTGCCCCCCAGGCCTAAGCCCATTCTTTCCAATTTAGTATTTTAGAAACCCACCTAGTCATGGATAAAAGGACACTTTGGTTTTTATGACAGCAGCTGAGATAACCATGTACTGTATACAGCTCTTAAAGCCCAACTCCATCCAGAGCATTGTCTTAGCTTTTAATAAAGCAAGAAAGAGTTAGAACCTCTGCAGGGTTTCTATTGCTGTCTGGGAAAATTTCACCTCTCTTCCTATCAGAACAGGAGTCGATGGAAAATCTCTCCACCTGGGACAAACATATTTTTAATAGAGTACGGAAGAATAAGAATATGTTTTTGGCAACTGTTACCCCCATTTCTTGTGCTTGCATAAGGAGGTGGAAAAGGGAGGAAGAGTTTACCCAATAGAGTCATACAAAAAAATTAATCCTGAATAAAAATGTAAGCTTTTCCCCACCTTATCAAAAAATACTCAAAATATTTGGTTTGGAGTTGGGCTTTAAAAGAGGGATATACGTTGGTTCAGAGGTCCACCTTATTTCCGATTCCATAGCAGTTCTGTTTATATTGGATCAAAATTCTGACTTGGTGGTGGTAAATGTGATCACACATTGCACTACATGTCCATGCACAATCATATAAGAACACTTTGGTGCCGGGACTCGGATATCACCAAATCCCTCATAAGAAAGAGGCTGGTGTGTAATTCAACCTGAGGACATCCACCCAAAACAGTGGGCTTTAAATAATGAGAATCTTCCAGTTTCTGAAGAGTTCCTCACAGTTCACGAGGTATCATGGTGAACGGAGATATCGGGCTGCTGGACTCCAAGTCTAGTGCACTTATGAAACATTCTACAGCATCTTCATGCTTCCCCTGTGCTTGTAAAACGTCACCCAGCCCTTTCCAGGCATCGTGTGATGTGCTCTGAATCTGTACCGCATCTCGTAGAAACTTCTCAGCCAGACTGTACCTTCCAAGCCTCATCAGTATAAGACCCTGCAAAATACAAAAATAAGGTGTTATCCAATGTCTCTCCAACAGTAGGGCACTTTACAAAAAAAAAAAAAATGCAGTGCTGCGACTCTGGGTTCAATCCAGTGTAGAGTTTACATGTCTCCACAATGTTTCTTTGGGTTTCCTCCAGGTATTCGAGTTGCCTCCCCAAAAAAATGGAAAGCTGAGACTTTACTTCTGACCAGCTTGGTTCTGGAACATCTATGTCATCGAATGACTGAGGTACAGACATTAGATTGTAAGCTCCTTTGGCCCACTGTGAAAAGCTCTATGTACCGTATATACTCTAGTATAAGCCGAGTTTTTCAGCACATTTTTTTGCACTGAAAATGCCCCCCTCGGCTTATACTCGAGTCACCTTTTTGCGCCTGATCTCCCGGACTTTGGGGACCCGGTACCGGCTGGCCGTAGGTCCCCTGGACCCCAATCCTGGCACACATGTAGCCACACTCTTCCTCTACAAGTGTGAAAAGTTTGTTGTCCGGGGGACCTACGGCTGGGGAGCACCGATTTTTCAAAGCCGTGCACCCCTTCCATAGACTCCCATGTTAAACGGTGATTTCTCTGGTGAATTTGGGGACCCGGTACCAGCCGGTTGTAGGTTCCCTGGACCCGGAACTTGGCACACGTGTAGCCCAATTTGTCCTCTACAAGTGTGCAAAGTTTTTTTTGTCTGGGGGACCTACGGCCGGGGAGCACCGATTTTTCAAAGCCGGCATCCCTTCCATAGACTCCCATGTTAAACGTCAGTCTAGTCATGGGCACAGTGAGGCATGGGCACAGTGAGGCATGGGCACAGTGAGCTATGGGCACAGTGAGGCATGCACATGGACACAGTGAGGCAAAGTGAGGCACAGTGAGGCATGCAGATGGACACCGTAGGCTTATACTCGAGTCAATACATTTTTCCAGTTTTTTGTGGTAAAATTAGGTGCCTTGGCTTATGTTCGGGTCGGCTTATACTCAAGTATATACGGTACCTTGAAAGTGCTGTGCAATAAAATTGGGAAATGTAAATATTCAGCAATTCTATTGAATACTCTATTTGTCAAATATATATCAGTATCGAACAGAGGGCTCGACTGATACTTACCATGCTGGGTTAATACCTTAATATCTGCTGGGTATGTGGGTATGGGTAATAAATTACCCCAGATTCTCCTCTCTTACTGGAATTTTTGCTTTAGATTTATCTGTGACAGTCAATTTATATTTTTTGGTATGGAACCCATAGGCAGTGTCATTGATGTTTAAAGAAAAACCTTGCGCTTAGCTCAAAGTAATACAATAAATGCTGGACTGCTGCAAATTTGACCCTTTAACCCAGACACTGGGCCAACAGAAAATCTTTTAAAAAAATAAAGTGCGCTGATATAAAGGGACAGCGCACTTTATTTTTTTCTAAAGTGTTCATATCATTGACTACTAAGCATGCAGGAGGAAAGCAAAAAAATATCAAAATGTAAGCAAAAATTTCCTAGCCAAGCACCAAAGGGTGAGGAAATCTCTGATTTACTTCTCAAGGCACAGCAGAGTGACAGCGTCTTCCTCTGTCATCTAATGCTCTGCTCTCAGTTGTTGGGCTTGGTGAAAGATGTTAGACCAGCATTTCTCAACCAGGGTTCATCCAAAGGTTGCTAGGGGTTCCTTGAGCAATTAGCAATTTCTGCCACTTAGATAAGTAACCACAGACAGCATTGACCCTTTTAGCCTTCTTCCCAGTGACCATAAATGCAAAGAGCATAATTTCCAGTGACCATGAGCCGCAGATAGAGTAATTATTAGCAGGGGCTTATTGAGAATGGAAAGTTACTTCAAGGGTTCCTTTATGTCATAAAAGGTTTAGAAAGGCTGTATTAGACCAATAGACCAGTTTTCTTGAGGGGGATGTACTGCCCTAAGTACAACACAAAGAATAGCAAGGTGCACCAACCTAAGATCATTTTATGTGCCATTTCAGATACTTCTATACCCTACATGATACAGAGGCTAAAAGGCTTAGACCACAAACGTTATATCATGATGTATGACTAAGGGAGTCCCTCTAGTATATTGATGTTTAGTGTGGAAGACTTTATATTTTCATTGCCTTGACTACAAGCCCACCATGATCCCCAGTGGAACCAGAATTGATGGAAGGGTCCTTGCATGGGCCAATTCGTTTGTTGAATTTTTAAAGAAGTTATACACATAGGAGTTGATTTACTAAAGACAAATAGACTGTGCACTTTGCAACTAATTTTCCCAAAAGCTTAATAAATGTGGTGAAGCTCTTATTTTTATCACCCAATCATGTGAAAGCAAAAATACCTTTTTATCAATTTTCATTGCACCTGATTGGGTATTATTTACAAAGTGGATTACATTTACCGTATATACTCGAGAATAAGCCAACCCGAATATAAGCCGAGGCACCTAATTTTACCACAAAAAAAATGGGAAAACTTATTGACTCGAGTATAAGCCTAGGGTGTCCATCTGCATGCCTCACTGTGTCTCACTGTGTCCATGTGCATGCCTCACTGTGTCCATGCCTCACTGTGCCCATGCCTCACTGTGCCCATGCCTCACTGAGCCCATGCCTCACTGTGTCCATGACTAGACTGATGTTTAACATGGGAGTCTATGGAAGGAGTGCCCGGCTTTGAAAAATCGGTGCTCCCCGGCCGTAGGTCTACACTTGTAGAGGAGAAATCGGGCTACATGTGTGCCAAGTTTGGGGACCGGGGGACCTACGACCGGCCGGTACTGGGTCCCCAAAGTCACCAGAGAAATTACCGTTTAACATGGGAGTCTATGGAATTGGTGCCCGGATTTGAAAAATCGGTGCTTCCCGGCCGTAGGTCCCCTGGACAATAAACTTTGCACACTTCTAGAGGAAGAGTGGGGCTACATGTGTGCCAAGTTTGGGGTCCAGGGGACCTACGAGTGGCCAGTACTGGGTCCCCAAATTCCGGGAGATCAGACGCAAAAAGGTGACTCGAGTATAAGTCGAGGGGGGCATTTTCAGCACAAAAAAATGAGCTGAAAAACTCGGCTTATACTCGAGTATATACGGTACTAAGGAAGATAAGTGCAACTGTCCTTGCAAAGTGCACAGTCCATTTGCCTTCAGTAACCCAACCTCGTAGAGATAGGGTTACTGCCAACTCTGACTTATTTGAAAGTGCAAGCTCTTGGTCTGTCATCCATACCTAAGTACTTTGTAAGGCTAGCCATACACATTTAGATTTCACTTGATCCCCCCTTTAATACCCCCCAGAATGACAATGCTACAGGTGCCCCTGTGCTCCTTCATCAAGGGTGGAGGCACTCTTTCAATATACTGTTTATTGAAGTTTTCAAAGCATAGTAACAATATGCAATAACTTAACACTTTCATGCAAGTCTTTTTTATAAACTTGGTGCTTACAAGTTAAAATCTGTATTTTTTGCTAGAAAATTACTTAGAACCCCCAAACATTATATACATTTTTTAGCAGAGACCCTAGAGAATAAAATGGCGATCATTGCAATGTTTTATGTCACACTGTTTTTAAACAGCGGCCTTTAAAATGCAATTATTTTGGAAGAAATACACTTCCATGAACTAAAAAAAAAAAAAAAAAAATCAGTAAAGTTAGCCAAATTTTTTTGTATAATGTGAAAGATGATGTTACGCCGAGTCAATAGATACCTAACATGTCATGCTTTAAAATTTCGCACACTCGTGGAATGGCGACAAACTACAGCACATAAAAATCTCCATAGGCGACGCTTTTAAAATGTCTACAGGTTACCTGCGCTAGAATTATTGCTCTCTCTCTCTAATGATTATGGCGATACCTCACATGTATGGTTTGAACACTTCTGCGTGCGAGCACAGAGGGATGGGGCACTTTAACCACTTCCATACTGGGCACTTATACAGCTTCCTGCCCAGACCAATTTTCAGCTTTCTGCGCTGTTGCACTTTGAATGACAATTGCGCGGTTGTGCTACACTGTACCCAAACTAAATTTTTATAATTTTGTTCCCACAAATAGAGCTTTCTTTTGGTGGTATTTGATCACCTCTGCGATTTTTATTTTCTGCTAAAAATTTTCAAAAAAGACCGAAAATTTTGAAAAAAACAACATATTTTTTATGTTTCAGTTACAAAACTTTGTAAATAAGTACGTTTTCTCCTTCACTGATGGGCACTGATGGGGCTGCACTGACAGGCACTGATAAGGCAGCACTGATGGGCACCGATGAGGCGGCACGGATGGGCACTGATAGGCAGCACGGATGGGCACCGATAGGCAGCACGGATGGGCACCGATAGGCGGCACAGATGGGCACCGATAGGTGGCACAGATGGGCACCGATAGGCGGCACGGATGGGCACATATAGGCGGCACGGATGGGCACCGATAGGCGGCACGGATGGGCACCGATAGGCGGCACGGATGGGCACCGATAGGCGGCACGGATGGGCACCGGTAGGTGGCATGGATGGGCACTGGTAGGTGGCACTGTACTGTAATGTGTTACTAATGGATGCCAATCAGTGCCAAACAATAATGCCTGCCAATCAGTGATGCCCATTGTGGGCACTGATTGGCATCAATTGTGGGCACTGATTGGCATCCATTAGGGGCACTGATTGGCATCCCTGGTGGTCTAGGGAGGCATACCTGGTGGTGGGCATCCCTGGTGGTCTGGTGGCATCCCTGGTGGTCCAGTGGCATCCCTGGTGGTCCAGTGTGGGCATCCTTGGGGGGGCTGCGCTGATAATCGATCAGCACAAACCCCCCCTGTCAGAGGAGCATCCGATCGGCTATCCTCTACTCGCGTCTGACAGACGCGAGTGAGGAAAAGCCGATCACCGGCTTTTCCTGTTTACATCGTGATCAGCCGTGATTGGACACGGCTGATCACGTGGTAAAGAGTCTCCGTCGGAGACTCTTTACCTAGATCGGTGTTGCGGGGTGTCAGACTGACACCCTGCAACAACGATCGCCGCGACGTGCGCCCCTGGGGGCGCGCAGCGGCTCAAAATCCTGAGGACGTCATATGACGTACAGTCAGGATTTTGAAACCACTTTGCCGCCGTAAATCCGCTATAGGGCGGGCGGCAAGTGGTT
Source organism: Rana muscosa (assembly GCA_029206835.1). Classification (NCBI taxonomy): domain Eukaryota; kingdom Metazoa; phylum Chordata; class Amphibia; order Anura; family Ranidae; genus Rana; species Rana muscosa. The sequence goes on along the minus strand of CM055121.1, from coordinate 252,720,722 downwards.
AAACATTTTTTATTCTTATTTATTTTATTTTTACACTGTCCCATTTAATTTTTGGATTTTGATCACTTTTATTGCTGTCACAAGGAATGTCAACATCCCTTGTGACAGCAATAGGCAGTGGCAGGTATTCTTTATGGAGGGATCTGGGGTCAATAAGACCCCAAATCCCTCCTTTGCACTTAAAAGCATTCAAAACGCTAAGTTTGTCTGTTTTTGAATACTGTCATATTTTTAAAGTCTGGCACCTTTAAGTCTTCAGTAAACTGCAAGGTATGTCATGACATCACTTCCGGGTTACTAGCTCTGAGACCCAATCAAAGCCGATTTCCGACTTTGTTCGGGTCTCTGGCAAGCTGGCGGGAATGTCGGCTGGCTGCTCGGGCCTCCTGGTGGGACGGGAGAACCCGGGCGAGCCACATTGGTTGTTATTACAAGAAAGCCGGCCGTCCGCTCTAAAAAGCGGCAGCTGCAGGCATCACCCAGGTACAACCCCTTGAAGCCAAAGGCCGCATATTTGCGTTACATCTGCGTCAAGGGGTTAAATATAAAAATTGCCATAACAAAAGATAGGCAGCAACAAATTGAGCTGTAGTGAATGACAGCAGAACAGTAAAGCCTTCAAAGGCATTCCATATTTCAGCGGAACAATCCAGATTTCAGAGAATAAAGGTAAGCAAGAATAATTGCAATGAAAATATGATTATTAATTTTAGTACCGTATAGTGCACTATAATACAACACTCGCCAAGGAAGATTGGAGGGTGAAATGTCCCAGGTGTTTATGAAATTTGGCATAAGCACCATTTTGAGTCACTAATGCCCTGTACACACGCTCGGGAATCCCGACGGGAAAAAAGAGAGCTGGTTCTCTTTTTTTTTTTGCCGGCGGGTTTGGCAGTTTTCCCGTTGGAAAAACTGCGAGGGAGCATACACACGGCCGGGATTCCCGGCCAAAAGCTCTCCTCGTAGTTTTCCCATCGGAAAACCTGGTCATGTGTACGAGGGATAAGAGGTTTTCATATGATATTGTCAGGTTCATTTGTAGTTTAACATCTGATATATTTGGGACCAAGGTGTGCATCCATTTACGCATTATTAGCAATCTAGATGCAAATAGAATATCCCTAACTATAGCTCTGTGATTTTGTGGGAACTTCTTTATGTCTATGCTAAGCAAGGCAAGGGCTGGAGACGGGGTAGTCAGACAGCCTGTAGTTTCAGAAATTACAATGAATACTGCGTTCCAGAAACTACGTATATGTGGGCACTCCCAAAGAATGTGCGGTAGAGCTGCGAACAACCAAGGCAAAATTTGTCATCATCTAAGCTAGCAAATTGAAACATTTGTACTGGAGTTAGATACCATCTATGGTGAATTTTCGGGGACATTTCTCAGTAGTTAATACATTAAGGCCCCTTTCACACTGAGGAGTTTTTCAGGCGTTTTAGCGCTAAAAATAGCGCCTAAATACCGCCTGAAAAACTCCTGCCCTGCAGTCTCAATGTGAAAGCCCGAGGGCTTTCACACTGAGGCGATGCGCTGGCAGGACGAGAAAAAAAGTCCTGCTAGCCGCATCTTCGGGGCGGTGAAGGAGTGGTGTGTATACCGCTCCTTTACCGCTGCTGCCCATTGAAATCAAGCGCGGCTATACCGCCCGCAATGCGCTGCTTCGGGCGGTTTTAACCCTTTCTCGGCCGCTAGCGGGGGTTAAAAATGCACCACTAGCGGCCAAAATGCGCCGCAAATCCGCCCATAGCGTTGGCTGTAAAAAGAGCACGACGCTATGAGCGCCCCAGTGTGAAAGGGACCTTAGAGGTGCTAAGGGTATAGTGGATACGTTGTTTCCATTGAGAGTCTGAGAAACAGAGGTGAAGATCCCATTCCCATCTCTCAAGGGCCGAAGTTTTCACAAAGGTGTCTTTAGATTGTAAAAAGTTATAAAAGAAAGCAATGACCTTACGTTTGATGGATTCTGAAGACCAAACGGACCAGGCTTTGGCAGGTAAGCGCACAACCGGAGTGGAGTGTTTATTTAGGTATGAATCTATTTGTCTGTATGGGTATGCCCCTTGCTGTGGAATGTTGGATTTCAGAGTGGAGGCACCCTAATACAGGAGGTGTGTTAAGCTGCATACACACTATACAATTTTCTGTAGATTTTTTCCTTCAGATTTACTAAAACCATATAATATGAGGTCAAACCTTAAGAGTTTCAATTTGTATGCAATCAGGCAGGCCCTTGCACCAGTGGTGTATCCAAGGTATGGCACATATGGCAAGTGCCATGGGCGCCATATGAAGGGGGCGTTCTTGAGTTGCTGGCAGTCTAATAACAGCGCACACTGCTCAGAGATGACCCCCAGCAGAGCACTACATGCTGGAGGGTGCCAGCTGCAAGAGGATCCCCCCACCCAGCGGGTACAAGGAGAGCATGGAGAAGCAGATACACCCCCACCAATGTCTACACCTATATATATATATATTTATATATATATATACAGTATATACTGGGCTCCACTCCTGCCCAGGACTCTAGCTGCGTGCATGGAGTTTGCGTGTTCTCCATGTGGGGTTCCTCTCCCACTCCAAACACATGCAGGTAGGGGAATTGTACCCTGTGTACAGACTGGCAGTGTACTGTACATGGCTGATCACATTCTACACTGACCCTACAATCATAGAGGACCCTACACATATCTCTTGGCAGATTTTGGGACAGCGCTCATTTGGATAATTTTTCGGACATGGGGGGTGGCATGCAGAACGTGATCACCCATGTACATTGCCACTTCATACAGAAAGGGGACCATCACCTACCAACATAGCTTTGGAGTGTGCCAGGAAACTGGGGCACCCGGAGGATGCCCACACCAAGAGAACATGCAAACTCCATGCAGATAGCTTCCTGGTCCAGATTCAAACCAAGTGAGGCAAGTGCCAACCATTAACCCTACTGTTCTCCCTATATACCTGTATATACTGGCAGTATTAACTGAAAGATGGGTTTCAAAATTTTGACAAGGGCGCAGTTTCAGTGCTTGCCATAGGCGCCATTTTCACTGCAATATATTAAATTTTTGGTTTTGGCTTTAATACCACTTTCTTTGCATGTTACCAAAAAAAATTGAGTCTGTGGTTTTCTGAATAAACTGACAACAAGAGGCAGCAAGAAGCGGAGTACCAAGCAGCTCATTATATTTGGAAGCTGGCGTTTGTACCTTCATCCTTCTTCGCAGAAATGTATAACAGAGCTGAAGCTGCCTGATTACAAACGTATCCCATTGCAATGTTAATTAGCCTTGTATGGACTGCATCTATGTAAACTCTCAGCCTCCTGCAATTAGAAGTCAGTCTGACATGACTCCTAAATTGGCCGAGTATTGTTCTTCTTGTGCTTCCTGACCTGTTTCTCCGCTGCTATAGCAGCAGCCCACGTCATCCCGATAAGTGTTCCTGTCCGTCTTGAGCCTGTCTCTGCTTCTTGTGTAATTGAATATGAAGCAATTAGCGCAGAATCACAAGACTCCAGAAATTCGAGTTTTGCTAATCTATTACTCCGACAGCCTATTGTCCACCCTGAGCTGCTTCCTCTAATAACTCAATAAATGGTCATTTGTTTTCAGGAAGGACACTGGAAGGGCCCAAGCTGGTGTAGTTTGACCTCCTTAACTCCCTTATAACAGTTCGGTGTGACCGCCCAGTCTACAAAATAAATCAGCAATCAAAATGTTAAGGCAATAAAGGAAAACACTGCCACTAAAGTCAAAAAGTCTAAAAAGTTCATATAAAGCCAGCCACACATGGATCAAAATTTGGACAGTTCAGCGGGGATCGGCCAAATTTCGATGCATATATGGTTGTACACAAGTTGATCCATTGCTCCGCTAATCCCCGGTGAGCAGGCGGATGACAGGTCTGTCTCCGCTTACTGTGCAGAGCGGACACAGCCCACTCTCCTCTATGGGGAGATCGTGTGAGAACGGACCGCCAGTCCATTTTTATCCAATCATCTCCGATCGGATCCGCCAAACGGATGCAAAATAGGACCACCATCTATCTGGATTTCACAGATTGGATCGGATAGCGGCGGATGTCAGCGGACATGTCACCGCTGACATCCGCCGCTCCATAGGGGAGAGGGCAAGGTCCAATCAGGTCCACCTGGAAAAAAGTTTCAGGCAGACCTGATTGGACAGCCTGTGTAAAGGGGCCTAACTCTTGCAAACAGGGATCTCCTAACCCTCTTGCCTTGACTTATATTTAGTGGGGAACCAAAATGAAAATTTCAGTGCCGAAACCGAAATGCACTTGGCTGAAACCGAAATTGACGGTTTAAAAAAATATATATTGTTTTTATAAATAATGGTATATTGGACTTTTTAATTAATATCATGAACTTTAATTAAGATGTGTGCAAACCTGGTAACCAATGACAAGAAACGTCTTACCTCTGTGCTTGCCAACAAGGGTTTCTCCACCAAGTACCAAGTCATGTATTGGATCAAATACTTATTTTACTCACTGAACTGCAACTCAATTTGTATAATGTGTTTTTTTCTGGATTTTTGGTTGATATTTTGTCTCTATCATCTAAAATACACCTATGATAAAAATTATAGACCCTTCATTTCTTTGTACATGAGCAAACCTACAAAATCTACCGGGGACTAAATAATAATTTTTCCCCATGTAAATCGTGGGCGGTCCCAATAGGGGGATGGGACGATTCCAGGTTCAAAGAGCGTCAAGACGTCACAAACTTAGACTCCACCCTACGTGTTTCGCTATAAATAGCATCTTCTGGGGCCTGGCCCAAAGCTTGTTTTGACTGCTCTGTAATAGGGTATCAAAGCGTTTTGGTAAGCAGGAGCCATTTAGTGTTTGGTGAAGATACATATTACATAGTTACATAGTAACCCACCCCTATTCTTGCTAACCTAATGAGGCAATCTATTTCAATAGTTACATAGTAGGTGAGGTTGAAAAAAGACACAAGTCCATCCTGTGTGTGTGCTTTTATGTCAGTATTACATTGTATATTCCTGTATGTTGTGGTCGTTCAGGTGCTTATCTAATAGTTTTTTGAAATTATCGATGCTCCCCGATGTAACCACCACCTGTGGAAGAGAATTCCACATCCTTCCGCTCTTACAGTAAAGAACCCTCTACGCAGTTTAAGGTTAAACCGCTTCTCTTTTAATTTTAGTGAATGGCCGCGTGTCTTTTTAAATCCTCTTTCGCTGAAAAGTTTTATCCCTATTGTGGGGTCACCAATACGGTATTTGTAAATTGAAATCATATGCCCTCCCAAGGGTCTCTTCTCCAGAGAGAAGGAGTTCAGTGCTCGTAACCTTTCTTCATAACTAATATCCTCCAGTCCCTTTATTAGCTTTGATGCCCTTTTCTGGACCCTCTCCAGTTCCAGTACATTCTTCCTTAGGACTGGTGCCCAGAACTGGATGGCATACTCCAGGTGTGGCTGGGCCAGAGTCTTGTAGAGTGGGAGAATTATCACTTAATCTCTGGAGTTAATCCCCTTTTTAATGCATGCCAATATTCTGTTGGCTTTGCTTGCAGCAGCTTGGCATTGCATGATATTGCTGCGCCTATTATCTACTAGGACCCCCAGGTCCTTTTCCATCCTAGATTCCCCCAGAGGTTCTCCCCCCAGTGTATAGATTGCATTCATATTTTTGCCACCCAAATGCATTATTTTACATTTTTCTACATTAAACCTCATTTGCCATGTAGTTGCCCACCCCATTAACTTGTTCAAATCTTCTTGCAAGGTTTCCACATCCTGCAGAGAAGTTATTGCCCTGCTTAGCTTAGTATTGCAAATACAGAGATTGAGCTGTTTACCCCATCCTCCAGGTAGTTTATGAACAAATTAAATAGGATCGGTCCCAGGACAGAACCCTGGGGGACCCCACTACCCACCCCTGACCATTCAGAGTATTCCCCATTTATCACCACCCTCTGAACTCGCCCTTGTAGCCAGTTTTCAATCCATGTACTCACCCTATGGTCCATGCCAACGGACCTTACTTTGTACAGTAAACGTTTATGGGGAACTGCGTCAAATGCCTTTGCAAACTACAGATACACCACGTCTACGAGCCTTCCTTTATCTAGATGGCAGCTCACCTCCTCATAGAAGGTTAATAGGTTGGTTTGGCAAGAACGATTCTTCATGAATCCATTGGTGTATGAATACATGGACACTTGCTGAAGATTCTACACCATGTACCGTATATACTCGAGTATAAGCCGAGTTTTTCAGCACATTTTTTTGTGCTGAAAATGCCCCCCTCGGCTTATACTCGAGTCACCTTTTTGCGCCTGATCTCCCAGACTTTGGGGACCCCAAACTTGGCACACATGTAGCCCTACTCTTCCTCTACAAGTGTGCAACATTTTTTGTCCAGGGAACCAATGGCCGGGGAGCACCGATTTTTCAAAGCCGGGCACCCCTTCCATAGACTTTCATGTTAAAAGGTAATTTCTCTGGTGAATTTGGGGACCCGATCTCGGCCGTTCGTAGGTTCTCTGGACCCGAAACTTGGCACACATATAGCCCTATTTCTTCTTTATAAGTGTGCAAAGTTTTTTGTCTGGGTGACCTACGGCCGGGGAGCACCGATTTTTCAAATCTGGGCACCCCTTCCATAGACTCCCATGTTAAACTTTAGTCTAGTCATGGACACTGTGAGGCATGGGCACAGTGTGGCATGGGCACAGTGTGGCATGGACACTGTGAGGCAAAGTAAGGCACAGTGAGGCATGCAGATGGACACCCTAGGCTTATACTCGAGTCAATAAGTTTTCCCAGTTTTTTGTGGTAAAATTAGGTGCCTCGGCTTATATTCGGGTCGGCTTATACTCGAGTATATACTGTACATTTGGCACTTTATTGGACTTTTTTCACTTTCACTGGGTTTTATTTATTGATAAAATTGAATTCACTGGTTTTCTTAGTTATTTATAATTTGCACTATATTATATATGCCCAGCACTTTTGTATATTATTTAAAATGATAGCAAAGTTAGCGTTAGGTTTTTTTAAGCATCTGGGGCACTCCACATAATTATCCTTATTACAGTATGCAACGTTATTTGACGGAAACATTGGCACCATTTCCCAAGTCACCCTTTTCTGCCCTGTTACCTCTACAACGGACCGCAAACCCTTGACATTTCCAATTCTTGCAATTTACATCACTTTCCCTTTAATTAAGTGCATGTCAAATGTAAGTTTTCCTATAAAAATTCACCAGCGGCATTAATTTAATGCTTCTCAAACCAGGCACAACATTCTGCTTTGATTATCTAAGAGATAATAGTGTCTGCCACTAGATTTAGGAGCGAGTGATTAATATGAGCGAGCTGTGACTGGCATATTAATACACCTTTCCTGGCTCTCCGTCCCTTGACACCGAGCAGAGGCGGCAGACAAAGGGCTTCATGTACTTTCTACAATCATGGTAAGAAAGACACAGCATTCTATAAATGGTTTAACATTATCCCAGGGTTTATTATGGAGATCACTTAAAGCAGATGTAAATCCAATCACTAAAATCTCATATAAGCGTTAAGAGGGTAAATGTGATTTCACAAGTAATTGTCAGCATTTCTGAATCTGCGGCGCTCATTAAAATAATACCTGGTGATCCTTGTTCAGGCTCCTTCTATTATAGGGGGACATTACTCACTCCTTGTATCCTAACTGCGCCCTTGTTACAAGAGCTTCCAATGGAGTGGCACATTATGGGGCGGATTTACTAGAGGTAATTAGACTGTGCACTTTGCACACACGTGCTGTTGCACTCTTAGTAAATGAGGTAAAGCTTCACTTTACAAAGAATACCCAATCATGTGCAAAGAAAATAAAAAAAGCAGCATTTTTGCTTGCATAAGATTGGATGATGGAAGTCAGCAGAGCTTCCCCTCATTTAGGGATCATGCACACGGGAAATTTTTGATGCTGCTCTTCAGCCTCATACACACGATCCGATTTTCCACAGACAAAGCGTAGGACTTTTGTCCGAAGGGCGTTGGCCAGGAATTTGTCTTGCATACAAACGGCACACAATTGTCAGCCGACAAATACAAAACTACGTGTTTTTTCAGCTCTTTGGTGCCACCCTTTGGGCACCTTCTGCTAATGTTGTGTTATGGTGAGCATTGATTCCGAGCAAGCGTGTTTGTTCTTTGGCCTTTTGTCAAATGGACTTGTGTACACACACTCGGAAAATCCGACAACAGAACATTGTCCACGAAAATTTTTAAAGCCTGCCATCCAACATTTGTCTGCGGAAAATCCGACAACAATTGTCCGATGGAGCATACAAAAGGTTGGATTTTCCGACAACAGCATAATTATCAATGTGGAATGTATGTTCCTTGTTAAAGAACTTTATTTTTTATGGGTAAAGTTCAGCTTTAAGGAATCCAACAGTGTACAGAGGACGTTCATATTAAAGCTCGACATACGCTAGTAAAATTTGGTTAAAAACGTATTGTTTGTTTGATTTTTTCATTAACCACTTCAGTATGTATATATGTAATCACCGAAAAGGTGATGACTTAAAAATAAATGATGAAACACAATTAGTGCCACAATGTAAACCACAATCATTGCCACAATAAAATGCCCATAACAGATATATTTCATATAAATCCGTTGCGGTGGGACTCTTCAGAAGATGAAACGATTGCTCTACTCACCCCGTATTTCAAAGGAACAGCCAAGCAACATCTCAAGAGAAAACGATTTAAAAGACCAAAGGTACAGTATGTAATGAATTTTATCATTTTATATTATGTCAGAAGATTGATCACATTAAATCGTCATGCTATCATAATGTTATTATTCCGAGTGTCTAGTTCAATTACGAATTAGCACTGTTTTTTGTATAGATAAACTGGTGGCACATTGGTATCGGTTTCCAATCTTGCTTCCGGTGTCTCTCTCTTGCCGTTGTATATAAGTAGCGTGGTGTGTGACGTCTAGCCCTAGCTTCCTTTCCCAGTCGATGCCTCATACGGAGAAACGCGTCGAGCTGGAGGACCTGACGTCACCACGCACCAGCTGGCTGGCTTGAGCTGCAGCTGTGAGTTCTTATCGAATACACCGTTTTTGGATGTCAGTTGCTTATCATCATATTGGAATAAAGAAACCATGATTTTAGTACTGCACTATGAAGTCTTCTTTCTACTTTTCACAATACGCTCCACAAGCAAACTTACCCTGATAAGGGTTCCAGGAAGCACACCGCAGCCTTTTGAAAGTTGCCCTTGGAGGAGAGGATTCGGATCTTGGATGATTGTGTGAACACACCGTCCCTGGCTGATTGAACCCTCTCCTGTGTATGCTTATATGTTCTCTATAATTTGAGATCCAACAGGCCCTTTGGTCTTTTAAATCGTTTTCTCTTGGGATGTTGCTTGGCTTTTCCTTTGAAATACGGGGTGAGTAGAGCAATCGTTTCATCTTCTGAAGAGTCCCACCGCAACGGATTTATATGAAATATATCTGTTATGGATATTTTATTGTGGCACTGATTGTGGTTTACATTGTGGCACTAATTGTGTTTCATCATTTATTTTTACGTCAACACCTTTTCGGTTTTTGCACATATACATACTGTTTTGGTTGCACATCTATTTCTTTACACATGTCCATTAGCTGAATATTCAGGTTTTTTAGTTGCAGCACCTTTTTTTCATATTTTTTTTTACTAACAGATATATTTAATCTGTTTTCACTTCACACCAATATATTTTTAAATATAAGTATATGCACATTCTTTAGAAGGTTTAGCGCGGATATTCCACCTTATACATTAACCACTTCAGCCCCGGAAGGATTTGCCACCTTAATGACCAGGCCATTTTTTGCGATACGGCACTCCATCGATTTAACTGACAATTGTGCGGTCGTGCGACACTGTACTCAAACAAAATTTACGTCCTTTTTTACCCACAAATAGAGCTTTCTTTTGGTGGTATTTGATGACCTCTGCGGTTTTTATATTTTGTGCTACAAACAAAAAAAAATAACAGTTTTGAAAAAAAAAACATATATTTTTTACTTTTTGCTATAATAAATATCCCAAAAATATATATAAAAAAACAAATGTATTCATCAGTTTAGGACGATATATATTCTTCTACATATTTTTTTGGGGAAAAAAAACGCAATAGGCGTATATTGATTGGTTTGCGCAAACGTTATAACGTCTACAAACTACGGGATAGATTTATGGACTTATATTTTTTTTATTGTTTTTACTGGTAATGGCGGTGATCTGCGATTTTTAGCAGGACTGCGACATTATGGCGGACAAATTTGACCCCAAATGACACTTTTTGGGGACCAGTGACATTATTACATTGATCAGTGCTATAAAAATGCACTGATCAATGAAAAATTAAACTGGCAGGGAAGGGGGTTAAGCGTGTTCTAACTGTAGGGGGTATGGGCTTACTGGAACATGACAGAGATCACTGGGAACAGTGGATCTCTGTCATGTCACTAGGCAGAACGGGGAATTGCCCTGTTTACATAGGCAGTTCCCTGTCCTGCCTCTCCTCACCGCGATCGGACATCGAGTCCGTGGGACCCACGGCGCACGCACGCCCGCTAGCCTCCTTGCGCGCGCAGGAGAGCTGACTTGCGGCAGTATATCTGCGTGAGCTGGTCGACTAGTGGTTAATAGGGTCAAATAGAAGATAATTTTTGATTGCACTGGCAAGAAATTTCGAAGAAGCAAGCCTCGTACACACGGGCGGGAATCCTGTCGAAAAAAAAACGTTGGTTTTCTCGACGAGATTCCTGGCAAGCTTGTCTTGCCAAGCCCTGTGTACACACGCACCATTCAAAAGAACCGCCGTTCTTTTCAATGGCAAGAACGTGGTGACGTCATCGACTACGACGAGCCGGCGCTCGTCACATTCAAAGCTGTTGCCGCCATCTTGCTACACCCTACACTACCCTTGTATGCTACCTCGCATGCGTCGAAGTCTCATCGAGCATGCACAGGTTTCCCTGGACAGGTAAGCATACAGACGACCGGGTTTCTCGGCAGGAAACACCCTGCCGAGAATCCCGACAAGAAAAATAGAGAGCAGGTTCTCTATTTTTCTCGTTGAGATTCCCGGAAGTTTTCCTGCCGAAAAACCATACAAACGAACGGTTTTCTCTGCAAAAAGCTCTCCCAGCAGTTTTCTTGCCGAGAAAACCGGTCGTGCGTACGAGGCTTTAGAATAGAAAATTGTTCTTGACCAAACACATTTCTACCAGTGAATCCGGTTTTCATTTGGGAAATTCTCTTCATACCAAGACAAAATGTTAAAAGCAAATGAAATTTTGAAGGACCTTCGAATGACATTGGTCAAGTCTCTGTGGATATTATCAAATGTAGATGAGGAGTTCCTTCAAACATCTTCCAAGTGTACGGCCAGCTTGGCCTGGATGACATTTCCCGCGAGAACCGGCACTTATGTTTTAACTATCAAAAGTTTTTACAAGTTGACTGGAAGATTTTGGAGGTCGAAGAGAAAAACCTCAGCAGAATCGCAATTACAAACATTCGTCAGCTTAATGTATACAAAACTGCTGACATCTTTGTACTACAGGCAAAGCCCAAGATTGGTTATCAAAGATCTTTTATCAAAGTGTTTTACACATTAGCTAAAGCCCAGCAAAAAAAGGCAGAAATAAAGGCTGCAAGGGCCGACATATATTACCAGCAATTGCCTATAAAGGCGAAGAGGAAAAAAATAAAAAAAAGATGCGGCACCAATTATATTCTATAAAAGCGAAGTGTGGAGTCAGCCGTTCTATTAAACCCTCACCTTCCGCGGCTCACGGTATAGAAGAGTGATGCTCCGGCGGCCTCCTCCCGCCCCGTGCTCCAGCCACTCATGCTATAAGCTCTATTTATCTCTGACACACTAATGTGACTTTTACACTCTGCCATCTGTCAGCGCTTGTCTATTTACATGACAGGACCACGTGTAATTACATCTCTCTTAACAGTATCTCTTCTACATCAGTGCCTTTCATTTGTGTTCAGTGAACTAGGTATCCCTGTGGTGATTAGGGGAGCTATCTGATGAAACATCGCACAGCATCGTTAGAGACACATCTGTTTATATACCATGTATATTAATCATAATACACAGGATGTATGGAAAACATCGGGAATATCTGTCGCAAGTCCCTATGCAATACAAAACCGCCTTTTGGACGGTTGGGTCACATATACACTATATCACCAAAAGTATTGGGACACCTGTCTTTACACGCACATGAACTTTTAGGCCCCTTTCACACTGAGGCGTTTTTACCGCGTTTTCGCAGTAAAAATAGCGCTGTAATAACGCCTGAAATAATCCTGCCCCAGCATTCTCAATGTGAAATCTCTGAGGGCTTTCACATTGAGGCGTTTTGCTGGCTGGGCGTTGAAAAAAATCCTGCAAACAGCTTTTTTAGAGCAACTTTAGGGCGCATAAAATAGCGCTGTAAAAACGCCTATCCCCATTGAAATGAATGGGATTCGCGGTAAAAACGCGGTAAAAACGCATAGGCATAAGCGTTATGTTAAAAAATAGCGCTAACGCCTATGCGTTTTTACCGCGTTCGCGCCAATTTTAGCGCGAACGCGGTAAAATCGCGGTAAAAACGCATACGCGTTAGCGCTATTTTTACCGCGATCGCGGTAAAAACGCGGTAAAATCGCGGTAAAATAGAGGTACAAAATCCTATAATTTTTGAGCGTTTTTTCAACGCCTCAATGTGAAAGGGGCCTAAAGGTAACCCAGTCTTAGTCCGTAGGGTTCAATATTACGTTGGCCCACCCTTTGCAGCTATAACGACTTCAACTCTCCTGGCAAGGCTGTCTACAAGGTTTAGGAGTGTCTATGGGAATGTTTGACCATTCTTCCAGAAGCACATTTGTGAGGTCAGGCACTGATGTTGGACAAGAATGCCTGGCTCGCAGTCTCTTCTCAAATTCATCCCAAAGGTGTTCTATCGGGTTCAGGTCAGGACTCTGTGCAGGCCAGTCAAATTCCTCCACCCCAAACTCACTCATCCATGTCTTTATGGGCCTTGCTTTGTGCACTGGTGCGCAGTCATGTTGGAACAGGAAGGGGCTATCCCCAAAATGTTCCCACAAAGTTGGGAGCATGAAGGTGTCCAAAATGTCTTGGTATTCTGACACCTTAAGGTTCCCTTCACTGAAACTAAGGGGCCAAGCCCAACCCCTGAAAAACAACCCCACACCATAACCCCCCCTCCACCAAATGATTTGGACCAGTACACATAGCAAGGTCCATAAAGACATGGATGAGCGAGTTTGGGGTGGAGGAACTTAACTGACCAGCATACAGTCCTGACCTCAACCCGATAGAACTTTTGTGATGAATGAGAGTGGAGACTGCAAGCCAGGCCTTCTTGTCCACATCAGTGCCTGACCTCACAAATGCGCTTTTGGAGGGATGGTCAGACACACTCCTAAACCTTATGGACAGCCTTCCCAGAGGAATTTAAGCTGTTATAGTTGCAAAGGGTGGGCCTAATCCATATTGAACCCTACGGACTAAGACTGGGATGCCATTAAAGTTCATGTGCGTGTAAAAGCAGGTGTCCCAATACTTTTGGTAATATAGTGTATAGACCATAACTTTTACTTAAGTCCTCTTTTGCAATCTAGAAAAGGGGTCTCCAGACTTCAGATTTTATGGAGGGCCAGACTGTGGCCAGTGGGAGTAGAAACTGACCCAGAATCAGCAGGAGTAGACAATGTCTCAGGCTTGGTGGTCAATGGGAGAAGAAGGAGGAAAAGTGCCCCATTATTGGCATTGGTGGGAGGAATAGTGTCCCATCACTGCCATTAGTGGGAGGAATAGTGTCCCATCATTGGCATTAGTGGGAGGAAAAGTGTCTCATCATTAGCATTAGTCGGAGGGCTAGTGTCCCATCATTGGCATTAGTGGTAGGAATAGTGCCCCATCACTGGTATTAGTGTGAGGAATAGTGTCCCATCGTTGGCATTAGTGGGAGGAATAGTGTCCCATCGTTGGCATTAGTGGGAGGAATAGTGTCCCATCATTGGCATTAGTGGGAGGAATCGTGCCCCATCATTGGCATTAGTGGGAGGAATAGTGTCCCATTATTGGCATTAGTGGGAGGAATAGTGTCCCATCATTGGCATTAGTGGGAGAAAAAGTGTCTCATCATTAGCATTAGTGGGAGGGCTAGTGTCCCATCATTGGCAATAGTGGTAGGAATAGTGCCCCATCACTGGTATTAGTGTGAGGAATAGTGTTCCATCGTTGGCATTAGTGGGAGGAATAGTGTCCCATCATTGGCATTAGTGGGAGGAATCGTGCCCCATCATTGGCATTAGTGGGAGGAATAGTGTCCCATTATTGGCATTAGTGGGAGGAATAGTGTCCCATCATTGGCATTAGTGGGAGGAATAGTGTCCCATTATTGGCATTAGTGGGAGGAACAGTGTCCCATTATTGGCATTAGTGGGAGGAATAGTGTCCCATCATTGGCATTAGTGGGAGGAATAGTGTCCCATCATTGGCATTAGTGGGAGGAATAGTGTCCCATCATTGGCATTTGTGGGAGGAATAGTGTCCCATCATTGGCATTTGTGGGAGGTATAGTGTCCCATCAGTGGCATTAGTGGTAGGAATAGTGCCCCATCACTGGTATTAGTGGGAGGAATAGTGCCCCATCATTGACATTAGTGGGAAGAATAGTGTCCTAATATTGGCATTAGTGGGAGGAATCGTGCCCCATCATTGGCATTAGTGGGAGGAATAGTGTCCCATCATTGGCATTAGTGGGAGGAATAGTGTCCCATCATTGGCATAAGTGGGAGGAATAGTGCCCCATCACTGGCATTAGTGGGAGGAATCGTGCCCCATCATTGCCATTAGTGGGAGAAATAGTGTCCCATTATTGGCATTAGTGGGAGGAATCGTGCCCCATCATTGGCATTAGTGGGAGGAATAGTGTCCCATGTTTGGCATTAGTTGGAGGAATCACGCCCCATCGTTGGTGTCATGGGGAGGACTAGTGCCCAAGCACTTATATTAGTGGAAGGAATTATGCTCTATCATTGATATTAGTGGAAGGAATAGTGGTGTCCATCAAAGGAATAATACCCCATTGTTGGTGTCCGTGGAAAGAATAGTGCCCCATCACACAAACTATAGCAGTTTGTATTACTATATAGTAGCGCAAGAACCTATACGTTTTTCTATGGCAACCTGTACACAATGGTCGACTTCTTAAACCTGGCAGTCGTCACTAGGCTCCCTACACTGAGGAAGTCACATGATCAGTAAATCAATGCATCAGGCAGAGCCAGTGAAGTCACTTCCGGTTGGACGTGAAAACCGGAAGTGTGGTGAGGACTGGATGTTTCATATACAAACACACTGCTCCTTGCTTTTATTCCTTTGTGAGTGCAATTTTATTCAAGTAAAAAGTCAAAACTTATGCATTCTGCTGCGCAATGAAAGCTCTTCCATTCTTGATTTGATCTACACTGTGAGTGAAAGCAGCAAGGTTCGGCCCCTTAAAGGGACCCAACACACAAAGTTTGCACTATTAGCATTAATAGCACTAATATATTTTATAGGTAAAATATTGAGGTGAACGGACATTGCACTTAGGCCCCTTTCACACTGGGGCGGTTTGCAGGCGCTATTTTGCTAAAAATAGCGCCTGCAAACCGAGCCTAAACAGCGGCTCCTGTGTCTTCAATGTGAAAGCCCCGAGGGCTTTCACACTGCAGCAGTGCGCTAACAGGACTTAAAAAAAAGTCCTGCTAGCCGCATCTTTGGAGCGGTGAGAGGAGCGGTGTGTTTACCGCTCCTACACCGCTCCTTCCCATTGAAATGAATGGGATACCGCGGTAATACCGCCCGCAAACCGCGGTATTAACCCTTTTTCGGCCGCTAGCGGGGGTTAAAACCGCACCGCTAGCGGCCGAATACCTCTGCAATCCCCACGGTATAGCGCCGCTAAAAATAGCGGCGCTATACCGCCACCGCCCCCACCGCCCCAGTGTGAAACCAGCCTTAGTGGTGGATTGGTGACACACTGGCGGAACAATTGGAGTACAATTTTGATCACTTTTTAGCACAGTCAATTTTTGGACATTTGATTCAGAAACACTTGTTATGAGTGGAAAGTGGCTTTTTACAGAATTATATGCATGTTTATTTTTTGTTATTGCCATTGAATATGTGTTTGGGATGAACAGGTTGGTATTGATTAATCATTTATTTTCTTTATATATTGAATAATTTGTTGTTGGAAAGAGAAAGAAGCATACAGCCATGGCCAAAAGTTTTGAGAATGACACAAATACTAATTTTTACAAAGTCTGCTGCCTCAGTTTTTATGATAGAAATTTGCTTATACTCCAGAATGTTATGAAGAGTGATCAGAGGATTTGCAATTAACCGCTTAAGCCCCGGACCATTTTGCTGGGCAAAGACCAGGCCACTTTTTGCAATTCGGGACTGTGTCACTTTAACTGACAATTGCACGGTCGTGTGACGTGGCTCCCAAACAAAATTGACGTCCTTTTTTTCCCCACAAATAGAGCTTTCTTTTGGTGGTATTTGATCACCTCTGCGGTTTTTATTTTTGCTATAATAAATATCCCCCAAAAATATATAAAAAAATGTTTTTTTCCCTCATTTTGGCTGATACGTATTCTTCTACATATTTTTGGTAAAAAAATCTCAATAAGCGTATATTGATTGGTTTGCGCAAAAGTTATAGCGTCTACAAATTAGGGGAAAGTTTTATGGCATTTTTATTAATATTTTTTTTTTTACTAGTAATGGCGGTGATCAGCGATTTTTATCGTGACTGCGACATTATGGTGGACAAATCGGACACTTTTGACACCATTTTGGGACCATTGTCATTTTTACAGCGATCAGTGCTATAAATATGCCCTGATTACTGTGAAAATGACACTGGCAGTGAAGGGGTTAACCATTAGGTGGCGCTGAAGGGGTTAAGTGTGTCCTAGGGAGTGCTTTCTAACTGTAGGGGGTATGGGCTGTGTGTGACACGACACTGATCACCGCTCCCGATTACAGGAAGCTGTGATCAGTGTCCTTGTCACTAGAAAGACTGGGGAAATGCTTGTTTACATCAGCATTTCCCCGTTCTTCCTCTCCGTGAGACGATCACGGGTATCCCCGCAGACATCGTGTCCCGCGGGACCCGCGGTCGGACTCACGGAGCTCGCAGCTGGCACGCGTGTGCGCCGCCGCGGGTGCGTGTCCACAATGCCGCTTCTTAAAGGGGACGTATATATACGTCATTCTGCCTGCCTGTGCCATTGTGTCGATGTATATAGTCCTGCGCTGGTCGGCAAGCGGTTAATTGCAAAGTCCCTCTTTGATCCCATAAAAAAAACATTTCCACTGCATTTGTGAAGAAGGCTTCAGGGCGCCCAAGAAAGTCCAGCAAGCACCAGGACCGTCTCCTACAGTTGATTCAGCTGCGGGATCGGGGGAACCACCAGTGCTGAGCTTGGTCAGGAATGGCAGCAGACAGGTGTGAGGACATCGGCACGCACAGTGAGGAGAAGACTTTTGGAGGATGGCCTGGTGCCAAGAAGGGCAGCAAAGAAGCCACTCTCCAGGAAAAACATCAGGGACAGACTGATATTCTGCAAAATGTACAGGGATTGGACCTCTGAAGACTGGAGTAAAGTCATTTTCTCTGATGAATCCCCTTTCCGATTGTTTGGGGGATCTGGAAAAAACCTTGTCCGGAGAAGAAAAGGTGAGCGCTATCATCAGTCCTGTGTCAGGCCAACAGTAAAGCATTCTGAGACCATTCATGTGTGGGGTTGTTTCTCAGCCAAGGGAGGGGGCTCACTTACAATTTTGCCTAAGAACACAGCCATGAATAAAGAATGGTAAAAAAACATCCTCCGAGAGCAACTTCTCCCAACCATCCAAGAACAGTTTGGTGAGGAACGATGCCTTTTCCAGCATGATGGAGCACATTGCCATAAGGCAAAAGTGATAACTAAGTGACTTGGGGAACAAAACATTTAAATTTTGCATCCATGGCCAGGAAACTCCCCAGACCTTAATCCCATTGAGAACTTGTGGTCAATCCTCAAGAGGCGGGTGAACAAAAAAAAAACAAATTCTGACAAACTCCAAGCATTAATTATGCAAGAATGGGCTGCCATCAGTCAGGATGTGACCCAGAAGTTGAATGACAGCATGCCATGGCAAATTGCAGAGACCTTAAAAAAGAAGGGTCAACACTGCAAATATTGACTCTTTGCATAAACTTAATGTAATTGTCAATAAAAGCCTTTGACACTCATGAAATGCTCGTAATTTTACTTCAGTATACCATAGTAACATCGGACAAAAAGATCTAAAAACACTGAAGCAGCAGACTTTGTAAAAAATTATAATTGTGTCATTCGCAAAACTTTTGGCCACCGCTGTAGTCTTTACATTATAAAATGTATGCGTATTGGTTCACATGGGTTTATTCAGATTTAAATGGACAGCTCACCATTTTAATATATTTTTTTCATAAACTTTTTAGTAGGACTATTTACTAATTGGGCATTTTCTGAGGGCAATAGGTTTCTCTAGATTTTTTTTAGGGGTAGTAAAGGGGGCTAGAAATGCACGCCACACTTTTCACATATCTATTTGTAAAAAAATAAATAAAACATTTATCATTTTCCTTCCACTTCATAATTATGTGCCACTTTGTGTTGGTCTATCACATAAAATCCCAATAAAATACATTTACGTTTTTGGTTGTAACATTACAAAATGTGGAAAATTTCAAGGGGTATGAATACTTTTTCAAGGGCTTGTGAACAAATGTGCATTTAGTCCTGGTTCACATTGTTGCTGCTTTGAAATCGCGCTACTTCACTTGAAGTAGCGCGATTTCAAAGTAGCAAGGTCAGCGCGATTTCAGGTGCTACTTGATAGACATTTGTGTGGCTTCATACACAGATGTCTATTGAATTCGCTCCTGAAATCGGCAAAAGTAGTGCAGGAACTACTTTTGCAAATCGGTGTGGCCCAGCAAAATCGGTGTCGCACCGATTGGAACAGTGCCATGGCCTGCAATAGGCTGCGACTTGTCATGCGATTTGATCTCTCAAATTGCATGACAAATCGCTCCAATGTGAACCTAGGCTTAGTCTCGGATCACACTGATGAGGTGCGAACCTGATGGGATTTCACAGTGGGATTTCTGTTGTGACAGGTGCGATTCAAATGTAAATTATTGATTTCTGAGGGGATTTGGCATAGCTGGATATAAAATTTGCACTGAAGTTGCACAGGACCTTTTTTTTTAACCGGATCAGAATTGCACCGCTTAAATGTGAATGGCTTTTCAGGTGACATGCGAATCTATGCCTTCCAGATCAGATCTAGTCCGCATAGAATTCACATCAGTGTGATCCGAGACTTAAAGTGCACCTGTATTACAGGGCAGTGCAGTGCTCTTGGTGCAATGTAAACACATGGTATCTCCTGCACACAAGGGGACAGCTTATTATTGTTTGCAGTAAAGCATCCTTCTGTATGCAAAATGTGCATTTTTTATATTTTTTAAGGCCTGGTTCACACCTGTGCATTTTTTTGCGTGTTTTCAGTTTTGCAGAAACACACTACAGTCCATTTAACATGGTTTCCTGTGGAGGTAGTTCACATCTGTGCATTTTATGGAAAGGGCCAGGGACTTTTTTTTGGTTTTTGGTTCCACAGACTTCAATGGATGAAAAGCGTGTATAGAAAAAGGCAAAATGCACCTGCAATATGCAAACTGCAACCTGCATAAGTGTGAATCAGGCCTTAGACTGCCAGCTTTGGCTAGAGCTCTGGATTGGCAAAGAGCCAAGTTGAATGCACTGCAATGCAGCAAAGGAGCAAATGTGCATGTAGCCCAATAAAGATTTGTAAGAATCGGAATCTTGAATCTTAAAGTGGTCAACGTAACAAAAAATAAGAAATCACATGCTATATATATTATAACCCTTCTCATTCTGGAATCACCCCCGTTTTGATGTCCTCTGCAATGTCCCCCAGGATTGCCACCCATCCTGTTGCTACACCAGCTCGGACTACAGCAGGACGTGCTGCCACAAGGTGATTTAGCACAAACCACTGTTGGCACTATGGACACTATGGACACTGTGACTTTAGACCACCAATCTATGCCCAGCACTGCCTAACCTCCACCCTTGTACTTCACACACAGTGACCGTATGTCCCAGATCCGAGAACGGATGAATCGGATCACTTCCGACACCACCCCTGCTTTTTCATAAACCTTCAACTAGTTCTCATTAAAAAATTTGTTTTGAGACCTATGGAAACATATCCAACCTCAAAATCAATTATAATAAGTCAGAGGCCATGGGAGTAGGGATACCAAACTGCTATGCGCTCCAATTTTAACTTTAAGTGGACAGAGACTGCCCTGAAATACCTGGGCACCTCAGTTCCAGCAAATCTTAAGCATACCTTTAATCTGAATTTCCCTCCTTTACTAAACAAAACCCGAACCTTACTAGAATCATGGCACAAGGGCCTCCACTCCTGGTTCGGCAGATGCAATCTTATTAAGATGTGCTTTCTGCCCAAATTCCTCTACTTATTACAGGCACTTCCAATCTCTATCCCAGCATTGTTCTTTAAACAAGTACACAGTCAGTTCAACAAATTTATATGGGCAAATAGGAAACCAAGGCTACCCCGTACCCTACTCTCCCTGCCAAAGATCAATGGCGGTCTAGCGGTCCCAGATGTGAAGAAATACTACCAAGCTGTACAACTGGGAGGATCATAGACTGGTGCCGTCATCAGGACCTGAAACTATGGACACACCAGGAACAAGCTCAAACACAAATACCCCTGCAGGGAGCTGTTTGGTGCTGTGAACATCTCCCGGCAGGCGTCAAAAAACATCCACTCATAGGGACGACGCTCCGCATAGGGTCACAAACATGTCTCACACAGTCGCTATCCACACCTAATGCTGTGTACACGCGATCGATTTTCTCGACGGTGAAAACACCGCCGAGAAAATCGACACGGAAAACGAGGACCGGCTTGGTCCCCTACACACGGCCGGTTTTCATGACATTTTTTCTTTTGGTCGTGAAAAACGACCATGTGTAGGCTCCCTGGCAGTGTTTCCCTATGGGAAAACTGCAGCGGAAAAAAAATGCCATGAATCACGACGAGAAAAATTAGAGCATGTTCTAATTTTTCTCGTCGTGATTCTTGCCGTTTTTCTCGTCGTGAAAAATGCTGAAAAGCCCACTCACGGGCGTTTTTCTCGTCAAAGAGAAAAAATTACATTTTTCCAGACGAGAAAAATGGTCGTGTGTACGTGGCATAACTCCCCTCTATACCCCATTATAGGGAACCCAAAATTTCCACCAGGACTGGACCCCCAGGTCAGGAATGTCTTGGTAAATGACTCTTGGCCCTATTTAGAAACACTAAGAAGCGAAACGGGCACCTTTAAACTGCCGTTTTGGACAGCGGTCCAATTAAGACACTTCCTCACATCTATACCTAACCCGCAAGGGTTTAACAAGCCCCTTACCACCTTTGAGGACCTCTGCTCGGAGGAAGATGTGCTCCCGAGGACACTATTCATAATGTACAACCTTCAGATTTCCCCGACGGAAAGCACGCACCCATCCTATCTGAGTAAGTGGGAAAGAGACCTAAACTGTACATTCACTTCGAACCAGACCCAGCGTATCATAACGTTTGCCCTAAAATCTTCCATCTGTACGAAAGTACAAGAAACTAAATATAAGCTCATGACAAGGTGGTATTTGACCCCATATGTCCTACATACTGTACCTACTACCCTGTGGTGGAGGTGCCAGGGAGACAGGGGTACGTTGTTACACATATTCTGGTCTTGTTCGAAGCTGTCCCAATTCTGGTCTACAGTCAGAATAACCATGCAGAAGTTTACGGTCTATACTATCCCAGATGACCCGGCATTCTTCTTACTGCACGTAAACACAATAACAACTAAGAGATACAAAAAATCTATTCTACGCCACTTGTTAAATGCCGCAAAATCTTGTATCCCACTTCAATGGAAAAGTCAAACCCCACCAACGGTAGCTAGCTGGATCCGGAGGGTAGAGGACATTAGTAAAATGGAAGACTTGGCGATCACTGCGAGACAACAACAAGAAAAATATAAAGAGACATGGGCGCTGTGGCACCAGTTCATCTTCTCCTCAGAAGGTATCGCCCTTAGGACTTCTTGATGAAGCCAATACCCCAAATAAAGATGAACTCAGAGACCGTTCTGAATCAACCAGGGCTTTCCGATACCCCCCTCATTCCTACCCCCCCCTTCCAGTTCCCTCCTTGGTCCCCCCCCCCTTCGCCTTCCCCGCCTTTGGTGATGGAGTTCCGCCTGGATGGGGTGGGGGGAGAGGAGACAAAAAGTGACTGAGGGTTTCGAACCTTCATCACCTCTGCCTAGAAGATTTACTGATGGAGAGGGCCCTCGGCCCCACAGCGTCAACTAAAGAGGTACTTGTGATAAGATATACAACTACGTTTTAGGAAAATGTACATGAACCCTGTCTTATTTCTCCCTCCATGTGTTGATGTTGATCACGTCCCCGTCCCCCCCGTCCGCCCTTTTGACCGTTTCTATATATGTTTGTACCTATTGTCTTAGCCCATGTTGGGCATAAATAAAAACTTACATTTGAAAAAAAAATAAAAAAAATGTAGTTTCGGCAGCAGACTAATCATTACAGGAAATTGGCAATTAGGAATAAATAAAAATATCCCACCAGCCCGGACAAGAAGAACATGCTTTAAGAAAATTGTGCGTTACTCAAATGTAAAGTGTATCTATGGTCAAAATGTAAAATCATATACTCATTTCCACATTGTATTTCAATTATTTCTACCCTACTCCTATTAACCACTTGCTGACAGCAATATTACATATATATATACGTTGCGGTTTGCAAGTGGCTGATGTTTTTTACAGCCAGTGACTGGCTTCCTCTTGAGCCGCTGGAACGCTTTCAGAAGCGGTGGGAGGGGATGCAGGGGATGCCCCTCCCCCTTCTGCTGCCCGCCGGTGTTTCTCAGGCTTACCATTTCCACTGACTCGCTCAAGAAACGATCCGGCAGTGTGGCTGGCTGGTCACAGAGGTGATAAAAGAGTAGATCGTCTTTGACCGCTTCTATGGTCTTGGAGGACTGGAGCGACATCATGTTTTCACTTCCAGTCCAGGGGGGGGGGGGGGGAGTAAACATTTATTTATTTATTTTAAGCAAAAGATCAAAAAAATTATATTTTTTTGATCTTTTGCTTTTAAAGGTAATGGAGAGATTGGGGTATTTTTGACGCCAGATCTCTCCATAAAGAGGACCTGTCATCCTTATTTCTATTACAAGGGATGTTTATATACCTTATATTGTATATGTTAAATGGAACAATGGAAGCTTTGGATACACTTAAAGTTGCTATAATTTTGAAGCCTTACCTCTCATGAATGGTGTATGTATGCATGTTAATCACTTTTAGAAGTATTAGCCTAATGTTAACTTACAAAGCCCCATGGAGTCTGACCTGTCACCTGTCTGTAAGGACTGACAAATGACACTCACTTTAGAGCAGGGGTCTCCATACTATGGCCCTCTAGTTGTTCAGGAACTACAATTCCCATCATGCCTAGTCATAACTGTGAATGTCAGAGTTTTGCAATGCCTCATGGGACGTGTAGTCCCGCAACAGCTGGAGGGCCGTAGTTTGGAGATCCCTGCTCTAGAGGACTGTAACAAGCACCAGGCTCACACAGAATATAGGATGGCCTTGCAGCCCTTCTACTCTGACAGAAGGTGAACACAGACAGCCCTGACCCGTTAAAGTATGGACTCCACTAGACCTCTGAACATATACTGTGGTATCTGGCACCAAGCAATCAGTAGCAGATCATTTAAGTCCTGTAAGTTGTGAGGTAGGGCCTCCATGGATGCGACTTGTTTTTCCAGCTCATCCCACAGATGCTTGATTGAGATTTGGAGAATTTGAAGGTCAACTCAACACCTCAAACATGTCCCTCAAACCATTCTTGAACCTTTTTGCAGTGTGGCAGGGTGCATTATGTTGCTGAAAGAGGCCAGTGCCATCAGGTAATACTGTTTCCATGTAGGAGTGTACTTGGTCAGCAACAAGGTTTAGGTAGGTGGTACGTGTCAATGAACATCCACATGAATGGCAGGACCCAAGGTTTCTCAGCAGAACATTGACCAAAGCACCACACTACCTCCACCGCCAGCTTGCCTTCTTCCCATACTACATCCTGGTGCCACCTCATTCCCAGGTAAGCGACGCACACACACCCAGCCATCCACATGATGTAAAAGGAAATATGACTCTTAAGGGCAGGCCACCTTCTTCCATTGCTCTGTGGTCCAGTTCTGATGCTCACATGCTCATTGTAGGCACTTTTGGCTGTCATCACGGGTGAGCACTGACTGGTCAGCGGATACACAGCCCATATGTAATAAATTGTGATGCCCAATTTTTCTGCTTTCAACACATCAACTTCAGGGAAACCATGTTTACTTGCTGCCTACTATATCCCACCCACTTTCAGATGCCATTGTAGTGAGATAATCAATGTTCTTCACTCAACCTGTCAGTGGTCATAAAGTTAAGGCTGATCAGTGTGTGTGTATATATATATATATATATATATATATATATATATATATATATATATATACATACACACACACACATAGTATATATATATATATATTCACACACACACACAGTATATATATAGATATTGTGACAGCAGGAAGGTAAAGTCACCTGGTTGCATCCAGGGGGGTAGATATATTTCGCCCAGATTCAGGCTTTACGCCGACTTATACAACTAGGTGGAGAGTTGTATAAGCCCAGCTGAGGCTAGTAGGCTCATGGATGACTCATACCTCTAGGGAGAGTGCTGGGCGTCGTGCAGACAGGGAGTTGATGAGACCAGCTGAAGCTTGTCAGCTCATTTAGGCCTCTATAAGAACTCCCAGCTTCATTAGATGTTAGCTCATGCCTGGACCCAGACCTGTGTGGACTGTCTAGGGAGAGTGAACCCCTGTGCGGTGAGACAAAGCCTGTGTGGCTATTTGCTTGGACATTTAAAACCAGGGACTTAGGGACTAGGACAGCACTAGGCTGATCCCAGTTGTTAGTTAGGAAACCTGTATGTTTAGTCAGAGGTCAACTTGACCAGGATTTATTTTGGTTATGTTTCTTTTGCTTTGCTGTGTTTTGTCACTGTAAATAGAAAATAAACCGCACCTTTTTGATTTTGAAAACCACAACCTCCGTTTGCTGGGCCTGTTTTGTGTGGGGAGCCCATCCCGGGGGTCACACACACCCGCTGCCGAGCTAACCCCCTCACAGTTGGTGGAGAATGCGGGCAGTTTTTTTTTAAGCCAGCATGGAGGAGATACTGAAGCAGCTGGCTCTAGCAAATGCCAATCAACAGCAGACAAATGCAGGTTTGCAAAAGAGCCTTGCAGCTCAACAACAGAACTTCGCAGCCCAGCAGCAAGCTCATCAACAGAGCCTTGCAGCCCAGCAGCAGACAAACGCAACTTTGCAACAGAGTCTGGAGGCTCAGCAACGAGCCCAGCAGCAATCTGAGGCCCGCTTCATAGACCTGTTGCAGAAGCAAGAGCAGAGACTACAACAACAGATGGAAGCAGTAATGCAGCAACGTCCGCAGACCAGTGAGGAAAGCCGTCCCACTAATACCGCGTCCTTTGGGGTGAGTCGTTTATTGACAAAAATGACTGGAGAGGATGATCTAGAGGTATTTTTGACCACATTTGAAAGGACCGCTGAAAGAGAAAAGTGGCCTGAGGAGCAGTGGGCTGGACTGGTGGCTCCTCTGTTAACTGGTGAATCGCAGAAAGCTTACTATGACCTAGAGCCTAACCAAGCAAAAGACTATGTGATGCTAAAAGCTGAAATATTGGCAAGGCTGGGTGTCACCCAGGCTGTCCGGGCTCAGCGTGTGCATAACTGGACTTTCCAGCTTGGAAAACCCCCCAGGTCTCAAATGTATGATCTCATTCACCTGAGCAGAAAGTGGCTACAGCCAGAGACTTTGTCCGCACCAAAGATTGTGGAACGTGTTGTAATGGATCGGTTTTTGAGAGCTCTTCCTACTGCCATCCAAAAGTGGGTAAGCCATGGAGACCCAGAGACGGCCGATGGTCTTGTGGATCGTGTGGAGAAATACTTGGCTACAGAGAACCTGACGGCCTCTTCCAGAGACACTCGGACTTTCCACCCTAAGACCAGACCATCCCCAGGGGCGGATAAGAGGATTCCAAGGGGTGAGGGTGGAGAGAGTGAGAGGGTGGGAGCTCTACCCCAAGTTTGGCGAGAACAGCCTGGGAAATCAGCGGCTCAAGAGGCGGCAAGAAGGATCGTTTGCTACCGCTGCCGGCAAGCGGGACATATTGCAGCCAATTGCCCGGTTGTGGAGGAACCCATGCAGTGTGACTTTCTGACGGGCAGACGTCAGTCGCTGTGTGCGACAGTCGCATGCACTGCCATTCGAGGAACTGAGAAACATTTATGCAAAATGTGTGTTAATGGTAGAAATGTTGTGGTATTGCTGGATTCAGGTAGCCTTGTGACCCTGATAAAGGCTGAGTTAGTTAAAACAGAGGTCTCTGGGAATAGCAAGGTAGCTGTTATTTGTGTGCATGGGGACACCCGAGAGTATCCAGTGACTACAGTGTGTTTCGAGACCCCCAAAGGTACCCTCTCTCATCCAGTGGGCTTAGTATCTCAGTTACCGCAAGACGCCATTGTGGGAAGGGATTTTCCGAAGTTCTGGGAACTGTGGGATGATCCTGAGCCCCTCACTGGTGCCCCTATGTACCAGGAATGTGATAGCCAGAACTCCCCTGAGAGTGGTGAGGACTCTCCGGAATTTCCCTTATCAGTATTGGCAGGGGAGACTCAAGAAACTGGAGAGGAGCCCACCTCCTCAGACGAAAACCTACCGTCTGTGGAGTTTTCTGATCTTGAGGTTCACAGGGAAAACTTTGCCACAGAACAGTTGAAAGACCCCGCCCTAATAAAGGCACGGGAAAACGTAGTGAAAATAGATGGCGAGTTAGTGAACCCAGATAATACCTGCACTTACCCATACTTCAGCGTAGAGAAGGACCTACTGTATCGGGTGGCAAAAAGGGCAGAAGAAACCGTTGAGCAGCTTGTGGTGCCCAAACCTTACAGGAAGTTGGTGTTGGAGTTGGCCCATGGGCACATTCTTGGAGGTCATCTGGGGACAGAGAAAACCCGAGAGAGGGTATTACAGAGATTCTATTGGCCGGGGGTGATGAAGGACGTAGAAAATTATTGTTCCTCCTGCCCTGTGTGTCAGAGGTTGGCCCCGATGCCACATTTCCGTAGCCCGCTGGTCCCTCTACCCATCATTGAGGTCCCGTTTGAGAGGATCGCCATGGATTTGGTAGGTCCTATAATCAAGTCCGCTAGGGGGCACCAGTACATATTAGTTATAATGGACTATGCCACCCGTTATCCAGAAGCGATCCCTCTCCGAAATACCTCGGCCAAAACCATAGCCAAAGAGCTATCTCTTGTTTTTAGCCGGGTGGGTATTTGTAAAGAACTGCTTACGGACCAAGGTACACCCTTTATGTCCTGGGTTATGAAAGAGCTGTGTAAATTGTTCAAAGTGACGCAATTGCGTACGTCTGTGTATCACCCCCAAACCGATGGGCTGGTTGAAAGATTCAACAAAACCCTAAAACAAATGTTGAAGAAAGTGGTGGATAGAGATGGAAAGGATTGGGACTGTTTACTTCCTTATTTGATGTTTGCTATTAGGGAGGTGCCCCAATCCTCTACGGGATTCTCCCCCTTTGAGTTACTGTATGGGAGACACCCAAGAGGGCTGTTGGATATTGCCAAGGAAACTTGGGAAAGTGAGAGTTCTCCCCACAGGAGTGTGATTGAGCATGTCGCCCTGATGCAAGATCGAATTGCACAGGTAATGCCCATCGTGAAGGAACATTTGGCCCAAGCGCAGTTGGCACAGCAGAGAGTGTACAACCGTGGAGCCAAGACCCGTACCTTTTCCCCGGGGGATAGGATATTGGTACTTGTCCCTACGGTTGAAAGTAAATTCCTTGCCAAATGGCAAGGCCCCTACGAGATAATGGAAAAAGTGAGCGAAGTGAATTACAAGGTCAGACAACCAGGAAGGCGAAAGCCCGAACAGATCTATCACGTTAATCTGTTGAAAGCCTGGAGGGATAGAGAGTCCCTAGTCGCAGACACTTGGTCACCAGCTCAAACTGGTTGCGTGATTCCTGAGGTTGGAATAGCAGCCACCTTGTCACAACCCCAACAACAGGAGGTTAAGGAGTTTGTGCTTCGCAACAAGGAGGTATTCTCTGAGCTGCCGGGACAAACATCTGGGGTAGAGCATGACATCATTACCCCGCCCGGTGAAAGGGTGAAGTTAAAACCCTATCGGATCCCAGAGGCTCGACGGGAGGCAATACGGGAGGAAGTACAGAAAATGCTGAACTTAGGGGTGATAGAGGAGTCCCAAAGTGATTGGTCTAGTCCCATCGTGTTGGTGCCTAAACCGGATGGGAGCTGGCGATTTTGTAACGATTTTCGTCAGTTGAACAAAGTTACAAAATTTGACACCTACCCCATGCCACGTATAGATGAGTTGATCGACCGGCTGGGAACAGCCCGATACATGACGACTCTTGACCTCACAAAAGGGTATTGGCAAATCCCCCTGGCCAAGTCGGCCAAAGAGAAAACCGCATTTGTAACCCCAGACGGGGCGTTCCAATATAAAAGAATGCCGTTCGGGTTACAGAATGCGCCGGCCACATTCCAGCGGAAAATGGACCAGATGCTGAGGCCCCATCGGAAGTATGCTGCGGCTTACCTGGATGACGTAATTGTCCATAGCACAGATTGGGCCTCACATCTGCCAAAAGTGCAAGCAGTCCTGGACTCTGTTCGGGAAGCGGGGTTTACGGCTAACCCCAAGAAGTGTACCATTGGGCAGGAGGAGGCCAAATATCTTGGGTACACCATTGGGAGGGGAGTAATAAAACCCCAACTCAACAAAGTCGAGGCCATCCAGAGTTGGCCACGTCCCAACAGCAAGAAGCAGGTACGAGCCTTTCTGGGAATCGCTGGGTATTATCGGCGATTCATTCCCCACTTTGCTTCTAAGGCTGTGCCCCTAACCAACCTGACGAAGGGGAAAGGGTCGGTCATGATTAAATGGACCCCCGAGGCTGAGGCAGCATTCCAATTCTTGAAACAAGCCTTATGTAGCCAGCCAGTGTTGTACTCACCTGACTTCTCTAAAGACTTTGTCGTACAAAGTGATGCGTCAGATGTGGGGTTAGGAGCAGTATTGTCCCAGGTCTGGAACGGGGAAGAGCACCCAGTCATTTACCTCAGCAGGAAGTTGAAGTCCCATGAGGTAAATTACGCCACCGTTGAAAAGGAGTGTTTAGCGGTGAAGTGGGCTCTAGATTCCCTTCGGTACTACCTGCTAGGTAGGCACTTTGACATGGTTACGGATCACGCTCCGTTAAAGTGGATGGCTCAAAACAAGGAAACAAATAGAAGAGTGAATAGGTGGTTCCTGGCCCTCCAGGAATTCAACTTCACAGTAAAGCATCGCCCTGGCGTTCAAATGGGGAATGTGGATGCTTTGTCTCGAGTACATGAATGCCTGATTGCTGGTGTTCCAACCCCGAGATTAAAACAAGAGGGGGGGGGTATGTGACAGCAGGAAGGTAAAGTCACCTGGTTGCATCCAGGGGGGTAGATATATTTCGCCCAGATTCAGGCTTTACGCCGACTTATACAACTAGGTGGAGAGTTGTATAAGCCCAGCTGAGGCTAGTAGGCTCATGGATGACTCATACCTCTAGGGAGAGTGCTGGGCGTCGTGCAGACAGGGAGTTGATGAGACCAGCTGAAGCTTGTCAGCTCATTTAGGCCTCTATAAGAACTCCCAGCTTCATTAGATGTTAGCTCATGCCTGGACCCAGACCTGTGTGGACTGTCTAGGGAGAGTGAACCCCTGTGCGGTGAGACAAAGCCTGTGTGGCTATTTGCTTGGACATTTAAAACCAGGGACTTAGGGACTAGGACAGCACTAGGCTGATCCCAGTTGTTAGTTAGGAAACCTGTATGTTTAGTCAGAGGTCAACTTGACCAGGATTTATTTTGGTTATGTTTCTTTTGCTTTGCTGTGTTTTGTCACTGTAAATAGAAAATAAACCGCACCTTTTTGATTTTGAAAACCACAACCTCCGTTTGCTGGGCCTGTTTTGTGTGGGGAGCCCATCCCGGGGGTCACACACACCCGCTGCCGAGCTAACCCCCTCACAATATATATATATATATTCACACAGAGTGAAACAATGACATGTTTGCTTTTCTTAGTAGGTCCCCTGTGGTGCTCTCTCTAGCTCCCTATGCTAATGCTTCACACAGTAAACATGATTGGATTTCCCTTTGGACAACAGAAGCTAGAAGATGGTTTCCTCTCTTCCAGCACAGGTAGAAGTAAGAATAGCAGCTTACATGCGGCAATCATAGCTGCCCTTCTGAAAAGTGACCCGGGGTAAATCACTTTTCAAAAGGCGTTTGACAGGCAATGAGAAGGCGATACAGTGTATCCGGAAAGAATTCACAGTGCTTCACTTTTTCCACATTTTGTTATGTTACAGCCTTATTCCAAAATGGATTAAATTCATTATTTTCCCTCAAGATTCTACAAACAATACCCCATAATGACAACATGAAAGAAGTTTGTTTGAAATCTTTGGAATAAGGCTGTAACATACCAAAATGTGGAACAAATGAAGAGCTGTGAATACTTTCCAGATGCACTGTATGTTGCCTCCTCACCACTAAGGATGAGCTCTGGCGTGTTTGCATAGTACACGTGCAGAGCCCGCCAGGAAGTCGGCACCCCGCTGCGCTAATCACAGGCAGGGAGACATTTCCCGATCTCTGCAGCCGAGCATCGGGACAATGTCTCCCTGCCTGTGATTAGCGCAGCGCGGTGCCGACTTCCTGGCGGGCTCTGCACATGTACTATGCGAACACGCCGGAGCTCATCCTTACTCACCACCTGTTTTATCCTTGAAAATTTCAACCCAACCACACAACTTTAGTCCCTGCATGCAAGGATGGCTCCATAGGACCTGAAAAAAAATGAGCCACTCTGAAACTGAAAACCTGGGGCAGCAATATTGGAACTGGCTTAAATAAAAAATTAAAAGGGAAGGATTAAAAGATAAATAGATCTCATGCTCTGTAAATTATTAAAGTGGAAAGTAAACCCTCTTTGTGATCTTGTATCTATAGGAAAGTCTATAAGGCTATAAGGCTTACCTGTAGGTACAGTGAAAATCTCCTGAACCTGCACAGTTTGGGAGATATTCACGCTGCATGCAACCGCTGACATCAATGGCGCATGCGCTCGAAGAGGACGGCATACCTAAAAAGGAAAGTTCTGCTTTATGTCCTCCTCCCGCCCTCATCTAACACTTTTGGATGTTTTTATTTTTTGGGGGAGCGGGTACCTAGTTTTCCACTTCGCTCCATTGGGTGTATCATCTTGACCAATGGTTCTCAACCTCAGTCCTCAAGTACCCCCAACAGGCCATGTTTTGGGAATTTCTCTTAGATAAAATAGCTGTCCAAAATACCAAGCCATTGACTCTGATTTAAAGCACCTGTGCAAGATAAAGGAAAACCTGCAAACATGGCCTGTTGGGGGTATATGAGGACTGAGGTTGAGAACCAATGGTCTAGACCAGAGGCATCCAAACTTTCTAAACAAAGGGCCAATTTACTGTCCTTCGGACATTAGGGGGGCCGGATTGTGGCCAACATGAGTATAAAATGTCCCAGCAACAGTGGGATTAAACCATACCCTATCATCAGTGTCAGTGGGAGGAATAGTGTCCCATCATTGGTATCACTGGGAGGAATTGTGCCCCATCACTGTTGTCATTGGGCCCCATTGTTGGTGCTATTGGGAGGAATAGTGCCCCATCCTTGATGTCATTGGTAGGAATTGTGCCCCATCGTTGGTGTCAATAGGAGGAATTATACCCTTCATTGGTGTCTGTGAATAAAATAATGCCCCAAGGGCCGGATAAAAGCAAGCAAGGGGCCACATCCAGCCCCCAACTGCAGTTTGGAGACCACTAGTCTAGGCGATTCCACCAGAAGTTTGGTTTCACTCTTCCCCGCTCGCAGCCTTCAAGGCCTTCAAGGGGCTGCGGGACCATTCACACAGCGCAGCATGTGGCTGTCTGTGAAGCCGCAAGGAGTCACAGACAGCTTCTTACACTAAACATAATGGTGCCAGGAACCCAAAGACGAACCAGCCTGGGTTAGGACGGCACTGGATCCTTGGACAGGTAAGTGTCCATTTATTTAAAGTCAGCAGCTACAGTATTTGTAGCACAGTGGTGGCTGGTGGGTTTTTTGTTCTGGAGGGGGCGGCAAACAACCACAACCCCAGTGGCACGGCACTAAAAGCCCCCTCCCCGCGCGTATGCCGGTTGGTCCAGCACTTAACTGTATAGATAGATGCAGGGTGCGGGGTCTGGGCAGTGGCTCCAGGGTAGCGGGTGCGTGGCCTGGGCAGCGGCTACAGGCTAGCAGGTGCAGGGTCCGGGCAGCGGCTCCAGGCTAGCGGGTGCATGGTTCGGACAGCGGCTCCAGGCTAGCGGGTGTATGGCCTGGGCAGCGGCTCCAGGCTAGCGGGTGCGGATTCCGGGCAGCGGCTCCAGGCTAGCGGGTGCGGTGTCCGGGCAGCGGCAACAGGCTAGCGGGTGCGGGGTCCGGGCAGCAAGTCCAGGCTAGCGGGTGCGGGGTCCGGGCAGCGGTTCCAGGCTAGCGGGGTCCAGGCAGCGGCTCAAGGCTAGCAGGTGCGGGGTTTGGGCAGTGGCTCCAGGCTAGCGGGTGCGGGTCCGGGCAGCAGCTCCAGACTAGCGGGTGCGTGGTCCGGGCAGCAGCTCCAGACTAGCGTGTGCGTGCTCCGGGCAGCAGCTCCAGGCTAACAGGTGCAGGGTCCGGGCAGCAGCTCTAGGGTTGTCGGGCTTCCTCTCCGGCTCCAGCGGCTTCCTCCCTGGCTCCACGTCAGGCATCCAATAGGATTGCCTGACGTTTTGGCCAATGCTTCCTGATTGGCGGGGAGAAGATTTAGTGTGAAAATAGCAAAAATTTATTTGCTATCATCATATAACTGGGTGGGCTCAGGACGCAGTGCTCTGCACTCTGAGACCACCCTTTTTTGAAGCCTATTAGTGCCTCTGGCTCTAATCATGTGCTTAAACCCCCCCCATAGGAATTCATGCGCCCGGTGTCCTGAAAGGGGCCGGGTACATGGATAGGGAGGGCGGCGGCGGTGTTAAGGGGGGGGGGCAATGCCTATGTGCCCACAATGCATGGGCCGCCACTGTGTGTAGCTGCTAACTGAAGAACCTCTTTAAAGCTGGAAAGAAATCAGGGACAATTCTTTTAACCGGGGATGAAATCAGTGACCCGTTAACGCTGGTCACCCTACTCAAAAGGAAACGAATATTTCATAAGCAGACATTGCCGGTTATTTCAACTGCTCAAAAATTGGATTTTTTTTCCAAGTCATGTCATCCATAAAAAAAATGACTTGTCTTCTAGCGGGCCCAATTCTACAGCCTCTTGCTGCTATTTATAGTCTACAGATACAATGAGGAGCTGTGTAATGTTTTGTTCTCTACCCCACAAGATTATATATAATGAGTGGTTTCCATCCACATAATTGATAATAATCATTAATCACTGAACTGTAATAAGTATTAATAGAAGCTGTGCTGAGGGCCTGCTGGAGGGAGAGTAGAGTCAGGGCTTGAAAAATGTCTCATTTCTATAGCCGATACAGTTGATCTTACTGCGGGATTATTATCCATTGTGCTTAATAAAATAACTTGATTTTTTTTTCTTTTTTTTTTTTCTCGCCTAAGGAATGTCACTTAGATGTTTAAATATACTCGTTGAAATGTCTAAAAAGCTGCAAGCCATTAGGGCCACATATCAGACAAAGAGGCTTCCATTTACAAGCTTTTTCCTCTGATCTGTGAACGTAATTGATGGCAGGTTAAAACATACCATTAATGGTTCAAGCCTTTGCTTTAAAAGTCTCCTTGTTAGTGCTCTTAATATGACTCAGGCCAGCTTGTCTTATCCTTTCCCCATGAGACAAGACTGGTTTAATATTTATTTTTTTCCCCGAGATTATTTCACTACATACAACATTTTCCATTTTTAAAGGGAAAAAAAAACTCCTTTGAAGCCTGGAAACCCCATTATGGATAAGTATCCTATTAAAGTCCAGTTGACTTCACAAAATTGCACTCATCTTTTTAGGATAAACCAAAATAACACGTTTTAAAGAGCAACTGCAGTCTGCTCACATAATTTGTAATAAAAACATCTTTACCATTCTGAAGCTTTACTCCAACCACCTTGCATATTATTTTATATATACTGTAATGGTGGCAAACCACAAAAGGGTTAATATGGATTCTACTACTGTTCCGAATTGTAAAGTTTAGATAAATTTGCGTGCATACTGAAAGTAAGACTCTGACACGTCCGTGCAGATCCGTTACTTCCCTATCTAATCCTTTATTACAGGCAGTACTAAACTTTTTACACATAGCATGATACGTCACTATTATGTTAATGTAAAACTGGAAAGCACATCTGATTGGCTGAAATACAAGAAGAGTACAAAAATGTGATGGTCAAGCTTGGTTGTCCCTCTGATCTGTCTTCACTTCCGCATTCCTAAAGATGTGTGGGAGACAGGGGCGGATCCAGGGGGGGGGGCAACAGGGCAATTGCCCCCTCCGAGACCATCTGTCACACTCACTTGCTTGCTCTGATTTTTTTTTTTGCGCCTGATCTCCCGGACTTTGGGGACCCGGTCCTGGTTGGCACACATATAGCCCCATGTCTCCTCTACAAGTGTGCAAAGTTTGGTGTCTGGGAGACCTACGGCCGGGGAGAACCGATTTTTCAAAGCCGGACACCCCTATATAGACTCCAATGTTAAACGGTAATTTCTCCGGTGACTTTGTGGACCCAGTACTGGCCGGCCATAGGTCCCCTGGACCTCAAACTTGTAGCCCCATGTGTCCTCTACAAGTGTGCAAAGTTTGGTGTCTGGGAGACCTAGGGCCAGGGAGAACCGATTTTTCAAAGCCGGGCACTCCTTCCATAGACTCCCATGTTAAACATCAGTCTAGTCATGGGCACAGTGAAGCATGGGCACAGTGAGGCATGGGCACAGTGAGGCATGCAGATGGACACCCTAGGCTTTACTCGAGTCAATAAGTTTTCCCAGTTTTTTGTGGTAAAATTAGGTGCCTCGGCTTATACTCGAGTATTTACAGTACTTGTTCTGCAGCTGCCGCTGCCTCTCTGAGTCTCTCTCTCAGTTTCTCACATCAGCCGATCAGTGGCGCAGAGAGAGAGAGACTCGTCTAATGTAGTTACGCGGCGCACTGACACGATACCAGGAGCAGAGGAGGAGGTGGGTGGAGCCTCTTCCCTGCACTCGTTGCTAACGCCTGGGCCGCTTGGCGTCTAGCAACGAGTGACGTCAGTGAGTCACGTCGGGCCGCTCTGCGGGCAGGTGCGATAGCGTGCGGCTCCACAGACGGGTAAGAAAGCGGGCGGCTTCGCTTGCGGCGTGGTTTGTGGGCGGGCGGCGCGGTTCGTGGGCAGACCGTGCTGCTCAGTGTGTTGGCAGCGCAGGTGAGAGTGAGAGAGCAGGTTCATCTCTCACCGTCCGTGCCTGCCCTGTATTCCTGCAGTGACTTCCGCCCTCACTGTGCAGGCAGCAGAGAGATTACATTATCTCTCTGCTGCCTGACTCTGGGAGTCTGGGACACAGCAAGAGACAACCAAAACTACACCTTAGCAGGCAAGTTAGTGACAATCCGCAAATTGTGTCAGGTGACGTGGCAAATGACAATCTGCATCTGGTGGCAGGCAAGTGACAATCAGCAAGGTGTGGCAGGTGAGTGGCAAGTGACAATCCGCAAGGTGTGGCAGGTGATGTGGCAAGTGACAATCCACAAGGTGTGGCAGGTGAGTGGCAAGTGACAATCCACAAAATGTGGCAGGTGACGTGGTAAGTGACAATCCGCAAGGTGTGGCAAGTGACGTGGCAAGTGACAATCCACAAGGTGTGGCAAGTGACACGCTCAGGGCTCCCACTAATTGCAGGCGACGGTGGCAAGTGACACACTCGGGGCTCCCACTGATTCTGCATTGAACTATTTAATTTTATATTACAATGTAATAATATAAATAATGCGCTTCAATCATCCTGACACCGTAACAACCATGGTGCCGGGATGATTGAAGCGCCGACACCAGCCATTTCCCCGATAAATTTCCCACAAAAAAACATATTTTTTGGCAGTGCCCCTCCCGAGAAAAAACTCTGGATCCGCCCCTGGTGGGAGAAGAGAGTATCCGCCATTTTCTGTCTTCTCCAGTCGTTTCGATGGGAGGGGGTGTTATTAAAGGCTGATTTGAGTAAGGAAGGATTACAGCAGTGGTGTACATAAAAAAAGCAATATAGACTTTATAGTATAGTAAAGATGAATAGACATTTTCTAATTTATTATTATGCTCATTACATTCCTTCACAATACTGTGATTCTGTACTTGCCAAATATGCTGCAGAAATCTCCCTCCACCAAGTCTGGCTGCAACCATTTTAACTGTGGGCAGTTGAAGCTGCTGCCTGTTCACTTCCTGGATTTACACAGACACACCTCTGCAGTTCTCATTGGCTCTCTTATGACTCACCCCCTCCCTTCCTGGCAAACTCTCACAAGAGTGAGAGAGAGAGAGAGCTGTGCATGATGTCATAAGCCTAGGCTAATGACCAGACAAGAAACAGGAAGTGGGCTGTATAAGGTATTTACTGGCAGAAAAAAAAATTTTACTATTCAAAGTTGGAAAACCAAGTTCCTCAAAGTTGGGACTTTAGCGGACCATGAACAGTGAAAATTGTAGTCAAATTACAAATTGAAGTTCAAATACAAGTTCATAAATTTGTAATTTTACTACAATTTTCACTGTTCATGGTCCGCTAAAGTCCCAACTTTGAGGAACTTGGTTTTCACACTACATATTAGGGATGTGGACCTGAATCAGGTTTATCCATTCAGTTGGCAACAACCTTTGTACTATCCAAAGTTAGAACAACAAGGACAGAAGATTTAATAGATGGAAAGTTGAAAAAATGACTGAAGATTCGCTTTAATGTCTAACTTGCAGTGTTAATTTTGGCAGCAAATTTTGATTTAGTTTTAGTCTTATGCCCCATACACACGATCGTTTTTCCTGCCGTTAAAAATGCCATTAAAAAAAATGGCCATTAAAAATGATCGTGTGTAGGCTCCAGAGCATTTTTAACGACGTGAAAAACGGCCATTAAAAATTTCGAACTTGCTCTCTTTTTTCACGTCGTTTTTCATGTCGTTTTTTTTAACGACGTGAAAAACGATAGTGTGCATGCTTTAACGACGTGAAAAAAACGCGCATGCTCAGAATCAAGTATGAGACGGGAGCGCTCGTTCTGGTAAAACTAGCGTTCGTAATGGAGATAGCACATTCGTCACGCAGTCACGGACTGAAAAGCACGAGACTGAAAAGAGCGAATCGTCGCTCAACAAACTTTACTAACATGAAGGGTGGCGCCATTCGAACGGAACTTCCCCTTTATAGTGCCGTCGTACGTGTTGTACGTCACTGCGCTTTGCTTGATCGTTTTTTTAAACGATCGTGTGTACGCAAGACAGGCTTGAGAGGAAACATGAAAAAAAACGACGTGAAAAACGGCAAGAAAAAAAATGGCAAGAAAAACGATCGTGTGTATGGGGCATTAGGACTAAAATGGCATTTTAGTTTTAGTCCCATTTTAGTCTTCTGCAATTGTTTTAGTTTTAGTCGTATTTAGTCGACTAAATCTCCAGTACATTTTAGTCGTCTAAAATCGAATGAGTGTAATTAAATTGTAATGCATTAGTTAACATTTCTCTACAATCTAATTTCTTCATCAGTTTAGGCCAATATGTATTCTGCTACATATTTTTGGTAAAAAAAATCCCAATAAGCGTAATTTTGATTGGTTTGCACAAAAGTTAACTAAGGGATATTTTTATGGCATTTTTGTTTTTACTAGTAATGGTGGCGATCAGCCATTTTTAGCAGGACTGCGACATTGCTGCGGCCAAATCAGACACTAAGTGACACATTTTGGGGACCAGTGACACCAATACAGTGATCAGTGATTAAAAAAATGCACTGTCACTGTACTAATGAGACTGGCAGGGAAGGGGTTAACATCAGGAGAGCTCAAAAGGATAACTGTGCTTGCTAACAGGGAGTGTTTGCTAACTGTGTATGAAATGCTTTGACTGGGGGAAGAGAGAGATCTGTGTTCCTGCTTAGCAGAAACACAAAATCTCCATCTTCCCCTCTGACAGAACGGCGACCTGCCTTATTTACATAGGTAGACCTCCGTTCTGCCTCTCTCTGGAGAGATCGCCGGGTGACGGCACACATTGGGTCCACCGGACCCGCTGATTGGCTCCCGCTGTGTCCAACAGCGCGCATGTGCCCCAGACACCGGATGAAGCTGGCAACGTACAGGTATGTGATTTTGCACTAACAGAGCGCCCTGCCACAGTACAAGTACATGGGGCGGTCCGTAAGCAGTTAAAGTGATTGTAGAGTATCGTTTTTTTTTCATAAAAATAACAACCATGTTATACTTACCTGCCCTGTGTAATGGTTTTGCATTGAGCAGCCCGGATCCTCCTCTTCTCGGGTCCCTAATCAGCTCTCCTGGCTCCTCCCTCCTGAAGAATGCCACCACAGCAAGCAGCTTGCTATGGGGGCACCCGAGCCACAGCTCCGTATGTCCATTCAGACATGGAGACCCGGCTAGGCCTGCCCCCTCTCTCTCCTCATTGGCTCACTGACTTTGACTGACAGCAGCGGAAGCCAATGGCGCTCCACTGCTGTCTCAGCCAATAAGGAGTCCCGGGCAGCTGAGTCTCTCGTGCAACATGGCAGGATAGAGATGGGGCTCGGGTAAGTATTAGGGAGGCAGCTGCACACAGGTTTTTTATCTTAATGCATAGAATGCATTAAGATAAAAAACCTTCTGCCTTTACAATCACTTTAAGACTGGCCATACTTGTGTGGCTATGGTGCAGCATGGTGTGCCAGCGGCATGAATACATTTAGAGGCCGAGGTGGATGAAAACAGTTTATTGTGGGAGTTCCAACAATGTACAAACAGGCCCGATGGGTAAGCACAACCGACAAGAGCCAGACAGTAGTAGAGGATCGAGATTTTGGAAAGATGCCAACAGCTTCTGCAGCGAGGATCGTGAATGTGACCTGGCCGGTCCACACCCAAACGGGAGGCTTCCTAAGAGGGAATAGCGTAGTGCCTGCACTTTCCCTACTCCTCTGGAACCTTTTCCTGCTACTGATCACTGTGCCTGCCAGACAGGGAACTTGTCCCTACACTAGCCACTCCCATAAAGCGCATCAAACTAGGGAGCTGGAGCCTTAAACAGGCTATGCCTGACCCAAGATGGCCGGCGAAGTCACATGGGGTGCAAGAATCCAATTGGACAGCTGTCCCTCAGTGACCGCAGGAAGTCATAGAGGAACCAAGTTCCTCACAGCTTCCTTTCCCTTCTGTGCCCCCTTGGAATTCAGTCATGCCCCTCCCCCCCCAGGACTAGTGGCGATGGTATCAGAAAGTGACAAAGCTCCGGTGCAGTCCACAGCCTTGACATGGCTGTATGGTGTCTTGCCCCTACTGCACTACATTAATTTCCATGGTGCAGGGGGAGGATCCGAACGCATGGCGTCATTCCTTGCTATGGTGATGGCAGCCAGATGATGTTAATCCAAGTGGGGATTTAGGAGATGACGGAAGTCCTGCTTACATCTAGACCAGCTCTGCCTCTTGCCCTGATAAAGTAGTATATGTGATGGAACAGAACACAATAGTCTAAGTTGGTGAAGTAAAATTAGAAAATATATACATAAAACTATTTTTCATAAATAAAAAAATGATAATTGGCACGTGCGTATGTATTCACCCCCTTTTGTTATGAAGCCCATAAAAAGCTCTGGTGCAACCAATTACCTTCAGAAGTCACATAATTAGTGAAATGATGTCCACCTGTGTGCAATCTAAGTGTCACATGACCTGTCATTACATATACACACCTTTTTGAAAGGCCCCAGAGGCTGCAACACCTAAGCAAGAGGCACCACTAACCAAACACTGCCATGAAGACCAAGGAACTCTCCAAACAAGTTAGGGACAATGTTGTTGAGAAGAACAAGTCAGGGTTATGTTATAAAAAAATATCCAAATCTTTGATGATCCCTAGGAGCACCATCAAATCTATCATAACCAAATGGAAAGAACATGGCACAACAGCAAACCTACCAAGAGACGGCCGCACACCAAAACTCACGGACCGGGCAAGGAGGGCATTAATCAGAGAGGCAGCACATAGACCTAAGTTAACTCTGGAGGAGCTGCAGAGTTCCACAGCAGAGACTGGAGTATCTGTACATAGGACGACAATAAGCCGTACGCTCCATAGAGTTGGGCTTTATGGCAGAGTGGCCAGAAGAAAGCCATTACATTCAGCAAAAAACAAAATGGCACGTTTGAGTTTGCGAAAAGGCATGTGGGAGACTCCCAAAATGTATGGAGGAAGGTGCTCTGGTCTGAAGAGACTAAAATTGAACTTTTTGGCCATCAAAGAAAACGCTATGTCTGGTGCAAACCCAACACATCACATCACCCAAAGAACACCATCCCCACCGTGAAACATGGTGGTGGCATGCCCCCATTTGGTCACCACCCACAGATTTTGTTTTACACTTTGATGGGCTTAGAAGGTCTATGAAATACAACATACGTTTTCTCAATTTAAACATTTGAGATGTTTTCTATTTTCTACTGTGAATAAAATATGGTTAGATACTAGTATAGGGGTCTATCTCTCTAGTCCTTACCATTACACTCAACACATAGAAGAGATTAAATGGCAAATTTTTCATGCTTGTCCCTTCGGATAATTTTGCATTAACTGTTGTGTGCTCTTAAAAGCTGTGTACTAACAATCAGATTATATAGACAGCGCAGTGGCTAAGTGGTGAGCACTTCCACCTAGCATGACTATGGTATTAAATATGGCTTGTCTATTCTGCTCCGACCATCACCCCATCATATTTCCAATAATATTAACGACACCACAACAAGTTGGAGTTAAATGGCCATAGCAGCCTTTTAATAATCAAAATATAAATTAACATTTTAATAACCTATAAAACACTTAATACCACAGTGTAACAAAAACATGGAGCCAAAAGGTCCTATTAGGTATCACGAGAAAGGAAAGTAACTGCGTATCACTTAATCATATTGAGTTGGCCCACCTTTTGCAGCTATACAAGGCTTCAACTCTTCTGGGAAGGCTGTCCACAAGGTTTAGGAGTGTGTCTATGGGAATGTTTGACCATTCTTCCAGAAGTGCATTTGTGAGGTCAGGCACTGATGTTAGACGAGAAGGCCTGGCTCACAGTCTCCACTCTAATTCATCCCAAAGGTGTTCTATCGGGTTGAGGTCAGGACTCTGTACAGGCCAGTCAAGTTCCTCCACCCCAAACTTGCTCATTCATGTCTTTATGGAACTTGCTTTGGGCACTGGTCCAAATCATTTGATGGAGGGGGGATTATGGTGTGGGGTTGTTTTTCAGGGATTGGGCTTGGCCTCTTAGTTCCAGTGTTTAACTTTTACCTATAGGCAAGCCTAGAATAAGGCTTACCTATAGGTATTGGAAATATCTCCTAAACGTGTGCAGTTTAGGAGATGTTTACCTTGTAGTGCGCCAATGATGTCATCGGCGCATGTGCTATGAATAAATGGACCTCCGTGCCGTTTCTTCCCGAGCAGGTGCCATGACTGGTGGCACTAGCGCGAATGCGCGGGAGTGACGTCCGCGGCCTGGAAGGAAGAGGGGCGAAGATGGATGCTTCCTGCCGCGGGGACAGCTCGGGCTTTCTTTTTCAGTTAAGTGCTACATAATGGGCTAGTATGCGATGGATACTAGGCCATTGACCTGCTACCCAGACTGTTGAGGCATTAAGATAAAAGGCCTTCTGTGTGCAGCAGCCCCCCCCCCAGCACCCCTAATACTTACCTGGGCCCAATCTCTGTCCAGCAATGTCCACAAGTCCCTCGGCCATCTGAAACTCTCACTCCTGATTGGCTGAGACACAGCAGTGGTGCCATTGGCTCCCGTGGCTGTTAATCAAAGTCAGTTAGCCAATCAGGAGAGAGGGGGCGGGGACGAATGGCAGCTCTGTGTCTGAATGGATCCACGAGCTGCAGCTCAGCTTGGGTGCCCCCATAACAAGCTGCCTGCTGTGGTGGCACTTGGCAGGGGGGAGGGGCTAGGAGTAGCGAAGAGGGACCCCAGAAAAGGATGATTGGGGCTGCTATGTGCAAATCCACTGCAATAGAGCAGGTAAGTATAACATGGTTTTTTTATATATTTTCTTTTTATAACGACGTGAAAAGGTTAAACTACAGGAGAGAAAAATTAGGTCCTCTCCCCAGCCAACCAAGGCTGTGCTGTGTGGCAGAGTTGTGTAAATCTCAGGACCGGATAGATCAAAGTACAAATCCTTTGCCAGGTAAAACAGCTCCCTTATATGTTTTTTTATCTGTGTATGTAGCTGTTTGCCTGGAGTTCAGCTTTATTGCAAAACTGCAAACGAAAGACGGTGCCGTTGCCAACGGCAACCAATCAGACGTTAGTATTCATTCCACAAAGACTGCATGAAACAGATAATCTGATTGGCTTTTTAGAGGAATACTTCTTCTAAATCATTGTCAGGTTAGGAGAAAGACAAGAACCACAGACAGGAGTGACGCTCCCTGTAGAAGCCAGGTAATGGTTCTTGCTGGAAAGGTGCACATACAGTTTCCAAAAAAAGTATGTGGACCCTTTTGGAATGATATGGATTTCTGCACAAATTGGTCATAAAATGTGATCTGATCTTCATCTAAGGCACAACAATAGACAATCACAGTCTGCTTAAACTAATAACACACAAAGAATTAAATGTTACCATGTTTTTATTGAACACACCATGTAAACATTCACAGTGCAGGTGGAAAAAGTATGTGAACCCCCAGACTAATGAGATCTCCAAGAGCTAATTGGAGTGAGGTGTCAGCCAACTGGAGTCCAATCAATGAGATGAGATTGGAGGTGTTGGTTACAGCTGCCCTGCCCTATAAAAAACACACACCAGTTCTGGGTTTGCTTTTCACAAGAAGCATTGCCTGATGTGAATGATGCCTCGCACAAAAGAGCTCTCAGAAGACCTACGATTAAGAATTGTTGACTTGCATGAAGCCGGAAAGGGTTATAAAAGTATCTCCAAAAGCATTGCTGTTTATCAGTCCACGGTAAGACAAATTGTCTATAAATGGAGGAAGTTCAGCACTGCTGCTACTCTCCCT
The DNA here is from genome assembly GCA_029206835.1 of Rana muscosa. Taxonomy (NCBI): domain Eukaryota; kingdom Metazoa; phylum Chordata; class Amphibia; order Anura; family Ranidae; genus Rana; species Rana muscosa. The sequence continues at coordinate 252,676,897 of CM055121.1, read as the reverse complement.
AGGAGTGGGCGTCCTGTAAAGATGACTGCAAGAGCACAGCGCAGACTGCTCAATGAGGTGAAGAAGAATCCTAGAGTGTCAGCTAAAGACTTACAAAAGTCTCTGGCATATGCTAACATCCCTGTTAGCAAATCTACGATACGTAAAACACTAAACAAGAATGGATTTCATGGGAGGATACCACAGAGGAAGCCACTGCTGTCCAAAAAAAACATTGCTGCACGTTTACAGTTTGCACAAGAGCACCTGGATGTTCCACAGCAGTACTGGCAAAATATTCTGTGGACAGATGAAACCAAAAGTTGAGTTGTTTGGAAGAAACACACAACACTATGTGTGGAGAAAAAGAGGCACAGCACACCAACATCAAAACCTCATCCCAACTGTGAAGTATGGTGTTGGGGGCATCATGGTTTGGGGCTGCTTTGCTGTGTCAGGGCCTGGACGGATTGCTATCATCGAAGGAAAAATTAATTCCCAAGTTTATCAAGACATTTTGCAGGAGAACTTAAGGCCATCTGTCCACCAGCTGAAGCTCAACAGAAGATGGGTGTTGCAACAGGACAACGACCCAAAGCATAAAAGCAAATCAACAACAGAATGGCTTAAACAGAAGAAAATATGCCTTCTGGAGTGGCCCAGTCAGAGTCCTGACCTCAACCCGATTGAGATGCTGTGGCATGACCTCAAGAAAGCGATTCACACCAGACATCCCAAGAATATTGCTGAACTGAAACAGTTCTGTAAAGAGGAATGGTCAAGAATTACTCCTGACCGTTGTGCACGTCTGATCTGCAACTACAGGAAACGTTTGGTTGAAGTTATTGCTGCCAATGGAGGTTCAACCAGTTATTAAATCCAAGGGTTCACATACTTTTTCCACCTGCACTGTGAATGTTTACATGGTGTGTTCAATAAAAACATGGTGACATTTAATTCTTTGTGTGTTATTAGTTTAAGCAGACTGTGATTGTCTATTGTTGTGACTTAGATGAAGATCAGATCACATTTTATGACCAATTTGTGCAGAAATCCATATCATTCCAAAAGGGTTCACATACTTTTTTTTTGCAATTGTAGTCGGACAAAGCTTCTCATTCATGTACAGCAGGACTTTCCACTATAGAGAAAGATCACAGTCCGGGAACAGAGACATAGACAGGGTGGGATGTTTCTGCTGCAATACGACAGACAGGGCTGCAGACAGGGAGGGATCTGGTGGGAAGATGCTGTATTTTACCTACCAGGAAACTGTCACTCTCTAAAACCGCAGAAAAGACAGCGCTGTGTCCATTCCCAGCCATGTCACCTTCCAACACCGCATTATACAGATCCCGACCCTGTCATCAGCTCTCTATCAGTCAGCACAATGGATGGAATAAAGGTGGCCACGTGGGATGAGATTGTGGCAAGATGCAAATGTTTCTTTCACAATGAAAACCATGATTTCACCAAGCGTGGATAATTCATTCAGCGAGCCACAAGTGCCGAACAAATACATGAAAGAGGGATTTCCAAGGAGCTGCTTGTTTATTGCCTTATGATCAGATCCCCGTGTATATGGGAAAACCTTGACTCACACATCTGGGGAAGGAAATGGAATGTTATGCCCTGTACACACGATCGGAATTTCCGATGAAATAAAATCCGATGGAATTTTCCGTCGGAATTCCGTTCAAGCTGTCTTGCATACACACTGTCAGACCAAATTCCGACCGTCCAAAACGCGGTGACGTACAACACTACGACGAGCCGAGAAAAATGAAGTTCGATGCTTCTGAGCATGCGTCGACTTGATTCTGAGCATGCGTGGTTTTTTCTCCGTCGGAGTTCCACACAGACGATCGGAATTTCCCATGTTCTATTTCTAAACTGAGACGGAAAAAAAGTCAGATGGGGCCCACACACGTAACATCCGATGAAAAAATTCCGTCTGACTTTTTTCATCGGAAATTCTGATTGTGTGTACAAGGCATAAGATATCCCAGTGTCTGTGCAGACTTTATTTATGACATATACTGTTGTGAATGTTATTTCTCTCACTTTTACATATATATATATATATATATATATATATACATAGCTCCCAACTGTCCCTGATTTCAAGAGACTGTCCCTGATTTGCAGCAATGTCCCTCTGTCCCTATTTCCTCCTCAGTTGTCCCTCATTTAGGTCTGATCTATATAGTTGTATATAAAATGCACTTTTTATCTTTCAAAAAGTGTTTCCCAGTGCTAAACCTTTCATCCAATTTCTAAATTGCTGCATTTGTAAATGTTGAAAGCCAATATAAAGAAATAGCAGTAGTAAAAAAAAGTCCCTTGTGGATTTAATTAACTTTTTTTTTGGTTAATTCTTCTTTAACGGGGTGTGGCAGGGGGCGTGTCCTATGCCTACATACATTTGCTGGTAGGTGTCCCTCATTCCCATCTCAAAATGTTTGGGAGGTATGTATATATTTTTATTTATTTATTTATTTCAGGTAATTATATAATATATATATATATATATTATATATCTATAGCGCCGTCAATTTACGCTGAGCTTTTACATATACATTGTACATTCACATCAGTCCCTACCCTCAAGGAGCTTACAACCTAAGGTCCCTAACACACATACATACATATACTAGGGCCAATTTAGACAGGATCCGATTAACCTACCAGCATGTCTTTAGAGTGTGGGAGGAAACCGGAGTAACCAGAGGAAACCCACACAGGCACAGGGAGAACATGCAAACTCCAGGCAGATGGTGTCGTGGACAGGATGTGAACCAGCGACCCTTTTGCTGCTGTGCTGCCCAACACACACACACAAACACACACACACACGATAGGTGCGGTGAGCAGCACAATGGTTCCAGATAGTGCAAAAACAATAAAACCGTCCCACTGGTCATATATAGAAAAATCAAACAGGGATTGCTGCACTTAAAATTTATTCTGAGTCCAAAAATAGACAAAGGCTATATGTTATGTTCAGGCTAGAACATCATCTAAATAACATACATGTTTCACAGGTGTATATATACATATCAATTAACAAGACAGCTGAACAAGGAACCACTGAAGTAATTTATCTTGTATCCATGAGGCCTGGTTCACACTGGGGCGACAAACGCTCCGACATTGGGAGCTCATGTCGCATGACGTCTGAAAATCAATGTTTCCCTATGGGAGCCGTCTTAACTGGTCCGACACATGTCGGTCCGACTTTGAGAATGCTCCCTGTACTACTTTGGTCCGACTTTGATCCGACTTCAGCCCATTGACTATCATTGAAGTCGGATCAAAGTCGGACCGCAGTCTTGCATGATCCGACTTTGGCATGCGACTTGTGCTGTACTGCTCTTGAGGGGGAACTCCAGGCCAAATTTTAAATAAAAAACCGGCATGAGTTCCCCCTCCAGAGGCATACCAGGCCCTTGGGTCTGGTCTGGATTTGAACGGGCGCCCCTACGCTGAAAAAACGGCGTGGGGGTCCCCCCAAGATCCAAACCAGACCCTTATCCGAGCACGCAACCTGGCAGGCCGCAGGGGAAGAGGGGGGGGGGACGAGAGAGCGGCCCCCCTCCCTCCTGAACCGTACCAGGCCACATGCCCTCAACATGGGGGGTTTGGTGCTCTGGGGCAGGGGGGCGACCTGCGGCCCCCCCACCCCAGAGCACCCTGCCCCCATGTTGATGAGGACAGGGCCTCTTCCCGACAACCCTGGCCGTTGGTTGTCGGGGTCTGCGGGCGGGGGGCTTATCGGAACCCGGGAGCCCCCTTCAATAAGGGGGCCCCCGGATCCCGGCCCCCCCACCCTATGTGAATGAGTATGGGGTACATCGTACCCCTACCCATTCACCTGGTGGAAAAAAATTGCAATAAAAAAACCACACAGCTTTTTAAAGTATTTTATTGCACAGCTCCGGGGGTCTTCTTCCGACTTCGGGGGTCTCCGGTGTCGTCACCGTGCTCTCCGGTTCTTTCTTCTGCCGGGCCTCCGCTAACTTCTCTTTAGCTCTTTTGCTAACGGAGGCCCGGTCTTCTCCGTCGCCTTCTTCTTCTCCCGCTCTCCGGTTCTTTCTTCCGCCGGGCCTCCGCTAACTTCTTTTTAGCTCTTTTGCTAACGGAGGCCCGGTCTTCTCCGTCGTCTCGTCCAGCTCTCCGTTGTCCTTCTGCCGGCCCCTCCACTAACTTCTTTAGCTCTTTTGCTAGTGGAGGGGCCGGTCTTCCCGTCGTCGCCGTCGGCGTCTTCTTCCCTCTTCTCCTCCTCGATGTTGACGCGTCGCTTCCTCCCGCTGTAATACTGGCTGTCCGCTCCGCTCCGCATTAATATAGGCTTCTCATGACGTCACAGTCACATGTTCCCATGACGTCACAGTCACATGCTCCGGGGCCATGTGCCCCGGAACATGTGACTGTGACGTCATGAAAAGCCTATATTAATGCGGAGCAGAGCGGAGAGCCAGTATTACAGCGGGAGGAAGCGACGCGTCAACATCGAGGAGGAGAAGAGGGAAGAAGACGCCGACGGCGACGACGGGAAGACCAGCCCCTCCACTAGCAAAAGAGCTAAAGAAGTTAGTGGAGGGGCCGGCAGAAGGACAACGGAGAGCCGGACGAGACGACGGAGAAGACCGGGCCTCTGTTAGCAAAAGAGCTAAAAAGAAGTTAGCGGAGGCCCGGCAGAAGAAAGAACCGGAGAGCGCGGCGATGACACCGGAGACCCCCGAAGTCGGAAGAAGACCCCCGGAGCTGTGCAATAAAATACTTTAAAAAGCTGTGTGGTTTTTTTATTGCAATTTTTTTCCACCAGGTGAATGGGTAGGGGTACGATGTACCCCATACTCATTCACATAGGGTGGGGGGGCCGGGATCCGGGGGCCCCTTTATTAGTAGGGGCGCCCCTTCAAATCCAGACCAGACCCAAGGGCCTGGTATGCCTCTGAAGGGGGAACCCATGCCGGTTTTTTATTTAAAATTTGGCCTGGAGTTCCCCCTCAAGATTCATACCAAACACAGTGCCTGATATTGGCGGGGATCCAAGTCGGGTTCCCGTTCATTGAAAGTCGGACATATGTCGGCTTCATGTCGCAGGGCAAAGTCGGATCCAAAGTAGGACAGATGTCGTGTCGCACTAGTGTGAACCCGGCCTCACACTTGATTCTTTTGTTATTGGTGGGTATTAGAAAGATCTCAGACAAATGGCAATTACTCCCCATTCCAAGGGGAAAAATTCACATACACAACCAGCGGTGAGATGGACCCTCACCTTGTAAAATAATCCATTCAATTTAGAATCAAAATGAAAGGCAAAACATCTGTGTGTGTGTATATATATATATATATATATATATATATATATATGTATGTATATGTAATATATATATATATATATATATATATATATATATACACACACACATACACACACTATATTACCAAAAGTATTGGGACACCTGCCTTTACTCGCACATGAACTTTAATGGCATCCCAGTCTTAGTCCGTAGGGTTCAATATTGAGTTGGCCCGCTCTTTGCAGCTATAACAGCTTCAACTCTTCTGGGAAGGCTGCCCACAAGGTTTAGGAGTGTGTCTATGGGAAGGTTTGACCATTCTTCCAGAAGCCCATTTGTGAGGTCAGACACTGATGTTGGACAAGAAGGCCTGGCTTGCAGTCTTCGCTCTAATTCATCCCAAAGGTGTTCTGTTGGGTTGAGGTCAGGACTCTGGGCAGGCCAGTCAAGTTCCTCCACCCCAAACTTGCTCATCCACGTCTTTATGGACCTTGCTTTGTGCACTGGTGCGCAGTCATGTTGGAACGTGAAGAGGCCATCCCCAAACTGTTTCCACAAAGTTGGGAGCATGAAATTGTCCAAAATGTCTTGGTATGCCGACAATTTAAGAGTTTCCTTCAATCGAACTAAGGGGGCAAACCCAACCCCTGAAAAACAAGCCCACACCATAATCCCTCTCCACCAAATGATTTGGACCAGACTGTGTATATTAGAATATAGCCATCCTCCGAAATCTAAATTTTGAAAAGAATAGAGTAGAGTAAAACAGAAAAAAAAATCCTGATCACTTTCCCAGAGTAGTACAATGGTACTATGGTAACAATATATTGCTCTGGTAACTGTGTTAAAAAAAATCGTAAAAAAAAAAAAATGTGATAAAAAAAAATGATAATTTTTTTTTTTTTTGTACTGTCACCAGTCAGTGTCCCTAATCACTGCCACACCAGTTATATGATGACGCTGCACTGCAATTTTTATTTTTTCTTAATTTTCCAAAAAATGATGACAAAAAAAATACAACTTCAAAGAACACCGCCATGCCTCTTACTAAATACCTTGGACTATCTACTTTCCAAAAGGAGGTCATTTGGGGGGTATTTGTTCTGTCCTGGCATTTTAGGGCCTCAAGAAATGAGATCGGCCGTCAGTACATCAGAATTAATGAATTTTCAGATATATACCTTAGTCTGTGGACTAATTAATTTATACTGATTTGGGTTATTTTCACCAAAGAAATGTAGCAGAATAAATTTTGGCAGAAATTTATGAAGAACAAAAATTTTTTTGCAAAATTATAACACAAACGAAGAAAAACTTGTTTTTTTTCCTCAAAATTTTCAGTCTTTTTTTTTGTTTATTTAGCAACAAATAAAACACCCAGTGGCGATTAAATACCACCAAAAAAAAATCTCTATTTGTGTGAACAAAATGTCATATGGTTACAGGCATACCCCGCTTTACGTACACTCGCAAGTACGGACACATTGGCTTCTATGGGAAAACTTGGTCAGCTTGACATGGCACTGCTCCCAGTTTTTAACATTGGCATCTTTGGGGAAATCTTAGTCAGCTTGACATGGCACTAATGCCGGTTTTTAACATTGGCATCTATGGGAAACTTAAGCCTCATAGACACGATCGGATTTTCCAACAACAAATGTGTGATGGCAGGACCGTTTGTATGCTCCATCGGACAATTTTCGTCAGATTTTCGGACAACAAATGTTTTATAGCACGCTTTAAAACTGTCCGACGACAAATGTGTCTTGTCGGATTATCCGATTGTGTGTACACAAGTCTGTCGGAAAAAAATCCAATGTACAAACACGCATGCTCCGAACCAATGCTAACCATAACACAACATTAGCAGAAGTTGCCCAAAGGGTGGCGCTAAAGAGCAGAAAAAACACGTAGTTTCGTGTATGTTGGCTGAAAAAGTTCACGGCCATCGCCCTTTGGACAAAATTCCACGGCTTTGTCCAATGGAAATCTGATCGTGTGTATGAGGCTTTAGTTAGCTTGACATGGCACTAATCCCAGTGTTTAACATTGGCGTCTATGGGAAATCTTGGTCAGCTTGACATGGCACTGCTTTCAAACCATAAGTGACAGGAACACCAAACTTGGGGACCGAGCACCGAGAGGGGACCCAGGACTACAACATATCCGATGGGGTCAGCCAGCTTGGCTAGGTAACCAGTTATGCCTGTAAATTACTACAGTAAAACCTTGGATTGCGAGCATAATTCATTCCGGAAGCATGCTTGTAATCCAAAGCACTTGTATATCAAAACAAATTTACCCATAAGAAATAATGGAAAATCAAATGATTCGTTCCACAACCATTTATTTATAAGTCCTTCCGTCTATAGTCCATATAAAAAGATTATAGCAATGTGATAGGTTGTGTATCCATAAAATGTCCATCCACAAATGGAAGCCTCCCCAAGGGGATTGGAAGCAAAATCCAGCAGGAGCTACAGAGTATAAAAGAGAAGAGAGGCGCCTCTAAGTGTAGTAATATGGTTACATTTAATGAAGGTACAACATTTAGCAAATCACATGGTTGATGATTAAAAGAGACACATCCAAGTATGCAGGCATCTGGGGTAAAGCTGTCCACATAGACCGTTTTCCTCACCACCGGCTCTCATCGCTGTCAGTCTGCAATTGTGACCGGGAAGACTACCCTGCAGTAGAGCAATTTGAGAGCGAGGCTTGAACCGCTCGTGGAAGGGACGACATCAATGGCGGTGCAGAGGACGGTCTATGTGGACAGCTTTACCCCGGATGTCTGCATACTTATATGTGCCTCTTTTAATCATCCACCCTGTAAGTTTCTAAATGTTGTACCTTCATTAAATGTAACCATATTTCACAGGACCCTTCTGGACTACTCAGGAAGTCCAGAAGGAAAAGAGGGGTCAGAGGCGGGAGGAAAGTCCAGAGCAAAAAGACCAAGAACTTGAGGGGTTCAGGTGTCTTTAATCTGAGCTCGGTCGTTTTGACGGATGAGGAGAAGTTGGTCTTGGACAAGGGTCTGAAATATGTTCCATCCAGACCTTTAAATAAATTCTCCACTTTCGTAGATGTTCATAAATTCGTGCGAAAGCTCAGTATTCAGAGACACTTTTTATCCCCTGCTCTTGACACATTTTCCACCGCCTCCACAATCAATGACCCACACGTACACACAGGACTAGCAAACCCTTCCCTGTTCAACCCTCCGGGTAACATGGCACCTTCTCTAAATGTGTTTCGTAGTTTGGTTCTACAAGATTTAGAGAAATTGCCAAATAAAAAGATACACATGGATCCCAAAATGAGGAAGGGTTTGAAACAGCTATGTGAACAAAAAGACCTTATTGTCCGTCCAGCGGATAAAGGCGGAGCCATTGTGGTGTTAGACAAGGTCAGCTATATTGGCGAAATGAATAGGATTCTTAGTGATGTAGAAACCTATGTTCCTATACATACAGACCCTACCTTGCGTTTTAAAAAAGCATTGGTAGAGCTTATTGATGAGGGTTTTGCCTTGGGGATTTTGGATAAAAAAGAAAAAAGTTTTTTGGTACCTGTGGCACCAAGGATCCCCGCGATATACTATCTCCCCAAGGTACACAAAGACCCCGTTAATCCCCCTGGCCACCCTATAGTCAGCGGAATAGACTCAGTCACTGCCAGGATTGGTAAATATGTAGATTTTCATTTACAGCCAATAGTGAGAGGGGTCCCTTCCTATCTGAAAGATACGGGTGACACCATTCGACTATTACAATCAGTCCAATATCAAGAAGGTTATATTTTGGCCACAGCAGATGTGGCCGCATTATATACCTGCATACCTCATCAGTTAGGCTTTGAGGCGGTTGAGTACTATCTGTCTCAAAGCTCTACCATACCGGTCATCCAACGTAATTTCATTATGCAATTACTCATGTTTGGGGCCACCCATAATTATTTTTGGTTTCAAAACACTTTTTATTTACAAACAAAAGGGGTTGCCATGGGGGCCAAATTTGCGCCTAGTTTGGCCAACCTTTTTATGGCCAAATGGGAGGAGGATGTCGTCTATGCCCAACGGAGATCGGAATTGGTCCCATGGGCCAGATACATAGACGACATCCTCCTCCTATGGAAGGGCGACCATGACTCTCTTAACGATTTTATGGCGCTACTCAACTCTAATGATCGAGGTATTCGACTGAGCCACGAGGCTAGTCTTACCTCGATCCATTTTTTAGACCTAGAAATCAAAGTGGTCAACCATCAATTAGAGTTTTCTACATATTTCAAACCTACTGACCGTAACGGTTATATTCCTATGGATAGCGGTCATCACCCTCAGTGGCTTAAGTCAGTTCCTCGGAGTCAGTTCCTCCGATTGCGTAGGAACTGCACGAGGACCGAAGACTACGCCACTCAGGCCTCTATCCTTAAGGAGAGGTTTATAGAAAAGGGTTACACCTCTTTAGAATTAGATACTGAAATTGATCGGGTCTTACAAATAGACCGGACTTCATTGCTCCAAGTTGCCCCTAAAAAACCGAGGGACGACAAGTTTCGGTGGTCTTTTTTCACCACATACTCAGCCTAGTCCAGACAGATCAGAGAGATTCTCAAAAAACACTGGGGGGTTCTTCAGAATGACCGCCTTCTCGGACCAGTCTTACCAGGACAGGCTGGAGTTATTTTCAGGGGAGCTAGGTCGGTACAGGGTCAAATTGCGCCCAACATTATTGACCCTCCAAAGAGAGTTTCCTTTTTTCAGAACTGCACGGGTTATTATCCATGCCGCAAATGTAATGTTTGCTTGCACAACACTTGTGGTAGACGTAAAAGTGAGACTTTTCAGTCTACTGTTACTTCACGTGTCTACCATATGAAACGTTTTACCACTTGTGCAACCAAATACATTGTCTATCTTCTGACTTGTCCATGCCGTAAACAGTACGTAGGGCGTACCATCAGGACATTTAGTATTCGAGTCAATGAACACATTGCTAACATTAAAAATGGGAAACCCGACCATACTGTTTCACGGCATTATTTAGAATCACATAATCGTGATCCCAAGGGAACACAATTTTTGGCAATTGACCAATTTGTGTCCCATTGGAGGGGAGAGTCTCGTATTAGAGGGGTGTCCCGTTTAGAGACGTACTGGATATATGAACTTCGTACGTACTCTCCATTCGGAATGAACGTTGAATGGGACATCAACTCTTTTATAAATCAAGCCTAGACTTCCCTAACATGTCTCTCTATTGGGTCAATGTATATGTGTATGTTCTTTTTGATATGTACACCTTTTTTTGGCCCATTGTTCTTTAATCCTATTAATGTTGGGATATTCATATATTTTTCCTGGATCCATGTGTGTCTTTTCTTCAGATTTTGTGTATTTCGCTATCATTGAGGGTTTAATTCATTGTTGTATTTTATTTTCAAGTATTGGGTCTGTGTTACCATACAGAGCCATATTTATTCAGGCTTTGCATTCTGGTTGATGGCCACAAGATGGCACTTTTCCTCTATGCAAAGTCCTTGGATATTCAGTCATGATTAGTGTGTTTGATTGCAGCTATGCTCTATGACGTATTTACGTCGCGTCGTTGTGACGCGGGTATCTCGGACGGCGCCTCGTTCGCACATGTCCATTGGCTGTTGGTCTGGACCTATGTCGACTGTGCGTCTGCGCTGAATACCGAAATCGCAGCTTCGGTGCCCGCAGGTTGGATGTGGTGTGTCGTGCGCCGTGGCGTCATTGCGACATGTCGCTGCGACGCACGGGCACGCAGAGTATCGCTTCCTAGCGCATGCTTTGTGTTGGTGCTTCGGTTTTATGGCTCTGCACAGCGGGGCATTCCCTGCTGACAGCAGAACCTTACTAACTATATATGATTGGCCTGTGACAAAATGGGGAAGTCTTATATGTGGCTATTACCGCCCACTTCCTCGTTCGTCCTTTTGGCGGGCTTTTTACTTGAATTCTGGTTGGTTCTTAACCATACACTTCCGGGTTCGGGCTGATGATGGTCTGTTAGTGCGGTTTTGATTGGCTGCACTCGAGAGGCCGCGAGAGCATCAGAACATGTGATGCACTCTCCTCCTATGACTGAGCGGCGCTGATCCGGCATGCTGATTGGTGGATTCCAAACCGGGTTCAAGGGGTTCTATTATAAATATTAGGCAGTGAGTGGCAGTAGGTTGATGCCCCTGTAGAAGTATTATTATACGAAACTAGTGGGGCTGGTATTTTACCACTTCATTTATTGCCTTATTTTATTGAATTGTTATGTGATCACTTTTTATTGATGGTTTTATTCAATAAACCTTCAAAAACGTATTTACACGATTGGAGTCCTCCCTCCCTTTTTTTCCCTTTTCTCCTATGCACGGTGAATCCATCACTGGGAAGTTTTTGGCCTATATTGGCCCTTTCTAGGATCCGAACAATCTTTGTTTTACGGGTCCATTTTACAACATCGGTGGCATCACCGTGGTGGTAAGTTCCTCAGAGAGTTCTGCCTTGATTCGGGATATGGTGATCGCGATCAACACCGCTTGAGTTCGGACTTCGATCCAGGATCCCAGAGGTGGAAAATCTCCAGACAAGTTGCAGAGTTTGCCCTGTTGAGTTCTCATGCCTTTACGACCCACTGTCGCTGACAAGTAGGTCCACCGGCTCTGGTAAGAGTACCCTATGCATTTATAACTTTGAAGAAGAAGCTGTGTATGATCGATTTGGGTTCCAACTCAGTTTATTATTCATGGATTGCACATTTTGTGTTATGGACAAATTTTAGTCATATATTACACTTATAAGGACTGTAACTGGTTCTATATTCATTTTTTTGCACATATGAAATGTGGGTTCTCCCCAGATTTTTTGGACACTTAGCGCTTCATTTTCTTTTTCCAACCATATTGCTACATTTAGAGGTGCCTCTCTTCTCTTTTATACTCAGTTGTGACATGACGCTACTTGTATATCAAGACATCGCTTGTATATCAGGTCAAAATGTATTAAAAACAGTTGCCTGTCTTGCAAAACGCTTTTAAACCAAGTTACTCTCAAACCAAAGTTTTACTGTATTACAATGCAGTACATGCTCGGAGAAGTGAAAAAAGGTATTGCTTCACTTTAAGTACATTTATGTTTTACATACATGCTCTGGTTCCATTGCGTACTTTAAAAGTGGGGTATGCCTGTACAGTGTTGCATGGCAATTGTTATTCAAAGTGCGACAGCGCTGAAAGCTGAAAATTGGCCTGGGCAGGAAGGGGGTAAATGTGCTCGGTATTGAAGTGGGTAAAGAAGATCTTATTCTTTGTTGTGGATGGAGTGCGAAAGGGTCAGAACCCCGGTAAGTTTTTAACTGCTGTAGGCATCCTTGTTGGGTAGCCTCCCCTCATTTCCTGTTCACAAGATTAAAGTGATTGTAAAGGTTGTTTTTTTTTTTTTTTTTTTTAAATAACAAACATATCATACTTACCTTTTCTGGGGTGCCCCTCCTCTTCATCGGGTACCCCCACGGAGAGCCGCTTTCCCTTGGGGCACCCGCGCGGGCGCGCTCACAAGTCCCGCTGCTGCATCCATGGACACAAACAGCAGGACTCGGCCCCGGCCGGGGTTCCTGTGTGACTGGATTTGGCTCCTGCTGCTATAAATCTATCCAATGAAGACCCACGACACCCAGCTGGAGCCGCTGGGTGCGTGCTCGTCGCTGGAACGATCGGGTTTAGGTAAGAATAAGGGGGGGGGTCTGGGGGGCAGCTGAAGCAGCACAAAAGGTTTTTCACCTTAATGCATAGAATGCATTAAGGTGAAAAACCATGAGACTTTACATACAAGCCCTTTAAGATGTTCTAACCCCTCCAAGCTCGGTCCCTGAACCACGCAAAAAGTCCTAACTGGAGTTTCCCTTTATGTTGTCTGTTCACGAAAAATTATTTTACTACAGTTGGTAAATCTCTATAGTAAATCTTTATGGTTTTCCTTCATCTTTATTTACATTCATTTTTTTACCTTCTGTTATTTACTCTTAGCTATACCCTGGAACTATTTGGTTGTTGAATGTGATGAGTAAATAAAGTCATTTTCTGTCTTTAACCCTCTTAACCACATTAGAAGACAATGATTACATAAGGGCAGGGAGCCCCGGCTATAAATGCTCCATAAATAAATGTACACAGGGCTCATACAAGACACACTAAACTCAGAGCTGATGTAATCTGAGATCACTAAACATTGGACTTTCCATACTCACAACTACCAGTTTTTTAAGAACAGATGACATGAAGACCTAAACCCGTGTATATATTTATGCTGTCCTACTGGTATACTGGTTTTTGTTTGGTAAAGTAAAAAAGAAAAAACTCTATCATTAAGAAAAAAGCCAGGAAATGGAGAATCTTAAAGAGGAACTATGAGGTGTGACAATTTAATTCCTAGAATGCCTGCAATGTAGCACTATGGTGGTAAGTCCTGCAGCCATTCACACTCGAGCGTGTTCTAACATGTTCTAACTTGCATTCGCCTGGGTCGCAGACCAGTTGACTCAGTCTTGTTGGAGTAGTAGAAGAAATAAAACATGTTGGTTGCACTACCTCATTGGTAGTCTCAGTGGGGGCAACAGCTTTATAACCATTCTCACAATTTTATCCATAGTGCGGAGCATTTCCCTTTGGATTGTTTTGATGTTGGTTGCACTGTTTGAGGAAAATTAATGACAGGAATTTGGAGTAGCGAATTAACATCAAATATTGTGTGAAAATTCACAAAAGTGCGAGTGAAACTTTAGCTCTGTTACAACAGACTTATGATGAATATTCCATGAAGAAATCAAATGTTTTTGAATGCCATAGGCGGTTTAAGGAGGGGCTGGGAAAATTTCCGTGATGACGCATCAAGTGGGCAGTCAAAGGACGGATGCAAATGTGGACAGAGTGTGAACCCTTTTATCCTCAGAACGAAGATTGAGTGTGCGAATGGTGGCAGAACATTTGAACGTGAACAGGGGAAAAGTGCGGCAGATTCTAAAGCCCCGTACACACGGTCGGAATTCCCGACAGAAAAAGTCAGATGGGAGCTTTTGGTCGGGAATTCTGTCCGTGTGTATGCTCCATCTGACTTTTTCTGTCGGGAATTCCGACAGAAATAGATTGAGAGCAGGTTCTCAATTTTCTCGTCGGAATTTCCGACTGACTTTTCCCGTGGGAATGAGAAAGATAGTGCCTCAAATCTTCACAGAATATCAGAAAGAATGTTGTCTTCAAATTTCATTCGATCTTTTGACAGAGTTATTACTGGTCCATTCCCGGGAAATAAATTGTCATACCCCGTATACCTACCTTATCATGCATTGCTCTGCACCATGTCTCAATGTAGAGGCAGCCATGTTGGTCGGAGCAGGACTCTAATTCCTCATGTCAGAGCTTCCAGACTAGCAGTCAGGGGGGCATAAAGACATGGATACGCGAATTTGGGGTGGAGTAACTTGACTGGCCTACACAGAGGCCTGACCTCAGCCCGATAGAACACCTTTGGGATGAATTAGGGCAGAGACTGTGAGCCAGGCCTTCATATCCAACATCAATGCGCTTCTGAGAATGGTCAAACATTCCCATAGACACACTCCTAAACCTTGTGGACAGCCTTCCCAGAAGAGTTGAAGCTGTTATAGCTGCAAGGGGTGGGACAACTCAATATTGAACCCTACGAACTAAGACTGGGATGCCATTAAAATTCATGTGCGTGTAAAGGCAGGCGTCCCAATACTTTTGGCAATATAGTGTTTGTGTCAGGTTGAGTTTCAAGAGTGCTCTTCTCTATCATTAGTGTAGCCACCATGTCTTAAGCAGTGATGTCTGTTTAATTATGGTATTTGCTAGGCTGTGGTCAGCCTGAAGTTCAGGCTTTGGTCAGCCAGAAATACTATCCTGGGCTCTGGTTATTACGGTATTTGCTTCTGCCTGCTGCTGGAACATGTCCCCAATAATAATGCGGCTGCACGAATTAGAATTATGAACAATCATATCTTTTTGGCCACCCACTTGGGGGTTTACTGCCAGTGGTATGGGCTGGGAGAGGGCATACAGTATATATTCAGTGAGTGACCTTGGGAAGTCAGTCTTTTCTGGGCCTTCTGCCTGAGGGAGGGATGTAGGTGGCTGTTGGACACTCTCAGGCCTGTTGCCTGAGATAGGTGACCATGTGCCTGACTTGAGGCCTGTTATGCTGAACAACCTAATTGGGAAACTTTAGATGCTGTTTACAAGGTTGAAGCTTGAAGTTCCTCTATCTGTGAAGACTGTAAATAAGCTGTCTCTCATATGGAGTTTGCCAAGTCCACAAATGCCCTGTGTCCTAACCCGTTCTTCCAGTAGCATTAGGTGAGAGTCAATAAACTCTATTTCTTGCGTCAAAAGGTGACTGGTGCCCATCTGCAAGTTTTGGATAGAGTGAATACCGGTTAGAACGTCAGTTTTTTATTTATTTGGGGCTTACTTCCTTTTCCTGGGACATTTTAACAAGGAATTGAATGTCTGCAACAGGTATTGAGACAACGAAAAAAACTGACAGAGGTTCTAGCATTCCTCTAACTACTTAAAGCTGGCCATACACAGAGTCAATTTCATATGGTTCCTGGTTAACTGGACGAAATTCGCTCAATGGGGACTCTGTGGGCACCTGCCTGTGAATAGGATGCAGTGGTGTAGCATCGAACAGGGATTACACAGAGACCAAAGTACGGTAGATGACAACAGTGTATTTATAAGAAGTTCCAACCAGGCCCGGAGGGTGGACACAGTTGTCCAGAGCCTCTAATGCCCTGTACACATGAGCGGAATTTCCGTTGGAAAAAAGTTGGATGGTTTTTCCGACGGAATTCCGCTCAAGCTTGGCTTGCATACACACGGTCACACTAAAGTTCTCTGAACATTCGACCATCAAGAACGCGGTGACGTACAACACTACGACGAGCCGAGAAAATGCTTCAAATTGTTTCCGAGCATGCGTCTAAATTTTGCGCGTCGCAATTGCTACAGAATTTTCCGAACCTGCTCTCAATCTTTTTCTGGCAGAAATTGCGACAGCAAAAGTCTGATGGAGCATACACACGGTCGGAATTTCCGACCAAAAGCTCACATCG
Source organism: Rana muscosa (assembly GCA_029206835.1). Lineage (NCBI taxonomy): Eukaryota > Metazoa > Chordata > Amphibia > Anura > Ranidae > Rana > Rana muscosa. Next base: position 252,660,450 of record CM055121.1, on the reverse strand, counting down.
GACTTTTGCTGGCGGATTTTCCGACCGTGTGTGCGCGGCATTACAGAAGCTGCAGAAAATAGCTTACACTTTGGAGGATGCCGACAGCTTCTGCAACAAGCAGCGGGAATGTGGCCTGGCTGGTCCACACCCAACTGGGGTTTTACTCCAAGCAGAGAACAGGCATAGTCCCTAAGCTGCCCAACTCCTCCAGAACCTCTCCCTAGCTCTAAACACTTTTCTGTTCCTACACTCAACACTCACAAAATGCCCACCAAACCCGGCAGCTAGTGTCTTAAATAGACACTGCCCTGACCCAAGATGGTCACGGGGTTAGTCAGGGTACCAGCGTCCTGGACAGCTGCTACCTTGACATTAGCAGGAAGTCGCGAAGGAATAAAGTTCCTCAACCCTTCCATCCCCTTCTGCACCACTGCTAGAGCCTTGCACCACCTACAAAAGGGAGTACAGACTGCACCTGCCTACATGCCCACCTGGCATCCTTACATTAAAAAATAGAAGGAGCTGGGTTGTAAAATAGTTGTCCAAACAGCACCTGTATTCAATCAGATGCAGACATTGTTTAGGCCCATACATCTGATCGGATTTTCCGACGGGAATTGTGTGATGGCGGGCTGTTGTCGGAAAATCCGACCGTTTGTACGCTCCATTGGACAATTGTTGTCAGATTTTCTGCCAACAAATGTGGGATAGCATGCTTTAAAATTTGTAACTCCAAAGCACAAACACGCATGCTCAGAAGCAATGCTAACCATTATTATACAGGATAACACAACATTAGCAGAAGTTGCCCAAAGGGTAGCGCTAAAGAGCTGAAAAAACACATAGTTTCGTGTTTGTTGGCCAACAATTGTGTGGCGTTTGTATACAAGACAAGTTTTTGGCCAACACCCTTCGGACAAAAGTCCTACGCTTTGTCCGCAGAAAATCAGATCGTGTGTACCAGGCTTTAGAGTATACAATAACAGCAGTTTCGGCCACCCACACTGTTTAGCTTGGATGGAGGAATCTTTTCGATTTTTTTTCATTCAGCCCGCAGACCACTCAGACAGGGAAACAAGCTGTGACTTTGTAAAGATAAACTCCCCAACACGTGCCAGATGTAATACTGATTACACCAAAGGAACAACTATAATTAAGCCTCCTAACCGTCATGTGACATGAATATATAATTTACACACAAAGCATTCCTAACAGTGAATACATAAAACATCTTTTTTTAGCAGCGCGTCAGTATTATTATTATATGGCATGAATAATATGAAATTGCACTTCTCCCCCTCATATTTCACAGCATTAAAATAGACTGTAATAACATAGCACTTGCCTTCACAAATGGATTAACATTAAATTGAAAACTTGCAGAATGTAGTTACAGTGCTCTACACTCTTTACACAACGTACACCGGTGTTCACACTGTTGTCTATTTGCTAAAGATACTACGAGATGAAAAAAACGTGAGAAGGACATAAAAATGCAAAATGATAATGCTGTATCATATGATTGTATCAGTTTAAATGGGACTTCACATTTAGACCCTAATGACAAGGTGCTTTGGGGTGGAGGGTACAAGCACTTACCCCCCATGTTGAAGGCATGTGGCTTGGTACGGTTCAGGAGGGGGGCGCTCGCTCATCCCCACCCCCTTTCCTTACCTGCCAGGCTGTGTGCTTGGACAAGGGTCTGGTATGGATTTTGGGGGGGACCCCCACGCCGTTTTTTCGGTGTGGGGGTTCCCCTTAAAATCCATACCAGACCAAAGAGCCTGGTATGCTCTTGGAGGGGGAACCCATGCCGTTTTTTTTTTTAACATTTTGCGTGGAGTTCCCCTTCAAGATCATCAGAGCACAAGTCACATGCCAAAGTCGGATCAGTCAAGATGGCGATTTGACTTCAGTGATATTCAATGGGCTGAGGTAGGATCAAAGTTGGACCAAAGTAGTGCAGGGAGCATTTTCAAAGTCGGACCGACTTGTGTCGGACCAGTTAAGGGAAACATTGATTTTCACACGTCATGCGACATGAGCTCCCAATGTCAGAGCGTTTGTCGGACCAGTGTGAACCCGGCCTCAGGTCTATGGAAACTCAGGTGGCATCTGACCGAAATCAGTTGGAGGTGGCCTCCTCTACTTGGACTTTTTAATTGGCCCTTAAGGATTCTTTTTAAGGCCCTGGCTCAGTTATAACCAGTGCTTGGTGCTATTTGTCTTCTCTCCCTGCTCGGTTACTCTTCTACTACCGGAAATTTTCCGTGCCACCCTCCATTGCAGAATGGGCACAGATCCTTAAAGACAATGGGGTTGATTTACTAAAGGCAAATAAACTGTGCAGTTGCACACTGCAAGAACAGTTACTCCAAAGCTTAGTAAATGAGTGGGAGCTCTACTAACTTCCATCATCCAATCATGTGCAAGCAAAAATGCTGTTCCTTTATTTTACTTGCACGTTATTGGGTATGCTTTGCAAAGTGAAGATTAACCTCAATTACTAAGCTCTGGAGCAACTGCTCCTGCAAAGTGCACAGTCTATTTGCCTTTAGTAAATCAACCCCAAAGCTTCCACATTGGTGCCCCACTTAAAAATGACTTGTGCCATATTTGGTGTTTCTGTAAGCAAGATCCAATTTTAAAAAAACATTGAAAGAGGTAAGTGATAGACGGCCTAGAAAAAAGATAGTGTGTTAGAAATCCAACAAGGCATTCAACTATTAGAACACTGTATAAATATGTTTCCTGGGCATAGTTTAACCGGTTCCTGACCGCCGCACAACGATATACGTCGACAGAATGGCACGGCTGCGCACACTGGTGTACAGGTATGTCCCCTTTACTGTGCAAACCGTGGGTCGCACGCGCGCCGCCGCTGCCGTGCTCGCGGCCCTGTCGGGAACTCCGTGACCACGCCCGCGGGACCCGCAAACTCGATCGCCGCCGGTGTCCCGCGATCGGGTCACAGAGCTGAAGAACGGGGAGAGGTAAGTGTAAACAAACCTCTCCCCGTGCTTCCTAGTGAGACAGTCAGTGATCGTCTGTTCCTTGTCATAGGGAACAACGATCAGTGACGTGTCACACCAAGCCACGCCCCATAACAGTAAGAATCACTCTTTAGGTCACACTTAACTCCTTCAGTGCCCCCTACAGGTTAATCCCTTCACTGCCAGTGTCATTTTTACAGTAATCGGTGCATTTTTATAGCACTGTTCGCTGTAAAAATGACAATGGTCCCAAAATGGTGTGAAAAGTGTCCGATGTGTCCGCCATAATGTCGCAGTCACGATAAAAATCGCTGATCGCCGCCATTACTAGTAAAAAAAAAAATTTATAAAATGCCAAAAAACTATCCCCTATTTTGTAGACGCTATAACTTTTGCGCAAACCAATCAATAAACGTTTATTGCGATTTTTTTTTTACCAAAAATATGTAGAATACGTATCGGCCTAAACTGAGGGAAAAAAAGTTTTTTTTATATATTTTTTGGGGATATTTATTATAGCAAAAAGTAGAGAGCCACGTCGCACGACCGCGCAATTGTCAGTTAAAGCGACCCAGTGCCGAATCGCAAAAAGTGGCCCGGTCATTTAGCAACAAAATGGTCCGGGGCTTAAGTGGTTAAATAACGCTAAATATTGGGCGTGGCTTAGCCACTTTCCGATCAGCCGCCGTCATTATACTGTGGCAGGTCGGCTCTATTGCGCGAATCACCGTAGAAGAATACATATCGGTCTAAACTGAGGAAGAAATTAGTTTTTTTTTATATTTTTGGGGGGATATTTATTATAGCACAAAGTAAAAAATATTGCTTTTTTTTCAAAATTGTCGCTCTATTTTTGTTTATAGCGCAAAAAATAAAAACTGCAGAGGTGATCAAATACCACCAAAAGAAAGCTCTATTTGTGGGGAAAAAAAGGACATAAATTTTGTTTGGGTACAACGTTGCGCAATTGCCAGTTAAAGTGACGCAGTGCCGTATCGCAAAAAATGGCCTGGTCATTAAGGGGGTAAATCCTTCTGGTCCTTAAGTGGTTAAAGGGGGTGTGGTTAAATAGAGTCTGAGATAACTTACAAAGTGTAGTATGTGGTAATATATAAGGAAAAAAAAAAGAGAAAGAGGGATGGAGGGAGGGAGAGAGAGAACGAAAGAAAAAGAAAAAGTGGGATAGAGGGAGAGAGAAAGAAAAAGAAAGAGGGATGGAGGAGAGAGAGGGAGGGAGTAAGAAAGAAAGAGAAAGAGGGAGCGAGAAAGAAAGAAGGAAAGAAAATAAAAAAAAGAAAAGGAAAGAAAGAAAGAGGGAGAGAAAGAGGGAGAGAGAGAGAGAAAGAGGGAGAGAGAGAGAGAGTTTCTTCTTTCTCACCTCATGCAGCTTGCAGAGCAGCTCCATTCCACAACACTAAAAGCACAGACAACACACCGATTGGCTGGGATGCGGTGCAGCCTGCCTCTTGCTACCTCCTCAGCCAGTAGGCAGCTGCTGTTTTCTCTTACATCCCTCCCAGAATCTCCCGACATTACACCTTTGTGGACCATGCGCACGCCGCACCTGGTAACAGTGGAGCAGTGAAGCCTTTTTATGGGGGATCAGACCCCCGGGCACAGTCTGTCCCTGCCCGGGACAAAGCCTATTTTCCAGGATTCTGCCCGGGACAGGCTCAGACTGGGACATGGGTCTGAATTCCGTGAATGTCCCAGAAAAATCGGGATTGTTGTCAACTATGCTACCATGATGCAGTGCCTGGGTCTTACAGGCAATCTCTAGGCCTGAGCACTATCACATGATGGAAGGGGGTACGGTCACTGCTCCCACTGATTGCCGACACTTGGGTAATTTAGAGAGAGGAAGTAGAGGAGGTGAGTATAAAGTGATTGGGTTTTATTGCCCCCGATGAACAATGTGTCTCTAACAGTTTGGACTGAGTTCAGCTTTAACCTGCTTGTCTTACTAAAAGAAACACATCAAACGGTGGAAAGGCATGGGAGATATCGTTTATCAATAGCTTTCCGAATGGCATTTTTAATCCTGATATAGAGTATTTATTTCCTTTATCGTGCCTGAAATGGAAGTATAGGTTCCAAATTCTTTTAAACACATCACAGAGCCGTAGTGAGCGGCTGATGAAATGCGAATAAATATCAGAATAAAATAACACTGATAAAGCATAACATTGAAAATGAGGAAAGTCTGGGAGAATTGGCTGTGGCACAGAGAGAATTTCATCTGCATTGCTATTCCTCTTGATAATACTGCCTTGCTCCCGAGGCAGAATCCTCTGTGCAAGCGACACACACTTCCTATTCTTGATAAGCACCATGTAAGTGTCTCAGCTATCACGTTCCTGACAGTAATGCAGGATAAGCAGCGCAAGATACTTATCTGAAAAATAATTGACATTTCTCTGCGGCTGTTGCTTACCGCCGATGAGCATATCCACATTGATTCGATTCCAAAGAAAAAAAAGTTTATATTTATGTATAAAGTTGCAACTTTTAATACGTGATAACTTTCCTGAAGATTTAGCACAGGCTGATGTTATCAAAAGAAACTGGCAGTATAAAGCCCAGCTGAAGTCTCTCACTTAATTTTTATTTTCCAGTTCTGTACAGCCCATATCTTATCGTTTCAGTTTTTTTGTTTAAATAGCACTAAAATGATTGTTTCTTGTAGTGAAGTTGCTGCTTGCTGCTCTCCCATTTCAGTGCTCTGTACTGGCATAGCTGAGTAACTGCCACACCCCTCATCAGAAGTGCTGAGAAAGAGAGGGGGTGTGTCTGACCAGTGGGGAAGGGTGAAGGAGGAATGTGACCGGGGCTGTTCATACCGTGGTTTTCAACATTATTGAGACCAAGGCCCAGTAAATTATTTCAAAACCCCTGTGCCCCAACAGTAAAGAAAAGGTTTATAAACAATGGAGTTGATTTACTAAAACCGGAGAGTGCAAAATCTGGCACAACTCTGCATAGAAGCCAATCAGCTTCCAGGGGTTTTTGTTGCCGAAGCTTACTTGAGCAAGCTGATTGGCTATCATGCACAGCTGCACCAGATTTTACACTCTTCAGTTTTAGTAAGTCAAACATAATATGTATTGAAATATTGTAAGTCTCTGGGTGTCACTGTGGGGGGAATGGGGGTTCTGGCAGGGGTCACAGAAAACGTAGTAGCCCTGTAGAAGATGTGGTTTCTTGAGAGAGCTTGGGGCAACTGTGGGAGATGGAGTCTCTGTTAGGGGCAGGGGGAACTCCAGGAGGCTGGGGGCTTTCCCTGGTTCAAGGTGGGAGGCTGGGGGACACTGTTGGGCATGCTCTTGGGGTCTGAAGGCTTTGCAGCTAACTAAATGCCACTGCAGAGGGCTTGGTGATTCTGTGGGAGGTTGGTAGGCACTGTGGGGACTGAGGGCTTTTATATGGTTGGTTGAGAGGTTAAGGGGAGCTGGGGGTTACTAAGGGAGTTTGAGGGTCACTGTGGGAGGTTAGGGGATCTGCAGCTAGCTGGAGGCCCATGAGAAGGGAGTCTGAGGCCCAGCATTGGTCCACGGCCTGGTGCTTAAGAACTAATATGTTAGATAACAGAGTGCACTGGATGGTGCAGTCAAACTTTGGTGCCTTACGAACTGCACAGCGCTATTTATAATGAAAATGCTATGACCGGAAGCTGAGGCAAGATTCCAAAAATGATAATTGTGAGGACAAAGGCAACCTGACTAAATATTGATTTCTGTGACTTCGATTGGACTTACATGTTACCAACCTGTCTGACTCCACAGATCCACATACCATTCTTAAGAAGCGTTAGGGTTAATATTTTCCCCTCTCATGCCACGACAAGAGCTTTTACACTAAACAGCACCTGGCTGGAAATTTCTGCAGTGGTATGCAAAGTCATCAGTGTTATGTTGGGCATGCTCATGAGCTTGTTCACCTGCCCATACGTGTGTGACTTCAAGGACAGTCCTAGGTTTTAGAAAGACATTGGCGTTTGTTGTCCTGGGAACTGTATCTACATTTCAGCACCAAAGATAATAATAATAATTATAATTTTTTTTCTCTGAATGTTGGGTTAAGATTTAGGATCTTCCACATCCCGAGGGCTCTAATTTTCATTGTGTCATTTATCTTGGACAGCTGTCTGCCTTACTTATGAAATACCTGTGGTAGCCGGTATTTCTAGTATTCTAGACTTGAACGCTGTCTTCTGAAGTCTCAATGTAGGAGCTTGAAATGCACAATATAGCAGTACAAGAGACCGCAGTTCCTTTCACAAGCTGTTTGCACCTTTCGGCTGCCAAGGAATATACAGCTAAGGTCAATGAAGTGAAATTACTAACTTTTGAGAAACTAAGTAGGGAGAGAAGACAAATGGGAAGTAGGTTCCAAAAGTCTTGAGGGCACCTAGCATTGGTTATAACTGACCACGTAGAGGAGGGCACCTCCGAATGATTTAGGTCAGATGCCATCTGGGCCTCCATAGACATTATAGGGTTGATTTACTAAAGGCAAAAAAGACTGCACTTTGCAAAGTACAATTGCACCCTGCAAGTGAAGTTGCTCTAGAGTAGGGGTGTCAAACTCAATTTCATCTTGGGCCGCATCATCATTATGATTGCCCTCAAAAGGGCTGGTTGTATCTGTAAGACTAGATGTCCAGCGCATCCCCTCTCCTTTACATTAGATGTCAAGAGCCTCTCCACCATCATAAGTTGAGTCTCCCACTCTCCCTTACATCACAGTGCACCCCCCTTTCCTTATGCTGCTGCTGGGAAGAAGCTGGATGCATTGCTTGAAAGCAGAAAGTAAGGGTCTGGAGGAGGACCAGAGGAGGGCTGGAGCTCTCATGCAGCTGCAGGAGAGGTGCGCGGGCCACATGAAATGGCCTGGAGGGCCGGATTCGGCCCACGGGCCTTGTGTTTGACACCTGTGACATATGTATTTATATGGTGGGTGGGATATAAAAGTGTTATGATCAGGGCTTTTTTGCTCAGATGATATCTTCTGATGACGTCATTTCCGATGACGAAACGTGTCTAAGTGGACGCACGGTGCGGTATATTGGGCTTTAGGTGGAAAGCACGCTCACACACCCGAGCCTTCCAAGCCTTTCTATGATTGATCGGATGCTAATTAATGCTATACAGGAAGGGTTTGCATCAATCCTGTTTGGATGTTGTACCTGTTTTTTAAGCTTTTAGAATAAAGAGCAAATACTTTTTATAAGCTGGTTCGTGGATCCTCTGGTCATTGAGACCGCCAAGCTCATTTGACCTCTCTTGTCGTACGATATTGAGGGTCAACAACCTTTGGTGAGTGGGGATGTTCACCTCACTTCTTTGAGTCGTTTTGGGAGCACTTCTTACTATTATCACTATATTGTGGGATTTCAACGGTGAACAAGCACTTTTTTTCTTGGCAAAAGAAGTATAATATAATCACTATGGACTTATAGATTGTTGTATACACATGATATTTTTTGTCGTTTCACTAATAATTTGTACATTGTGATTGCACATTACATGTGAGTTTTTTGTTACCACTTGATTTAGCAGGCGCTGCTTGTTCACAGAAGTTTAGATTTTTGTGACACCACCATCCTTTTTTTCTCAGAGAATAGCTGCAGGAACTCCCCCTTCTGAGTCACCCTTTACCTCTGCCCCTACCCACCTCCGAGCACTGTCTTTTGGCTCCACCCCCTACCCATCTCCCAGTACCACCCCTTTTAGAGAATACAGAACCAAGTATCATTTTGTGCTATTGATAGACCCCACCCCAGCAACAACAGGCCCAACCACAACAACAGACCTCCACCCAGCAACAATAGACTCCCGAAACAATATACCACCCCAGCAATAATAGACTCCCAGCAGCAACAACAGATCTCCCAGCAGCCAGCATCAATAGATCCGCCAGCAGCCAGCAACAATAGATCTCTCCATCAACAGTAGATCCCTCTCAACAACAATTGATCACCCAACAACATAAAACTCCCCAGCCAAAAACAATAGACCTACCCAGCAATATTAGACCACCACACAAAAATAGATCCCCACCAGCATCAATAGACCCTCCAGCACACCTTGCCATAAAATACATTCAGTGTTGGAGGTGCTAGAATTGCGTTCCCTCCACGTTCCCGCTGAAGAAATGCCCTGATTATAATACTACAATTGGAGTTTTTTTTTTTTTCTGTGCATCATTTTGAGATATAACCATTTTCTGCAACTTCAAAACAATTTTTTTTTAAATTTTGAGTGGAAAAAAATATATGAGGTTTAACATTTTGTGTTTCATTTCTTGTTGTGAGCACCTTTAAAGTAAACCCTTACAGACCACTTTAACCTACAGGTAAGCCTAGATTAAGGCTTACCTGTAGGTGCAACTAATATCTCCTAAACCTACAGGGTTTAGGAGATATTTGCAAAAGAAAGGCACCGATGTCTATGGCGCATGCGCCGTAGACAACGGCGCGCAGTGCACTGAGCGTGCCGTTACTAATGGCAATAATGCCGTTAGTGGCGGCACCCGCGCGCGCATGCGTACTATGTACTATGCATACTAGCTCATTATGCCTTTGCCTTGCAGGGTGTTTTTTTTTTTTTTTTAAAAGAGGGTTTACTTCCTCTTTAAAGTCCAACATGTATCTTTTTTTTTTTTTCTGTTTGCTAAAGGCAGCTTATTTATCTATTTCACCTAGCTCATGACCTTCCAGTGTGGACTGGCATTTGGGGCAAAACCAAGCAGCCTGGGACAGAATTTTATTTATTTTGGGTATTGATTGTTGGCAACAATGGCCAGAGCGTTCTGAAATAGATCCAATAAAAATGCATTTTGTAATATTCACAAAGGGACAGTATAGCTGACAAACACAGCTAAAATATACTATCATATGCCGCAACAAATGTATGCGCATAAAAATATTTTACACAAAAGGCTATAGCTAGGTACCAAAACATAAAATATTCTGAAACATTTATAGTGCACTTGAAAGTTTATGTATCACGTAAAATAAATGCCTTTAAACCTGACTAATACTTGGTGGGAAGATATTAATAAGTCAGAATCTGTACTCACTCAAAGCTTTAGAAAGCATAATATTAAGGATTAAGCGACTAAAAGCATAACGAAGAACAAATACCATGCTTCTAGTGACAACAGGGAACGCACACAAAGAAAGGTAATAGTAGTATATCTATTGTACTCACATGACAGCTGGGTGACTTATGTCTGACCTTGGCACACCCAGTTCTGCACCTGCCTGTCTTATCCTTTGTAAAGCAGAACTCTATATAAATGCACAGGATATGTGGAGTACTTAATACGCTCAGCACCCATCAGACCTCATATAATATTGTGTGTTTATTTCACCCTTTCAGCTCTCACACCTGTACACCCCCTATGGAGCAGACCGATTTTTACATTTTGGTTATGCACCAGTTTATTCAACAAGAACTTTGCCAGTACTTAAAGGGTAACTACACTTTCAATGAAAAAAAAAATGAAAAAATAAAATAAGTGTAGCGGGTATGTACTTTCCCGGGTGTAATTTAAACCTGGCAGAGACACCAGTGATGTGTAATTCCCTGCGGCCCAGCGGGTGGCGCTGTCGCCCTGTGCTGGGGTTGAATCATTGCTGTGTGCCGGGTCTCCTTTTTGTCCTCCCTCGGCAGCGGTATGGTGGGGCATGGAACCCGCCGTGCTTGCTGGGAGAGGGTATAAAGGGGCCGGCCATCTTGATCACGGGGTCGAGTCCCAGGCACCTTCAGCCTGAGGGCGGTGGTTTGTGTCGGTCCTCTAGGTGGCCTAGGCCTAGAGGACGTCCGGAGGTCGTGTTCCATCCCAGGCACCTTTAGCCTGGGGTGAGGTACTCGAATGGAGGTTTGGAGCTCAGTGCCCAACACTGAGTTCCGCGAGGGACGGAGATCCTAGGGAACCCAGGGATTGGGTACCCAAATCTGGAAGGCATAATGGACCGGGGGGAGCTCCTCACTCGAAGACAGGGTGCAGCAGATTGCCAGTGACGGGTGAGCCTCCCATCGGAGACCACCTGGAGGGAAATCCCCCCCCCCCTCGCTAGGAGACCGCAGCCCACTTTCATGGAGGAAAGTGGAGAGTTCATTGTGTCTGGGCCTACTCACATCCACACCTCCTTGTCTGTTCTGTTCTCTAATGGAGTCTAACTGATTGTGCTGTTCACTCGAGAAGAATAAAGGAGTGTTGGACTTTAATGGTGTGGGGCTCTTTTCTGGTGGACATTGTTCAAGGTAACTCCAGGTGCACAACACTGACCCGAAGGTAGAGAAGGAACTTTGCTTAAACCGCACGGACACCTGTGGTGAAGGCTTGGCGTGGTGTCCCCGCTCTCTCCCCTCTAAGGTACCCCTAGACAAGAGAAAGACGAGCTGATGCAAAGAGGGGAGTGAGGAGGCCGCTACATAAAAATAAAAGCAAATTTAAAAAAAGTAATTTACTACTTAAACTCTGGAAGATTTGACCACATTCATGACCAGGCCATTTTTTGCTATTTGGCACTGCACTACTTTAACTGGTAATTGCGTGGACATGCAACACTGTAGGCATATAAAATTTAGAAGAACACTGCCCCATCATTGTTGGTTGATTTATGTAGGATATTATATATATATATATATATATATATATATATATATATATATATATATATGTAGCGGGCATGCACTTTCCTTGTGTATTTGGAACTGGCAGAGACACCAGTAATGTGCAGTTCCCTGCAGCCCAGGGGGTGGCGCTGTCGCCTTGGGCTGGGATTGAACCATTGCTGTGTGCCGTACCCCTTTTTGTCCTCCCTCGGCAGTGGTATGGTGGGGCGGGGGAACCCGCCGTGCTTGCTGGGAGAGGGTATAAAGGGGCCGGCCATCTTTGTCACGGGGTCGGAGTCCCAGGCACCTTCAGCCTGAGGGCGGTGGTTCGTGTCGGTCCTCTAGGCAGCCTAGGCCTAGAGGACGTTCGGAGGTCGTGTTCCATCCCAGGCACCTTTAGCCTGGGGTGAGGTACTCGGATGGAGGTCTGGAGCTCAGTGCCCACCACTGAGTTCCGCGAGGGAAGGAATTCCTAGGGAACCCCGGGAGTGGGTACCCGAATCCAGAGGCGTAATGGACCGGGAGGGGGTACTTGCTTGAAGACCTGGTGCAGCAGATTGCCAGTGATGGGTGAGCCTCCACCGGAGACCGCCTGGAAGGATATTTCCCTTCGATCGGAGACCGCAACCCACTTTCAGGAAGAAAAGTGGAGAGTTCATTGTGTCTGGGCCTACTCGAATCCACACCCCCTGTCTGTTCTGTTCTTTGAGGGAGTTCAACTGATTGTGTTCACTTCTGCATTGAGAAGAATAAAGGAGTGTTGGACTTTAATGGTGTGGGGCTCATTTTCTGTCAGACATTGTTCAAGAAAACCATCAGGAGGAGGCTCCATGTGCAGAACACCAACCCGAAGGTAAACAAAGAACTTTGCTTACACCACACAACTATCTGCGGTGAAGGCTTGGCGTGGTGACCCCGCTCTCTCTCCTCTAAGGTACCCCTAGACAAGAGACAGACGAGCTGAAACGAGAGTGAGAGAGGGGAGGCCGCTACATATATATATATATATATATATATATATATATATACACACAGTTGTGCTCATAAGTTTACATACCCTGGCAGAATTTATAAATTCTTGGCCATTTTTCAGAGAATATGAATGATAACACAAAAACTTTTCTTTCACTCATGGTTAGTGTTTTGCTGAAGCCATTTATTATCAATCAACTGTGTTTACTCTTTTTAAATTAAAATGACAACAGAAACTACCAAAATGACCCTGATCAAAAGTTTACATACCCTGGTGATTTTGGCCTGATAATATGCACACGTTGACACAAAGGGGTTTGAATGGCTATTAAAGGTAACCATCCTCACCTGTGATTTGTTTGCTTGTAAGAAGTGTGTGTGTATAAAAGGTCAATGAGTTTCTGGACTCTTGCATCTTTCATCCAGTGCTGCACTGACGTTTCTGGATTCTGAGTCATGGGGAAAACAAAAGAATTGTCTAAGGATCTGCGGGAAAAGATAGTTGAACTGTATAAAACAGGAAAGGGATATAAAAAGATATTCAAGGAATTGAGAATGCCAATCAGCAGTATTCAAACTCTAATCAAGAAGTGGTAAATGAGGGGTTCTGTTGAAACCAAACCACGGTCAGGTAGACCAACTAAAATTTCAGCCACAACTGTCAGGAAAATTGTTCGGGATGCAAAGAAAAACCTCAAATACCTTCAGATGAAATACAGGACTCTCTGAAAACATGTGGTGTGGCTGTTTCAAGATGCACAATAAGAAGGCACTTGAAGAAAGATGGGTTGCATGGTCGAATCGCCAGAAGAAAGCCTTTACTACACAAATGTCACAAAGTATCCCGCTTACAATAAGTCAAACGCACAGGGACAAGCCTCAAACCTTCTGCCACAAAGTCATTTGGAGTGATGAGACCAAAATTGAGCTTTTTGGCCACAACCATAAACTCTACATTTGGAGAGGAGTCAACAAGGCCTATGATGAAAGGTACACCATTCCTACTGTGAAACACGAAGGTGGATCCCTGATGATTTGGGGATGTGTGAGCTACAAAGGCACAGGACATTTGGTCAGAATTGATGGCAAGATGAATGCAGTATGTTATCAAAAAATACTGGAGGAACATTTGCATTTATCAGCCAGGAAGCTGCGCATGGGTCGTACTTGGACATCCCAACATGACAATGATCCAAAACACAAGGCCAAGTCGTCCTGTCATTGGCTACAGCAGAATAAAGTGAAGGTTCTGGAGGGGCCATCTCAGTCTCCTGACCTCAATATCATTGAGCCACTCTGGGGAGATCCCAAACTTGCCGTTTATGCAAGACAGCCCAAGAATTTAAAGGAACTGGAGGCTTTTTGCCAAGAGGAATGGGCAGCTTTACCATCTGAGAAGATAAAGAGCCTCATCCACAAATACCACAAAAGACTTCAAGCTGTCATTGATGTTAAAGGGGGCAATACACGGTATTAAGAACTGGGGTATGTAAACTTTTGATCAGGGTAGTTTCTGTTGTCATTATGATTTAAAAAGAGTAAACACAGCTGATTGATAATAAATGGCTTCAGCAAACACTAACCATGAGTGAAAGAAAAGTTTTTGTGTTCTCATTCATATTCTCTGAAAAATGGCCAAGAAATCATAAATTCTGCCAGGGTATGTAAACTTATGAGAACAACTGTATATATACAATATTTAATGTATACATAGGTGTTTACTAGGCCTAAAACAGCTGGCAGACAAATTTACATTTTACAATCCCCTGTAGATAACTCCTTTGGCCCTTTTGATATGTAAAATGCAACTTGTTTGCTAGCTGTGTTATGACTACAATCATTGGTGTCAGTGGGAGGAATAGTGCCCCATCATTGGTGTCAGTGGGAAGATTAGTGCCCCATCATTGGTGTCAGTGGGAAGAATAGTGCCCTATCATTGGTGTCAGTGGAAGGATTAGTGCCCCATCATTGGTGTCAGTGGGAAGAATAGTGCCCCATCATTGGTGTCAGTGGAAGGAATAGTGCCCCATCATTGGTGTCAGTGGGAGGAATAGTGCCCCATCATTGGTGTCAGTGGGAAGAATAGTGCCCATCATTAGTGTCAGTGGAAAGAATAGTGCCCATCATTGGTGTCAGTGGGAAGAATAGTGCCCATCATTGGTGTCAGTGGGAAGAATAGTGCCCATCATTGGTGTCAGTGGGAGGAATAGTGCCCTATTGTTGGCATCAGTGGAACGAATTCTGTCCTCTGTTGGTGTCAATGGAAAGAATGGTACCTCATCATTGGTATCAGGAGAAGGAATTAGTGCCCCATCTTTCACGTCACTACTTAAAGTGTAACTCCACTTTCATGTAAAAAAATAAAAATAAAAAAATAAATAAAAGCAAATAAAGTTATGTTACCACTTGAACACTGGAAGATTTTACCCCGTAGATGACCAGTCCAATTTTTGCTATTTGGCACTGCACTACTTTAACTGATAATTGCGCGGTCATGTAACACTGTATGCAAATTAAATTGATGTCATCTTCTTCCACACAAATAAAGCTTTCTTTTGATGGTGTTTGATCACCACTGGGATATTTTTTATTATATAAAGGAAAAAAAGACAACCCCAAATATTTTTAAATTTTTCTAAATCAAATTTCTTCATAAATTTAGGCCAAAATGTATTCTGCTACATGTCTATATATATATATATTTATATATATATATTGGATTTGAAGGCTTTCCAAAGTGGCGGGAGGGGACGCAGGGGACGCCCGCCCACACACCGTTTACCGGTGTTTCTCGGGCTTACCATTTCCGCCGGTTTGTCAGAGAAACAATCAGATACTCTTTAAACCCCTCTATGGCCTTGGAAAATCAGAGCGACGTCATTATATCATTTCCGGTCTAGGCTGGGAGTCAAAAAATTTTTTTAAAGGCAAAAGATCAAAAACAAATTTTTTATCTTTTGCTTTTAAAGGTAAAGAAGAGGGTATTTTTGACCCCAGATCTCTCCATAAAGAGGACCTATCATCCTTATTTCTATTACAAGGGATGCTTACATTGCTTAAAGGGGCTGTAAAGGTACATGTTTTTTTCACCTTAATGCATTCTATGCATTAAGGTGAAAAAACATCCGAGCATTAGCGGCCCCCCCGTTTACTTACCTGACCCCTTGAAAGTCGCACACCGTGAACGGCTTCTTGGCTCATTCATTGGTTGATTGAAAGCAGCGCAGCCATTGGCTCGTGCTGCTTTCAATCATATCCAATGACGCGGCGTGCCGGGAGGCGGGGCCGAGTGATACAGTGAGCGGCTATAGCCACCGGCTGTATCACGGGAGCGTGCCCGCAAGAACTTTCCACCATG
Source organism: Rana muscosa (assembly GCA_029206835.1). Taxonomy (NCBI): domain Eukaryota; kingdom Metazoa; phylum Chordata; class Amphibia; order Anura; family Ranidae; genus Rana; species Rana muscosa. Next base: position 252,644,521 of record CM055121.1, on the reverse strand, counting down.
CGAGGGAGCTTGCATGAAGGTGGAAAGTTCTTGTGGAGGGGAGCCGAGACAGCCAAGGGACCCCAGAAGACCAGGTTCGAGGGGCCACTATGTGCAAAACAAGCTGCACAGTGGAGGTAAGTATAACATGTTTGTTATTTAAAAAAAAAAAAAATTCTCTTTAGTGTTCCTTCAATAGGAATAAAAGTGATAAAAAAATAAATAAAAGATTAAAAGGAAAGTGCTAAGATAAAAAAGAAAAAAAAAAAGAAAAAAAAATGTAAGCACCCCATCCCTTCATGCATGCAGAGGCAAGTAGAAGTCTCACACACACACATATGTAAACGCATGTCCGTCCCGATTCCGAGGACAATTTCAGAGACATCTGTGCAGGTTTCTGCACAGATGTCAATGAAAATGACATCCCGAAATCGGCAAAAGTAGTACAGCAACTACTTTTGGAAAACGCCAATGTGAACCAGGGCTTAAGCTTGTAAACAAAAAGTGTCAGAAAAAGCGTGGTCGGGAAGTGGTTAATACCACTTTAATTCTTGCCACATTGCACACTTCAGTATTCATGGCACCAGCAGGTAATTATTATCCCAAAAGTGGTTGGTGCTGGGAGCCCAACCACAGAATATCCATGCTGACCCATTTCTGCTTCGTCCACACGTTCTTTTAAACATAAAGTTGGAAAATTGGCTTTGCGCTAAACTTAAGGCTTAAAGTGGTTGTAAACCCAACCACACAACTTGCACTTACAGGTAAGCCTAGATTAAGGCTTACCTGTAGGTGCAAGAAATATCTCCTTAACCTACACGGTTAAGGAGATATTTTCAGAAAACCCTGCACCGATCTCTACGGCGCATGCGTGCCGTAAACAACGGCGCAGGCGCACTGAGCGTTGCCGGCTTTCTCAATGGAGACTGCCGGTTTTCTCAATGGAGAATGACGGCCCCGCGCGCATGCGTGTGACTTCATCGCCGCTCCGGCCAATCACAGCGCCGGAGCGGCGATAACAGGAAGACGCTCAGAGCAGACATGGCAGCGGCGGCGGAGGGGGACGAGGAGCGCTTTGGAGGCTTCGATCTGAGGTAAGTGCCACATAATGAGCTAGTATGCATAGCATACTAGCTCATTATGTCTTTTTCTTGCAGGTGTTATTTTTTATTTATTTTTTGAAAAGTGGGTTTACAACCACTTTAAAGTGATACTAAAGGTTCAGGTTTTAAAAAAATTAAATAACAACCATGTCATACTTACCTCCACTGTGCAGTTCGTTTTGCACAGAGTGGCCCTGATCGTCCTCTTCTGGGGTCCCACGGTGGCTCTTGCAGCTCCTCCCCGCAAGAGCTAACCCCCTCTGGGAAGCTCTCTCCCGAGGGGGTTACCTTGTGGGCGCGCTCCCGTGTCTTACACTCGGCGTCAATAGCCGCCGAGTGTATGACTCGGCCCCGCCCCTCCGGTGGCCGCGTCTTTGGATTTGATTGACAGCAGTGGGAGCCAATGGCTGCGCTGCTATCAATCTATCCAATGAAGAGCCGAGAAGCCGTGGGGAGAACGATGCGGGATCGCACCCACGGAAGTTCGGGGCTCAGGTAAGTAAAACGGGGGCTCGGGGAGGGGGGGGCAGACAGTGCAAGGCTTTTCAACCCCTTTAAGATCACCATGACCTGCTCTGGATGTACAGCGCAAATAAAAACCCTTCTGGAAAAGGGTAAAAAAAACAAAAAAACAGCATGCAACATATTAAATAGTTAATAAAAGTTTAATAAAAGCGCTAACACCTTTCCTGTTAGTCTGTTTGATTTCCACATAGAGCACATGACCCCTATTAACCACCTTCTCTAAACATTTAGCAACTCCCGGTAACACCTGCTAATACAGATCCATCCCACCGTACACGCAGTACACTTCTATGGCCGTGTCGTTATTGGGAGGAATTTCAGAAATTAATTGAGTTCATCCAATGTCAATGTGGAATCGTCTCTCTGGCTCAGCCGCTTCAATGCAAAGTCCGCTCTTCTTGTATCTACATGCCCACAATGTGATTTATCTGTAACACGTCTCCGGCAGCCTTAATTGTTATTCTTGTCAGACATTTAATTGAGATTTGTTAGTATTGCAGCAATATCAGGAAATGTAATTTTTAATGTGACATGGAGGAACCGAGAAACATGTTCAGGTCTACTCCAGCCAATGAAGAACATACTGCACGTTGGGGCCCCATCTGTCTGCTGAATGTCTCTAAATTCATATTTGCCATTGTTACATAGTTGGTTAGGTTGACAAAAAGTCCACCTAGTTTCCTTAGCCTGGTACACTCCATTAGATCCGGCCTTAACCACTTAAAGACCGAGCCTCTTTCTGAGATTTGTTGTTTACAAGTTAAAAACAAGTTTTTTGCTAGAAAATTACTTAGAACCCCCAAACATTATACATTTTTTTATCTAACACCCTAGAAAATAATAATTTTTAAATTGTATCACTTTCATTCCTATTACAATGAATGAAAATATCCCTTGTAATAGAAAAAAAGCATGAAAGGGCCTCTTAAATATGAGATCTGGGTTCGAAAAGACCTCAGATCTCATATTTAAAGTGGAGCTCCACCCTAAATTACAACTTATGCTAATCGGATTCCTCCCCCCCTCCGGTGTCACAATTGACACCTTTCAGGGGGAAGAGGGGTGAAGATACCTGTCTAAGACAGGTATTTTCACCCACATCCGGGAGTCCTCTCTCCGGGAATCTGCGGGAGCGACATCACTTCCATCAGACTTCCCGTAGTGTTCTGGGAGACACTCGGCTCCCAGAACACAGGAGGACGAATCAAAACGGCGCAGCGCGACTCGCGCATGCGCCGTAGGGAACCGGGCATGAAGCCGCAGGGCTTCACTTCCTGGTTCCCTCAGCGAGGATGGCGGAGGGAGCAGCAGAGCGACGAGCGGTCGCTCGTCCTCTGCTGCGGACGTCGCTGGACTCCAGGACAGGTAAGTGTCCAAATATTAAAAGCCAGCATCTGCTGTAGCTGTAGCTGCTGGCTTTTAATATTTTTTTTTTCCGGCGGAGCTCCGCTTTAAACAAAAATGCAATAAAAAAACAAATTGTCATTTGAAAAAAAAAAAAAAATGCCCCTTTAAGAGCTATGGGCGGAAGTGACGTTTTGACGTCGCTTCCGCCCTGCTAGACGGGTGGGGACCATCTTCCCCTCACTCGTATCCATACGCAGCCACCGGAAGGACCCGATCGCCTCTGCCGCTGCCGGCGGCACCGGTAAGCGGCGGAGGGCATGGGAGAGCGGCGGGATGGGGGGCCCTCTCCCGCCGCCGATAAAAGTGAACTTGCAGCGAACCTGCTGCAGAGACCACCATTATCAGAAACTGGACCGCCCGCTGAAGAAGAGGATACTGGGGTTATGGCAGCTAGCTGTTGCCATAACAAAGATATCCCTCTTCAAACAGCCGACGTATATCGGCGTAAGGTGGTCCGGAAGTGGTTGAAGTGTTACTAAACCCACAACAGTAAAATCAGTCTGTATATGCAGTAAAGCATGCTTGTTATACTCACTGTGGAACATAAGGAGTTAATCCTCCACATTGTGTATTAAGGCTGTTTGATCCTTTCTTTTCTGATCCTCCCATTCTTTTACTGTCCCCAAACCATCTGCTGATAATACAGAGCCTTGGGGACACTCTGCACATGCTCAGTTTGGTGTGTATTGCTAAAAGATTTCATTTTATTCTTTGGAGGATGCATGTGATCAGCACAGGGCCAATAAGCACTGTCCAGACAGAAAGTCAGGGGTCCTGCAGCCTCATAGGACACTCAGAGCAGAATGAAAACCACTCCTACAAGCTAGGAGTATCGGTACCGCAACTAAGCATTTGATATCTGTATCATGTTCTCTGCTTCGCCGCTACATCAGGATGCAGCAGCATTGGAGCAACAAGAGGGGGGGAGCCATAGCATTAAAAAGGGTTATCTGACACACCAGGAAGTGTATTTTCGGCCGCTGCAGCTTTTTATTCTTGCGATCATTTGCTATTTTTTATTTAAAAAACATCCAGTCTAAGGCTGCGAGCAAGTTTCACGTCAATCCTTGGAGAGTGCGCTCATACTGAATCTTCTCTTCTTACCTTTCCCTTTCACATCCAAACTGTAAAAGCAGAAAAATCTGCAATTTAGACTGAAAATAAATAAGCGTGTTTTACTTGTGTTTAGACAGCCTCCATCAAACGCTCCTCAATTATCCAGGCAGGATTATAAAAATAGACGCCACAAAGTGGAATTGCATCTATCTGTAGCCTAATATTGGTGCTGAAAACACTTGATTGTACAATTTCTATCAGTGTTATTCGGAGTGTATCATTACCGTTCATATCACTAAAGGGAACCTCTAATCCTGGCGGAGAACTCCATTGTCAGGATGAGTGGGATGACAGGATACGAGTAGAAATGTGTCTGCCTAGTCCAGTGGTTCTCATCTCCTGTCCTCAGGACCCACTAACAGGCCAGGTTTGCAAGATAACTGAAATACATCACAGGTGATATCATTTGCTGCTCAGTGATTGCAGTATTCTAGTCTGCATCTCCTCAAGTTAATACTTAAAATCTGACCTGTTAGTGGGTCCTGAGGACAGGTGTTGAGAACCACTGGCCTAGTCCAACAACTGCTAACTTTAACTGGGCTATAAATTATACAAGAATCATTATATTTCATCTTCATTGATCATAAATTTAAGTCTTACTTATCCACTTGACCTCCGAAAGATTTACCCCCATTCATGACCAGAGCATTTACTATAACCGCGTAACTGTAACTGACAATTGCGCGGTCATGCAACGCTGTACCCAAATTAAATTTATGTCATTTTCTTCCTACAAATAGAGCTTTCTTTTGGTTTTGCTATTTGATCACCTCAATCCCTTGAAGAAGTCACGTGATCTGTGACGCAACGCAGCAGGTGGAGTCGGTGATGGAGTCAGTGACATCATTTCCGGTGTCCCAGTTACCCGGTAGTAATGGTGAGGAGGAGAGCTTTGTATCTTCCTGATTTGCCTCAAATATTTTTTAATGCAATATACAAGACAATAAATTGTGTGAGTGGAATATTGTCACATGAAATTAATCCGAGCTTTACTTAAAATACTGCGCAATGAAAGTTTTCCTTTCTTTCTTGACTCTGAGTCACCTCAGAGAACAGCTGATGTCTACATACTAAAGAATACTTTGAATACCTACCTTCAACAGCAACACGCCCCTGTTTTTTGGGATTATTTAAGATTTTATATCTTAAAGGCACTACTTGACCCAGTGAGGTCGTCTCTTAAGGCATTGCACCCGGTGGTGAAAAGCGATGTCACTTGTCACGGAAAAGTTTGTAATGTTGGAGGAGCACTGTATGAATACGTTAAGAAGTCACTATTAATCCGTTAAGAGGACTTTATATAATTTATATATTTACATATCTATGGCACTGTGTGCAATTATATTTATTATGTTATGTTTTTGGTTTATGTTGGAATAAGCGCACCATTTCTCAATTATTTACCTATTCGAGCTTAAAGGGGAGTTCCAGCCTTTTTTATGTTTATTAAAAGTCAGCAGCTACAAAAAGTGCAGCTGCTAGCTTTTAATAAACAGACACTTACCTGCTCCACTGTCCAGCGACGCGGCCGCCCGAAGCGTCACTCTGCTCCCCCCCTCTCTGCCGGCGCCTCCATTCTAACTGTGGGCACCCGGCCGTGACAGCTTTCGGCTTCACGGCCGGGCACACACTGCGCATGCGCGAGCGGCGCGGCGCTCTAGGAGTGGACAGGCCTGGGACCTGTCACGTGTCCCATTATTCTAATGGTACAGCTGTTCTACTTGGGTTTAACACTGTTCACTTAAAACACACATAGCAGCTCTTCAGTATTTTATATCACACTAAATTTGATCACCTCTGCGGTTTTTATTTTTTGCGCTATAAACAAAACAACTATTTTAAACTGAATGGCTTGTTTTATAAGGTGGGGGTTTACATATACTTTAAAATTCTAAATGAGTGGATTTATAACCTTGGAAAAGGACAGTAAAAATACAGGTTGCCTGCAGTATAATGAAGAATATTTTCAATTATTTTACCGGAATATCATTTCAAAGCAATATTCTGAATTCAGATTAGAGGGAGTCCTACTTTAAGTGGCTGCTCTGTGCATTCAGAAATGCATTATTCCCATCTCTGCAGCTATTTTCTCTTGGCAGAGTACATGAGACCCGTACAGCACAGCAAAGACTCTGACACTCTTCCTCTCAGCAATACGTTTATCTGCAATGCAGCTGGGGCATGACACAGACGAGGAAGGTAGATCTTTTTTTTTTCCTTTAGCAAGGACAATGAAGAGGACATTAAATAAGGTGTACAGTGGATATATTCATGTCTTTGATATTTATAACAAAAGGCAATAAAAGTGAATTCTTGGTGCATTGTGCAGATTATGATGAAAGATGGCTGGCTCAGAGGACGTAGGGTGATATCATCAGGGCTGCGGCCTATAGGCATTAGTCCACCAGGCCCAGTCTAAATTTGGGAGCAAATTTCAGGCCCTGGCCAAAATTCCAGCCGTGGATGGGCCTGTTGGCACCAGTGCCGGGACAAGGTCATCTGGAGCCCAGGGCGAGCATGCTAAATCTTCCATCCTAGCACAAATCCTCTTCCTCCATCTCCCCTCTCAACACGAATTCCCTAAAATCACCACACCTCCCCAAATGTCCCCTCCTAGAACAATTCTTAGCTCCGCCCCCAAAATTCCCTCTCCCAACATAAATCTTCTCCCCCCAATCTCCTTGTGGTGCCCCTGAACCTCACATAATACCACAGTGCCCAGGGCAGCCGTCCCTCCTGCCCATTCCTTGTCCCTGCCCTGGTTGGCACTCTCCTGTCCGACATCCTTCAATTTAAAATTTGAAGGAGGTGAGAAGAAAATGGTTAGGCAATAAGTGGCTGCATCCAATCAGATGCAGGTACTGTTGGGGTATTCTGAAAGTCAGGGGTGCTGGCTGTCAGGTTTGCCAGAATACAATAGCCACCTGGGGAGATTCCTCCACCCATGCTGTTTAGTGTGGATGGAGAAATTAATAGATGAGTCTCGTTCTTAGAAAATCCCACAGTGTATGTGTAGCACCCTTCTAGTGTAGGATGCTAGGTAAATCTAGTTTTTGTCTCATTCTGTAATCAAAGCAGCAGTAATCACTTGTTCTGGTCTGTTAAGTGTTTTATAGGATGGGAGTTTGATTGTTTCCCCTTGCCTCTGAAAGAAGCTTCCAGAGCTTAGAGGGAAATTCGAACAACCAATCTGAATTTTTATCAAGCCCTGGCCAATCCCTGGGGATTGGTGCCCAGGAGGTGGACTGGGAGATTTTAAATAGTCTGGAGCCCTGGGGAGACTTTTCTTTTCCCTGTCAGGGAAAGTTCAGAGAGCTACAGGGGGCTGCTTGCCTCTGGTGCACCAACTGAGTTACTGTTCTGCTGAGTCTTGGGTGGTGCAGGGCTGGAGACCTGGGACTAATCTGAAGCTGGATACAGGATTTCTCTACAAGGGGATTGGGTCTGCAGAAGGAGAGTCTCACTCACTGAGCTGTGTTTGGAGGAAGCTGGAAGGAGGCAGCTGTCCTGGGGGCTTATGAGTAAAGACTCTAACTGACCCCCTTTGATTGTGCCGCACCCTAAAAATTGTCTGCTTAACCTGCTGGTTACCTATAGCTGTGCAGTTGTACAGGGTAACCAGATGCCAAAGAGACTTGCCTCATGGTCTTCAGCTGTGAGACCCTAGACCAGGGGTGTCAAACTCAATTTCATTGTGGGCCGCATTAGCATTATGATTGCCCTCTAAAGGCCCGGTTGTATCTGTGAGATTAGATGTCCAACGCATCCCCTCCCCTTTACATTAGATGTCAAGAGCCACCCCACCATCAGAAGTTGAGTCCCCCACTCTCCCTTACATCACAGTTCACCCCCATTTCCTTATGCTGCTGCTGGGAAGAAGCTGGATGCATTGCTTGAAAGCAGAAAGTAAGGGTCTGGAGTAGGACCAAACGGAGGGCTGGAGATCTCCTGCAGCTACAGGAGAGGTGCGAGGGCCACGTGAAATGGCCTGGAGGGCCGGATTCGGCCCGCGGGCCTTGTGTTTGACACCTGTGCCCTAGACTGTCCATATTCACAAGGAGAACAGTGTCCTCTGATCATTGTTACTGAATGTTTTGGAATATCCCATGCCCCAACCCCTCTCCTGTTACAAGTTCTACAAGCAATAAATTACAAAAAGACATCCTCTAAACTGTTTATTGGAGCCGGAGTGAATGGATTGTTGCTTGCGTGACTGGCGGCCTCTATATTGTTTAGTAAAGAACCAGTTATTCCAGCAGCTTGTGTGGGGGTAGCGCTACATATGACTAGCTTAAATTACACCATTGTGGGTGACTAGGTCACTGTCCATGCTCTGTGACTCCAGTCAATACCCTGGCTGCTTTACAATAGAGTGGCCTGGGTGTTACTGGACTAAAGAGAAACTCTCAGAACAGAAGAAGGACCTTTGCATCCTCTAAAATGAGTTGATTTTTCCAGTTGAACAAAAAAAAATTATTATATTGAGGTCTTACAAGTGCAGTGGTTCTATTCTCTAAGATGCCTCTATGTTTCTCTACTACAACAACCTTCACAGATCTCCCTGTGCGATAATTGTCTCTCGTTATCAACCTATAGCACAGCCTTTCTCAACCAGGGTTCTGTAGAACCCTAGGGTTCCTCCAGAGGTTGACAGGGGTTCCTTGAGCAATGGGCAACTCCTGCTTCTCAGATGACTAACCACTGACACCAATGATCTTTTATCTACTTGCAAAGGGGGATATTCCCCAATGATCACAAATGTAAGGAGCATTCTTTCCAGTGACCCTCACACTAATGTATTGTGGGCTGTAGATATAGTATTTTTTAGTAGGGGTTCCCTGAGCCTGGAAAGGTATTCCATGGGTTCCTCCATGTTAAAACGGTTGAGATAGGCTGCTCTAGAAAATCTGAAAACCCCAAATATCACCAGCAATATTCAAATCTTGGATTATCGATTTCCAGTTTATGGGCCACCAAAGCCTAAATTTTATAAAAGGATCACCCGGTAAAAAAAACAACATGCCGTGAGATGATAATTATTTTAATTTATTTTGGATAGTGTGTGTAAGGGTTGTCATAATATGGAATAAGCTCTGCAATGTTAGTCTTCTGAAGTGTTGTGGAGGTTCGGAGCTGCCCAGGACACGTCCACCATTGGGGACTCACACATTCATTTTTGTCATTGCTGTGTCCCCACATAGGCAATTTTCACAAGAGAGTATTCAAAGGTGTTTACATTGAACTCGTACAGTATAAAATATATACTGTATATTCAATAAATATCCAAACATTTTCAAGGCAGAATATTATCTCTACAATGTATGTTCTTTCGAATTGAGATCACTACTGGTTATATAGTATGTTTTAATTTATGTCTCCTTGGGGTATCCCCTGTTTTCAGTTATTATTATATAGGTGACATTATTAAGCTGCATCTCAGTCTCTCTTTACTATTAACTATTAAATCTCTATCTTTCGCACTTTCGAGTTAAAGGTCAACTTATGGCTTCCAGTAAGTTCCAGATATGCTAAGATCTAATATTATTCATTAATAAAAGGGGTCTACGTCTTCACAGAGAGGAGACCACATCCCTCATTTCCCCAAAAACGGATCTCACTCTAAGCTAATAGTCCCCGTTCCGGTGTATTGGGGAGTAGGCCAGAAAACTTGTTTTATACTCCAGCAGAGAACAAGAAAAAAGAAAGAGAAAGAAGAAAGAAATAAGGAATGACCCCGCTCACCGAATCCCGCCACTCCGAGCCCGTAGGCATCCTCTCTGTAAGTCCTGCTAATTATTGTTACCAGTAAAGAAGGTAAAGAGAGGCCTAGAGTAGAGGTAAAGACTAGACGGAGGGCCAACATGACTGGGTCAGAAGGGGTTTGAAACGAGGTGGAGTAATCAATAGGTGGGGCATGTAAATGTAGGCACTTACCTGATTGGTGTAAGGGGGAGCAGGAGTGGCTCCGAGAGTTGATATGTGGTAAGGGTTTGGGAGGGGCTCAGTCGGAAGAGAGATCAGACGGGACATCTTCCCACCCTCCCTCCCTAAGGGTTACTGGGTTTTGTGTTTGTTTGGTTTCTGTTTCTTGCAGGTTTTGGAGCTGAGGCAACTTTGTCATAGCGGCTGGCGGGGCACGAGGTCCTTAGATGGTAAGAATTAGGGGCAAAGGGTACATTTGTAGGGACCCGTCTCAGGTACGGCTCCCATTATTCTAGCTGGTGGTACCTGCAATGTTGGGTTTGCCTCCGAGCTGGTGCTTTCTGTGTCTGGAGGCCTAAAAACTGGTTTCGCAGGTACTGGGAGTGTATGCCCACAAGGACCTTGGGGGGCCTCTGGAATACTGTCTGATGTATTATGTGTTAATATGTTAATATGCTAATATGTTATGTTATATATTTGTTTAATAAAAAGGCTGCTATGGCCATTAAACTCCAATTGGTGTCACGTTTGGTTAATATAGCATAAGGGGTTGGTGGAGTGGTGGTCAGGCAATGGGAACAAGCCTCTTTGGTACCCTAGTCATGGAAAATCATATAGTTGTAGCTGGAACAGGGGCTAAAGGAAATCTCATGGAATAAGCTCTACAATGTCACTCTTCTGAAGCGTTTTGGAGGTTCGGAGCTGCCTGGGACACGTCCACCCTTGGGAACTCACAAATGCGCCCCCCGAATAAATCTTTTTTTATTGCTGTATCCCCACAGATTCATACTAATCTAAAAGTCCTGGTAATTATTGTTACCAGTACAGAAGATGATGGGAAATCCAAAATTGTATAAATGTTGCTGGAACACTGGCTAAAAGGAAATCTTCTAATAAAGATACTTGTTCTAATGACAACTAAGGACTCGTTCATACTAGCGGTTGTGGGCGCTAAAACCCCATGGCTTTCCCACTCCTAACCACTCCCCCTTTAGCTGCAGAGGCAGCGGCCAGGTGTGTATGCATGTTGCGACAGGAATGATTCTCCCTGTCTCTTTTGACGGGCGCTACTGGCCATCGTCTTCGACACATTCAAGTGAAATGCTGTGCTACTGGCTAGATATCTAGAGACCTTATAAATCATAGATAGTACAATCCTCTAATGCAGTGGTTCTCAACTCCAGTCCTCAGGGCCCACCAACAGGCCAGGTTTGCAGGATAACTGAAATGCATCACAGGTGATATAATTTGCTGCTCAGGGATTGCAGTATTCTAGTCTGCATCTCACCAAGGTAATACTTAAAATCTGGCCTGTTAGTGGGTCCTGAGGACAGTAGTTGAGAACCACTGCTCTAATGTATATTGGGTACTTGAAAATCTATCATTGAAACTAAAAATATAAAGTGCATCCGGAAAATATTCACATCGCTTCACTTTTTCCACATTTTATGTATGTTACAGCCTTATTCCAAAATGGATTAAATGAATTATTTTCTTCAGAATTCTACAAACAATACCCCATTCACAGTTTTCACAGCCTTTGCCATGACACTCAAAATTGAGCTCAGGTGCATCCTGTTTCCACTGATCATCCTTGAAATGTTTCTTCAACTTGATTGGAGTCCACCTGTGGTAACTTCAGTTGATTGGACATGATTTGTAAGGGCGCACACCTGTCTATGTAAGGACCCACAGTTAACAGTGTATGTCAGAGCACAAACAAAGCCATGAAGTCCAAGGAATTGTCTGTAGACCTCTGAGACAGGATTATATTGAGGCACAGATCTGGAGAAGGGTACAGAAAAATGTATGCAGCATTGAAGGTCCCAGTGGGCACAGTGGCCTCCATCATATGTAAATGGAAGTTTGGAACCACCAGGACTCTTCCTATGGTGGGCCGCCCGGCCAAACTGAGCGATCGGGGGAGAAGGGCCTTAGTCAGGGAGGTGATCAAGAACCCGATGGTCACTCTGACAGAGCTCCAACATAATTCTGTGGAGAGAGAAGAACCTTCCAGAAGAACAACCATCTCTACACCACTCCACCAATCAGTCCTGTATGGTAGAGAGGCCAGACGGAAGCCACTCCTCAGTAAAAGACACATGACAGTTCACCTGGAGTTTGCCAAAAGGCATCTGAAGGACTCTCAGACCATGAGAAAAAAACTTCTCTGGTCTGATGAAACAAAGAACAAACTCTTTGGTATAAATGGCAAGAGTCATGTCTGGAAGAAACCAGGCACTGCTCATCACCTGGCCAATACCATCCCTACAGTGAAGCATGGTGGTGGCAGCATCATGCTGTGGGGATGTTTTTCAGCGGCAGAAACTGGGAGACTAGTCAGGATTGAGGGAAAGATGAATGCAGCAATGTACAGAGAAATCCTTGATGAAGACCTGCTCCAGAGCGCTCTGGACCTCAGACTGGGGCGAAGGTTCATCTTCCAACAGGACAATGACCCTAAGCACACAGCTAAGATAACAAAGGAGTGGCTACAGGACAACTCTGTGAATGTCCTTGAGCGACCCAGCCAGAACCCAGACTTGAACCCTAAATATCTCTGCAGAGATCTGAAAATGGCTATGCACCGATGAACGCTAACCAATCTGATGGAGCTTGAGAGATTCTACAAAGAAGAATGGGAGAAACTGCCCAAAAATAGGTGTGCCAAGCTTTTAGCATCATACTCAAAAAGACATGAGGCTGTAATTGGTGCCAAAGGTGCTTCATCGAACTATTGAGCAAAGGCTGTGAATACTTATGTACATGTGATTTATTTTTATTTTTTTTAATAAATTTGCAAAGATTTCAAACAAACTTCTTTCACATTGTCATTATGGGGTATTGTTTGTAGAATGTTGAGGAAAATAATTAATTTAATCCATTTTGGAATAAGGCTGTAACATAACAAAATGTGGAAAAAGTAAAGCGCTGTGAATACTTTCCGGATGCACTGTACTTAAAACAAAAAAATAAAAATGTGCTTATACACAACACCATCAACTGTACAACTTAAACATAGTATTAAATATGTAAAACAGATAAACAGTCTCTCCTTAAAGCGGGATTCCACCCGCAATTTTTTTTTTTTAAAAAGTCAGCAGCTACAAACACTGTAGCTGCTGACTTTTAATATGGACAATTACCTGTCCTACTCGCCCGCGATGTCGGCAGCCTGAGACCAATCCCTTGAATCTGGCAGTTCCCGGCGCCGTCATCCTCACTAAGGGAAACGGCGCCGGCGCGAGTCTCGCAGTGTTTTCTGAATGGGCGGCTGCTCTCTGGGATACACACAGTTCCCAGAAGGCAGCGCGCAACAGTCACCAGAAGACAACGCGAGGATGAAGACCAACCGCGGAGGATGAAGAGGCAGATTAGGAAGATACGCATAGCAACCGCTATCTCTGGTAAGTAAAACATTTTTTTTTTCAAATTTCTTTTTCTATTTATTTGTAGATTTTTTTTTTTTTAGGGTGGAACTCCACTTTAAGATCCTTGATCATGTTAGACCAATCACAATTCATTTTAATCCTCCCCCAAAACTCCCCACCCCCCAGCCCATTTGGGTCTTGTATGGATATTAAAGGGGTTGTAAAGGTTCTTTATTTTCTAAATAGGTTCCTTTAAGCTAGTGCATTGTTGGTTCACTTACCTTTTCCTTAGATTTCCCTTCTAAATATTTTTTTCTTTGTTTTCTTTGTCTGAATTTCTCACTTCCTGTTCCTCCTCAGTAAGCTGTTCAGTAAGCTGTTCTGGATGACTCCACACCACTCGGATGATGGTGTGAAGTTTACTGAGGAGAAACAGGAAGTGAGAATTTCAGACAAAGAAAAAAAACATTTAGAAGGGAAATCTAAGGAAAAGGTAAGTGAACCAACAATGCACTAGCTTAAAGGAACCTATTTAGAAAATAAAAAACGAACCTTTACAACCCCTTTAAGGGGAATCCGGCACCCAAATTAAAAAAAGGAAAGGTGTGGGGCACCCAGGCCCTATATACTCTGAACAGCAGTATACAGGCGGTGCAAACAAGACAGGTAGGTTTGTTGCTACGTAGAATCTGTTTGTAATTTTGAACTCCCTGCCTGTGGTATTAGTATGAGAACACCAGCAATTGTATTCAGGTAAGCTTTAGGTGCACACTGTGCAAAGGACACTAAAACAAAATACTGCAGCTCCCTGCCTGTATTTGTATGAGAACACCAGCAATTGTATTCAGGTAAGCTTTAGGTGCACACTGTGCAAAGGACACTAAAACAAAATACTGCAGCTCCCTGCCTGTATTTGTATGAGAACACCAGCAATTATATTCAGGTAAGCTTTAGGTGCACACTGTGCAAAGGACACTAAAACAAAATACTGCAGCTCCCTGCCTGTATTTGTATGAGAACACCAGCAATTGTATTCAGGTGAGCTTTAGTTGCACACTGTGCAAAGGACACTAAATCAAAATACTGCAGCACCCTGCCTGTCTTTGTATCAGAACACCAGCAATTGTATTCAGGTAAGCTTTAGGTGCACACTGTGCAAAGGACACTAATGCAAAATACGGCAGCTCCCTACCTGTATTTGTATCAGAACACCAAAAATTGTATTGAGGTAAGCTTTAGGTGCACACTGTGCAAAGGACACTAAAGCAAAATACTGCAGCTCCCTGTTTGTATTTGTATCAGAACACCAGCAATTGTATTCAGGTAAGCTTTAGGTGCACACTGTGCAAAGGATACTAAAGCAAAATACTGCAGCTCCCTGCTTGTATTTGTATCAGAACACCAGCAATTGTATTCAGGTAAGCTTTTGGTGCACACTGTGCAAAGGACACTAAAGCAAAATACTGCAGCTCCCCGCCTGTATTTGTATCAGAACACCAGCAATTGTCTTCAGGTAAGCTTTTGGTGCACACCGTGCAAAGGACACTAAAGCAAAATACTGCAGCTCCCTGCCTGTATTTGTATCAGAACACCAGCAATTGTATTGAGGTAAGCTTTAGGTGCACACTGTGCAAAGGACACTAAAGCAAAATACTGCAGCTCCCTGCCTGTATTTGTATCAGAACACCAGCAATTGTATTGAGGTAAGCTTTAGGTGCACACTGTGCAAAGGACACTAAAACAAAATACTGCAGATCCCTACCTGTATTTGTATGAGAACACCAGCAATTGTATTCAGGTAAGCTTTAGGTGCACACTGTGCAAAGGACACTAAATACAAATACTGCAGCTCCCTGCCTGTATTTGTATCAGAACACCAGCGATTGTATTCAGGTAAGCTTTAGGTGCACACTGTGCAAAGGACACTAAAGCAAAACACTGCAGCTCCCTGCCTGTATTTGTATCAGAACACCAGCAATTGTATTGAGGTAAGCTTTAGGTGCACACTGTGCAAAGGACACTAAAGCAAAATACTGCAGCTCCCTGCCTGTATTTGTATCAGAACACCAGCAATTGTATTGAGGTAAGCTTTAGGTGCACACTGTGCAAAGGACACTAAAACAAAATACTGCAGCTCCCTACCTGTATTTGTATGAGAACACCAGCAATTGTATTCAGGTAAGCTTTAGGTGCACACTGTGCAAAGGACACTAAATACAAATACTGCAGCTCCCTGCCTGTATTTGTATCAGAACACCAGCGATTGTATTCAGGTAAGCTTTAGGTGCACACTGTGCAAAGGACACTAAAGCAAAACACTGCAGCTCCCTGCCTGTATTTGTATCAGAACACCAGCAATTGTATTGAGGTAAGCTTTAGGTGCACACTGTGCAAAGGACACTAAAGCAAAATACTGCAGCTCCCTGCCTGTATTTGTATCAGAACACCAGCAATTGTATTAAGGTAAGCTTTTGGTGCACATTGTGCAAAGGACACAGTACACTAAGTGAAACACTGCAGCTAGGACAATCACCTGCCTGCCTGTCAGTATAGAGATTAGAGAATAACAGGAATGGATCTAGCTAAACTGAATACAGTGTGTAAATATATATACAACACCTAGGATGCATATATATCCTCTACACACTGTAACTGCAGCTAACTGACTCGCCTGCCTGCTCTATCTAACTCAAATCAAATTACACTGTCTCTCTCTCTGTTTCTTTCCTTTAACCATAGTCGCAACACACTACACAATGCCGCCAAGCCGGCGGCCTTATATAGTGTGGGGCGTGTACTAAACCCCCTGAGACATAATTGGCCAAAGCCACCCTGGCTTTGGCCAATTATGGCTCTCCGTTTTTTCCGCGTTGTGATTGGCCAAAGCATGCAGGTCATAGTGCATGCTTGGCCAATCATCAGCCAGCATTGCACTGCGATGCCGCAGTGAATTATGGGCCGTGACGCGCCACTCGAATTTGCCGCGATAGGCCCATAATGTTCGAAATTCGCCGAACAGGCGATGTTCGAGTCGAACATGGGTTTGACTCGAACTCGAAGCTCATCCCTACTCACGTATATATATAAAACCATAAGGGCCTCTCTACTCCTTGAATTGGACACATCCAGACCTCCTATCTACTAGGGTTACCCTTGGTGGAATCAGCAATTGTTACAGGCAATAAAGGGTGCAGGCCGATTAAATCTTGTAATTATTCATTCTGCTCAAAAACCTCACCCATGTTACAAGAAAGCATATAAAAAGGATATCATAGTGTAGTATTTAGAGTTAAAAGACCAATGAATTCGATAGAAATGTACTCATAGTAGAAACTCTTTTTAAAAACGTGTAAACACCATGAGAAAATACCAGTAAAAACTGCTTTGTATGTCACACTTGTAGGTCCACGTCTGCCCGCTCTGCCCTACATGTTACGTCACCATCACATGCAATGCACGCGGTTGTGCCACACTAGTGTGGGGTATTAAAGAAGGGGGGAGCAGGAGATACAACGCCTCCTCACCAACCATCAAAGCTTGTCTGAAGAAGTCCTAAGTAGGGATCATCTTTAACCTTAACCACTTGATAACCGCTTCACGTATATACGTCTGCAAATTGGCTTGGCTGGGCAAAGCAACGTACCCATACGTCGCTTTGAATTTCCCGCCATGTGGGCACGTGCGCGCCACCGCAAACTCCGTGACCGTGTCCGCGGGACTCGATGTGTCCCGCGAACGTGTCACGAAGCTGCAGAACAGGGGGATGCCTGTGTAAACAAGGCCTTTCCCTGTTATGCCTTGTGACAGGACACTGATCTACTGCTCCCTGTCATCGGGAGCAGGGATCAATGTCGTGTCACTTGTAGCCCAGCCCCCACACAGTTAAAATCACTCCCAAGGACACATTTAACCCCTTCCTCGCCCCTACTGGTTAACCCCTTCACTGCCAGTGCCATTTACACAGTAATCAGTGCATTTTTATAGCACTGATCGCTGTATAAATGACAATGGTCCCAAAATAGCTTTAAAAGTGTCCAATGTGTCCGCCATAATGTCGCAGTCACGATAAAAATCGCAGATCGCTGCAATTACTAGTAAAAAAACAAATTATTATCCACTTGACAACTGGGCACATAACCCCCTTCCTGCCCAGGCGAAATTTCAGGTTTCAGCACTCTCACGCTTTAACTGACAATTGCGCGGTCGTGCGACGTGGCTCCCAAACAAAATTGACGTCCTTTTTTTCCCACAAATAGAGCTTTCTTTTAGTGGTATTTGATCATTTCTGCGGTTTTTATTTTTTGCGCTATAAACAGAAATAGAGAGACAATTTTGAAAAAAACTTTTTAATTAATTTTTGCTATAATAAATATCCCAATTTTTTTTTTTTTAAAACTATTTTTTTTCTCAGTTTAAGCCGATACGTATTCTTCTACATATTTTAGGTAAAAAAATAAAATAAATTGCAATAAGCGTATAGTGATTGGTTTGCGCAAAAGTTGAAGCGCCTACAAAATAGGGAATAGAATGATTTTTTTTATTATTATTATTTTTTTTTTTTTTTTTTTTACTAGTAATGGCGGCGATCTGCAATTTTTATTGTGACTACGATATTATGGCGGACACATCGGACACTTTTTTATGACCATTTACATTTATACAGCGAACAGTGCTATAAATATGCACTGATTACTGTATAAATGTGACTGGCAGTGAAGGGGTTAACCACTAGGGGGCGGGAAGGGGTTAAATATGTTCCCTCATGAGTGATTATTACTGTGGGGGGAGGGGACTGACTGGGGGAGGTGACCGATGGTTGTCCCTATGTACAAGGGAAACACCATTAGTCTCCTCTCCCTAGCAGGACGTGGATCTCTGTGTCTACACACAGAGATCCACGTCCCTGGCTCTGTGACAGCCGATCGCGGGTACCCGGCGGACATTGCGGCCGCCAGGCACGCGCATCGACACCCGCCTGACACGGCGGGCACAGCTTTCCCCGATGCGCGCCCGCGGCAGCGCGCATCGCGGAAGTAAATAGGAGGACGTCCATGGACGTCCTCTCAGCAATTGAGCGCCGCTTTGCGGACGTCTTTTGCGGATTGCCTGGGCGCGAAGTGGTTAATAAAAATGCCATAAAACTATCCCCTATTTTGTAGACGCTATAACATTTGCACAAACCAATCAATATACGCTTATGTAGAAGAATACATATCTGCCTAAAATAGTTTTTTTCAATATTTTTGGGGGATATTTAGTATAGCAAAAAGTTAAAAATATTGCTTTTTTTTAAATTGACGCTATTTTTTGGTTTATATGGCAAAAAATAAAAACCGCAGAGGTGATCAAATACCACCAAAAGAAAGCTCTATTTGTGGGACAAAAAGGACGTTTGGGTACCACGTCGCACGACCGCGCAATTGTCAGTTAAAGCAAAGCAGTGCCGAATCGCAAAAAATGGCCTGGTCATTCAGCAGTTAATTCTTCCGGGGCTGAAGTGGTTAAAGAGATTTACTTTACTTGTATCTCCAGAACAGGATATGAAAGGAAATCTCTTCAGTAGGACACAGACCGAAGTTAAGTTAACCGAAAACTTAATGGGTTTGCTTTAGCTACTGTTTAGGCTGGTTGTTTTAGATACACAGTATATCTTAAAAAATCATGACTATTGCTTTAGTTTCCCATTAACAATTTTTTGAATTTCTGGAAACACTTATCATACTAAACCTTTTATGGGTCAAACTAACAATTCATACTCCCCCAGCACAGTATATAACTTGCGTAGCTTGCATATTAATTCAAGCCCATTAGATTTGTAAATTATTTCTACTCTTCCAAAGGGTTGGGAAGGTCAGCGAAAGCAGCTTATGACATAATGCAAAGTGACACACTTATTGGATTCCTGGAAGACGAAAACTGAAAAGCGCATCTCACCCCGGCAAGAGATTATTATAGTGAAGGAGAGGACATCTTCCGTCAGGAGTCAACCCCCCCCCCCCCCATCCAAGGGATGGTGTCACATTCTAGGGTTATTAAAACACGTGTGCCTTTTCACAAGGCTGCTGATCGTTACAAGCACAGAAAGTTTAATAGGCAAAAGTGGTCATCTAACACCAAAATGACATGGAAGTACAAAAGGTATTAAGCCGGTTTCCATAACAAACTGTATTCCATAACATTAATTGTCTAGAACAATTGAAGGCTCCCCGATGGTTGACTTGTTTTCTGATCTCTGATTAGTAACCTTATGGCGAGGGTTCTGGTATCTCGTTTGATTTGAAATACTCTCCCGCATCAATGTTTAATTACAACCGCTATCAATTACACAATTATGAAGAGAGCAAATTAAGGAGAACTTGGATCTAATTAAAAGGCAGGATATTGTTTCAAAATGATGAGCTCTCCAAATCACTAAACATAACCATTTAACACTTTTACCTACTCTCCATGTAACAGGAGAACGCCAGTCAGTTGACACCGCAAACTTTTAAACCTAAAGGTCAAATGTGACTTTTAAATTTTGCATTTTTCTTACAAAAATTTTAGCATGTGATTTCTCAACTAATGCCGCGTACACACGGTCGGAATTACCGACAGAAAAAGTCTGATGGGAGCTTTTCGTCTGATATTCTGACCCTGTTTATGCCCCATCTGACTTTTTCTGTCTGAATTTCCGACGGACTTAGATAGAGAGCAGGTTGTCTATTTTTCCGTCGGAATTTCCGACTGAGGTTTTCCCGTTGGGAAGTCCAACAGTGTGTACGCGGCATAAGTTGAGGTTCATGGAAGTGTTGAGGTCACTGGGAAATTCAGTAGTAGTCCAAGCTGGATCATCCACAAGGCGATCTAGGAAGGATGCTAAGGTCTGAAGATGTCTAGAGGGCTCAGATAGCCTAATTGGTCAAAGATGTGCACCTGTCTGTTACCTGCACTTGTAGTAGTAGGTACTAGGTAGCTTGTGTCTGATGGGGCTGGTATTGCCAATAAAGACAATGCAGATTGGACCATGACCATTGCCATCATTATCAATGTAAACTGGGGTCCAAAGCTGCTATCATGCCTAGACCACCATTTCTCCTTAAAGGGGTTGTAAAGTTTTTTTTTTTTTTTTTTTTACCTTAATGCATCCTTTGCATTAAGGTGAAAAAACACCTTGCACTCTCCGGCCCCCCCGAGCCCCCGTTTTACTTACCTGAGCCCCGAATCTCGTGGGCGCAATTCCACGTTGCTTTACCCCAGCTCTTGTGGGCTGTTCATTGGATGATTGATAGCAGCGCAGCCATTGGCTCCCGCTGCTGTCAATCAAATCAATGACGTGGCGTGATGGGGGGCAGGGCCGAGTGATACACTCGGCAGCTATGGCCGCAGACTATATCACACGGGAGAGCGCCTGCAAGCTAACCCCCTTTGGGAGAGCGCTTGCCAGAGGGGGGTTAGCTCTTGCTGGGAGGAGCCAAGACAGCCGCTGAGGGACCCCAGAAGACGAGGATCGGGGCCACTCTGTGCAAAAACGAACTGCACAGTGGAAATAAGTATGGTATGTTTGTTATTTAAAAAAATAAAAAAAATAAACCTTTACAACCCCTTTAAGGTCCCTTTCACACAAGGGGTCCAATCAGGTCCTGATCGGACCCTCCATTGTCCTCTAAGGGTATTCAGATGTAAATGGACTTTTGTCCAATTACACCTGGCTACGATCCATCAAAAAGAAAAAAAAAACGTTCCCCTCCATCCGGCTGGATCTGATCGAAGGGCAGTCGGGTGTAAATGGACAACCGGTTAATTTACATCTAAATGCCCATAGAGCAGAGTGGGCTGTCCTGTCATCCGACCTCTCCACTTAGCAGGAGATCAGCAGACAGATCCTCTGCTGAGAAAAACTTGTTCCGGATCGTGTGAAAGGGGCCTAATCTATCACTGCATGCAATGTCTGACAATACAAGATCTTCTAGCCACAGACGCTGCAGGCACTAAACACATTTTTGGAACCCTAACTTCAAGGTGTCCCTAAACATAAGATGATTATTGCCTATACATGATTGTTTCACAAACATTGGTAGTTGCTTGCTATCCATGTCAACTTATCCAGCCTTGCTGTCCTTGTGGTTCCCCATTTGCTGCATGGTCCTATTGTCTAGCACCAACCCCACAGCTTCCTCTTTCTGATATTTATTGCAGGAGCCTGTACCACCTGCTGATTCAGTACCGCTGCATGGAAATTGTCCATCATGTGAAGGATGCCACCTGGTGTTAGAACATGCACTAAGACCCTTTGATTGCCTACTTTTGTTCTTAGCACCTGATTCTGTTCCTGCCAATCCTAGCTATCACTCAGCTTGACCCCTGGTTCCTTCTGTTTATGACTTGGCTCGATTTCTGGTTGCTCATCTCAGTTTGTTACCTGCCCTGACACTTGGCCTGCTCACAAATACTGCCTCCATCAACTTTGGCTTGGTAGCTGTCTGTTAGTGGGCTCAAACATGAGGGCTGCAAGATGGGACCTGTTATATGGACAATCAAACCCTAATTACAGTAGTGGTATAAGTAAAGGTGGTGCCTTACTTTAAACCAGGGGTGGGCTACCTCGGCCCTCCAGCTGTTTTGAAACTACGAGTCCCATGAGACATTGCAAGCCCCTGACAAACACAGGTATGACTCCTAGAGGCAGAGGCATGATGGGATTTGTAGTTTCACCACAGCTGGAGTGCCGATGTTGCCTACCCCTGCTTTAAACCATGTCCATGACACTGAAGATTCACAACAGTCTGTAACAGGCTGACTATGATTAGCTGATGGCTAATATGTCTATGGATAGCATCTGACACCCCTAGTAAATCAGGAGGGATACCTAATCAGCTGGGTTGAATTTCTTGGACTAATCATTTCCATTTTCTCTGGTTATAGGCAGCATCATGGAGTTTCTTCACCCTCTCCTCCAATTACCTTTACATGCATGGTCAGGTGATACAGGTAAGATATCTGTACTGAGAGAAATATGGAAGCCGCAATATCTCCTACTGGAAATTCTAGGTGTTCAGAAGTCCTAAAGCACATCTTGGTCCTACACTGACGACTGTACTCCTCTATAGATACAGTACAGTGAGTGTTGTTGCCATAGGATAAAAAGTGTAGTACTGAAAGGTTTAGATGGTGAAACATGGGAAAAAAGTTTAAAAAATTCATGCAAACACAAAGGGGTTGATTTACTAAAGGCAAATACACTGTGCACTTTGCAAAGTGCAGTTGCACTCTGCAAGAGCAGTTGCTCCAGAGCTTAGTAAATGGGCAGAAGCTCTGCTGACTTCCATTATCCAATCAAGTGCAAGAAAAAATGCTGTTTGATTTTATTTTTTTGCTTGCATGTGATTGGGTATTCTTTGCAAGATGAAGCTTTACCTCATTTACTGAGCTCTGGAGCAATTGCAAAGTGCACAGCCTACGGTATTTGTCTTTAGTAAATAAACCCCATAACCTGAGGACTGGAAAGCTGCAAAATCTAAAATTTTTGTCTTTCGGTTAAATTGGAACTGAACTGTATCTGGGCACCACAAGCTAAAAACACTATTTAATACATTTTGTTTAAAAAAAATAAAAAAAACAGTACCGTATATACTCGAGTATAAGCCGACCCGAATATAAGCCGAGGCACCTAATTTTACCACAAAAAACTGGGAAAACGTATTGACTCGAGAATAAGCCTAGGGTGTCCATCTGCATGCCTCACTGTGCCTCACTGTGTCCATATGCATGCCTCACTGTGCCTCACTGTGTCCATGCCTCACTGTGCCTTACTGTGTCCATGCCTCACTGTGCCTTACTGTGTCCATGCCTCACTGTGCCTCACTGTGCCCATGCCTCACTGTGCCCATGCCTCACTGTCACTGTGCCCAATCTCCCTACCTGATCTCCGGCGCTGTGTGACTAGACTGACGTTTAACATGGGAGTCTATAAAAGGGGTGACCGGGTTAGAAAAATCAGTGCTCCCCGGCCGTAGGTCCCCTGGACAACAAACTTTGCACACTTGTAGATGAAGAGTGGGGCTTCATGTGTGCCAAGCCTGGGGTCCAGGGGACCTAGGGCCGGCCGTACCGGGTCCCCAAAATCACTGGAGAAATTACAGTTTAACATGGGAGTCTATAGAAGGGGTTGCCGGCTTTGAAAAATCGGTGCTCCCCGGCCGTAGGTCCCCTGGACAACAAACTTTGCACACTTGTAGATGAAGAGTGGGGCTATATGTGAGCCAAGTTTGGGGTCCAGGGCACCTACCATCCACCACCTTTTAGTGATCTTATATATCAGTGTCTCCACCAACAGCTGAATAACTCGCTTACCAGCTCCTGTGGACCCCTCATTACAAGGGGTTGTTTGCACTTGTGGCTTAAAACCAGCCAAGGCCTTTCTCTGGATCCGGTAACTCTCCTACATTGGATCACCCCTTGGCACCCTTTTATATGTAAGAATCTCTCCAAAAAAACAAAATGCTCCACATCGTGTAAAATCCTTTTAAAATGTATTAGAATATAAAATTTTACAAACAGGTAACTTTTCTCCTTCATTGATGGGCACTGATGAGGCTGCACTGATGGGCACTGATAAGGCGACACTGATCAGGTGGCACTGATAGGTGGAAGCATAGAAGAACACATCACATAGGCGCATAGGCCTAGCTCAAATTTTCCTCAATACATGTTTTTTTTTATAAAATAGAGGTGAATATACTCACAAACCAGTACTTGTCTCATAGCATTATCATAAAATCATCCGCTTAAATCCATATGCAAAAATCCACAACACTTGTAGTCACATCTCTAACGCGTTTCAAGGTTGCCCTCTTCTTCAGAGCGAACAAAACATGTCAATTTCACATATGTTTATATGGTGTACTGACTTAAGTGGTAGTAACCCCTTTATGGGTCAACCTCATTATTTCATAGTGCCCAATGCGATCAAATGTTGGGTAGATAGGTTAAGTGAAATAAAAGAACATAAAATATCTATTATATAGTATATAGTAGCATATAACTAATAGGTGGTACTGATGGGCACTGATAGGTGGCACTGATAGGCGGCACTAATAGGCACTGGTAGGTGGCAGTGATAGGTGACACTAAAAGGTGGCACTGATAGACAGCACTGATGGGAACTGGTAGGTGGCAGTGATAGGCAGAACTGATAGGTGACACTGATGGGCACTGATAGGTGGCACTGGTGGGCACTGATTAGCAGTACTGATAAGCACTGGTAGGTGGCACTGATTGGCAGTACTGATGGGCACTGGTTGGCAGCACTGGCAGGCATTGATGGGCAAATGTTGGGACCGATGTTCCTGTAACAGAAGACGCTGGAAAAAGATAACCGGCTTCTGTTTACTTCTGTGATGAGCTGTCATTGGCTGACAGCTGATTACATGGTAAAGAGCCTTGATTGGTCCTTTACCTCGATGTGTGATCAGCCGAGTCCAAAGGTGGCGCTCCACCAGCGCGAGCACGGGAGGACATTTATGGACGCCCTCCCGGCATTTGAAGCCCGCGCTGTAGTCGTCTTTCGGCTATAGCGTGGGCGTGAAGTGATTAAGATCGTATTTTTATCACAATCTGACTACATCACTGTTTAATGGACTGCATTAGCAGTTTATTGATTTTACTATTGGCATATAATTAATCTACAAGCATCTGAAATGTTTATTTAACAAAACCCGAACACCATTAGCAGCTCTTTTATACAAGCCGACCTGCAATTTACGATTACTGGCCTTTTAAGTAGAATTCACGGGGGCTATTTAAAGGCATGTGATGTAATGACACCAAACAGAAATAGTTACTTGCAGAGTAACCTGAACCTACCAGGAGACATACTGCAGGAAAGGTTACACCTAGGCTGTACGGTACAGACTGCCATCCTGCTCCCAGGTTCAGACGGGCTAAATGAATGCTGCCACATGAGTCACGCTGTCTGCCGTCGCTTGCTGCAGCAGAGCCTGACACAGCCAGGCGAGTACAGCAAATCAAATGATGTGTGAGGGTAGGATGAGAAAGGGTTGTAGGACTGCAGTCTGCAATGGCAATGGTGACATTATTATTATTATTATTATACAGGATTTATATAGCGCCAACAGTTTGTGCAGCGCTTTATTTTTCTTACTTCCTGTGCTGTCAATGTTTTACAGGGTTCAGAACCTATTATGTGCCTGATTGCAAGATATGGAAGTGAATATATTCTCAGAACGCATCAAGTGGATATAATCTAAAGCCTCGTACACACGGTCGGACTTCCATCGGACTTTTCCGTGGATTTTTGTCCGAACGGAGTTGGCCGGGCACACCCATAGCATACACACCACAGGACTTTTCTGCAAACTTTCCCAAAACTTTTTCCAACATCACGTGTTTTTTTTGCTCTTTTCTGCTCTTTACCGCCACCCTTTGGTCAACTTCTGCTATTGTTGGTTGAATTTAATATTATTTGTTTTGTCCATCGGACAAAAGTCCGATAGTTTTCTGTACACACGGTCGGACTTTGCTCCATCTGACTTTTGTTGGCCAAAAGTTTGTCCGTTTGCAGACCGAACTTTTGTCCGATGAAAACCAAAAAAGTTTGTCCGATGGAGCGTACACACGGTCAGATTTTTTGGCAAACTTGCTCAAAATGAAGTTTGTTGGCAAAAAGTCCGACCGTGTGCACGGGGCTTTATACAAGATTGCATAAAATGGTGCAGCAATGGGGTGGATTTACTAAAACCAAATAGACTGTGTACATTGCAAGTGCAGTTGCACTCATTTTCCCCAGAGTTTAGTAAATGGGGTAAAGCTCTGCTGTTGTCCATCAGCCAATAATATAACCAAATCGCAAAAAAAAATCCCCAACATGGGGCTTTAACTGCTTGCCGACCAGCCGCCGTCATTATACTGCGGAAAGGTGGCACGATCCCGCAAATCGCCGTAGGTGTACGTCGGCTCAGCAACTCGCTTTTGTGGATGCGCACGCTCCCATTGGCCAGCGGGGGGTGCCAATCAGTGGGTCCGGTGGACTCTATGTCCGTCAGCTGCTGCGATCAATCTCTGCAGTGACAGAACGGGGATCTGCCTGTGTAAACAAGGCACATCTCCGTTCTGACAGGGGAGATCACACAGATCATCTCTTTCTGCTAAGCAGGAAGACAGATCTGTGTGTTTCTCCAGTCACACAGTCCCCCATACAGTTGGAAAACACAAACCGGGAAAACATTTAACCTCTTGATCACCCCTGATGTCAACCCCTTCCCAGCCAGTGTCATTAGTACAGTAATGCCCTGTACACACAATCGGTTTTACAGATGAAATCAGTCCGGTAAAACAGACTTTTTTTATCGGACAAACCGATTGTGTATGGGCCCCATCGGTCTTTTTTCTATCGGTGAGAAAAAATAGAACATGTTTTAAATTTATCCGATGGAAAAAAAAACGATAGCAAATTCCGATCGTCTGTGTGGAACTCCATCAGAGAAAAAACCCACGCATGCTCAGAATCAAGTCGATGCATGCTCAGAAGCATTGAACTTAATTTTTCTCGGCTCGTCGGAGTGTTTTACGTCACAGCGTTTTGGACGGTCGGATTTTTGACTGATGGTGTGTAGGCAAGACTGATGGAAGTCAGCTTCATCGGAATTCCGATGGAAAAATCCATCGGATTTGAATCCATAGGAAATCCGATCGTGTGTACAGGGCTTAACAGTGCATATTTTTATCATTGATCACTGTAATAATGTCGCTGGTTCCCAAAAAAGTGTCAAAAATGTCAGTTAGGTGTCCGATCTGTCTGCCGCATTGTCGTAGCACCGCTAAAAATCACTTATCGCCACCATTACTTGTAAAAAAAAAAAAAATTGCATAAATCTATCCCCTATTTTGTAGACGCGATAACTTTTGCGCAAACCAATCAATATACACTTATTGGGATTTTTTTTTTTACCAAAAATATGTAGCAGAATACATATCGGCCTAAACTGATGAATAAATTTTTTTTTTTTTTTATATTTTTTTTTTTGGAAATGTTTTATAGCAGAAAGTAAAACATTTTTTTTATTTTTTTCAAAATTGTTGCTCTTTTTTTGTTTATAACTCAAAAAATAAAAACCGCAGAGGTAATCAAATACCACCAAAAGAAAGCTCTATTTGTGGGGAAAAAAAGGACATAAATTTTGTTTGGGTACAGCATCGCATGACCGTGCAATTGTAAGTTAAACCGACACAGTGCCAAATCGCAAGAAACGGCCCGGTCAGGAAGAAGGTAAATCCTTCCGGGGCTGAAGTGGTTAATTGGCACTTAAACAGGACTCAATCACAATTAGTAATTTTCTCAAAAAACAAAAGATTCGTTTATTTAACAATATTGAAAATTCATAACAATTGTACATAGAAAAATACGGCATGGATCAATGACTATTGATCCACTGGTCAATGACTATCATCCATAATGTATATGATGATATGCAGTGTCATAGGGTGACAGAAGACACTGCATATCATCATATACATTATGACGAACGAGAGGAGCCACACCAATCCACCCTATGCATAAGAATATATGAGGACTTGGATTATAGGACAGACCCGTTCCTTTCTATATGTGGTTTTGGTGATCCTTGGACAGACAAAAACCGCCATAGTTTGTGTTTGTGACAGGGGTCCCTTTGAGCACAGGGTGAATGAAAACCCCACTATGATCTGTGATAGCCATATTCAATGCGGTATATACATTGTGTATAGATTGGATGTATACTGTGTGTGGGGGTTATGTAATCATTGCTGTGATGAGGTAAGGTGTGATTGCATTCTACTGTCTAGTGTGGCTTGTGGTAATTAAGTCTGTAAATATAGGGGAGCTCGTTATGTTTCTATTGTGTAAAGTCTTTTGATACTGGGAATTAAGCCTATAATTATAGGTTGTGGAACTAGCAGACAGACAGGTTAATTGAAGAGATGCTGATGAGTCACCAGATCCTTTCATTATGTGAAGTCGTTTGATAATGTGGATTGGGAAACAAAAGCTAACCTGTTGTCGTCTAAGAGGTGTCAAAATGATGTGTATTGGGCCTTGTTATGTTGTGGGTGGAGCTGGACCATTGTTCATTTAGATTAATGCAGTATTGGTTGAGTGTATAAAAAGTTACAGTGTTTCTCAATAAAGTTCAGTTCATTTTTGGAAAGATACAGAGTGCGTCTCGTTCTTTCGGAAGGATTAATTCCTATGGGAAGGGGTCGTCTGACTGTGGAGGATCGACAGCGAATGTGTGTCCAGGAGAGGGAAGATATCTAAAATGGCGTTAACCCCTTTTCATATTTGGGGGTGTCGTTACAGTGTTCAATACTGATGCAACATATCCTTGGATGAATATACCCTCCATGCCTTAAGAGTCCATGCAAATTTGAGACACGCTACAGTTAAACCTAGTGGCCAAACGCATGTCTAAAAAAATTCTCACTTTGACATATGAGAACTATCTCGGTCCATGAAACTCCGGCCGGCGTGTATGTGTGGTTGAAGGACCTTTTATTCTCTATTTTCTGAATTATTGTCCACTGGTCGGTGAAATGTTTACATTTGGGATTTAAGTCACAGATTTGGAAGTTTCAAGCTTGTTTAGTCCCTGGAGAAGATCTACACTGTGTTTTTTTTCTTGAAACGCGTTGGCGCTCTGTCGGTTGACAGTTTCTGGGCTTCCCTTTTTAGCTGGTTTTATATCTGCCCCCAACTCTATGTGTTTGTTTTTATCATTGTCTAACCCATTTTTGTGTTTGATCATGTGTCATGTATTATTCTTATATATATCATTAAACTTGTAATCATTTTTTAATCACTGCCTGTGGTCCATTTAAAATCCCAATTTGAGGAAAATGTCTCCCAGAACACAAGGGGTATTCTGCGGGAAGTGACGTACTACCCGCAGAATACCGGCATAGAGGACTCCCGGAAGTGGGTGCAAATACCTGTCTTAGACAGGTATCTGCCCCCCCCTCCCCCCTGAAAGGTGCCAAATATGAAACCGGACAGGGGGAGGGTTCCGATGAGTGGAAGTCCCACTTTAGGGTGGAGCTCCGGTTTAATGTAGGATAAAATTGTTTTAGTGAATTTGGAGTATTCCTTTAACAATAGCAGAACATTCTTCTTTTTTTTTTTTTCACACAATAAACATTTACTATTACCCACATTCTAAAAATAATGACCTAATATTACCACACAATCAATGCAACAATGGAACCCACAGCTGCGGTCTCCAAACACTCGCACAATGAGCGGAGCCTACAAACTTACCAGGCTGTGCATAATTTTCACTCCATCTGGATTGACTGTTAGTGCTTCGTTGTACAATTGCTCTGCCTCCTCCAAACAGCCTTTCATCTCGGAGAGCTTCCCACGCATGTACAGCACAGTGTGTGATGTGGGGAAAAGGCTGGCTGCCTCCTGGATACAAAAGCCTGCTTCTTTCATAAGCTGTTGTTCCATAAAGAGTTCAGCTGTACAACGGAGGGGGGAAAAGTACAATAAAATAACTCATTATTTTTTAAATTGTGACAATTGTCAGAAAGCCACAAACATGCAGAGAAATAAAAATATACACGATATGCGTTAATAAACAATGGCAGCATATGTGAGTGACTGGCAAGCTGTCATGGCGCATTGTGAGATCTGTCAAATTCGCAGTATACACCAAAAGTCGTTCCTTTAAATTAAAAATGTTTTTTTTTTATTTTATTTTTTTCATAGATACCGGGGATGATTTAATGGGTTTCCTAGGAAAACGGAAATCCTCAGCGTTGGTGAGCCATCAGTGTAACAATTGAAATCTCACACCTTTTTATGTCTTTATTTTCCTGTACTTCCACATGTTATCATTTGTGACAGATTTTTGCGTGGAAACGCAATTTCATTTTACAGTAAAACCTTGGATTGCGAGCATAATTCATTCCAGAAACATGCTTGTAATCCAAAGCACTCGTATATCAAGGCAAATTTCCCCATAAGAAATAATGGAAACTCAAATGATTTGTTCCACAACCATTTATTCATAGGTGCTTCAGTTTACAGTGGAACCTTGGATTACGAGCATAATCCGTTCCAGGAGTATGCTCGTAATCCAAAGCACTCACATATCAAAGCGAGTTTCCCCATAGAAGTCAATGGAAACGAAAATAATTTGTTCCACATTGACTTCAATGGCATGCAATACCGCATGTGGCCAGAGGTGGGGGGGGTGCCAGAGAGCCTCGGAAACACTCGGAAAGGCCCGGGGACAGCTCGGCTGAACTCAGAAAACCTCGGAAACTGAGTATTTCCGTGTTTTTCCGAGCATTTCTGAATGGCTCCAAAACGGCTCAGCTTGGCTCCGGCACCTCCCACCTCAGTCCAAACGCGGTACTGCACACCGCTGTGGCTTGAAACCTGCTCGTTTTGCGAGACAACACTAGTAAACAGAGTCAGGATTTTTTTTTAAAACAGTGCTCGTATTGCGAAACGCTCGTTAACCGCGTTACTCGCAATCCGAGGTTTCACTGTATATTCCATATAAAAAGATTATAGCAATGTGATAAATTGTGTAACCATAAAATGTCCATCCACAAATGGAAGCCTCCACAAGGGGATTAGAAGCAAAATCCAGCATGAGCTAGAGAGTGTAAAAGAGAAGAGAGGCGCCTCTAAGTGTAGCAATATGTTGCTAAATGTTGTACCTTCATTAAACGTAACCATATTGCTACACTTAGAGGCGCCTCTCTTCTCTTTTATACTAAGTTTCGACATGACGGTACTTGTATATCAAGACATCACTTGTATATCAAGACAAAATTTATTTAAAAATTTAGCTTGTCTTGCAAAACGCTCTCAAACCAAGTTACTCTCAAACCAAGGTTTTACTGTATTGTTTCTTTCTGTTCTCACACTGCAGTGCTCTCTGCTGGCAGAGCTTAGTAACAGCCACACCCCTCAGTGCAAGTGCCCCCACACAGAGTTTATTATTATTTTATATAGGGATGCACTGATACCTTGGAGCCGATAGCAAGTATTTTCACGAGTACTCACGAAAATGCTCCCAATATCGATACTTTGCAGTGAGATTTGCGTCCATTCAAAATGAACACTATTTAGTTAATTTTTTTACATTCACAGCAAACTCAGCCATCCACTCATGTCTCCATGCTTTATTTTATTGAGAAATCACTTTGAAAAACACATCCTAGCATTTTCAGTGTAGCAAGGGGTTACTATTAAGAGTATCCTAAAAGACTACTTTGTTTTCCTAACTAAGAGGTTGACTCCCTCTGGTGTCTGTTTATGTTGTGCCATTGAAGTTTGTTCAGTTCAGTTGCATTATGGAACAAAGCAAGGTGAGAGGTGAGTCGTGAGGAAGTGACTCTATTGCTGTGGGTTGGCTTGAGACTACAATACCCACAGTGCCAATGTGCTACCAGAATGCAGGGCACCACCGCACAGCCTGCTGGGGGATGTGATATAAGGACAAGCAAGGCCTCAGCACGCTCTCTCTGGAAGCCATCTTTCAACAGGCAAGAGGCCTGCTGTGAGCGTGCCTAGGCCGTAGAAGCCTGGGCCTGAAGTTGGAGAGCGGATCCCTGATGGAGGGATCCTTGTGGACAGCATCGCTGGCTGAGACAGAGAGGGGACCGACCTACGCTCCATCGCATCTGACGCCATCCATCTACCTGCACCTTGTAAGTAGGGTTGCCACCTGTCCGGGATTCACCCGGACAGTTCGGGTTTGGAATCATGTGTCCGGGTTTCAGACTGCCTGAAACCCGGACACATTATTCAGACTGAACTATGGCTTCCCAGCAGGGTTGCTGGCTGCAGTTGTCTAAGCTGAGAGTGTCTGTTACACTCTCCTTCATGCTACCCAAAGCCAGCACTAACGATCCCCCCTCCCCCCCAAACACACATATAAATCGGAGAGGAGAGAGGGCTCAATCTGCACCTCTTCCTCCCAGCCCTTCCCCTCTGGGTCTGCCCACACTCCTTAGAAAAGGAAAGTGCAGGCTAGAAATTTGAAGTTCAGCAGCCTCCGATACATCTGGATGAGAGGTGCTGACTGCCAAAGGGTGAGTGAGCTCACCATCCACCTCTGTCTGAGACTGAAGTCTCCACTTTCTCCCCCCTGTCTCTTTATGAGTACACTAAGGTAAATCAGGGCTCTCAGAGCACCCCTTACATCAGAGTTCCTCTTTACACCAGAGGCCACAGTGTTCCCCCTTCCATCAGAGTCTTCTCCGTACGTCAGAGTTCTCAGTGTTCCCCTTAAATCAGGGTTCCCAGAGCATCCCTTATGTCAGAGTCCCCAGAGTTCTCCCTTACATCAGAGTCTGCAGAGCCCCCCCCCCTTACAGTGAAAGGGAACTCTGCGAGTTCAGATGTTAAAGGGGGACTCTTGTGATTAACTTCATATGATTAGAAAGATTATTTAATAGCAAAATATATGTATAGGTTATACTACAAAAAAATAGCTGTGCGCCGCTAAAGTGTTCGGGTTTGACTTGAAGAAAAGGTGGCAACCCTACTTGTAAGCGGCCGCGCGGTGGACCGGCGACATCTTGCCTGACGGTGATACCAGTGAGGAGAGGACTCCGGGTGGTGAGAAGGCACTTGCCTAAAAGCATAATTAACTGAGTTATAGAAGAGTGGTCCCTATAGTCCCACTTATACTTGCTGACACTTGCAGTGCCACATATAGGGATCCTTTGCACCCGAGAGTGGGACAGCGGATTGGGAAAACTAGCGTTTCCTTTGTTTCTACTCTACATTCACCGAGTGATTACTTTCCCTCTTCACATACTGTTTGGAATACAATTTAAGTGCACCAACAGAGCTAGCAGAAGACAAGTGAACTTAAAGGAACAGTCATCACTTTATTTCTCTGCAACGTTTATTGTGAAGGGATATGCATCAGTCTGAACTGTCCACTAGAGGGAGTCATATAGCCATAAGAACTCTTATGTTTGATATAACTGTTTATATTGCCTCTGTTGTGCTGCTGATATAGTAAGTGTGTGTGAGAATTGGTGGGGAAGTGTCCCAGTGTCGGTGTCATAGCATTGGGAGATTCCTCCACCATACACTTACTCACATTTGACCCAGGTTATAGAAATTGGGTCTAGTAATATAGAAAGCTCGAACCAGTTGTATTTCATTGACTTTGCAGGGATCTTTGTACAGTCAATTATATCTGTATAACCATTGTTCTACTCTTTTCTGAGTAAACATTTTACAACTGGATAAGTTACATCTTGTGTGGAACTCTATCTATTGCAGCTGAGAGACAAGGTAACGATAACTATACATATTACAGTGTGGTGTTGTTGTGGTTCTCTTTGCCATTGGGTCCCACAACCATATTGTTATCCAGTTGTGCCAAGGGGGGTTTGAGCCAAATTTCTGGGGTTGACAGGCAGAGTGCAGACCCAAAAATTAAACCAGCAGCTCCTAGGGGGGTAGTGCTACACCAGTAAGGGCAGATGATTCATGTAGCATTTACTTGGAATCCAAGAAACAGGGAGGGGGAGTTTTTTTCCCTTACATATATTGCACAGTTCTGGACACACTCTGAAGGATGGCTGCCTTACCTTTTAACCCTGAATACCCCTTTATTTTCCAACCACCAAACTTATGGATACATCACCATCCAGCTATTATAGCCACAGACTATACCCCTAAGGATTACTCTATTGGGAGCACCAGATAACACTGACTATACTGCTAACTTCCTGGAATCCATCTGCCCTTAGCTCAGTCATGTGGGCAGGAGGGTGTGCTTAGCTGAGAAAGGCCCTCCTCCTGACGAAAGAAAAAAATAAATTGCCCATAAAGACTCCTGGGATGTATGATATAATTTTGGCCTAGGCCAGAAGCCAGGAAGCAACTAAAGAAATGTAAAAAAAAAAAAAAAAAACAAAGGTTTAACACAAGTAACTTGAATATACACTATATTACCAAAAGTATTGGGACGTCTGCCTTTACACGCACATGAGCTTTAATGATATCTCATTCTTAGTTCGTAGGGCCCACCCTTTGCAGCTATAACAGCTTCAACTCTTCTGGGAAGGCTGTCCACAAGGTTTAGGAGTGTGTCTATCGGAATGTTTGACCATTCTTCCAGAAGAGCATTTGTGAGGTCAGGCTTCGATGTTGGACAAGAAGGTCTGGCTTGCAGTCTCCGCTCTAATTCATCCCAAAGGTGTTCTATCAGGTTGAGGTCAGAACTCTGTGCAGGCCAGTCAAGTTTTTCCACCCCAAACCCGTTCATCCATGTCTTTATGGACCTTGCTTTGTGCACTGGTCCAAATCATGTGGTGGAGGTGGGATTATGGTGTGGTGATGTTTTTCGGGGGTTTGGCTTGGCCCCTTAGTTTCAGTGAAGGGAATTCTGAAGGCGTTGGCATGCCAAGACATTTTTGACATGTTGTTTCAACATGACTGCGCACCAGTGCACAAAGCAAGGTCCATAAAGACATGTGTAGCGGGGTCTCCTTTAAGGCCCCGGGACTACGTTACCCAGAACCCCGTTCGGCACCCAGAGTGCAATTGGCCACCGCAGAGACTCATGGGAGGGGCTATTTAAGAAGGAGGCGAGGCGGAGCTCGGCCTCTTTGGACACCGCGCTGCAAGCAACAGTTTCTCCTGTGCGGATCTGCTGCAGTGCAAGGCCTGAAGCCTGGGGCCTTGCGCAACTTCCAAAGAGCCTTCCATCCCACTGCGGAGCCTGGGTGGCACCAGACTGGTCGAGTGAGGACATCAGTTGGATCAGGGGCCTGATCGTTGCAGACGCTGTGTGCGGAGACACAGCAGGTGGAAGTCCCGGACTGGGATCGCGTCCGGAGTGGTGAGCGAGCACTTGCTCAAGCCAATAGACTGTACCGTGTTTAGGCCTATAGACTGCCTTGGCCCACTTATCGTTAGTTTGTTGTTCCATTAGGAGACCAGTAGCAGGACAGAGTTAAAGGGTCTCCAGTATAGTGTTCCTTGGGACTGCCTACTTGTGGATTACAAATACTATTTCATCAAGTGCACCACCGAAAGTTTGCATGCAAAGAAATCCTAGAGTGAAAAGACTGAGATTTCTTCTATGTCAGGCCTGACTAGGGAGGGGAGAGAGTGATATTGTTTAGTGCACCACAGGGCGCGTACACCATAATAGCTGCGCGCGGTGGGTTACCGCGCTGGGTCATTGTTGTGTGCTACACCTATTGCTGCAGGGCTCTGCAAGCAAGTTGCATGTGTTCTGTTCTGCCTATGACTTTTGATAAAAGTAAAACTGTTATATTTGATCTCTCGCCTCAGTGTGTTCTCTTATTGTAAAAAGGTTACTCCTTGAAATACTAAATTGCATGTGATATAAGTTTAACCCTAGACTAACTGTGCCAGAGTGGGTCGAGTAAGATTGCCGGGGGTTGGCGGTGCTGTATACAGGGCCGAAATCAAACCAGCGGCTCTCTTAACTGGGGGTAGCGCTACACATGGATGAGCGAGTTTTTGGGGTGGGGGAACTTGAGGTTTGCACAGAGTTCTGACCTCAACCCGATTGAACACCTTTGGAATGAATTAGATGGAAGACTGCGAGACAGGCCTTCTCCTCCACATCAGTGCCTGACCTCACAGATGTGCTTCTGGAAGAATGGTCAAACATTCCCATAGACACACTCCTAAACCTTGTGGACAGCCTTCCCAGAAGAGTTGAGGCTGTTATAGCTGCAAAGGGTGGGCCAACTCAATATTGAGCCCTACGGACTAAGACTGGGATGCCATTAAAGTTCATGTGGCAGGCGTCTTAATACTTTTGGTAATTTAGTGTACCTTCCCATCTATTCACGAATGCTAGCAGCATAAGGATTAAATAGTTTATGTTGATTGAGTTTAGTTCCACTTTAACTAAGACATGGGATATGGACATGATCAGTGCCCTCTGGTGTACTGAATGTTCTCAATGAATATGTTGAGTCACTTTTAATGAATGCCATTATCTACTTAGTGCCAACAATGCCAAGGTTACAAACGGCAGAGTAAACCATGGATTGAAGCAACTTCTCTTAGGGTGTGACCGGTGTGTTTCATGTGTGAAACACATTAGCTACCAAGCTCCATTCAGAAAGAAACACTTATAAGTTTTCTTGAGAGACATTACACAAATTGCCCTGACCTCTGGGTCATTGTCCCTTTTAGTGAATGGTTCAGATTTTTAATGTATCACATGACCGATGCCTCTGAATATCTTCATGTGGTCAATACTGTTTGTGTTTAGACAATATATTAAAAAAAGTTGTGCTGCATATACAGTATATATATAAAATACAGTACAGTGGAACCTCGGTTTAAGAGTAACTTGGTTTGAGAGCGTTTTGATTTGCGATTAACTTTTTTTTTTAATTCTGACTCGGTTTGCGAGTGTTGTCTCGCAAGACGAGCAGAATTGAACCTAATAGGGCCTGCAGTACCGCATTTGGCAGTGCTCGGAAAGACACGGAAATACTCAGTTTCCGAGCCTTTCTGACATTTGCCGACGTGTCCTCGGTTTCCGGTCGTTTCCGAGGCTCTCTGGCGCCCCCCACCTCTGGCCGCATGCGGTATTGCATCCCATTGAAGTCAATGCGGAACAAATTATTTTCATTTCCATTGACTTCAATGGGAAAACTTTGGATTACGAGCATTCTCCTGGAACGGATTATGCTCGTAATCCGAGGTTCAACTGTATATATACACTAAATTTGTGTGCGTGTGTGTGTGTGTAGCACTGCCCCTGCAGGAGCTGCTTAGTAGATTGGGTTCTCTGTTCTTCTGCCTCGAATATGAGAACAATCTCAGCCTCACTAACACAACAGGTTAAGCACTGCGCTGCTACTGGGAGCACAGATATAGATACCCTGCACACAACTAAGGTTCAGTATCAAAAAGCAAACATCAGACTGGTTAGTAGTAAATGAACACAACATATTGTCATGGGTTGCAGTAAATAGCAGTATGCACATAAATGAGTAAGTAAAGAATTAGGTCAATCACAGTTCACTACAAAATATGTTCACTAGGCTATAGCCACATAGAATGGAGTTTTATGCAGCTAAATTGGAGTAAACCTGGTAATCCACAAAATCAGCAGTAAATAATGGCAATAGAAAACAGTAACAGCAATAATAATCAATGCTGTCCCCAGCTACATCACTAACCTAGTCCCAATATACCAACCAAATCGTTCTCTTCGTTCCTCCCAAGTCATGCTCTCTAGCTACTAGTGATGAGCCGAACACCCCCGGGTTCGGTTCGCACCAGAACCCGCGAACGGACCGAAAGTTTGCACGAACATTAGAACCCTATTAAATACAATGGATGCGAACGTTCGAAATCTAAAGTGCTAATTATAACGACTATTATGCATGTTATTGTCCTAAAAAAGGGTTTGGGAACCCGGGTTCTGCACCAGGGGACATGTATCAATGCAAAAAGAAGTTTTAAAAACGGCCGTTTTTCTGGAGCAGTCATTTTAATGATGCATAAAGTGAAAAAAAAAAAAAGTCAAATATTCCTTTAAATATCGTACCTGGGGGGTGTCTAAAGTATGCCTGTGAAGTGCCACGTGTTTCCTGTGTTTAGAACTGTCCCTGCACAAAATTACATTTCTAAAGGAAAAAAAGCCATTTAAAACTGCTTGCGGCTTGTCTGGTCCCGGTAATATGGATGAAAATCTTTAAGAAAAATGGCATAGCTACCCCATCACACCCCCCCCTACCCCAGCCCATTACCAGCCCCTTTGGGTCTTGTATGGATATTAAGGGGAACCCC
The DNA here is from genome assembly GCA_029206835.1 of Rana muscosa. Taxonomy (NCBI): domain Eukaryota; kingdom Metazoa; phylum Chordata; class Amphibia; order Anura; family Ranidae; genus Rana; species Rana muscosa. The sequence goes on along the minus strand of CM055121.1, from coordinate 252,606,290 downwards.
GCACACAAAATAAAAAAGGCCCTATATACTCTGAACAGCCGTATACAGGCGGTGCATACAAGACAGGGACTGTAGGTTTGTTCTTATGTAGAATCTGTTTGTAATTTTGAACAGGTACATTGTTTAAGTGTAGCTCCAGCCAAAAAATCTATTTTTATGCTTTTTGGAAAACATAGGGAAGGGTTATCACCCCTGTAACATTTGTTTTGCTGTCTGTGCAGTGTGCACCTGTTCAGAACAGTTCACCTCACTTTCCGTTCTAATGACAAATGTTTTTTGAAAATTTGGGTTTTTTATTGAAACAAGAATTGGTGATAAAGAATCAGTGGAGAGGAGACACTTTTTTTCCCATATTAACTCTTACAGGAGAGAATTTGCCTTCCTAGGGGCACCTGGTGGGCATGTCACATATAAGGCGGTTCTTGGGCAGGTTCAACTCCTTTTGCAGCTCAGCCAGGTGAGCACTGGCAAGATCTGCGGAAATGCACACAGACTTTCCTGGCCTGCCTCAGGACATCCTGTAAGCCCGGGTACCTGCCCAAGAACCGCTGCACCACCAGGTTAAGGATGTGAGCCACACAGGGCACATGGGTCAGTTGTCCCTGTCGGAGAGCGGAGAGGAGGTTGGTGCCATTGTCGCAAACTACCATTCCTGGCTTAAGCTGGCGTGGCGTCAACCACCTCTCGGCCTGCCCCTGCAGAGCAGACAGAACCTCTGCCCCAGTGTGGCTCCTGTCCCCCAAACACACCAGCGCAAGCACGGCATGGCATCTTTTTGCCTGCGTACTTGCGTAGCCCCTTGAACGCCTACGGAGCACCGCTGGTTCCGAGGACAAAGCACAGGAAGAGGCCACGGAGGAAGAAGAGGAGGGGGTGGAGGACAGAGGTGTGTCACAACCAGTAGTAGCATTTTGGAGGCGTGGCGGTGGAACAACCTCCAACACTACTGCACCTTGTCCTGCATCCTTCCCAGCTGCCAAAAGAGTGACCCAATGGGCCGTGAAAGAAAGGTAACGTCCCTGTCCATGCCTGCTGGACCATGAGTCAGCGGTAATATGCACCTTACCGCTGACCGCCCTGTCCAGCGAGGCCAAGACATTGCCTTCCACATGCCGGTAGAGAGCCGGAATCGCCTTCCGTGAGAAAAAGTGGCGTTTGGGAACCTGCCACTGAGGAACCGCACATTGCACAAACTCACGGAAGGGGGCCGAGTCTACCAACTGAAAAGGCAGCAGTTGAAGCTTCTTTCGACGGTCCAGCAGCTGGGGCAGGGAAATTTTCCTGCTAGAATCGGACGTTGGTGTACTGCTAGCAGAGTGCCCGCAAGTACTTGGCTGTGACACACCTAATTCTACACCTTCATTCCTCTCAGAACAGGTTTCAGAGAGGACTGAAGGTATAGTGGGGTTGGAGATCCCAGCTGAAGCGGTGCAAGAAGAGGTCAGCTTTGTTCTTTGGTGTGGGTCTTTAAGGTAGGCTTGCCAACGAGCTGCATGGCAGGTCAACATATGTCTGGTCAAGCATGTGGTGCCCAAGCGGGTGATGTTTTGGCCACGCGATATACGCTTGAGACATATGTTGCAAACAGCAGCTGTGCGATCTGATGCACTCGACTCAAAAAAGGCCCACACCAAAGAACTTTTTGAATAACGGGCAGAGGCAGCGCCCTGCACAGGCGGAGCTCTGCGGTGTGATTCCGTCGGTGTGCTGCCCTTACGCTGGCCCCCCGAGGGCATCCTGCCTCGTTGGAGATGTGCCTCCTCCTCATCCTCCTCCTCCTCCTCTCTCCTATTAGGCACCCACGTGGAGTCAGTGACCTCATCATCCCCTCCCTCCTCATCACTGGAGCCAATCTGGCAGTATGCTGCAGCTGCTTGAACATGACTGCCAGATTGGTGTCCTTCTTGAGCATTCCCTCTCTCTGCTCTCACGCTACTGCCTTCCTCTAGCTGGGTATCATCATCAGACCCTTCGAAACGCTGGGCATCCTCCTGGAGCATGTACCCAACACTGTGCTCAAACAGTTCGGGGGACTCCTCAGGAGGACATGGTTGGTCTAGGGAAGGAGTGACTGATGATGACATTGATACGAGGGAAGAGGACGCTTTGGCAGCTGCTTTGCCAGTACCCTGAGCCTGGGTGAGAGAGGATGAGGAGGATGGGGAGGGCTTGGTCATCCACTCTACCAAGTCTTCGGCATGATGCGGCTCAACACGTCCAGCTGCCGAAAAGAAGGACAAGCGTGTCCCATGGCCACGTGCTGATGGCGATGCACCGCGTCCACGACCAGCACTGTTGTCTCTAGACACAGAGCCTGCTTGCCCTCTTTTTTGGGCTCCTGACTGTCTGCCTCTCCTTGTTTGCCTTCCAGACATTCTAATGGCCTGCAGGGAAATGGGAAAAGCAGCAATACAGGCTAAGTTAAGGTGTAATATGGTCAGGAGGCACACTCCGCCCGCTGTAAGTGCCGCAAAATGCTGTTGGTGTAACACACCAGGAAAAAGCAGCAATACAGGCTAAGTTAAGGTGTAATATGGTCAGGAGGCACACTCCGCCCGCTGTAAGTGCCGCAAAATCCTGTTTGTGTAACACACCAGGAAAAAGCAGCAATACAGGCTAAGTTAAGGTGTAATATGGTCAGGAGGCACACTCCGCCCGCTGTAAGTGCTGCAAAATCCTGTTTGTGTAACACACCAGGAAAAAGCAGCAATACAGGCTAAGTTAAGGTGTAATATGGTCAGGAGGCACACTCCGCCCGCTGTAAGTGCCGCAAAATCCTGTTTGTGTTACACACCAGGAAAAAGCAGCAATACAGGCTAAGTTAAGGTGTAATATGGTCAGGAGGCACACTCCGCCCGCTGTAAGTGCCGCAAAATCCTGTTTGTGTTACACACCAGGAAAAAGCAGCAATACAGGCTAAGTTAAGGTGTAATATGGTCAGGAGGCACACTCCGCCCGCTGTAAGTGCCGCAAAATCCTGTTTGTGTAACACACCAGGAAAAAGCAGCAATACAGGCTAAGTTAAGGTGTAATATGGTCAGGAGGCACACCCCGCCCGCTGTAAGTGACGCAAAATCCTGTTTGTGTAACACACCAGGAAAAAGCAGCAATACAGGCTAAGTTAAGGTGTAATATGGTCAGGAGGCACACTCCGCCCGCTGTAAGTGCCGCAAAATCCTGTTTGTGTAACACACCAGGAAAAAGCAGCAATACAGGCTAAGTTAAGGTGTAATATGGTCAGGAGGCACACTCCGCCCGCTGTAAGTGCCACAAAATCTTGTTGGTGTAACACACCAGGAAAAAGCAGCAATACAGGCTAAGTTAAGGTGTAATATGGTCAGGAGGCACACTCCGCCCGCTGTAAGTGCCGCAAAATCCTGTTGGTGTAACACACCAGGAAAAAGCAGCAATACAGGCTAAGTTAAGGTGTAATATGGTCAGGAGGCACACTCCGCCCGCTGTAAGTGCCACAAAATCCTGTTGGTGTAACACACCAGTAAAAAGCAGCAATACAGGCTAAGTTAAGGTGTAATATGGTCAGGAGGCACACTCCGCCCGCTGTAAGTGCCGCAAAATCCTGTTTGTGTAACACACCAGGAAAAAGCAGCAATACAGGCTAAGTTAAGGTGTAATATGGTCAGGAGGCACACTCCGCCCGCTGTAAGTGCCACAAAATCCTGTTTGTGTAACACACCAGGAAAAAGCAGCAATACAGGCTAAGTTAAGGTGTAATATGGTCAGGAGGCACACTCTGCCCGCTGTAAGTGCCGCAAAATCCTGTTGGTGTAACACACCAGGAAAAAGCAGCAATACAGGCTAAGTTAAGGTGTAAAATGGTCAGGAGGCACACTCCGCCCGCTGTAAGTGCCGCAAAATCCTGTTGGTGTAACACACCAGGAAAAAGCAGCAATACAGGCTAAGTTAAGGTGTAATATGGTCAGGAGGCACACTCCGCCCGCTGTAAGTGCCGCAAAATCCTGTTGGTGTAACACACCAGGAAAAAGCAGCAATACAGGCTAAGTTAAGGTGTAATATGGTCAGGAGGCACACTCCGCCCGCTGTAAGTGCCGCAAAATCCTGTTGGTGTAACACACCAGGAAAAAGCAGCAATACAGGCTGAGATAAGGTGTAATACGGTCAGGAGGCACACTCCGCCCGCTGTAAGTGCCGCAAAATCCTGTTGGTGTAACACACCAGGAAAAAGCAGCAATACAGGCTAAGTTAAGGTGTAATATGGTCAGGAGGCACACTCCGCCCGCTGTAAGTGCCGCAAAATCCTGTTTGTGTAACACACCAGGAAAAAGCAGCAATACAGGCTAAGTTAAGGTGTAATATGGTCAGGAGGCACACTCCGCCCGCTGTAAGTGCCGCAAAATCCTGTTGGTGTAACACACCAGGAAAAAGCAGCAATACAGGCTAAGTTAAGGTGTAATATGGTCAGGAGGCACACTCCGCCCGCTGTAAGTGCCGCAAAATCCTGTTTGTGTAACACACCAGGAAAAAGCAGCAATACAGGCTAAGTTCAGGTGTAATATGGTCAGGAGGCACACTCCCCCCGCTGTAAGTGCCGCAAAATCCTGTTTGTGTAACACACCAGGAAAAAGCAGCAATACAGGCTAAGTTAAGGTGTAATATGGTCAGGAGGCACACTCCACCCGCTGTAAGTGCCGCAAAATCCTGTTTGTGTAACACACCAGGAAAAAGCAGCAATACAGGCTAAGTTAAGGTGTAATATGGTCAGGAGGCACACTCCGCCCGCTGTAAGTGCCGCAAAATCCTGTTTGTGTAACACACCAGGAAAAAGCAGCAATTTGGGCTAACTTCAGGTGTATAATGTGCAGGAGGCTTAGCAACAATGACACTGACACTGTCCCCTGCCTATCCTTCTCTCTCCCTGCACACAAGGTTTAGCAAAGAATATGACACTGACACTGTCCCCTGCCTATCCTTCTCTCTCCCTGCACACAAGGTTTATCAAAGTATATGACACTGACACTCTCCCTGCCTATCCTTCTCTCTCCCTACACACAAGGTTTAGCAAAGAATATGACACTGACACTCTCCCTGCCTATCCTTCTCTGTCCCTACACACAAGGTTTAGCAAAGAATAGATATGACACTGTCCCTGCCTATCCTTCACTTTCCCTGCTCCGGAACACACTACACAAGGCCGCCGCGCTGGCGGCCTTTTATAGTGTGGAGCGTGTACTAAACCCCCTCAGCTATAATTGGCCACAGGCATCCTGCCTGTGGCCAATCATTGCTCTCCTCGCTGCCGGCGCTGTGATTGGCCAAGCATGCAGGGTCACAGTGCATGCTTGGCCAATCACAGCGCCGGGATTACACTGCGATGGCGCACTGTATTGTGGGCCGTTCGCGTCACTCGAATTTGGCGCGAACGGCCCAAATCGTTCGTTGTTCGCCGAACGCGCGAACAGCCGATGTTCGAGTCGAACCTATGTTCGACTCGAACACCGAGCTCATCCCTACTAGCTACCTTGTCACCTTCTCCCATATTCACCTCCAGGACTTCTCCCGAGCCTCTCCCATCCAATTCTCTACCCCAATCTGTCCTACTATCTCCAATTGGTATTACTCCGCCTATGATGGTAACAGCCAGCAATACCTGTAGCAAGGGAGATTTCTGAAGGTCAGTTTATATTCTAAAATCACAGTGTATATGGGCATATCCCTTTTACAGTGGCTACTGGGCTGCTTTCAAACTGATCCGCAGGTGCAGCACACTGCAGGGTTACCTGCATTGAGTCATAGACTTCTGTCATTACCTGCAGGTTTGGTGCGCTTTTAGAAAGTGCATCACACCTGCAGGTGTAGCAATACCCCCAGTTAAGAGGGCTGCTGGTATTATTTTCGGGCCTGTAACACTCTGCTGCCAACCCCTAGTAACTGGCTCTACTCTCCCTTGGCACAGCTAGTGAGACTAAAGAATTGTGAGACCCGTAGGCTATGGGTACCACAATACTGCAGATAGCATACACAGTAATCACACCACACAAAGTGTCTGCTTAATCACTAATGCGTTTACTGAATAAAATAAGATTTGGATTAGACAGTAGTACATCTATCAATGCAGAGCCCTGCAATAAGATCTAGTCAGCATATAACACAGGTATACGATCCCCTCAATCCTACACACATCAGTTAACAAACCCTGCTAGCAAGCTTCCCCCTCGTGGGCAAGATGGTGCCCAGAAATGTCTCTACTCTATTTAGTTAGGCCTGACTACTTAGTTCACAATGTTTCTGTAGAGAAGGATCTTCGCTAGCAATGGTGGTGCACTTTGTAGGTTATTTGTAATCCACAGGGTGTGAAACAATTTGCTGCTGATTGTGCGACAAAGGATTTAACTAAGGCTGCACGGCACTGTCCCTCTGGTGAGCAACTCAACTTGATAAACGATGGGCCCTAAGCAAAAGATACTGCGCCTAAAGAGTAACTTAAGTAATCTTCGAGCAAGTGCTCTCTCACCCAACCGAACCAGTCCGTGCGGCCGGCTTCCACCACTGTGTGTCCCACACACAGTCTCACGATGCCCGGGGTCTCCGATTCTTCCAACGATTCTTGGAAGGTAGATACTTGAGACGTCTCAGGGATTTTTCCGTGAAGGATAGAAGGCTCTTTGGATCCACAGGGCCCGGCTCTCGGGCCTAGTCCAGAACAGCAGACACAGCACAGAGTTCCACTTGCTAGGCGGGCAATGTCCATCCTTATATAGTCCAACCCCAGCAGACCTTGCGCCGGGCCCAAAGGAACTGTGGGTATCCTGTTGCATACTGGGTAAGGTAGTCTCTAAGGCTATTTAAAGCAACACCCCGCTACACACTCCCCCCACTTAGAATCTTTGGTCCCCAAAGATATCACCAGCATTATTATATGTACAAGCAACACAATTCACGGCCACAAAAGAGCTGGGCAGAGGAATCTCCCACCAAGCTTGGTGGGGGAGATTGTCTTGCCCACAGGTCACATTAACAGAGGTGGCCTGCCTAACTGTGCCAGGGAGTGAGCTGGGGTTGCCCTCCACCAAATTTGCAGTAGAGGGGACAGGCTTGTTTACTGTCCTTCTTGCTGTGACAATAGTCTTTTCCGAGCACTCCCCCATCTGAGAATAAGTTAGTCTTCTAGAGGGGTGGATAGTTCTTCTTCCCCTTTGTTCCCTGGGAGCAGGGGTTGCAACTGTAGGGGGTGCCTCCAATCTTCCTTCTGCCAAGTCAGGTGTATTGGATTTACACAGCTCAGGGGCGTCTGGTTCAGGTGTAAGGTATAAAGAGTCTCTGGGATCTTCCTCTGGAAACGACTCTTGAGCATCCTCCCATTCCTCAGCAAGAGTATCAAGTGGTACAAACTCAGCGGCCTCCGCATTTAAAGTGTCTCTAACGGCAGCCTCAGGTGATGAAGAGGCCGTGGTCATGGGTTCAGGTGTTGGTGGTGTCCAAAGACATTCAAGTCCCAATTCCTCCTCCTCACTCTGGTCTTGGGCATCCATCTCTGATGAACTGGCTGTTTGGGATCTAGTGGCAGGCCTAGGGGTATTTGAGACTGAAAGATGCTCGGGACGATCCGAGGCGGGAGGCAAACAAACAGCTTCGGAAAGGGGCAGTAGATGATTCCTATGCCATGTCTTCAAGGGCCCCACACTTCCTTCTGGTTTGAGTTGGTAAACAGGTAGACCTGGCAGTTGTTTGCAGATCACACAGGGTTGGGACCTCCATCGGTCAGTCAGCTTGTGCTTCCCTGGTATGCCTAAGTTCCGCAACAGCACCCGGTCTCCTGGCTGCAAGTCATTAATCCGAACCCTTAGGTCATAGTTCCGCTTGTTCCTGGCTCCTCTTTGATAGGAAGTGGCTTGGGCCTTTTCATATGCCATTCTCAGACTTAGTCGTAACCGATCCACTTAACCCTTATAAGAGGCTGCCGAAGTATGGTCTATCGAGGTACCGAAAGCCAGATCTACTGGTAGCCTTGCTTCCCTGCCAAACATCAATCTGTATAGGGAGTATCCTGTAGCATCACTGATTGTACTATTATATGCATGAACAATGGCGGCCACATGCTTTCCCCAATGTTGCTTCTTCTCACTGCTCAGAGTCCCCAGCATGTTTAGCAATGTCCGATTGAATCTCTCCGGTTGGGCATCCCCTTGTGGGTGGTAGGGGGTAGTTCGGGTCTTCTTAATACCCAGGGAATCCAACAGCTTCCTTATCAGCTGACTCTCGAAGTCCCTTCCTTGGTCCGAGTGAAGGCGTTGAAGTAGGCCATAGTGTACAAAGAACTTCTCTACAAGCACATGGCAACTGTGGAGGCCTTCTGGTCTTTGGTTGGAAACGCCTGGGCGTAACGAGTGAAATGATCGGTTATCACCAGAACATTCCCATTTCCATTTAAATCAGGTTCTATACAAAGAAAATCAATGCATACTAGATCCAAGGGCCCTTGGCTTTGTAGATGGCTCATTGGGGCGGCCTGATGAGGCAGAGTCTTCCTTTGTATGCAACTTGCACATGAATGGCAATATTCCTCCACTTCAGCCCGCATGCAGGGCCAGTAAAACTGGTCCCTCACTAGCTGAAAAGTTCTTTCCGATCCTAAGTGACCATGATCGTCATGTAAGGCAGTCAGGACAGTCTTCCGATACTTCTCGGGCAGAAACAGTTGCTACTTATCCTCCAGATCAGAGGGGCCCCTTCGGTAGACCACCCCTTGATGCATCTGTAACCGATCCCATTCTTTCCTCAGTAGGCGAGCCCCTTTTGACGGGTCCTTCAGAAGTGAGTCTGGGGCTTAGTTCTCTAATGCTTCCAGGGCCAGTTTTCCCAACGGGTCTTCCAGTTGATCTCTTCGCAGATCTCTCTTCGCGAGTCTGGGTAGGTTCTCTTCTCCAATCTGTGTTACATCACAATAATCAATAATACTTGGGTACTCCCACTACTAAGACCCCAATTTCATCGGCCCTTGACCCTCCATTGGCTTGAAGTTCCACCCCTTGACACAAGGCTCGCACTCCCTCTGGGGTCAGTCGGGTCCAATCCTCAGCATGGTTAGCGGAAGCATGGGCCCTTCTTGACAAGGCATCTGCATCTCTGTTCCCAGCCCCAGGTCTGTACTTTAAACTAAAGGTGAACCCCGAAAGGGCTGCTAGCCAGCGGTGGCCGGTGGCATCCAGCTTGGCGTTGGTCAGAAGGTAAGTGAGCGGGTTATTGTCTGTTTTGACCACAAATTCTGCACCATACAGGTAGTCCTTCAACTTGTCTATCACTGCCCACTTCAAGGCCAAAAATTTCAACTTGTGGGTGGGGTAATTCTTTTCGGCTGGGGTCAAGTTTCTGCTCACATAAGCAACGGGTATCAGCTGGCCATCGTACTCCTGGTACAGTACTCCTCCCAGACCACCATGACTGGCATCCACATGCAACTCATAGGGCTTCTTAGTGTCTGCATAGGCCAAGACAGGGGCAGTGGTCAAACTCTCTTTCAATCTCTGGAACGCTTCCTCACACCTCCCAGTCCACTGATTTTCCACAGACTCCCCTGGCTTCCAAGGGCCTGAGTCATCCTCCTCTCCTTCTGTCTTCTCCATAAGTTGCTGGAAGGTGGCTGGGGCTCCCGACAAGCCTTGGGGAATGTGATTGAACTCATAAAACCCCACAGTGGTGATGAAGGCAGTCTTCTCCTTATCCTCAGGATGCATGGGAATTTGGTAATACCCGCTCTTCAAGTCCATTACACTGAACCATTTTGCTCCAGACAGACTCTGTAGGGCATCCTCTATTCGGGGGGTAGTGTATGGTTCTTCTGTTAAGAGTCCGATAGTCGATGCATAGCCTCAACGACCCATTCTTCTTCCTCACCACCACTATGGGGGATGCATATGGGCTTCTAGACTCCCGGATGACACCGGTTCTTTTGAGCTCTGTCAGTTGCTCTCGTAGATCCTCTAGATCAGCCAAGGGGACCCGCCGAACCCTTTCTCGGAATGGCTTGTCCTCCTGTAGGCGGATCCGGTGGGTGGCACTCTTTGCACACCCCACATCGAATTCATCTTTAGAGAAGATTTTCTGCAATCAAGTCAACTGGGCCCGAGCTCTCTTTCTCCATGCCAGTGGCAAGGCCGTTTCCTCCAAGCAGAGTTTCTCCACAGTAGCTCTCCCTCCTTCCTCATTCTCCAAGTCGGATAAGGCTACCGGAGTGGCAGGATTCGCCTGATCTAGCAACATTCGGGCTGGGATTTTCACAGGGGTGTCAGTAGTATTTCTGAGGCTCACAGACACCCTTCCATTTGACTTCTTCAAGGCTCTTAGTGGGACCACCTCAGGGATGACTTCCAGCCCTGGGTGGGCGTCCAAGGGGTCTGGTTCCAGGACTATGAAAGGGCCAGGTTGTTCCCAGGTAAGTTTCACAGTAGCCTTCAGACTGGTAACCTAACCGGGCTGTAATACCTTCTGCTTGTTATCCAACTTCCAGACCTTCCCCACTCCTTCTTCGGGAGCTCTCTGCTCCAGTACCAGACGCTGGTAGGTTTGCCGCAACATAGGATGGACTCTGGTCACTGGGGCATCCTGTGCCTGTGCTATAGGGGCCAGTAATCTCCTGACCAAGTCAGTGTTTGTCCCTATTATGAGAGAACTCTTGTTGGCTCCTGGAGGGCGAGGGCAGACTACCGCCAAGGTATCAAAAACTTCTGTGTCTCCAGCTACTGATGGGTCAAAAGCCAACCTAATTGGGAGGTATCCGTCGTATGGGAAAACTTGGGGTTCCAATCCCCCATATTTGCAGGTCTTCAAGTTTCTGTAAGGGCAAGTGCTTCAGATGTTTCTGATAGACGTCCCGGTACAGAAGGCTCAATTGAGCCCCTGTGTCGAGAATGGCCTTTGTATAGATCCCTTCCACTTGAATGGGGACCACGGAGGAGGGTCCCACTAGTTTGACTGGGAATTTCTTCAGGGCAGTCTCCTTCCTGGATTCCGTTGGTTCTGTAGTTTTCTTTTTACTCTTTTCCTGGATCTGAGTCCTTGTTGGGCCTGGTATGCATTGTTTTCTTGCCGAGTTTTAGATTTTGACTTAGAGTGAGGAGTATTGAGTTCATGAGTTGTGACATTGTTCCCCTCTTTTCTTGGCTTCTCTGGTTTCCTGATTCCGTTGGAGTTTACTGGAACTGACGGGCACCCGGCTGACTCCTTCACCAGGGCCCTCTGAAGTTTTCCACCGGCTTGCGGTATGAACCTTGCTTTTTCCTCAGGCTGGAACACTCTCGGCTGCAATGTCCAACCCCTCCACAGTTGAAGCAAACCTCATCTCTTCTGGTTTGTGGGGGAACCGGCGTTGGGGCACTCTGATACACATCCTTCTTCGGTTCCTCTGTTTGTACGACCCCTGGACTCTTGGTCATCAAAGAAGTCAGCATTTCTAGGACTTGGGTCATCTGCGTCTTCAACACCGCCACCTGAGAGTCCCGTTTCGTAGCTATGACAGATCTAACCTCAGCCATGGGAGGAAAATTTGGCTTCTCTGGTGTCTGCTGGTCTTTGAGCAATGCCTCTTCATCCTTTACTATTCGCACGAGATCTGGGTAGTTCTCTGAGCCCCCACGTGTAGCATAACCCCCAGTTAAGAGGGCTGCTGGTTTATATTTTCGGGCCTGTAACACTCTGCTGCCAACCCCCAGTAACTGGCTCTACCCTCCCTTGGCACAGCTACTGAGACTAAAGGATTGTGAGACCCGTAGGCTATGGGTATCACAATACTGCAGATAGCATACACAGTAATCACACCACACAAAGTGTCTGCTTATTCACTAATGCGTTTACTGAATAAAATAAGATTTGGATTAGACAGTAGTACATCTATCAATGCAGAGCCCTGCAATAAGATCTAGTCAGCATATAACACAGGTATACGATCCCCTCAATCCTACACACATCAGTTAACAAACCCTGCTTGCAAGCTTCCCCCTCGTAGGCAAGATTGCGCCCAGAAATGTCTCTACTCTATTCAGTCAGGCCTGACTACTTAGTTCACAATGTTTCTGTAGAGAAGGATCTTCGCTAGCAATGGTGGTGCACTTTGTAGGTTATTTGTAATCCACAGGGTGTGAAACAATTTGCTGCTGATTGTGCGACAAAGGATTTAACTAAGGCTGCACGGCACACTGTCCCTCTGGTGAGCAACTGAACTTGATAAACGATGGGCCCTAAGCAAAAGATACTGTGCCTAAAGAGTAACTTAAGAAATCTTCGAGCAAGTGCTCTCTCACCCAACCGAACCAGTCCATGCGGCCGACTTCCACCACTGTGTGTCCCGCACACAGTCTCACAATGCCCGGGGTCTCCAATTCTTCCAACGAGTCTTGGAAGGTAGATACTTGAGACGTCTCAGGGATTCCTCCGTGAAGGATAGAAGGCTCTTTGGATCCACAGGGCCCGGCTCTCGGGCCTAGTCTGGAACAGCAGACACAGCACAGAGTTCCACTTGCTAGGCGGGCGATGTCCAAAAAGACCCCCGTCCTGCTCCGCCCCTCCTTATATAGTCCAACCCCAGCAGACCTTGCGCCGGGCCCAAAGGAACTGTGGGTATCCTGTTGCATACTGGGTAAGGTAGTCTCTAAGGCTATTTAAAGCAACACCCCGCTACACAGGATATAATAGAAGTCTATGGCAAAGTGCAGTTAACCTGCAGGAAAGCCACAGGTGCACTGTACCACACCCGCGGTTCGTGTAAACCGCGGCGCATCAGTGTGAAAGCTGTCTGGTCTGCCTGTCCATTTTGTTTCAGGAGAATTGGACTTTCCATTCACCTCTATGGAGAGGCAGATGTAAACGGACATGTGTTTACACCCACCTACCTCCAATCAGATCAGCTAAAAAAAAAAAACAGAAGGGGATCCGTCCCCTTCCATCTGGGCGGATCGGAGGGCCCATAGAGTAGAGCGGGCTGTGTCCGTGTCCGCTTTACATATGCAGAGTGAATACAAACCTGTCATCAGCCCGCTCCGCTCATTGTAACCCGCGACTGGTTGCCAAGTCACTTATGTGGCCCTCGCTCTTCAAAAGGCCCCCAGGTCACCAGGGGGAACTAGTGTTCCCATTGGAAGATTTCCTCTCTAATACTTTTCTGGGGGCAACCCAAAATTGATTTTCTTTTACTTTCACTTTCAATGATAATGGGAATCAGAACAAATAGAGAAGGTGAATCTCCCTAACAGGGGCGCAGGCAGCAATAAAAACCTGACAGGTGTTCTAATCCCTCTGCACTCTGTCCAAAACTTAAAAAAAAGTTTTGCCTTTAATGCATTGATATTCTTTTAATTATTTTTCATTTGTTTTTTCACGCTTATCTAAAAAATATTATATTATTATTTTATCCTAAAACTGAGATATTAATGCACTGTAGATGTACTGAGACAGGTAGATTTTAATGCGCTGACATCCACTCATTTGTTTTTTTGTGGTATTTTAGTATTTTGTTTAAATAGTTTTTTTTTCTTTAAGTGATTTAGCGCCGTAAGAATAAGGTATAGCCTTATATATATGTCAAATGTGCTAATGGTGTTTACAGTATGTTTAAGGCAGGGTGGCAAAGAGTCAAAAGTGATCACTTCCTATTTTAGCTATGTAAAAAATAAAAATAAAAAAACTCACAGGGTGTTTGAAGAGCATCAATAATGATAAGCATATGTGTGAACCCAGCCTAAAGGTTCCAATCTGTCTTGGGTGGGATGGAACCTTCGGTCTCATGGTTTTATCGGAAGCCAGCAGCCTGTGTGAGTACACAGATGTGCAGGGTCATTATAAACCGAGTCTGAGCATAGCTCAGGGTTGCCATTTGCAGACAGAGCTCTGCATGAGGGCTGCGTGATCTTGCTGGAGACTGCGTCCTTTGTTGGGGGGATTCCTTGCTCAAGAATTGTGAAAGTTGGGACAGCTATGAGAGTCTGGGAGACCAAGGGAGGGTCTGGAGGACTGAGAAAGTAGAGGTGGCTAGTGAGTCCAGGGGGCTGGAGAACCCTATTTAGAGGCCAGGAGTGGGCCTGTGTAGTGACGAGCTGCCACCAAGGCTGAGCAAGCATGAATAACCCTATTTAGAGGCCAGGAGTGGGCCTGAGAAGTGAGGTGCTGTCACCAAGGTTGAGTGAGCCTGTAGAACCCTATTTCGAGACCAGGATTTGCGCATATGCAGAGAGGTGATGCAACCAAGGCTGAGTAAGCCTGGAGAACCCGTGGTCTGGGAGACCAGAGAGAACAGCAGTGGCTTCATTGATTTTGTTTTGCTGAAGCTGGAAAACCCCCTGTGTGGGAATCTTTGTTGGAACTTTTTACCCTTGCTTTTGAATACCTCCCAACATGCATACACACTGCGCCCCCCCCCCGCTCTCCCGTCCCGCGTATACTGTAATGACCGGGCCACCGCGGTAGCACGGTAGCAAACCCCCCCCCCCCCTGCTCAACAACTCTGGTACAACGAAAAAAATTAATTAGCCGTTCCTTGGTAAAGGCCATATAAACACAATTAATTCGTGATTTTCTTAGCATTGAACCCCAATACTATAACCTGAGGAGGGGTGGATGTGAGTAGGTGTACAGTGGGGGAACTTCCCAATACTATATGGCTGTATTGGAACACCTCCCCACTAAGTCCCACACACACACACCAGAATAACAGAATAATAATAACAATGCAATAGTCACATTAAGTACCAAGAGTCTATGCTGCTAAAATGGCTCCTTTGGAGGACAGTTCCACCTATTATCCCTATGTTGTGACAAGCTTTGAGAATAGCAAAGCGATAACTGTCCCTTTAAGTTTAATCCGTCTTCAGCTAGCTCTGTTGGTGCACTTATTTGTAATCCAAGTAAGATGAAATAGAGTAACAACTATAAAGATGTAGTGTGGTTGCAAAAGAACCGCTACACAGTCAATCCGGATGTACCACACTCAGGTGTAATGAATTCCTAGCTATGGCACTACAGGTGTCAGCCAGCGCAGTACTGGGTAACAGGAAACACTTCTATAAACTCAGTCACAACTTAGTAGGCAAGTGCCTTCTCACCACTACAAGTCCTCAGCCCGCTGGTATGCTCCGTCCGGGACTCCCTGGCAGATGTCTCTGGGGTGGGCGATGGCGCCGGTTCACAGTGCGGCCCCTCAAAGAGTGCTAGTGAATGGGTGGCTTCAATGCTATGAAGCGCGGGCCGATCTGCCTGCTCGATCAGCCAGGCTGTCCACAAGGATCCCTCTGTCAGGCGATCTGCTCTTCATATCTAGACCCAGGCTCTCTGAGCCCTGGGACTACTCACACAGGCCTCTTGCATGTTGAAAGATGGGGTCCAGAGAGCGCAAGCACCGGCCCCGCCTTCTCTTTTATCCCCTCCCCCAGCAGGCTGTGCGATTTCTCATTGCGTTCTGGTAACACAGTGGCATTGTGGGTACTTGTAGTCTTTCCTCCTTCACTACAATACCCACCATGCAATACTTTGTGGTTTAACGAACCCAAACAAAAGTTTTATGCACTAAATAAAATGGACACCAGAGGAAACCGAACCCTTAAATAATAATACAACGCATTCCTTAGAGATACTTTCGTAGTAGAACCTTGCTACACTAACGTTACCCCAGATCACAGTGCGTTATTGTGTGTTAAAGGGTGCTTTTAAATTCAATGCCTGTGTGAAGGAGCCCTTACAGCATACAGTAACATTTCAGGCATCCCTGCCTTTCTTCAAGCCTTTTCATATACAGACAGGGCCGTTTGAAGGAATTTGGGGGCCCCAAGCAAAATGGACTTGGAGGCCCCCCCCCCCGCAAAGCCTACAGGAACCACAGCATAGCGATACAGTTTATCCTGGCAGGAGAGGACACACAAACACATCCTAGCAGGGCAGGGAGGGTTCATGCTGGGACTGGAAATCATGTGACCCCCCCCCCAAAAGTGAGGAACTACAGGTCCCAGCATGAACCCCTCAGAGCTGACTACTGCTCCAGTCCTGCCCAGTGCCCACATAAGGGTGGTCACTGGGCAGGACTGGAGCAGGAGTCAGCTCTGAGGGATTCATGCTGGGACCTGTAGTTCTTCATTTTTGGGGGTCACATGATTTTAAGTCCCAGCATGAACCCTCCCTGCTCTGCTAGGATGTGTTTGTGTGTCCTGAGGGGTTCATGCTGGGACCTGTAGTTCTTCACTTTTGGGGGGGGGGGTCACATGATTTCAAGTCCCACAATGAACCCTCCCTGCCCTGCTAGGATGTGTTTGTGTGTCCTATCCTGGCAGGGCAGGGAGGGTTCATGCTGGGACTGGAAATCATGTGACCCCCCCAAAAGTGAAGAACTACAGGTCCCAGCATGAACCCCTCAGAGCTGACTACTGCTCCAGTCCTGCCCAGTGCAGTGCCCACCCCTTATGATGTGTTGGTCAGTGCTGTGCTGACAATGGTGAGTGAGCAATGCTTACTTGCCTGCTTTCTACAGCTGGCTGAAATCTGTCTCACTCTGTCACGTCTTTCTGTGTTCTTCAGACTTCAGCACAGCAGCATGCCGCTGCCTGAGTGGCTGGACAGTGTGCCTCGAGGACAGAGCAGGAGGAGGAGGAGGAGGAGGAGGGTGGACTCGGAGGTGGAGCTAGCTAGAAGATCTTTCCTCCGCTGCCTGTGATAGGCACAACTCTGCCTCTCTCCTGCTCTGCTAGTGACGTCACTGGTTGCTACAAGCCAAGCGGGCATCACGTAGCAACCAGCAGAGACAGTGCCAGCTAGCTAGGCTATGGGGGTCCACAGCCACTGTCAGATCGATCGCGCATTTGATTTAGATCGACCCAGGGCGGCATTGGAAATCCAGGACAGTGACAGGCAGCAGGCAGGTATCCTAGGCTGGGGCCCCAGGCCAGCTGGGGCCCCAGGCAATTGCTTGTTTTGCCTGTCCTGTTCCGACGGCCCTGTATACAGATATTATATATATATATATATATATATATATATATACGCCTTTCCCCTCCCGCTCAAACATGCACTGTCACCCCCATACTCTTAACAAAACATCCATTTCCCTGCTCCCATTTGCCTCCAAGCTTATCGAACGCCTTTTCCACAACCAAATGAGTTTCTACCTCACTGACAATAACCTTCTCGGTCCAGCTTCTACCCACAACATTCCACTGAAACTGCCCTACTAAAACTTAAACGACCTACTAACTGCTAAAACCAATGGCCAGAACTCCATACTCATACTCTTGGACCTCTCTGCTGCCTTCGACACAGTTGACCACCTGCTCCTCCTCAGCAAACTCCAGTACTTTGGCCTCCGTGATTCTGCTTTATCCTGGTTCTCCTCCTACCTATCTCAGCGCACTTTCAGTGTCACTTACAACTCCATCTTTTTCGCTCCTTTTCCTCTTTCTGTTCCGTTCTTGGGACCCTCCTATTCTCTCTCTATACCTCTTACCTGGGCCAGTTGATAACCTCCCATGGCTTCCAATACCACCTCTATGTCGACGACACCCAGATCTATCTCTCCACTCCTCAACTCACCTCCTCGATCTCCTTACGGATTACTGAATGACATATCGGTATGGATGTCACACCACTTTCTCAAACTCAATCTTTCTAAAACTGAGCTTGCTCTATTTCCTTCTTCCCGATCCCCCCCATGACTTTACCATTAAGATCAACAGCACAACCATTTGTCCCGCCACACATGCCAGGGTGCTGGGTGTAATCCTTGACTCAAACCTCTCCTTCAGCCCCACATCCAATCACTGGCTAAATCTTGCCGCCTTAACATCCGCAACATCTCCAGAATTCGCCTCTTCCAGACTAATGACACCAGAAAGCAACTTATTCACCACTTAGTTATTTCCTGCCTCGACTACTGCAACTCCCTCCTTAATGGCCTACCCTTACACAGGCTATCCCCCCTTCAGTCTATAATGAATGCTGCTGCTAGACTAATACACCTCACTAACCGATCCGTGACTGCTGCCCCTTTCTGCTAATCCTTTCACTGGCTTCCACTACCCCATCGTTTAAAATTCAAAATACTAACCACAACATACAAGGCAAACCACAACATCGCCCCCCAGCTACATCACCAACCTCATCTAAAGATATTGCCCAAACTGTCCCCTCCGATCCTCCCGGGACCTCTTGCTCTCTAGCTCCCTTGTTACCTCCTCCCATACTCGCCTACAGGACTTCTCCGGAGCCTCTCCCATCCTCTGGAACTCCCTGCCCCGGTATGTTCGATCGGCTCCTACCCTGTCCACCTTTAGGAGATCCCTGAAAACTAATTTATTCAGTGAAGCCTATCCCACACCCACCTAAGAACTGTGCCCGAGTCATCCATATCAAATCATCCCCCACAGCTATTACCTTTTGTACCAACTCCCCGCTCCTCTTAGAATGTAAGCTCCACGAACAGGGCCCTCCTGTACCTTCTGTATTGAACTGTATTGTAATTGTGCTGTCCTCCCTCTACATTGAAAAGCGCTGCGTAAACTGTTGTCGCTATATAAATTGTGTATAATAATAATAATATACATTATATATACAGTGGAACCTCAGTTTAAGAGTAATGCGGTTAACAAGCGTTTTGATTTGCGAGCAACTTTTTAAAAAAAATTCTGACTCGGTTTGCGAGTGTTGTTTCGCAAGACGAGCAGAATTCAACCTAATAGGGCCTGCAGTACCGCATTTGGCCCGATATGTGGGGACGCCTGAGCCAAGCAGAGCCGAACAGCGACGATTGCAGCCGATTGGCGCCGTTCGGCAATGCTCAGAAAGACACGGAAATACTCAATTTCTGAGCCTTTCCGAAGTTTGCCGTGGTCAGCCGACGTGTCCTTGGGCCTTTCCGTCCGTTTCCGAGGGTCTCCGGCGCCCCCCCCCACCTATGGCCGCATGCGGTATTGCATCCCATTGAAGTCAATGCGGAACAAATTATTTTCGTTTCCATTGACTTCAATTTGGAAACTCGCTTTGATATGCGAGTTGTTTGGATTACGAGCATTCTCCTGGAACAGATTATGCTTGTAATCCGAGGTTCAACTGTATATATTTATATACTGTATTTATTGGCGTATAACACTCACTTTTTTACCCTGAAAATAGAGGGTAAACTGTGCCTGCGTGTTATACGCAGGTGGCTGTGGAAAGTTTTTTTCTCTTAAAATTAGGGTGCGTGTTATACGCCTGTGCGTGTTATACGCCGATAAATAAAACAATGGATTTGAAATGAAACAAACAAGATGTGCTTTAACTGCAGACTTTCAGCTTTAATTTGAGGGTATTTACATCCAAATCAGGTGAACGTTGTAGGAATTACAACAGTTTGTATATGTGCCTCCCACTTTTTAAGGGACCAAAAGTAATGGGACAGATTAACAATCATAAATCAAACTTTCACTTTTTAATACTTGGTTGCAAATCCTTTGCAGTCAATTGCAGCCTGAAGTCTGGAACGCATAGACATCACCAGACACTGGGTTTCATCCCTGGTGAAGCTCTGCCAGGCCTCTACTGCAACTGTCTTCAGTTCCTGCTTGTTCTTGGGGCATTTTCCCTTCAGTTTTGTTTTCAGCAAGTGAAATGCATGCTCAATCGGATTCAGGTCAGGTGATTGACTTGGCCTTTGCATAACATTCCACTTCTTTCCCTTAAAAAACTCTTTGGTTGCTTTCGCAGTATGCTTCGGGTCATTGTCCATCTGCAATGTGAAGCGCCGTCCAATGAGTTCTGAAGCATTTGACTGAATATGAGAAGATAATAATATTTCCCGAAACACTTCAGAATTCATCCTGCTGCTTTTGTCAGCAGTCACATCATCAATAAATACAAGAGAACCAGTTCCATTGGCAGCCATACATGCCCACGACATGACACTACCACCACCATGCTTCACTGATGAGGTGGTATGCTTTGGATCATGAGCAGTTCCTTTCCTTCTCCATACTCTTCTCTTCCAATCACTCTGGTACAAGTTGATCTTGGTCTCATCTGTCCATAGGATGTTGTTCCAGAACTGTGAAGGCTTTTTTAGATGTTGTTTGGAAAACTCTAATATGGCCTTCCTGTTTTTGAGGCTCAACAAGGGTTTACATCTTGTGGTGAACCCTCTGTATTCACTCTGGTGAAGTCTTCTCTTGATTGTTGACTTTGACACACATACACCTACCTCCTGGAGAGTGTTCTTGATCTGGCAAACTGTTGTGAAGGGTGTTTTCTTCACCAGGGAAAGAATTCTCCGGTCATCCACCACAGTTGTTTTCCGTGGTCTTCCGGGTCTTTTGGTGTTGCTGAGCTCACCGGTGCGTTCTTTATTTTTAAGGATCTTCCAAACAGTTGATTTGGCCACACCTAATATTTTTGCTATCTCTCTGATGGGTTTGTTTTGTTTTTTTCAGCCTAATGATGGCTTGCTTCACTGATAGTGACAGCTCTTTGGATCTCATATTGAGAGTTCGGAAAATGTTGAATAAACTAAAAAATGGACTTTAGGCGGCACATGGATGAATAGTGTAAAAAACTAGGGGTTTTTATTATAGGAAAATAGTAAAAAGATACATATAAATATTGAGAGTTGACAGCAACAGATTCCAAATGCAAATAGCACACTTGAAATTAACTCTGGACCTTTTATCTGCTCCTTGTAAATGGGATAATGAGGGAATAACACACACCTGGCCATGGAACAGCTGAACAGCCAATTGTCCCATTACTTTTGGTCCCTTAAAAAGTGTGAGGCACATATACAAACTGTTGTAATTCCTACACTGTTCACCTGATTTGAATGTAAATACCCTCATATTAAAGCTGAAAGTCTGCAGTTAACCACTTCAACACTTTTTTTACCACCTCAATACTGGGCCTATTCTGACACTTCTCTCCTACATGCGCAAATCATCATTCTTTTGCTAGAAAATTACTCAGAACCCCCAAACATTATATATGTTTTTTTAGCAGACACCCTAGGGAATAAAATGACACGGCATTTGCGCAATAATTTTTCAAAACGCCTTTTTTTGGGAAAAAAAATGGTTTCATGAATTAAAAAATAACAAAAAACAGTAAAGTTAGCCCAATTTTTTTGTAAAATATGAAAGATGATGTTACGCCGAGTAAATAGATACCTAAAAAAGTGACGCTTTAAAATTGCGCAAACTCATGGAATGGGGCCAAACTTTGGTAATTAAAAATCTCCATAGGCGACGCTTAAATTTTTTTTACAGGCTACCAGGTTAGAGTTACAGAGGAGGTCTAGTGCTAGAATTGTTGCACGCGCTCGAACGCATGCGGCGATACCTCACATATGTGGTTTGAACGGCGTTTACATATGTGGGCGGGACTTGCGTACGTGTTCGATTCTGATCGCAAGTTACTGGGGACAGGGGCGTTTAAAAAAAAAAATATATATTATTTTTTTTTTTATTTTACTTATTTATTTATTTTTTTTACACTTTTTTTTTTTTTAATCACTTTTATTCCTATTACAAGGAATGTAAACATCCCTTGTAATAGGAATGGTGTGTGACAGGTCCTCTTTATGGAGAGATGCAGGGTCAATAAGACCCCACATCTCTCCTCCAGGATGGAAAGCATGAGATCGTGAAACAAATTTCACCGATCTCATACTTACAGCCGCAATGGTGGCTTTGTTTACATCTGAGAACCCAGGCGTGACGTCATCACATCGCGCCCGGGCCTCCGACGGTCATAGAGATGACTGGTGACCATCTGGTCACCAGTCATCTCTATGGTTCACCTCCAGCGCCGGACGATTCATTCTCCGGGCCCCCGATGGCAAGGGAGAGGAACCACCGCTATGATTGTTCTTATGGCGCACAGAATCGCCGGTAGAAGACAAGGATATCTGAATGATGCCTCTAGCTGCAGGCATCATTCAGATATCCCCCCTCAAAGCCCAGGATGTCATATGACGTCCACCCAGGATGGGAGATCCACGTCATTTGACTATGGGCGGGTAGGGAAGTGGTTAAAGCACATCTTGTTCGTTTCATTTCAAATCCATTGTGGTGGTGTATAGAGCCAAAAAGATTATAATTGTGTCGATGTCCCAATATTTATGGACCTGACTGTATATATATAACATGCAGTAAGTATCTTTTACAGAAAGGTATTCATACACGGATTCCACACGTTGCAGTTCCGCTTTTTATTCATCCTCACACCCAGTAACAGGTTGTCAAGCCTTTGCCATGTCCCTCTCCCAGTCCCTGCTCGGTTACAGGCCTTGCAGCTTGATTAGCTCCCACGAGTCTGCATGCTGAGATCAATGTGAAAGGAGCTTCTGAAAGTGGTATGATTTACCATTCACAAGGTGTGAGAGACGTGTGGGGAACTAAGTCCATTTGCTCAGTGAGGCTCCAGATCTTCATGTGGGTCATCAGAAAGTAAAATTCAGCTGTCTCCATTGATTTTTCAGCAGCTATTTGCCCTGATCCTCTCCCCTCATTGCATGCTATCATTTTACATTAGAGGTAGGGAAATAATTGGTGTGGCGCTGATGCCTTCCTGTCTGCAGAACAAAAGAATTCTAATGTGAAGTGTCAGGCAGTTCAAAATGTGCATCAAAACACCAAGATACCGAGATACCGAAAGATTCAACAGAGCCGGGCCTGCAATAAGGGTGGTGTACCCAGAGTTTGTTAAAGAGGCAAAAACCAATAGGGGGTCATTTACCATCCATAACCCTCTAAAAACTATCAAAATTCTCCAAGATCTACAGCCCTCAAATTCATGTTTGTCTGTAAACAAAATCTGTATACATGTGTAGCGGCCTCCTCACTCCCCTCTTTGCATCAGCTCGTCTTTCTCTTGTCTAGGGGTACCTTAGAGGAGAGAGAGCGGGGTCACCACACCAAGCCTTCACCACATGTGTCCGTGCGGTGTAAGCAAAGTTCCTTCTCTACCTTCGGGTCAGTGTTGTGCACCTGGAGTTACCTTGAACAATGTCCACCAGAAAAGAGCCCCACACCATTAAAGTCCAACACTCCTTTATTCTTCTCGAGTGAACAGCACAATCAGTTAGACTCCCTTAAAGAACAGAACAAACAAGGAGGTGTGGATGTGAGTAGGCCCAGACACAATGAACTCTCCACTTTCCTCCCTGAAAGTGGGCTGAGGTCTCCGAGCGGAGGGGGGGGGGTTTCCTTCCAGGCGGTCTCCGATGGGAGGCTCTCCTGTCACTGGCAATCTGCTGCACCCGGTCTTCAAGTGAGTAGCTCCCCCCGGTCCATTACGCCTTCCGAATTCGGGTACCCAATCCCTGGGTTCCCTAGGACCTCCTTCCCTCGCGGAACTCAGTGTTGGGCACTGAGCTCCAGACCTCCATCCGAGTACCTCACCCCAGGCTAAAGGTGCCTGGGATGGAACGCGACCTCCGGACATCCTCTAGGCCTAGGCCACCTAGAGGACCGACACGAACCACCGCCCTCAGGCTGAAGGTGCCTGGGACTCGACCCCGTGACAAAGATGGCCGGCCCTTTATACCCTCTCCCAGCAAGTACGGCGGGTTCCCAGCCCCACCATACCGCTGCCGAGGGAGGACAAAAAGGAGGCACGGCACACAGCAATGGTTCAACCCCAGCCCAGGGCGACAGCGTCACCTGCTGGGCCGCAAGGAACTGCACATCGCTGGTGTCTCTGCCAGTTTTAAATAGAGAGAAAAGTGTATACCCGCTACACATGATTGGTCAGAACTCATCCCTCATAATATATTCTAGCAAAAAAGAAAAAAAATTCCTAAAGGACAATAAATCATCCACTCTCCATTATATTACAATGCTTTTATTTATTATCCAGAATAAGCATCTATTCCTGGCCTGGACTGAGATGTAAATCCTGCTGCCTGTTCAGTTCTTGGCTGTATTAGAAGATACACTATATTACCAAAAGTATTGGGACGCCTGCCTTTACACACACATGAACTTTAATGGCATGACAGTCTTATGCCGCGTACACACGACCATTTTTCTCGTCGGGGAAAAATTTCATTTTTTCTCTTTGATGAGAAAAAAGTCAGAGTGTGGGCTTTCCAGCATTTTTCCTGACGAGAAAAACGGCAAGAATCACGACGAGAAAAATTAGAACATGCTCTAATTTTTCTCATTGTGATTCACGGCATTTTTTTCCGCTGCAGTTTTCCCATAGGGAAACACTGCCAGGGAGCCTACACACGGTCGTTTTTCTCGACCAAAAGAAAAAATGTAATGAAAACCGGCTGTGTGTAGGGGAACAAGCCGTTCCTCGTTTTTCATGTCGATTTTCTCGGCTGTGTTTTCACCGTCGAGAAAATCGATCGTGTGTACACGGCATCAGTCCATAGGGTTCAATATTGAGTTGGCCCACCCTTTGGGGCTATAACAGCTCCAACTCTTCTGGGAAAGCTGTCCACAAGGTTTAGGAATGTGTCTATGGGACCATTCTTCCAGAAGTGCATTTGTGAGGTCAGGCACTGATGTGGACGAGAAGACCAGGCTTGCAGTCTCCGCTCTAAATTATCCCAAAGGTGTCTTTTTGGGTTGAGGTCAGGACTCTGTGCAGGCCAGTCAAGTTCCTTCACCCCAAACTCGCTCATTCATGTCTTTATAGACCTTGCTTTGTGCACTGGTCAAAATCATTTGGTGGAGGGGGGATTATGGTGTGGGGTTGTTTTTCAGGGGTTGGACTTGGCCCCTTAGTTCCAGTGAAGGGAACACTTAAGGCGTCAGCATACCAAGACATTTTGGACAATTTCATGTTCCCAACTTTGTGGGAACAGTTTGGGGATGGCCCCTTCCTGTTCCAACATGACTGCGCACCAGTGCACAAAGCAAGGTCCATAAAGACATGGATGAGCGAGTTTGGGGTTCGTAAACAGAACCGCTCACAGAAAAGATGGATATCTCGGTTGTGGCAGCAGCTGCTGCCGTTACCGAGATATCCATCTTTAACCACTTCTCTACCGGGCACGAAAACCCCCTTCCTGCCCAAGCCATTTTTCAGCTTTCAGCGCTGTCACACTTTGAATGACAATTGCGCGGTCGTGCGACGTGGCTCCCAAACGAAATTTGTGTCCTTTTTTTCCCACAAATAGAGCTTTCTTTTGGTGGTATTTGATCACCTCTGCGGTTTTTATTTTTTGCGCTATAAACAAAAGAAGAGCGTCCAGTTTGGAAAAAAAACACTATTTTTTACTTTTTGCTATAATAAATACCCATTTTTTTTTTTTAATAAAATTTTCCTCAGTTTAGGCCGATACATATTCTTCTACATATTTTTGGTAAAAAAAAAAATCGCAATACGCGCGTATTGATTGGTTTGCGCAAAAGTTATAGCGTCTACAAAATAGGGGATAGATTTATAGCATTTTTTTTTTTTCTATTAGTAATGGCGGCGATCTGCGATTTTTTATTGTGACTGCGATATTGCGGCGGACACATCGGACACTTTTGACACATTTTTGGGACCATTCACATTTATACAGCGATCCCTGCTATAAAAATGCATTGATTACTGTATAAATGTGATTGGCAGGGAAGGGGTTAACCACTAGGGGGCGGGAAGGGGTTAAATATGTTCCCTCAAAGTGTTCTTACTGTGGGGGGAGGGGACTGACTGGGGGAGGTGACCGATGGTTGTCCCTATGTACAAGGGACACACCATCGGTCCCCTCTCCCTCACAGGACGTGGATCTCTGTGTTTACACACAGAGATCCACTTTCCTGCTCGTTTCCCGGGCAATCGCGGCCGCCGGGCACGCGCACCGGGGCCTTGTGAACGCGGCGGGCGCGCGCGCCTCCTAGCTCGTTTTAAAGGGAGGACGTCATATGACGTCCTCCCAGAACGAGAGTATCCTCCGCCCGCCGTCAATTGACAGTGGGCGGGGGACAAGTGGTTAAAGTGCCGACGTATATGTACATGAGCTGGTCGGCAAGTGGTTAAGGAGATTCCTCCTCTCCATTTGTCCTGTTTCATTGAAAGTGAAAGTAAAAGAAAATCCCAAATTTTGTGTTGTTCCCAGAAAAGTGATAGAGGGGAAATCTTCCAATTGGGAAAGCTCTGGTGACCGGGGGGCCCCAAGGGATTCCTCTAATTTGCAGGGATTTCCCCCCACTTCCTGTTTTGGCTATGGGACAGAAAGTGAAGGGAAATCTGCCCAATTGGACACAGATGGCCAGATGGAAAAACTAAAAAATTCTGGCAGGGATTATAACCCTCCCTTACCTTATCCAAAATGGTAACAAAAGTTTTGCTTATAGTTCTACTTTAATGTTTTTTTTCCCTTTCTTTTTTATTCTTTTTTATTATTTAAGTGTTACTAAACCCACAACAGTAAAATCAGTCTGTATATGCAGTAAAGCATGCTTGTTATACTCACTGTGGCACCTAAGGGGTTAATCCTCTGCATTTTGTAAAAAGGCTGTTTGATCCTGTCTTCTTTGATCCTCAACTTCTTTTATCATCCCCAATCTATCTCCTGATAGCACAGAGCCTTGGGGGTACTCTACTCTGCACATGCTCAGTTTGGTGTGTATTGCTAGAGAGTTTTTTGTTCTTGGTAGGGTGCATGTGATCAGCACAGGGCAAATTAGCACTGTCCAGACAGAAGGCCAGGGGCAGTTAGAGTAGAATGAAAACTTCTCCAAGCTTTAACCAGACACTGATAGAAGTCACAAGACTGCTATATACTGCTGATGAGAAAATGTATTTAGCAGTTTGTTTACTAAAATAATTGCATTTCCATGTTCTGTGTCCTGTGGAAGACCAGATATAGTGAATGCAAGGTCCTGGGTTTAGTAACACTTTAAACTTTTGCTTTATATAATGATATTTCAGGTCTTTATGCAGACTTTAAAGTTAGTAACATTTTTTTTTTTTTCAGATTTGTTCGTTATCTTAATAATTTTGTTTTGTCGTGTTCCTTAGGCTAGAATTTTTTGTTTTTAAAATTTGTTTGGTATATTTGGATTTGTTTCATATATCGTTATTTTCAAATCAATTTGAAATTCGAATTTCGGAAGACTATATTTTTTCTATTTTGTTCTATTCTGTTTTAATCTTTTATTTTCTATTCTATTCTATTTTATTCATTCTTTTATGTTCTATTCTATTCTGTTTTATTCTATTCTATTAAGTAGCCTAAGTAGGAATCAACATCTTATTTCACTTTTATAACTTACTGTATTTATTGCAATATGTTTCCATTTCGAATTCGGATAATTCGTTTTGTTATAATTTATTTTGAATTAGTTGAAATTCCTTACTATTGTGATTCGAAAGGTCGGATACATCTGAATAATGAAAATCGCACATGTCTAAAAGTTATTTAAAATTCTACTTTAAACCTACAGACACAATATAAAATTTTAACTCCCATGTATGGGTTATAGACACTTCTCGCAGCATATCATAACAGTGTAGGCTTGAACAAAAAATAAAAATAAAATTGCTCCCATGGTGCAAAGGGAACCTTCCCTGCTATGAATTTGCATGTTCCCTGCTATCAGTCAGCATGATGAACTATAGGATCTTGGCCAGCACATATACTTTAACCGCTTAAGGACCGCCGCACGCACTTATACGTCGACAGAATGGCACGGACAGGCAGATGGTCGTACAGGTACGTCCACTTTAATTTGCCGCCGTGTGGTCGCACGTGCGCCGGCACGCTCGCGACCCTGTCGCGAGCTCCGTGACCGTGCCCGCGGGACCCTTGATGTCCGCCGTTGTCCCGCGATCGGGTCACGGAGCTAAAGAACGGGGAAATGTCAGTGTAAACACAACATCTCCCCGTTCTTTCTAGTGACATGTCACTGATCGTCTGTTCCCTCTCATCGGGAGCAGCGATCAGTGTCACTCGTAGCCACACCCCTTAACAGTTAGAATCACTCCCTAGGTCACACTTAACCCCTTCAGCGCCCCCTACATGTTAACCCCTTCACTGCCAGTGTCATTTTTACAGTAATCAGTGCATTTTTATAGCACTGATCGCTGTAAAAATGACGATGGTCCAAAAATGTGTCAAAAGTGTCCAATGTGTCTGCCATAATGTCGCAGTCATGATAAAAAATCGCTGATCGCCGCCATTACTAGTAAAAAAAAATTATTAATAAAAATGCCATTACTATCCCCTATTTTGTAGACGCTATAACTTTTGCGCAAACCAATCAATAAACGCTTATTGCGATTTTTTTTTTCTTACCAAAAATATGTAGAAGAATACATATCAGCCTAAACTGAGTAAAAAAATCGTTTTTTTATATATTTTTGGGGGATATTTATTACAGTAAAAAGTAAAAAATATTGAATTTTTTTCAAAATTGTTTCTCTATTTTTGTTTATAGCGCAACAAATAAAAACCGCAGAGGTGATCAAATAGCACCAATCTATTTGTGGGGAAAAAAACGTCAATTTTGTTTGGGAGTCACGTCGCACGACCGCGCAATTGTCAGTTAAAGCGACGTAGTGCCGAATCGCAAAAAGCTCTCTGGTCTTTGGTCAGCCAATTGGTCCGGGGCTTAAGTGGTTAAGGGTTTTCAGAAGCCAGGTTTGAACATACAATGCTTTTCTCTTGCAAAAAAAAAAAAAAAAGGCAAATGATTTATGAGTTATGTTTTGGGATTTACCAGCTCATAATTTTATTGAAATATTCATCTCTAGGCTAGAGGCCTTTAACCTTCTGATCATTATCAACCTGTAATCCTCTGGCCTAGTTACCCACCAATTGTATATCTGAATCCTGTTATTTCTGACAGGTGGAGAGCACAACACTCTAAAATATACAACAAAAACATCAGTTACACAGTTTGACGCATTGATACATAGGAACCTTGAAGTGGAAAGCAGTATTGCATTGATTAAAATTTGACATGTTTAATTATGAAGGTTGACTAATGGCCCTCTGAGCCCTTGGAGATCTAAGACAACAACTCAAACAAGGTCAAGAAAGGTCAGGATCCAGCAGGGACTCTAATAGCATGATTCATTTCAACAAATAATATGGTTTATTCCAACCTAAAAAAATATCAAGTCTACGGCTTGTACAAGTACCACTGAGGACGTCTTATTAAGCAGCTACTATGACTGCAAAGAAGTTGCAGTGCATGAAAATGGCAAAATGTTAGTGGACACCAGACCATCACACCTACATGGGCTTGGTTGATGTCCCGTTTGAAAACCATGGGCATTCTTTTGGAGTTTGCCTCCACTTTTTGGGTATAACAGCCTCCAGTCTTTTGAAGAGGCTTCCACAACATTTTGGCATGTCTGTGGGATTGTGTGCCCATTCTGCCAGAAAAATATTTATGAGGTCAGGTATTGATGTTGGATGAGAACTAGTAATTAGTGTTCTAATTCAACCCAAAATAACAACTCTAGAGCTTGTACAAGGACCACTAAAGATGTCTTATTAGGCAGCTATTATAACTGCAAAGAAGTCACTTAGCAGTGGATGTGGCAAAATGGTATTGGCTACCAGACCATCACATCTACATGAACTTGGTGGATATCCCAATCGAAAACTGAGGGCATTATTATGGAGTTTGCTTCCCCTTTCCAGGTATAACCTCCAGTCTTCTGGGAAGGGTTCCCATAAGTTCTTTGAAGGTCTGTGGGAATCTGTGCCCATTCTGCCAGAAAAGCATTTGTGAGGTCAAGTAGTTATGTTGGATGAGAAGACCTGGCTAACAATTATTGTTCCAACAGTTTAGGGTGGAGGAACTTGATAGGCCTGCACAGAGTCCTGACCATAACCCGATAGAATATCTTTGGGATGAAATAGCGCAATCAGGTTATGGTGCAGGCCAGTCAAGTTCCTCCAACCCAAACTCGCTCATCCATGTCTTTATGGACCTTGCTTTGTGCACTGGTGCGCAGTCATTTTGGAACAGGAAGGGGCCATCCCCAAACTGTTTGCACAAAGTTGGGAGCATGAAATTCTCAAAAATGTCTTGGTATGCTGATGCCTTAAGGTTTCCTTCACTGGAACTAAGGGGCCAAGCCCAACCCCTAAAAAACAGCCCCACACCATAATCCCCCTTCCACCAAATGATTTGGACCAGTGCACAAAGCAAGGTCCATAAAGACATGGATGAGGGAGTTTGGGGTGGAGGAACTTGACTAGCCTGTACAGAGTCCTGACCTCAACCTGATAGAACACCTTTTGGGATGAATTAGAGCGGAGACTGCGAGCCAGGCCTTCTTGTCCAACATCAGCGCCTGACCTCACAAATGTGCTTCTGGAAGAATGGTCAAACATTCCCATAGACACACTCCTAAACCCTGTTGACAGTCTTCCCAGAAGGGTTGAAGCTGTTATAGCTGCAAAGGGTGGGCCAACTCAATATTGAACCCTATGGACTAGGACTTGGATGCCATTAAAGTTCATGTGCGTGTAAAGGCAGGTGTCCCAATACTTTTGGTAATACAGTGGAACCTCGGATTGCGAGTAACGCGGTTAACAAGCATTTCGCAATACGAGCACTGTATTTGCTAAAATCCTAACTCAGTTTGCGAGTGTTGTCTTGCAAAACGAGAAGGATTCAGGCCAAAGCGAGTGCAGTACCGCGTTTGGCCTGAGGTGGGGGGGGGGCGCCGGAGCCGAATGTCGCCGTTCGGAAATGGCCGGAAAGGCCCGAGGACAGTTCGGCTGACGTCGGCAAACTTCGGAAAGGAAGTCTTTCCGAGGTTTGCCGAGGTCAGCCGAACTGTCCTCGGGCCTTTCCGGCCGTTTCCGAGGCTCTCCGGCACCCCCCGCCTCTGGCCACATGCGGTATTGCATGCCATTTAAGTCAACGCGGAACGAATCATTTTCGTTTCCATTGACTTCAATGTGGAAACTCGCTTTGATATGCGAGTACTTTGGAATACGAGCATTCTCCTGGAACGGATTATGCTCGTAATCCAAGGTTCCACTGTATAGTGTCAATTATATATAATATATATATATATATATATATATATATATATATATATATATATATTAAACAGAACATAAAAATATAAAATGATGGTAACACTTTGTATCTTGAATTTTCTGTGGAACTCTTTTCCTTCAGTACTGAAAATGACGTTAATCTCATTTATGTGCGACAATTATAGATGTCACTGCAAAAATCTTTATTTTCACATAAGTTGTCATGTATTGTACTGTATAAAATGAGATTTGAGCTTAACTAGGACAGAATCGAAATCAACATTCTGTCAGCATTTTAAATTATGCTGCAGGCAGAGCTAATGCAGGTATTTTGGATTCATCTGAGAGACCTCCTCTGACAGGCCATATTGCTTGATAAGAAATGTGCATTTTAATGTCACACATAGTTTTATGGCTAAAAATTAATATTTTCTTGTAAAGGCCTATAGAGAAAACATCATATTATTGACCTTAGGTCTAATGCTGTAAACATCCACAGCTTCGGACTGTTAAGTGTCGAAAACAGATGATCTAATGCCTTGTACACACTAGAGGACGTTCCGATGGAAAAAGTCAGATGGACTTTTTCCATTGGAAATTCCTACCGTGTGTGTGCCCCATCGGAGAAATTACAATGAATTCCATCGGAGTTTAAATATAGAACATGTTCTATTTTTCTCCGATGGAATTCCGTCGGAATTCTGATGTGCTCTTGGCCGGAGAATAGTCCGACCATGTGTACGGGGCATAAGAATTAGTAGCAAAATCTACATTTCTGGTTCGGTCACTGTTGGGGTTTTAGAGATCCCAGTGGAAGAATCTTCACCGGAGGTCATTTTACCTCCCCACATGCTATGGTGCCTCATTCCTTGTGCTAATAAATAAGAATTTCATTTTGTTCCTGCATTTTTCCATGTTGTAAGATCAAAAAATAAATAAAAAATAAGACCTATCCAAGAGTGAGAACACATTGGAATAGCTATGGAAGTTTGGGAAAGCTGGGAACTGTGAGCAAGGCAATGACAATTTCTTTCTGACAGCAACCATCCCAAAACTAAAATGATTTTTCGAGAGAACAGTTCCCTTTAGTTGGTTTTACACTTTCATGATAAAAGTAAACATACAGGCATACCCTTTTAAGTACACAATGGGACCAGAGCATGTATGTAAAATGAAAACATACTTAAAGCGGAGGTTTACCTTAAAAAAAATTACATAAACAGGTTCTTTAAAAAAAATGTAAAAACATTTAAAAAAAAAAAAAATTTTTACTTACCCGAAACGCCTGTTGCTAAGCAGTCTTCCTAATCTGCCACTTCCTTCTCCGCGGAGCTGTTCCTTCTCTTCATCCCTCGCTTGGTGTTCTGGGAAATTGGGTGCGCTGTCTTCTGGGAGCTGTGTATGTCCCAGAAGACAGCCACCCATTCACAAAGCGGCACGCGACTCGCGCATGCGCAGTAGGAAACGAGCAGTGAAGCCGCAAGGCTCCACTGCCTGTTTCTCTTAGATAGAATGGCGGCACCGGCACCCGATCCGATGGACGGATCAGCCTCTGGGGGCAGACGTCACGGGCTCCCTGGACAGGTAAGTGTCCTTATTAAAAGTCAGCAGCTACAGTGTTTTTAAAAAAAAAAAAATTTCGGCTGGAACACCGCTTTAAAGTGAAGCAATACCTTTTTTCACTCCTCAATGCATGTACTGCAATTGTAATAGCCCTTTACAGGCAAAACTGGTTACCTAGGCAAGCTGGCCGACCCTAAAATCAGATATGTTGTAGTCCTGGGTCCCCTCTCAGTGCTCCCCAAGTTTGGTCTCTCTGTCACTTATGGTTTGGGAGAAGTGCCATGTCAAGCTGACCAAGATTTTCCATAGACACCAATGTTAAAAACTGGGAGCAGTGCCGTGTCAAGCTGACTAAGATTTTCCATAGACACCAATGTTAAAAACTGGGAGCAGTGCCATGTCAAGCTGACTAAGATTTTCCATAGACACCAATGTTAAAAACCGGGAGTAGTGCATGTCAAGCTGACCAAGATTTCCCATTGACGCCAATGTGTCCGTACTCGCTAATGTACGTAAAGTGAGGGTACGTAAAGAGGGGTATGCCTGTATGTCTTATGGGAATTTGCCAAGACAGAGACACGGAGACTGCTCTTTCCAACTGGTTTCCAATGTGTGAGTTCCAGGGCCCTCCTTGCTTTAACTCTCTAACTTAGTGCCCCTGATCTACAGTTTTGCTGTCACTTTTCCCGCAGTAGTTCTGTTGTTTAGCCTCAATCCAAATTAGCGTTTAATGGTCCTTGTTCAATTTTGGTTTTCACCAACTGTTCTTCTTCACCGATGAAGTCTTGCTACGCTTTATGTGTGCACCATGGAAACTGTTGCTCTTGAAACTTCAAACAATACTGACGTTCATATTATTTTGTCCATCCCCTCTATACACTCCGTCCAGGGCAGCAATTTTTAAAATAGTGAAGCGTGTTGGACAGCATTTGAGCTTAAACCTTTAACCACTTGCCACCTGCCAACAGTACATTTACTGCTGGTGAGCGGCTCTGCCAAGTACCGCGACGCACCCGTACTTCACGGTGAACCTCCTGGTTTATAGGCATGCCCCCTGCTGACCTGTGCTGTGATTGGACACAGCATGAGTTTATCAGCAGGTTACAGCCAATGATTTTGGCTCTATACCTGCTGATCAGCTGTGGCCAATCACAGCAGAGAGATCTGTGTGGTTGTAAACACAACACACAGATTTTGGCTGGATTCTTTCCCTGCTTTCAGTTATTATTCAGAACTGAGAGCACTGAGAAACTCCAGCCAGCTCTGTAAGTAAAAGAAGCACCCAAAAACTTGCATAGTCTTGTTAGGCACACATTTAACCCCTTGATTGCCCTCCTGATCACTCCTATCACTTAGCAAGTGTAATTTGTACAATGTACAGAAGAGATGCCCAACCTTTTGAAGAGCAAGGGCCACTTAAGCAACTTGGTAACCGGTCGTGGGCCACAATGAGCGGAGCAGGCAGATGACAGGTCTGTGTCCACTCTGCTTATGCAGAGCGAACATAGCAACAGTCTGCTCTACTCTATGGGCCCTCCGATCCGATCTGCCCAGACAGAAGGGGACGAATTCCCTTCATTCTTTTTTTAGCAGATCGGATTGGAGGTAGGCAGGTGTAAACGGACACAAGGTATACAGGAAGCATCAGCCTATGCGGCTCTGCTCCGCAGCAGCCTGCTTCCTCTACCGCTGGCTCCATTCACAACACTGATGCCCTAGGATGCTGGGTCGGCATGCTGACCCGCCATTCCAGAGCAGGAGGTTGCGTGCCACCGATTGGGCAACCCTGGTGTGCAATATTATCACTGATAGCTGTATTAGTGTCAGTAGTGGCGTCACTGTCCCTCCCAACCAGTTAGCGCCACTATAACAGTCACATTATCAGTCGCCGATCACCGCCATTACTAGTATAGTGTCTGTACAGATCAGTATCTTGATCACTGAAATTTAGTACCGTATATACTCAAGTATAAACCGAGTTTTTCAGCCCTTTTTTTAGGGCTGAAAATACCCCCCTCGGCTTATACTCGAGTCAGTACCTAAATTCTTGCCAGGCGTCCATTTTTTTAAAAGTCCCGGCTTCCTCCTGGCATTTCGTTTCGTGATAGGCATTTGACACTGTGTTCCGCCTATCATGTCAGTCCTCTCATCCTTGGACAGTTTCCCAGCAGACGCTGTGTTCAGTGTTCCGCCAATCACAGACGTCCTCTTGTTTGAGGATGAAAGAATGTCCGTGATTGGCGGAACACTGAACACAGTGTCTGCTGGGAAACTGAGTCAGAGGATGAGCGGACCTCCGTGATAGGCAGAACACAGTGTCAAATGCCTATCATGGGACGGAACGCCAGGAGAAAGCCGTGACTTTAAAAAAATGGACGCCTGTTAAAAATGCAGGTACTCGGGCACAGTGAGACTGCAATGGGCACAGTGGGTACCGTATGGCACAGTGAGACTGCAATGGGCACAGTGAGGTATGGCACAGTGAGGTTGCAATGGGCACAGTGAAGCTGCAAATGGACATTGTTGACCCTCTTTTCCGCTTACAGTAACTGCTGCATTCTCACTCTCGGCTTATACTCGAGTCAATGCGTTTTTTCATTTTTTTGTGGTAAAATTAGGTACCTCGGCTTATACTCGGATCGGCTTTTACTGGAGTATATACGGTACATTACATTTTGGTCTAAATTCAGGAAGAAATTCGATTTTTTTGGATATGTTTTATAACATCAAATGCAACCAAAAGAAGGCTCTATTTGTGTACAGTGTTGCATGACCGCTCAATAGCCAGTTAGAGTAGCTCAGTGCTGAATAGTAATAGAAAAATGTCCTGGTCATGAAGCGGGTAAAACCTTCTGGAGGTCTAGTGGATAAAGTGATTGCAGCTCCCATACTTCCAGATGGGTTGTCTTCTGTCTTATAATACAGGCTCTGACTGAGCAGTAGTGTTGAATCTCTGATGGCAGCAACCATTCTCCAACTGGAAGGTCACATATAGTATTAGTTCTAAAACTGTACATATTAATTATTCTTATTAATTACAAAAATTAGTATATGGCCTGAGATTAAAGAGCAATTGCAGATGTTGGATGTTTGAAGCTGCCATGTGACAGATACAACTTAGATCCAGCTTTACCTCTTAGCAAAACAGTTAAAGTGGTTGTAAACCCACTTTTGCAACTTGCACCTACAGGTAAGCCTAGATTAAGGCTTACCTGTAGGTGCAAGAAATATCTCCTATACCTACACGGTTTAGGAGATATTTACTAAAATCACAGGCGCCGCTGTCTACAGCGCATGCGCGCCGTAGACAACGGCGCATTCATGGGGTTAATCCCATTCACAAATTCGGCTAAGTCCCAGCAATGCTTGGGCTTAACCGAATTTGACGGCTCCCGCGCGCATGCGCGGAGTCACGTCTTCGCCGCTTCGGCCAATCACAGCGCCGTGATTGGCTGGAGCGGCGATACCCGGAAGTAACATTCCGGCTATCGCCGCAGCGATGGCTGCGGCTGGAGAGAGGGACACGGACGGCTTTGGGGGCCCCGATCTAAGGTAAGTGGTACATAATGAGCTAGTATGCTAGTCATACTAGCTCATTATAGCTTTGTCTTGCAGGTGGGCAAAAAAAAAAAAAAAAAGTTATATGGGTTTACAACCACTTTAAGAGCAGAAGGAAAGAAATGTGCTTGCATTATTATTTGCACTTAAAAATACAGGTATAGTCTTACTGGCTAAGATATTTCTACTTTTGTCAAATTAGTCAATCAGAATGGTTTGCATTCCATTTTCATTTCATTATATGTGTTGGGTTTTGACACTCACCAGCCTGAAGCCATATCTGCTCGAGAGTGATCCATTGCTGCATCGGGCCCTGCTTCGGAGCACTGCTGTGCCTGGTTATCTCAGACATGGCCTGCTCCATGCGTGATGCTGCAATTGATGAGGCTCGCTGGGATTCTGCAAACACATAATTACAAATTCAACAGATAATAAATACTTGTCTGCTGATAACCAATAATGGCCATCCAAGAGAACGTCATTTACTGAATCAAGTCAAGTCAAGTCGAGCTTTATTGTCATTCTACTACACGTGAGGACATACGGTAGAACGAAACGTTGTATCTCACAGGGCCACGGTGCTACATACGAAGTAAACATAATTATAAATATAGAAAGAATAAAAACACAGCGAAGAACTAAAAAAAAATAACATAATATGGTGATCAACAGAATTTCTCCTGAAATCCATCACAACCTCCTTTATTTTGCTTGGATTAAGGGACAAGTTGTTTGTAAGACACCATTTAACCAGTTGTGCCACTTCCTCTCTGTAGAGTGTTTCATCATTGTTGCTGATGAGACCTACCACAGTTGTGTCATCCGCAAACTTGATGATATGGTTGGAGCTGAACTTGGCAGTACAGTCTAGACATGTGCACTGCTGAAAAATGTGTTGTTTTATTTTTTTTTATTTTTTTTTGCTTTTTTCGGAAATTCGGGAAATTCGAAAAATTTGATGTTTTCGTTTTCGTTTTTTTGCTTTTTTCTGAGATTCGGGGAAATTCGAAAAATTCGTTTTTTTTTTAGTTTTCATTCATTTTTAGTTTTTTTGCTTGAATCGGGAATTCGGAACGTATTTTCAAATTCCTAATTTTCGAATTTCCGAATAAAACGAAAATTTTTTTTTTCAAATTTCCGAAAACAGCAAAAAAAACAAAAAAAAATCATTTCCGATTTTCGGAAATTCTAAAAATTCGGAATTTGGAAAATTCAACTTTCCAAATTTCCCATTTTCGAATTTTAGATTTTCGAATTTTAGATTTTCGAATTTTGCAATCTCGAATTTTCGAAATTCCGAATTTTCGAAATTCAAAATTTTCGAAATTCAAAATTTTCAAAATTCAAAATTTTCGAAATTCAGAATTTCGGAAATTTGGAATTTCGAAAATCCGAATTTCTAAAATTTCAGATATTCTAAATTTCAGAAAATGAAAAATTTAAAAATTCAAAAGTTTGGAAATTCTAAAATTTGAAATTTCGGAAATCCGAAAATTCGGAAATTGAAAAATATGTAGTTTGAAGGTAGGTTTAGTAGGTTGAATTAAAAAAACTGACCTGATTCCTGCATCCAAAAATTCAAGGTGGGTGGGGGAATCCTCCCGCTGAGTCATTGTACTATGACGGTGGGGAGACTTCCCTTGTCATCAGAAATATACAGATTAGCGCTGCAGGCTATAACCCGCAGAGCTGATAGAGAGGACATTTTCCAGCAGGGCGGTTGTACAGAATTCAATTGGTAGATCGACTTCTGTACAACCACAATGCCCACACATGGATCAAAATTTGAAACCATCTATGGTCAGCTTAGGAGTAAGGGCCCCAGGCAATGATGAATAATTTTATTTAGTGATGGGTAGTAGAAAATATAATAAAATAATTGTAAATGTGAAAGTATTCATATTATTGTTCATATTTACTACTTGTGCACAGTAATTTGCTAACTCAAAATGGTAGCGGCAGCCTACCTACCTCGTTCTACTGGACCTACTGAATCCTGTTCCCTTTCTTTTGGTGGTACTTATTCACGACTCCGTTTTTTTTTTTTTTGCGATATAAGCGAAAAAAGTGCGGAAATTTGGAAAAAAACACAATATTTTCCTCTTTCTATTTTAAAAGAAATCCAATAAAATCGAATTTTGTCATAACATTAAGCCAAAATGTATTCTGCTACATGTCTTTGGTCAAAAAAAATCCCGTTAAGTGTATAATAATTGGTTTATGTGATCGCGGACAGATGTACGCAAATGATCATGTACAGATGTGCGCAGGTGATCACGGACATATGTGTGCAGATGTTCATTGGGCCATGTGATTTTACTGTTACATATGTGGGGGACAGGTGTTTTTACTGTGTGGGGACACTATTTTGGGGACACTATTTTGGGGACATGTGTGTTTACACTGTGTGTGGACACTAGGTGATGAGTGGTGATGAGTGTGTAAAAAACAGCGGCTGCAGAGATCCGCTCTCCTCTCCTCACTGACTACTTTTGTGTGAGGAGAGGAGAGCCGATCGCCTAGGAGCCGGATCTCTGTTTACATCACATGACGGCTGTGATTGGACACAATAATAAAAATATACTAAAGCGCTAACATGTAAATAGTGTAAACCACAAACCAAGGATACCTGAATGGTGCTAGCTGCAATCATAAAAAAAAAAATCTGTGCCCTCCAAAAAAGATAAATGATAAATGTATGATGCGCTTACACCAACCTATTGTTTGTGCACAGTGAACGAATTAAACGTGTGTAGCGGGGTGTTCCCCTTTAATGCAGAGAGACAAGAAGTTCCAGGTGAGAGGTGAGTCGGGAGGAAGTAAAGAGACATTATGGAAGTGAAAGCAGAGGAGAGAGAGACTACATCTCCCAGTACATCTTGCAGCACCCAGGGTGCATTGCTCCAGAACAGAGACTGCTGGGGCAGACTTTATAAAGGGGAGGCGGAGTTTTGGTCGGCCTCTTTGGACACCCCTCTCCTAGCAAGAGGATCTCTGTGCTGAACTGCTGTGTGCACAAGGCCTGAAGCCTGGGCCGTGTGCTCCTTTCCAAAGAGCCCTCTGCCAGCCTAGCAGAGCCTTAGAGACATCTAATCCTCCTTGCTGCAGTACACCAGAAGGATTGAAGACTTGGATGTCGGTGGATTCCTGTTCCTAGACGAATCGATGGAGGAAAGGGACTTGGACTTGTCCAGGTGGTGAGAGCTGTTTAAAGACAGATCCTTTATCTTTACTATTCGTTGGGATTACAAAGTTGTTCTTCAAGTGCACCACCGAAAAGATTGCTAGCGAATATTGTTTCACTGAACTTCCATTTAGATCAGTCAGGCCTGACTGCATAGGTAGACATTGCTGGGTGTTAGTCTACCCATGAGGGGAAGTAGCTGTAAAAGGGCAGCGCTAGAGTTGCATAGCAATACTTTAATATTCTGATTACTCTGTTTATCTTTATTACTGTTTATTGCAGGGATCTGCAACTTGTTATACTGTTGTTTATTACTTGCCCATTAGCCTCAGTAAAATATCTGGGTAAAGTACATTTGGTGTCAGTTCCGCTTACTTTAATAGGAGTTTTAAAGTATATTCTGTGTATGTTTGTTATAGGACTGCGTCACCAACAGTTGCGATCACGCGGTCCTATCTCTCTATCACCAGCTGTGCCACGGGAGGTTAGAGCCGATTGCCGGGGGTTGACAGCAGTGCACTACAGGGCCCAAATCAATATCAGCGGCTCTCTTAACTGGGGGTAGCGCTACACGTGGGGGCTCGAGTCCGGGATTCTTGTACGTTGCACGCTGCAATCAAGCCGGTCAGAAGTACCAGCATGGACCCGCTGGCAATGTCACAGTGGTGCGCAGCGATTGGCGCCGATCCAACCGCGGCGGTAGTCATTGTACTCCCGGGGGAAAGATGGAAGGAAGAGGAGATAAAACAGCTCGTATTGTTACTGTCTCCGAGCCACAAAGCATGGGTGATGGATTTTAGGCCAGATCCAGTGATCTCGTTTACATACGCACTGGTAGAATGGAAAAACGAAATCCCAGAGCATTTTAAAAGTCAGAGTATACAAGCCATAGATAATCAGATCTATCACTTGATACATACGCTGCCAGTGAAGGAAGAATGGTTTCAGACACCAAAGCCATCACTCCCACAATTATCTCCACCACTATCCCCTAAAGCAGAAAAGCTTAAGGAACTATTAAGCCCGGGATCACCGCTGGCCGCTATAGGGCCTGAATTGTTGAATGCTCTAGGAGACCTTGTAATTAAGTGCCAGAAAAGCAGTACGGTGCATGTGGAGGCCGGTTACCGGAAGCTTAGCACCTTCTCAGGGAAGCTCCCCGTCCCTGCGGGGGAGGAAGATTTTGACACTTGGGTGGAACAGGCATTGCAGGCAGTAGAAGCATGGGAGGTGCCTGAGGCACAGAAGAGACAGCGAGTCTTAGAAAGTCTGAAAGGTGCCGCGGCAGAATCGGTGAAGAGCTTCCGGTTTGGAAATGAAAACTGTACAGCTCAAGATTGCCTGGCCATGCTGCAGGAAGAGTTTGGTCAGCTGGAGAAGGTGTCAGAGATGATTTATCAAATTGAACACACTCTCCAGCAGCCGAATGAGAAACTGTCAGAATATGTTAGAAGGCTGAACAGGCAGTTATGCAAGATTGTACTGAAGAAGGGAATGCTGCCCAAAGATGCAGATGAAGCACGCATGAAGCAGATCATGAGGGGAGCGCGGCGCTCAGACCCGGTCTGGCTGCACCTGAAAACCTCAGGAGGAGGAATGTCACTAACCTACTCTGATCTAATAAAAATTATTAGGGACGAAGAGGCGCTGCAGGAAGATCAGCAGGTGGCCAATGCGAATGTCACACCTGTACCAGTGTTGGTCCATTCGGTCAAGAGCCCAGAAAGAGATGCGGAGGTTGACACTCTGAAATCGCAAATGGCCCAAGTGTTGGAGATGCTGACCTCTTTGATGGAGAAAGATCAGAGAAGACGAGAGAAACCAAGCCCAAGAAAGGAGTTGTTCCCGAACACCTCAGCACCGGCCTCCCTACAGGACCGAGAAGAGGTGATTTGCTATAACTGCGGAGGGAGTGGCCACTTTGCTAACGTATGCTCCAGCCCAAAGAAGAAGAGAACAGATAATTGCAAGCCGGCGGGAAACTCCAAAGGGCCCCGGTGAAGGAGTCAACCGGGTGCCCATCATCTTCAGTGCGCTCCAAACTAAAAAAAAAGGCCAAGAATGGAGGAGAAAAAACTCCTAGGAGGAGGTATAGTACACCCCCACCAAGATGTACCCCAGAGGGAGGGGGCAAGACCCCTCAGTGGAAGTACAGCACCCCAAAGAAGGAACATCCACCTAAAAGGAACAATAACATCCCTCAGCGGGTTTGTGCCCCCATTGAGAGGGAGAAAGTCAATGCATGCCAGGCTCAGGAAAAATTAAAGTCCAAAAGGAGCAGGGCAAGGGTCGAAAGCCAAAAAAAAGAGGTGACCCCAGTCCAGCCATACCCAAAGGAACTGGTGGGCCCGTCTCCTACTGTGCCCATTCAAGTGGAAGGAGTCTATACTAAAGCTCTTTTGGACACCGGAGCACAGGTGACTTTACTATACCGGGACTTCTATGATAGGCACTTGAGTCATCTGCCTATCCAGAAGATAGAAGAGCTGGAGATATGGGGACTTGGAACCCAGAGTTTCCCTTATGATGGGTACCTGCCCATAAAGATGACTTTCGACCCATCCGTGGCTGGGAAGGCTGAAGTGTTTGACACCCTGGCAGTTGTGTGTACCCGGCCGCCTGGAGCCAGCAAGATTTCCCTGATCATTGGGACAAACACGGATCTAGTCAGGAGACTCCTGACCCCTCTAGTGAAAGAGAGAAACCATTCAGCCACCAAAATCCATCCCATGCTAAAGACGGCCTACCAACGACTGGTCTTAGAGCAGAAGACCCCGGGAGAGGGGATAGGGAAGGTGTGGAGACTTGGCAGAGAAGGAGTAGTGCTACAGCCCGGAGAAGTAACCTGTCTTAGGGCCACTGTGAAGCTTTCGTGGGAACAACCTGGCCCCTTTGTCATGCTGGAATCAGACCCAAGGGAAGAGTCCTCAGGCCTGGAAGTGATACCAGAAGTGATTCCGTTCAAGGCCCTGAAGAAGGCCCATGGCAGAGTTCCGGTGAGTGTTAGGAACACTACGGGAGGACCCATGGAGATCCCTGCCAGAGTGTTGCTTGGTCAGGTGAGCCCTGCTGCCCCGGTCACTTGGTCCGAAGTCAAGGGGACGGGTGACGGAGGAGATGTTTGGGAGAAACTGTCCGTGGAAAACCCGAACCTACCCAGGGCTTGGAAAGAAAGAGCCAAGGCCCAGCTGACCAGGTGGGAGAAGATCTTTTCCGAAGATGAATTCGATGTGGGGTGTGCAAGAAGTGCCACCCATCGGATCCGCCTCCAAGAAGATAAGCCCTTCCGAGAGAGGGTCAGGCGGGTCCCCCTGGCAGATCTGGAGGATCTGAGGGAACAACTTGTAGAACTAAAGAAGACTGGTGTGATCCGGGAGTCTAGAAGTCCCTATGCCTCCCCAATCGTGGTGGTCAGAAAGAAGAATGGGTCGTTGAGGCTTTGTATCGATTACAGGACTCTCAACAGGAGAACCATCCCTGACCAATACACCACGCCAAGGATAGAAGATGCCCTACAAAGTTTGTCTGGAGCCAAATGGTTCAGTGTGATGGACCTCAAGAGTGGGTACTATCAAATCCCTATGCATCCAGAAGACAGGGAGAAGACAGCCTTCATAACCCCGGTGGGATTCTTCGAATTCAATAGGATGCCTCAGGGTCTGTCTGGAGCTCCTGCTACCTTTCAACGCCTTATGGAGAAGACTGTTGGAGACATGAATCTTATAGAAGTCCTTGTGTACTTGGACGATGTCATTGTCTTTGGAAGAACCTTGGAAGAACATGAAGCCAGGTTGGAGAAAGTATTGAGAAGACTCAGCGAAGAGGGACTTAAGCTTTCCCCCGAGAAGTGTCGGTTCTACCAGTCTTCTGTGAACTATCTGGGGCACATAGTGTCTGAAGAAGGGGTGGCCACAGATCCTGAGAAGTTGGAAGCAGTCACTTCCTGGCCACGACCCACCACAGTAACAGAGCTCAGATCCTTCCTGGGGTTCTGCTCCTATTATAGGAGGTTTGTGGAGGGGTTTGCTCGGATTGCCCGCCCGTTGAATGAATTGCTAAAGGCAGAAGGGGAAGAGGATGACTCAGGGCCCAGGAGGCCTGGTGAGTCAGTTCAAGATCAGTGGAACCCAAGGTGTGAAGAGGCCTTTCATGCTCTGAAGAGGAGCTTAACCACTGCCCCAGTCCTGGCCTACGCCGACCCTACCAGACCTTATGAATTACATGTGGATGCCAGCCATGAGGGTCTAGGTGGTGTACTCTACCAAGAACATGAAGGACAACTGCGACCAGTGGCCTATGTGAGCAGGAGCCTGACCCCCTCAGAAAAGAATTACCCCACTCATAAGCTGGAATTCCTGGCCCTCAAATGGGCGGTAGTAGACAAGCTAAAAGACTACTTGTATGGGGCAGAGTTTACTGTGAAGACAGACAACAACCCCCTGACCTACCTCTTCATCACCGCGAAACTAGATGCCACCGGACACAGGTGGTTGGCCGCATTGTCTGGATTCAACTTCAGTCTGAAGTACAGACCAGGAGCCGGAAATAGGGATGCAGATGCCCTGTCCCGGAGGTCTCATGCCACGACAAATGACTGGGAAGATTGGACCCAAGTGGCACCGGACGGGGTGCGGGCCCTTTGTCAAGGGGCTGAATTCCAAGCCAGAGGAGGCTCCAGAGCAGAAGAAATAGGGGTTACCATGGTAGGAGTCCCCAAACACTATTGTGGGGTAACTCAACTGGAGGAAGACAACCTACCGAGACTGTCCAAGAAGGAGTTGAGGTGTGACCAATTGGAAGACCCCATGGGGAGATTGGTCCTCGAAGCCCTGGAGAATCAGGATCCCAACAAATTCCTACATCACCCCTCAAAGGAGGCTCGCCTGTTGAGGAAGGAATTGGACAGGCTACAGGTACATCAGGGAGTGGTCTACCGAAGGGGCCCCTCTGATGACTCAGAAGATAAGTGGCAGTTATTTCTTCCAGAGAAGCACCGAGAGACTGTACTAATTGCCCTGCATGACCATCATGGTCACCTAGGGGCAGAAAGGACCTTCCAGCTTGTCAGAAATCGGTTCTATTGGCCGTGCATGAGGGCAGAAGTAGAGGAGTATTGCCATTCCTGTGCACGATGCATTCAGAGAAAGACCCTACCCCATCAAGCTGCCCCAATGGGCCACTTACAGAGTCAAGGCCCAATGGATCTGGTATGCATTGACTTTCTCTGCCTCGAACCCGACCTGAGTGGATTGGGGAATGTTCTGGTAATAGCCGACCATTTCACCCGCTATGCTCAAGCTTTCCCAACCAAAGACCAGAAGGCATCCACCGTGGCCAAGATACTTATGGAGAAGTATTTTGTCCATTACGGACTACCACAGAGACTCCACTCAGATCAAGGAAGGGACTTTGAGAGTCGGTTGATCCGAAGACTTTTGGATTCATTAGGAATAAAGAAGACCAGAACCACGCCTTACCACCCACAAGGAGATGCTCAGCCGGAGAGATTTAACCGGACCCTGCTCAACATGTTGGGAACCTTAGAAACAGAGAAGAAGCAACACTGGAGTCAGCACATATCAGCCCTAGTACATGCCTATAACTGTACCACAAGTGACGCCACTGGCTACTCCCCTTATCGACTTA
Source organism: Rana muscosa (assembly GCA_029206835.1). Classification (NCBI taxonomy): domain Eukaryota; kingdom Metazoa; phylum Chordata; class Amphibia; order Anura; family Ranidae; genus Rana; species Rana muscosa. The sequence goes on along the minus strand of CM055121.1, from coordinate 252,561,423 downwards.
TGTTTGGGAGAGAAGCAAGGCTACCTGTGGACCTGGCCTTTGGCACTTCTATAGACAATACCTCAGCTACATCCCACAAGAGATACGTGGACAGACTTAGACGTAGCTTGCAGGTGGCCTATGAACAAGCCCAGGCGGCTTCGGATCAAAGGGGGGCCCGCAACAAGAGAAATTTTGATCTGAAGGTTCGAGTGCAAGATCTGCAGCCCGGGGACCGAGTACTGCTACGCAATCTGGGGGTCCCTGGAAAACACAAGCTTGCCGACAGGTGGAGATCTGAGCCCTATGTTGTCTGTAGGAAGTTGCCCGGTTTGCCTGTCTACAAACTAAAGCCAGAAGGAAAGGTGGGTCCACTGAAGACGTGGCATCGGAACCACCTGCTCCCACTTGCTGAGGCAGTCAGAATACCTCCCGTGAGAGACTCCCCTGAACCGGCCTCTATCCTGGATATTCCTAGGCCGAACACTCGGTCCCAGACCTCTCGAGCCAAAGATGGGGAGGCCTCCCAATTGAGTACAGAAGAAGGTGGAGAACTGGACTGGCTGTGGCCTCCCTCGACTCTGGGAACGTCCACCATAGATCTCCCAAATGGAGGGGATACCCCAGATGCAACGCTGAATCCGGAGGCTACTGAATTCATACCCTTCAGTCCCTCAGCTGATTACTGGGAAGATGTTCCTGACACTTGCGCAGAGGAGGACTCTAGAGATTCCATACGTCAGTCGACTTCTGAATCAGAGGTTCCAGAACCAGCAATGTTACCTGAACTTACTCCTGAAGAAGAGCCTGTGGTGCCAGAGTCAGAAGCACCAAGAGAGCAGAGGGCTCGCAGAGTCATCAGGCCTCCCAAGAAACTAACTTACCCCCAAATGGGGACGAGCTCAGAGGACTCTGTTGTAACGGCTAGGAGAAATGTTGAACAACCTGATCCTTCCACCGTCCATTTGGTGGAGGGCAACCCCAGCTCACTCTCTGGCACAGTTAGGCAGGCCACTCATGGTAGTGTGACCTGTGGGCAAGAGAGTTCCATCCCAAAGTTTTGGTGGGAATTCCCTATGCCAACATCATGCTCGACATTGTCCAAAATGGTAAACAGTATTTGTTGAAGTTTATCTTTGGGGACCAAAGAGTTCAAGTGGGGGGAGTGTGTAGCGGGGTGTTCCCCTTTAATGCAGAGAGACAAGAAGTTCCAGGTGAGAGGTGAGTCGGGAGGAAGTAAAGAGACATTATGGAAGTGAAAGCAGAGGAGAGAGAGACTACATCTCCCAGTACATCTTGCAGCACCCAGGGTGCATTGCTCCAGAACAGAGACTGCTGGGGCAGACTTTATAAAGGGGAGGCGGAGTTTTGGTCGGCCTCTTTGGACACCCTTCTCCTAGCAAGAGGATCTCTGTGCTGAACTGCTGTGTGCACAAGGCCTGAAGCCTGGGCCGTGTGCTCCTTTCCAAAGAGCCCTCTGCCAGCCTAGCAGAGCCTTAGAGACATCTAATCCTCCTTGCTGCAGTACACCAGAAGGATTGAAGACTTGGATGTCGGTGGATTCCTGTTCCCAGACGAATCGATGGAGGAAACGGATTTGGACTTGTCCGGGTGGTGAGAGCTGTTTAAAGACAGATCCTTTATCTTTACTATTCGTTGGGATTACAAAGTTGTTCTTCAAGTGCACCACCGAAAAGATTGCTAGCGAATATTGTTTCACTGAACTTCCATTTAGATCAGTCAGGCCTGACTGCATAGGTAGACATTGCTGGGTGTTAGTCTACCCATGAGGGGAAGTAGCTGTAAAAGGGCAGCGCTAGAGTTGCATAGCAATACTTTATTATTCTGATTACTCTGTTTATCTTTATTACTGTTTATTGCAGGGATCTGCAACTTGTTATACTGTTGTTTATTACTTGCCCATTAGCCTCAGTAAAATATCTGGGTAAAGTACATTTGGTGTCAGTTCCGCTTACTTTAATAGGAGTTTTAAAGTATATTCTGTGTATGTTTGTTATAGGACTGCGTCACCAACAGTTGCGATCACGCGGTCCTATCTCTCTATCACCAGCTGTGCCACGGGAGGTTAGAGCCGATTGCCGGGGGTTGACAGCGGTGCACTGCAGGGCCCAAATCAATATCAGTGGCTCTCTTAACTGGGGGTAGCGCTACACGTGCTTTATGCAATGTGCTTAAACACAATTATACTCAGTGCTATTATAATAAACTGAACAGTGATACAGTGCTCATAAGAATAGCTTGAATGGATTCCAATGTGGTGGACCTGACAGTCCTGCTCACAAACTCCTTTCTTCCACTTTAAAAGCTCAGTTGATTCATCCAAAAAATCACAAACACTGCTGAACAATACACACTGAATTCATAAAACACTGTCCGCCAGTCTCCCTGGCTACTTGTAATGAGATCGTTTCAAAACAAGGCTCTCTTTCTCTAAATCACTCGGGGTTCCACAGATGTAAACATGTATGGGATACAAAAAAAAAAAGATCATTGCGCAATAATCTCTACACCGCAAGCTTCGAATCAGCTGTGGCTGCACTCACATAACCCTGGATAATCAGCGCTTAAGCTCAGCTCAGTTGAGTGTGATCCTCCTCAGGCTGTTGGTAGCGTCACTAGGCTCCTCCCCCTACGCGTTACGTCATCGGCACTTGACTTATTCATGGGTCAAATGAATAAGTCAAGTGCCGATGACGTAACGCGTAGGGGGAGGAGCCTAGTGAGCATAATTGTGTTTAAGCACATTGCATATAGCACGTTTAATTAGTTCACTGTGCACAAACAATAGGTTGGTGTAAGCGCATCATACATTTATCATTTGTGATTGGACACAGCCGTCATGTGATCAGGAGGGCCAATCACAGAGCCCTCCTGCCGATCGGAGATGCGCCGTGTCCGGGTGACACGAGCGCATCGGGATCGAGCTGCTGCGTGGGCACGCGTACGCAAGATCCCCCTCCTTCTGAGGGACATTCCTGAACGTACACTCAGAAGGAGGAAACACCCACCATCATGTCTGACCTCACAAATGTGCTTATGTAAGAATGGTCAAACATTCCCTTAGACACACTCCTAAACCTTGTGGACAACCTTCCCTGAAGAGTTGAAGCTGTTATAGCTGCAATGGGTGGGCCAACTCAATATTGAACCCTACGGACTAAGACTGGGATGCCATTAAATTTCATGTTGGTGTAAAGGCAGGTGTCCCAAAACTTTTGACAATATAGTGTATATAGCAGCTGTTGATCATGTAACTGTAGCAATCTGTAACCATATAGCCAGCTACAGACCACCAACTAAGGAGAGATTTCCACTCGCCATAAATCCCTGGTACAAAATATCTTATCTAAGAGCCAAATGCGAGAGGCTGTTATAAAATCTGCCGGTTTAGTCTGAATAAGCCTGCGTCTTACTTCTTTCTTTCCGCGTTCTAAATATCTGTAATACTATTGTACCTAAATATTGCATTAACAAGATTTCTTCTTCCAGCTCTGTTGAGAGCCTTCAGCACAGAACACGTGGGAAGAGCTGAAAGCCAGCAATTTAACCTACCTACCGAGCCACGATTGCAGTGAGCAGCTGGGTTAGCAGCTGTTAATCTGATAAACACCGCTACCATTTAATTCAATGCAAACTTCTGACCTTTACATGCGTTTGGTTCGCTTTATATTTACTAAAAGGAAATATGGCACAACAAAAAGACACACACAGATGAACAGTACAGAACTGAACAGATTTCCCCTGATTTTACTTATGTATATATATATATATATATTAGGGCTGTTACTGATTAAAATTTTCGTGTTCGATTAATCGATTTTTTTTAAATCGATTAATCAACTAATTTCGATTAATTATAACGCACATACAGATCCAACTACTTTTAGCTGATCTCCTTGCAGGTGGATTCCCAGTGCAGCTACCAACCACTGGAAAAATGGATAGCAGGATACAAAAAACACACAAAGGCAGCGCTCGATGGGAATAGCATGAAAACTTTTATAGTCATCAAGTAGGTAACAAAATAAATATTGCACTGAAGATAAAATCTATGGTAGCAAAAGCAGTCATAAAAACATGTATCTAAGTATGATACTGGTATAAAAATGTGTACAACGATACCACTGCTGAATCCAGAAGGGGCTAACATTAGTCCATCGGCATGTAGATGTCCCGTGAAGAGAACTATCACAACTCCCAGTGGATGGCTGTAGAATCCCAGGTTGATAGAGGGAAGTGATAGAGGGAAGTGTAACAGCTCTTGCGTGTGGCAGATAGTAAGGTCCTGCCGGCATGCAGATATGAAGGCACAGCAAAGGAGCCATTCAGATGGACACGGCAAGCCCAAAGAATTTTGATCGAATTTTGATCGATCAAAGCAATTAATCGATTAATCAAGGAATTAATAGTTAATTTCCACAGCCCTAATAAATATATATATATATACAGTATCTCACAAAAGTGAGTACACCCCTCACATTTTTGAAAATATTTTATTCTATCTTTTCATGTGACAACACTGAAGAAATGACACTTTGCTACAATGTAAAGTAGTGAGTGTACAGCTTGTATAACAGTGTAAATTTGCTGTTCCCCCAAAATAACTCAACACACAGCTATTAACCACTTGCTTACTGGACACATATACCCCCTTCCTGCCCAGGCGAAATTTCAGCTTTCAGCACTGTCACGCTTTGAATGACAATTGCGCGGTCGTGCAACGTGGCTCCCAAACGAAATTGACGTCCTTTTTTTTACCACAAATAGAACTTTCTTTTGGTGGTATTTGATCACCTCTGCGGTTTTTATTTTTTGCGCTACAAACAAAAATAGAGCGACAATTTTGAAAAAAAACACAATATTTTTTACTTTTTGCTATAATCAATATCACAATTTAAAAAAAAAATATATATATTTTTCTTAGTTTAGGCCGATACGTATTCTTCCACATATTTTTGGCAAAAAAAAATCACAATAAGCGTATAGTGATTGGTTTGTGCAAAAGTTATAGTGCCTACAAAATAGAGGATAGAATTATGATTTTATTTTTATTTTTTTTACTAGTAATGGCGGTTATCTGCAATTTTTGTCAGGACTGCGATATTGCGGCAGGCAGATCGGACACTTTTGACACATTTTTGGGACCATTCACATTTATACAGCGATTAGTGCTATAAATATGCACTGATTACTTTATAAATGTGACTGTCAGGGAAGGGGTTAACACTAGGGGGTGATTAAGGGGTTAAATGTGTTCCCTGGAAGTGATTCTTACTGTGAGGTGAGGGGACTGACTGGGGGAGGTGACCGATCTGTGTCCCTATGTTAAGGTGACCAGATTTTTTAAATGAAATACGGGGACATATTTTTTTTTACTAGTAATGGCGGCAATTAGCGACTCTCTGCCCGTCGCTACCGTCGCTCGCCTCACAGCCTGTCAAGTCTTACTCTCTGGGCCCCGGCTACTACTGGGTGGGGAGCGGAGGAAGATCACTCCACCAGGGAAGGCAAGGATATAAGCAGGCAGGCGGCTGGCAGGGACTTGAGCTAAAGCAGAAGAACATGGGAGCGGAGCTAAATGGGCATGTGCCCGAAACTGAAGAAATATTCCCTCCGCTCCGACCAGCACATGATCATCATAAAGGGGCACAGATAATGGAAAAAAATACACCCCCCTAAGCTAGGAGGAGCGGCGGAGCAGGGGGGGGGGATTCAGATTTTTTTTTTTATTCTGCACTGACTGTCTTTGAAATTGCCCCAGCCCCTGTTCAAATCCAATCCGGGGACAGACTTGGTCCAGGGACAGTGTCCTCAATCCTGGGACTGTCCCCTAAAACCGGGGATGTCTGGTCACCCTATCCTATGTACAAGGGACACACCATCGGTCTCCTCTCCCTGACAGGACATGGATCTCTGTGTTTACACACAGGGATCCATGTCCCTGGCTCTGTGACTGCTGATCGTGGGTACCTGGCGGACATCGCGGCCACCAGGCACGCGCATTGGCACCCGCGTGACATGGCAGGGCACAGCTTTTCCCCGGTGCGCACCCGCGGCGCCAGGCATCGCGGAAGTAAACATGTACGTACACCCGGCAGTTAGGCGCCGCGCTGTAGACGTCTTTCGTCTATAGCGCGGGCACCAAGTGGTTAATTTCTAAACCGCTGGCAACAAAAGTGATTACACCCCTAAGTGAAAATGTCCAAATTTAGCCCAAAGTATCAATATTTTGTGTGGCCACCATTATTTTCCAGCACTGCCTTAACCCTCTTGGGCATGGAGTTCACCAGAGCTTCACAGGTTGCCACTGGAATCCTCTTCCCCTCCCCCATGATGACATCACAGAGCTGGTGGATATTAGAGACCTTGCGCTCCTCCACCTTTTGTTTTGAGGATCCCCACAGATGCTCCATAGGGTTTAGGTCTGGAGACATGCTTGGCCAGTCCATCACCTTTAGACTTCTTTCACACTCTGCCGCCCATAGCGGCACTTTCCCGTCGGATTTGTGGCGCATTTCGGCCGCTAGCGGGGCGCTTTTAACCTCTGCTAGCGGCCGAGAAAGGGTTAAAACCGCCCGCAATGCACCGCTACAGCAGGCGTATTGCCGGCGGTACTGCCCATTGATTTCAATGGGCAGGAGCGCATTAGGAGCGGTGAGTTCAACGCTCCTAATGCGCTCCAAAGAAGCTGCTGGCAGGACTTTTTCTGACGCCCTGCCAGCGCACCGCTCCAGTGTGAAAGACCTCGGGCTTTCACATTGGAGTGAATAGAGCAGGTGTTTAAGGGCGGATTGCAGGCGCTATTTTTAACGCTACAGCGCCTGCAAAACGTCCTCAGTGTGAAAGGGGTCTAACCCTCAACTTCTTTAGCAAGGCAGTGGTCATCTTGGAGGTGTGTTTGGGGTCATTATCATGTTGGAATACTGCCCTGCAGCCCAGTCTCCGAAGGGGGGAATCATGCTCTGCTCCAGTATGTCACAGTACATGTTGGCATTCATGGTTCCCTCAATGATCTGTAGCTCCCCAGTGCTGGCAGCACTTATGCAGCCCCAGACCATGACACTCCCACCACCATGCTTGACTGTAGTCAAGACACACTTGTCTTTGTACTCCTCACCTGGTTGCCGCCACACACGCTTGACACAATCTGATCCAAATTAATTTATCTTGGTCTCCTCAGACCACAGGACATGGTTCCAGTATTCCATGTCCTTAGTCTGCTTGTCTTCAGCAAACTTTTTGCGGGCTTTCTTGTGCATCATCTTTAGAAGAGGCTTCCTTCTGGGATGACAGCCATGCAGACCAATTTGATGCAGTGTGCGGCGTATGGTCTGAGCACTGACAGGCTTTCCCAAAGACAACCTCTGGATGTAACGCTGAGCACGTGCACTCAACTTCTTTGGTCGACCATGGCGAGGCCTGTTATGAGGGGAACCTGTCCTATTAAACCGCTGTATGGTCTTGACTACCGTGCTGCAGCTTAGTTTCAAGGTATTGAGAATCTTATTATAGCCTAGGCCATCTTTATGTAGAGCAACAATAGTTTTTTTCAGATCCTCAGAGAGTTCTTTGCCATGAGGTGCCATGTTGAACTTCCAGTGACCAGTATGAGAGAGTGAGAGCGATAACACCAAATTTAACACACCTGCTCCCAATTCACACCTGAGACCTTGTAACACTAACGAGTCACATGACAACGGGGAGGGAAAATGGCTAATTGGGCCCAATTTGGACATTTTCACTTAGGGGTGTACTTACTTTTGTTGCCAGCGGTTTGGACATTAATGGCTGTGTGTTGAGTTATTTTGAGGGGACTGTAAATTTACACTGTTATACAAGCTGTACACTCACTACTTTACATTGTAGCAAAGTGTCATCTGGGTGGAAGTTCCGGAACTACTTTTGAGCAACAGGCGTCCCGCGATTTTGTTTGCGCTATCCAGAACCCCATGGTGTGACCGGAGCAATAAAGTGGATGTAAACTCTCTCCTATACCCAGTGAAGTGAACAGCCTCAGATGAAACTACATCCCTACATTTTATATGTATATCTGGTGCCTTTCCCTTTCTACACTCTTTAGAAAGTGCACATCATGTTAAAAATATATCTTCCTGTTTCAGCAGTGGGTGTGGAGTCTGTATTTGTTTCACTGTGTGATAGATAATTGGAGGAAAGGGACACACCCCCCTTCACATAGGCAGAGGAACAAAGAAACCTGCAGAGCTGTGCTGTGAATAGACAATCTCTCTGCTTATCTATCTCTAAGCTCCCTCCCCGACACAAATTTCTAGCTGCTTTTATCTCCTGTGTTGGAGAACTTGTCAAAAGTTGTCATGCTGATAACCAAGGAAAGGAGCAACAGAAAGACAGGGTACTTAGGGCTTTGGAGAGAGATAAGTAAACACTACAGATATATGTGCCCAGGTCAGACTTGTGGTTGAAAGGAGTCAATAATGTGCAGTTGAGCAGAGTTTTTGCTGCCTGCCAACTGACCCCACCCCCCCCCCCCTTAAGCTGTAATAGGCATGGGGTGTTTACGTACTGTGGTTGCAATGCTTTGCTTCGTGCCCACGGCAAAGTTGACCCAACTTCTTGTAGTGATCGGCATGCGGCAACCCCGCTGAATGCTACACATTGAACTCAATGGGGAAGCGCCCCAAACACATGCAATGCACGTGGTTTTGGTGCATTTGTCTGAAAAAAAGGCGGTAAGGTTGCGTCACATCATTTCCTCCACGCCTGTCAGTAGCCTCTGGGAGAGCAATTCGAGTGCAGATCGGGCTTCAGAGGCAGGGAAGATTTAGACGCACATTTAAATCTATCCTAAAAGGGATTAGAACAGCTGTCAGTTTTTATTGCTGTCTGTGCCCCCTGTTGGGGAGAGTCGCGCTCTCTATTTGTCCTGTTTACTATTATGACCCAATGTGAAAGTGAAAGAAACCCCTAAATTTTGAGTTGTCACCAGCACAGGGATAGAGAGGAAATCTTTAAAAGGGGACATTCGTTCTGGAGACAACCAGGAATTCCATTGCTTTGCAGCAATTTCCTCTCATTTCCCTTTTTGCGTATGGGACAGGAAGTGAAGGGAAATCTCAGTCGTGGGACACATGGGACAGCAGAACCAAAACCTGACAGGGGTTATAACCCTCTCATACGCTATCCAAAATGGAAAAAAGTTTTTATTTATTTCATGAGATTTTACATACACTTGTGTAGAGTGTCCTGTATAATTTGTCCTAGTGCATCGTAGTGGCGTTTAGGAATAACCTTGACACAAATATTTCAACATTACATTTCATATTTCTAATTTAATGCTTCCTGTAATTAAAAATAATGTTATATTGAACCGAAGACTTTCAAAGAATGACTTACACAAGGAGAAGTTCCTTCGTGATTAGCAGAATAAGATTTTTCTATTCTGGGCGTTTTTTTTTTCTTTTAAACAAGAACTAATTTTGTGGCAATCTGGGTTGTATTATTGATTGGGGATCAAGGGCATTTACCCAGGCCTGTAGGTCTCTTTTGGATGAATCTACACTATATTGTCAAAAGTATTGGGACACCTCCCTTTACACGCATATGAACTTTAATGGCATCCCAGTCTTAGTCTTTAGGGTTCAATATTGAGTTGGCCCACCATTTGCAGCTATAACAGCTTCAACTCCTCTGGGAAGGCTGTCCACAAGGTTTAGGAGTGTGTCTATGGGAATGTTTGACCATTCTTCCAGAAGCACATTTGTGAGGTCAGGCACTGATGTTGGACAAGAATGCCTGGCTCGCAGTCTCTTCTCAAATTCATCCCAAAGATGTTCTATCGGGTTGAGGTCAGGTCTCTGTTCAGGTCAGTCAAGTTCCTCAACCCCAAACTCGCTCATCCATGTATTTATGGACCTTGCTTTGTGCACTGGTGCGTAGTCATGTTGGAACAGGAAGGGGCCATCCCCAAACTGTTCCCACAAAGTTGGGAGCATGAAATGGTCCAAAATGTCTTGGTATGCTAACACCTTGAGGTCTCGTACACACGACCGGTTTTCTCGGCAAGAAACGACAAGAAAACTGCCGGGAGAGCTTTCTTGCCGAGTAAATCGGCCGTGTGTACGAGGCTTTCCGGTTTCTCGTCAAGAAAACTGCCCAGAATCTCGAGGAGAAAAATAGAGAAACTGCTCTCTATTTTCTCGTCGGGATTCTTGTCGGCCTGTTTCCCGACGAGAAACCCGAGAGTGTGTATACTTACCTGTCGCCGTGGAAACCCGCGCATGCTCGAAATGACTTTGACGCATGCGCGGTAGCTTCCTAGGCATAGGTAGGGTGTAGCAAGATGGCGGTGACGGCATTGAATGTGACAAGCGCATGCTCTTCATAGTTGATGACGTCACCGCGTTCGTTCCATTCAAAAGAACGGCGGTTCTTTTGAATGGAGTGTGTGTACACTTGGCCGGGACAAGATTCTTGTCAAGAATCTCGTCAGGAAAAACTACGGGTTTTTTCCTGACGAGAATCTCGGCCATGTGTACTAGGCTGGAACTAAGGGGCCAAGCCCAACCCCTGAAAAACAACCCCACACCATAATCCCCCCTCCACCAAACGATTTGGACCAGTGCACAAAGCAAGGTCCATAAAGACATGGATGGGGGAGTTTGGGGTGGAGGAACTTGACTGGCCTGTACAGAGTCCTGACCTCAACCTGATAGAACACTTTTGGGATGAATGAGAGCGGAGACTGCGAGCAAGGCCTTCTCATCCAACATCAGCGCCTGACCTCACAAATGCGCTTCTGGAAGAATGATTAAACATTCCCATAGACACACTCCTAAACCTTGTGGACAGCCTTCTCAGAAGATTTGAAGCTGTTATAGCTGCAAAGGGTGGGACAACTCAATATTGAACTCCACAGACTAATGCCGCGTACACACGACCGGTTTTCCCATCGGAAAAACTGTGATGAGAGCGTTTCGTCGGGAATCCTGACTGTGTGTATGCTCCATCAGACTTTTTCCCACAGGAAAACTGCCGGAAAAAAAAGAAGCAGGATCTCTTTTTTCCCGTCAGGAAAAAATCCTACGGGAAAAGAAACATGCATGCTTGGAAACAAATCGACGCATGCTCGGAAGCATAGAACTTCATTTTGTCGGCTCGTCGTAGTCTTTTACGTCACCACGTTCTTGGCAGTCAAAAGTTCACCGGACTTTTGTGTGACCGTGTGTATGCAAGGCAGGCTTGAGAGGAATTCCGTCGGGAAAACCATTGTTTTTTTTTTTCGATGGGAAACGCCCTTCATCCCCCTTCAATAATACAACCCAGATTGCCACAAAATTAGTTCTTGTTTAAAAGAAAAAAAAAACGCCCAGAATAGAAAAAATAGGATTTTTATAACAGCTTACCTGTAAAATCCTTTTCTTGGAGTACATCACGGGACACAGAGCGACATAGTCATTACTAATGGGTTATATAGTTACCGTCAGGTGCTGGCACTGGCAACTTCCAAAACCGGAAGTACCCTCCCCTATATAAGCCCCTCCCATCCGGGAGCACCTCAGTTTTGTAGCAAAGCAATAAGTGTCCCCAAAAGAGGGGTGGGAGCTCTGTGTCCCGTGATGTACTCCAAGAAAAGGATTTTACAGGTAAGCTGTTATAAAAATCCTATTTTCTTTTTCGTACATCACGGGACACAGAGCGACATAGTCATTACTAATGGGATGTCCTAAAGCAATGCCAAATGAGGGGGGGGATACACCATATATAAGCTGAGCGCTATCAGACATGAGGATCTTTTGCGGCCTGCAACACACTGCGCCCAAAGGCGACATCCTCCTGACTTCTAACATCCACCTGGTAGAATCTAGTAAACGTGTGTACTGAAGACCATGTTGCGGCCTTACAGATTTGAGCCAGGGAGGCCTGGTGATGCACTGCCCATGAAGTTCCAACTGCTCTCGTGGAGTGCGCTCTAACTTTGAACGGAGGCGGTCTCCTTCTCAAGCCATAGGCTTGTATTATGACCTGTCGAATCCACCTGGCTAAAGTAGATTTTGACGCTGCCTGACCCTTTCTGGGGCCTTCCGGCAGAATAAACAAAGTATCCGTTCTGCGAATCTGAGCAGTGGCTTTTAGATAAGCTTTAACTGCTCTTACTACATCCAAAGAATGCAATAACTTTTCCTCTACCGAAGTAGGTTTGGGGAAAAAAGAAGGAAGAACCACATCTTGGTTCAAATGAAACCTCGATACCACCTTAGGAAGAAAGGCTGGATGAGGACGTAACACTACTCTGTCCTTATGGATAACCAGATATGGCTCCTTACAGGACATAGCTGCTAATTCCGATACTCTTTTTAGCCGAACAAATGGCTACTAGAAAAATCAATTTCCTGGTAAGAAGCACCAAGGAAATATGCTGTAATGGTTCAAATGGTTGTTTCTGTAGAACCGACAGAACCAAGTTTAGATCCCATGGACATATGGGAATATTAACCGGAGGACTAATACGCATCACTCCTTGTATAAAGGCTTTGACTAGTGAATGCGAAGCCAAGGGCCTTTGAAAAAATATTGACAAGGTCGAAATCTGACCCTTGATAGTACTCAAGGCAAGCTTCCTATCTACAGCCCACTGTAGGAAGTCCAGAATCCTACCTATTACGTACTTATGTGGATGCCATTTCTTGGCCTCACACCACGCGATGTACGCCTTCCAGATTCTATAGTAGATCTGCCTGGATACCGGCTTCCTGGCATTGATCATGGTAGATACCACAGCATTAGAGAGCCCTCTCTTTTTTAGAATGTGGGCTTCAATAGCCAGGCCGTCAAACCTAGGGCTGGTAAGGAAGGGTGGTATATCGGTCCTTGCGAAAGCCGGACGACGTGGGAGAGTCCAAGGACTCCCCACTGAAATTTTACAATCTCCGCGTACCACGCTCTTCGGGGCCACGCTGGAGCCACCGGAATCACTGGTTTCTTTTCTACCCTGATTCTGCGGAGTAATCGAGGTAACCATTGTGGCGGTGTGAATGCATATATCAGCTTGAACTGATCCCCAGGGAACACTAGGGCATCCGAGCCGCAAGCTAGGGGATCCCTTGTCCGAGAGACAAACCTATCCCCCTTTGCGTTGAATCTGGATGCTAGAAGATCTACATCCGATGTTCCCCACCGCTGACATATTGTCCAGAAAACCTCGGGGTGAAGGGACCCTTCCTCTGGGCCTAATTGCTGGCGACTTAGAAAGTCCGCCTTCCAATTCTCCACTCCTGGAATGAATACCGCAGATATGGCTGGGACATATTTTTCTGCCCATCTCAGGATGTAATTTACTTCCCTTTGGGCTGCACGACTCCTGGTGCCCCCCCGATTGATATATGCCACTGCTGTGGCATTGTCTGATTGAATTCTGACAGGGGACCCTTGGAGTTTGGATGTCCATGCTACTAGGGCATACCGGGCTGCTCGTATCTCTAAGAGATTGATGGGCAGGGCCTTTTCTGCATCCGACCATCTGCCCTGGAGAGACTATTGCTCCAGTACTGCTCCCCAGCCTATAAGGCTGGCATCTGTAGTGACCACCTTCCAAGCGATCGGACTGAAGGATTTCCTTTTTTCCAGATTCTGGGGAACCAACCACCAACGGAGGCTCTTGCGAACGGAAGGGGACAAGGACATTGTAAGTCTAGGGCCTGAACTTTTTTGTTCCAGGCTGACAGTATGGCCCCTTGCAAATTCCTTGAATGGAATTGACCGTAGGGTACTGCTTCGAATGATGCCACCATTTTTCCCAGCAGCCTCATATACAGGCGTATGGACGGCTGTCTTTTTTGTACCCACTAAGTGGATCAAATCTTTCAAAGACAACACCTTTCCTCGAGGCAAGAATATTTTTCTCTGGCCTGAATCCAACCTTAGCCCCAAGTATTCCAGACTTTTGACTGGTTTTTAGGGCTGACTTGTCTCGGTTGATAATCCAACCGTGAGATTCCAGATACTTGATTGTCTTGTGAACGACCACGTCTAGTTTTTTCACTGAGTGGTCTATCAGCAACAAGTCATCCAGATATGCCATTATCATTACACCTTGTGTTCTTAGATTGGCCAATAAAGGGCCAGAATTTTTGTGAACACTCTCGGTGCTGTGGCCAAACCGAAGGGTAAGGCTCTGAACTGAAAATGGCGCCCTTCTACTGCAAAGCGTAGAAATTTTTGGTGGACTGGAAAGATGGGAATGTGCAAATAAGCATTTTTGATGTCGATCGTGGCTAACCAATCCTCCCCTTGTAGGGCAGTGGCCACCGATCGGATCGACTCCATCGGAAAGTCCTGATATACAGGAATTTGTATAGCCCTTTTTAGAATTAATATGGGCCTCCCGTCCGCGTTTGCTTCGGGACTGTAAAGAGGTTTGAGTAAAACCCGAACCCTCATTCTTCCAGGGGAACCTCCATAATTACTCCTTGGAGCAATAGTTGTTCTAGTGCCAACAGGAGGGACTCTCTCTTCCGGGGATCCCTTGGCACGTTTGACCTCAAAATGGGAAGGAGGGGAGTCTTTTAACTCCAAACTGTATCCCAAACCTACTGCGGAGAGCACCTATCTGTCTTGATCGTGTCCCGCCAGGTCTCTTGCGAACAACTGGAGTCCTCCCCCCACCCGACTGAGTGGGGGCTTCAATGAATTTAACTTTGGGGGAGGTTTTGTACCTCCCCTGACCCAGGGTTTCTCATTACCCTGCTACTGTCCCTGTTTTTTACCCCCGGGATTTAACCGAGGAGGCCGTCGGAACTGTTACACAGCCGATGCCCCAGGGACTGGAGAAGCAGGCCTCTTAAAGAGGGACCTCTAACTCTGCTTTTAACCGGCAAGAGCGTATTTTTACCGCTGGAAATTTTCTGGATATATTTGTCCAGGTTTTCCCTGAATAAGCGTTCACCATGAAATGGGACGCTAACCAGCCATTCTTTACAGGGAGCTTCAGCAGACCAGTTTTTGAGCCATAGGAGCCTACGCATATGTACTATAGACAGCGTAAGGCGGGAGGCCTGATGGACTGAATCCTCTATGGCGTCAACCGCAAAGCCTAAGGCTCTAGGTAGATCAGCTAGGGCAAAGCCTGCTGATCTGTCAAGTCCCTCAAGACCTGTTTCAACTGATCCTTCACTGCTTAGCAGACCCCAATAGCTGCTACTGCTGGTTGTATCACCAAGCAGATTTTCATAAGGACTCCAATCTTTTATCTATTGGGTTCTTGAACATTTGGACATTATCCACTGGACATGTCAGTGATTTATACATACAAGAGATGGCTGCGTCCACTGTAGGGACCTTCCATTTTTTTTTTTTTTTGATGAACTTATCCTCCATGGGATGGACCACCGGAAATCTCTTGGGGGAATAAATATTTTCTCAGGACGTTCCCAATCCTGGTAAATGAGCCCTTTCAGTAAAGGGTGAAGTGGAAAAGAACAAACAGTCTGGGGCCTTCTAGCGACCCCAACGAGGATACAGTAGTGGTTGATGGTTCCGCAAGGTGCATTTTTAAATGCTGATCGGACCATGTTAGTCAGAGACTGAACCCATAATCTTTCAGCTTGAGATGCTGAGAAAAGGTTCCCCCACTGTTGATTCCTCTATAACAGAATCAACCTTATCCTGATCCCCTTCAGGCAGGTCGATCCCTGTATGGGACTGTTGCTCTGCTAACAGGCACTCTGAAGGAGGAGACGGAGATCGGGCGTGCTTTCCCTGACAGGGAGGCAGCGATAAATTTTGGCAATCTCTCTCTAATCCTCCCAGAGCTGAGGAAAAAACCTCCTCTGTTACATACACAGGAGCAGGTGACTGAGGACAGCCACAGTACCAAGTACCCCTGCGGGGTCTCTACGGTCACTTACCTCTGAACTTCAGGGGAGACTGGTGCAGCAGGAGTATGCCCAAGATCCTCAGAGCCCGATGAGACCCCCTTCGCTTCCTGGAAGATTCAGTTCCGAAGCTACTGGACGGCATATTCCTAAGCCTAAAGCTGAGGTATTCCAGCCGTAATACACCACTTTTACTGAGAATAGTCTAGCACAATTGCTGCTATATCACAGTTGGTGTCTACTAATGTGCCTTTCTAGGGGATGCCTGTATCAACCGCTTGCTGTATGCCTTTAAATGTTGCCAGCTCTGTCTCTGTACTTCATAGCCAGCTTACTGCAATAATGTGGCTTTTTAAAAACCTGCTGGGACGCCCGCACATGCGCAGAAGCGCTGCGGCGCGCACAGAGCGTCATCCCCCAGGCCCCGCCCCTTTTTCCGGCCACCTCTATATATAGAGGCGCGTGCACGCGCACGCGCGCGGCCACGTGCGCCTCGGCGCTAATTTTCAAACATGGAAACCAGGGACAGGAGCCAGGGCCCCCTTTGCCGCAGGCCGGGGGATAGACGAACACTGCAACATGGCAGAGGAAACAGTTTCCTGTAGGAGAACTCACCAGCTGCCTGGACTTTGTTCTCTGAGAAGAAACTAGTCCATATGACAAGAAAAACATTCCACAGCGGCCTCTAGTGGACAAACACAGGTACCGCAGTTTAATATACTAAACATATATAAAAAAACATTCCTTTTTTTTTTTTTTTTTTTTCTTGACCACCATTAAAAATTATTACATTTTTTTAGTAGTTACAGGCATGCACAGATATTAGCGGGAATACCGTTAGGTAACAGACAGAAAGACAAATTAGGCTTGGGGGTCCCCCAATAGAACCAAGTTCCTGGGGGCCCCCACTTACCTGTTCCCCGCCGCAGGACTTTGTTTGGTCCACAAAAGCCCAAACTTCACCTATCACGGCAGGCATTGTAATCAAACCTTCAGGGACCGGGTTCCCAAGGATTCCACTCCCCTGGACCTGTATAGCACCCTGCACAGAAAACATCTTGGTCGTGGGTATGACCAGAGCTCTGGATCCCAGGGTCCAGCTCTCCTAAGAGAAGCATTACAGGCAGAACCTTGCTCTTCTCTGCAAGGCCCGGGTACCGACCGTTTAGCTATGAAGCTTTTTTGGTCGGATCCGGAATAGCTTACTGAGGCCCAAAAGAACCTGTACGCAAGCTCAGTGAAAAACACATGTTTCTTCTTGGCCAACACCTTAGACACTGGCAAAAAACTGAGGTGCTCCCGGATGGGAGGGGCTTATATAGGGGAGGGTACTTCCGGTTTTGGAAGTTGCCAGTGCCAGCACCTGACGGTAACTATATAACCCATTAGTAATGACTATGTCGCTCTGTGTCCCGTGATGTACGAAAAAGAAATCTTATTCTGCTAATCACGAAGGAACTTCTCCTTGTGTAAGTCATTCTTTGAAAGTCTTCTGTTCAATATAACATTCTTTTTAATTACAGGAAGCATTAAATTAGAAATATGAAATGTAATGTTGAAATATTTGTGTCAAGGTTATTCCTGAACGCCATTACGATGCACTAGGACAAATTATACAGGACACTCTACACTCCGGAGCATTTTCTAAGCTGACATCATGCATGCTCATGCAATAAACTGCCATTATCAGCGATCGCTCATGAGAGATAAAGTCTGATGATGGCACATTTATCAACGGAACATCATTTTTACATTCTGGGTTCTGTACAACACAGCAAAAGTCTCCTTGTTTGTGCCATGTCATTTATGCATCAGTTATTCCGCAATAATAAGGCAATTATTAGCCAATACCCACTCCCAAAATCACCCACGATGAATCCCAAGCCAATCCTTAATTATGAAAGAACAATAACATAATTAATATGCTTTAATCAAGCAAGAGGAACAATGCAACAAATGTCATGATCAAACATTGTTCCTAAAAAGGACAGCAGAAGCAGTGCAAGTGCAAAAAAAAAAGAAAAAAGAAATCCTTTAAAATTGTATATACCGTATATACTCGAGTATAAGCCGACCCGAATATAAGCCGAGGCACCTCATTTTACCACAAAAAACTGGGAAAACTTATTGACTCGATTATAAGCCTAGGGTGTCCATCTGCATGCCTCACTGTGCCTTACTGTGCCCATGCCTCACTGTGTCCATGTGCATGCCTCAATCTGCCTTACTGTGTCCATGCCTCACTGTGCCTCACTGTGCCCATGCCTCACTGTGCCCATGCCTCACTGTGCATCACTGTGCCCATGCCTCACTGTGCCCATGCCTCACTGTGCCTCACTGTGCCCATGCCTCACTGTGCCCATGCCTCACCATGCCCATGCCTCACTGTGCATCACTGTGCCCATGCCTCACTGTGTCCATGCCTCACTGTGCCTCACTGTGCCCATGCCTCACTGTGCCCATGCCTCACTGTGCCCATGCCTTACTGTGTCCATGCCTCACTGTGCCTCACTGTGCCCATGCCTCACTGTGCCCATGCCTCACTGTGCCCATGCCTCACTGTGCATCACTGTGCCCATGCCTCACTGTGCCCATGCCTCACTGTGCCTCACTGTGCCCATGCCTCACTGTGCCCATGCCTCACTGTGCATCACTGTGCCCATGCCTCACTGTGTCCATGCCTCACTGTGCCTCACTGTGCCCATGCCTCACTGTGCCCATGCCTCACTGTGCCCATGCCTTACTGTGTCCATGCCTCACTGTGCCCATGCCTCACGTCTCACTGTGTCCATGCCTCACTGTGCCCATGCCTCATTGTGTCCATGCCTCACTGTGCCCATGCCTCACTGTGCCCATGCCTCACTGTGTCCATGCCTCACTGTGCCCATGCCTCACTGTGTCCATTAATAGACATACGTTTAACATGGGAGTCTATGGAAGGGGTGCCCGGCTTTGAAAAATCGGTGCTCCCCTGACGTAGGTCCCCCAGACAGCAAACTTTGCACACTTATAGAGGAGAACTGGGGCTATATGTGTGCCAAGTTTGGGGTCCATGGGACCTATGGCCGGCCGGTACCGGGTCCCAAAGGTCCGGGAGATCAGGCGCAAAAAGATGACTCGAGTATAAGCCGAGGGGGGCATTTTCAGCACAAAAATCTATCTATATACACCGATCAGCCATTACCAAACCAACGACCATAACATGGTCACTCAATTAATATTTAGTAGGTCCCTTTTTTACCGTTAAAACAGCCCTGACCGGTCAAGACATGGACTCCACTGGACCTCTGAAGGTATGCTGGGGTATCTGGCACCAAGCCGTCAGTAGTAGATCCTGTAATATACGAGGTGGGACCTCAAGTGGATCGAACTTGTTTTTTCAGCACATCCCACAGATGCTCAATTGGATTGAGATCTGGAGAATTTGGAGGCCAAATCAATACCTCAAACTTGTTGTGTTCCCAAAACCATTCTTTTACATGATGTAAAAGGAAACATTATTCATCAGACCAGGCCAACTTCTTCCATTGCTCTGTGGTCCAGTTCTGATGCACACAGAACCTTCGTAGGCACCTTTGGCTGTGGACACGGGTCAGCATGGGCACCCTGACTTGTCTGCGGCTACGCAGCCCCGAACACAACAAACCACGATGCTCTGTGTGTTCTCACACCTTTCTATCAGGGCCAGCATTCACTTTTTCAGCAATTTGAGCTACAGTAGCTCTTTTATCGGATCGGACTACATAGGCCAGCCTTCACTCCACACATGCATCAATGAGCCTTGGCCAACCAATGACCCTGTTGCCGGTTCTCTGATTTTCCTTCCTTGGACCACTTTTGGTCGGTCCTGATCACTGCAGACCGGGAAACATCCCACAAGAGCTGCAGTTTTGGAGATGCTCTGACCCAGTCGCCAAGCCATTCCAATTTGGCCCTTGCCAAATTCACTCAAATCCTTTCAGCACATCAACTTCAGGGGCAACATGTTCACTTGCTGCCTAATATATCCAACCCACGTTCAGATGTCATTGTATGAATATAATCAATGTTATTCACTTTACCTGTCAGTGATCACAATGTTATGGCTAATCGGTGTATGCCAACCGTGATCTATGCACATAACCAGGTGTGTCCCCCAAAATACCAAAATAGACAAAATACAAATGGTTACAGTACAGAGAGCGTAATTATTTGCTACTATTAAAGAATAATATAATTTATATAATATACCTGTGTATGTGTGTATATATATATATATATATATATATATATATATATTTTTTTTTTACATACATATATTGCATACACACACACACACGATAGATAGATAGGAGATTTCCAATGAGTCATTGCACTCCAAAGGTTTCCTGCTTATATAATCAATTTTTTTATTGTCGGGATGATGCCCTGCCTTGACTGATGGTCGCTTTTTCCCCCTACACAAGGCTGGGTTTCCCAACAGGAAAACTGCCATTGAGAGCTTTGGTCAGGAATCCCGGCCGTGTGTATGCTCCATCGGCACTGCCTCGCAATGTTTAACATTGCAAAGCTGCAGAGAAAAAAACGCCGGGAATCCCGGCAGGAAAATAGAGAACATGTTCTCTTATTTCCCACCGGGATTCCCGGCGATTTTTCTGCTGGGAGAACTGAGATTTAGCATACACACGGCTGTTTTTCCTTGTGAAAAACTGTCATGGCAGTTTTCCTGCCGGGAAAACCGGTCGTGTGTACGAGGCATAAGGCCTCTTGCACACTGCAGCTTAAAAAGGCTCAGTGCAGCTTATTTTTTTACTGAGCTAAAATACAGCCTATTTATTGTAATGTGCCTATGCACACAGGCATGTAAACGAGCGGCATGTATTCTTGAGTAAAAAAAAAATATATAGAAAAATCTGCATTTGTGGTCAGTAATTTACCCCATGTTTGCACGCAAATGCACATAGATTTGTCCATTGACATTGTCAATCTGAGAATAAGCTTCCGCGCATACGCGACAATCTAGGCGAATTTGCACAAACGCATATGCGCGAAAATACAAAAAGAAAAAAAAAAGTCTGAAATAGTAGATGCACAAACAGGAGTATCGTGTGCAAGAGGCCTAAGGATGTGTAAAGGGGTAATATGTGATCACGGATAAGAACTATGTTTCCTGTGTAGGAACTACATGAGTAGGGATGAGCTTCGTGTCGAACATACGTTCGACTCAAACATCGGCTGTTCGATCGTTCGACGAAGATCGAACGATTTGGGCCGTTCGCGCCAAATTCGAGTGACGCGAACGGCCCACAATGCACTACGCCATCGCAGTGTCATCCAGGCGCTGTGATTGGCCAAGCATGCACTGTGACCCCGCATGCTTGGCCAATCACAGCGCCGGCAGCGAGGAGAGCAATGATTGGCCACAGGCAGGATGCCTGTGGCCAATTATTGCTGAGGGGGTTTAGTACACGCCCCACACTATAAAAGGCCGCCAGCGCAGCGGCCTTGTGTAGTGTGTTCCGGAGTAGGGAAAGAGAAGCATAGGCAGGGACAGTGTCATTTTTTTTCCTTTACTAATCCTGGATTCCTTGTGTTTAGGGACAAATGAGGATAGGTAGGGAGAGTGTCAGTGTGTTATTCTGTGCTAAACCTTGTTTGTAGGGACAGAGAGGTACAGTGAGGGAAAGTGTCAGTGTGCTATTCTGTGCTAATCCTTGTTTGTAGGGACAGAGAGGTACAGTGAGGGAAAGTGTCAGTGTGCTATTCTGTTCTAAACCAATCTTGCTGAACCATATTTGAAATCCTTGAGTTTAGGGACAGAGAGGTACAGTGAGGGAAAGTGTCAGTGTGCTATTCTGTGCTAAATCTTGTTTGTAGGGACAGAGTAGGACAGTGAGGGAAAGTGTCAGTGTGCTATTCTGTTCTAAACCAATTTTGCTGTTCCATATTTTCAATCCTTGAGTTTAGGGGCAGAGAAGGACACTCGTGGAAACTATCAGTGTGCTATTCTGTGCTAAATCTTGTTTGTAGGGAGGGACAGAGTAGGACAGTGAGGGAAAGTGTCAGTGTGCTATTCTGTTCTAAACCAATTTTGCTGTTCCATATTTTCAATCCTTGAGTTTAGGGACAGAGAAGGACACTCGTGGAAACTTTCAGTGTGCTATTCTGTGCTAAATCTTGTTTGTAGGGAGGGACAGAGTAGGACAGTGAGGGAAAGTGTCAGTGTGCTATTCTGTTCTAAACCAATTTTGCTGTTCCATATTTGAAATCCTTGAGTTTAGGGACAGAGAAGGACACTCGTGGAAACTATCAGTGTGCTATTCTGTGCTAAATCTTGTTTGTAGGGAGGGACAGAGTAGGACAGTGAGGGAAAGTGTCAGTGTGCTATTCTGTTCTAAACCAATTTTGCTGAACCATATTTTCAATCCTTGAGTTTAGGGACAGAGAAGGACACTCGTGGAAACTATCAGTGTGCTATTCTGTGCTAAATCTTGTTTGTAGGGAGGGACACAGTAGGACAGTGAGGGAAAGTGTCAGTGTGCTATTCTGTTCTAAACCAATTTTGCTGTTCCATATTTTCAATCCTTGAGTTTAGGGACAGAGAAGGACACTCGTGGAAACTTTCAGTGTGCTATTCTGTGCTAAATCTTGTTTGTAGGGAGGGACAGAGTAGGACAGTGAGGGAAAGTGTCAGTGTGCTATTCTGTTCTAAACCAATTTTGCTGTTCCATATTTTCAATCCTTGAGTTTAGGGACAGAGAGGCAGTGAGTGAAACTGACAGTGTGCTATTCTGTTCTAAACCAATTTTGCTGTTCCATATTTTCAATCCTTGAGTTTAGGGACAGAGAAGGACACTCGTGGAAACTATCAGTGTGCTATTCTGTGCTAAATCTTGTTTGTAGGGAGGGACAGAGTAGGACAGTGAGGGAAAGTGACAGTGTGCTATTCTGTTCTAAACCAATTTTGCTGTTCCATATTTTCAATCCTTGAGTTTAGGGACAGAGAAGGACACTCGTGGAAACTTTCAGTGTGCTATTCTGTGCTAAATCTTGTTTGTAGGGAGGGACAGAGTAGGACAGTGAGGGAAAGTGTCAGTGTGCTATTCTGTTCTAAACCAATTTTGCTGTTCCATATTTGAAATCCTTGAGTTTAGGGACAGAGAAGGACACTCGTGGAAACTATCAGTGTGCTATTCTGTGCTAAATCTTGTTTGTAGGGAGGGACAGAGTAGGACAGTGAGGGAAAGTGTCAGTGTGCTATTCTGTTCTAAACCAATTTTGCTGAACCATATTTTCAATCCTTGAGTTTAGGGACAGAGAAGGACACTCGTGGAAACTATCAGTGTGCTATTCTGTGCTAAATCTTGTTTGTAGGGAGGGACACAGTAGGACAGTGAGGGAAAGTGTCAGTGTGCTATTCTGTTCTAAACCAATTTTGCTGTTCCATATTTTCAATCCTTGAGTTTAGGGACAGAGAAGGACACTCGTGGAAACTTTCAGTGTGCTATTCTGTGCTAAATCTTGTTTGTAGGGAGGGACAGAGTAGGACAGTGAGGGAAAGTGTCAGTGTGCTATTCTGTTCTAAACCAATTTTGCTGTTCCATATTTTCAATCCTTGAGTTTAGGGACAGAGAGGCAGTGAGTGAAACTGACAGTGTGCTATTCTGTTCTAAACCAATTTTGCTGTTCCATATTTTCAATCCTTGAGTTTAGGGACAGAGAAGGACACTCGTGGAAACTATCAGTGTGCTATTCTGTGCTAAATCTTGTTTGTAGGGAGGGACAGAGTAGGACAGTGAGGGAAAGTGTCAGTGTGCTATTCTGTTCTAAACCAATTTTGCTGAACCATATTTGAAATCCTTGAGTTTAGGGACAGAGAAGGACACTGGTGGAAACTATCAGTGTGCTATTCTGTGCTAAATCGTGTTTGTAGGGAGGGACAGAGTAGGACAGTGAGGGAAAGTGTCAGTGTGCTATTCTGTTCTAAACCAATTTTGCTGAACCATATTTTCAATGCTTGAGTTTAGGGACAGAGAAGGACACTCGTGGAAACTTTCAGTGTGCTATTCTGTGCTAAATCTTGTTTGTAGGGAGGGACAGAGTAGGACAGTGAGGGAAAGTGTCAGTGTGCTATTCTGTTCTAAACCAATTTTGCTGTTCCATATTTTCAATCCTTGAGTTTAGGGACAGAGAAGGACACTTGTGGAAACTTTCAGTGTGCTATTCTGTGCTAAATCTTGTTTGTAGGGAGGGACAGAGTAGGACAGTGAGGGAAAGTGTCAGTGTGCTATTCTGTTCTAAATCAATTTTGCTGTTCCATATTTTCAATCCTTGAGTTTAGGGACAGAGAGGTACAGTGAGTGAAACTGACAGTGTGCTATTCTGTTCTAAACCAATTTTGCTGTTCCATATTTGAAATCCTTGAGTTTAGGGACAGAGAAGGACACTCGTGGAAACTATCAGTGTGCTATTCTGTGCTAAATCTTGTTTGTAGGGAGGGACAGAGTAGGACAGTGAGGGAAAGTGTCAGTGTGCTATTCTGTTCTAAACCAATTTTGCTGAACCATATTTGAAATCCTTGAGTTTAGGGACAGAGAGGTACAGTGAGTGAAACTGACAGTGTGCTATTCTGTTCTAAACCAATTTTGCTGAACCATATTTGAAATCCTTGAGTTTAGGGACAGAGAAGGATAGGCAGGGGACAGTGTCAGTGTCATTGTTGCTAAGCCTCCTGCACAGTATACACCTGAAGGTAGCCCTTATTGCTCTTTTTCCCATCTCCCTGCAGGCCATCCATTAAAATGTCTGGAAGGCAAACAAGGAGAGGCAGACAGTCAGGAGGCAAAAAAAGAGGGCAAGCAGGCTCTGTGTCTGGGGGCAACAGTGCTGGTCGTGGACGCGGTGCATTGTCATCAGCACATGGCCATGGGACACGCTTGTCCTTCTTTTCGGCAGCTGGACATGTTGAGCCACATCATGCCGAAGACTTGGTAGAGTGGATGACCAAGCCCACCTCATCCTCCTCATCCTCTCTCACCCAGGCTCAGGGTACTGGCAAAGCAGCTGCCAAAGCGTCCTCTTCTCTGGTATCATTATCTTCATTAGTCAATGCTTCCCTAGACCCACCATGTCCTCCTCCTGAGGAGTCCCCCGAACTGTTTGAGCACAGTGTTGGGTACATGCTCCAGGAGGATGCCCAGCGTTTCGAAGGATCTGATGATGATACCCAGCTAGAGGAAGGCAGTAGCGTGAGAGCAGAGAGAGGGGATGCTCAAGAAGGACACCAATCTGGCAGTCATGCTCCAGCAGCTGCAGCATACTGCCAGATTGGCTCCAGTGATGAGGAGGGAGGGGATGATGAGGTCACTGACTCCACGTGGGTGCCTAATAGGAGAGAGGAGGAGGAGGAGGATGAGGAGGAGGCACATCTCCAACGAGGCAGGATGCCCTTGAGTGGCCAGCGTATGGGCAGCACACCGACGGAATCACACCGCAGAGCTCCGCCTGTGCAGGGCGCTGCCTCTGCCCGTCATTCAAAAAGTTCTTTGGTGTGGGCCTTTTTTGAGGCGAGTGCATCAGATCGCACAGCTGCTGTTTGCAACATATGTCTCAAGCGTATATCGCGTGGCCAAAATATCAGCCGCTTGGGCACCACATGCTTGATCAGACATATGTTGACCTGCCATGCAGCTCGTTGGCAAGCCTACCTTAAAGACCCACACCAAAGAACAAAGCTGACCTCTTCTTGCACCGCATCAGCTGGGATCTCCAACCCCACTATACCTTCACTCCTCTCTGAAACCTGCTCTGAGAGGAATGAAGGTGTAGAATTAGGTGTGTCACAGCCAAGTACTTGCGGGCACTCTGCTAGCAGTACACCAACGTCCGATTCTAGCAGGCAAATTTCCCTGCCCCAGCTGCTGGACCGTCGAAAGAAGTTCACTCCCAGCCATCCACATGCCCAGCGGTTGAATGCTAGCTTGGCTAAATTGCTAGCGCTTCAACTGCTGCCTTTTCAGTTGGTAGACTCGTCCCCCTTCCGTGAGTTTGTGCTATGTGCGGTTCCTCAGTGGCAGGTTCCCAAACGCCACTTTTTCGCACGGAAGGCGATTCCGGCTCTCTACAGGCATGTGGAAGGCAATGTCTTGGCCTCGCTGGACAGGGCGGTCAGCGGTAAGGTGCATATTACCGCTGACTCATGGTCCAGCAGGCATGGACAGGGACGTTACCTTTCTTTCACGGCCCATTGGGTCACTCTTTTGGCAGCTGGGAAGGATGCAGGACAAGGTGCAGTAGTGTTGGAGGTTGTTCCACCGCCACGCCTCCAAAATGCTACTACTGGTTGTGACACACCTCTCTCCTCCACCCCCTCCTCTTCTTCTTCCTCCATGGCCTCTTCCTGTGGTTTGTCCTCGGAACCAGCGGTGCTCCGTAGGCGTTCAAGGGGCTACGCAAGTACGCAGGCAAAAAGATGCCATGCCGTGCTTGCGCTGGTGTGTTTGGGGGACAGGAGCCACACTGGGGCAGAGGTCCTGTCTGCTCTGCAGGGGCAGGCCGAGAGGTGGTTGACACCACGCCAGCTTAAGCCAGGAATGGTGGTTTGCGACAATGGCACCAACCTCCTCTCCGCCCTCCGACAGGGACAACTGACCCATGTGCCCTGTATGGCTCACGTCCTTAACCTGGTGGTGCAGCGGTTCTTGGGCAGGTACCCGGGCTTACAGGATGTCCTGAGGCAGGCCAGGAAAGTCTGTGTGCATTTCCGCAGATCTTATAATGCCAGTGCTCGCCTGGCTGAGCTGCAAAAGGAGTTGAACCTGCCCAAGAACCGCCTTATATGTGACATGCCCACCAGGTGGAACTCAACGTTGGCCATGCTGCAGTGGCTGCACACGCAGCAGAGGGCCATCAATGAGTACCTGTGCGACTACGGCACCAGGACAGGGTCAGGGGAGCTCGGGTTTTTTTCACCACGCCAGTGGGGCATGATCAGGGATGCATGCACTGTCCTGGCACCATTTGAGGAGGCCACAAGGATGGTGAGCAGTGACAATGCATGCATCAGTGACACTGTACCTCTTGTCCACCTGTTGGAGCACACGCTGCGTGGAATAATGGACAGGGCACTTGAGGCAGAACAGAGGCAGGAAGAGGAGGACTTCCTTGCCTCTCAAGGCCCCCTTTACCCAGACAGTGTTCCTTCTGTCCCACCCATCGCACAGGAAGAGGAGGAGGAGGAGGAGGAGGAGGAGGATTGTGTCAGCATGGAGGTGGAGGCTGGCACTCAGCATCATCAGCAGCAGTCTTTTAGGGATGATTTACAGTCCCAAGAAACCAGTGAACTTGTACGTGGCTGGGAGGAGGTGGCTGCGGATCATGTCGTCCTTAGTGACCCAGTGGACTCCGGACTGAATGCCTCAGCTAACCTACGCTGCATGGCCTCCCTGATCCTGCAAAGTCTGCGGAAGGATCCTCGTATTCTTCGGATCAAGGAGAGGGACCATTACTGGCTGGCCACTCTCCTTGATCCACGGTACAAGGGTAAGGTTGCGGACCTTATCTTACCGTCGCAGAGGGAGCAGAGGATGAGACAACTCCGGGAGGCCTTGCAGAAAGGTCTGTGCAACGCGTTCCCAGAGACTGGGAGGTTACAAACTCCTGGTCCTGGACAACGAGTTGCTGAGGCTTCGGGCAGTCAAAGAAGGAGCGGTGGGGAAGGTGGCCGTCTGACCGATGCGTTCAGACAATTCTTTAGTCCGCAGCCCCAAAGTATGATCGGTTCCAGCAACCATCGCCAGCGTCTGATATACATGGTCCAGGAATACCTAGGGGCAAGGTCAGACTTGGACACCTTCCCCACCGAAAATCCTCTGGCTTACTGGGTCTTGAGGATGGATCACTGGCCAGAGCTTGCACAGTATGCAATTGAGCTACTGGCCTGTCCTGCATCCAGCGTTCTTTCAGAACGCACATTCAGTGCTGCTGGAGGATTTGTCACGGATCACAGGGTGCGCCTGTCCACCGACTCGGTTGATCGACTGACTTTCATCAAGATGAACCAGTCTTGGATCACCACCAGCTACCACACACCTGATGCTGATATAACAGACTAATTGATTTTAAAATGTCACATCCCTTCAAGACTGATGCTGATGCTGAGTGCCTGTGCTGTTATGTTGACTGGCTATCCTCCTCCTCCTCCTCAATGATACGATTAATGATGATAGCTTGGAAGATCATTTTGGTTTATGGGTGACGCCACCAGTGGCTAAGGCCCAATTTTTCAGCCCCTATTTAACAGGGGCGTGTAATTAAAATTTTTGATGCAATACTTTGCAACAGGCCTCATTGCTGTGCTCCAAGTACAGTATCTGTGAGGGGTTGCAGTGTTGTGCCACCAGTGCCTAAGGCCCAATTTTTCAGCCCCTGTTCAACAGGGGCATGCAATTATAATTATTGATCGAATAATTCACAGCAGGGCCCATTGCTGCGCCCACCAAGAGTAACTGTCAGGCCTTACAGTGTTGTGGCACCAGCACCACCATCACCACCACCACCACCACCAAAGGCCCAATTTTTCAGCCCCTATTCAACAGGGGCATGCAATTATAATTATTGATCTAATAATTCACAGCAGGGCCCATTGCTGCGCCCACCAAGAGTAACTGTCAGGCCTTACAGTGTTGTGGCACCAGCACCACCATCACCACCACCACCAAAGGCCTAATTTTTCAGCCCCTGTTCAACAGGGGCATGCAATTATAATTATTGATCGAATAATTCACAGCAGGGCCCATTGCTGCGCCCACCAAGAGTAACTGTCAGGCCTTACAGTGTTGTGGCACCAGCACCACCATCACCACCACCAAAGGCCCAATTTTTCAGCCCCTGTTCAACAGGGGCATGCAATTATAATTATTGATCGAATAATTCACAGCAGGGCCCATTGCTGCGCCCACCAAGAGTAACTGTCAGGCCTTACAGTGTTGTGGCACCAGCACCACCATCACCACCACCACCACCACCAAAGGCCCAATTTTTCAGCCCCTATTCAACAGGGGCATGCAATTATAATTATTGATCTAATAATTCACAGCAGGGCCCATTGCTGCGCCCACCAAGAGTAACTGTCAGGCCTTACAGTGTTGTGGCACCAGCACCACCATCAAAGGCCCAATTTTTACTACCACTGATCAACAATTATATGTTATTACAATTCCTGATATAATAGTTGACAGCAGGGCGTTCCAGCACCCACCAAGAATAACTGTGAGTGCTTTCAGTGTTGTGCCAACACCAACACCTAAGGGGCCAATTTCTGCAGAGTATATACGGCAGGTCCCTACTTTCAAACATCCAACTTACAAACGACTACTACTTGCAAACGGAAGAAGACAACAGGAAGTGAGAGGAAATCTACCCCTTGGAAGGAAAATTCTCTCCTGTAAGAATTAATATGGGAGAAAGGTGTCTCCTCTCTACTGATGCTTTATCACCAATCCTTGTTTCAATAAAAACACCACATTTCAAAAACAGTTGTCATTGGGACGCAAAGTGAGGTGAAATGTTCTGAACAGGGGCACAGACAGCAAAAAAAATGTGACAGGGGTGATAACCGTTCCCTATGTTTTCCAAAAAGCTAAAAAAAAGGAATTTGGCATGGAGCTACACTTAAACAATGCAGCTGTTCAAAATTACAAACAGATTCTACATAAGAACAAACCTACAGTCCCTGTCTTGTATGCACCGCCTGTATACGGCTGTTCAGAGTATATAGGTCCTTTTTTATTTTGTGTGCGGGGTTCCCCTTAATATCCATACAAGACCCAAAGGGGCTGGTAATGGGCTGGGGTAGGGGGGGGGGGTTTGATGGGGTAGCTATGCCATTTTTCCTAAAGATTTTCATCCATATTACCGGGACCAGACATTGCATTAAAGCCGCAAGCACTTTTAAACGGCTTTTTTTCCTTTAGAAATGTTATTTTGTGCAGGGACAGTTCTAAACACGGGAAACACGTGGCACTTCACAGGCATACTTTAGACACCCCCCAGGTACAATATTTAAAGGAATATTTGACTTTTTTTTTTTCACTTTATGCATCATTAAAATGACTGCTCCCGGAAAACGTCCGTTTTTAAAACTTCTTTTTGCATTGATACATGTCCCCTGGTGCAGAACCCGGGTTCCCAAACTCTGTTTCGGACAATAACATGGATAATAGTCGTTATAATTAGCACTTTAGAATCCGAACGTTCGCATCCATTGTATTTAATAGGGTTCTAATGTTCGTGCGAACTTTCGGTCCGTTCGCGGGTTCTGGTGCGAACCGAACCCGGGGGTGTTCGGCTCATCACTATACATGAGCTAGAGGGTTCAAAAATGAAGCAGAACCCAGGTGGGTTTGGGAAACCAAGGAAGTTGAGTTGGCAAAGAATACAGTCCCAGCATGGGTATAAATGTGTAGGAATAAACACAGGTGTGGTGTTAGGATAATGTTTGCGCAAACCAATCCATATACGCTTATTGGGATTATTTTTACCAAAAATATGTGGCAGAATACATACTGGACTAAACTGATGAAGAAATTGGATTTTTTACATTTTTTTATTGGATGTGCTTTATAGCATAAAGTAAAAAATATTGTTTTTTTTTCCAAATTGTCTGTCTTTTTTTGTTTATAGCGCAAAAACAAAAAAACGCAGAGGTGATCAAATACCACCAAAAGAAAGATCTATTTGTGGGAAAAAAAAACATCAATGTTATTTGGGTACAGCGTCGCACGTCCGTGCAATTTTCAGTTACAGAAACTCAGTGCCGTATCGCCAAAAAATTCCTGGTCATAAAGGTGGGGGGGGGGGTTAACCTTCCGGGGCAGAAGTGGTTAATGATGTATTATCGAAGAAAGAGAAGGCTGAATTAATTTTTGTCTTTTATATTTGCAATATTTAACAATATTTTTCAATATCAAAAACATATTCCTAACAACAAGGAACTCTTCGCATCAGCCTCAGCCTAATCTTACCATCCAATGTCACATACGCAGTTTGGATTGAAGCCAATTACTCTACATTTTTTGTCTTTGGATTGCCAAATAAAATCCACATAAACAAGTAAGAACATACAAATCCCATGCAGATAGATTGGATTGTGGAAAGTAAACCCAGGACCACACAGCTTCAAGGGAAGCGTGCCAACCATACTGCCACTGTGCCCATGAATTCAGCTGCCGCACAACAAGACAAATGAGCTTTTCATTGAAATGTTTGTAAAGTGTAGAAAGAATAGCTGCTTGCAAACACACTAGGCCTTAATGTGTGAATGATATAAATATAAATAATGAAGTATGGTTTTCAATTACTATCCATCAACCCCCAAATAATAACCCTTGGCCTTGCTCATTATTAAACTGCTTTGATTGTTTAATTATTAATTTCAGGCGTATTCAGTAACGTTATCCATCACAGGTGATGTTCAAAATTTAAATACTTTCCATGAAAGCCATTCGGTGACCTTCCATAGTGTAGACATTTTCCGGAGGATATTGGAAACCTGATCTTACTTAGCTCGGGAACAACAAAAACAAGCAATCTACAATCACAATGCATAAAACTTTACAGTGCTAAAAACACAGGTACATTTTTAAGACGCATACATTGTGGATGCTGAAGGCACCAAAATTTGCAGGATGACGCTATCTTCAGACCAGGACCACATCTAATGCCGCGTACACACGACCGTTTTTAATGTCATTGAAAAAAACGTTGTTTTTCTCGACGTGATTCTTCTCAAGCCTGCTTGCCTACACACTATCGTGAAAAAAAACGCTTGAGCAAAGCGTGGTGACGTACAACGCGTACAACGGCACTATAAAGGGGAAGTTCCATTCGAATGGCGCCAGCCTTTGGGACGCTTTTGCTGATCCTCATGTTAATAAAGTTTGGTGAGAGACGATTCACGCTTTTTAGTCTTCGTGCTTTTCAGTACGTTACAGCGTGACGAATGTGCTATCTCCATTACGAACGCTAGTTTTACCAGAACGAGTGCTCCCGTCTCATACTTAATTCTGAGCATGCGCATTTTTTTGCCCTCGTAAAAGCATACACACTACCATTTTTCACGACGTGAAAAACGACGTGAAAAAATAGAGCAGGTTCTAATTTTTTTCAGGCCATTTTTCACGTCGTTAAAAATGCTCTGGAGCATACACTCGATCGTTTTTAATGACCAATTTAAAAAATGGCATTTTTCACATCATGAAAAACGGTCGTGTGTACGCGGCATTAGAGTTTTCCTACAGTTGAGCCTCACAACTGACACTTTCAAGGGCAAAGTTCTACCATGGTAAGAGGCAAACAGCACGTTCCAGGTGCATCAAATCAAAAGGCGTGCAAAGTCTTCTAGTTTATGTAGCACACCCCCGTAGGAGCTGCTGGTTTAAATTTGGGCCTTGCACGTTACCTCAATGTTCATTGTCTAGGGGAAGAAAGTCTGTAAAATCTTCAATGTCCACACGAGATGTAAAACCTTCTACTGCTAGGTTTTATTTTATTTTTTGCTTAAAACATATGAAGAATAATAGAAGGATGAAGGTAAAGGGGAAGGTTCAGGTACACAGTACAGATCACTGGGGAAAACTCCTCAATTATAAAGTCATTCACCACTCCTCCTCGAGTGGGTATTGCTCACCCGGATAGGCCCCTCTCACCTGGCCTAGCAGCCGGTATGATGCACGGACAATGATCAGGACTAGTCTCTGTCACAGACTGGTTGTGCACAAAATTGGATAATCTGGGATCCTCTGCCACAGAACTTAGCACCCGAACTTCCAGCCAAACAGTCAAGAGCCTTTAAGCTGACCCAGCAGACTGCAAGGTAAACTTTAGCTACGGTGCATCCTCCAATAGAATTACCAGGCCCTCCTCAAGACACCAGCCTTCCGCTCGGTCTTTTCCAGGACAGGTCCTCCCCTGGTTTCCTCCATTGAGTGGCTTCCTCCCGTGGGACGGACAGCACAGGATCACCCTCAAAGTGTAGGCCCCAGTCAGCATAACTGGGCCTACTTGGTAGAGTTGCAGCCTCGGACCAACATGGTCCCAAGACCGAAATCTCACTACACACTCCTCGCGCCAGGAGGGCGCCAGGAGGGCTGCGAGGGGACGAAGGACCCCAAAAAATGGCGTCTGCCCCTTAAGTACCCTTCCCCGGCATGCTCAGCGGGTAGACCACGCCCACTGAACTGTTCCCGAGAAAAGATACCCAATGCACTCTGGCCTGTCAGTCTTCCACATTGGCCTGGGGTGGTAACGCCACCTACAGGCAAACAGTGGGAAGTCTTCCAACACAGCCATAGCCGGAACAGAGGCTGAGCTAACTACCAGCTCAGACACCCACTAAATTTAACAAAGCGCCCAGTCATTGGGAGCAGGGCGCTACATTTATTTTCAGTAGAAAGCAGCCCCATTAGTAGAAGGACTGTCCCCTGTCAGCATGCTGCCGAGAAGGAGTTTTTTAGGCCTCATGCACACTGGCTGTTTAGCCCTGATGTGTGAGACTCAGGTGTTTAGGTACGCTTGGAAGGCACAGTTGCACCCCCGAGCCCCGCTGCTGGCAGAGTGGTGCTAACATTTAGGGTAGTATGTGCCCAGGGACAATTTTCCAGAATGCAGACTGGGCATTCATCCCTAGGTGCATACTGCCCTAAACATTAGTACTGCTCAGTGGACCATCCAGTTGCAGCAGCTGTCAACCTCTCAGAGTTTTACAGGCTGCCAATATTGGGGCTGGATGGTGCGCCATGCCTTCCACCAACACCTAAACACCAGAGTCTCATGCACCAGTATTAAAGTGATAATAAAGTCTTGTTTTTTTTTTTTTTTTTAAATAACAAGCATGTTATATTTACCTGCTCCTGTGTAGTGGCTTTGCACAGAGCAGCCCAGATCCTCCTCTTCTCGGGTCCCTCGCCAGCGCTCCTGGCCCCTCCCTCCTGTCAAGTGCCCCCACAGCAACAGCAAGCACCCGAGCTAAGCTGCTGCTCTGTGTTAAAACCACAGCCGACGGTATAGCCGTGGTGCCCATTGATTTCAATGGGCAGGAGCGGTGGAGGAGCGGTATACACACCGCTCCTTCACCGCTTCAAAGATGCTGCTAGCAGGACTTATTTTACCATCCTGCTAGAGCACCGCTCTAGTGTGAAAGCCCTCGGGGCTTTCACACTGGAGAGACAGCAGCGGCTGTTTCAGGTCGCTTTGCAGGCGCTATTTTTTAGTGCTATGGCGCCTGCAAAGCGACCCAGTGTGAAAGGGGTCTCAGTGTGAAAGGGGCCGTAATATAAGACATTATTTTGTGTCATCTATACACTGATGCCTCGTACACAACAACGCTTTTCCCGATGGGATTCTTCTCAAGCCTGCCTTGCATACACACGGGAACACAAAAGACCGCTGAACTTTTGACTGCCAAGAATGCGGTGACGTCAAAGACTACGACAAGCTGACAAAATGACGTTCTATGCTTTCGCGCATGCGTCAAATTGTTTACGAGCATGCGCGTTTTTTTCCCCCTCGGGAAAGCATACACACAATGGTTTTCACGACGGGAAAAAGACCACCAGGAATCCCAGTTCTCTTTTTTTTCCCCGCAGTTTACTCGTCGGGAAAACTGCGATGGAGCATACACACGGCCGGTTTTCCCGGCCAAAAGCTGTCATGGCAGTTTTCCTAACGGGAAAACCGGCCGTGAGGCACTTCTAAACTGCCAGTAAAACACTGAGTGCTTTTGAAGAGCTTTTCAGGTGCTTTTGAAGAGCTTTCCATTCATTTCAATGGAGAGGGGCCTTTTTTCACCGCCCTGCCAGTGCACTGCCCCAGTGTGAAAGCATTCATTGATTTTAATGGAAATAGGTTTTCATGAGCTTTTCAGGCGCTTTTAGTTAGCGTGAAAAGCGCCTCACTGTGAAAGGGGTCTTACTATATCATTGTACCACTGCTTGATTGATTATTAAACATTGTCTGGATTGGTAGGTGAACAGTCATAATTGTATTTTTTAATGATGGTCACTGAAGATCTAACAGAGGCCAAGTTCCGCTTTAAAGGAATGAAAAATGCAACAATGAATCCATCAATGAATATTGACTCATTGCTGGTCAATGCTATTTTTCTGCATTCATTTTTACATATGCACCCTTCCCTCATATGTTTTCTTACCATTCCCCTGGTCATGACCTTCCGGAAGAGCGAGGTGCATCCCACTATGTTTTCTTGTCAGGGGAACATCAGCCAGGCTGCTCTCTTTTTCACTGTCACTAGAACAACATAAATAGAAATACATGCCGATCATTACAGTATTCAGTAATAAACCACAAGACATCATAATGGAGAAACTCTCATGCCGCGTACACACGACCATTTTTCTCGTCGGGAAAAATGTCATTTTTTCTCTTTGACGAGAAAAACGACCGTGTGTGGGCTTTTGCTCATTTTTCCCGACGAGAAAAATGGCATTAATCACGACGAGAAAAATTAGAACATGCTCTAATTTTTCTCGTTGTGATTCACGGCATTTTTTTCCGCAGCAGTTTTCCCATAGGGAAACACTGCGGGGAAGCCCACACACGGTAATTTTTCTCGACCAAGAGAAAAAATGACGGGAAAAACGTCCGTGTGTAGGGGAACAAGCCGTTCCTCGTTTTTCCCGTCGGGATTCACGGCGGTGTTTTCACCGCTGTGAATCTCGATCGTGTGTACGCGGCATAATGGTCTTTTCTGTAGAATAACCAGCCTTGAGATTAGCTGAAAACCAGGCCTGGAAATCCATATCCAAACCTGTAGGCACACGACTTTTGGTGCCCCAGATACAGGTAATTCCCCTCTGACAGAGTCATCTGGTTTACGCGCAATGTTTCAGTTGTTCTGATCTGGCTTAGAATATTGTAATAGTCTCAAGATAAGCTTTTATGATTTATTGTATGATGGGAAAAACTATTCAGAGAAAAGTCACCTCATTGTATCTGCTGTCTAAAGGCATAAAGGCTACTGTGCCCGGGGCTTTTTTTTTTCAGCGGGAACGTGGGGGAACGCAGTTCCGGCACCTCCAGGACTGACTGTATGTAATGGCAAGGGGTGCTGGGGTGTGCTGCAGGGTATTGGTGCTCACTGCTGGCGGATCTATTCTTGCTGGAGGGGTTCTATTTTTGCAGGGGGGTCTATTGTTGCTGAGGAGGTCTAGTGTTTCTGGTGGGGGACCTATTGTTGCTGGGGGGTCAGTTGTTGCTGAAGGAGATCTACTGTTGGGGGAAGGGTGTATTGTTGATGGCTGCCAGAGAGTCTATTAGAGTTGGCTGTGCAGAGATCTGTTGATGCTGCCAGGAGTCTATTGTTGCTGGGGGGGGTTGTTGTGGGTGGTACATTGGGATCTATTGTTGCTGGCTTAAGGGGATCTATTTTACTACTTTTCTTGATATCATTACCAAATTCGATACAAATTACTTAGCACCACAAAATGATACTTGGTTCTGTATTGTCTAAAAGGGGCGGTACTGGGAGGTGGGTAGGGGATGGAACCAAGGGACGTTGCTCGGAGGTGGGTAGGGGGCGGAGAAAACAAGTGACTCGGAAAAGGGGAGTTCCTGCACCTATTGTCTGAGAAAAAAAGCCCTGAATAGGCCTAATGGTAAATCTTGCCCAACTTAACCAAAATCTTTTGCTGAACTATATGGATATATACTGTGTGTGTTTATATACACTATTTTACAAAAAGTATTGGGACACCTGCCTTTACACGCACATGAACTTTAATGGCATCCCAGTCTTAGTCTGTAGGGTTCCATATTGAGTTGGTCCACCCATTGCAGCTATAACAGCTTCAACTCTTCTGGGAAGGCTGTCCACAAGGTTTAGGAGTGTGTCTATGGGAATGTTTGACCATTTTTCCAGAAGCACATTTGTGAGGTCAGGCGCTGATGTTGGACGAGAAGACCAGGCTCGCAGTCTCCACTATAGATCATCCCAAAGGTATTCTCTCAGGTTGAGGTCAGGACTCTGTACAGGCCAGTCAAGTTTCTCCACCCCAAACTTGCTCATTTATGTCTTTATTGACCTTGTTTGTGCACTGGTGCGCAGTCATGTTGGAACAGGAAGGGGCCGTCCCCAAACTGTTCCCACAAAGTTGGGAACATGAAATTGTCCAAAATGTCTTGGTATGATGACGCCTTAAGGGTTCCTTTCACTGGAACTAGAGGGGCCAAGCCCAACCCCTGAAAAACAACCCCACACCATAATCCCTCTTCCACAAAATGATTTGGACCAGTGCACAAAGCAAGGTCCATAAAGACATAGATGAGCGAGTTTATCAATCAACTGTGTTTACTCTTTTTAAATCATAATGGCAACGGAAACTACCCAAATGACCCTGATCAAAAGTTTACATACCCCAGTTCTAAATACCGTGTGTTGCGCCCTGCTCCTATTGGGTAGGCGCTATTTTGTAAATTTAGTTGTCTGAGCTGTAGTTTAGCTCAG
The DNA here is from genome assembly GCA_029206835.1 of Rana muscosa. NCBI lineage: Eukaryota > Metazoa > Chordata > Amphibia > Anura > Ranidae > Rana > Rana muscosa. The sequence continues at coordinate 252,524,076 of CM055121.1, read as the reverse complement.
AATAATTGTGTAAATTGCTGGTTTCTGTTCCAGTCCAGCTGTGTTGCGCATTTTCCACTTGACTGTGGGTGTCGCTGTCACCACAGGTCAAGGTTGGAAATGCAGCAGGCTGGATGTATTGGGTACCTCTTGCCCAGAAACAGCTCAGTGGGATTGGTCCCCCCGTTGTGCATTCTGGGAGAGGGTACTTAAGGGACAGATGCCGTCTTCCGCTCTTTCTGACCTGATGGCCCTCCTGGCCTAAGGTGTGCCATAGCAGTTTCCTGCCTCGGGGCCGGCTGGCCGAGGCCTCGTTACTGGAAGTAGGCCCAGGAGTTTCTGGGGCCTACTAGTCAGGGGTGGTCCTTTGCTGTCTTGCCTGTGGGGAGAAGCCGAGCAATTGAAGAAACCAGGGGAGGACTTTTCTCGGAGAGGACCGAGCCAAAAGGGCTGGTATCTCAGGAAAAGCCTGGAGACTCAATTGGAGGACGCATCCCTACATATCTACCACATAGTATCGCCGGGTTGGCCGAAAGAAACTGGTACTGTGGGACTGCACTTAGACTTTGGAAAAGGTTCTGGATCATACAATCCTGTGGCAGAGGATTGGGCAGAGACTAAGTGTATTCTTCAAGTCTGTAGCAGAGACTTTTGACCGAGCACCGCACCGGCTGCTAGGTCAGTGAGAGAGGCTTATCGGGTGGTTGCTAGATCCAGGGTGGAAACTGTTTGTCCTCTGGATTGATAGAAGTATCCGTGATCTGCAAAGCAAGGTACCTGAATCTCCCCTAACCCTCCATCCCTCTAAATGACATTTCTTTAATAAAACCATTGGAAAAGAGACTATATGTTGGTGCTGACATCTGTGAAAACTCTTCAATGGAACCCCTATGACGGATACGGTGGAACAGACAGGTAACGGCAAGACCCAAAAATATACCCAGTAGAAACAAAATTGATGAGGACAGCCGCACTCCAATCCAACGTAGTTTTATTAAAAGGAAACAGGCACTACAAATAACAGCATGAACCTAGGACAGCTGACGCGTTTCACACTCTATTCAGTGTTTACTCGTAGCTATGAGTAAACACTGAATAGAGTGTGAAATGCGTCAGCTGTCCTAGGTTCATGCTGTTATTTGTAGTGCCTGTTTCCTTTTTAATAAAACTACGTTGGATTGGAGTGCGGCTGTTCTCATCAATTTTGTTTCTACTGCCATGTGCATTGCCGGCACCCTCGGTCTCTGAGAGTAAGACCTTACCAAGCCATACCTGCCTTGAGCGGCAATTTTTGTTTTTAAAAAATATACCCAGCAGCTCCTACGGGGATAGTGCTACACGTGTATTGCCCCCTTTAACATCAATGACAGCTTGAAGTCTTTTGTGGTATTTGTGGACGAGGCTCTTTATCTTCTCAGATGGTAAAGCTGCCCATTCCTCTTGGCATAAAGCCTCCAGTTCCTGTAAATTCTTGGGCTGTCTCGCATGAACTGCACATTTGAGATCTCCCCAGAGTGGCTCAATGATATTGAGGTTAGGAGACTGAAATGACCGCTCCAGAATCTTTACTTTATTCTGCTGTAGCCAATGACAGGACGACTTGGCCTTGTGTTTTGGATCATTGTCATGTTGGAATTTCCAAGTACGTCCCATGCGCAGCTTCCTGGCCGATGAATGCAAATGTTCCTCCAGTATTTTTTGATAACATACTGCATTCATCTTGCCCTCAATTTTGATCAAATTTCCTGTGTATTTGTAGCTCACACATCCCAAAATCATCAGGGATCCACCTCCGTGTTTCACAGTAGGAATGGTGGACCTTTAATCATAGGTCTTGTTTTGGTTTAAACAGAACCCCTCATTTTCCACTTCTTGATTAGAGTTTGAACTCTGCTGATTGGCATTCTCAATTCCTTGGATATCTTTTTATATCCTTTTCCTGTTTTATACAGTTCAACTACCTTTTCCCACAGATCATATGACAATTCTTTTGCTTTACCCATGACTCATTATGTGAGGTTTGCCCCATCTAGTTGACTATACTGCTTGTAGGTCCCATCCCGAATACATATGGTAAAGAAAGAGTTCCTCAAGTCGGTTGACAGCTCGCTGGTTTCTTCTTCAGCCGGTTTTATATCTGTCCCCAACCTATGTGTTTGTTTTTATTATCGACAATTTCTGTCTTTCATGTTGTATGTCATTTATACCTTTTGAATAAATTTGTAAATTTTATATCAATCACTGCCTGTGGTCCATTTAAAATCCCAACTTGAGGAACTCTTTCTTTTCTCCATGACTCAGAATCCAGAAACATCAGTGCAGCACTGGATGAAAGATGTAAGGGACTGTCAGGAGTCCAGAAACTCATTGACCTTTTATACACACACGCTAATTACAAGCAAACAGATCACAGGTGAGGATGGTTACCTTAAATAGCCATTCAAACCCCTTTGTGTCAACTTGTGTGCATGTTATCAGGCCAAAATCACCAGGGTATGTAAACTTTTGATCAGGGTCATTTGGGTAGTTTCTGTTGCCAATATGATTTAAAAAGAGTAAACCCAGTTGATTAATAGACATGTGCACACTGAAATAATAGGATTTTTATAACAGCTTACCTGTAAAATCCTTTTCTTGGAGTACATCACGGGACACAGAGCGACATAGTCATTACTAATGGGTTATATAGATACCGTCAGGTGCTGGCACTGGCAACTTCCAAAACCGGAAGTACCCTCCCCTATATAAGCCCCTCCCATCCGGGAGCACCTCAGTTTTGTAGCAAAGCAATAAGTGTCCCCAAAGAGGGGCGGGAGCTCTGTGTCCCGTGATGTACTCCAAGAAAAGGATTTTACAGGTAAGCTGTTATAAAAATCCTATTTTCTTTCTCGTACATCACGGGACACAGAGCGACATAGTCATTACTAATGGGATGTCCTAAAGCAATGCCCAATGAGGGGGGGGATACACCATATATAAGCTGAGCGCTATCAGACATGAGGATCTTTTGCGGCCTGCAACACACTGCGCCCAAAGGCGACATCCTCCTGACTTCTAACGTCCACCTGGTAGAACCTAGTAAACGTGTGTATTGAAGACCATGTTGTGGCCTTACAGATTTGAGCCAGGGAGGCCTGGTGATGCACTGCCCATGAAGTTCCAACTGCTCTCGTGGAGTGCGCTCTAACTTTGAACGGAGGCGGTCTCCTTCTCAAGCCATAGGCTTGTATTATGACCTGTCGAATCCACTTGGCTAAAGTAGATTTTGACGCTGCCTGACCCTCTCTGGGGCCTTCCGGCAGAATAACCAAAGTATCCGTTCTGCGAATCTGAGCAGTGGCCTTTAGATAAGCTTTAACTGCTCTTACTACATCCAAAGAATGCAATAACTTTTCCTCTACCGAAGTAGGTTTGGGGAAAAAAGAAGGAAGAACCACATCTTGGTTCAAATGAAACCTCGATACCACCTTAGGAAGAAAGGCTGGATGAGGACGTAACACTACTCTATCCTTATGGATAACCAGATATGGCTCCTTACAGGACATAGCTGCTAATTCCGACACTCTTTTAGCCGAACAAATGGCTACTAGAAAAATCAATTTCCTGGTGAGAAGCACCAAAGAAATATGATGTAATGGTTCAAATGGTTGTTTATGTAGAACCGACAGAACCAAGTTTAGATCCCATGGACATATGGGAATATTAACCGGAGGGCTAATACGTATCACTCCTTGTATAAAGGCTTTGACTAGTGAATGCGAAGCCAAGGGCCTTTGAAAAAATATTGACAAGGCCGAAATCTGACCCTTGATAGTACTCAAGGCAAGCTTCCTATCTACAGCCCACTGTAGGAAGTCCAGAATCCTACCTATTACGTACTTATGTGGATGCCATTTCTTGGCCTCACACCACGCGATGTACGCCTTCCAGATTCTATAGTAGATCTGCCTGGATACCGGCTTCCTGGCATTGATCATGGTAGATACCACAGGATTAGAGAGCCCTCTCTTTTTTAGAATGTGGGCTTCAATAGCCAGGCCGTCAAACCTAGGGCTGGTAAGGAAGGGTGGTATATTGGTCCTTGCGAAAGCAGGTCCGGACGACGTGGGAGAGACCAAGGACTCCCCACTGACATTTTACAATCTCCGCGTACCACGCTCTTCGGGGCCACGCTGGAGCCACCAGAATCACTGGTTCCTTTTCTACCCTGATTCTGCGGAGTCATCGAGGTAACCATTGTGGCGGTGTGAATGCATATATCAGCTTGAACTGATCCCAAGGGAACACTAGGGCATCCGAGCCGCAAGCTAGGGGATCCCTTGTCCGAGAGACAAACCTGTCCACCTTTGCGTTGAATCTGGATGCTAGAGGATCTACATCCGATGTTCCCCACCGCTGACATATTGTCCAGAAAACCTCGGGGTGAAGGGACCCTTCCTCTGGGCATAATTGCTGGCGACTTAGAAAGTCCGCCTTCCAATTCTCCACTCCTGGAATAAATACCGCAGATATGGCTGGGATATATCTTTCTGCCCATTTCAGGATGTAATTTACTTCCCTCTGGGCTGCACGACTCCTGGTGCCCCCCTGATGATTGATATATGCCACTGCTGTGGCATTGTCTGATTGAATTCTGACAGGGGACCCTTGGAGTTTGGATGTCCATGCTACTAGGGCATACCGGGCTGCTCGTATCTCTAAGAGATTGATGGGCAGGGCCTTTTCTGCATCCGACCATCTGCCCTGGAGAGACCATTGCTCCAGTACTGCTCCCCAGCCTATAAGGCTGGCATCTGTAGTGACCACCTTCCAAGAAATCGGACTGAAGGATTTCCTTTTTTCCAGATTCTGGGGAACCAACCACCAACGGAGGCTCTTGCGAACGGAAGGGGACAAGGACATTGTAAGTCTAGGGCCTGAACTTTTTTGTTCCAGGCTGACAGTATGGCCCCTTGCAAATTCCTTGAATGGAATTGACCGTAGGGTACTGCTTCGAATGATGCCACCATCTTTCCCAGCAGCCTCATATACAGGCGTATGGACGGCTGTCTTTTTTGTACCCACTAAGTGGATCAAATCTTTCAAAGACAACACCTTTCCTCGAGGCAAGAATATCTTTCTCTGGCCTGAATCCAACCTTAGCCCCAAGTATTCCAGACTTTTGACTGGTTTTTAGGGGTGACTTGTCTCGGTTGATAATCCAACCGTGAGATTCCAGATACTTGATTGTCTTGTGAACGACCACGTCTAGTTTTTTCACTGAGTGATCTATCAGCAACAAGTCATCCAGATATGCCATTATCATTACACCTTGTGTTCTTAGATTGGCCAATAAAGGGCCAGAATTTTTGTAAACACTCGTGGTGCTGTGGCCGAACCGAAGGGTAAGGCTCTGAACTGAAAATGGCGCCCTTCTACTGCAAAGCGTAGAAATTTTTGGTGGACTGGAAAGATGGGAATGCGCAAATAAGCATCTTTGATGTCGATCGCGGCTAACCAATCCTCCCCTTGTAGGGCAGTGGCCACCGATCGGATTGACTCCATTGGAAAGTCCTGATATACAGGAATTTGTATAGCCCTTTTAGGATTAATATGGGCCTCCCGTCCGCGTTTGCTTCGGGACTATAAAGAGGTTTGAGTAAAACCCGAACCCTCATTCTTCCAGGGGAACCTCCATAATTACTCCTTGGAGCAATAGTTGTTCTAGTGCCAACAGGAGGGACTCTCTCTTCCGGGGATCCCTTGGCACGTTTGACCTCCCAAACATACTGCGGAGAGCACCTATCTGTCTTGATCGTGTCCCGCCAGGTCTCTTGCGAACAACTGGAGTCCTCCCCCCACCCGACTGGGTGGGGGCTTCAATGAATTTAACTTTGGGGGAGGTTTTGTACCTCCCCTGACCCAGGGTTTCTCATTACCCTGCTATTGTCCCTGTTTTTTACCCCCGGGAATTGACCGAGGAGGCCGTCGGAACTGTTACACAGCCGATGCCCCAGGGACTGGAGAAGCAGGCCTCTTAAAGAGGGACCTCTAACTCTGTTTTTAACCGGCAAGAGCGTATTTTTACCGCTGGAAATTTTCTGGATATATTTGTCCAGGTTTTCCCTGAATAAGCGTTCACCATGAAATGGGACGCTAACCAGCCATTCTTTACAGGGAGCTTCAGCAGACCAGTTTTTTAGCCATAGAAGCCTACGCATATGTACTATAGACAGCGTAAGGCGGGAGGCCTGATGGACTGAATCCTTTTTGGCGTCAACCGCAAAGCCTAAGGCTCTAGGTAGATCAGCTAGGGCAAAGCCTGCTGATCTGTCAAGTCCCTCAAGACCTGTTTCAACTGATCCTTCACTGCTTAGCAGACCCCAATAGCTGCTACTGCTGGTTGTGTCACCAAGCTTGCTGTAGAAAGAAGCAGATTTTCATAAGGACTCCAATCTTTTATCTATTGGGTTCTTGAACATTTGGACATTATCCACTGGACATGTCAGTGATTTATACATACCAGAGATGGCTGCGTCCACTGTAGGGACCTTCCATTTTTTTTTTTTTTGATGAACTTATCCTCCATGGGATAGACCACCGGAAATCTCTTGGGGGAATAAATATTTTCTCAGGACGTTCCCAATCCTGGTAAATGAGCCCTTTCAGTAAAGGGTGAAGTGGAAAAGAACAGACAGTCTGGGGGCTTCTAGCGACCCCAACGAGGATACAGTAGTGGTTGATGGTTCCGCAAGGTGCATTTTTAAATGCTGATCGGACCATGTTAGTCAGAGACTGAACCCATAATCTTTCAGCTTGAGATGCTGAGAAAAGGTTCCCCCACTGTTGATTCCTCTATAACAGAATCAACCTCATCCTGATCCCCTTCAGGCAGGTCGATCCCTGTATGGGACTGTTGCTCTGCTAACAGGCACTCTGAAGGAGGAGACGGAGATCGGGCATGCTTTCCCTGACAGGGAGGCAGCGATAAATGTTGACAATCTCTCTCTAATCCTCCCAGAGCTGAGGAAAAAACCTCCTCTGTTACATACACAGGAGCAGGTGAACTGAGGACAGCCACAGTACCAAGTACCCCTGCGGGGTCTCTACGGTCACTTACCTCTGAACTTCAGGGGAGACTGGTGCAGCAGAAGTATGCCCAAGATCCTCCGAGCCCGATGAGACCCCCTTCGCTTCCTGGAAGATTCAGTTCCGGAGCTTCTGGACGGCATATTCCTAAGCCTAAAGCTGAGGTATTCCAGCCGTAATACACCACTTTTACTGAGAATAGTCTAGCACAATTGCTGCTATATCACAGTTGGTGTCTACTAATGTGCCTTTCTAGGGGATGCCTGTATCAACCGCTTGCGTATGCCCTTTTTTAAATGTTGCCAGCTCTGTCTCTGTACTTCATAGCCAGCTCACCACACAAAACTGTGGTTTTTACATGCTGGGACGCCCGCACATGCGCAGAAGCGCTGCGGCGCACACAGAGCGTCATCCCCCAGGCTCCGCCCCCTTTCCTGGCTCACCTCTATAAATAGAGGCGCGTGCACGCGCGCGGCCACGTGCGCCTTCGGCGCTAATTTTGAAAAATGGAGACTAGGGACAAGAGCCAGGGCCCCTCTTTGCCGCAGGCTGGGGGATGGACGAGCATTGCAACATGGCAGAGGAAGCAGTTTCCCATAAGAGAACTCACCATCTGCCTGGACTTGCTCTGCTGAGAAGAAACTAGTCCACATGACAAGAAAACATTCCACAGCGGCCTCTAGTGGACAAACACAGGTACCGCAGTCTAATATCTTAAATATATAAAAAAAAAATTTTTTTTTTTTTTTCTTGACCACCATTAAAAATTATTACATTTTTTTTTTTAGTAGTTACAGGCATGCACAGAATTTTGCGGGAATACCATTAGGTAACAGACAGAAAGACAAATTAGGCTTGGGGGTCCCCCAATAGAACCAAGTTCCTGGGGGCCCCCACTTACCTGTTCCCCGCCGCAGGACTTTGTTTGGTCCACAAAAGCCCAAACTTCACCTATCACGGCAGGCATTGTAATCAAACCTTCAGGGACTGGGTTCCCAAGGATTCCACTCCCCTGGACCTGTATAGCACCCTGCACAGAAAACATCTTGGTCGTGGGTATGACCAGAGCTCTGGATCCCAGGGTCCAGCTCTCCTAAGAGAAGCATTACAGGCAAAACCTTGCTCTTCTCTGCAAGGCCCGGGTACCGACCGTTTAGCTATGAAGCTTTTTTGGTCGGATCCGGAATAGCTTACTGAGGCCCAAAAGAACCTGTACGCAAGCTCAGTGAAAAACACATGTTTCTTCTTGGCCAACACCTTAGACACTGGCAAAAAACTGAGGTGCTCCCGGATGGGAGGGGCTTATATAGGGGAGGGTACTTCCGGTTTTGGAAGTTGCCAGTGCCAGCACCTGACGGTATCTATATAACCCATTAGTAATGACTATGTCGCTCTGTGTCCCGTGATGTACGAGAAAGAAATTTTGTTTCGGAATTTCGTTTTCGTCCGAAAAATAAATTTATTTAGTTACTCCCGAAATTCGTTTTTATTTATTTCGTTTTTCATTAGAAATTGCATTCGTCCGAAAATCTGAATTAATTAAGGTCGAATCTGTCATTGAAGGCTTATGGTGTCTGTCGAATGTTCAAAGAAGATTCGACGGAGCAGTGAAACTGTACGACGCTGCAATCATACATTTCCGGTCGAATGTTCCGCCCACAAGCTATAGAAGAATTCTAATGTTGTATGACTAGTAATAATTATATTTATTCATTACTATTACTAGTCAACCAACATTAGAATTCTTCTATAGCCTATGGGTGGATGCATTTGACCGGAAATGTACGATTGCAGCGTCGTACAGTTTTGCTGCACCGTCGAATCTTCTAACTTTCGATGCTTTGTCGAATCTTCGTCATTCTAGCTATTTTACTGCTCCTCCTCTTTGGTTACAATCAGCCAATAACATTCATCATCAACTTTATTTTTATTTTACTTCCCCCCACCCAATTCCAGCAGTGATCTTTTCTCTCTATGTCAAATCTTTTCTCTCTATAATGTCGAATCTTTTCTCTCCTATGTCGAATCTTTTCTCTCCTATGTCGAATCTTTTCTCTCTATAATGTCGAATCTTTTCTCTCTATAATGTCGAATCTTTTCTCTCCTATGTCGAATCTTTTCTCTCCTATGTCGAATCTTTTCTCTCCTATGTCGAATCTTTTCTCTCCTATGTCGAATCTTTTCTCTCCTATGTCGAATCTTTTCTCTCCTATGTCGAATCTTTTCTCTCCTATGTCAAATCTTTTCTCTCTATAATGTCGAATCTTTTCTCTCTATAATGTCGAATCTTTTCTCTCCTATGTAGAATAATCTTGGACTAAGAGTTAAGGTTAGGCACATTCGACCACAGGTTCTATAGACACAGATTGTTATTGTCAGTGTCACGTCGAATCTCCTATCTATATCCAACTGTTGTAGCAACGAAAACGAAAATAAAGCATTTGTTTATGTCGGATCTTTCGGTTTTCAGATTCTGTGCTTTCGTTTTCGTTTGTTAAAACGATAACGAAAATAGCTGAAATTCGGACAAAAATGCATTCGGACGAAAACGAATGCACATGTCTATTGATTAATAATAAATGGCTTCAGCGCCTTTACACCCCCCCATTTTCACATGTTTGTTGGTGTGTAAATACCTTTTAGTTGTGGCAGCTGCTTAGTTCATTAGTTATTAGATTTATTTGGTCTTTATCTTGGTTTGCGCATCAATTACCCCCCATTTTAATTCAGCCAAACACTAACCATGAGTGAAAGAAAAGTTTTTGTGTTATCATTCATATTCTCTGAAAAATGGGTAAGAAATTTAAAATTCTGCCAGGGTATGTAAACTTATGAGCACAACTGTAAGTACCATCCCTTGATTTTTTTTAACTAAACTTATGCCGCGTACACACGACCATTTTTCTCGTCGGGAAAAATGTCATTTTTTCTCTTTGACGAGAAAAACGACCGTGTGTGGGCTTTTGCTCATTTTTCCCGACGAGAAAAACGGCATTAATCACGACGAGAAAAATTAGAACATGCTCTAATTTTTCTCGTCGTGATTCACGGCATTTTTTTTCCGCTGCAGTTTTCCCATAGGGAAACACTGCCGGGGAGCCTACACACGGTCGTTTTTCTCGACCAAGAGAAAAAATGACGGGAAAAACGGCCATGTGTAGGGGAACAAGCCGTTCCTCGTTTTTCCCATCGGGATTCACGGCAGTGTTTTCACCGTCGTGAATCTCGATCGTGTGTACGCGGCAGTAGGCTTTAACTCAAAACAGTAATGATATGGCTTGAAAATGCCAACATGTGCACTATTGATTGACTTGAAGTGAGATTTTTAATGACAGGTTCACTTGGCAAATTCTAAGCTTTCTTCTGAGCCAGTTTTCTGTCTGTCAGAAAGTCATTGTCAACAGCAGATGAAAATTACCTGAGTTGTGAATAGTTAAAGAGCTTCTGCCACAGGTATAACATATGGCGGCACGTTATCAGAGCCTCCTCGGGTCCTTTGTGCTTCCACTCCAGTTTTGTCTTGGTGAACAATAAACTAGATGGAAAAATAAACACAACTTTGTCAGTTCCCAAGAGCTAAAGATGAATTATCGAGAACAATAGTGATAATCTCCAGTCCGGGGTCAAAAAGTAGAACAACAGGAAAGTTTTTCTTGTGGTTGGTGATAATGAAGTTGTATCTGCTGGCTGTTTATCACGTGTTCCTAAGTTACCATGAATAAGATTGATGTATCTCCATGTGAAAATAGTGGCAAAGATGAAAGTAAAGAGGAAGTTTCTAAATACAAGTGCTATATTTCCTCATTTATTCTGCTTTGAGTGCAAATGGACCGATAACCCACATCATTTTAGCCTATTTAAATTACTCTTCTTAAAGGGGTTGTAAATAAAAAAAATGTTTCTTTAAATAACAAACATGTTATACTTACCTCCACTGTGCAGCTCGTTTTGCACAGAGTGGCCCCGAATCTGGTCTTCTGGGGTCGCTCAGCGGCTGTCTCGGCTCCTCCCCGCAAGAACTCACCACCTATATGCGAGCAAGCTTGCATGGTGGTGAGTCCTTGCGGGCGCGCTCCAGTGATATAGCCGCTCACTGTATCCCTCGGCAACGCCCCCGGCACGCCGCGTCATTGGATGTGATTGACAGCAGCGCGAGCCTATGACTGCGCTGCTTTCAATCCATCCAGTGTAGCCAATCAACAGCCAGGCTCAGAAACGAGGAGGATGACGGGGCGAGCGCGGGACTTTCGAGGGCTCAGGTAAGAAAAAAAGGGGCTCGGGGGGGGGGCGGTATTGTCGGATGTTTTTACACTTTAATGCATAGGATGCATTAAGGTGAAAAAACTTTTACCTTTACAACCCCTTTTAGGCCCATACACACGATCTGACTTTTCGACAACAACGGTCCGATGGACGTGTTTTATTGGACAATCCGACCGTCTGTATGCTCCATCGGACAATTGTTGTCGGTATTTCAACGGACAAATGTTCGCTGTGCCTGCTCTCAAACTTTCCAACAACAAATGTCCAATGGAGGTTAATCCTATCGTGTGTACACAAGTCCATCGGACTAAAGTCCAAAGTACAAACACGCATGCTCAGAACCAATGCTAAACACCAGACAACAATAGCAGAAGCTGCCCAAAGGGAAGGCGGTAAAGAGCTGGAAAACCACGTGATTTGGTGAATGTTGGCTGAAAAAGTTCTGCCGTGTGTATGCATACCAAGTTCACGTTCACGGCCAATGCCCCTTCGGACAAAAATCCACAGAAAAGTCAGATGGAAGTCCGATCGTGTGTACGAGGCTTTAGGCATCCTGGTAAGAAAAATATCCAAAATATCCAATACTTACCTTACTTCTTCAGTACTGTAAACTATTCTATCCCCTGGGGCACAGTGCTTTGGCACTAGTCATGTAGAGGGAGATTTACCAAAACTGGAACTTGCAAAACCTAGTGTAGCTGTGTATATAAACCAATCAGCTTCCAGGTTTTATTGTCAAAGTCTAATTGGACAAGCTGAAGTTGCAAGCTGATTGGCTACCATGCACAGCTGCACTAAATTCTGGGTGCTCCGGTTTTAGTAAATCTCCCCCATAGTGTCTGCTTATACAGAAGAGCTGTCCAGATGGGGGTCTCTGAATGGCAGGCAATGCCTGAATATCAAGCCTCCATTCCATTTCATCCATGCCATGGCACTGTGACAAATGTCAGAGAAGAGAGGAATTTACAGGACTTAAAGCAGAACTTTATCCATAACAACTTGCTAAAAGATAATGTTCTCTAGCAAGGAACATAAATTCCACATTAATAACTATGCCACCAAAATGTAATTAGTGTGTGCTATAAATTGCCTCCAGCATTGCTCATGATTTTTCTTGCTGGAGGCTGCCATTTTGCTGAAGCCCAGAGCTCTTGAGCAGCAGTAAATCTTTAGGTTGTCAGCAGATCGGTCTTTACATTTTAGGCATAGTGCCAATAAATAGAGAGCAACTGAGCATGCACAGAGCAGGGTGAGACAGTGTATTACCAGATTTTAACCTCCCTGGCGGTATGATTCTGTCTGGAATTATGTACCAAAAGCGGTACAATTATTTTGCATGGAAATTTGGTGTTATGTATTGTAGGCCTGCAATTCTTAGTAATTACTTACTTAAACCTGACCAAACAAGAGTCTAGTAGACATCCCGGGTATGATACATTTTGAAACACAAAATCATAAATTATAATATAATAAATGACTATAAATAATTATAACAAATAATAATGTAATTATAATAAAAATTATTCAATAATTTAATCAAATCAAAAACACAGAAATGTGCTCAGTTGCAGAATTGTCGCTGTCATTAGATTTAGTGTTTGATGACGAATTTCCCCACAAATCGCTATCACTTAATTCTGCGAGTGATTCTAATTTATTATCGCTGTTTTCTAGCTGGTCTAAAACCACTTTTGACATAAAGGGACACTTTTTGGTTGCTATGGACAATCTCCAGTTTCCAGGCAGAAAGAACAGTTTTTATAATATAAAACTGCATGCAGGACACGGGACAGACCACTAGGGACAAAGGGGATGTGTAATTATTTGATACAGTACTGTAATCTGTAAGATTACAGTGTACTGTATGTATATTGTGTGTTTCACTTTTTGAATTTGGCGCCGTGCTCCGTCCCCGTGCGCCGCAACGTCGCAGGGAACGGAGCTCGGCACTCGGCAGTGTGAATCGAGCGAGGAGACAGCTCGCACACACTGCGGGGAGACATCGCAGGATCCAGGGGACAAGGTAAGTAACTTCCCTGTATCCTGCAATGCAATCCCGAGTCAGGCTCGGGGTTACCGCTCTTAGCATGAAAAACTCACCCCGAGCCAGACTCAGGATTACCGCCAAGGGGGTTAAACAGTATAGACACCTATCTGTAATGTTTTACATTTCTATACCCAGTGGCGGCTGGTGCTCAAAATTTTTTTTGGGGGGGGCGCAAACTGGAAAATTCCGAAAAACAAAACACATCAATTGCAGCCTCACTGTGCCCATCAAACGCAGCCACTGTGCCCAATAAATGCAGCCACTCTGCCCATCAAATGCAGCCACTGTGCCCATCAAATGCAGCCACTGTGCCCATCAAATGCAGCCACTGTGCCCATCAAATGCTGCCACTGTGTCATCAAACGCAGCCACTGTGCCCATAAAATGTCATCAAATGCAGCCACTGTGCCTATCAAATGCTGCCACTGTGTCATCAAATGCAGCCACTGTGCCCATCAAATGTCATCAAATGCCGCCACTGTGCTCATCAAACGCAGCCACTGTACCCATCAAACGCAGCCACTGTGCCCATGAAATGCTGCCACTGTGTCATCAAATGCTGCCAGTATGCTCATCAAATGCTGCCACTGTGACCCCCCCTGCCCACTCGCCATCTGCCCGGCACTTATCCTGTCTCGGTGGGGCAGTGGGTGACGGCGACGAGCGGGGTCCTTCGTACGTCTCCTCCTGTCCTCATCTCCCGCCCTCTCCTCCTGATAGGCGTCCAATAGCGGCACCTGTTGTTTCAGCCATAAGGTGATGGGTGACAGACCCGAGCACCTGATTGGTGGAGAGGCAGTTCAGTGTTAGGAAAGCAAATGTTCATTTGCTTTTCTAACACACTTGGGTGAACTGTGAGCGCCAAGCATGGCGCTCGCAGTTCACCAATTTTGAAGCCTATTAGTGCCTATGGCTTTAAACAGGTGCTTCACAAACACCCCCGCCGCTGTGAATCAGGAGCCCGGTGCCCAAAAAGGGTCCGGGCACCTGAATAGGGGGTGGCAGCGGCGGCCATGTATAGATTCATGCTATGCATGAATCTATCCATTGGTCATATGGGGGTGTATGGGGGTGGCTGTAGAGAGGGGGCGGCGCCCGTGCACCCTTATGGATGCACCGTCACTGTCTATACCTGCAAAAAGAGCCAGCATGAAGGGTTCTAGCAGGACTTAATCTTCTTTTTTTTAAGGCTGGGTTCACACTATAGAACGCAGCAGCTCACAGCAGGAGTCCGGTGCGTCTCCATTCACCGTATCAGGTTCGATTTCAGCCCATATATGCAATCATTTTATATTTACTAAAATAATTGCATTTCCATGTTCTGTGTACTGTGGGAGACTAGATATAGTGAATGCAGGCTCCTGTGTTTAGTAATACTTTAATAAAAATTGAAGGGAGACTTTAAAGTTTAAAGCGGAAGTAAACCCAACGATTTAATAGTTTAAAAAGACAGTTACATTCCCGGCATGCCGGAAATGCTAACTGTCACATTGGTTGTGCTCTCAACCAAACCGTCACACCATCCAATGGCTGGTGTCATAACTGATCACATGTGCAGCATCATGGCAGTTGAAGATTAAACAGAGGTCAAGATGGCAGCTTCCTTGGCTGAAAATGATAGGAGGGTTTACTTCCACTTTAAGTTCACCTTTACAGAAAAATCTGTAAGGTGAATACACAGGACAGGCTCTTTGACTCCTAGCAGCTGAGTGCGGCAGCAAGAGAGCGACAGCAGAGCATGTGGATATCTACAATACAGTGAACCTCTTACTTTGGTGAAGTAAACGCTACAATAAATACAAACTAATCTTCCAAAAGGTGGTTACGGATTCCCTCTATTTATTGCATATATGTATTCATTTGTCTATACCTATATTTAGCAAGTCTATTAAGACTCTGATAAGCACAATGATATAAGGTTATCTATGAAAGTAAACACACTGCTTAGTAAAACAATGTTTAATTTATTTCCCAAGAAAATAGGAATATACTAACATCAAACACTAGCGTAAAGTATAACAGCAGAACATCAAAGATACTTATCACAACGCTTTCCTCGAGATATTGTTTCGTCAGCTGAGCTCAGGATGGCAAAAGAGCCAGAGCCATGAGGCTCATGGAAGCAGGCCAAAGCCAAAAAGGGACGATTTGTCTTCTGTGTGTCCTTTTTACACATCATTCACACCCACTCGTAACCACCCCCACTTGCCTCCTGTCCAATAAGATATTGCCAAGAGGTAGTCCTTTTAATATATTATATTGGCCTCTAGGGGCAGAATTGTCCATGTATCATGTCTATGAGCCCTGGGCCATCTTCAGTGTTAGCTAGCCCTTGTTCTCTTTGAAGATTGCTTGCAGAGATCACTGATTTTCATTGTATCGTCCTAGCCGGACAGGAGCCAGGCCCCTTTGTTCTACACAGTTAGAGGCGAAATTGGTTACATTCCAACTTGGGGGCCATCTGCCTGTATCCTTCAGGGAGTGAAATACCAGAAATTATATTAAATCATGTTGCCTTCCAACATATGCCGCTCTGCGCCTATAGGGCGCCTATCACCCTTCTTCAGACACGGCTCCTATGGAACAGTCCATAACTGTCTTAACACGTGTCGCTTCCCAACATGTGTTTCCGAACCAGTTCCTATGGAACAGTCCATAACTGTCTTAATGTGTTGCGCTTCTCAACATTTCCATCAGAAACAGCTCCTATGGAACAGTCCATAACGGTCTTAACATGTTGTGCTTCCCAACATGCACTTCAGAATCAGCTCCATCATCGTATCAGGTCTGATTTCAGCCCGAAAATGCAATCATTTTATATTTACTAAAATAATGGCATTTCCATGCTCTGTGTACTGTGGGAGACCAGATATAGTGAATGCGGACTCCTGGGTTTAGTAACACTTTAAAAAATTTTTAAGGGAGACTTTTAAGTTTAAGTTCACCTTTACAGAAAAATCTGTAAGGTGAACTTACACAGGACAGGATCTTCTACGACTCCTGGCAGTTGAGTGCGGCAGCATGAGAGCGACAGCAGAGCATGTGGATATCTACAATACAGTGAACCTCTTGCTTTAGTATGCATGAGCAAACCACAGATTCACTTTAAATTTTGACTTGTGTATACCTTTAAGATTTATTATCCTGATTGTGCCTTGTAATAGGTAAAATACAGTGTAATTTTGCAAAGCTGAATGCCCTTCACTGCCTCTCTGCTTTTTCTAATGTGCACACATATTCCTGGCACACCAAAACTCTGCCCCATATGTTTCGTTGTCCATTTAAGGCAAAATAAACTGGAGGTTACATTATCCTTTCAGTGTTCCAGTTCTATTTGGAATCCCCTGTTGAAGCCGGCAGACAACCTTCTGTCAGGTTATTTAATAAACGAGCCAGGGCCGGGGAGAATGAGACATGACATTAATTCCCTGTGTGCGCACTCTCCACATTCTGTCCAGCCATAGCAATCAATAGTAATTCAGTTCACATACCGATACATCATGCTGGATCATTTAGAGGAGGAAGTATCATTGCACAGCGCTGCTGATACAATCAGGAATGGATAAATGAAAGGCAGGCTTGTTTAGGGATTTGTTTAGACTTAACTCGCTTCTTTTCTCAGAATAGGCAATCCTGTAATCCCTCTACGTCGCACGGTTTCATGATCAGGGAATCAAGTGTTTATGCAAAACTGCATGAGATGTTACCTGTCTATATGCAAAATACTCAGCATAGAGCTTCTCCGGATGATGCTAGAATCTGGTAGAAGTAACAGCGCAAAAGCTTGCACTCAAACAAGTGATCTTGAATAAGGCTTTTGTAAAAACTGCGGATACAGAACAGCAAAGCAATAAACAGCATGGCAAAGTGAATATTTCCCAAGATAATATCAATCTACAGTACTAGCACAGATACCGTATCTACAGCAGTCATTTGGAACACCGGGGTTGGTCATGGCATTCAAGGATACTACTTTCCACTTTCTCAAATGGTCAAACATAATCCACTAGCAGAAATCCAATGTGAAATATCTAGGGGTTGATTTACTAAAGGCAGATAGAATGTGCACTTTGGAAAGTGCAGTTGCTCCAAAACCGAATTATCCTATGGAGGCTCTCATAAATTTACAAGAGTTAGGAGTGCAGATAATAATGGTTTGCCTCGGTAGCTTATGCATGTATTTGCAAATGTGTGCAAACTAAACTGGTTTTTAGATTGAATATACTTTTTATTAATAATTAAGTAAAGCAATAGGGGATACAAAATAAAGAAAAGGGGAAGGGAGAGTGGTAAACAAATACACACGATCCGAATATCGTACGACAGATCGTACAACTTTTTTTCGCTTAATAGTCGCATGTAGAAATTGAATAGGGTAATAAAGTCACAAAAATTCTCGTACGACAGAAAAAAAAATCGGAAGTGATGTCATGTGTTGTAATGTATTTGTATTGTATTTTCGGACGACAACTATACTGACTAAACGAAAATCGTACGATCTGGTATCGTACGAGGAAAATTTTCGTGCTTGTCCGATCGAATAATATCGGATGAACTGTCGTGTTCAGCTCTCGAAAGTAGTGTACACACGATTGGAAAATCGTACAATTCTTCCTCGGACGACTGTTTTCATTCGATAGTTGGATCGTGTGTACGGGCCATAAGCATACGATACCAGACATAAAAATATACATGTGTGAGAGACAGTTCTCAAAATTACGGTCAGTACCAAAAATAACATGAACCTTGCGTGGGTGAACGCAGAAACTGTTAAATAGGAAGAAGACTGGGGAAAAGTAAAGGGGGAGGGGGAAGAAAGGAAAAAAAAAAGGGGGGAAGGGAAGGACATAGGCACAGTGTCTAGGATGTAAATACAGCACAGTACTCTATGTTTAAAATCATTTTAAGGCAACCACTAGTATTGCGTTTGCTGCCCCACCCGGTCACCGACCTCTGGGGAGCATCTGGTCCTGGGCACTTAAAACAACAATTGGCACTTTATACAGACAACCTGTTTAGAAGTTTATCCGAGGATGAGTAATGAAACCAGATATACCACAATTTTAGGTGTTTATCCCAAGTGTCTCCTTCTCTAGCCTGCATCTCCTCTATGAGCATGGCGTCGTTGAGCATATCAATCCACTTATGAAGGGGGGGGACAACCTCCGATTTCCAGAACTTCGTTATCAGTTGGCATGTAGCAGACATGAAAAATCGGAGAAAGTTCATTTTATGGGATTTAGCAGGACCCAGTAGGATGGATAAAAGGGCCATTTTAGGACCCAGTAGGATGGATAAAAGGGCCATTTTAGGAGAGGGGGTGAATGAAACATCATACATTTTATTGTAGACCTCAAATATCCGCTCACAGAAAAGGCGAACTCCACCGCACTCCCACCAAACATGGAGGTAGGTACCTTTTCCTCTGTGACAGGGCCAGAAAGTATCAGGAGTGGTGGGGAAAATTCTGTTAAAAGGGACTGTTAAATCCCTGTTTTTAACACAAACTGTTAGGCAGGATAATTTGGTTGGTTGCAGACTGGCTGGCGAGTTGAGCTTGGAATTTTCTTTGGTTTTGTTTTGCATGCCTTGCCACTTCATCCCTTTAAATCCAAACACATTTGTTACACAGGTTCTGTGGCTGATTAGGGTGGTAATTAAACTCACGTGGTGCCTTATCTGCATTGAAATAGCCTCAGAACCTGTGTATTTCATATGTGTTTGGGTTTAAAGGAATGACGGGGCAACCCTATGCAATTCCTTTCCATATGCTCCTTACTGTGAAAACCAGTGATAGGTGGGGGCAGGGGCCAGTTGTTTGTTACTGATGTAAAATTGGTGAAGGGACACACTGGACACCTTTGCTGCCATAGTGCTACAGTGGGGCAAAAAAGTATTTAGTCAGCCACAAGTTGTGCAAGTTCTCCCACTTAAAAAGATGAGAGAGGCCTGTAATTGTCATCATAGGTATACCTCAACTATGAGAGACAAAATGTGGAAACAAATCCAGACAAATCACATTGTCTGATTTGGAAAGATTTTTTTTGGCAAATTATGGTGGAAAATAAGTATTTGGTCAATATCAAAAGTTCATCTCAATACTTTGTTATTTATCCTATGTTGGCAATGACAGAGGTCAAACGTTTTCTGTAAGTCTTCACAAGGTTGTCACACACTGTTGCTGGTATGTTGTCCCATTCCTCCATGCAGATCTCCTCTAGAGTAGTGATGTTTTGGGGCTGTCGCTGGGGAACACGGACATTCAACTCCCTCCAAAGGTTTTCTATGAGGTTGAGATCTGGAGACTGGCTAGGCCACTCCAGGACCATGAAATGCTTCATTGCCCGGGCGGTGTGTTTGGGATCATTGTCATGCTGAAAGACCCAGCCACGTTTCATCTTTAATGCCCTTGCTGATGGGAGGAGGTTTGCACTCAAAATCTCACGATACATGGCCCCATTCATTCTTTAATGTACACAGATCAGTCGTCCTGTTCCCTTTGCAGAGAAACAGCCCCAAAGCATGATGTTGCCACCCCCATGCTTCACAGTAGGTATGGTGTTCTTTGGTTACAACTCAGCATTCTCTCTCCTCCAAACACGACGAGTTGTGCTTCTACCAAACAGTTCTACTTTGGTTTCATCTGACCATATGACATTCTCCCAATCCTCTTCTGGATCATCCAAATGCTCTCTAACAAACCTCAGACTGGCCCGGACATGTACTGGCTTAAGCAGGGGGACACAACTGGCACTGCAGGATCTGAGTATCTGGCGACGTAGTGTGTTACTGATGGTAGCCTTTGTTACGTTGGTCCCAGCTCTCTGCAGGTCATTCACTAGGTCCCCCCGTGTGGTTCTGGGATTTTTGCTCACCGTTCTTGTGATCCTTTTGACCCCACGGGGTGAGATCTTGCGTGGTGCCCCAGATCGAGGGAGATTATCAGTGGTCCTGTATGTCTTCCATTTTCTAATAATTGCTCCCACAGTTGATTTCTTCACACCAAGCTGCTTGCCTATTGCAGATTCAGTCTTCCCAGCCTGGTGCAGGTCTACAATTTTGTTTCTGGTGTCCTTCAACAGCTCTTTGGTCTTCACCATAGTGGAGTTTGGAGTGTGACTGTGTGAGGTTGTGGACAGGTGTCTTTTATACTCATAACAAGTTCAAACAGGTGCTATTAATACAGGTAATGAGTGGAGGACAGAGGAGCCTCTTAAAGAAGAAGATACAGGTCTGTGAGAGCCAGAAATCTTGCTTGTTTGTAGGTGACCAAATACTTATTTTCCACTATAATTTGCAAAAAAAATTATTTCCAAATCAGACAATGTGATTGTCTGGATTTGTTTCCACATTTTGTCTCTCATAGTTGAGGTATACCTATGATGACAATTACAGGCCTCTCTCATCTTTTTTAAGTGGGAGAACTTGCACAATTGGTGGCTGACTAAATACTTTTTTGCCCCACTGTATGTGCTGGGTGTCTGGTGTGTCCCTGTGCCTTTAAGGAGAGGTGGGCTCCCTCCAGGCTCACCTGCCCTCTATCTATCTATTAGAATGCGTATGCTTCTACTATGGAGGCTCTCATAAATTTACAAGAGCTAGGACTGCAGATAATACTGGAGTGCCTTGGAGCGGCTCTGTAGCTTAAGCATATATTTGCAAATCTGTGCAAACTAAACACCTGTTTTTAACACAAACTGTTAGACAGGATAACTCGGTTGGTTGAAGATTGGCTGGAGAGTTGAGCTGGGAATTGTCTTTGGTTTTGTTTTTCATGCGTTGCCTTTCCATGTGCTTCTTGCTGGGAAGGCCAGTCAAGGGTGGGGGCAGGGGCCAGTTGTTTGTTTCCGTGCTGAGATGTCCAGTTAAATTGGTGGTCAGTGGAGGAACATCCCCTTACATTGGTGGTCTGTGGAGGATTGTCCCCTTATTGGGGGTCAGTGGAAAAACACCCCTATACATTATTGGACTGTGGGAAAAGTCCCCTTGCACCACTGGTCAGTGAAAAAGTGACCCCTTACATTGAATGTCAGTGGAACACGGAATTCTGATTAGGAACTTGGGTTGAGAAAGCCTGCTGTACACTGTATAAGGATTACTAAAGTAGATCTGATGGTTGGTTTGAATCCCAACCATGGCCTACCTGCCTGGAGTTTGCATGTTCTCCCTGTGCCTGTGGGTTTCCTACGGGTAGATTAATCGGCTCCTGTGTAAATTGGCCCTAGTAAGTGTATGAATAAATGTGAGTTGGGGACCTTAGATTGTAAGCTTCTTGAGGGCAGGGACTGATGTGAATGTATAATGTATATGTAAAGCGCTGTGTAAATTGATATCCCTCTATAAGTACCTGTAATAAATAAATAACCTAAACCCTAACTTGATGACACCTAATTTGCTAAAGAATTGTATACCAAACAGATGCCATGTTTTTTTGTTTGCCTAAAAATAAGTTTCCAGTCTCAGGGAACATCTGCTAATAATTGCTAAATCTATAGTTTTTTGATAATTAGTATGATGGTCAGTGGGAAGAATGTGCCATATATTTGTGGTCAGTTGAATCCTCCTTTACAGATAGCTAAAAAGTGTCAGTGAAAACTTATCTGGAAGGTGGAAATTTCTCATTGCTCCAAGAACCCATAGTAGTAACCTCTAGAGCAGGGGTCTCAAACTGGTGGCCCTCCAGCTGTTGCCAAACTACAAGTCCCATTAGGCATTGCAAGGCTGACAGTTACAAGCATGACTCCCACAGGAAGAGGCATGATGGGACTTGTAGTTTCGCAACAGCTGGAGGGCCGCCAGTTTAAGACCCCTGTTCTGCAGGAACCCTAGGATTCCATGGACCCCTGGCTGACAAAGCCTGCTGTACAAAATGGCAGTTACGTTACTGCTTTACAACAATGAGAACATTTGGAAAGTTTTTTTCTTGTACTAAATTGCTGTGGATAGCACTGAGAAGATTTCTGTATTGCATTAAAGTTTTTTGCAGCATAAAGGATAACATACACTTTAGGGCCTTTCACACGGGTGGATCTCGCGATGATCCGCCCCGTGAACATCCGCCGGCTCAGCGGGGATCGCTCTGTTGATCCCCGCTGAGCCGGTGGATGACTAGCCGTCTCTGCACACTGTGCAAAAACGGACCAGTCAGATCTCCGCTCTCCTTTATGGGGGGATCAGATTAATACGGACCGTCTGTCCGCGTTCATCCGATTCGATCCGGAGACGGATGGAAAAATAGGATTTTCCTCCGTCTGAATAATCGGACCATAGTGGAGACTGATTAATTTGGATGTCAGCGGATGTTCATCAATAGGGATACATGTATGTCCATTGTTCATCCAAAAACGGATGGATGAAATATGGACATGGCAGGTGTGAAAGGGCCCTAAATAATTTGGTTTATTCTACTCCTAATATAAAATTATGTATTGCTTTAAGCATGCACACAAGACCTGGGAATAGAAGATATCACTTAGCCCTTGTCGCATGGCAAGTCGCGCCCTATTAACGCCAATGGAACTGTTCTAATCACTCCGTAAGGTTCCTGTACTACTTTGGAGCGACTTCAACACAACTTGCATTGACTTCTGTTAAAGAAGTTGTATGCAAACAGCGATGAAGTTGCGCAGGGATGTCAGCTTCAAAGTCGCGCGACTTTTAGGCTGCGCTTGTGTGAACCGGCACTTAATCACTGTTATACCACACCGTTAATTTTAAGAATTTAAAAACAAATGCAAAAATGTCAGCAATTAAAACTGTCTTCGCCGACGACACCCAAATTTATCTCTCTAACCCTCAGCTCACTCCTTCAGTTTCCTCACGTATCACTAATTTACTAACTTTTATTTTTTCTTCTTCTTTATGGTTTTTTCTTTTTTTTGGATTCTTTTTTACTTTCTTGGGCAAATTTCTTACTCTTGGGAAACACTGGTTACCACAGTATTGATGTTCTTAATGAACAGGTGGAAATGCATATTTATAATGATCTTATCTTTAGCTCCTAATAAGTGTTATGAAGGACTGCCATATTCCTGTTCTACTAATGTCATGATGATATATGGGATCATGTTGTACCCAGATTATGTGCTTTCTAAATGTAACTTTATATCAAAATATCTAAAAAAAAATTATAATATGTTGACAAAGCAAAAAAAAAAAAATACTAACAGACATTTCTGTCTGGATGTCACACCAGTTCCTAAAACTCAATTTATCCAAAACCGAGCTTATAATACTTCCTCCTCCGCGTGCCTCTTCCCCTGATTTATCTGTCATGATTGATGGCACTACTATCAGCCCGTCCCGGCATGCCAAGGTTCTAGGTGTTATCTTGGACTCTGAACTCTCCTTTTGGCCCCACATCCAATCATTTTACAAATCTTGCCGCCTCAACCCACCGCAACATTTCCAAAATACACCCCTTTCCTAACCAATAACACCAAGCTTCTAATTCACTTCCTGGTCATTTCTCGCCTTGACTACTGCAACTCCCTCCTCACAGGGTTACCTTTACGCAAGCTACCCCCCTTCAGTTCATCCTGAATGCTGCTGCCAGGCTCATCCAGCTTACCAACGGCTCCGTGTCTGCCACCCCTCTCTGCCAATCCCTCCACTGGCTTCCACTCACCCAACAAATTAAATTCAAAATACTATAAACAACTTACAAAGCCATCCGCAACTCGGCCTCCAGCTACATCACTAACTTGGTCTCGAAAATACCAACCTAATCGTTCTCTTCGTTCCTCCCAAGACCTTCTGTTCTCTAGTTCCCTCGTCATCTCCTCCCATGTTTGCCTCCAGGATTTCTCCCGAGCCTCTAACTACCCCAATCTGTCCGACTATCTCCTTCTCTGTTTTCTTTTATATGATCCCGGAAAACCCTCCTATTCAGAGAAGCCTATTCTGTCCCCACCTGACAACTGTATTTTTATTTTCTCCATCAGTTCATCCCCCACAGCTATCACTTGACCCTCCCTTATAGATTGTAAGCTCTAACGAGCAGGATCCTCTGATTCCTCTTGTATTAGATTGTAGTGTAACTGTACTGTCTGCCCTCATGTTGTAAAGCGCAAACTGTTGGCGCTATATACAGAAAAATCCTGTATAATAATATTCTAACAACTTACAAAGCCATCCACAACTCGGCCCCCAGCTACATTACTAACATAGTCTCAAAATACCAACTTAATCGTTCTCTTCGTTCCTCCTAAGACCTTCTACTCTCTAGTTCCCACGTCACCTCCTCCCATGCTACGCTCCAGGACTTTTCCAGAGCCTCTCCCATCCCATGGAATTCCCTACCCCAATCTGTCTCACTATCTCCTACTCTGTTTGCTTTGAGACGATACCTGAAAACCCTTCTTTTCAGAGTAGCCTATTCTGCCCACGCCTAAAAACTGTACTTCTCCACCAGCTCATCCCTCACAGCTATTACCTTTTGTATCACTTGAGCTTTCCTCCTAGATTGTAAGCTCTAATGAGCAGGGCCCTCTGATTCCTCCTGTATTGAATTGTAATGTAACTGTACTGTCTGCCCTCATGTTGTAAAGTGCAAACAGTTGGCGCTATATAAATCCTGTATAATAATAACATTCTTTAAATATAACCTATGTTTGAATTGCTGATATTACCCTTTAAAAGGCAGGTTAATTATCTTTATGGATCAACTGCATCACCAATGACCTTCCTCAAGAATATATTAACGAGAAACAGTTGAATAAATCCTTAGCAAGGAAGCAATTAACTGACTATGTATACAATAACACTGTAACTGTAAGAACACTAAAGTTATATCAAGAAATTAACAGTGTAATAAATGTAACTACACACCATTATGCCGCGTACACACGATCAATTTTCTCGACGGTGAAAACACAGACATTTTTTTATTGGTCGAGAAAAACGACCGTCTGTAGGCTCACCGGCAGTGTTTCCCTATGGGAAAACTGCCACGGAAAAAAATGACGAGAATCACGACGAGAAAAATTAGAGCATGTTCTAATTTTTCTCGTTGTGATAAATGTCGTTTTTCCCGTCGGGAAAAATGACAAAAAGCCCACACACGGTCGTTTTTCTTGTTAAAAAAAAATTTCGACTGGAAAAATGATCGTGTGTACGCGGCATAAGATACTATTCACATCCACTTCTTGAAAGAAGGTCCATGCACATACAATATACAAAAAATATAGTAAAGAGAAAAAATAAACCCATATTAAAAATCATTTTTTTTTCTTTAAAATAACAAACAGGTTGCTATGCTTTGTGGAATAGGATTCCACAAAGCTGCCTCAATCCTCTTCATCTTGGGTCCCCCGCTGGTGCTCCTCTTCTTGGTGTGCCACCACAGAAAGCTGCTTCCTATCGTGGCACACCTGTGGGCTTGACCCAAAGCCCCGCTGTTGCATCTATAGACTATAGCAATGGTCTCCAAACTCATCCAGACAGGGGTCTCTAAAACTACGGCCCTTTGCTTGCCTTTATCTGGCCATTAGGGCATTATTCCTCCCACTGACATTAACAATGGGACACTATTCTCCCACTGACACCAATGATGGGGCACTATTCCTCTCACTGACACCAAGGATGGGGCACTATTCCTCCTACTGACACCAAGGACAGGGCACTATTCAACCCACTGACACCAAGGATGGGGCACTATTCAATCCACTGACACCAAGGATAGGGCACTATTCAACCCACTGACACCAATGATGGGGCACTATTCCTCCCACTGACAACAAGGATGTGGCCCACATAGGCTCTCAATATGGACTAAAGAATATCAGATATGGTTTAGTTCTGGGGCAGGTAAGGTTTATCAGGCAGCTGTCAAGGCACTATACTGTATAAAGGATAGCCTGGGAATTCAAGCCCATAGAAAACTAAATGCAAATTAACAAGTATACACAGCAAGTTGCAAAATATTGTAACACTATTAATGGTTTAATCAAGTATGAACATCCAACTTCAGCCATTCTCAACTTTTTACCCTTGAGGATCCCTTGAAATAATTGTCAGGCCTTGGTGAACCTCTGTTAATACCAAATAATTGGAGGGTCAGATGGAAAAATGTCTATTACATTGGTCAGTAAGGTTGGTTAAAAAGGATCTTTCATGTCATGCAGCGGACTCTGCCAAGTGGTGTTGGCCCCAGAACTATGCAGGAACCATCAAAAGGGGAGATCAATTAACCGCAGCTCAATGAACCCCTAGCAATCTCTGGAGGAGCTCTAGGTTCCCACAGAACTCTGGTGGAGAATGGCTGCCCTCGACCTACATTTTTATGTAGCATATGCATGGTGGAGGACCAGTTACCATTTTCCATAGCACCTCAAAAGTACTTATTTTCACTTGTGAGTTTACCCTTTATGGCCTGAAAAGAAATCAGAAACATTGCTTCCAAATATTAGGGGGTCACTTTTAGACTCCTTTGTAACATCAGAAAACCCTGCATCATTATCCAAGCAAATTTGACTGCATTCATGGTTTGTAAAATTGCATCGGATGATTTTATTGACATGTGTTTATATTTGTTTCATTACTATCCTACTATCTAATTCTCTTGGAATGCATTTCCTGCATTGATTTCCCAGGGCAAATTATTGAACCAAATAAAGAAAGCTGTCTGCTGTTCTCTGGGTGATCTGCAATGTGTCACATCTGTGTATAGCTCATAGTTTACCCGCTGCAATGTCTTCTCATCTCCAGCTTGGAATAAGTCCAGGAACACATGAAATCATGGTCTGAACATACACTGTATACTGATAACGACCGCGGTGACACATTCATAAAGGAATTAACTTCTCTCGGTTGAGGATGAAAGTTATACTGACAAGGTGTTAGAATCAATCACACTGGAAATACAGCGCCTATACCGACCTCAATGACAGGGGCAGCAGAAGAATTGTATTGAAATATGCAAAGATGAAAGCTTTGTCACAGAGATATAGGAAGGATATATACAAACTGAAGGACAGAAAGCAGGCTGTGTTTATAAAATTAGAATAAATCGGATATGAGGGAGATACCCATAAATGTTTGCTGATGGACATGTTACAATCTAATTCATAACTTCAAAAAGGATCATTCATCAAAAATGTCCTTTTGTCATATGAAATCACTGCTTTCAACAGCTGATCTAATCACTTAAAAAGTATGCAGCTTCTTTACCTTTAATCCTTGCCTATGTGCCATTTTATGCTGGTGCCATGACTGCTGACCCTGGTTTCCTGTGCCAGGGTGGGTCCCTTCCTTGTTGCATCCTATGACGCCATCCTTGTGTAGCGGACCCCCAAATTTGGGGTTGCTATGCTTGAAATTTAGAGGGTGGCCTGAGCAATAGTTTGGCTCAGGCCTTCTGATTCTTTAAACTGGACTCTGCTCTGCTGTGGTGCTGCCTGGATGTATAGTTCCCCTTGGCCTGTGGGTGGCGCTGTTGCCCAGGTCTCGGGTTGAAACACAGGTGGCATTGTAGCGTGATTGGGTGTCCTCTCCCGGAAGCCGTGCGGTGGGCGTGCCGGGAGGGGGTACATAAGGGGCAGACGCCATTAGGGGGAGGAGAATTCCAGGGGGACCCCTGGTGGTAGAGTCGCACCTTTGACCCTGCTGGCCATGGGTGCGTGTGTTGATCGAGAAGTCTCGGGCACCTTTAGCCTGAGGCTACAGCATTCCAGGTAGGCCCAGTACCTTCAACTGGGTCTACAATCAGACCATCGGAATCCCAGGGTACCCGTGGGAGGGTGGCCCGCTCTGAAAGAGAGGAAACCAGGGGAGGACCTGTCCAGAGGACCGGTGAAGGAAGTCACTGTTCTGGGAGAGGCCTGGTTGCCTATCAGAGGGAAGGATTCCGTAAGTCGCAAGATAGATCCTGTAATGTGCCCCATTGTTACTTATGGTCTCTAAAAGTTACAGGCGCTAGAGAGTTCTGGATTTAGGAACTAAAGGATTCTGTGGCAGAGGATCTCCTGAACCTGTCCTTGGAGGGGACGAATCCAAAGTAATTGTTCGTGTTTCACTCCGGCTGCTAGAACCGTGAGAGGGGACTATCCGGGAGAGCAAGGCCCACTCAGGCTTGAGTGGCGAGGAGTATAGATAGATGTTGTGTGCCTGAACCTACCTCCCTATTCAACTTATTTTCTCTCTTCAACTTTCCCTGTTGATTGCAAACAAAGGAAAATAAACTCTTTTGTTGGAGTTGATATTGTCTGGACATTGGCCTTCTTAGGGAGAGGAGATAGACTTTTCCCTACATTCTAGGGACGAGAACCAACAGAAGGAGGTAACTCGCTGCAGGACCCAAAAACATTGTTAACACCACTCACCCTCTACAAATGGAGGATATTGGGCATGTGGCATGGTGTGTCTCGCTCTGCAGATGGAGGTAAAACTTGGGCAAGAGAGAGATGGGTGTGCTACATTTGTATGCAGAGACTAGGGTTGTGTCTCCCCACACTGTGTGCAATAATAGAACCACACAACCCTGTAGCCTAGGATGGCAAAGCACTCCCTCGCTCCTCCTTCCTTTTCCTCCTCCCTCCCTTCCCCAAGCTAACAAACTGGATGGAGACTGCACTGTCCACTGTTAGCTCTTTCTTTACTCTCGGGAAGGCAGTTGAGAACAACACTGGACCAAGGATCCAAGGTTCTACTTGGACACAACGGAACTGATGTGAAGACAAGCAAAGACTTTAAACGTCATATACTGTAAACTTTGGTAGACACAACAGGTTGACTTAGGCTTCATGTACACTGGCCTACATTTACCGTGGCTGTGGGAAAACATGAAACGTCCTATTCAGAACCCAATTCTTCCACTTCCAGGAGAGGGAGGTTGAAGCTCACCTAAACTCGGCCGCCTACAGTGACACATAAGATTTTATGGAGATGAGTTGAGGAGGTTTGGCAAAAAAACGGCAAAGCTTCTAAATTCAAGTTTAGGAGCTGCCAGTGGAGGCTAGTGTACATGAAGCCTTAGGGCTCTTTCACACGGACAGTCCGTTCAGGTCCACCTGTCAGTTTTTTAGGCGGATCTGAACGGATGCTCCATGTACCCCTATGGAGCCACGGATGTCAGCGGTGACATGTCCGCTGACATCAGACCCGCTCCGATCCACCAAAGTGTGACGCAGGAAAACCCTATTTTTCCATCCGTCATCGGATCGGATGACAACGGACTCTACGGTCCGTCATCATCCGATCACCCATAGGGGAGAGCGGCGCTCTGACAGGGCGTTCCCTGCACAGTGTGCGGGGACCGCCCAGTCATCCGCCGGCTCAGCGGGGATCAACGGAGCGATCCCCGCTGAGCAAGCGGAGGTTCACCGGGCGGATCATTACTGATCCGTGCCGTGTGAAAGGGGCATTAAGCTGTCCACAGACATTCTCCACTACAGCGGCCTGCCAGGGGTCGGGGGCCTTCAACAGATTTTGTCAGTCATTGACTGACATCTGATCTCTGATGGGTACTTTTATGCCATGTACAGACGATCAACAAAACCGTGGATTTTTTTCCGACGGATGTTGGCTCAGACTTGTCTTGCATACACACGGTCACACAAATGTTGTCGGAAATTGCGAACGTCAAGAACGTGGTGACGTACAACACGTACGACGAGCCGAGAAAAATGAAGTTCAATAGCCAGTGCGGCTCTTCTGCTTGATTCCGAGCATGCGTGAAATTTTGTGCGTTGGAATTGTGTACACACGCTAGGAATTTCCGACAAGTTTTGTTGTCGGAAAATTTGAGAACCAGCTCTCAAACATTTGTTGTCGGAAATTCCGACAGCAAATGTCCGATGGAGCCTACACACGGTCGGATTTTCCGACAACAAGCTCACATAGAACATTTGTTGTCGGAAATTCCGACCGCGTGTACGCGGCTTTACAGTATCTTACATCAAAATCATTCTCATGATCTTGGGCAGATGGCTCTCCAGGCAAAAAAACATTTATTTTGATGATCTCTAATACTGTCTTGATTTTTATATACCAATAAGTTATATAACAAATGCATTAATCTTAGATATATTTACCATGAGTGATAAAGAGAGGTATTATATGTTTTATTCAAGAGGTGCTATGGACACAACATACACTTTCAGTTTATAACATCAGCATTGTAATAACAATACACGCAATATTAAATAATTAATATAATACTTTGGCAATCTAGTATACGTTAACCACTTCAGCCTTTCAGAATTTTTGACCCCCTTAAGGACCATGTCTTTTTTTTTCCACAAATAGAAATTTCTTTTGGTGGTATTTGATCACCTCTGCGGTTTTTATTTTTTGCGGTATAAACAAAAAAAGAGCGACAATTTTGAAAAAAAATATATATATATATATTTTACTTTCTGCTATAAATCACATCCAATAAAAAAATTTAAAAAATCTAATTTCTTCATCAATTGAGGCCAAAATGTATTCCGCTACATATTTTTGGTAAAAAAAATCCCAATAAGCGTATATTGATTGGTTTGCACAAAAGTTATCCTGTCTACAAACGATGGGATATTTTTATGGCATTTTTATTTATTTATAAAAAAAATTCTAGTAATGGCGGCGATCAGCGATTTTTAGTGGGACAGCGACATTACCGTGGACAAATCCGACACCTAACTGACACTTTTGACACTTTTATGGGAACCAGTGACATTATTGCAGTGATTAGTGCTAATAATATGCATTGTTACCGTTCTCATTGTTACCGTTCTAAAGACACTGGCTGAGAAGGTGTTAACATCAGAGGCGATCAAAGTTTGCTAACTGTGTGGGGGATGCTCTGACTGGGTGAAGACAGAGATCGGTGTCCTTGCTTAGCAGGAGCACAAGATCTCTATCTTCTCCCCTGTCAGAACAGCGATATGCCTTGTTTACATAGGCAGATCATTGCTCTGCGTCTTTTGGGAACGATCGAGGGTGGCCGGCGAATATCATGTCCACCAGACCCGCTGATTGGCTCCCCCTCTGTCCAATCAGCGTGCGATTGCGCCTCTGGTAGCGCATACGCGCCCCCCAGTGTCTATTGCATGAAATAATGTACAGATTCACGCAATAGACCCGACCTGCCGCAGTACATCTGCGGTAGGCGGTCGGCAACTGGTTAAGTTAAGTGCTGCCTGTCTGCTGGCCATATCTCCACAACTTCCTGGATTCCCTGCATGCTTTGCAGCTTCTCCTCAATTTCTAAGGACTACATGTCCCATGGTACCTTGCATCCTGTACTGACTCCGTCTCCTGAAACTCCTCCTCTCAGCACATCTGAAGGCAGGCTCTGTGAAATTTGTGACACAGCAATGCCTACTCACAAGGCATAGTGACTACGTGTCACAGAATTCAAGGAAGTAAATGTGTGGGGATAATAATTCAGATTAAAGCGGAGTTCCGCCAAATTTTTTCTTCTTAAAAGTCAGCAGCTACAAATACAGCAGCTGCTGACTTTTAAAATAAGGACACTTACCTGTCCAGGGCGCCCGCAATGTCCCTCGGCTCTCAGGTGGAGGCGCCGCCATCTTCGGTAAGGGAATCAGGTTCCCTACTGCGCTTGCGCGAGTCACGCTGCACGATCTCACTGGTCAGAAGTTGGAGCAAATACCTGGATTAGACAGGTTTCTGCTCTCCCCTCCTCCCTTAAAGGTGCCATTTTGGGTGGAAATCCGCTTTAATAGGAGTAGGCTAGATGATTTAAATACAATGTAGAAACTAAAATATGATATTCAGTTTTGACCATAGATACTCTTTTATATAGTTAATTATCATTTAGAATTATACTACCATATATTTGGAGCAATGTTAACATTGAGTTTTTTAAAGTTTATGAATGTATTTTAATAATTCGTTAGTGAATTCTTTATAAATATTTCCTATAATTTATTACTAACAAAATTACCTGCGAGTCTTCTTGTGGGTTATTTGTCTTTCTGACATTTTTATGGAACACAAAGTCACATTCACCCTAAATAATTACCCTAAGCACTAGGCGAATGTGGACATTCAGGAAATGTTACATTTACAGTAACATGACCAAGCTTTAAGTCATCTGACCAATTCTTGCTATGCATGAATCTATCCATTAACCATATAGGGGAGTGGCATGGATAGAGGGGGCGGCGCCCATGCGCTCTTAATGGACAGGCCGCCCCTGATCGAGAGGGGACCCAGGACTACAACATATCTGATTTTGGGGTCGGCCAGCTTGCCTAGGTAAACAGTTATGCCTGTAAATGACTATTGCAATGCAGTACATGCATTGAGAAGTGAAAAAAGGTATTGCTTTACTTTAAGTACATTTTCGTTTTACATACATGCTCTGGTCCCATTGTGTACTTAAGAGTGGGGTATGCCTGTATTGTAACTGTACTGTCTCCTTTTATATTGTAAAGCGATGTGCAAACTGTTGGCGCACTATAAATACTGTATAATAATTACAATAATAACTGAAGGAATGACAGCAGTATAATGACTGGCTGATACAGGTATCACAGACACTTCTCTTCAGTTTTTAGGGTTGCATTGATACCGTTTTCTAACAGGTGAGTACTAGTACCAATACTTGTACAAAAGTACTCATCGATACTGAGTACTGAAACATTTGCAATGCTATTTGAGCCTATACAAAATGAATGGGCTCAAATCGCACTGCAAAGAATCGCATGCAATTTGAACAGGATTACGGTGCGATTGCTGTCTGAATTGCATGCGGTTTCCTGCACCAGTCCTGTGTGAACCCAGTCTGAAGTCACTATGACAAGCCTGGGTTCACACAGGAGCACTGCAGGAAGCTGCATGTGATTCAGACAGGAATCGCACTGCATTCCTGTTTAAATCGCTTGTGATTCTTTGCAGTGTGATTTGAGCTTATTTATTTTGTATGGGCTCATATTGCACCGCAGAGGTATCGGTTTTAGGTACCATATACTCGTGTGAATGCTTAGTATCGGCACTGATACTGATGCAACCCTCGTTTTTATAAATCAGTTCAGTAATTCACCCTGGGCTTAAAAGAGGAGTATGGGGGGTGTCATACTTACCTAGGTGGATGCAGCATCAGTCCGATGCAGCATCTGTTCCCTGGTTTTAAGACTGAGAAAAGAGCGATCAAACACCTCCGATCGCTTGGTTCTCTGAGCGCTCTGAGGAGAGAGCTGGTGACTGTCAGTCAACGGCTCTCTGCTCTGTTCCCCCCGCGCTCTCACTGGAGCACTGAGCTGTGGGGGGGAGGGTGGATCGGCCGGCTCAGGCTCTCAGCAGCTCACCGAGAGGCTAAGCAGGGTGCTGGTCCAGGCATGTGGGCGGATCCCGATCAAATGGTCGTAATCTTTCCCGAGCCTGAACTAGCTCTGTGACGTCAGCTGACAGTGGGCTTTAGCCATGTTGTCTGCTTAAAACGCGTCACAGGAGTGCAGAACGAACTACACTCCTGTGATCCACAGGACAATAGACATGTGCGATTAGTTTCGTACGAATCTGAAATTCGTACGAATTTTTCTAAATTCGTACATTCGTACGAATCCGAATTACAAATTTTTATGAATACGAATTCTGTACGAAATACGAAATTTCGTTTACGAATTTCGGCTCCAAATTATCCGAATCCAAACTACCAAATAACAAATTTCAACTACATCCATTCTCACTCCCAGACATTCTAATTTCACCAAAAGCACCAAACCACACAAAAATAACCACAAATCCAACAATACCACTCTCTGCTCTGCTCTCTGCTCCTCCCTCACCACACCACACTATACGGCCTCTCAAAATGACATACAGGGGCAGAGACTATAGCTAGTGCCACATGTCAAAGACGAAAGTAAAAAAATCGAGATTTTGAATAGTTACGATAACCGCAATGTATTAGAAAAGTACGATTCGTACGAAATTCGTATTTCGTACGAATCCGAATTAAATTCCGTACACGAATTACGAATTTTTTAAAATACGGAACGAAACGAAACAAATTTTTTGACGGCTCCCATGTCTACAGGACAAGCTTAGCCAAACAAGCTTTGGTTGTACTTCTCCTTTAACTGATAGTGTCTTCTACTTGAAGGTAGAAGCGGTAATGTCCCAACAACCAGATAATATTACCAGAACCTGAAAATCGTCTATCAATGTTTTCACATATATTGCCAAGTTCTTCAAAATGTGTTCCTCCTATACAGTTGACATAAGATCTGTTTTCCTTTCCTTTATAAATAATGTATTTTAAAAAATTGAAAATAAAATGGAATTTGTATTTTAATTATCGTATAAACTTGAGTATAAGCCGACCCGAGTATAAGCCGAGGTACATAACTTTGCCACAAAAAACTGGGAAAACGTATTGACTCGAGTATAAGCCTAGGGTGAGAATGCAGCAGCTACTGTAAGCGGAAAAGAGGGTCAACAATGCCCATTTGTAGTTTCACTGTGCCCATTTGCACGCCTCACTGTGCCCATTGCAACCTCACTGTGCCCATTGCAACCTCACTGTGCCTGATCAGTGTACCTGTAATTCTTGACAGGCTGCGGGCGTCCATTCATTGTTTAAAAGTCGCGGTCTCCTCCTGATCCCGTTCCGTGATAGGCGTTTCTCAGCAGACACTGTGTTCAGTGTTCTGCCAATCACGGACGTCTTTTCATCCTCGGACAAGAGGACGTCTGTGATTGGCCGAACACTGAACACAGTGTCTGCTGGGAAACGCCTTTCACGGAAGGACCAGGAGGAGACTGCGACTTTTAAACAATGAATTATACTTGAGTATATACGGTATAATAATATATTTACAGGTATTACCCATATATATAGTTAAGAGAATATATAATCTATCTCTGTAGTTGGCCTTTAAGCAAAATCTTACAGAGCAATGTAAGAGTTACGTCTATTACTCAAGACTTATGACTTCTTAACCAATGAATATTTCGATAAGTGTTCAGAGGTGGTCATATATAACAAACATAAAAGAAGTGCTTTCCCCCTTTAATCCTCCTTCTACACATGCCCTGTAATAAATATGTCCTCCCATAATGCACATCGGTGAACGAGGAGAAGGTGGCTTCTGTACATTTGCAGCATAATTCACCCTCTTGCCCATTCTGCAAGCATTTCTATAGCTATTTGTACAGGACCACATGCTGTGTGCTGAAAATCTACAGAAAGGTGCTAAGGAAGACGAGGATGGACTACTAATCCATCAATAAAAATGACTCTGCTGTCCGTTTCCAGGTGACGTCATTTCATGACCTCGCTCTGGTGTTAGTACAGTTTTTACGATCCACTATGATTTTGGCTGCAGTGCTCCATTGTAGGCCAAACGCCTCACAAGACCCAGAGCAATCATTAAATGCTTTGCTGGATATGCTAGGCCTGCCGTAAGTAAGACATCTGCTATTACAGATACCGACTCCTCTTCCCTAAAGGAAGCCTTCCTTATTATCAGAAATTGCCAATTCAAAGGGAAGCTTTGTACGTGGAAAAGAACGGTGAAGTTATCCAAGGATAAAACCTGCTATCTGGTTAGTTAAAGAGAACCAGACACATTATTTACTGACTAATCTGGTTTATATCAATGCACAGAAAGACTCCGGTTTTACATAATGTCCCAAAACAAACAGCTTATCTTTTACTAATGGGTGTGCAGCCTGAGGATTGCCTCTTTGAAGAATGAAAATCCAGATGTATTCAGAAGACCCCCCAAAAATGTCTATGCCTACAATAACAGAAAATATGTGCTTCAACTTGATGTTAAAGTGGAACTGAACTCAAAAAGGGAAAGTTTGCTGTCTTTTAGGGGACATATAGAAATGTTGATTGTGCTTAACAAGTACGCTGAAAGATTTATCCATCGTCTTAAAGCAGGGACCTCCAAACTACAGCCTGTGGGGCACATGTGGCCTGCTATGAGGTTTTATCCAGGCCGCAGCTAGGTTCAGTGGCAGAGGACTCAGATCAGTTGGTCTCTGCCTCTGATTGGGACCATGATGTAAGGGGGACTCTAATGCCTCGTACACACGACCGAGTTTCTCAGCAAGAAACTTGCTGGCAAAGATTTCTTGCCGAGAACTTCGTTCGTGTGTATGGTTTCTCGTCAAGAAAACCGACTAGAATCTCGACGAGAAAATAGAGAACCTGCTCTCTATTTTCTCGTCGAGATTCTCGTCAGCCTGTTTCTCGACGAGAAAATTGTGTGTGTGTACACTTACCTATCCTCCGGGAAGCCCGCGCATGCGTGAAATGACTTTGACGCATGCGCGGTAGCTTCCTAGGCATAGGTAGGGTGTACCAAGATGGCGGCGACGGCATCGAATGTGACGAGCGCATGCTCGTCGTATTCGATTACGTCACCGCGTTCGCTCCATTCAAAGAACCGCGGGTTCTTTGAAATGAGCGTGTGTACACTCGGCCGGGACAAGTTTCTTGTCCAAGGATCTCGTAGAAAAAAATTACGTGTTTTTAACGACGAGATTCTCGGCCGTGTGTACGAGGCTTAAAATGTAAGGGGGATCTGATGTGAAGAGAGGACTTCTGATGTGATAGGAGGCTTCTGATATGAAGAAAGGACTTCTGATGTGATGGGGGCTTATGATGTGATGAGGGGGGGGGGGGGGTTCTGATGTGAAGGGGGCTTTTGATGTGATGGGGGATTCTGATGTGAAGGGAGGACTTCTGATGTGAAGGGGGACTTCTGATGTGAAGGGGGACTTCTGATGTGAAGAGAGGACTTCTGATGTGATGGGGGGACTTCTGATGTGAAGAGAGGACTTCTGATGTGATGGGGGGACTTCTGATGTGAAGAGAGGACTTCTGATGTGATGGGGGGACTTCTGATGTGATAGATGGCTTCTGATGTGAAGACAGAACTTCTGAAGCGATGGGGCAACTTCTGATGTAATTGGGGGGGGGGGGCTTCTGATGTGAAGAAGGGACTTCTGCCGTGATGGGGAGTTTCTAATGTGAAGGGAGTACATGAGTTCGTGAATAGAGGACTTTTGATGTAATAGGGGCTTCTGACGTGAAGAGAGGACTTTTGATGTTAAGGGAGGATCTCTGATGTGATGGGGGGCCTCTGATGTGAATAGAGGACTTCTGATGTGATGGGGGCTTCTGAGGTGAAGACAGAACTTCTGAAGTAAGAAACAATAAAGTCGCGCTAAGCCATGTAGAGAAACCACTGAATATAAACATATGAACAGTGCATAAAACACTTTGGCAAATATTGAATTTGATAAATGGTGAAACAAAAAATGCATAGATGAACACAATCTGTGAAGTGAAAAAAATTGATTCATAAATGAATCACACATTGATCCAAGAATAAAGTGAATAATCCTTCAACTGTCCACGGAAGTAATTTGATTGATATGCATCAACCGGTACATAAATCCTTAAGTGATAAAGTCCACGCTCTTCAGCAATGGAAATTGCAACCAAATAAGTGACATCCACCACCAATAAGCCAAAAGAATCTGCTTACCAAAGCCCCGTGGTCCCTTATTACAGGGGACCCAGGGAGGCGTTAGAGTAGGAACACAGCTGGGCTATATGACTCCAAGGACCCACCGCACCATTAGTCCACATACTCCATGATGATGGATACCAAATGTATGACGACTGGGGGTATTCACTTTATTCTTGGATCAATGTAGACATTTCATTTATGAATCAATTTTTTTCACTTCACAGATTGTGTTCATCTATGCATTTTTTTGTTTCACCATTTATCAAATTCAATATTTGCCAAATTGTTTTATGCACAGTTCATATGTTTATATTCAGTAGTTTCTCCACATGGCTTAGCCCGACTTTATTATTTCTTATTCTGATCACTGTTTGATGTTGCACAGAAAGTCGCAGCTTTGCACTAGCTTTTATTAGCACTTTTTCGTTTTTCCCTGGTAACTAGGAATTGTTTATTTTATCTTAGCGCAGTTTCTCCCCCTTTCTTTTCTACAGAACTTCTGAAGTGATGGGGTGACTTCTGATGTGATGGGGGGGGGGGCTGGGGGCTTCTGGTGTGATGGGGAGTTTCTGATGTGAAGGGAGGACATGAGTTTGTGAAGTGATAGGGGGCTTTTGATGTGATGGGGGGCTTCTTATGTGAAGGGAGGATTTCTAATGTGATGGGAGGACTTCTGATGTGAACAAATCACTTCTGATGTTATGGGGGGGCTTCTGATGTGATAGGGGGGTGGGGACTTCTGATGTGATGGGGGGCTTCTGATGTGAAAAGGGGACTTCTGATGTGATGGGGTGACTTCTGATGTGAAAAGGGGACTTCTGATGTGATAGGGACTTTCTGATGTGAAGGGAGGACATGAGTCTGTGAAGAGAGGACTTTTGAAGTGAAGGGAGGACTTCTGACATGATGTGGGACTTCTTGTGTGAAGAGAGCACTTCTAATGTGAGGGGTCGACTTCTGTGATGGTGGGCTTTTTCTGTGAGGAGAAGACGTCTGATGTAACGGAGGGCTTCTAATGTGATGGGGGGCTTCTGATTTAAACGGAGG
Source organism: Rana muscosa (assembly GCA_029206835.1). Lineage (NCBI taxonomy): Eukaryota > Metazoa > Chordata > Amphibia > Anura > Ranidae > Rana > Rana muscosa. The sequence continues at coordinate 252,485,232 of CM055121.1, read as the reverse complement.
ACTTTTGATGTGATGGGGGACTTCTGATGTGATGGAAGGCCACTGAAGTTAAGTTATATTATATCTTGGAGTTTGTTTATTAATTAATTTACACTTTATTAATTTATAAAATGTATTTTTTTCGGCCAGCAAACATTTAAAATATACAATGTGGCCATGAAAACCCTGGTCTTAAATTGTAGGGCACTGCACCATGTTTATTGGGCTCTTAAGGGCTCCAAAACTGTTTAATAATGTTCCCATTCCATACAGTGCTATAATAGTTATTGCAAAAGATTAGTTGCATAAAAAGATTTCAAAAGAATATAAACAGGCCCCATGCGGTGGATGGGCGAATTAAAAAAGTATTTTTTTCTTCAAGACCATAAGGATTCGTTTACGCCTGCATCGGTATGTGAAAACCAATTTGCGATGGATCGATTTTCACAGAGTGGTGTAAGTACAGCTGACAGGCATGTGATACTGCCGCCTCCTAAATGCCTGTGACAGTCAAGTGGCCTTTTTTAATGGGAACACTAAGCCGCAACTGCGGTCCTAGAGTTTAGCTTGTGGTTGCAGCCTGGCCCATTCACTTGAGTGGCCTGAGTTCACTGACAGTACTGCCCACCAAAAGTAGCAAGGGGATCATTTTTTGCTGCACTGCGATGCTCAACCACCTATTTTTACTGCCACCCAAGCTCAAGTGAAAAATTAACTCTGATGCCGCGTACATACGATCGGAAATTCCGACAACAAAACCGTGGATTTTTTTCCGACGGAATGTTGGCTCAAACTTGTGTTGCATACACACGGTCACACAAATCTTGTTGGAAATTCCGAACGTCAAGAACGCGGTGACGTACAACACTACAACGAGCCGAGATCAATGAAGTTCAATAGGCAGTTCGGCTCTTCTGCTTGATTCTGAGCATGCATGTTTTTTTGTGCGTTGGAATTGCATACAGACGATCGGAATTTCCGTCAAGAACTTTTCTTGTCGGAAAATTTGAGAACCAGCTCTCAAATTTTTTTTGTCGGAAATTCCGACAGCAAATGTCAGATGGAGCATATACACAGTCGGAAATTTACGACCAAAAGCTCACATTGGACATTTGTTGTCGGAATTTCCGATCGTGTGTACGTGGCATAAGAGAAATCCATATTTGGTGCCAGCACTAGGAGATTATGGGCAACTAAATATGATGGTAAATTACAAGTTATTGTTTATGCAAAAGTCCCTCCAGCCCTCAATGCAATCAGCTGTGCCACCGACAACTTCCCCTCCCCACTGGTCTGTACTTATATCTTCTGTACTCCTGTGCTGTCGGAAGTCCAGCAGGGCTGCCCTGGCCTTCACACTAAGACACTATCCCATAAACCTGAAGGGCCGTACTGCAGACCCATCATGTAGAAGCAATGCTGTTAGTGCACAAGCATGGCATCCTGATACTAGATTTTTACCAGGCCATAGGAACTGCAGTCTGCTCACATAATTTGTAATAAAAACATCTTTGCCATCCTTAAAGTGGATGTAAACCCACTCTAATGCCGCGTACACACGATCATCTTTCCCATCGAGAAAAATGACATTTTTTCCTTTGGATGAGAAAAACGATCGTCTGTGGGCTTTTTGTCGTTTTTCTCGACGGGAAAAACGGCATTAATCACGACGAGAAAAATTAGAACATGCTCTAATTTTTCTCGTCTTGATTCCCCGTCGTTTTTTTCAGCGGCAGTTTTCCCATAGGGAAACACTGCCGGGGAGCCCACACACCGTGTGTGGAGGGAACAAGCTGTTCCTCGTTTTTCACGTCGATTTTCTCGACGGTGTTTTCACAGTCGAAAAAATTGATCGTGTGTACGCGGCATAATCCTTTCTAAACTACTGCCATAGTGCTGATCTATAAGGATATAGATGCCTCCTGCATGTATCCTTACCTGTCAAATGTCTCCCCTCTGTCTGTTATGAGACCTGAAAAAATGCAGATTCTTTGGGTGGATCTGTTGTCTGGAACTCGGTGGGTGGAGTCGTGATGTCAGCAGACTCCCCGCCCACCTCTACACTCCCCTTGTCAACATGCATTTTCTCCTGTGTATTCCTTACACTAAATTCTGCTATGATCACTAACATCCAGTCAAAATCCAGAAAAGTCAACACACGACTTCAGAAAAGGAGTGGGGGTGGGAATTAAAAAATAATGCCTCTCTCAGGCTAGTCCACGAGTGATGTAAAAAACCTGTCACTCAAAGCAAGGGGGAAGAACAGACAAAAGTTCTCCTGTTTGTCCGTTTATCTCACTGAAAAAAGAAAAGAGGATTGCTAAGAGCTGGATTAACTCTTTGTGGCAAGACCTGGCACAGATAATAGGAAATCTTATACTCTACATTGTGACAGCAAAAAAAAAAATATATTTCGGGTTTACATCCACTTTAAGCTTCCCTCCAACCACTTTGTATATTTACACAGACACACCTCCAGCTCTGCAGATCTCATTGGCCCGCTTATGACTCATCCCCCTCCCTTCCTGGCAAACTGTCATGAGAGTGAAGCCCTGTACACACGGCCGAGATTCTCGTCAGGAAAAAAACGTTGTTTTTCCTGACGAGAATCTTGACAAGAAACTTGTCCCGGCCGAGTGTACACACGTACGATTCAAAAGAACTGCCGTTCTTTTGAATGGCACGAACACGGTGACGTCATTGACTACGACGAGCGTGCGCTCGTCACATTCAATGCCGTCGCCGCCATCTTGCTACACCCTATGCCTAGGAAGCTACCGCGCATGCGTCAGAGTCATTTCGAGCATGCACGGGTTTCCACGTAAGTGTACACACGCTCGGGTTTCTTGACGAGAAACAGGCCGACGAGATTCTCGACGAGAAAAAAGACCGCAGGTCGTCTTTTTTCTCGTCTGGGAATCTGGGCAGTTTTCTTGATGAGAAAACTGAAACCATCATACACACGGCTGGTTTTCTTGGCAAGAAAGCTCTTCCGACAGTTTTCTTGTCGTTTTTTGCCGAGAAAACCGGTCGTGTGTACGCGGCCTGAGAGAACGGGAGCTGTGCATGATGTCATAAACCTGGGCTTATTACCAGACAAGAAACAGAAAGTAGGCTGTATAAGGTATTTACTGGCAGAAAAAAATCGTTTCACTATCTGAAGTTAAAACAACCAGAGCAGAAGATTTAATAGATGGAAAGATGAAAAAATGACTGAAGTTCCTCTTTAAGTCCAGACCTGGAGAGAAGAAGGGGGGATGTTGTCACAAGCGATTGTAGTGTGGGAGGTAGGGATTTGGGCTGGGGTTTTACATAAATGTGAACTTGTATTTTTAATGCCATTGCCCTCCAATTAGACCCCTCCCCAGAGGTCCCAGTACCATTAAAACTGTTCCTTCATTTCTCTCAAAAGTATAACAACACATATTGAACTCAAACGTACAAACTACGCAATCATACTTGGAACCGCCGTTTTCCCATTCTCATGAGTGTTGTTTTATATATGAGTCATTTATTGAAGGACGTGCTTTATTTATATAAGTGCAATCCATGTTATTACATGGCTTTGTATAATAGAGTTACACTATTAGTGGTTTGTTTCTTCATGGTCCGCTACACATTGGATTTTGATTTGTGAGATGCATTTCATGTAGAAACACACGGAGGCCTCATAATAAGTGATAGATTTGGGTAATCACAGCAGAGGAGGGCAATCACGATGGAGGTTGCTTGACCTTTAAGAGGCCCACTTTAAAGAGTTCCTTTTCAATAGAGCGATGTGGTGAAGGAACAGAAAAATTGCCTTGGTGGGTCAACAACAGAAGAACTATTGCACACATTTTTGGTCCTGATGGTATTGTTTTATTAGTAATTAGTTATTTTTACTGTCACAGCCTTACTCACCATATCATTGGGCCTCAATATTATCTTTTTATTGTTGTTTTGTACATTCATATTTAGTGAAGCTGCTTTAAAGCTGAACTCCAGGCATACAGCTAAATACAAATATATATGTAGCCCTGGCCACTGTCATGGAAGCCACTGGGCTTGGCTGTCACACATACAGTATTTCACAAAAGTCAGTACACCCCTCACATTTTTGTAACTATTTTATTCTATCTTTTCATGTGACAACACTGAGGAAATTACACGTTTCTACAATATAAAGTAGTGAGTGTACAGCTTGTAGAACAGTGTAAGGCCCCTTCCACACGGGGACAGATCCGCTTGCTGCGGTTCGCCAGCTCAGCGTGAGATCTCTCCGCTGATCTCCGCTAAACCCACGGATTACAGGTCCCTCTCTGCTCACTGAGCGGGGAGGGGCTTGTCCAGCGCCGCTTTCTCCTATGGAGAGATCGGACGAAGACGGACAGCATGTCCGTTTTCATCAGATCTCACCCGATCCCATCCGCCATGGACGGATTGCGACGTTTCGCCATCCGTCTGATTATAGTGGATTGAATCGGATGTCAGCGGACATGTCACCGCTGACATCCGACGCTCCATAGAGAAGCATGGAGCGGCCGTTCAGGTCCGCCGAAAAAAACTGACAGGCGGACCTGAACGGTCCGACCGTGTGAAAGGGGCCTAAATTTGCTGTCCCCTCAAAATAACTCATCACACAGCCATTAATGTCTAAACTGCTGGCAACAAAAGTGAGTACACACCTAAGTGAAAATGTCCAAATTGGGCCCAATTAGCCATTTTCCCTCCCCGGGGTCATGTGACTCGTTAGTGCTACAAGGTCTCAGGTGTGAATGGGGAGCAGGTGTGATAAATTTGGTTTTATCGCTCTCACTCTCTCATACTGGTCACTGGAAGTTCAACATGGCACCTCATGGCAAAGAACTCTCTGAGGATCTGAAAAAAAGAATTGTTGCTATACATAAAGATGGCCTAGGCTATAAGATGATTGCCAAGACCCTGAAACTGAGCTGCAGCACGGTGGCCAAGACCATACAGCGGTTTAGCAGGACAGGTTCCACTCAGAACAGGCCTCGCCATGGTCGACCAAAGAAGTTGAATGCACGTGCTCGGCATCATATCCAGAGGTTGTCTTTGGGAAATAGATGTATGAGTGCTGCCAGCATTGCTGCAGAGGTTGAAGGGGTGGGGGGTCAGCCTGTCAGTGCTCAGACCATACGCTGCACGCTGCATCAAATTGGTCTGCATGACGGTCGTCCCAGAAGGAAGCCTCTTCTAAAGATGATGCACAAGAAAGCCCGCAAACAGTTTGATAAAGACAAGCAGACTAAGGACATGGATTACTGGAACCATGTCCTGTGGTCTGATGAGACCAAGATAAACTTATTTGGTTCAGATGGTGTCAAGCTACCTACAGATCTTTTCTCTCCCCCAGCCTGTGACGGGACAGTGAAAGGACAGGGAGAAGACCAATGAGCTCCTCTCTGTCACTCTGTTGTCTCCTCCTATTAGTGTGTCCTTTGCTGGCAGCAGCACAACTGACGGGATTCTTGTGCTACTTCTTCCTCTCCAAGTCTGAGCTCTGCTGTACAGGGACTGCAAGAAGCTGATAGCAAGTACAATAATTCAGGTACTTACCCTGCTTGCATTTAAAAAATAATTTTACCAATGTAATAATGAATACAGAGCTGGCCGATTAAATGAATTAACGCCCAAGCCCTTAATGTGCCTAAATGCCTCTAGACGCATTTACACACGTTTACAAGCTTTAAGCGGTTTTTTTTGCCAAAACGCTGATACCAGGAGGAAAGGAGTCTGGGAGTTAAGAATTCATAGTTGAATAGAATTTTATTTTATTTAACCAGTTTAAAAATGTAATTAAAATAAAAAAATATTTTTTTTTTTGTGATCTTTTAATTAATCAAATTCTTTTTATTAATTTTAGACATTGACTACATTACAGACACATAATACAAATAACATTCCATAGAACAAAACAATATAAAAATGTCAGTTGGTTACAGAATAGCAGTTCTTAGGAAGCAGTGAATATACCCAATGACCGTAATGTCATGAAAACGTGTCCTTTTCCTTCTTGCTTACTATTCCTATCATTCCAATATATCATTTGTAAAGCGCACACAGAGAGCCGGAGTCAGGGGCCCCATCAATACTCCGTGAATTATTTTACTCAACAGACAATTACAGTAATTACATTATTGGTTGGCTTTAGTTTGCCGAGTCAACCGTTTATAGCCAATTAGTGTAATATGTCTAAAGAGCAATACCCAGGTTGCCCCATATTTCTTCAGAGAGACCTTCTTACCTCTATTTTTTCTAGGAGCAACATGCAGACTGCAGTAACCCATTGCAGCCAATCAGAAACCACCTTTCATCAATCCAACAAGACAGTAGTGACATGACCTGATCTGATTAGTTGGTGTAGCTGCACTGTGGTTCCTTGCTCCGTAAAGCTGAATTGGAGACTAGAGCAAAGAAATAGGAGGGCAGCTGTTGTCCAGAGCAATACATCAGGTTTTGTTCAAATGTAATTTAATTGTTTTGCTAAAGGCAACAGCTCAATTTTTTCACCAGTCTGTAATTTAGCACCTGTATTGTCAAAATAGACACCTGCACACAGTCACATTAAAGTGATTTTAAATGTTCAGACTAGTGCGATCTCAGACATCGCATGTGATTCACATCCCCCCCCCCCCCCCCCCCGCAGGTGCCAATCACATGCGATGTCTGAGCAATGCGAGTTCAGCCATACGGTTGTATGGCTAAAAGTGCACTTGGAAGTGCAGTCGCTGTAAATCTGAGGGGTAGATCTGAAATGAGGGGAAGCGCTGCTGATTTTATTATCCAATCATGTGCAAGCTAAAATGCTGTCTTTTATTTTCCTTGCATGTCCCCCTCGGATCTACAGCGACTGCACTTCCAAGTGCACTTCACACTTGTAGTGCAAAGTGGATTTGCCTTTTGTAAATAACCCCCAATGTGTCAGCTCTATAGATCCTTATATGTCATTTGTATCAGCTATAGAAGTCGGTGCCTACAGACTGAGATCGAAATCCATAGTTTGCAATAACCGTATTAGACCGTTAGAAATCTACAGGTGATACTCGAAAAATTAGATCATTGTGCAAAAGTTAATTTATTTCACTAATGCAACTTAAAAGGTGAAACTAATATATGAGAGAGACTCATAACATGCAAAGCAAGATAGTTCAAGCCGTGATTTGTCATAATTGTGATGATTATGGCTTACAGCTCATGAAAACCCCAAATCCACAATCTCAGAAAATTTGAATATTGTGAAAAGGTACAATATTCTAGGCTCAAAGTGTCCCACTCTAATCAGCTAATTAAGCCATAACACCTGTAAAGGGTTCCTGAGCCTTTAAATGGTCTCTCAGTCTGGTTCAGTAGGAATCACAATCATAGGAAAGACTGCTGACCTGACAGTTGTGCAGAAAACCATCATTGACACCCTCCATAAGGAGGGAAAGCCTCAAAGGGTAATTTCAAAAGAAGTTGGATGTTCCCAAAGTGCTGTATCAAAGCACATTAATAGAAAGTTATGTGGAAGGGAAAAGTGTGGAAGGAAAAGGTGCACAAGCAGCAGGGATGAGCGCAGCCTGGAGAGGATTGTCAGGAAAAGGCCATTCAAAAGTGTTGGGGACTTTCACAAGGAGTGGACTGGGGCTGGAGTCAGTGCACCAAGAGCACCACACACAGACAGATCCTGGACATGGGCTTCAAATGTCGTATTCCTCTTGTCAAGCCAATCCTGAGCAAAAAACAACGTCAGAAGCGTCTTACCTGGGCTAAAGAAAAACACACCTGGTCTGGTGCTCAGTGGTCCAAAGTCCTCTTTTCTGATGAGAGCAAATTTTGCATCTCATTTGGAAACCAAGGAGCCGGAGTATGGAGGAAGAATGGAGAGGCACACACTGCAAGATGCTTGAAGTCCAGTGTGAAGTTTCCAGAGTCTGTATTGATTTGGGGAGCCGTGTCATCTGCTGGTCGACTGTGCTTCATTAAGTCCGGGGTCACCGCAGCCGTCTACCAGGAGATTTTGGAGCACTTCATGCTTCCTTCCGCAGACGAGCTCTATGGGGATGCCGACTTCATTTTCCAGCAGGACTTGGCACCTGCCCACACTGTGCAAAAGCACCAAAACCTGGTCACATGACCGTGGGATTACTGTGCTTGATTGGCCAGCAAACTCGCCTGACCTGAACCCCATAATGAATCTATGGGGCATTGCCAAGCGAAAGATGAGAGACATGAGACCCAACAATGCAGAAGAGCTGAAGGCCGCTATTGAAGCCTCCTGGTCTTCCATAACACCTCAGCAGTGCCACAGGCTGATGGCTTCCATGCCACGCAGCATTGAGGGGCCCAAACCAAGTACTGAGTACATATGCATGCTTATACTTTTCAGAGGTCCGATATTGTTCTATGTACAATCCTTGTTTTATTGATTGCATGTAATATTAAAATTTTCTGAGATGGTGGATTTGGGGTTTTCATGAGCTGTAAGCCATAATCATCACAATTATGACAAATCACGGCTTGAACTCTCTTGCTTTGCATGTAATGAGTCCATCTCATATATTAGTTTCACCTTTTAAGTTGCATTAGTGAAATAAATGAACTTTTGCACGATATTCAAATTTTTCGAGTATCACCTGTATATGTGTACGATCCATAGGCACATATGTGTCCGCCCTATAGACATCTATGTGCCAGCTCTATGGACATCTAGGTGCCAGCTCTATGGACATCTAGGTGCCAGCTCTATAGACATCTAGGTGCCAGCTCTATAGACATCTATGTACCAGCTCTATAGACATCTAGGTGCAAGCTCTATAGACATCTAGGTGCCAGCTCTATAGACATCTATGTGCCAGCTCTATAGACATCTAGGTGCAAGCTCTATAGACATCTAGGTGCCATCTCTATAGACATCTATGTGCCAGCTCTATAGACATCTATGTGCCAGCTCTATAGACATCTATGTGCCAGTTTTATAGACATCTATGTGCCAGCTCTATAGACATCTATGTGCCAGCTCTATAGACATCTATGTGCCAGCTCTATAGACATCTATGTGCCAGCTCTATAGACATCTATGTGCCAGTTTTATAGACATCTATGTGCCAGCTTTATAGACATCTATGTGCCAGCTCTATAGACATCTATGTGCCAGCTCTATAGACATATATGTGCCAGCTCTATAGACATCTATGTGCTAGCTCTATAGACATCTATGTGCCAGTTTTATAGACATCTATGTGCCAGCTCTATAGACATCTATGTGCCAGCTCTATAGACATCTATGTGCCAGCTCTATAGACATCTATGTGCCAGCTCTAGAGACATCTATGTGCCAGCTCTATAGACATCTATGTGCCAGCTCTATGGACATCTAGGTGCCGGCTCTATAGACATCTAGGTGCCAGCTCTATAGACATCTAGGTGCAAGCTCTATAGACATCTAGGTGCCAGCTCTATAGACATCTATGTGCCAGTTTTATAGACATCTATATGTCAGCTCTATAGACATCTATGTGCCAGCTCTATAGACATCTATGTGCCAGCTCTATAGACATCTATGTGCCAGCTCTAGAGACATCTATGTGCCAGCTCTATAGACATCTATGTGCCAGCTCTATGGACATCTAGGTGCCAGCTCTATAGACATCTAGGTGCCAGCTCTATAGACATCTAGGTGCCAGCTCTATAGACATCTAGGTGCCAGCTCTATAGACATCTATGTGCCAGCTCTATGAACATCTATTTGCCAGCTCTATAGACATCTATGTGCCAGCTCTATAGACATCTAGGTGCCAGCTCTATAGACATCTATGTGCCAGCTCTATAGACATCTATGTGCCAGCTCTATAGACATCTATGTGCCAGCTCTATAGACATCTATGGGCCAGCTCTATAGACATCTAGGTGCCAGCTCTATACACATCTATGTGCCAGCTCTATAGACATCTAGGTGCCAGCTCTATAGACATCTATGTGCCAGCTCTATAGACATCTAGGTGCCAGCTCTATAGGCATCTAGGTGCCAGCTCTATAGACATCTAGGTGCCAGCTCTATGGACATCTATGTGCCAGCTCTATAGACATCTATGTGCCAGCTCTATAGACATCTATGTGCCAGCTCTATGAACATCTATGTGCCACCTCTATAAACACCTATGTGCCAGCTCTATAAACATCTATGTGTCAGCTCTATACACATCTATGTGCCAGCTCTATAAACACCTATGTGCCATCTCTATAAACATCTATGTGCCAGCTCTATAGACATATATGTGCCAGCTCTATAGACATCTATGTGCCAGCTCTATAGACATCTATGTGCCAGTTTTATAGACATCTATGTGCCAGCTCTATAGACATCTATGTGCCAGCTCTATAGACATCTATGTGCCAGCTCTATAGACATCTATGTGCCAGCTCTATAGACATCTATGTGCCAGCTCTATGGACATCTAGGTGCCAGCTCTATAGACATCTAGGTGCCAGCTCTATAGACATCTATGTGCCAGTTCTATAGACATCTGTGCCAGCTCTATAGACATCTATGTGCCAGCTCTATAGACATCTATGTGCCAGCTCTATAGACATCTATGTGCCAGCTCTATAGACATCTATGTGCCACCTCTATAAACACCTATGTGCCAGCTCTATAAACATCTATGTGTCAGCTCTATACACATCTATGTGCCAGCTCTATAAACACCTATGTGCCATCTCTATAAACATATATGTGCCAGCTCTATAGACATATATGTGCCAGCTCTATAGACATCTAGGTGCCAGCTCTATAGGCATCTAGGTGCCAGCTCTATAGACATCTAGGTGCCAGCTCTATGGACATCTATGTGCCAGCTCTATAGACATCTATGTGCCAGCTCTATAGACATCTATGTGCCAGCTCTATAGACATCTATGTGCCACCTCTATAAACACCTATGTTCCAGCTCTATAAACATCTATGTGTCAGCTCTATACACATCTATGTGCCAGCTCTATAAACACCTATGTGCCATCTCTATAAACATCTATGTGCCAGCTCTATAGACATATATGTGCCAGCTCTATAGACATCTATGTGCCAGCTCTATAGACATCTATGTGCCAGTTTTATAGACATCTATGTGCCAGCTCTATAGACATCTATGTGCCAGCTCTATAGACATCTATGTGCCAGCTCTATAGACATCTATGTGCCATCTCTATAGACATCTATGTGCCAGCTCTATAGACATCTATGTGCCAGCTCTATGGACATCTAGGTGCCAGCTCTATAGACATCTAGGTGCCAGCTCTATAGACATCTATGTGCCAGCTCTATGGACATCTGTGCCAGCTCTATAGACATCTATGTGCCAGCTCTATAGACATCTATGTGCCAGCTCTATAGACATCTATGTGCCAGCTCTATAGACATCTATGTGCCACCTCTATAAACACCTATGTGCCAGCTCTATAAACATCTATGTGTCAGCTCTATACACATCTATGTGCCAGCTCTATAAACACCTATGTGCCATCTCTATAAACATCTATGTGCCAGCTCTATAGACATATATGTGCCAGCTCTATAGACATCTATGTGCCAGTTTTATAGACATCTATGTGCCAGCTCTATAGACATCTATGTGCCAGCTCTATAGACATCTATGTGCCAGCTCTATGGACATCTAGGTGCCAGATCTATAGACATCTAGGTGCCAGCTCTATAGACATCTATGTGCCAGCTCTATAGACATCTGTGCCAGCTCTATAGACATCTATGTGCCAGCTCTATAGACATCTATGTGCCAGCTCTATAGACATCTATGTGCCTGCCCTATAGACATCTGTGTGCCAGCTCTATAGACATCTATGCGTCAGCTCTATAGACATCTATGTGCCAGCAGCTTTATAGACATCTATGTGTCAGCTTTATAGACATCTATGTGCCAGCTCTATAGACATCTATGTGCCAGCTCTATGAACATCTATGTGCCAGCTCTATAGACATCTATGTGCCAGCTCTATAGACATCTATGTGCCAGCTCTATAGACATCTATGTGCCAGCTCTATAGACATCTATGTGTCAGCTCTATAGACATCTATGTGCCAGCTCTATGAACATCTATGTGCCAGCTCTATAGACATCTATGTGTCAGCTCTATAGACATCTATGTGCCAGCTCTATGAACATCTATGTGCCAGCTCTATAGACATCTATGTGCCAGCTCTATAGACATCTATGTGCCAGCTCTATAGACATCTATGTGCCAGCTCTATAAACATCTATGTACCAGCTCTATAGACATCTATGTGCCAGCTCTATAGACATCTATGTGCCAGCTCTATAGACATCTATGTGCCAGCTCTATAGACATCTATGTGCCAGCTCTATAAACATCTATGTACCAGCTCTATAGACATCTATGTGCCAGCTCTATAGACATCTATGTGCCAGCTCTATAGACATCTATGTGCCAGCTCTATAAACATCTATGTACCAGCTCTATAGACATCTATGTGCCAGCTCTATAGACATCTATGTGCCAGCTCTATAGACATCTATGTGCCAGCTCTATAGACATCTATGTGCCAGCTCTATAGACATCTATGTGCCAGCTCTATAGACATCTATGTGCCAGCTCTATAAACATCTATGTGCCAGCTCTATAGACATCTATGTGCCAGCTCTATAGACATCTATGTGCCAGCTCTATGAACATCTATGTGCCAGCTCTATAGACATCTATGTGCCAGCTCTATAGACATCTATGTGCCAGCTCTATAGACATCTATGTGCCAGCTCTATAGACATCTATGTACCAGCTCTATAGACATCTATGTGCCAGCTCTATAGACATCTATGTGCCAGCTCTATAGACATCTATGTGCCAGCTCTATAGACATCTATGTGCCACCTCTATAAACACCTATGTGCCAGCTCTATAAACATCTATGTGTCAGCTCTATACACATCTATGTTCCAGCTCTATAAACATCTATGTGCCACTTCTATAGACATCTATGTGCCAGCTCTATAGAGATCTATGTGCCAGCTCTATAGAGATCTATGTGCCAGATCTATAGACATCTATGTGCCAGCTCTATAGACATCTATGTGCCAGCTCTATAGACATCTAGGTGCCAGCTCTATAGACATCTAGGTGCCAGCTCTATAGACATCTATGTGCCAGCTCTATAGACATCTATGTGCCAGCTCTATAGACATCTATGTGCCAGCTCTATAAACATCTATGTGCCAGCTCTATAGACATCTATGTGCCAGCTCTATAGACATCTATGTGCCAGCTCTATGAACATCTATGTGCCAGCTCTATAGACATCTATGTGCCAGCTCTATAGACATCTATGTGCCAGCTCTATAGACATCTATGTACCAGCTCTATAGACATCTATGTGCCAGCTCTATAGACATCTATGTGCCAGCTCTATAGACATCTATGTGCCAGCTCTATAGACATCTATGTGCCATCTCTATAAACACCTATGTGCCAGCTCTATAAACATCTATGTGTCAGCTCTATACACATCTATGTGCCAGCTCTATAAACATCTATGTGCCACTTCTATAGACATCTATGTGCCAGCTCTATAGAGATCTATGTGCCAGCTCTATAGACATCTATGTGCCAGCTCTATAGACATCTATGTGCCACCTCTATAAACACCTATGTGCCAGCTCTATAAACATCTATGTGTCAGCTCTATACACATCTATGTGCCAGCTCTATAAACATCTATGTGCCACTTCTATAGACATCTATGTGCCAGCTCTATAGAGATCTATGTGCCAGCTCTATAGACATCTATGTGCCAGCTCTATAGACATCTATGTGCCACCTCTATAAACACCTATGTGCCAGCTCTATAAACATCTATGTGTCAGCTCTATACACATCTATGTGCCAGCTCTATAAACATCTATGTGCCAGCTCTATAGATATCTATGTACCAGCTCCATAGACATCTATGTGCCAGCTCTATAGACATCTATGTGCCAGCTCTATAGACATCTATGTGCCACCTCTATAAACACCTATGTGCCAGCTCTATAAACATCTATGTGTCAGCTCTATACACATCTATGTGCCAGCTCTATAAACATCTATGTGCCACTTCTATAGACATCTATGTGCCAGCTCTATAGAGATCTATGTGCCAGCTCTATAGAGATCTATGTGCCAGCTCTATAAACATCTATGTGTCAGCTCTATACACATCTATGTGCCAGCTCTATAAACATCTATGTGCCACTTCTATAGACATCTATGTGCCAGCTCTATAGAGATCTATGTGCCAGCTCTATAGACATCTATGTGCCAGCTCTATAGACATCTATGTGCCACCTCTATAAACACCTATGTGCCAGCTCTATAAACATCTATGTGTCAGCTCTATACACATCTATGTGCCAGCTCTATAAACATCTATGTGCCACTTCTATAGACATCTATGTGCCAGCTCTATAGACATCTATGTGCCAGCTCTATAGACATCTAGGTGCCAGCTCTATAGACATCTATGTGCCAGCTCTATAGACATCTATGTGCCAGCTCTATAGACATCTATGTGCCAGCTCTATAGACATCTATGTGCCAGCTCTATAGACATCTATGTGCCAGCTCTATAAACATCTATGTGCCAGCTCTATAGACATCTATGTGCCAGCTCTATGAACATCTATGTGCCAGCTCTATAGACATCTATGTGCCAGCTCTATAGACATCTATGTGCCAGCTCTATAGACATCTATGTGCCAGCTCTATAGATATCTATGTACCAGCTCCATAGACATCTATGTGCCAGCTCTATAGACATCTATGTGCCAGCTCTATAGACATCTATGTGCCACCTCTATAAACATCTATGTGCCAGCTCTATAAACATCTATGTGTCAGCTCTATACACATCTATGTGCCAGCTCTATAAACATCTATGTGCCACTTCTATAGACATCTATGTGCCAGCTCTATAGAGATCTATGTGCCAGCTCTATAGACATCTATGTGCCAGCTCTATAGACATCTATGTGCCAGCTCTATAGACATCTATGTGCCAGCTCTATAGACATCTATGTGCCAGCTCTATAGACATCTATGTGCCAGCTCTATAGACATCTATGTGCCAGCTCTATAGACATCTATGTACCAGCTCCATAGACATCTATGTGCCAGCTCTATAGACATCTATGTGCCAGCTCTATAGACATCTATGTGCCACCTCTATAAACACCTATGTGCCAGCTCTATAAACATCTATGTGTCAGCTCTATACACATCTATGTGCCAGCTCTATAAACATCTATTTGCCACTTCTATAGACATCTATGTGCCAGCTCTATAGAGATCTATGTGCCAGCTCTATAGACATCTATGTGCCAGCTCTATAGACATCTATGTGCCAGCTCTATAGACATCTATGTGCCAGCTCTATAGACATCTATGTGCCAGCTCTATAGACATCTATGTGCCAGCTCTATGGTTGTCATTTACATCAGCTATAGAAAGTAAGAGACTACAGGCTGAAATGGAAATCTATACTTTACAATAATCCAAAAAAGAATTGTATGGTGAATATATCTGTTCTGCCAACTGATCCTATAGCTGGAGTTACTTGGTATATATCTATTTTCTTGCTGAATGCTGATATTCCAGTATACATTACAGCAGACTCTCTATTACCCAGATGATCTGCAATGCTTTCTAATGACCTGTTTTATTTTTATAGCTCAGAAGAGGGAGGACACGCTGGAGCAGCAGGTCATAGGACAGGCCAGGGAACTGCAGACTCGGGTGTAAAGTTCAGCCTTCCTCCATTTTTTTGTTGCTAGCTCAGATTTACAGCTGCAGAGACTGGCCTTAGACACACTGCAGTCTTGCTGCAGGTCTACGCAGCCAATCAGGAGCAGCAGCCCACTTTAAAATGAAGCATTAATGCAGTGGGTTAGGGAAGGGAAAAAAAAAAAAAAAAACACGGGAGAGCAAAACGCTTTAGCGATTCCCAAGTAAGAAACACACAAAGTTCTAATTTAAATGCAGCGTCTTCAGGCTGAGCAGAATTGTTTTTCCAATTAAATATAGCAGCAGAGGAGCCGTATAAGATTATTCAGGGTGATGCCGTATTTAAGTCTGGGGCTGCTCCTGTTTGCAGAGAACAAAAAGCAACTTAACTGCCTTTATTAATATTTAAACAGATTTACTATGAAGCAGCACTAATGGAATCAAAGACTTGCTGTATGTAAAACTGAAAACACGTCACGCACATTTCTAGCAGCAAAGAACGAACACACATGCACATACAGCGCCTTGAAAAAGTATTCATACCCCTTGAAATTTTCCACATTTTGTCATCTTACAAAAAAAAAAAACGTACTGTAAATGTATTTTATTGGGATTTTATGTGATAGACCAACACAAAGTAGCACAAAATTGTAAAGTGGAAGGAAAATTATTTTCTTTTTTACAAATAAATATCTGAAAAGTGTGGCGTGCATTTGTATTCAGCCCCCTTTAGGCAGTAGAGGTCCAGTGCGTCCCTGTTTGCCGTTCCAATTTTAGTCTGAATTTTTGGCTGTGCAATTCGCACTGGAGCCGTTCCGGAGATGTGCGAACCGGCTCCATAGAGAGCCAGCCACAATTTCTTGACATGCAAATTGGATGCGAGGAAACCTGCATCCAATTTGCAATAGTGTGAGCCCCGCCTTACTCTGATACCCCTAACTAAAATCTAGTGGAACCAATTGCCTTCAGAAGTTACCTAATTAGTAAATAGAGTCCCCTGTGTGTAATTTAATCTTAATATAAATACAGCTGTTCTGGGAAGCCCTCAGAGGTTTTCTAGAGAACCTTAGTGAACAAACATCATCATGAAGGCCAAGAAACACAGAGGAACAAAAGCAGCACCTTCTAAGTGTAACAACAAGACTTTTAATAAATAAATTCAAATTGGATGCACTCACAAACAAGCGATAAATTCAAGCATGTTAGTATGTAAATGGATCATCCGCGCTGTCCCGGGGAGAGAGGGGGTGCTGCCTGATCTTGCTGTCTGGAAACAGTAATCCGTGATTCGGCCGCACTGGTGGTGTTCATCGCTTCTGGAATACAGGGATGATGATCAGCGGTACACAGCGATACTCCAAGATGACGTCACGTCCGGGTACAAGGTCAGCGAGTGGCCAAGAAACACAGCTGACAGGTCAGGAATAAAGTTTTGGAGAAGTATAAAGAAGGGTTAAGTTCTACAAAAATTCTCCAAGCTTTGAACATCTCATGGAGCACTGTTCAATTCATCATCTGAGAATGGAAAGAGTATGGCACAACTGCAAACCTACCAAGACATGGCCGTCCACCTAAACTGACCGGCCGGGCAAGGAGAGCATTAATCAGAGAAGCAGCCAAGAAGCCCATGGTAACTCTAGAGGGGCTACAGAGATCCACAGCTCAGGTGGGAGAATCTGTCCACAGGACAACTATTAGTCGTGCACTCCACAGATCTGGCCTTTATGGAAGAGTGGCAAGAAGAAAGATATTGTTGAAAGAAAACCATAAGAAGTCCCATTTGCAGTTTGGGAGAAGCCATGTGGGGGACACAGCAAACATGTGGAAGAAGGTGCTCTGGTCAGATGAGACCAAAAATTGAAATTTTTGGCCTAAAAGAAAAACGCTGTGTGTGGCAGAAAACTAACACCGCACATCACCCTGAACACACCATCCCCACCGTGAAACATGGTGGTGGCAGCATCATGTTGTGGGGATGCTTTTCTTTAGCAGGGACAGGGAAGCTGGTCAGAGTTGATGGGAAGATGGATGAAGCCAAATACAGGGCAATCTTAGAAGAAAACCTGTTATGCCCCATACACATGGTCGGATTTTCCGTCTGAATAAACTCAGACGGGTTTTTCCGACGGAGTTCCGTTCAAGCTGTCTTGCATACACACTGTCACACCAAATTCTGACCATCAAGAACGCAGTGATGTACAACACTACGACGAGCCGAGAAAAATGAAGTTCAATGCTTCTGAGCATGCATCGACTTGATTCCGAGCATGCATGGTTTTTAGTCCGTCGGAAATTGCATCCAGATGAACGGAAATTACGCTAGAAAATTTTTCCAATGGAAAAAAAGAGAACATGTTCTCTTTCTAAGTCCGTCGGAATTCCCGACGGAAAAAGTCAGATGGGGCATACACACGGTCGGAATATCCGATGAAAAAATTCCGTCAGACTTTTTCCATCGGGTATTCCGAGCGTGAGTACGCGGCATTAGAGTCTGCAAAAGACTTGAACTGGGGCGGAGGTTCACCTTCCAGCAAGACAACGACCCTAAACATACAACCAGAGCTACAATGGAATGGTTTAGATCAAAGCAAATTCATGTGTTAGAATGGCCCAGTCAAAGTCCAGACCTAAATCCAATTGAGAATCTGTGGCAAGATTTGAAAATTGCTGTTCACAGGCGCTCTCCATCCAATCTGACAGAGCTTGAGATATTGTGCAAAGAAGAATGGGCAAAAATGTCACTCTCTAGATGTGCAAAGCTGGTAGAGACATCCCCAAAAAGACTTGCAGCTGCAATTGCAGATCAAGGGGGTTCTACAAAGTATTGACACAAATGCACCCCACACTTTTCACATATTTATTTGTAAATAAAAATTAAAACCATTTATAATTTTCCTTCCACTTCACAATTATGTGCCACTTTGTGTTGGTCTATCACATAAAATCCCAATAAAATACATTTACGTTTTTGGTTGTAACATAACAAAATGTGGAAAATTTCAAGGGGTATGAATACTTTTTCAAGGCACTATACATGGACACAAACACACACATATACACACCCTATAGAACCTCGTGTTGTTTTTTAAGCCTAAAGAAGAACTGCAGCCAAATATAACACAATATAAACAAACATGTCTGGTATCAGTGGAAAGAATAGTGACCCATCTTTGGTATCCGTGGAAGGAGTTGTGCACCATTGCCTGTGTCAGTGGGAGGAATGGTGCCTCATTGCTGGTGTCAGTGGGAGGAATGGTGCCCCATTACTGGTGTCAGTGGGAGGAATGGTGCCCCATTGATGGTGTCAGTGGGAGGAATGGTGCCTCATTGCTGGTGTCAGTGGGAGGAATGGTGCCCCATTGCTGGTGTCAGTGGGAGGAATGGTGCCCCATTGCTGGTGTCAGTGGGAGGAATGGTGCCCCATTGCTGGTGTCAGTGGGAGGAATGGTGCCCCATTGCTGGTGTCAGTGGGAGGAATGGTGCCCCATTGCTGGTGTCAGTGGGTGGAATGGTGCCCCATTGCTGGTGTCACTGGGAGGAATGGTGCCCCATTGCTAGTGTCACTGGGAGGAATGGTGCCCCATTGCTGGTGTCAGTGGGAGGAATGGTGCCCCATTGCTGGTGTCAGTGGGAGGAATGGTGCCCCATTGCTGGTGTCAGTGGGTGGAATGGTGCCCCATTGCTGGTGTCACTGGGAGGAATGGTGCCCCATTGCTAGTGTCACTGGGAGGAATGGTGCCTCATTGCTGGTGTCAGTGGGAGGAATGGTGCCCCATTACTGGTGTCAGTGGGAGGAATGGTGCCCCATTGATGGTGTCAGTGGGAGGAATGGTGCCTCATTGCTGGTGTCAGTGGGAGGAATGGTGCCCCATTGCTGGTGTCAGTGGGAGGAATGGTGCCCCATTGCTGGTGTCAGTGGGAGGAATGGTGCCCCATTGCTGGTGTCAGTGGGTGGAATGGTGCCCCATTGCTGGTGTCACTGGGAGGAATGGTGCCCAATTGCTAGTGTCACTGGGAGGAATGGTGCCTCATTGCTGGTGTCAGTGGGAGGAATGGTGCCCCATTACTGGTGTCAGTGGGAGGAATGGTGCCTCATTACTGGTGTCAGTGGGATGAATGGTGCCCCATTGCTGGTGTCACTGGGAGGAATGGTGCCTCATTGCTGGTGTCAGTGGGAGGAATGGGGCCCCATTGCTGGTGTCAGTGGGAGGAATGGTGCCCCATTGCTGGTGTCAGTGGGAGGAATGGTGCCCCATTGATGGTGTCAGTGGGAGGAATGGTGCCTCATTGCTGGTGTCAGTGGGAGGAATGGTGCCCCATTGCTGGTGTCAGTGGGAGGAATGGTGCCCCATTGCTGGTGTCAGTGGGAGGAATGGTGCCCCATTGCTGGTGTCAGTGGGAGGAATGGTGCCCCAAGGGCCGGATAAAGGCAGATAAAGGGTGGCATTCGGACCATGGGCCACAGTTTGGAGGCCACCGCTATATTCATTTAGGTTGAAGCAGTATTTCAGGTCCGGCTTTCTCTTGTTTCTAGAGAAGAAAGCAACTTAACTGCCTTCATTAATACTTTAGCAGATTTACTAGGAAGCAGTACTAATGGAATTAAAGATGTACCGGTATGTAAAATTGAAAACAATGTGCGCACCTTTCTAGCTGTAAAGAATGAATGTACACACACACACACACACCAGAGATAAACTAAATCATTTAAACTTAAAGTAGAACTCCAGCCAAATATAACACAATATAAAAACACAGCCCATAGGAAGATAAAATAACAAAACCAGCTTTTGCTGCAAATTTAAGCTTCAACTTCTCTCCCCCAGTACTTTGTTCTGCCATTTGCTGTCCTCAGTCTGATGGGCAGAATTATTCATCTTACTTCCTCTGAGCCCAGGCTGTCCTGGACCCACCCCCAGCCTGTGACTGGACAGTGTAAGGCAATGCAGCACAGTGATAAGCTCTGTCACTCTGCTCTCTCCACCTATGGCCATGCTCCTTGTCAGCACATGAACCGTTGATGCCCCAGTAGAAGTCCTATTTGGACGAAACGCGTAGGGCTTGGTACGCCACTCCCCATATTGCCTTTTTTATTCTGTTTTTGTGATCACTTTTAATGTTACATTTTTGGTTTTATTTCAATAAAACCTATACAACAAAAATTTTTTTTTTTTTTTTTGATCTACACCATTGGAGCCTTGTCTCTTCTTTTTCATGCATGTGAGGTAAAGAGATTTCTACTTGGATCCACTCTATACTATCCAGCTACCCATGGTCGGTCTCTTTTGAGGTAGAATTCCCTGTACATTGATTGGGAATCGGGCTGATTTCTCACAAGCTCAGATTTGCTCAAATTATCCAGGATTTCCCTCCAAGCTTTGAAGTAGACGATCACTGTGTTCCAACGGCTAAAATCAAGACTCCAAAGCAACAGATGTCATCAGACAAGCTGTCCGTTGTCGTGGGTGGATTTCATATGCTTTCATGATCTGCTGTCATCGACAGGCAGATCCACGGGCTCTGGTAAGAGTATTTCATCTATTCCTTTAACCGGAAGATGTTCTTTGTTTGACGAACTATACACCTGCATGTCCTTACATTGATTGTTTTTTCACATTATTTTGATGGACACATTGTATAACTCTTTTTGCGAGTTACATGTTGGTGTGTTTTTTTGACTTTTTGCTTACACATTCACATTATTGTTTTATTGTTTATTAGTTCCACCTTGTCATCTTGAGAGACATTCATTTGTTTCTTCTTCATTCTTGGCAGCGCTACTTTCTTTATCCCCTTCTGACAATTCTGCCATTGTTTGAAAAAGTAAAATCACTGCCAAAATAGAGAGTAGGGGAGTGCTCGCCATCAAGAACTAGGTTTTAAAGAAGGTTTCCAACCGCTCATCATTGGAGTCTTTGTATACAGGGAAATCCCCTACTACTAGACATGTGCACAACATAAAAATTTGTATAGTTTGGTTTCGTTTGTTAGTTTCCGTTGATTCATAACGATTCGTAATTTCGTAAGACGTGGGTTATCGTATTCGGACTCTTTCGTATTTCCATAAGGGTTATTTTTCCGTTGATTCGTTTTTCCTTTAGTCTAATTTTCGTTGATTCAAAATTCGTATTTTTCGTTATATTTTATATTCGAGCGCGTTCCTATTTTCGTAAGAACTATATTTTTGTTGATTTGCAATGATTCGTATTTCCGTGTCTAATTTCCGTTGATTGGAAAATTGTACTTTTGTAAATTTAATCACATTCGTACTTTCGTTAGAATACATTTTCCGTTTATTCGAATTCGTAATTTTGTAATTCGAACTTTCGTGAGATTCATATCATTGTTTTCGTCGATTCGTAATCGGGGCATAATTCGTAATATAGAAACTAGAATCTAGACAGAGTATGCTTAAGAAACAAAGAATTTCTCTCTCACAAGTCACAACTTAACTCACAAATCCACCAAGACGGTGCCATCTACCCAACCACACCCTATCTGGACTCTGGATGGAATGCACTGCAGTCTAACACAGAAAAACACACAAGGGAATAAGAAACAAGCTCATTGGGGGAAGGGACAACCTCTTCGGGGGAAGGGACAACCTCTTCAGGGGAAGGGACAAGCTTATTGGCCAACGTCCAGAAATATTTCAGAACTAACTAATTCGTTTTTTTTATTTCCGTTTTCTGAATATTCGTAATTTCGTTTTTTTTTTTTCCGTTCAGTTTGATTTTCATTATTTTGAATCTTTGTTCGGTATTTTCGTTGTTTCTATGTTTTCGTTTTTTCACTCTTTCGTATTTTTGCTGTTTCTAATGTAATAATCTTGTATTTTCGTTGTTTTCCATATTCGTTCTTTTCGATAATTCTTTTTTCAATGGTAATTTTAGTAAACCGTTCGTTCGTATGTTTACGAACTAATGAATATAAGGAATTTTGACGAATAACGAATTTGTAACTGAACTAATTGCACATGTCTACCTTCAAAGGCGAGCCACTGATAAATCTACAGTGTGGATGGACAACTGTTTGACAAAATCACCTCCAAATGGGAACAAGTCTAGTAAATGTTTGGGGTTTTTAAAGGCATATCAGTGTGTTTCCAATCTCTGCACAGGAAGAACTCAATAATCAGGTACAATGGAAAAATCTTTGCAGTTTCAGGGACTCTAAAATATCCAAAACTGGAAAAAACTGGTTGAGAGTGAAGCATCAAAATGGTCTCTTTCAAGTTTAGAGCACTGTAATAACAGAAAACTGCAAATAAGAGCTCAAAGAAGAGTTCATCAGGTAAAGGTTGGAGCAACTCAGAATCAGATATAATCAATGCGACTGATGGCTCCAGAGTCACTAAGGCCACGGGCAGTTCAGATATAGAATCGAAAAGGAAAGACTTGAGAGCACACTTATAGACTCTACAATCAGAGTTAACAAAGGACTGGGTGAATCAGGTCACAAAGTCTTGCTTGGCCTTAAGCCTAGTACACACGACCGAGAATCTCGTCAGGAAACAAAACGTTGTTTTTCCCTGACGAGATTCTTGACAAGAATCTTGTCCCGGCCGAGTGTACACACGCTCGATTCAAAAGAACCGCCGTTATTTTGAATGAAACGAATGCGGTGACGTCATTGAGTACGACGAGCATGCGCTCGTCACATTCAATGCCGTCACCGCCATCTTGCTACACACTACCTATGCCTAAGAAGCTACCGCGCATGCGTCAAAGTCATTTCGAGCATGCGCGGGTTTCCACGGCGACAGGTAAGCGTACACACTCTCGGGTTTCTCGTCGGGAAACATGCCGACGAGAAAATAGAGAGCAGGTTCTCTATTTTTCTCATAGAGATTCTGGCCAGCTTTCTTGACGAGAAACCTGAAAGCCTCGTACACACACACGGTTTACTCGGCAAGAAAGCTCTGCCAGCAATTTTCTTGCTGGTTCTTGCCGAGAAAACAGGTTGTGTGTACGAGACTTAAGTGGAAACTTTGGCTGATAAGACACATCCAGAGGAGCTAGGACAGACGCATACGATAAAATAGAAATAGGTTAACCGGATTCCAGGTTGACACTAAATTGCAAGAAAGAGAGCATTGAGCATGTGGGACACTTAACCCAGCAAATGATGTCAGTCCCTTAAGCCTGGTAGACACAATGAGAAGATCAGACCAATGATCGTCAATTATTTTTGCATGCTAGTCTCATATCGAAAAACAAATAGGTTACTAGAGTTACGAAATTTCTCTTAAGACAGAATACAACTTCCCACAATGATGTAATGCATTGTATTGTATTGTAATTTATTCTTTCATTTCCGAGCATGCACTGCCTTGGTCACTCAATTTTTTTACGGACGAATACTGATTAAAGGAAATTCGTTAGTTCTGTTATCGTAGGAAAAAAAAAATTGTGCTTGTCCCTTCAGATATTTTTGCATGAACTGTCATGATCGGCTCCCAAAAGTTGTGTACTAATGATCACATCATTGGGCGATCACTCCAAGAGCGGTATTTTACTTTCAATTTTCTCATCATGTGTACTATGCTTAAGTGTTGTTACTTTCCATGGTTGGAGCGATCCAAGCAAATGAAGTAGCTCCTGGGGCTCCACCTGATTAGCCTACACAAAAAAAACTTTTGGTCGGCTTCTGTCGAAGGAGCATGACCAAAAAAGGTCTGCTGATCGGCACCGGCTGACCAGTGTGTTTTGGGCAGGAGGATCACTGTACCAACATCGGATAGTTAGTACAGTATCTGATTCCGAGCCCTTCAGGTTTTTTTTGTGCAGCCCACTGGGCTATCCGATGTTAGTACATCGATCTTCCCCGCTGAGCTATTGTGTTCTGACAGGGAGACTGCCCCCCCCCCCACCAGAACACACCAGTCAGCACTCTCAGCCATTGGCTGAGAGCGCTGTTCGGGTACCGATTGACAGACCTTTTTCGGTCATGCCCCTTCGACAGCAGCTAGCTGAACAGTTGGCTTCTGCTGGACCGGCTGGTGTACACATGGGCCAAATGTCATCCAGTTTCTATCGAACCAGCCGATGCCGCTCGACATTTGGCCTGTGTGTACAGCTCTTAAGTGCTAAAACAAAGCCAGTGGCTCTGGACCTGGAAAGCAATCCATGGCTAACTAGACCATAGGTCACTTCTAAGCTAGCCCTGTAATGTCCAGTTGAGAGAAGCTATGCTGAGCACTAGACTGAGCTGGAATAACTGATTAAAGAACTTGTAAACTTGAGGTGTGAAAAAAAAAAGAGAGCAACTCAAGTCCTGTACACACGATCGGATATCCTATGGATTCAAATTCGATGGAATTTATCCATCGGAATTCCGATGAAGCTGACTTCCATCAGTCTTGCCTGCACACCAACAGTCAAAAATCCGACGTCCCAAACGCCGTGACGTAAAACACTCCGACGAGCCGAGAAAAATGAAGTTCAATGCTTCTGAGCATGCGTCGACTTGATTCTGAGCATGCGTCGACTTGATTCTGAGCATGCGTGGGTTTTTTCTCCGATGGAGTTCCACACAGACGATCGGAATTTGCTATAGTTTTTTTTTCCATCGGATAAATTTAAAACATGTTCTATTTTTTCTCACCGATGGAAAAAAGACCGATAGGGCCCATACACGATCGGTTTGTCCGATGATAAAAGTCCATCGGACTGTTTTAATTGGTAAAACCGATCGTATGTACAGGGCATAACAGTTCCCACAAGCTGCCTACGGTGAATAGGCACATAGAGCCAAACAGGATGAAACACAGGAGGTGGTAGGGCTTAAAGCGTAGAGGAAAGGTGTTCATAGCATCAGATAGGCCTTAAAGCTATAGCATCTGTTCCTGCTTGGAGGATCCGTGAAAGCTCTCCTAGAGTGGTATATCTGAAACATGAGTACCTGCACTCATATATACAAACTCTTTAGATGGATCTCCTTAGAACATGAAAAAAAACATAAACAAAATCACAACATTCCATTTCAAAGTGACTCTTGTCACTTTTTCCATTTAGGGCCAAGTGGTACGTTCTCTAAAAAAGAAAAAACATTGGTACCCACATTCACGAGGTTACCCACACCATTCCTTTTCTTCAAACCAGGAGTCCAAATCCTGTGTAACCCCTTGTGTCAAATGGTCCTGGAACTTACATTAAAAGAATGACTTTCCACCGCTCTCGCACATGATCGTGTTCAGGCCTGGTGCTTGGTCTCTTAGAATGGAGCATTAGACCCAGGTGGTAGGAGCAGAGGTCACATGCTCCCCTAGATCTGGAAGCATAGGGTATTTCCTGAGGAATCTAATGAAGCAACAGAGCACAAAGGATGTGGGTATTGGTGGTGGTGGTGTTATTCCTGAATGGGCAAAGATTCTATTCATGACCAGGGTAGATAAGATGTACATTCCTTAGCTTGACTGCCACCATTTTAAATTACTCCAACCTTAAACCCCACTTAACCTTACCTATAATTAATGAGACCACACTTGAGCTGGATTAAAACTGGCCAACGGCAGCCTTTTTATTCATAAATATTAAATATATATATAACATATTTTAACCATAACAAAACTCAAATATCAGATGCTCCCCCCGGTGGTCTTTGACGGCACTTCCCAACGTAATCATTTCCACTTCACTGCGGGCCTTTTACCGTACCAGGCCTCCAGCCGCAATAACACCAATTCGGAGACAACCCGTTACCCGCAGTGCCACCATTACCATCTTCAGCTAACCCGTGTTAACTGCACACACCAGGGGGCCCATACCACGGATGAGTCCCCCACACTTCCATCTCATAGGATAGTTACCACCATCGCCAACAGTCCGCTGCCATGACTTGTACTGCTACACCACCCTGAAATAAATATGATATGGGCAACACATATAGCAATCAAGTAGGCTTTGACTTCCATAAACTAAAATCTCATTGCTGTTGGTTACTACTTTGCACATTATCATTTCTCTTTGCATTGTTTACTGACATTGCTGCATGGGCTTTGCATGTCCTTTTATGTTCACTTGGATTTTCCCCTGGTATTACGGTTTCCTCCCACATTCCAAAGATCTACTGATAGGGTAATTGGCTGCTGTCTAAATTGGCCCTAGTACGAATATATACATGCATACTGACTGCTAGGGTTGCACCGATACCACTTTTTTAAGACCGAGTACAAGTACCAATACTTTTTTCAAGTACTTGCCGGCACCGATTACCGATACTTTTTTAATGTTATGTGACAGTGGCGCTAATATGCAGCACTGATGATGCATGGACTATGTCAGTAGTTTTTTTTTACAATTTTTTTTTTTTCAATTTATTATTTTAATTATTTTTTTTACCATTTTTTTTTTTTTTTTTTTACAATGCTTTCTTTCTTTCTTTTTTTTTGGGGGGGGGGGGGGTAGATGGTGTCAGTGTGTTTTTTTTTTTTTACAATTTAAGCTTTTCAATATTTATTTATTACAATTCTTTTTTTTCTTTTCTTTTATTTTTAGCCCTGTTGGGGGGTGACTTTGGAGAGATATCAGGGGTCTTACAGGACCCCTGACATCTCCCTTTTGATATATGGAAAGGGACTGAGGACAGA
The DNA here is from genome assembly GCA_029206835.1 of Rana muscosa. Taxonomy (NCBI): domain Eukaryota; kingdom Metazoa; phylum Chordata; class Amphibia; order Anura; family Ranidae; genus Rana; species Rana muscosa. Next base: position 252,457,892 of record CM055121.1, on the reverse strand, counting down.
GATTCCCCAGTCCCTTTCTCTGCAGCCTCAGCTGCACTGAGGATAAATGGACAGGAGACAGCGGCTCCTCTCCATTGATAAACAGAAGCACAGTTTACGATGCTAGGTGACAGTTATGAATGAACAGAGACAGTGATCACTGACTCTGTGTATTAAGAAAAGGAAGGAGCCGGTAAATTACATATTTACCGACTCCTTCCTCCGCTCTCCATCCTGACAGATCGAGGACAGAGCGGCGGAGGAGCATGGAGCGAAACCGAGGAGCACAGAGGGGGACCGGAGCATGGAGGGGGACCGGAGCATGGAGGGGGACTGAGGAGCACAGAGGGGGACCGAGGAGCACAGAGGGGGACCGAGGAACACGGAGGGGGATCTGAGCATGGAGGAGAATCGGAAGAGCACGGAGGGGGACTTGAGGAGGATATGGGGGACAGTGAGGGCCGATTGGTGCAGCGCTGGGGGGAGTTACAATCACCGATTTCCCTGTATACATTTCAATAAAGCAGCTTTATTGAAATGTATACAGGGAGATCGGTGATTTAACTCCCCCCCAGCGTGATGCCGATTGTCCCTGACTGTCCAAGTATCGGATTAAGCATCGGAGCATTTGCCCGAGTACAAGTACTCGGGCAAATGCTTGGTATCGGTGCAACCCTACAGACTACGACTTATAATGCGTTTCCACCTTTGCAATAAAATTTGAGAAACACCCACTATATGCCATGCATTGCCATTCACACAGCACATTACTTAAAAATATTTTGTAACAGCATTTGTCTTACTCTTCTAATTGTTTCTGCAGCAGGTTTATTTATAGGACTCAATAGGCAGCTTCTATTGTGTAGAATAGCTTTCAATGTGCAATTAGGGGACAGACTGAAAGACAATTTTTGTTTCAAAAGTGCAATAAAGCGGTAGTGAAGTCTTAAAAAAACAAAACAAAACAAAAAAATAAGAACCCATACCCCCCCCCCCCCCCCATCGCGAATTAATGACATAATGTTCTAGTATGCACTGCATTGTAACAGATTTATGTATAAATCTGATCCCTTTAGAGATGCACTGATATCGCTGCCAGGGCTTCCATCTTCACCTGGTCTTCTTTCCGGGTTCATATGCTGCGGCCGAGTTGCAATGACACCACTTCTATGCAGAAGCCACGATCGTGGCACAGCACTCTGGATTGGGGGCACATTCAGTGGTCCTGCCCTCATCCCAGAGCGCAGTGCGCAAGCGCCGGTGACGTCACCGGCTGCAAAACTTGTCAATATCTCCTATATGGTGCATGCTACGCAACTCTTCTTTTCTATGACCCCTAAAACGAAACAAACAGTTAGCCCTTGCAGTGTGAGTGCAGCCCCACTAAAAGGGAGAAGTTCCATATTTCCAAGAGGAGGACTTTAATGCCGCGTACACACGACCGTTTTTCATGACGAGAAAAATGCAATTTTTTAATTTGGTCTTTAAAAACGACCGTGTGTGGGCTCCAGAGCATTTTTCACAACGTGAAAAATGGCCATTAAAAATTTGGAACTTGCTCTAATTTTTCTTGTAGTTTTTTCACGTCGTCGTTTTTCTCGTCATGAAAAACGGCCGTGTGTAGGCTTTAACGACGTGAAAAAAAACGTGCATGCTCAGAAGCAAGTGATGAGACGAGCGCTCGTTCTGGTAAAACTAGCTTTCGTAATGGAGATAGCACATTCGTAACGGACTGAAGAGCATGAGGCTGAATCGTCTCTCACCAAACTTTACTAACACGAGGATCAGCAAAAGCAGCCCAAAGGGTGGCGCCATCCGAATGGAACTTCCCCTTTATAGTGCAGTCGTACATTTCGTACGTCACTGCGCTTTGCTCGAGCATTTTTTTTCATGATTGTGTGTAGGCAAGGCAGGCTTGAGAAGAATCACGTCGAGAAAAACGTTGTTTTATTCAATGACATTAAAAACGGTCGTTCCTTTAGAATTGTAATATACATATATATATATACACACACAACTCTATACAATTGGTATGCGCAATATGCTCCTTAGAATGAAATGCAATAAAAAAAAAGGTATATATATATATATATATATATATATATATATATACACACCTTTTTCTATTTCTAAGGAGCATATTACGCATATCAACTCATTACTACAAGGCTGATTATATAACATGTTGTCTGTATTGTGCAGGGGAACACTGCCCCTGGTGGTCAATACTGTCCTCCAAAAGTTTCACTATTATGCATGATTTACCAAGCAAAAACGGATGTATTCTTGGTTTAGCCTTTACTACCGGGGATTAATTGGTTTAATGCTGCAACTCGGTGGTCATTCCAAGAAAGTGTTAAACTGGGCAGTAGATTTAAAACGTTTGTATAAAAATTCTCATCAGTTCATTCGATGACTTGACAACATTTCGTTTGACATTCAATTTTGAGATAAATGAACTTCCTGAATGAAAACCGTATACACTGTTCGAAAGGTTTTCCTTCCTGCTCCTTTCCTTCCTGCTCCTTCAAAGGATTTGGAAATCGAACAACCATTCCTGAAACAAAAGTCTTCAAAACCCAGGGGTGGCTTTACTTAACCACTTGCGGACCGCCCGCCCGCCCCCCAAAGTGTACTGCGGATGGGCGTCCCGTGCAAAGTGACGTACTGATACGTTGTTGCTTGCTTCTGGGTTTAGGGCACGTGCCCCCCCCCCGACACCCACAGCGAGTGTCTGTCAGCAGATCCCAGCCAATGATCCATGGCTGGGACCTGCTGATTGGCTTAAATTAAATAATTATTTTATTTAAAAATAAGTTGAGTTAAAAAAAAATTAAAAATCATTGGATATGTTTAATAGCAGAAAGAAAAAAATATTGTGGATTTCAGTCTCTTTCCTTGTTTGTTTATATAATAAAAAATGTAAATTATAATAAAAAAGTGGTTAAATGAAGCACACACAATTTGGTGCAACTGTGCATAGTAACCAATCAACTTCTAACTTCAGCTTGTTCAATTAAGCTTTGACAATAAAATCTGGAAGCTGATTGGCTATCATGCACAGTTGCACCAGATATAGTGTGCTCCAGTTTTATCCACCCCCTAGTGTATGGCTAGCCAAGTCAACTTTGGCTTCCATACACAACTCAACGAATCTGTTGGGTGTTATAGATGAACAATCATAAATGTGCACAATAATCTAAATCCAGTTAGAAATGTTCTCTTGTCTATATTTTCTAATAGCTGAGCTGTTTACATCTATAAATAAAACTGATTAACAACGTTGGCCCAGATTCTGAAGCTGAGAGGACTAATAATGCACAATTTTTTTTTTGTTGTTGTTCAACCAGTGGGTTGCGCAAAAAAAAAAAGGTCCAATTCCCCCATCCACACATTAGATGTGGATAGGGGAATCCCCCCACAGTGCTATGGTGTTCTTCCCCACCGTCAGAATGCAATGATCAGTGTTGCCAGCTATAGCCACTGATCGATTGGGAAAAAACAGACATGCTGTTGTACAGAAGTCGATCAATAGATAAACTTCTGTACAACCAGGGTGCCCATACATGGATCAAAATTTGGCTGGTCCCTGAGGAACTCTTTTCCTTAAACAGTGAGCCAGTTTGATGTGTAGCCTTGGCCTGTCCTTCTTTTGGGTCAGTGGGAGTCATAGGGAGCCATGCATTTTTAGCTGCGTTCTGTTAGAGCAGGGGTGTCAAACTCAATTCCATGGCGGGCCGCATCAGCAGTATGGGGCCGGTTGTATCTGGGGTGCACTATGTACAGAGTGCAGGGTTAAGTAGTGTGTTACGTACAGAGTGCAGGGTTAAGTAGTGAGTTATGTACAGAGCACAGAGCTCAGGATTATGCTACGTACAGAATGCAAAGTTCATGAGTGCACTGTGTACAGGGTGCAGCGTTCAGGGTTGCATTATGTACAGAGTGCAATGTTCAGCGGTGCGCTATGCAGAAAGTGCACAGTTCAGTACAGGGGTGTGCTGTGTACAGAGTGCAGGGTTCAGGAGTGTGTTACGTACAGAGTTCAGGGGTGTGATGTGTACAGAGTGCAGGGTTCAGTAATATGTTACATACAGAGTGCAGAGCTCAGGATTATGCTACATACATAATGCAGTGTTCAGGAGTGCACTGTGTACAGAGTGCAGGGTTGCATTATGAACAGAGTGCAAAGTTCAGTTGTGTGCTATCCAGAAAGTGCACAGTTCAGTACAGGGGTGTGCTGTGTACAGAGTGCAGGGTTCAGGAGTGCAATACAGAGTTCAGGGGTGGGCTGTGTACAGAGTGCAGGGTTCAGTAGTGTGGTACATACAGAGTTCAGGGGTGTGCTGTGTACAGGGTGCAGAGTTCAGGAGTGCGATACATACAAAGTTCAGGGGTGTGCTGAATACAGAGTGCAGGGTTCAGGAGTGCGTTATGTACAGCGTTCAGGGGTGTGCTGATCGCCGCCATTACTAGTAAAAAAAAATACCATAAATCTATCCCCTATTTTGTAGATGCTATAACTTTTGCGCAAACCAATCAATATATGCTTATTGCGATTTTCTTACCAAAAATATGTAGAAGAATACATATCGGCCTAAACTGATGAAGAAATATTTTTTTTTACATTTTTTGGGGGGGATATTTATTATAGCAAAAAGTAAAAATATTGTTTTTTATCAAAATTGTCGGTCTTTTTTTGTTTACAGCGCAAAAAATAAAAAACGCAGAGGTGATTAAATACCACCAAAATAAAGCTCTATTTGTGGGGACAACGTCACACGACTGCGCAATTGTCGGTTAAAGCGACGCAGTGCCGTATCGCAAAAAATGGCCTGGTAAGGAAGTGGGTAAATCCTTCCGGTCCTTAAGTGGTTAAATAGAAACAAAAGAGCTGGGAAGAGCCGGGCCGGCATGATTCTTCCTCCCGTATTATGTGACATACACTAAATATAGCATGCCATCCCTGTTCAATATTCTGTGCCCTACAGCAGCTTCTCAGCGAAGGAAGAAATGCTTCCTGGTTGCCGCGGTGATGTTGGATGCTTCCTGATTTATGAAGTGGCTTGATTGGATGGCGGGCCGAGTTTAAAGGCTGCACTTGCTGTTTTCCTATTGGGTCTGACCTCCCCGTTGTCGCTAGGGGAAAGCTAGAGCAAGAGATTCACAAACAACTCCGATCAACTGGAAGGAATAATGTCATTACACCGCTCCGCTGTACATGGAGACAGCAAGATTGGGTAATGCAATTCTCCGACTCTGGAGAAACATCGAAGGTAATTAACGGCAATGTTGGATCAGGAGAGGAATGGTGAAAGGACAAAATAAGAATAGTCTTCGTAGCGTAATCATTTTCTGGAATAACTGCAATTTTACCATAATGCCATTCTGTGCTGTACTAGAATCTCCTTTATTTTTGCCCCTTTTTCTTTATTCTTGATTCTCCATTTTGCTCTCTATTACCCTTAAAGTGGCAGTTAACTTGGGAAATGCTCTTCTGTCATAAATCTCCCCTCTGCCTGTCAGCGGGGAATGTGATCTGAGCCACACATGCGCAGTTCAGACCACATTTATGGCCCGATCTATGTGCTGCAGTCAGGGACAGGGGGGAGGGGGGGGCAGGAGGGAAGGCTGCCCTGGGCGTAGTGGTATCATGTGAGGTGGGGGGGGGGGGAGCTGCATTGGAAGATCCTACCTACAAGTTTCAGGAGTAGTGACAGCAGTTTCAGAGTAACAAACATATGTGCTGCAGATGAGAGTATATTTGCTAGGAGGGGGAGGGAGAAGATGAATTGTGCTAGGGGGTTTGGGGGGGGGGATATGTGCTAGGAGGGGGGATTAGGGGGACATTATTTGTACTGGGAGGAGGAAATTCAGGGGCTGCAGTGGTATACAGTTTATTTTAGGAGGCAAATTTGGGGGGGTTTGCGTTAGGGGTGATTTGGGGGATTGTGTTAGGAGGGGTGATTTGGGGGGAATGTGTGCTGGGGGGGGGGTGGGGATGAAGGATTTGTGCTAGGAGGGGGATTTGTATAAGGAGGGGAAATTTGCATTAGGAAGGAAGATTTGGGGGGAGGATTTGTGCTAAAAGGGGGATTTGGGGGGTGGGGAATTGTACTGGAAGAGGGGGGAATTTTTGTTTGGGGAGAACTCTGGCTTGCAAAGGGAATTTATGCTTGGGGATAGACGTGCAAATTAGTGCTCACATTTTTTTGAGGGGGGGGGGACATTTGGCATTTTTGGACGCTAGATGACCTTGTCCTGACACTGGCTGCAGCGACGTGACTCCCATGCGCATGTGACGTCATTGCTGCCTGGCCATTTAAGCGGCCGAAAATTCCGAACCCGGAAGGAGGACTGGGAGAAGATGGAAGTGCCGGGGAGCTGTGATAGCGCAGCGCTGGAGGGCTCAGTTTGTAGGCAAGTCTGTCCTAATGTAATAGTATGCAATGCATATTAGTACATTATGACTCAAACCTGCAGGGGGCCCATTATTTTACATTGAATAAGAGACTTTACTACTGCTTTAAGGCCTAATGCTAAGGCGAGGGGGTGACAAAGACAGCTGCAAGTATAAACTAATCCTAATAGGGGAACTCCCCTCACTTAAGGAGATTTCCTCTAACTTCCTGTTGCATCTCTAGAACAGAAAGTGAAGGGAAATTTCCCCAACAATTAAAACAGGCATCCGGAATTTGACATATTGCTTGAAATGCTTCTGATCCACCATGGACTGCTTTTCAGAGGGGCAGCAATAAAGGCCAAAAGTGTAAACGATCCCTATGGGGGAAATTGGACCTACTTTGGGAGATTTCCTCTAACTTCCTGTTGCATCTCTGGAACAGGAAGTGAAGGGAAATCTCCCCAATGGTTAAAACAGGCATCCAGGATGTGGCATATTGCTTAAAATGCCTCTGATCTACCATAGATTACTTTTCAGAGGGGCAGCAATAAAGGGCACAAGTGTAAACAAGCACCAAGAGAAAAAAATGTTAATGCTTTGAAGAAGGCTTCTTAGCTGAAACACGTCAGCGTATAGCCTGTACCCGTGTAACCAATAAAGTACTTTTATTCAAGAGCATCCGAGTTGCCAGCCCTTTTTGATTCAACTAAGAGGAAAATTTTACTTACCATGGAAGATTTCCTCTAACTTCCGGTTGCATCTCTGTAACAAGAAGTAAAGGGAAATGTCCCCTAATGGTACGCAGCCAGCAAAAATTAAACTAACGGGTAATCATTCCCTACTCTATCCAAAACTTAAGATTGCACCGTTCCCCGCACAGGAAGAATAACGTCTTTTCACTTGTCAGTGACACCCGTCCCGGCAGAACTACAGAGACTTTGAGAGATAGCATCCTGCACACGGATTCCCACCACCAGCTCTTTTATACATGTTACATGATACACTTTACTCTTCAACCTGAAGGCATGGAGCAAAGCTGCTGTAAAATTAGCGAGGCCACGTGCACCATGGTCCAGGCTGAGTCCCTTAGAGGGTTCCATTACACAGCAGGCCCCAACATAAGGACCATGCCACTTGGAGGGGCGAGCAATACAGCCACCAGTCCACCTCTCCCGACAAAACCACCCTCACCAACCACCATCGCCTCCCCTCCCGAGCTGCCTGCTTCTCCTGCCCTTTAATCTTTACTTTCCATCACCCCAAAGGTTAACATGAAGGTTTACACTCGGTTTCCATTCACTGCACACTCTCATTCTCTCTTCCTGAAATTGATTGTAAAGTCTTGTTTTTTTTTTAAATAACAAACATGTTACACTTACCTGCTCTGTGCAGTTGGTTTTGCACAGAGCAGCCCAGATCCTCCTCTTCTCGGGCCCCTTGCCGGCGCTCCTGGCCCCTCCCTCCTGTCGAGTGCCCCCACAGCAAGCAGCTTGCTATGGGGGGCACCCGAGCCGAGCCACAGCTGCCTGTGTGTCCATTCAGACACGGAGCCCCGACCTGTCTCCCTTCTGATTGGCAAACTGATTTTGATTGACAGCCACAGGAGCCAATGGTGCCGCTGCTGTATCTTAGCCAATCAGGAGGAAAGTCCCGGATGGCTAAAACACTCGGGGACATCACTGGAAAGAGATAGGGGGTAAAATGCATGAAGATAAAAAACCTTCTGACTTTACAACTCCTTTAACCAGAACTAATTTATGCCTCGTTTCCACTGAGCGGAACGGTTCGGGTCGGTACAGTTTGGAACGGTTTGAATGGTCCGGTCTATTCTGGTGAGCGTTTCCACTGCAAGTCGGACCGTCAGGGACCATTCAGGGTTTCGAAAAAATGCCTAGCGTGTCCGCCAATCAGTGGAATGTATTGTAGCTCCGCCCTAACCGAACCGTTCCATTTTCTATGGCCCCACATCTGAAGCAGGACCCAGAATGGTGCGGTACGGTTCGGTTTTATGGCACACTTTCATAATGGAAACACCCAAAATAGCGAACCGTACCGAACCGATCCGCTCAGTGGAAACGAGGCAATAGTTGGCAAACAGTCTTTACTCCTTTAAGTTACACAGAATGGTACAAACTTCAGTTTACAGTGCATTTTCCCCTTTCCTTCCCGTTATGTGCTATGTTTGGGCTGTGCTGCGGTGCTCATACTTTAAGTAGTGCTCCTCCCAAATAATGGATGTCACAGTTCAATTCATAGTCCTTTAATAAGGTCCTGCTCTGGGGTCACCCTAGACTTGATGTAACAATCACATCTAACATGTATGGTCCTACTCCAACCTTTTCCAGAAGACCATGAGGCCCAACCTCCTCCTGCATATACTGTATCTCCTCTAAACAGGTAGTGACAAATGCAGAGGGAAGTTGCACCACAGCAGGCAATAACCCCTTCATAACCACACTTTAACCCTGTAGGTTACAGTACGGCAATAACATTAAAGTGTCACTAAACCCACATCATGAAAAACGATCAATAAATGGTGTATTACATGCTGTCCATACTCACTTAGTCACTATAAGATTCATTTTCTGTATTCTGCAAAAATCCTGGTTGATCCTGCTGCTCTCTATCTCCCCCTTCCCCTCCCCAATTCAGCTAGGGATTTTGCAGCTGTGGTGGCAACTCTGACCATGACCATGCTCAGTTTTCAGTGAGTTTCAATGCTGAGCATTTCTTCACACATTTGGGCGTATACACAGTGGTAAATGACAGCCCACTCCCTCCTCTTCCATGCCCACTAACCAGCTAAACATAATGCGGGTGGGATATTATATGTAGATTAATGGTGGCTTTACCTCCCTCTTATTCTAAGACACAGGCTGGGGGGGGGGGGGGGGTGACATAGCCTGCGACTGGCAGAAATCTGCCCACATCATGTTATTTCCACAAAATAATAAAGATTTGATTTCAAATATAGATTTGTATGCCAAATTAACAGTTTATTGCTATTTATTTATTTATTTTTACTTTTACTTTTTTGAACATGTGACCAGCAGCAGAGGACTAGAAGCTCCTCCTGCTTATGTATCCCTGCAGACAGGCTGGGAAGATCAGGGTCATGTGACAGCTGTATATCCATTAGGAAAAAGGTACTTAGATATTTTTTTTTTATTAAAATAATTACAGTGCCGTCATTCACATACGGAAATAGAAGGGACTATGTAAATTAAACAGTGTGTGTTAACTATCACTTTATAGCCCCTTCCTACATGCAGCCCCCAAAGTATGTGCAAGCTTAACAATTTGTGAAAAGACAGGGACAGCATTTTCTATGTGTCAGTAATATTGTTCCTAGCTACATTGACTGTAAGACATCTCTACCTTATGTCATGGAGAAGAGAAGAAGTGGAGTTGCTCTATGGTCCCTGCCCTAGGACAACAATGCTGATCCTCTTTAGATAAAATACAGTAAGGTGAGTGAGCATTGTTATCCTAGGACAAGAAGAAGTGTGTTACTGGCAGGATCAGGGGTGCCCAATTGCTGGCCCGCGGGCCACATGTCTAATCCCTCTGATGTGGCCGCCACCTCCTGCTCTGGCATGGCAGGTTGACAAGCCCAGCGGGTTCCTGACCCGCCATCCCCGAGCATCAGTGTGAAGAACAGAGCCAGCACTAGAGGAAGCAGAGCCAATCCTTTCTGTATAGCGCCAACTCCTGTTACAGGCGGAGTGATACCAAATGTACTCCGCCTGTGACAGGAGCGATACAAGAAGCATTAGCTCTGCTCTCTACTGCAGCCGCATGCTTCCTCCAGTACCGGCTTCTGTCACATGGATTCTCGGGGATGGCGGGTCGGGAACCCCTGATCTGAGACAGCAGCCAGTAGTACCCACCAGCAGTACCTGCCAGTAGTACCCGCCAGCAGTACCCAGCCAGCAGTACCAGCAACAGTACTAGCCAGCAGTACAAGCCAGTAGGACCATCAGCAGTACCAGCCATTAGTACCAGCCAGTAGTACCAGCCAGTAGGACCCACCAGCAGTACCAGCCAATAGTACCAGCCAGCAGCAGCCAGTAGGACCCACCAGTAGTACCAGCCAGTAGGACCCACCAGCAGTACCAGCCAGTAGGACCCACCAGCAGTACCAACCAGTGGGAACCACCAGCAGTACCAGCCAGTAGTACCAGCCAGTAGGACCCACCAGCAGTACCAGCCAGTAAGACCAGCCAGTAAGACCCACCAGCAGTACCAGCCATTCGGACCCACCAGCAGTACTAGCCAGTAGGACCCACCAGCAGTACCAGCCAGTAGGACCCACAAGCAGTACCAGCCATTCGGACCCACCAGCAGTACCAGCCAGTAGGACCCACCAGCAGTACCAGCCAGTAGGACCCACCAGCAGTACTAGCCAGTAGGACCCACCAGCAGTACCAGACAGTAGCACCAGCTAACAGTACCCACCAGCAGTACCCGCCAGTAGTACTGCCCATGTGATCTGATGCCGGTGCGGCAAAAAAAAAGATGTCTGCACTTTTTTTGTGCGGTGCAAATTGAGCCCATACAAAATGAATGGGCTCAAATTGCACTGCAAACTAGACATGAGAGCCGTCAAAAAATTTGTTTCGTTTTGTTCTGTTCCGTTTCGTAATAAAAAAAATTCGTAATTCTCAATTCGTGTACGGAATTAAATTCGGATTCGTACGAAATACGAATTTCGTACGAACCGTTAATATTGAACTCTACGGACTCATGCCGCGTACAAACGATCGGAAATTCCGACAACAAAACCGTGTATTTTTTTTCCGAAGGATGTTGGCCCAAACTTGTCTTGCATACACACGGTCGCACAAATGTTGTCGGAAATTCCGAACGCCAAGAACACGGTGACGTATAAGACGTACAACGGCACTATTAAAGGGAAGCTCAATACCATAATTCGTACTTTCGGACGGGGTAGAGTACATTGTTTTCGTTGATTCTGGACACAACTCCTACTTTCGTAACTTTTTTTTTTGTTTGTTTCTTTCGTATTAGTTGAAAATCGTTATTTGGTAGTTTGGATTCGGATGATTTGGATCCGAAATTCGTAAACGAAAGTTCGTATTTCGTACAGAATTCGTATTCATAAAAATTCGTAATTCGGATTCGTACAAATTTCGAAAAATTCGTACGAATTTTCGATTCGTACGAAACTAATCGCACGTGTCTACTGCAAACAATCGCATGTGATTTGAATAGGAATGCGGTGTGATTCCTATCCGAATCGCTTGCGATGTCCGCACAAGTGTGAACTCAGGCTTACTGAAGCAGAGACAAATCAGGCCGCCCGTCTTACCAGACAAGGCTGTGTTGAGTGGCAGAGCTGTGTAAATCTCTGAACTGGATGTACAGAAAAAAAAAAACTCTTTAGGCAGATAGTTCATCTGGGTATTTAGATGTTTGCCCGGAGTACTGAATTTCTGCGATGCTACAAGAGGCAAATGTTGATTGTGGATTGGAGTTTGTATGGGGCTCAGGTTGCATTCAGGAAAACATCTGTTTGGGAATAGCGGCTTTCTCTGGGCTGGAATAGGAAATGTAATGAGGACAAGATTCATGCACTAGATATTGTTAAACAGAGAGAGCAGATTTGTTTCCATATTAAAAAGCTGCCAGAGCGAGCTGCTATGGAAACGCTGCAATATACACTGTACACAGGAACGGCAGGAGCTTTTATTAGTCAGGCAGGGATGACACCTAATAAATCAGGATTTATTTTATACGTATTGGCTGCTTCTTATAGGATATTAATGGAGGAAATGCATCAAGACGACCGGCTTGTTGGCCATATGAAGGAGGAGGGAAATGATTGTTGTCTGATACAGATACGCAGATTTGATTTCTCCGCTCGCTATTTTGTACGGGACTTCGCCATTAACGGTTTGTTTAGACGTGCTTTGAAATTATAGATACAATGGAGGCCAATTACCGCACCTATCACGTTAAGTAACGCTTTCCAGACGCCTCCTCTGTGATGATTTTCTATTGTACGGATCTCCTCTCAGATAGTAACGCTTTCAAAACGTACTGTAAATGTCGTAGGGGGTGTTTGCAAAGTGTTTGCAGTGCATTTACATTAAGATGAATGGAGGCGTTTGGGGAGTGAACGCTACATGACGCAATGCGAACGCAACCATGTGAACAACATGTGAACAATACACTCAACTGACGCAGAGCGAGCATTGTCTATTAACCACTCGCTGCCCAGGCCAAATTCTGACACTTCGCTCCAACATGTAAAAATCATTATTTTTTTCTAGAAAATTACTCAGAACCCCCAAACATGTTTTTTTTTTATGCAGAGACCCTATGGAATAAAATGGAGGTTGTTGCAACTTTTTATCTCGCACGTTATTTGCGCAGTCATTTTTCCAAACATGTTTTTTTTTGGAAAAAAAAATATTTCATACATTAAAAAAAATATAAAAACAGTAAAGTTAGCCCAATTTTATTGCATAATGTTAAAGATGATGTTACATTGAGTAAATAGATACCTAACATGTCACGCTTTAAAATTGCACACACTCGTGGAATAGCGCCAAACTTCGGTATTTAAAAATCTCCATAGTTGATGCTTTAAATTTTTTTTACAGGTTACCTGTTTAGAGTTACAGAGGAGGTCTAGGGCTAGAATTATTGCTCTCGTTTTAACGTTCACGGCGATACCTCACATGTGTGGTTTGAACGTTGTTTACATATGTGGCCCCGACCTACGTAAGCGTTCGCTTCTTTTGGGGCTTCGTTCGGGACTTTAAATAAATATATATATATATAGATATATATATATATATCTATATATAGTGTTTATTTTACGTTTATTTTTCTATTTTGACTTTTTTGTTTTTTTTGATCACTTTTATTCCTATTCAAAGAAATGTAAACATCCCTTGTAATAGGAATAGTGTGTGACAGGTCCTCTTTACAGTGAGATCTGGGGTCAATAAGTCCCCACATCTCGCCACAGGGAAGCCTTAAAAAATATATATATATATATCCTGGCTTCCCGGCTGAGGCGGCGTAATTTTTTCAAATGCAGAGGCTGGGCGTGACGTCACAACAGTACTGATTGGTGTAAAGTTACTTTATTTTTCATTTATACCTCTATTGATTCCCACACACCCTAGCTATGAGTAAGCGTCAATTCGTGACGTGAAACGCGTTAGCCACCCTTCCCTGCATGCACACCATCTGCATTTGTTGTTTTGGATTTATGGATTTATTTTGAATTTGGATTTTTTACCTGAAATTTTGGAATAAATAAATGTCTATACAGAGTGCGGCAGTCCAGGGTTTCTTTTTTTCCCGGCTGAGGCGGCGTAATTTTTTCAAATGCAGAGGCTGGGCGTGACGTCACAACATCGCGCCTGGCCTCCGAAAGATCATAGAGACGTCCGGCCCACTGGATTCTCTATGGTAAACTTCCGGCATGGACCGATTCCTTCTCCCTCTCGCCGATCATACGGGCGAGTCGGAAGATGCACCGGAGGGCGATGGGAGGGGGGGGATGTCCACTCCCGCTGCCTGTAAGAATGATCAAGTAGCTGAACAGTGCTATGATTGTTCTTATGATGAAGGGAATTGCCAACTCTAAAAGAAGATATCTGAATGATGCCTGTAACTGCACCCATCATTCAGATATCACCACTCAAAGTCAACAACGTCATATGACGTCCTTGGGATGGAAGTGGTTAAGAAGCCCTACTCTTAGCCTGACTGCAGTGTGGATGTAGATATGGAACAGCCTCAGACAGGTCTCCTTTGGAGGTCAAGGCTCTGACGCGCTTCGTTACGACTAAGCCCCAGTGGGTCGAAATGCGCCAGTAAGGTATGGCCTTCGCAGGAGATCTGTCTAAAGGCCATTCCATATCCACATCCACACTCAAGCTGTAAGTGTGGTGTCTTAACAGGTAATGCATTTATAACTGGGAGCTAAGTGAATACACATGTCGGCACCCCTATCTCATCAGCTCATCAACTTTGGGCCACAGAGCGAGCATTGACAGGCGTTTGTGCGGCTTCAAAAATGCAGATGAAACGTCTGCTTTTGACACTAGTGTAAACTTAGCCTTGGGGCTCACACTAGTGAATGAGGGGGGGTGGAAAACCCTGCTCCCCCTTTAGCTGCAGAAGCAGCGACAGGGGGGTGTACGCTTGCTGCAGCCTGGTGTTTTACAGGACAGGGATTATATCCCCTGTTGCTGTATACCCTTCTGTCAAACACCTCAGAAATATGATCCAAGTGCAGATCGCCTTTTAGAGGAGTGGCAGTTCCTGCCGTACATATGAACAAGCCCTTAGAGCACATGTGTCAAACACAAGGCCTGTGGGCCAAATCCAGCCTGCTAGGCCATTTTATGTGCCTAAAGCTGCGGCACCCCCCTCATCTCCACCCCCACCTTGTCGCAGCAGAGGGGAGGATAGAACTTCTCCGCCAGATCCTGCAACTGACTCCACCCTCCTCTGGTACTCCTCCAGACCCTGCACTGCCTGCTTCCCAGCTCTGCCCCCAGCTTCTTCCCAGCAGCAGCATAATGTAAGGGGGGGTGCACTGTAATGTAAGGGTGCAGAGATCTTGACATCTGATGTAAGGCGGGGAGGGGTGCTCCTGTAGCTGACTCCAGCCCCCCTCCAGACCCTGCACTTTCTGCTTCCCAGCTCCGCCTGCAGCTTCTTCCCAGCAGCAGCTCAAAGAAAGGCGAGTGCACTGTGATGTAAGGGGGGCTCTTGACATGTGATGTAAGAGGGGGTGGGGTGCCCTGGACAAGTAGTCTTACAGATACAACTGGCCCTTTTAGGGCAGCCATAATGCTGATCTGGCTCGAGATGAGATTGAGTTTGACACCCCTGCCTTAGAGCATTTATTTACAGCTAAAATCCTGGCAAACAGCCCAATACACCATCAAACTATGTATACTGTATATAGGAGCTATCTCACCTGCCATAAGCCCCCATTCACACTACCGTAGCCCAGATAGCAAGCAATTGTGCTGCAAGTTTGAAAATGACTTGCTAAGCTATTGCTAGACTTGCCGGGCTTCACAAGTTTGTTGCAGAATTGCAGCAAGTCCACATTGCATGACTCCAGATCAACTTTCTTTGCAAACATTCTGCAACTCTGCTGCAAGTTCTGGTTCAGTTATGTTGTGCAAAAGTCATCCCACCACAGGGGGCACTCTGGTTGAATTTTTATGCTGTAGACTTGCAGAACTCTTGCTGTAGACTCAACACTGCAACTTTGCTCTTGCTAGAGACTTGCCCTGCAAATTTGCTACAAATTGGAAAAGTGTCAACTAGAAAGTGCTCTGCAAGTGTACAACTTGCCAGTGAAAATGTGCAGCAAGTTAACAGACTTACAATTCAACACTGACACACATTTGTGGCAAGTTATCTTTGCTATCTGGAAGTGCAGAATCAGGCGTCACACATATTCGCATATTTTGCATTGTTGCCCATTCATTTCAATGGGCTTCCAAACATGCTACAAATGCGGCAAAGAAGCTCATGTATCTTTTTAGAGCCTTTGTAATCGCACGTTTCCATCACGCTTGGCACATTTGGGGTACCATTAACAATTAATGGCAACGCTAACATGACACACAATTTTTGCAAGCATTCACAAGCTAAGGTTAATAACTCTGTTTAGCCAGTTTTGTAATCAAGGGACCCCAGCCAGCCAACACAGCCAGGTGCCAGTCCCACATTTCTCAACTGTAGCTAGGCAATGCAGCTTGGTCATCAACCTGCTGTCAGCCAACTGATTGGACAATGACGGTGCAGCAGAACACTGATGAGGTCATAAATTTGCTCACTGACACATTCCTAAAAACATATTCTAATGCCGCGTACACACGATCATTATTCACGGCGGTTAAAAAAACGCCGTGAATAATGTCATTAAAAACGAGGGAATGGCTTGTTCCCCACACACAGTCGTTTTTCACGTCGTTTTTTCTCTTGTCGAGAAAAACGACCGTCTGTGGGCTCCGCGGCAGTGTTTCCCTATGGGAAACACTGCCGCGGAAAACATGTCGAAAAAAACGATGAGAAAAATTAGGACATGTTCTAATTTTTCTTGTCGTTTTTAATGCCGTTTTTCTCGTCGAAAAAAACGACAGAAAGCCCACAGACTATCGTTTTTCTCGTCGAATGGGAAAAATGACGTTTTTCTCGACGAGAAAAACGTCCGTGTGTACGCGGCATCAGTCTTAAAGAAGAATTATTTTATTTTTTTACATTGATTTTTTTTTTTCTTACATTGTAGGACAGGGTGTCCCCTCCTGGAGCACATCCGCCCCATACCACATCTAGTAAGGAGACAGCTGTTTTGCTTTGTAGTTCCTGTCTTTGGCTCCCAGCACTTGCCCGAGGCAAACACCCAGCATGAGGAAAGCAGAGGGACTGCAGGCTGACACCCCTGACCTGCATTCTTCTTGCCGGTGCCGATGCTGGCCTCAGGCAACTCAATAATGTAAAAATAATGTTTACAAATGTAGCGGCCACCTCCACTCCCCTCTTTCTCTCGTCTCGTCTCGTCTCTTGTCTAGGGGTATCTTAGAGGGGAGGGAGCGGGGACACCACGCCTGGCTTTCACCACAGGTGTCAGTGCGATATAAGCAACGTTCTTGTATTACCTTCGGGTCAGTGCTGTGCACCTGGATCCTCCCTCCAAGAGTCACCTTGAACAATGTCTGTCAGGAAATGAGCCCCACACCATTAAAGTTCAACACTCCTTTATTCTTCTCGAATGAACACAATCAGTTGAACTCCCTTAGTAGAAACAGAACAGAAAAGGGGGGTGTGGATGCGAATAGGCCCAGACACAATGTAGTTCTCCACTTTCCTTCCTGAAAGTGGGTTGCGGTCTCCGCATGAGGGGGAATTTCCTTCCAGGCGGTCTCCGACGAGAGGCTCACCTGTCACCGGCAATATGCTGCACCGGGTCTTCAAATGAGGAGCTCCCCCCGGTCCATTGCGCCTTCACGGATTCGGGTACCCACTCCCGGGGTTCCCTAGGATCTCCTTCGCTCGCGGAACTCAGTGTTGGGCACTGAGCTCCGGACCTCCATCCGAGTACCTCACCCCAGGCTAAAGGTGCCTGGGATGGAACATGACCTCCGGCTGTCCTCTAGGCCTAGGCCACCCAGAGGCCGACACGAACCACCGTCCGCAAGCTGAAGGTGCCTGGGACTTCGAACCTGTGACAAAGATAGCCGGCCTCTTTATACCCTCTCCCAGCAAGCACGGCGGGTTCCCCGCCCCACCATACCGCTGCCGAGGGAGGACAAAAAGGAGGCACAGCACACAGCAATGATTCAACCCCAGCCCAGGGCAACAGCGCCACGCACTGGGCCGCAGGGAATTACACACCACTAATGTCTCCGTCAAATTAAAATTTTCACCCGGGAAAGTACATACCTGCTACACTCTCCCCCTGGTGGTTTGACACTGGTCCCCAGTGTCTGGAGTAAATCATGCCCTCAACGGCTGACATAATCCAATCCAGAAACCGATTAACAATTGTACAAAAATATAAAACTTTTGAAAAAAAACTATCCAACTGAAACATTGTGTCTGAGCCCTGTAAAGAAAGGGAATAAAGACAGAAGAGAAACAAAAGCACTGATCCATAACTTTGAATCACATATTCACATTTGACTTTTCCCACCCATCCTGACTAAGACCCACCCCATCCTCAGTAAACTTGATGGGATGTTCTCCTGCAGAGGGAAAAGAAAGGATTAATACACATAACCCTGACACCTGTATTCGTGTAATGTAAAATAAACTTCTCCGAGAAGAAATCCCTTTTCTCCAAAGAGTGAGTGCATAAAAAGTGTCTTAACGTTGCGCAACACTGCCACCTGGTGACAGCACCGCGGTAACTGCACTCGTGGAACTTTCTTTTTTTCTTTCGGCCCTATCTACCCCAGAGTCCATAATCTCTTGCAGGAAAAGTGAAGAACAAACAGGAACAGTTCTTCATTCCTCTGGGCACAAAAGCAACTGGCCCCAAAAAGTTCAGCAGCATGATAAGAACGGAGTCTCTTTTCTCCTACAGGTAAAAGCGGGGATGCGGCAGAACAAGTGGTTTCAAGTGCTGATCCATGGTCTCCAGATGATACTCCACATCTTCTCCTTCTTTGCGCCGGATCAACACTTTATCTGCATGGATGTGTCGTCCCAACATCCATTCTGCCTTGCAGTCTTTAAAACGTTGAGAGGCATTTGGAGAGCATGCCAGGTACCTGCGGGCGTGGGGAACCTGAAGGTGGGTCCACACAAAGTCATTGTACCAGCGCTCCCGGCACACTTCCACCTCATAGAGCAGTTCCTTCGATAAGTATGGATACTCCCATCCATAGTCTGCAGCAACCTTCTGACCAAATAGCCGTTGAAATCTTGCCAAAGCAGGCATGGTAGCTTTGTCCCCTTCACCAGGCAAAACTATCGAGTCCGGGTGGCGAGGAACCTTGATCACATCTGATCTGGGCATAGGTGCCCGCAGCAGCAGTCTCTTTTCCCCGGCCTTCGGTACAGATGGCACCGGGGCTGTAGAAGCAGCCTGGGGACCGGACCTCTCTTCAGGCGCTGATGCCTCCACCCGGGGTGTACTTTTCCCTGTAGACATGGGTGGATCTCTGATCCTCCGAGATGAAGCGAGAGGTACTTTGTCCCAGCCCTTCCCGGCAAACAAATCGTCTATAGCAACGTAGTCTCCCATGTCCGAGAGCGACTCCAGGTCAGAGGTGTCACACTCCTCCGCGGGTATGTAGCCGGTTGTAGAAACGGAGCCACCACCTCCCGCGGATTCGCTAGGCCATGACTTCCCGACACCTCCACCCACACACCAAATCTCTCCGCCTGGCTTACCTTGGCCTTTACTTGAAGCGGGACGTCCGGAACTCTTGTCAACGGATCCATCCGGGCCGGGCGTAAGCGGGCGAGACGGTCCACCACAACCGCTGGTCGGGGCTACCATGCCGGTCTTTCTCTTCGGTGGCGGACGCTGCGAGACATTGGTGACCGAGTCAGCATCCTCGGATTTCTCCCGTTGGGGTTTTACGACCTCCTCCGCGGTCGTTGCAGTGTGCGCAGGGGTGACTCTCACAGCAGTGATTCCTCGTCTCTGAGTGGTGTTGCCTGAAGCCCGGCCGGGGTAAATGGTCCTTGGCCTCTCCACCGCCAGATCCACTTCGAACAGGAACTCCCCACAGGCCTCACAACGTCCGAACAGCTTCAACTGGCACACCAGTCCCGAACACCCGGGACAAATCACACCCAGGGCCTCAACGTCCATGCATGAATACAGGGCGAATCGACCCCTTGGCTTTAGTCGAATCCCTGTATCTGTTACCGGAGCAGCAGCAGTCAATGTCGTGGTGGAAGGGTGAACTGGAATCCACGAGGTGTGTCCAAACATGGCGACCTGTTGCTGATCCATCGCACACTGCAGAGTTTTTGCGCCAATGTCCCACGTGTAGTCCTTCACACGTATTGGACTCCTCCCCTTTGCTCCAGTTCGCGGGCTTTTCTTCTTTTCTGTTTCTGAGTCACGCCCACAAACTAAGCGATGGGGGTATTCCTGGTGGCGCAGTGCAATAGAAGCCCCCACGTGTAGTACTTCACACGGCTGAACTTCCCCCTCTTTCCACTCTTCTGCGCGGGCCTTTCCCTTCATTGGGTCATGTCCACGACTTTGAGCAGGGATGCACTTCGGCCAATGAAGGCCTGCCTATTCGCTTAACTCTTCCAACAGACACGTTCAATACTGTGGTGCACAACACTATACCGGACCCGAGCCCCCACGTGTAGCGGCCACCTCCACTCCCCTCTTTCTCTCGTCTCGTCTTTCTCTTGTCTAGGGGTATCTTAGAGGGGAGGGAGCGGGGACACCACGCCTGGCTTCCACCACATGTGTCAGTGCGGTATAAGCAACGTTCTTGTATTACCTTCGGGTCAGTGCTGTGCACCTGGATCCTCCCTCCAAGAGTCACCTTGAACAATGTCTGTCAGGAAATGAGCCCCACACCATTAAAGTTCAACACTCCTTTATTCTTCTCGAATGAACACAATCAGTTGAACTCCCTTAGTAGAAACAGAACAGAAAAGGGGGGTGTGGGTGCGAATAGGCCCAGACACAATGTAGTTCTCCACTTTCCTTCCTGAAAGTGGGTTACAGTCTCCGCACGAGGGGGATTTCCTTCCAGGCGGTCTCCGACGAGAGGCTCACCTGTCACCGGCAATATGCTGCACCGGGTCTTCAAGTGAGGAGCTCCCCCTGGTCCATTGCGCCTTCACGGATTCGGGTACCCACTCCCGGGGTTCCCTAGGATCTCCTTCGCTCGCGGAACTCAGTGTTGGGCACTGAGCTCCGGACCTCCATCCGAGTACCTCACCCCAGGCTAAAGGTGCCTGGGATGGAACACGACCTCCGGCTGTCCTTTGGGCCTAGGCCACCCAGAGGCCCAACACGAACCACCGTCCGCAAGCTGAAGGTGCCTGGGACTTCGAACCCATGACAAAGATGGCCGGCCCCTTTATACCCTCTCCCAGCAAGCACGGCGGGTTCCCCGCCCCACCATACCACTGCCGAGGGAGGACAAAAAGGAGGCACAGCACACAGCAATGATTCAACCCCAGCCCAGGGCAACAGCGCCACCCACTGGGCCGCAGGGAATTACACACCACTAATGTCTCTGTCAAATTCAAATTTTCACCCGGGAAAGTACATACCCGCTACACAAAAAAGAGAGTCAGTCAACAGGGCCAGGCCACCCACAACTCACATTTTGTCCAAAATTTGCTTAGTGTGTGGCCAACTTTAGACTAAAGCTGGCCATAGATGGATGTTTCTTTTGATCAAAAAAAATAATAAAAAAGATAATGATTTTCTGTTCCACATTTGAGGTGGGTGGGGGAATCCCCTGCTGCGCTATTGTATTCTGGCAGCGGGGCTCCCCCACTGCCAGGATATACTGAATAGTAAAATATAGCGACAAAAAATATAATCGACAGTCCTGTTTGACAGGAATCGATCACTAGATCAACAGGTCTGGCCATACATGGATCGAAACTCCACAGGTTCCTGCTGATTCCTGAATTTTCATCCACATGTGGCCAGCTTTAGAGCATTGTATACGGCAGGGGTGCTCACCCTTTTGAAGAGTGAGGAGAGCCGCCGTATATATACAGTATACAGTCTCAGCAAGTGGTTAATTACTTGTGGCGTCCCCACTAGGAAGGTACACCTCCTCTATTTGTCTTGGTCATTATAATGACAGAGAAAAGATGTGATGGGAACCCAAAATGTTTCAGGTGTCACCAGTAAAGAAATAGAGGGGACATCTTCTAATGTATCACCTGTTCTGGTGGCAACCATCTAAAAATGGCCGCCTGAGGCGGCATTCACCTCTGGCACAGCTCTGGGATAAATAGAAATCTTTCATAATTAATAGCACACAATAAATCAGACTGAATATGATTACATATGCCTATATCATATGAAACTGGTTCACCTTAAAGCCAAGTTCCACTTTTGTTATTAAAGGGGATCTATGGTTACAGCATACACTTTCATTTTACATTATTTCTATTCACACCAGCATTGTAATAACATTCAATTATACAGTATCTCACAAAAGTGAGTACACCCCTCACATTTTTGTAAATAGTTTATTCTATCTTTTCATGTGACAACACTGAAGAAATGACACTTTTCTGCAATGTAAAGTAGTGAGTGTACAGCTTGTATAACAGTGTAAATTTGCTGTCCCCTCAAACAAACTCAACACACAGCCATTAATGTCTAAACCGCTGGAAACAAAAGTGAGTACACCCCTAAGTGAAAATGTCCAAATTGGGCCCAAAATGTCAATATTTTGTGTGGCCACCATTATTTTCCAGCACTGCTTTAACCCTCTTGGGCATGGAGGTCACCAGAGCTTCACAGGTTGCCACTGAAGTCCTCTTCCACTCCTCCATGATGACATCACAGAGCTGGTGGATGTTAGAGACCTTGCGCTCCTCCACCTTCTGTTTGAGGATGTCCCACAGATGCTCCATATGGTTTAGGTCTGGAGACATGCTTGGCCAGTCCATCAACTTTACCCTCAGCTTCTTGAGCAAGGCAGTGGTCGTCTTGGAGGTGTGTTTGGGGTCATTATCATGTTGGAATACTGCCCTGCGGCCCAGTCTCTGAAGGGAGGGGATCATGCTCTGCTTCAGTATCTCACAGTATATGTTGGCATTTATGGTCCCCTCAATGATCTGTAGCTCCCCAGTGCCGGCAGCACTCATGCAGCCCCAGACCATGACACTCCCACCACCATGCTTGACTGTAGGCAAGACACACTTGTCTTTGTACTCCTCACCTGGTTGCCGCAACACACGCTTGTCACCGTCTGAACCAAATACGTTTATCTTGGTCTCATCAGACCACAGGACATGGTTCCAGTAATCCATGTCCTTAGTCTGCTTGTCTTCAGGAAACTGTTTGTGGGCTTTCTTGTGCATCACCTTTAGAAGAGGCTTCCTTCTGGGATGGCAGCCATGCAGACCAATTTGATGCAGTGTGCGGCGTATAGTCTGAGCACTGACAGACTGACCCCCCCCCCCCACCCCTTCAACCTCTGCAGCAATGCTGGCAGCACTCATACGTCTATTTCCCAAAGACAACCTCTGGATATGACGCTGAGGACGTGCACTTAACTTCTTTGGTCGACCATGGCGAGGCCTGTTTTGAGTGGAACCTGTCCTGTTAAGCCGCTGTATGGTCTTGGCCACGGTGCTGCAGCTCAGTTTCAGGGTCTTGGCAATCTTCTTATAGCCTAGGCCATCTTTATGTAGAGCAACAATTCTTTTTTTCAGATCCTCAGAGAGTTCTTTGCCATGAGGTGCCATGTTGTACTTCCAGTGACCAGTATGAGACAGTGAGAGCGATAACACCAAATTTAACACACCTGCTCCCCATTCACACCTGAGACCTTGTAAACACTAATGAGTCACATGACACTGGGGAGGGAAAATGGCTAATTGGGCCCAATTTAGACATTTTCACTTAGGGGTGTACTCACTTTTGTTGCCAGCAGTTTAGACATTAATGGCTGTTTGTTGAGTTATTTTGAGGGGACAGCAAATTTACACTGTTATACAAGCTGTACACTCACTACTTTACATTGTAGCAAAGTGTAATTTATTCAGTGTTGTCACATGAAAAGATATAATAAAATATTTACAAAAATGTGAGGGGTGTACTCACTTCTGTAAGAACACAGATCTTTTTAAATATAATTTTTAATATGATATTATTATTATATTATATTATAATATAATTATATTTATATTATAATTAAAATATAATTATATTATACATATATATAAATATATATAATTACTGTATATTATACATTTTTTTTAATATTTTTTATTTTATTTATTTATTTATTTTTTGTTAGGCACGATACGTAGGAAAATGCTGTGCAAGTTCAAAAGTGTTAATCCAGGATAAACATAACCATATAATATATATAAAAAATAAATAAAATCCACAATACCTAAATACTGTATCAAACCAAATTATATATAAAAGTTCCACGTGCATAAATAAATTAAAAAAGTGCTCCAGCATTAAATTAATATAGTAAAAAGTCCACTGGTGAAATTGTGATAGAAGCCAAAACGTCTTTTAAGTTTAATAGGTTAATAAAGATGCTGCAATTTCCACACAAGCGAGCGGTGTCCCTGAGTCCGCCAGCTCCCGCCATTTTAGCAGGAGATCTCTCCGCTGAGCCGGCGGATGACAGGTCCCTCTCTGCTCACTGAGCGGGGAGGGGCTTGTCGAGTGCTGCTGTCTCCAATGGAGAGATCGGACGAAAACGGACAACATGTCCGTTTTCATCAGATCTCACCCGTTCCGATCCGCCATGGACGGATGGCGACGTATAGCCATACGTCTAATTTTAGCGGATCGGAGCGGGTCGGATGTCAGTGGACATGCCATCGCTGACATCTGTCGCTCCATAGGCTTGCATGGAGCGCCAGTTCAGGTCCGCCGGAAAAACTGACAGGCGGACCTGAACGGTCTGCCCGTGTGAAAGGGGCCACTCGCCAGATAAATCTCCCCACTCAGGGGGTAACCCGCGTTTACAGTTGCAATAACTGTCTGTAGATCTTTCCACGAGTGCCTCTGTCTCCTTAGCGTGCTTTAAATATATATGATCATTAACCAGTCCATAGCGCGGTACTATACTTTCACCTTTTTCAAAGGGCCAATCACAGCGGCCCTTTACCATGTGATCAGCTGTCAGCCAATGACAGCTGATCACAGGATGCAATCACAGGATGTAAACACATGCTGGCTATCGGCTTCTATTTCCTCACACTGACAGAGAGAAGAAGAAATCTGATAACCGGCTTGTGTTAAAGGGACATCGGCACTGATAATAAGGGAACTGATTATCATTGTCCTCAATATCAGTGCAGTCCCACTAGTGCTGCCAAACAGTGCTCATCAGTGCCATCTATCAGTGTACATCAGTGCTGCCAATGAGTGTTTCCTCATCAGTGCCGCCTATCAGTGCCCATAAGAAGTGCCTCCTCATTAGTATCACCTATCAGTGATGCCTATAAGTGCCCATCAGTGTCGCCTACCAGCGTCTATCAGTGCTGCCTATCAGTGCAGCCTCATCAGTGCCTCCTCATCAGTGCCCACCAGTGCCTCCTCATCAGTGCCCACCAGTACCACCTCATCAGTGCCCATCAGTTCCACCTATCAGTGCCGCCTCATCATGCCCACCAGTGCAGCCTCATCAGTGCTCATCAGTGAAGAAGAAAAATGACCTGTTGGCAACATTTTATAACAAACTATGAAAAATTTTTTGTTTTGTTTTCCAAATTTTCAGTCTTTTTTCATTTGATTAGCAAAAAATAAAAAAAACCCAGTGATGATTAAATACCACCAAAAGAAAGCTTTATTTGTGTGAAAAAAATGCTAAAAATGTCATTTGGCTACAGTGTTGTATGACCGCGCAATTGTCATTCAAAGTGTGACAGCGCTGAAAGCTGAAAATTGGCCTGGGCAGGAAGGGGGTAAAAGTGTCCAGTAGGCAAGTGGTTAATCATTGATCAGCTGCTGCACTTGCAGGGTTCTAATGAGGAAAGTGGCAGGGTCTGTATCCCTTTGGGAGTATCTAATCAAAAATGAAATTTTTGTTGCAGAGGATGCCCAAAATGTGACTTAATGCAGACTTCTGGGAAAATCTGGCCTGCTGATTGAAAAGGAAAGGGCATTTTTAATACCTTTATGTTACAATATGGCTTGTGCTGCAATTGTCTATGTTATATATATATATATATATATATATATATATTTGCAATCATTTTTCCCTTAATAGTGGAGTTACCCTTTAAATAAGAGGCGGTCTGTGTAATATGAAGTAATAGTGATACCAGCTGCATGAAAAGTCCCTTGTCTCTCTGGAAGCGATGGATGTGAGTTGTTAGTGACATTTCGGCACATTACAATACAAGTATCTTTACTGAGACGTGTGATCTTGCCTTGGAATGAATTTTGGCAGTTAATGTCAGAGCGTCTGGGGAAATGTGACGAGGTTTAATGATCAGGATAAGAATAGGGAGCTACTGAACAGGCAAGCACAGGATTCCACATTGCCGCACTAATTAGCAGCCGCCACCAGTAAAGATCTGTCTGAGCATAATCGTCTCTACCCAACCAACAGTGTGCTGGAGCCTGAAGAGTTCACAGTGCTGCTTATGAAAGAGAAAATAATGGAGACCATCTTTATCATTATTCCTCAATAAAAAGTTCTCGGAATCCAAATCAACCAATCACATTTCTCCTCTCTGTCTCAGACACGGCGGCCCTTTTTCAGATGCAGTTGGTTATTGTATTTTGCATGTTGCACTTTGCCTAATGATATAAAGCTGGGTATACACTAATCCAGTGTTTCTCAACGCCAGTCCTCAAGGCGCCCCAACAGGTCATGTTTTCAGGATTTCCCTCAGATGAAACGGCTGTGGTAATTACTAAGGCAGTGAAACTGATCAAATCTCCTGTGCAAAAGCCTGAAAACATGACCTGTTGGGGCGCCTTGAGGACTGGAGTTGAGAAACACTGCACCAATTGTATTGTGGTGCTCCGTCATGGTCCCGCACACAATTTTTCCCATAGGTGCAAGCTCCACTCCTCCTACTGAAGCATGTATGTTCACATAAGTTCAGACTTTTCTCACTCCAAGAATGTCCATCTTTATTGTACCATAAAAGCAACATAACATAGCAGCAAAACACTGTAGGGCAAGAGAAGCACCTACGCATTTCAGGCTACATCATGGATGGGAGTCATGATTAAGTGCTGATGTAACACGAAACACGTAGACTTTTCTCACTCCAAGAATGTCCATCTTAATTGAATCACAAAAGCAACTTAACATAGCAGCAAAACACTATGGGGTATCAGAAAAGTCTATGCGTTTTGCACTACATTATGCATGGAAGTCTTGATAAAGCACTGATTTAATGTGAAACGTGTAGTCTTTTCTCACTACAAGAATATCCATCTTTATTATATCATAAAAGCGACATAACATAGCAGCAAAACACTGTAGGGCATGAGAAGAGTCTACACATTTCACACTACATCATGGATGGGGGTCACGATTAAAGGAGTTGTAAAGGCACAAGGTTTTTTATCTTTATGCATTAAGATAAAAAACCTTCTTTGTGTAGCAGCCTCCCCGGCAGCCCCTAATTACTTACCTAAGCCCCATCTCTCCCCAGCGATGTCCACGAGTGTCTAACCTGTCCGGTACACTCCTTCTGATTGGCTGAGGCACAGCAGCGGCGCCATTGGCTCCTGCGGCTGTCAAAGTCAGTCAGCCAATCAGGGGAGAGAGGGGGCCGGGCAGGGTTGGGGCTCCGAGTCTGAATGGATACACGGAGCTCTGACTCGGCTCGGGTGCCCCCATAGAGAGCTGCTAGCTGAGGGGGCACTCGATAGGAGGGAGGGGCCAGGAGCAGCAAAGAGGGACGCAAGAAGAAGAGGATTCGGGCTGCTCTGTTCAAAACCAACTGCACAGAGGAGGTAAGTATAACATGTTTGTTATTTTTTTTTAAATAAAAAAATTAACCTTTAAGTGCTGATGTAGCACAAAACATGTAGACTATGCTCACTCCAAGAATGTCCATCTTTACTGAACCATAAAAGCAACTTAACAGCAGCAAAACACTTGAGAAACGTCTACGTGTTTCATGCTACATCAGCATCTAATCATGACTCCCATCCATGCTGTAGCGTGAAAAACATGCTCCTCATACCCCAGAGTGTTTTGCTGCTATGTTATGTTGCTTTTATGATTCAGTAAAGATGGACATTCTTGGAGTGAGAAAAGTCTACGTGTTTCGTGCTACACGAGCACTTAATCATGACTCCCATCCATGATGTAGCCTGAAAAAGCGTAGGCTCTTCTCATGCCCTACAGTGTTTTGCTGCTATGTTATGTTGCTTTTATGATAGAATAAAGATGGACATTCTTGTAGTGAGAAAAGTCTATGCGTTTCAGTCTACATTAGCGCTTAATTGTGACTTCCATCCATGATGTAGCCCGAAAAGCACAGACTCTTCTTTTGCCCCAAAGTGCTGGAGGAGATGGACAGACAGCAAAGAGGCACTGTGACTCCTCCTTACCACCTGTTTTAACATCATTTTTGCTGAACACACACATTACAACCACGCAATTCATGTTCACTTGAATGGGTCACATTTAGCAAGGCTTGCCGCCTGCAGATCCCAATATGTTGGATAGTTTTTTTTTGTCTTGGCCGCCAAGTGAAGCGCTGCGACTGCAGAATGTAAACACTCCCATTCGCTGTCTACGCAACTTAAGGAGGGGCGATTGGGATAAAAACGTGTCTTAACCATGCGTTTTGAACGCCCCCCAACCGCACACCTAAACTTGACCTTAGAAATCCATTCATTTCGGTAAAACTTTCCATTCCACTGCTCTGAATTTTTTTGCCACTGTGGTCGAAAAAGAACATCAATTTGACTTTATTAACAATTAGAAAATTGAACGAAAGTTCTTAAAACAAAAACTTTGGAAACAAAAAATTTTGAACAAGATTCTGCTAGTGTTAAGCCAGCTTATGCAAAAAATAAATAAATAAATAAATGACAAAAAGAAGAATGGACACCTACCTGAAGTTTTCGGGGTACTCGGATATGGCCATATCGATGACATCCATGGCGTGTTTATACTGTTTTTGTGCCGATAATAAAAGGGCCAAGAGGTGCAGAGAGCTGATGTCATCCTTACAGAGCCGGAGTGCTTCCTGTAGATGTTCTATTGCATTTGATATCTGTAAAGACAAAGAATGTCTATAACATACAGAGCAATATAGAGATCAAGAGACCACTGTACGTTCACACAGTAGTTTAGCTGCGTAGTCTGCTGCCTTCATAGGGGGCTAAACGCAAGTGAGTGGGAAAAGGAGTGGTTTAGGAGATCATGGTGGATGTTACAAACAGGCAGAAAAACACAGTAAGAAGTGATTTCATGATAATTGGATTACAGGGCCATTAAGTAGTGGATGTGTATGGATTTGTTTTGGGGAATAAGGATATCAATTAGTGTCCTAGGCATAACTTATTGTCCATAAGTATGTAGCTACTACATCATGTGGAGTATGTAGTATAACCTCATAATTCCACATCTATACTCACTACAGCTCTACTGTAAGCTGTATAGGAAGTTTGTAGTACAGGCTTTGCGTCCTCCCAGCCATGGCCCCTGGATACCAGTTTGGCTAAAGGTTGTAATGGTG
Organism: Rana muscosa; assembly: GCA_029206835.1. Classification (NCBI taxonomy): domain Eukaryota; kingdom Metazoa; phylum Chordata; class Amphibia; order Anura; family Ranidae; genus Rana; species Rana muscosa. The sequence continues at coordinate 252,428,638 of CM055121.1, read as the reverse complement.
CAGGGAACGTTGGGAAGGTGACCCCTGGGGTTCCCTGCTTAACTAAATGATGGACTAAAATTGTAAGTTTGGTAAATGATGTTATGCGAATGGAAGAAATGTTAATGACTCTTTCTTCTTCTGACACCCTCGCAGAGATGCTCACTACATCTGGTGGCTCACCATATGTTCCCCCTTAACTCAGAATGGGGGCAACTCAGCAAACCTTTGGATTCTTAGTACAGGTCAACCATGCAGATCATTCCTACTCATATCTCTTTCCCTTGATTACCCTTTTATTGTATTGTTTTAAATATTTGATACCTCTCTCAGTCCAATGGATCACTAGGTCCTTCATCTCTCTCTTCCTAGTCTTATTCTTTTTCCCTATTTTGTTTTCCTCCTTTCTTTTTCTCCTCATTTTTTTTTTCATTTTCTCCCCCTTTCTTTCTTTCTCTTTCTTTTATGAATAGTTTTGTGACTTCATGTTGTACCAGGCTACGCAAAACATGCCTCCGGACATTATGACACCATGACTATCTATCACACCATGACCATCACCATGATTATTTATAACACCATGACCATCACCATGACACCATGACACCATAACCATTTATAACACCATGACACCATGACCATCACAATGACCATTTATAACACCATGGCACCATGACCATTACCATGATGACCATTCAAAACACCATGACCATGACCATTTATAAAACCTTTACCATCATTATGACACAATGATCATTACCATGATGACCATTTATATCACCATGACCATTTATAACACCATAACCATCATTATCACACCATGGCACCATGACCATTACTATGACCATTTATAACACCGTGGCACCATGACTATTACCATGACTATTTATAACACCATGGCACCATGACCATTTAAAACACCATTATCATGGGGGCGTGTCCGGATGCGAGCGGAGATAGACGTGCTTTGGAGGAGCTCCGCTAGGCCCGACGGAATCAATAGCCATCCTAAGCCAGCGCCCTACGACCAGGCCACCAAATCCTCCATCCCGACTCCTGGGCTTCCCCTCATCAGATCCCTACCTGTCTTGGGTCTCTGGGTGAGCCGAGTGCTCTGCATTCCGAGCCGGGCCGGCTCCATCCCCTGGTGATCCGCCGCCATCTTGCGGCCTGCGAGGCCTCCGAGGCCTCTGGATCCACCGCGCTAAAGTACCGCGGCCGCGGGACGAACGGCGACCCTTCCGGAACCCATCTAAGGCAGCCTTCCAAGCCCGGAGGAGAACGGAGAGGAGTCGACAGCCGGCGGAGGCACCCTGCTGAAGACGGCGCTCTGTGTAAAGAGGTGAGCGGCGGCCATCTTGATCCACCCAAAGCCCCTCAATAGCCTTAGTAGCCTTACCATCCTTCCTGGGCAAGGATCAACCACCACATCCTCCGTCCCAGCCCTCAGTGTGTGCTCCGGACCCTAACCGCAGACTGATAGTCACCCCCGAAGGCCTGCAGGGTATCTGGTGGTTCCTGGCCTACTGTACGGCGGCCATCTTGCTCCACCCTACTGAGGTTCCACGGCCTGTTTCTAGCCCTCGGGTCTCGCCACGCACATAATCCCTCAACTTACAGCCACTGGTGCTTACCCACATGCTACCCGCTGTCCGCAGTGCTTGGCGGTACCCCCTGTTTGAGTACTGTGGACCAGATTTAGCCCTGTGCTAGGCGGCCATCTTGCTGCACCCTAGAGTCCATCCTAAAGACTCTCCTCCATCAAATTGCCTCTGGAAGCCTAGGTGCGTTGGCTGGCCGGGCAATGGCCCCTGAACTAGAATGCTGCATATGTTGACTCTTTCTATGTACTAAACCCACAGCCCAGGGGGGCAGTCACGCAGAGTCGGGGATGATTACAGCTTGATCTCCCTGCTTTGCGCCGTCGGACCACACAAACTCGGCGAATAAGGCACATCTTGCTTCCTGACGCCACCACTCCAGCTCTTTGAACGACGAACAGTACCTGATATTACCTATGTACAATACACCCCGGAGCCGGCAGCGCTACCGCTCACAGCAGAAGGCCTCTCCTGCAGGGGGGAAAGGGAAGGGGAAGGGCAAAATGGCGCCCGAACCTCCGGAGCCAGATGACTCCACTCAGCATTCTGAGGACAGCCTACACCAGTTCCCCTCCAACTTGGTAAGCCCCACTGACGCTGGCTCTGATGCCTTGCTCCAGAAGTTCCGCGGTATAGTCCGAGACGAAATAAATTCTGCCTCCCGTAAGCTCTCAGCGGAACTGGTGAGGGGGCTTAAGGAAATAGGCCACAGCACCAATCAATTGGAGCAGCGGATGGACTTGACAACAACAGTCCTGGAGGGTCACGAGGACGAGGTCGAGAGGCTGAATGCTGAATTGTTGAGCCTACAGGATAAATTAGAGGACTCTGAGAATAGAGCTCGCAGGGATAACCTCCGCATCCGTGGGCTCCCAGAGACCATCACTGACTTGCAGGGGACGGCCACGGCTTTCTTTCAGGAGCTGGCGCCTGATGTCCCTCCGGAGCGCTTGGAATTTGACCGCATACACAGGTCCCTTGCTCCCAAACCCACAGAAGGTCCCCCCAGAGACGTCATAATTAAATTTCACTTTTACAGGACTAAGGAGCGGCTCCTGCAGGCTGCACGAGATCTCCCTAACCTCTCCCACCAGGGTAATCCCCTCCAATTATTTGCAGACCTCTCTCCGGTCACCATAGCCAAGAGGCGGAGTCTGAAGCCTTATCTGCAGATTCTACAAGCTCGGGGCATCCGTTATAGATGGGGGTTCCCCTTTAAGCTCTCCTTCTACCACCTTGGCCGCCAGTTTCATGCCTCCTCTTTGCCTGACTTACGGCGACATTTTCAGGATCTGCAGTTTGATCTCCCTCCCTCCCAACCGGAGTCTTCCTCGGCCCAACCAAGGCCATCCCGGTCACCTCACGGATCCTCGCAGAGGTCTCAGCAGGGCTCCCAGGCTCTTCGATCACTGCAAGCACAGCGATTCCAGGATGTCCCTAAGGGAGGTCAGCATTAATTCTCTTTCGACGCTCCAAAGAGGAAACCTGCCCGTTATTCTGAACTGATGGATATGTCTTACCTTGAACACCAAGTATGAATCTAAATTTCACTCTTGATTATTCATTGCATAGACCCGGTTGCAATGCATGGGCATTCCTGTCTCTAGGCCAATAAGACATCTGGACCCTCTCTCCTCCCCTTTTTTATATAATTTTTTTTTTTTTTTTTTTTTTTTACCCAGGTGAAGACTTTTATGATTTGATGCTCTGGGGAACTATCCTTGTGCTGCTCTGCACATTCCCACTAGTGTCGTGGGTGTGTGCTGTTCATCACAGACTGCAGTTATGGCCCTGGCGTGCGGGTCATGGGCAATGCATTTGCTGTGGACCGGCTTCGTGTCCTGGACTTCCCGTACTCTCACTGGGGGCTCCGGAGCGCGAGGTTGGCCATAGCCTACAGTTTACCGTTTACAGGTTAAGTCGATATGCTATATAAATTTGGTTAAGATTGCTTTAATCTTTGTTTCGGTGGGGTTTATGGGACATGTTTTGTTATACCCTGTGCCGTAGTTGATCTCAATATTCAGACTACATTGAAATCCAGCCGAGTGGTTTCTGACGGACCACTGCTCCCCCTCGGCTCGGAAGTTGACCGGAACAAGAGTTTTGGCTAACTTCCGACCCTCCAGTGGGATTCCAGTCCCACTACCAATTGCAACCTTGATGATTGGAATGTTTTTACTCCGAGCTCTACTCGGACTTTTTTTTTTTCTTGATCTAATTTTTTTAACTTTCTCTCTTTTTGACTCTCAGGTCTTTTATCCTTTTTTTTCCTCCACTAGGTCCGCGGGGTGTGTGCTTTGGGGAATGGTCTTCTATTTCTTGTTAGTTTTACTATGACGTTTAATTGGCTATCCCTGAATGTTCAGGGTATGAATTCTCCTCAGAAAAGGGTGAAGGTCTTCAAGTATCTTAGAAAGCAACAGATTGACATTGCCTGCTTACAGGAAACCCATTTTTCGGCAACTTCCTGCCCTAAATACTTTGACGCACAGTTTCCTCAGGTGTTTTTGGCTGCTGCTCCAACCAAGCAAAAGGGGGTGCTCATAGCTTTCCGCAAGTCGGTCTCATTTAGTTGCATCAGACAGATCGCAGACCCCGAGGGCAGATATTTATTGCTACAAGGCACTATCCAAGGAAAGGAGGTCACCATTATGACCTACTATGCACCAAATTCTAATCCAGGACCCTTCTTGTCTCACGTCTGCACCCTGCTAGCATCCCACCACAAGGGTACCCTCTTTCTTGCGGGTGATTCGAATTTAGTTTTGAATCCCTCGTTTGATAAATACCCCTCGGAGCACATTGCTACCTCCCCTGACGCAAAAAAATTTGCTCGCTCTCTACAATTACATGATCTGGTCGACCTTTGGAGGGAATGCCATCCTCAGGGTAAGGACTATACGTTTTACTCCCACCCTCATCATTCTCACTCCAGAATCGATCATATGTTCATGCTACGTCGCCACCTTCCCATGGTGGTTAGGGCCTCTATCCTGGCTGTTCCGTGGTCTGATCACGACCCTGTTTTGGTGGTCTGCCACTCTGTTTTGGACAGACCCCAGTTCTCGCCCTGGGTGATGAACGATTCGCTTTTATCGCTTAAAGAGGTCCGGGAAGATATTTTCAAGGCCTCAGAGGACTACTTCCGCGAAAATCTAGGCTCGGTAGAGTCACCTGTAACGCTTTGGGAGGCTTATAAGGCGGTACTCCGTGGCCACATTATCAGGGTGGCGTCGACCCGTAAGCGAGAGCGGGGTCTGAAACAAAGGGCCCTGGAGACACGTCTGGAGGCATTATCAGGGCTTTTCAAACAATCCCCCACCTCTAGCAACCGCAAACTCTTGGAGCAGGCCCGTTCGGAGCTAGATCTTAGTCTCACCGAGGGGGCTGAACGTATCTTACGGTGGTCCCGCCAGAGATGGTATACCAGGGCGAACAAGCCAAATCGAACGCTGGCCAACAGACTCCGGACTTTCGCTCCTAAACCCGCCCCCATCACACTGCGCAACCGGCACAATGTCCTTACGGGTAACCCATTGCGCGTATTGGAGGAGTTTAGTTTTCGCCTTACTAAATTATACTCTGACCCAGAGCAGTTTAATGCTCACGACACTGCTGATTTCCTCAGCCGTCTCCCTCTCCCGGCCTTGACGGACGCGCATGTTGCCCTTATGGACCGGGACATACAAGTCTCGGAGGTCCTCCAAGGTATAAAAGATCTAAAAGTAGGAAAGCGACCGGGGCCGGATGGATTTACGTCACTTTGCTACAGGAAGCTGGCCGCTGTGGTAGCTCCGCATTTAACGGCCATGTATAACTCTGTTAAAAATGGTCGCTCCCTTACCCCGGACCTCCTAAAGGCTAACATAGTGATGATTCCTAAGCCGGATCGAGACCACTCCTCTTGGGCCAACTTTAGGCCTATCTCCCTAATCAATATCGATATGAAAATTTTGACCAAAATTCTGGCTAATCGCCTAAACTCTTTTCTCCCTCGGTTAATCGGGAAAGACCAGGTCGGTTTCATACCTCAGAGGCAGGCTGGTGATGCTATTCGACGTATATTGCAACTCCAACACATAGCCCATACCCGCTCGCTGGAAACTATGTTTTTGTCCCTGGACGTCCACAAGGCCTTTGACACTCTGTCGTGGCCTTACCTCATGTCAGTTCTTCGGCATTATGGCTTTGGGTCTTCGTTTATGCACTGGATGTCTGCCTTATATGACTCCCCCCGGGCAAAAATCAAGTATTATGGGTTCGAGTCTCCTCTTTTTAATATCAAGAGGGGCACTCGCCAGGGATGCCCCCTATCGCCTCTTCTTTTTGTATTGGCTCTGGAACCCCTGGCGGAGGCGATTCGTTCGCATCCCAACATACAAGGCATCGAAATAGCGGGTTGCCCCCATAAAGTTTCCCTATTTGCCGATGATATCCTTCTTACTTTGACCTCCCCCAGAATTTCTTTACCAAATTTACAATCCCTTTTGGACACCTTTGCTGCCCTTTCGGGGCTCCGGGTTAATCCCTCCAAATCAAAAGCATTGTCGGTTAACCTCTCTCCTGGTTTGTTGGAGGATCTACAGTCGGCGTTCTCCTTCCAGTGGGTCTCCTCGCTACCCTACTTGGGAATCCACCTCACCCCTACGTACTCCGGATTGTATCAGGCTAACTTTCCGCCCTTGTTCAAAAGCCTAACGGACAAGCTGTTGTCTTGGTCTCATTTGCCTTTGTCTTGGTTCGGCAGAATAACAGCTGTTCGTATGTCCTATCTCCCGAAACTACTGTACTTTTTTCGTGTTTTGCCTGTTCGGGTTCCCCCACATATCCTACGCATACATTAGCGAAGAATTATGCAATTTATATGGGGTTCGACCCACCCCCGAATCAGCAAACAGGTTTTATTTGCTAAGCGAATTAATGGTGGTCTTTCGGTACCCAATTTACGGGCTTATTACATAGCCGCTAACATAGCCCCACTTTCGTGTCTTCATAAGACCTATCAGCTTCCGCTTTGGGCTATGCTTGATCTGGTCGACATCGACCCTATTCCAATCTCCTCATTGCCCTGGCTTCCTCCTGTGCACCGTCCGGCGGTTATGGGGCCTTGCTTAGCCCACTCCCTGCGAATATGGGACTCGGTAAAATACTCTGCGGGGTTGATCTCTTCTCACCTCCCACTCTTGCGACTCTTGCACTGCCCGCTATTCCCTCCAGGTTGTGACAATGCCTCCCAGTTCTCATGGTGGACCACGAATGGGTTCACAGATGTGCACTCACTGTTGCGGCCAACTAGGATTTTGGCATTTGACGCCTTACGCTCCTCTCACGATATTCCCTTGCGAGAGCACTATCGTTATTTACAACTTCGCCATTTTCTTCAGAGTCTTATTAAGTCTCAATCCACCCCTTATACCTTGACCCCCTTTGAGAGCCGTTGTAGAGCCAGGCCCCACTCACCGGGCCTTATTTCACTGATATATTCGGCTGTGATATCTACTAGGAGGCCCCTATTGAGGCCTTACCACCTACAATGGGAGAAAGAGTTGGGGAAGCAGTTGGACCCTGCGGATTGGCAGGCAATGACACTAACTCTGTCCAAATGCTCACGTAACGTGTTAATCTTGGAAAATGCCTATAAGGTATTGTATAGGTGGTACTACACACCGGCGAGACTGGCTCGCTTTATTCCAAATTATTCCCCGCTTTGTTTTAGAGGGTGTTCTCAGGAGGGCTCTATGGCACACATTTGGTGGTCATGCCCGCGGGCGTGCAGACTGTGGATTAGGGTATTTACTCTCATCCGCAATCTATTTCAGATTAATATCAAGAGGGACCCTTATGTAGCTCTCCTTGGTAAGCCCATCGTGGAACTACTGCGTCCAGAAAGGCAACTAGCCCAGCATCTTTTTACTGCAACTAGGATGACAATTGCGAGAGCATGGAAAACCCCCGCACTCAGCTTTGAGGCAGTCAAAAATCGCCTGAACGATGTCATGGTTAATGAGAAACTGACGGCAATCCTTTTGGATACGCATGACAAGTTTCTTGAGGTCTGGCAACCCTGGGTCACATACTACCACCCTTCTAGGTTTGATGCTACATTACTATCACTTTAGGACTCCCCTTGCGTACACCCCGTGGACCTCCTACTTCCCTCTTCTTTCTCTCCTTCTTCACATCCTATTGCTCTTCTTGTTCTGCTCCATCTCCCTTTTTTTTATTTCTCTTCCTCTCTTTCTTTTCCTTTTTAGGCTCTTATTTTACTGTTAACCCTGCATATCCTTTCTTGAGGATGCTAGCTATCAGGTTCTATTGTTGTGTGTTGTTCACTCACTCTACAGGTTTGCAGACAGCCGGGCATGACCCGGGTCCTGGACCATTAGGTCCTAATGATTGTTTACATTTCTCCTTTATATTTGTGTATAGCATAAGATCACGACTCATGCCTCCTCTCTGCAGGTGAAGACTTCAAGCCCGGATTCGCCATGTATGATACATGCTATAACACTCTATTGTAAACCTGTACTGTTGATTTATATGACAATAAAACTTTTTGTAAAAGAAAACACCATTATCATCATTATGACACCATGACCATTTATGACACCATGATCATCACTGTGATAATTTATAAAACCATGGCACCATGACCATCACCATGACACCATGACTATTTATATCACGATAGAACCATGGCATTTACCATTTATAACACCGTGGCACCATGACCATCACAATGACATCACAACCATCTATTACACCATGGAACCATGACCACCACCATGACCATTTATGACACCATGACCATCATTATGACACCATTACCATTTATAACATCATGACACTGTGACCATTAAAAACACCATGACCATCACCATGACCATTTATAACACCATGACACTGTAACCATTTACAACACCATGGCACCATGACCATCACCATGACATCATGACCATTAATAACACTATGGCACCATGACCATTTATAACACACATCCACATTACATTACCATCATTATGACACCATGACTATTTATGACACCATAACCACCACCATTATTATTTAACACCATGATTATCACCATGACACCGTAACCATTTAAAACACCATGACCATCAATATGACACCATGACCATTTATAACATCATGGCACCATGACCATCACCATGACCATTTATAACACCATTACCATGATTATGACACCTTGGCACCATGACCATTTATAACACCGTGGCACCATGACTATTATCATGACCATTTATAGAACCATAGCACCATGACCATCATCTTGACACCATGACTATTTATAACTCCATTGCACCATGACCCTTTATAACACCATTATCATCATTATGACACCATGACCATTTATAGCACCATGACAATCATCATGACACCATGAAAAACCATGGCACCATGACCATCACAATGATTATTTATTTCACCACAGAACCATGACTATTACCATTTATAACACTGTGGCACCATGACCATCACAATGACACCACGGCCATTTATTACACCATGGAACCATGACTACCACCATGACCATTTTTGACACCATGACCATCATCATGACACTATTACCATTTATAACACCATTGCACAATGACCATAACCATGAAACCATGACCATTTATAAAAAACAACCCATTTGTTGGCTTGACAGTTCGGTTAAGAGCACAAGCAACTGTAAAGCCCTGTACACACGATCAAATTTCCTATGGATTCTAATCCAATGGATTTTTCCATCGGAAATCCGATGAAGCTGACTTCCATCAGTCTTGCCTACACACCATCAGTCAAAAATCCGCCCATCCCAAACGCCGTGACGTAAAACACTCCGACGAGCCGAGAAAAATTAAGTTCAATGCTTCTGAGCATGTGTCGACTTGATTCTGAGCATGCGTGAGTTTTTTCTCCGATAGAGTTTCACACAGACGATTGGATTTTGCTATAGTTTTTTTTCCCACCGGATAAATTTAAAACATGTTCTATTTTTTCACACCGATGGAAAAAAGACCGATGGGGCCCATACACGATCGGTTTGTCCGATGAAAAAAGTCCATCGGACTGTTTTCATTGGTAAAACCGATCGTGTGTACACGGCTTAAGAGTTATCATTTGTGGCATGCCTGTTTTAGGAAACCGTTAAATTGATGGGTTTAGTTCCGCTTTAAAGCGGAGTTCCACCCAATTTTTTTACTTTTTTTATTCCACTCCTCACCCCCTTACATGCCACATTTGGCATGTAATTTTTTTTGGGGGGGAGTGGGGGCTTCAGTAGGAGTGGGACTTCCTGTCCCACTTCCTCCTTCCGCCCTGGAGCCGCCTAGGCGATACGTCATATCGCCTTGTGGCGGCTCCTCCCTGTAGGCGATCACCTGGGACGTGACAGGTCCCAGGCGATCGCCTGTCCACTCACAGAGCGCTGCGCCATTCGCGCATGCGCAGTGAGTGCCCGGCCGTGAAGCCGAAAGCTGTCACGGCCGGGTGCCCACACTGTGAATGGACGCGCCGGCGGAGGAGGGGGGAGAGGAGCGGAGCTCCAGGCGTCGCGTCGCTGGACAGTGGAGCAGGTAAGTGTATGTTTATTAAAAGCCAGCAGCTACACTTTTTGTAGCTGCTGACTTTTAATAAACATAAAAAAAGGTGGAACTCCGCTTTAAGTGAGTCAAGCCCATTAAAATCTGGTCAGACATTTTGTCTACTTTCTATTATGATTAAATGTGCGCACACTACATATCTGTGCAGGGAGAAATGTTAAAAATCAAGATTTTATGAACTAGTATCTGAGCTATAAAAAAAATGAATGCACTAAGAACTGTTGGTAAAAACAGCCTGAAGGACCTACGTGCTTCCCAGGCTCCCAGCAGACAGCTGAAATCCTGTTATTCCTGCAGAACATGCCTCCGGACTGTGACCATGGAGCTATTATGCTGGAGTCCACATACCAGCTGTTCTGTAATATCATTCTGCACATACTTCAACTGACCTGAGAAGATCATGTTCACCATCAGGTCAAATGTTTTTAGACACCATTTACACCCATTGTCCAAGAAGGAGCTAAATTATCAAACACATGGTGAGCCTCTCTCCTTGTCACTGCATTTTCTGTTTTCGCTTTAGGGGGTCTATTCATAAAAACATTGCTGTACAAATAAGACCCCTTTCACACTGGAGGCGTTTTTCAGGCGTTTTAGTGCTAAAAATAGCGCCTATAAAGTGCCTGAAAGAAGCATCAGCTGCAATCCCAGTGTGAAAGCCCAAGGGCTATCACACTGGGGCGCTGGCAGGGCGTCAAAAAAAGTCCTGCAAGCAGCTTCTTTGCAGTGCTTTAGGAGCGGTGTATACACCGCTCCTAAAGCGCCCCTGCCCATTGAAATCAATGGGCAGCGCTGCCGAACCGCCGGCGAAGTGCCGCTGCAGCGGCGCTTTGCAGGCGCTTTTAAACCTTTTTTGGCCGCTAGCAGCTTCTCTGCAGCGCTTTAGGAGCGGTGTATACCCCCCTACACCAAATTATTTGAACCGGTGTATAAAACAAGGTCCATAAAGACATGGATGAGCCAGTTTGTGGTGGAGGAACTTGACTGGCCTGCACAGAGTCCTGACATCAACCTGATAGAACACCTTTGGGATGAATTAGAGCAGAGACTGCAAGCCAGTCCTTCTCGTCCAACATCAGTGCCTGACCTCACAAATGCGCCTCTGGAAGAATGGTCAAACATTCCCATAGACACACTCCTAAACCTTGTAGACAACCTTCCCAGAAGAGTTGAAGCTGTTATAGCTGCAAAGGGTGGGCCAACTCAATATTGAACCCTACAGACTAAGACTGGGATGCCATTAAAGTTCATGTGTGTGTAAAGCCAGGCGTCCCAATACTTTTGCCAATATAGTTAAGATCACCCAGAGGAGAAGGTTACTATTTAACGCTCCCCCTCTTTGCTGCAGCACATATTACATAGGTGACAATAGGTTAAGCCAGAGGATTAGCACAAGAACCAGGCAACTGGCATTTACAGAAGGTCAGCAATGGTAGCCCCCTTGTTCTTTATTGATCGGATTACATGAACATGATATTAAATATCCAGCAGACGGATGTGGGACTCAAGGCAAGCGATAATGGCACGAATCGTTCGAAAATCTCAGAACATGTGCGTCTCTGTTCTCCGTTATCCCAGCCATCAAATCCCGGCAAGATGAGCAGTGGAGATATTCTTCATGCAATCAGTGATTCATTGTGTGTTCAGAACCAGGCTGGCATCATCAGTCAATGAATCACCCCCTACTACATGGAGAGTCGCTGTGACCAGACATAATTCCTTTAGCTTCCTCTATATATTTACATTATGCAGCTGTAATATGATTATAGCCCCGGCCTCTTATCCCGTTCATTTGATTATTGACATATCATTAACCCGACAAAATCTCGTAATGTCAAGAGGTTCTTCAGGAATTCCAGCCTAAAGTGTTACTAAACCCAGGGCCCTGCATTCACTATATCTGGTCTCCCACAGTACAAGAACATGGAAATGCAATTATTTTAGTAAATATAAACTGCTAAATATCTTGTCTCATCTGCAGTATATAGTCTTGTGACATCTATTAGTGTCTGGTTAAAGCTTGCTTCAGGAATTTTCATTCTCCTCTGACTGTCCTATGAGGCTGCAGGACCGCTGACCCTCTGTCTGAACAGTGCTGATTGGCCCTGTGCTAATCACATGCACTCTCCCAAGAAAAAAAAAGCCCCATCCTCCAGCGGCTTGCCATCTGATCTAGGACACAGCTACCTATCCCACGGACCGTGGAGTGACTCTGGACCTCAGTATATTTACATGCCTATTCATGTCATCTTCTTGTGAGTAGCCATTTGGCTGTTTGTCTGTTATAATAAATGCACCTTTAATACTGCACTGAGTCTGGCGCTCCTTGCTTTTCTCCATTGTATCTTTCAGAGCTTGCTTCTGCTTTCATGGTAGCCACCGCCAGTGCATATCCATACAGACTATGCTACCTGCCCTGCATATACCAGTGGACTTTTTGCTTTATTGATATAGAGATTGTGTTCAATTGGTCCTTGCGCCATCTCACCTTTTCCCCTTAATATCCATACCAGACCTGAAGGGCCTAGTATGTAATTTGGGGGGACCCCCACGCAATTTTTTTTTTACATTTTGGTTCGGCGTTCCCCTTAATATTCATACCAGACCCAAAGGTCCTGGTAATGGACTGGGGGGGGGGGGGGGAACCCATGCCGTTTTCACTACAGCCGCGATCAGTTTTAAATTACTTTTTTTTCTTTAGAAATTTTATTTTGCTGCGGGACAGTTCTAAACACGGGAAACATGTGCCACTTTACAGGCATACTATAGACACCCCCAGGCACAAAATTTAAAGGAATATTTCACTTTTATTGTTTCACTTTAAGCATTATTAAAATCACTGCTCCTGAAAAAACAGTTTTTAAAACTTTTTTTTGCATTGATACATGTTCCCTGGGGCAGGACCCGGGTCCCCAAACACTTTTAATGACAATACCATGCATGTAAGCCTTTAAAATAAGCACTTTTGATTTTTCATGTTAATCTCCCATAGACTTTTAACGGTGTTCCGCGGCTTTCAAATTTCCCACGAACACCGCATAATGTTTGCTATTCGGCGAGCAGGCGAACACCCGATGTTCGAGTCGAACTTACGTTCAAATCGAACATCGGGCTCATCCCTAATACAGACTGACTTTACTGTTGTGCTATTCGGGTTGTGGGTTGCGCTATTTGGGTTGTGGTCCCTTTAAGGGGATAGGTGGATGTACTCAGGGGTCTCACACATGCAGGGTGAGGGATTACGGGACAGTTGTACAAAGGAGAGGACTGACTCGCAGTCCTCTCTGCATTAGTAGTGGCTTATTTGGGGCCCAAAATTTTGGAGGTCCAAAGTGACATTTGGGTGGGAAAAGGACCTCCACTCCTTACTATGGTGACTCCGGTCCCTGCTGGGTTAAGCAGCCTCCAGAAAGCAGCACATAAGCATACTTTGCACGTGGTCCCGAGGAGCTATACCCCTGAACTTTACACTGCTAATGGAAGGAGCTGAAAGTGGTTGTAAACCACGACAGGGTGGATAAAAATCAATGATTTTTTTTATTTAAATCTTTTTGATTTTTACCAAATGTATTTTAATAAAATGAAGATAGTTTTCTATTTAAGATACATTAATAATTTAGTTTATTTAGCACGAAACGGAGCTTAGGGTTTAATGCGATCGGCCAGGAAACTGTGGGGAATGGAGAGGAGAGCCAGCCGGATCACACAGAGAGAGGAACTCCTTCTGTGACACAGCTTGGATCTGAAACGCTGCCTGCTGTCAAAGTCCCACCTCCTAGACAGCAGGCTGGACCAATGCCGGGAAATTAAAGTAGTGTGATGTCTATCAGAGGAGCCAGAACAGGAGGCGGTAGTTTGTTTGACAGAGGCTGGCGTTTCAGATCCAAGCTGTGTCACAGCGGGAGATCCCCTCACTGTGTGTACCGGCTGGCTCTCCTCCCGATTCCTTCCTGTGGTTGCATTGATGGGCACTGATAGGCTGCATTGATGGGCACTGATAGGCTGCATTGATGGGCACTGATGAGGCTGCATTGATGGGTACTGATAGGCTGTATTGATGGGCACTGAGAGGCTGCATTGATGGGCACTGAGAGGCTGCATTGATGGGCACTGAGAGGCACTGATAGGCTGCATTTATGGGCACTGATGAGGCTGCATTGATGGGCACTGATAGGCTGCATTGATGGGCACTGAGAGGCTTCATTGATGGGCACTGATAGGCTGCATTGATGGGCACTGATGAGGCTGCACTGATGAGGCTGCATTTATGGGCACTGATGAGGCTGCGCTGATGGGAACTGATGAGGCTGCATTAATGGGCACTGACAAAGATGCACTGATGGGCACTAATAGACTGCATTGATGGCAAGGCTGCACTGATGGGCAATGATAGGCTGGACTGATATGCTGCACTAATGGGCACTGACAGGCTGCACTGATGGGCACTGATAAAGTTGCTGTTGTTAATATTTATTTTTTTACCTTAATTCTGCATGAAACATTTAACAGTGACATTTCATGTGATAATTTACAAGGGTTTGTTTAGGAGTGGAATTAAGGGCAGGGCAGGGTAGGGATTGGGTGGGGCAACTGGTGGCGAGTAACTCTTATGCCTCGTACACACGGCCGAGAATCTCGTCAGGAAAAAAATCATCGTTTTTCTTGACGAGATTCTTGGACAAGAAACTTGTCCCGGCCGAGTGTACACACGCTCATTTCAAAGAACCCACGGTTCTTTGAATGGAGCGGACGCGGTGACGTCATCGACTACGACGAGCGCACGCTTGTCACATTCGATGCTGTCGCTGCCATCTTGCTACACCATACCTATGCCTAGGAAGCTACCGCGCATGCATCAAAGTCATTTCGAGCATGCACGGGTTTCCACGGCGACAGGTAAGTGTACACACACTCGGGTTTCTCGTCGAGAAACAGGCCGACGAGAAACCCGACGAGAAAATAGAGAGCAGGTTCTCTATTTTTCTCGTCGAGATTCTTGTCGGTTTTCTTGACAAGAAAACTGAAAGCCGCGTACACACGGCCGATTTACTCGGCAAGAAAGCTCTCCCAGCAAGTTTCTTGCTGGTTCTTGCTGAGAAACTCGATCGTGTGTACGAGGCTTATGGCCTGGCTAGTAGTTACTTAAAGCAGTATTAAACCAAAAATTTATTAAATTTGCTGCTTTCCAATCATTAGATGTGGTGGCTGCATCAGTTTTCTTTTATTTGCCTCTTATTCCCTCTGTTTTCACCTGGTGATCTGACCAGTAACACACCTCTTGATTAGTGCCCACACTCTGGATGAATGAGCACAGTAGGAACAGCAGAACTGTCAGTTTGAGGGGGTGTTAAATGTATTAGCAGATTTAGATAACCTAACAAACTGAAGCCAAACTCCAGCTCACACGTTATAATCAGTTACAGCAAACAGTTTTTTTTTTCCCTTTGGGATAAAGGTTTTACATTAATAAACAAAAGCTGATCATTGTAAGCACCCACGTCAGTGGTAAATGGTTTGGCTCAATCTTCAACAGACTTGCTGACCAAATCACCAGGGGAAAAATGAAAAATGAATGCAGCCACCACATCTAAGAACTGGTAAGCTGCAATATAATAATTTTGCTTTTGGGTTTAATACCGCTTTAACTGCAACAGAAAAGAATAAGGTCTCCTGCCCTGCTACTGAGTGGCAGAGCTGTGTAATTCTCAGCACTGAATGGGCAAAAATACAAGGTACAACCGCTCCTTATGTGATTAATTTGTGTGTTTGCCTGGAGTTTGGACACATCAGGCGGTGGCACAGAACATGTGTATGAATAAAATGGCTTCACAGGGGGCAGCCTATGTCAGCCGTACAGTTTGCTTAGCTCCAGATTTCATTCTTTGCTATGCACAGCCAAGTATCTACTGACAGATGTCACTGCTTATTTCATTAAGGAGCGGTGTAATGCGAGGAACATGGAAGTTGGCTTCCCAGATGGCGTTCTGAAACTCCGGGACCTGGGCTCATTTGCCAGCTTGGATTCCCAGCCAGTGCTGAGCTCTGCAGCAATCTCCTATCAGATTGGACTGCCAATTCTACCGGGGGGCCTGCAGCGGGCTCTGCGCCGCTATCGCCTTCATCGCTTGCTGCTTTTAGGAGTGGAACGACTCTGATGGTATGTACTGTACGGCCGACCGTGGTGAAGGGCAAGGCCATAAAGAAATATGCCATGAAAGCACTGACACAGCATTAGGAGGGAAGTGCGCGCTGTAAAAAAAATCAGGGGTTAATGGTCCGTAGGGCGATAACTAATTTGGTGGAAATGCTGCCACTGCTGCTTGCCAAAAACAAGAAAACTTCTGCATAATCAAGTTTAATGATTATTTGTCTTGCTTCCATCAACCTAGAACCGAACGAACGTAAAGACTTCATCTGTCCAAATGTAATTTTCTTCATCCATACTTCATAAGAGCGAATAAATAGATCCTTAATGTATAGAACTGCTTTCTTAAAGGGGACCTCTGCTTAGTGCTATCGGCATGAGTACTGGCCCCATAACATGACCTCTATGCAAATTTGGTTTCCCAGATCCGCCCAAGAGCTGCAGCCAATACAAGATGGTCTCAATCCCCACCGTAAAATGTTATTTAATTGGACATGCTGCAGGAAAACTAAAGCTAGCTCTGGTGCCAAGTTGAACCATGCGGGGGGAGTCTGCGTTAGCTACCTTTCCTGTGGTGATACACTATATTGCCTTTACACGCACATGAACTTTAATGGCCTCCCAGTCTTAGTCCGTAGGGTTCAATATTGAGTTAGCCCACCCTTTGCAGCTATAACCGCTCCAATTCTTCTGGGAAGGCTGTCCACAAGGTTTAGGAGTGTGTCTATGGGAATGTTTGACCATTCTTGCAGAAGCCTATTTGTGAGGTCAGGCACTGATGTTGGACAAGAAGGCCTTAGGTTGAGGTCAGGATTCTGTGCAGGCCAGTCAAGTTCCTCCACCCCAAACTTGCTCATCCATGTCTTTATGGACCTGAGACTAGAGTGTACATTTTTAAGAGTATTTGAGATCCAAGGAGCTGATAAGTCAGGGGGGGTTCCCAAGAAATGTGTCGCCCTTCAGATGGACCATTACATATCCAGCTGTTTACCTGCTTCTATTTGATGATGGAACTATTAATATTGGATTTTAGAACATGCAATGAATAAATTACAGAAATTTTAAGGTTTTTCTAACCTGTATATTTAAATGTTGCTATAATAAAGTTGTATATGTTTTTATTTGATGTTTCTGTACTTTATCTTTGAATGTATATTTAAAGTCCCAATACCTACTCTCCTTTTTGTCTTGACACCAACAACGAGGCACCATCCCTTCCACTGACACCAACGACGAGGCACTATCCCTTCCACTGACACCAACGATGAGGCACCATCACCTCCACTGACCCCAACGACGAGGCACCATCCCTTCCACTGACACCAACGATGAGGCACCATCCCTTCCACTGACACCAACGACGAGGCACCATCCCTTCCACTGACACCAACGACGAGGCACCATCCCTTCCATTGACACCAACGACGAGGCACCATCCCTTCCACTGACACCAACGATGAGGCACCATCCCTTCCACTGACACCAACGACGAGGCACCATCCCTTCCACTGACACCAACGATGAGGCACCATCACCTCCACTGACACCAACGACGAGGCACCATCCCTTCCACTGACACCAACGATGAGGCACCATCCCTTCCACTGACACCAACGACGAGGCACCATCCCTTCCACTGACACCAATGACGAGGCACCATCCCTTCCATTGACACCAACGACGAGGCACCATTCCTTCCACTGACACCAACGATGAGGCACCATCCCTTCCACTGACACCAACGACGAGGCACCAACCCTTCCACTGACACCAACGATGAGGCACCATCCCTTCCACTGACACGAACGACGAGGCACCATCCCTTCCACTGACACCAACGACAAGGTACCATCCCTTCCACTGACACCAACGACGAGGCACCATCCCTTCCACTGACACCAACGATGAGGCACCATCCCTTCCACTGACACCAACGACGAGGCACCATCCCTTCCACTTACACCAACAATGAGGCACCATCCCTTCCATTGACACCAACGATGAGGCAATATCCCTGCCACTGACACCAACAATAGGGGACCCTCCCTTCCACTGACACCAACAATGAGAATCCCTTGCATTGACACCCATAATGAATCATTATTCCTTTCACTGACACCAATTACGGGACATTTTTCTTATTTCTGAAACCAACAATGGGGCACTATTCCTCCCATGGACACCAACAATGTGTGACAGCAGGAAGGTAAAGTCACCTGGTTGCATCCAGGGGGGTAGATATATTTCTCCCAGATTCAGGCTTTATGCCGACTTATACAACTAGGGAGTTGATGAAGCCCAGCTGAGGCTAGTGGGCTCATGAATGACTCATACCTCTAGGGAGAGTGCTGGGCGTCGTGAGACAGGGAGTTGATGAGACCAGCTGAAGCTTGTCAGCTCATTTAGGCCTCTATAAGAACTCCCAGCTTCATTAGATGTTAGCTCATGCCTGGAACCAGACCTGTGTGGACTGTCTAGGGAGAGTGAACCCCTGTGCGGTGAGGCAAAGCCTGTGTGGCTATTTGTTTGGACTTTTACTAAACCAGGGACTTAGGGACTAGGACAGCACCAGGCTGATCCCAGTTGTTAGTTTAGGAAACCTGCATGTTTAGTCAGAGGTCAAACTGACCAGGATTTATTTTGTTTGTTTCTTTTTGGCTTTGCTGTGTTTTTGTCACTGTACATAGAGAAATAAACCGCACCTTTTGATTTTGAAAACCACAACCTCCGTCTGCTGGCCCTGTTTTTGTGTGGGGAGCCCAACCAGGGGGTCACACACACCCGCTACCGAGTTAACCCCCTCACAGTTGGTGGAGAACCAGTGGCAGTTTTTTTTAAGCCAGCATGGAGGAGATACTGAAACAGCTGGCTCTAGCAAATGCCAATCAACAGCAGACAAATGCAGGTTTGCAAAGGAGCCTTGCAGCCCAGCAGCAAGCTCATCAACAAGCCCAGCAGCAATCTGAGGCCCGCTTCATAGACCTGTTACAGAAGCAAGAGCAGAGACTACAACAAATGGAAGCAGTAATGCAGCAACGTCCGCAGACCAGTGAGGAAAGCCGTCCCACTAATACCGCGTCCTTTGGGGTGAGTCGTTTATTGACAAAAATGACTGGAGAGGATGATCCAGAGGTATTTTTGACCACATTTGAAAGGACTGCTGAAAGAGAAAAGTGGCCTGAGGAGCAGTGGGCTGGACTGGTGGCTCCTCTGTTAACTGGTGAATCGCAGAAGGCTTACTATGACCTAGAGCCTGACCAAGCAAAAGACTATGTGATGCTAAAAGCTGAAATATTGGCAAGGCTGGGTGTCACCCTGGCTGTCCGGGCTCAGCGTGTGCATAACTGGACTTTCCAGCTTGGAAAACCCCCCAGGTCTCAAATGTATGATCTCATTCACCTGAGCAGGAAGTGGCTACAGCCAGAGACTTTGTCCGCACCAGAGATTGTGGAACGTGTTGTAATGGATCAGTTTTTGAGAGCTCTTCCTACTGCCATCCAAAAGTGGGTAAGCCATGGAGACCCAGAGACGGCCGGTGGTCTTGTGGATCGTGTAGAGAAATACTTGGCTACAGAGAACCTGACGGCCTCTTCCAGAGACACTCGGACTTTCCACCCTAAGACCAGACCATCCCCAGGGGCGGATAAGAGGATTCCAAGGGGTGAGGGTGGAGAGAGTGAGAGGGTGGGAGCTCTACCCCAAGTTTGGCGAGAACAGCCTGGGAAATCAGCGGCTCAAGAGGCCGCAAGAAGGATCGTTTGCTACCGCTGCCGGCAAGCGGGACATATTGCAGCCAATTGCCCGGTTGTGGAGGAACCCATGCAGTGTGACTTTCTGACGGGCAGACGTCAGTCGCTGTGAGCGACAGTCGCATGCACTGCCATTCGAGGAACTGAGAAACATTTATGCAAAATGTGTATTAATGGTAGAAATGTTGTGGTATTACTGGATTCAGGTAGCCTTGTGACCCTGATAAAGGCTGAATTAGTTAAAACAGAGGTCTCTGGGAATAGCAAGGTAGCTGTTATTTGTGTGCATGGGGACACCCGAGAGTATCCAGTGACTACAGTGTGTTTCGAGACCCCCAAAGGTACCCTCTCTCATCCAGTGGGCTTAGTATCTCAGTTACCGCATGACGCCATTGTGGGAAGGGATTTTCCGAAGTTCTGGGAACTGTGGGATGATCCTGAGCCCCCCACTGGTGCCCCTATGTACCAGGAATGTGATAGCCAGAACTCCTCTGAGAGTGGTGAGGACTCTCCAGAATTTCCCTTGTCAGTATTTGCAGGGGAGACTCAAGAAACTGGAGAGGAGCCCACCTCCTCAGACGAAAACCTACCGTCTGTGGAGTTTTCTGATCTGGAGGTTCACAGGGAAAATTTTGCCACAGAACAGTTAAAAGACCCCGCCCTAATAAAGGCACGGGAAAACGTAGTGGAAATAGATGGCGAGTTAGTGAACCCAGATAATACCTGCACTTACCCATACTTCAGCGTAGAGAAGGACCTACTGTATCGGGTGGCAAAAAGGGCAGAAGAAACCGTTGAGCAGCTGGTGGTGCCCAAACCTTACAGGAAGTTGGTGTTGGAGTTGGCCCATGGGCACATTCTTGGAGGTCATCTGGGGACAGAGAAAACCCGAGAGAGGGTATTACAGAGATTCTATTGGCCTGGGGTGATGAAGGACATAGAAAATTATTGTTCCTCCTGCCCTGTGTGTCAGAGGTCGGCCCCGATGCCACATTTCCGTAGCCCGCTGGTCCCTCTACCCATCATTGAGGTCCCGTTTGAGAGAATCGCAATGGATTTGGTAGGTCCTATAATCAAGTCCGCTAGGGGGCACCAGTACATATTGGTTATAATGGACTATGCCACCCGTTATCCAGAAGCGATCCCTCTCAGAAATACCTCGGCCAAAACCATAGCCAAAGAGCTATCTCTTGTTTTTAGCCGGGTGGGTATTTGTAAAGAACTGCTTACGGACCAAGGTACACCCTTTATGTCCCGGGTTATGAAAGAGCTGTGTAAATTGCTCAAAGTGACGCAATTGCGTACATCTGTGTATCACCCCCAAACCGATGGGCTGGTTGAAAGATTCAACAAAACCCTAAAACAAATGTTGAAGAAAGTGGTGGATAGAGATGGAAAGGATTGGGACTGTCTACTTCCTTATTTGATGTTTGCTATTAGGGAGGTGCCCCAATCCTCTACGGGATTCTCCCCCTTTGAGTTACTGTATGGGAGACACCCAAGAGGGCTGTTGGATATTGCCAAGGAAACTTGGGAAAGTGAGAGTTCTCCCCACAGGAGTGTGATTGAGCATGTCGCCCTGATGCAAGATCGAATTGCACAGGTAATGCCCATCGTGAAGGAACATTTGGCCCAAGCGCAGTTGGCACAGCAGAGAGTGTACAACCGTGGAGCAAAGACCCGTACCTTTTCCCCGGGGGATAGGATATTGGTACTTGTCCCTACGGTTGAAAGTAAATTCCTTGCCAAATGGCAAGGCCCCTACGAGATAATGGAAAAAGTGAGCGAAGTGAATTACAAGGTCAGACAACCAGGAAGGCGAAAGCCCGAACAGATATATCACGTTAATCTGTTGAAAGCCTGGAGGGATAGAGAGTCCCTAGTCGCAGAAACTTGGTCACCAGCTCAAACTGGTTGCGTGATTCCGGAGGTTGGAATAGCAGCCACCTTGTCACAACCCCAACAACAGGAGGTTAAGGAGTTTGTGCTTCGCAACAAGGAGGTGTTCTCTGAGCTGCCGGGACAAACATCTGGGGTAGAGCATGATATTATTACCCCACCCGGTGAAAGGGTGAAGTTAAAACCCTATCGGATCCCAGAGGCCCGACGGGAGGCAATACGGGAGGAAGTACAGAAAATGCTGAACTTAGGGGTGATAGAGGAGTCCCAAAGTGATTGGTCTAGTCCCATTGTGTTGGTGCCTAAACCGGATGGGAGCTGGCGATTTTGTAACGATTTTCGTCAGTTGAACAAAGTTACAAAATTTGACACCTACCCCATGCCACGTATAGATGAGTTGATCGACCGGCTGGGAACAGCCCGATACATGACGACTCTTGACCTCACAAAAGGGTATTGGCAAATTCCCCTGGCCAAGTCGGCCAAAGAGAAAACCGCATTTGTAACCCCAGACGGGGCGTTCCAATATAAGAGAATGCCGTTCGGGTTACAGAATGCGCCGGCCACATTCCAGCGGAAAATGGACCAGATACTGAGGCCCCATCGGAAGTATGCTGCGGCTTACCTGGATGACGTAATTGTCCATAGCACAGATTGGGCCTCACATCTGCCAAAAGTGCAAGCAGTCCTAGACTCTATCCGGGAAGCGGGGTTTACGGCTAACCCCAAGAAGTGTACCATTGGGCAGGAGGAGGCCAAATATCTTGGGTACACCATTGGCAGGGGAGTAATAAAACCCCAACTCAACAAAGTCGAGGCCATCCAGAGTTGGCCACGTCCCAACAGCAAGAAGCAGGTACGAGCCTTTCTGGGAATCGCGGGTTATTATCGGCGCTTCATTCCCCACTTTGCTTCTAAGGCTGTGCCCCTAACCAACCTGACGAAAGGGAAAGGGTCGGTCATGATTAAATGGACCCCCGAGGCTGAGGCAGCATTCCAATTCTTGAAACAAGCCTTATGTAGCCAGCCAGTGTTGTACTCACCCGACTTCTCTAAAGACTTTGTCGTACAAAGTGATGCGTCAGATGTGGGGTTAGGAGCAGTATTGTCCCAGGTCTGGAACGGGGAAGAGCACCCAGTCATTTTCCTCAGCAGGAAGTTGAAGTCCCATGAGGTAAATTACGCCACGGTTGAAAAGGAGTGTTTAGCGGTGAAGTGGGCTCTAGATTCCCTTCGGTACTATCTGCTAGGTAGGCACTTTGACATGGTTACGGATCACGCTCCGTTAAAGTGGATGGCTCAAAACAAGGAGACAAATAGAAGAGTGAATAGGTGGTTCCTGGCCCTACAGGAATTCAACTTCACAGTAAAGCATCGCCCTGGCGTTCAAATGGGGAATGTGGATGCTTTGTCTCGAGTACATGAATGCCTGATTGCTGGTGTTCCAACCCCGAGGTTAAAACAAGAGGGGGGGGTATGTGACAGCAGGAAGGTAAAGTCACCTGGTTGCATCCAGGGGGGTAGATATATTTCTCCCAGATTCAGGCTTTATGCCGACTTATACAACTAGGGAGTTGATGAAGCCCAGCTGAGGCTAGTGGGCTCATGAATGACTCATACCTCTAGGGAGAGTGCTGGGCGTCGTGAGACAGGGAGTTGATGAGACCAGCTGAAGCTTGTCAGCTCATTTAGGCCTCTATAAGAACTCCCAGCTTCATTAGATGTTAGCTCATGCCTGGAACCAGACCTGTGTGGACTGTCTAGGGAGAGTGAACCCCTGTGCGGTGAGGCAAAGCCTGTGTGGCTATTTGTTTGGACTTTTACTAAACCAGGGACTTAGGGACTAGGACAGCACCAGGCTGATCCCAGTTGTTAGTTTAGGAAACCTGCATGTTTAGTCAGAGGTCAAACTGACCAGGATTTATTTTGTTTGTTTCTTTTTGGCTTTGCTGTGTTTTTGTCACTGTACATAGAGAAATAAACCGCACCTTTTGATTTTGAAAACCACAACCTCCGTCTGCTGGCCCTGTTTTTGTGTGGGGAGCCCAACCAGGGGGTCACACACACCCGCTACCGAGTTAACCCCCTCACAGTTGGTGGAGAACCAGTGGCAGTTTTTTTTAAGCCAGCATGGAGGAGATACTGAAACAGCTGGCTCTAGCAAATGCCAATCAACAGCAGACAAATGCAGGTTTGCAAAGGAGCCTTGCAGCCCAGCAGCAAGCTCATCAACAAGCCCAGCAGCAATCTGAGGCCCGCTTCATAGACCTGTTACAGAAGCAAGAGCAGAGACTACAACAAATGGAAGCAGTAATGCAGCAACGTCCGCAGACCAGTGAGGAAAGCCGTCCCACTAATACCGCGTCCTTTGGGGTGAGTCGTTTATTGACAAAAATGACTGGAGAGGATGATCCAGAGGTATTTTTGACCACATTTGAAAGGACTGCTGAAAGAGAAAAGTGGCCTGAGGAGCAGTGGGCTGGACTGGTGGCTCCTCTGTTAACTGGTGAATCGCAGAAGGCTTACTATGACCTAGAGCCTGACCAAGCAAAAGACTATGTGATGCTAAAAGCTGAAATATTGGCAAGGCTGGGTGTCACCCTGGCTGTCCGGGCTCAGCGTGTGCATAACTGGACTTTCCAGCTTGGAAAACCCCCCAGGTCTCAAATGTATGATCTCATTCACCTGAGCAGGAAGTGGCTACAGCCAGAGACTTTGTCCGCACCAGAGATTGTGGAACGTGTTGTAATGGATCGGTTTTTGAGAGCTCTTCCTACTGCCATCCAAAAGTGGGTAAGCCATGGAGACCCAGAGACGGCCGGTGGTCTTGTGGATCGTGTAGAGAAATACTTGGCTACAGAGAACCTGACGGCCTCTTCCAGAGACACTCGGACTTTCCACCCTAAGACCAGACCATCCCCAGGGGCGGATAAGAGGATTCCAAGGGGTGAGGGTGGAGAGAGTGAGAGGGTGGGAGCTCTACCCCAAGTTTGGCGAGAACAGCCTGGGAAATCAGCGGCTCAAGAGGCCGCAAGAAGGATCGTTTGCTACCGCTGCCGGCAAGCGGGACATATTGCAGCCAATTGCCCGGTTGTGGAGGAACCCATGCAGTGTGACTTTCTGACGGGCAGACGTCAGTCGCTGTGAGCGACAGTCGCATGCACTGCCATTCGAGGAACTGAGAAACATTTATGCAAAATGTGTATTAATGGTAGAAATGTTGTGGTATTACTGGATTCAGGTAGCCTTGTGACCCTGATAAAGGCTGAATTAGTTAAAACAGAGGTCTCTGGGAATAGCAAGGTAGCTGTTATTTGTGTGCATGGGGACACCCGAGAGTATCCAGTGACTACAGTGTGTTTCGAGACCCCCAAAGGTACCCTCTCTCATCCAGTGGGCTTAGTATCTCAGTTACCGCATGACGCCATTGTGGGAAGGGATTTTCCGAAGTTCTGGGAACTGTGGGATGATCCTGAGCCCCCCACTGGTGCCCCTATGTACCAGGAATGTGATAGCCAGAACTCCTCTGAGAGTGGTGAGGACTCTCCAGAATTTCCCTTGTCAGTATTTGCAGGGGAGACTCAAGAAACTGGAGAGGAGCCCACCTCCTCAGACGAAAACCTACCGTCTGTGGAGTTTTCTGATCTGGAGGTTCACAGGGAAAATTTTGCCACAGAACAGTTAAAAGACCCCGCCCTAATAAAGGCACGGGAAAACGTAGTGGAAATAGATGGCGAGTTAGTGAACCCAGATAATACCTGCACTTACCCATACTTCAGCGTAGAGAAGGACCTACTGTATCGGGTGGCAAAAAGGGCAGAAGAAACCGTTGAGCAGCTGGTGGTGCCCAAACCTTACAGGAAGTTGGTGTTGGAGTTGGCCCATGGGCACATTCTTGGAGGTCATCTGGGGACAGAGAAAACCCGAGAGAGGGTATTACAGAGATTCTATTGGCCTGGGGTGATGAAGGACATAGAAAATTATTGTTCCTCCTGCCCTGTGTGTCAGAGGTCGGCCCCGATGCCACATTTCCGTAGCCCGCTGGTCCCTCTACCCATCATTGAGGTCCCGTTTGAGAGAATCGCAATGGATTTGGTAGGTCCTATAATCAAGTCCGCTAGGGGGCACCAGTACATATTGGTTATAATGGACTATGCCACCCGTTATCCAGAAGCGATCCCTCTCAGAAATACCTCGGCCAAAACCATAGCCAAAGAGCTATCTCTTGTTTTTAGCCGGGTGGGTATTTCTAAAGAACTGCTTACGGACCAAGGTACACCCTTTATGTCCCGGGTTATGAAAGAGCTGTGTAAATTGCTCAAAGTGACGCAATTGCGTACATCTGTGTATCACCCCCAAACCGATGGGCTGGTTGAAAGATTCAACAAAACCCTAAAACAAATGTTGAAGAAAGTGGTGGATAGAGATGGAAAGGATTGGGACTGTCTACTTCCTTATTTGATGTTTGCTATTAGGGAGGTGCCCCAATCCTCTACGGGATTCTCCCCCTTTGAGTTACTGTATGGGAGACACCCAAGAGGGCTGTTGGATATTGCCAAGGAAACTTGGGAAAGTGAGAGTTCTCCCCACAGGAGTGTGATTGAGCATGTCGCCCTGATGCAAGATCGAATTGCACAGGTAATGCCCATCGTGAAGGAACATTTGGCCCAAGCGCAGTTGGCACAGCAGAGAGTGTACAACCGTGGAGCAAAGACCCGTACCTTTTCCCCGGGGGATAGGATATTGGTACTTGTCCCTACGGTTGAAAGTAAATTCCTTGCCAAATGGCAAGGCCCCTACGAGATAATGGAAAAAGTGAGCGAAGTGAATTACAAGGTCAGACAACCAGGAAGGCGAAAGCCCGAACAGATATATCACGTTAATCTGTTGAAAGCCTGGAGGGATAGAGAGTCCCTAGTCGCAGAAACTTGGTCACCAGCTCAAACTGGTTGCGTGATTCCTGAGGTTGGAATAGCAGCCACCTTGTCACAACCCCAACAACAGGAGGTTAAGGAGTTTGTGCTTCGCAACAAGGAGGTGTTCTCTGAGCTGCCGGGACAAACATCTGGGGTAGAGCATGATATTATTACCCCACCCGGTGAAAGGGTGAAGTTAAAACCCTATCGGATCCCAGAGGCCCGACGGGAGGCAATACGGGAGGAAGTACAGAAAATGCTGAACTTAGGGGTGATAGAGGAGTCCCAAAGTGATTGGTCTAGTCCCATTGTGTTGGTGCCTAAACCGGATGGGAGCTGGCGATTTTGTAACGATTTTCGTCAGTTGAACAAAGTTACAAAATTTGACACCTACCCCATGCCACGTATAGATGAGTTGATCGACCGGCTGGGAACAGCCCGATACATGACGACTCTTGACCTCACAAAAGGGTATTGGCAAATTCCCCTGGCCAAGTCGGCCAAAGAGAAAACCGCATTTGTAACCCCAGACGGGGCGTTCCAATATAAGAGAATGCCGTTCGGGTTACAGAATGCGCCGGCCACATTCCAGCGGAAAATGGACCAGATACTGAGGCCCCATCGGAAGTATGCTGCGGCTTACCTGGATGACGTAATTGTCCATAGCACAGATTGGGCCTCACATCTGCCAAAAGTGCAAGCAGTCCTAGACTCTATCCGGGAAGCGGGGTTTACGGCTAACCCCAAGAAGTGTACCATTGGGCAGGAGGAGGCCAAATATCTTGGGTACACCATTGGCAGGGGAGTAATAAAACCCCAACTCAACAAAGTCGAGGCCATCCAGAGTTGGCCACGTCCCAACAGCAAGAAGCAGGTACGAGCCTTTCTGGGAATCGCGGGTTATTATCGGCGCTTCATTCCCCACTTTGCTTCTAAGGCTGTGCCCCTAACCAACCTGACGAAAGGGAAAGGGTCGGTCATGATTAAATGGACCCCCGAGGCTGAGGCAGCATTCCAATTCTTGAAACAAGCCTTATGTAGCCAGCCAGTGTTGTACTCACCCGACTTCTCTAAAGACTTTGTCGTACAAAGTGATGCGTCAGATGTGGGGTTAGGAGCAGTATTGTCCCAGGTCTGGAACGGGGAAGAGCACCCAGTCATTTACCTCAGCAGGAAGTTGAAGTCCCATGAGGTAAATTACGCCACGGTTGAAAAGGAGTGTTTAGCGGTGAAGTGGGCTCTAGATTCCCTTCGGTACTATCTGCTAGGTAGGCACTTTGACATGGTTACGGATCACGCTCCGTTAAAGTGGATGGCTCAAAACAAGGAGACAAATAGAAGAGTGAATAGGTGGTTCCTGGCCCTACAGGAATTCAACTTCACAGTAAAGCATCGCCCTGGCGTTCAAATGGGGAATGTGGATGCTTTGTCTCGAGTACATGAATGCCTGATTGCTGGTGTTCCAACCCCGAGGTTAAAACAAGAGGGGGGGGGTATGTGACAGCAGGAAGGTAAAGTCACCTGGTTGCATCCAGGGGGGTAGATATATTTCTCCCAGATTCAGGCTTTATGCCGACTTATACAACTAGGGAGTTGATGAAGCCCAGCTGAGGCTAGTGGGCTCATGAATGACTCATACCTCTAGGGAGAGTGCTGGGCGTCGTGAGACAGGGAGTTGATGAGACCAGCTGAAGCTTGTCAGCTCATTTAGGCCTCTATAAGAACTCCCAGCTTCATTAGATGTTAGCTCATGCCTGGAACCAGACCTGTGTGGACTGTCTAGGGAGAGTGAACCCCTGTGCGGTGAGGCAAAGCCTGTGTGGCTATTTGTTTGGACTTTTACTAAACCAGGGACTTAGGGACTAGGACAGCACCAGGCTGATCCCAGTTGTTAGTTTAGGAAACCTGCATGTTTAGTCAGAGGTCAAACTGACCAGGATTTATTTTGTTTGTTTCTTTTTGGCTTTGCTGTGTTTTTGTCACTGTACATAGAGAAATAAACCGCACCTTTTGATTTTGAAAACCACAACCTCCGTCTGCTGGCCCTGTTTTTGTGTGGGGAGCCCAACCAGGGGGTCACACACACCCGCTACCGAGTTAACCCCCTCACAAATGATATACTATTCCTTCCACTGACAACATTGATGAGGCATTATCCCCCTCCTACGGACTTACAGACCACAGGCACTATGTCATTTTCTTACTTCCACCAACACTGGGGCATTTTCTACTTCAACTGGGTTCATCCTTCAATCACCTCCCTTTGAATTGTTTAATTAGATTTAATACAAATGTTATAAATTGAGTTGCATTTTAGTGAGTAAATTAAGTATAAGTAAATATCAGCCAACAATAATTCTGTCTCCCACAGACTGGCTACAGTAGGTGCTCATGTGGTACACAGATTAGTCCTGTCAATATAAGAAGGTTCTCCTAACGACAACTCGTTATGTGTATAAAAGACACCTGTCCACAGAATCTCTTTCTTCCATTCATACCTCACCATCATGGGCAAGACCAAAGAGCTGTCAAAAGATGTCGGGGACAAGATTGTAGACCTGCACAAGGCAGGAACGAGCTACAAGACCATCACCAAAAAGCTTGGTTAGAAGACAACAGAACTGTTGGAATGATGAATGAACTGATGGAAGAAATACAAAATAACTATCAATCTCCCTCGGTCTGGAGCTCCATGCAAGGTTTTGCCTCATGGGGGTAAGGATAATCATGAGAAAAGTGAGGGATCAGCCCAGAACTACACCGGAGGAGCTTGTAAATGATCTCAAGGCAGTTGGGACCACAGTCACCAAACAAACCATTGGTAACACAATACGCCGCCATGGATTGAAATCCTGCAGCACCCGCAAGGTCCCCCTCCTGAAGAAGGCACATATACAGGCCCGTCCGAAGTTTGCCAATAAAGATCTAAATGATTCAGAGAAGGATTGGGAGAAAGTTCTGTGGTCAGATGAGACCAAAATTAAGTTCTTTGGCATTACCTCGACTCGCCGCGTTCAGAAGAAGAAAAAGAAGAAGAAAAATGCTGACTACCCTAAGAACACCATTCCTACAGTCAAGCACAGAGGTGGAAACATGATGCTTTGGGGCTGTTTCTTTGCCAATTGTACAGGCCGACTTTACCACATTGAGGGACCAATGAATGGGGCCATGTATTATAAAATCTTGGATGAGAACCTTCTTCCCTCAGCCAGAACACTGAAGATGGGTCATGGATGGGTCTTCCAGCATGACAATGACCCAAAACATAACACAAAGGCAACAAAGGAATAGCTCAAGAACAAGACACAAGAAATGTCTGACCTCTTTGCTTGCCAACAAGGGTTTCCCCACCAAGTACTAAGTCATGTTTTGCTTGCGGATCAAATACTTATTTTACTCACTGAACTGAATTTTTGCAGAGGGCTGAGCTGTGGGAGAGACCGAGCAGACCCCAACCACTACAGGCTCTCTGCAGAAAACTTCAGGAGGGGGCGGAGACATGACCAGTCACCCTGCACAAGTAGAGAGAGCAACAGTGAGCGGTCTTTACTACAGGAAGCTCCTACACAGAGGGAAAGGCTCACATTGGATTACTGCACAGATCCAAAAGAAATACACAAAGCGCACCAAGATTCAAGGAAGAATACACATGATGAATGGATTTAGACAATAATTGCTTATCCCAGCGTTCAGCTTTCAACATAACAAATGCAGCTATTTTGTAAACTGAATCATGAAAACGCCAACTAATACTCAGCAGTACCTCTACATCATTAGGAAAACAGCTGGAAGTGTCACCTAAACAGGGGTTTATCGGCACTGCACCTACTGTATGTGATATAAATATAATAGACTCTCCCTAAATATGAGCCATATTTCTCATTGAATACGGAGAGAGGTAGATAATTATCTGTGAAAAATAACAATAAATACAATCTGCTGTATGTGAAAATATCCAAGTAATAATTGTCAGATCTGTTAGCCAGAAAGTCAATATATTCAGTTTTATTTTTGTGGGCTGAGAAAAGAAAGATAAAAAATTAAGAATAAATTGTTTTCTGGTAAGAAAATGAACTATAATCTAAAATAAATACCATATGATCACTAAAAATTAGAAGCATGCATTGTTTTTTTTAATTAACTGCTCGTAGGAGCCAATCAGTTATTATCTTTCTAGTTTTTAACCCAGGCTAGCAGAAGGATATCTGAAATTTAATTGGCAGTTATAAGCTACACAGACTTTAAGCCCTTCCCATCCAACTCTAGAAGTAGGCTCTAAAAGGCTCTTTACAGCTGGGGCAGGAAGGATTAGTGATCATGTGACCACTGTGATTGGCTGTGGCCCTATTAAACAGCTTAGAGTGTCGCTCCAAGTGCCGAGGGTTATGCTCCGGTGATCCACTGAATCCAGGTGCTGGCGTCTCTAGTGTTCATCTACTTTTATAACTAAGCCATGTGGGTGGGGTGAAACACATCTGAAACGTATCAGCGGTCATGGCTTGGGAGGAGCCTAGGCTAAAACCGCTTTCTATCCTTCTTTTGCACTTGGGCTGTTTAGGAATGCAGGGTTTTTGTATCTGAAATTATACTGTGATTGGCTGTTACAGTGGTCACATGATGGGGAGTTGGTCCCGCCGGCCACTGATCATTAGTCTTTGACAACTTGGTCCCTGTGATGGTAGTGAGCAGTGAGCATGCTCTCAGCATAGAAACATTGACCATCCAGAGACGCATATGTGCGGCATTTGGGCGTTAAAGCCCACTCTTTTGTCGCTGTTCATATTGTGAGGGGGTTAGCTCGGCAGCGGGTGTGTGTGACCCCCGGGATGGGCTCCCCACACAAAAACAGGCCCAGCAAACGGAGGTTGTGGTTTTCAAAATCAAAAAGGTGCAGTTTATTTTCTATTTACAGTGACAAAACACAGCAAAGCAAAAGAAACATAAATAAAATAAATCCTGGTCAACTTGACCTCTGACTAAACATACAGGTTTCCTAACTAACAACTGGGATCAGCCTAGTGCTGTCCTAGTCCCTAAGTCCCTGGTTTTAAATGTCCAAGCAAATAGCCACACAGGCTTTGTCTCACCGCACAGGGGTTCACTCTCCCTAGACAGTCCACACAGGTCTGGGTCCAGGCATGAGCAAACACCTAATGAATCTGGGAGTTCTTATAGAGGCCTAAATGAGCTGACAAGCTTCAGCTGGTCTCATCAACTCCCTGTCTGCACGACGCCCCACACTCTCCCTAGAGGTATGAGTCATCCATGAGCCCACTAGCCTCAGCTGGGCTTATACAACTCTCCACCTAGTTGTATAAGTCGGCGTAAAGCCTGAATCTGGGCGAAATATATCTACCCCCCTGGATGCAACCAGGTGACTTTACCTTCCTGCTGTCACATACCCCCCCCCTCTTGTTTTAACCTCGGGGTTGGAACACCAGCAATCAGGCATTCATGTACTCGAGACAAAGCATCCACATTCCCCATTTGAACGCCAGGGCGATGCTTTACTGTGAAGTTGAATTCCTGGAGGGCCAGGAACCACCTATTCACTCTTCTATTTGTTTCTTTGTTTTGAGCCATCCACTTTAAGGGAGCGTGATCCGTAACCATGTCAAAGTGCCTACCTAGCAGGTAGTACCGAAGGGAATCTAGAGCCCACTTCACCGCTAAACACTCCTTTTCAACGGTGGCGTAATTTACCTCATGGGACTTCAACTTCCTGCTGAGGTAAATGACTGGGTGCTACAAATACTCGCTGAAGGGGGGCGTGCCCGGATGTGAGCGGTGGCGGACGTGTTGGTGAGGAGCTCCGGAATTCCTAAACTCCATCCTTTGCCATCCGTGCCTCTAAACCCCTTAAAAAGACCAGCTAGCCTGCCTGACTGTTCCTCTCTGTCCCCTGCTGCATTTGGAGCCACTATTGTGCGGAGGATCGGCCAGTGGAGCCTCGGCCATTGCACACATGCGGCCGCCGCCATCTTCCCGGCCTGTGCCCTGCTGAGTGAGCTGATTCCGGCCTGGTCGTGAGGTAGGGGACTCCCAATCCTCATCCTGCCTGCCCTTCCACCTGCCTGGAGTGTTCCGGTTGTCCACAGGGCCGTGGATAGGGCTCCTGGCGGGCGTGGCCCGGTGCGGCCTAGTGAGGCCTGCCGATCCCCACAGTTTCCTGAGCCGCCGCCCCACGGGAGTGCGCTACAGCCGGCCTGTCCTGGAATCGGAAGCACGGCCTTGTTGTTCCACCTGCCACAGCATCCATCCACCTCCTGGTCATATCCTGCTGTGCGGGGGACCGGCGCCATATTGCGGCCTGCGGACCCGGCTGAAGCCGCCCCCCTCAGGTACTGTGACTCCTTGGCTGCCTCACCGCCCCTCGCCCTCACCCCCGAGCTAATCCCCGTGCTGCCATCCCTACCCTGCCTGCTGGGATCTGTCCCCTATCTTTTGCAGTGAAACTGCGGATCGGAGCGTCCACGCCGCTCTCAGGAAAGTCCGCGGCTTCGGCCTACTCTCGGAGCACGGCGGCCATCTTGGTACACCCAGGAGCTTAAACTCCCCACAACTCCAGCTTTCCTGCATCCCAGCTCCATTCTTTCACATCACAGTGGCCTGCTTTTTTATCTCCTCCCCACGGACATTGTAGAAGTGCCCTTCTCAATAGGTAAGAGAGCATAGCTAGTGATCAGCGGACATTTTGCTACACCCTGAAATTTATTCACAGCACCTATACCTCTCCACTGTTTAACCTCCACATCTTCCTTGGTGCCGGGGTGCCTGGGCTCAAAGAGCCATTCCCCCCACTACGTTTACGCCATCTACACGTCCCCCCCAGGGCAGCTAGCCTACACATGGTGCTAAAAAGCAGCACTTGAAATGCTCTCCGTCTAGCTGTCGGCCTTACAGTAACAAGCAATGCCATCCAAAGGTTCTTCCTCCCGTTCAACACTAAGAAAGCGTTCTGCAAAAACCTCAAAACTGCATCAAACCAGTGAGGGGACCATTAAAAGATTCCTAGCCGCGGAAGGAGAAAGCCCCAGTACTAGAATCAACAAAACCAGAGCCTCGAGATCACTTATCTCCCCAGCTTCACACGCCGCTTCTGCCCGTGAGAGCTCTCCGGCCTCTTCCTGCGGCTCGGAGTTAATGGAGGAGCCCGGGTCCCCCACGGGTTCCGACATGTCTTCCTTGATGAATGAACTTAAAAAGGAGATGGCGAGTATGTTTCACAGTATGGAAAAATCCATCAAAAAGGAGATTTCCGCGGTTAGAGCGGATGTAGCGCACTTACTCGTCAGAATAGAGGAAACAGAACAGCGTCAAGACTCACATGAGGTTGCCATTAAAGAATTGCAGGATACCGTCACTCAATTAGCGTATGCAAATAGGGCCTCGCTATACAAACTCGAAGATCTCGAGAATCGCAACCGCAGAAACAATTTGCGTATACGCGGACTGCCAGAAGCAACCAGAGATAATGATCTAGAACCCTCGGTTCGAGGTATCTTTAATACTATCCTGGGCAATCCTGCTACGGATCCTTTGCGATTCGACAGAGTGCACCGCGCTCTGAGACCTCGCAACTTCTCGTCTGATCAACCTAGAGATGTGATTTGCCGTCTCCATTATTTCGAAGACAAAAACGCCATCATGACCAAGATGCGGAACACCACCAACATTGACTTCGATGGTGCTACTCTTAACATCTTTCCAGATCTATCTAAGGAGACTCTTGACCGCCGCAGGGCTTTAAAGCCCCTCTTGGAGCAACTAAGAGGTGATGGAACTAACTACCGTTGGGGTTTTCCCGCATGCTTAATTGCTACTAAGAATGGCCGCTCCTCCACTTTGCGGTTCCCTGAGGATCTCCCCACCTTCCTCCGAGACCTGAACCTGCCGCACGTGGAGCTGCCAGGCTGGCAGAACCCCTTGCCCACTTTCTCT
The DNA here is from genome assembly GCA_029206835.1 of Rana muscosa. Taxonomy (NCBI): domain Eukaryota; kingdom Metazoa; phylum Chordata; class Amphibia; order Anura; family Ranidae; genus Rana; species Rana muscosa. Next base: position 252,393,796 of record CM055121.1, on the reverse strand, counting down.
GCTCTCCAATCCTCCCAGTGGTGGAAAGCCCCAGCCAAGCAAAGGCGTGTTTCAACTCCATGTTCATCTCAGAAGAATGGTTGAGGTACTCTGCTGAACACAATCATCCCTCTTGATAGTTTTCCTCCTTATCTGGATGACAACCTACACTTCGATTTCAACTATTTCTCTCCCATGCGAAAAGTTTGACTTGCCTTACTAAACTCTCTTAGTTATACTCCTACAGTACTGTTATTATACTCACATTGGGTCTGTTAGTTGACCTGATGATTGGAGAGCGTTGCATTCATGCTTTGACCATTGCTTGTCTTTATAAATGTTAATTTCCTTTTTTTTTTCCCAGGCCGATAGCTGACGGAGCTTAATGCTCCACATTGATGCCCCCACAAAGGCGTTTGCTCCCTGCCCCTATTCTCTTGGGGTTGATGGGAGTTGGCAGTCTTTATTTTCTCCTTGTTACTTCCCTCTGGGAAACCTTTTTGGCTGCCTGCTCCCCTCATCCCCACTGGGAACACCGCAGACTTCTGCGTGACTCTTTTTTCAATCCCATTCGTTCTATAGATTGTTCTAATGTTTTTCATATATCTCTCTCTTTTTTCTTTTCCCTTTCTTCTTCCTTCCTGGATTCTCCTCTCCCCCCTCTTCTGGTCCCTCTCTCCCCTCCCCCTTTGTATTACTGGCATACAAGGTTAAATGAAGTAGTGGTCTACCTCTTGCTGATGACATGGCTAACCTAAAGCTCCTTTCTTATAATGTAAGAGGCCTCAGTGTATCCGCAAAGAGACATCAAGTGTTGCGAGAATTAAGGGACTCCGCATGTTCTATTGCTTTCCTTCAGGAAACCTATTTGACTCATACTACTTCAGTGAAATTATACTCGCAACACTTCCCTCAATGGTACTATAGTCTATCGGGCCAAGGGAGTGGCCATTGGACTCCGCAGAGGTACGTCATTCCGTTTTACTGACATGTTAGCGGATGATCATGGTCGCTTTCTTTTTGTCAAAGGATATATTGGCAATACTTGTTGCACCCTAGCTAATGTTTACTGTCCCAATCGTAATCAACCTATTTTTTTTACCCAAACCCTCACAAAACTTTCACAATTCGCTGAGGGAATGTTAGTCCTGGCGGGGGACATAAATATGCCTCTAGATCCCACTATAGATACATCCCACGGCCGCTCCAGTATCCCATTTAAAAGATTAGCACAAGTGAAAAAAAAACTACTAGATCTACAACTTATGGACGCTTGGCGTCTCCTACACCCTAAAGGAAGAGACTACTCCCACTTTTCAAAAACGCACAACTCATACTCCAGAATAGACAATATTTTCCTAGATCACTTCCACCTTCCTCTCCTGAGCTCAGCCAACATAGGGAAGGCTACTCTCTCTGACCATGCACCTGTTTCTGTCAGCTTGACCGTACCCGATTTATCTCCCCGCCCCAACAGCTGGAAGCTTAATGACTCTCTCATCACTAACCCAACAGAGGTTTCCATCCTCTCTACTATCTTATCCCAATACTTTAAAGAAAACTCTGCCTCGGACACCTCCCCCTCTGTTCTATGGGAGGCACATAAGGCCTTAATGAGAGGTAGCCTTATCGAACTTGGTGCAAGGAGAAAGAGAGAACATGGCCAGCAGCTTAAACAGGTCCTACAACAAATTGCTGAATTAGATAAAAAGCATAAGCTCTCGTTACACGTCTCTCACCTCGAAGCGCTCACTCTTAAAAGAGAAGAACTTAAAACTCTCCTCGCCCTAGAAACTAAGCGGAAATTTCACTACGTATCTCAGAAAGTGTATGAATGGGGTAACAAACCAGGTAAACAATTGGCTAGATCCCTCACTGCTAAGAAAACTTTATCCTTTATACCCAAAATCAAATTGCCATCAGGGGACCTAGTGCACACTACCCCGCAAATCTCAAAGGCCTTCAGGGAATTTTATGCTGATTTATATAATGTGGAGGGAGGTTTGGCTTCTCTATCAATACCAGAAAAACGTAAGCGTATCCTCAAATACCTTAGAGACGCTGGCCTCCCAAAACTGTCAAAATCGGCCCTTAATGACCTAGAAGCGGATTTCTCCGTAGAAGAATTCCAATGTGCGCTAAAATCCTCTCCTTCCGGTAAGGCTCCTGGCCCGGACGGTTTCACCCTTTTATATTATAAAACCTTCAGAGACACTTTACTCCCCCATCTCACAACTTATGCTAATTCAATCTCCCACAAATCTGGCCTCCGTCCGGAATCCTTATCTGCCCACATTACCGTTATTCCCAAACCCGACAAGGACCCCACACTTTGTGGTAGCTATAGACCCATATCTCTCCTAAACGTCGACACCAAATTATATGCCAAGGTAATGGCAAATAGAATGCTCCCCCTTTTACCTAAATGGGTCTCGGCTGACCAAACTGGGTTCATTCCTAATAGAGAGGCCAGAGATAATTCTCTCCGCACTCTGTCCTTGATCCACTATGTTCGCAGGTGCTCCCAGTCCACCCTCCTTCTCTCTACTGATGCAGAGAAGGCGTTTGATAGGGTGGATTGGGACTACCTTAAAACTACCCTTAGGTATTTTGGCCTTGGTCCTAAAATGTTCCACCGGATTTCCTCTCTCTACTATAACCCCACCGCGCAAATACGCATAAACGGCTTCTTGAGCGACCCCTTCACATTACATAACGGAACCAGACAGGGCTGCCCTTTATCTCCTCTCTTATTTGCCATTTCCCTTGAACCCTTTCTAGCTACTATTAGGCACAATAGGAATATTAATGGCATCCAGGTCGGTAATAGACTTCATAAATATGCAGCATACGCTGACGATATTTTGTTTTACATTCAACAACCACGCATTTCACTGCCGAATCTAATGTCTGAATTCTCCACCTTCCAAACCTTATCTAACTTTAAAATCAATCTAGCTAAGTCTGAAATTTTAAACATCACAGTACCCCAATCAATAGCTGATCAATTGAAACCCTTATTCCCCTTCCGTTGGGTATCCTCACAAATGAAATATCTGGGCATGTACCTTACCCCCCGCCTGCATTCCCTTTTTAGGCATAATTACATACCTCTCCTCAATAATATCAGAGCTGATCTCAGGAAGTGGTCCTCCCTCTCACATTCATGGCTAGGCAAGGTTAATATAATCAAAATGAACATACTCCCCCGTATCCTCTTTATTCTTCAAATGATCCCCTTGAAGGTCCCCATAGGCTTCTTTACTCTACTGCAGACCATGATCGCCCGCTTTGTGTGGAGAGACGGCCATCCCAGGATCTCTCGGGAAGTCCTCTATCGAGCCAAGCGTTCTGGGGGACTGTCTCTTCCTAACTTTAAAGCCTACTATAACGCTGTTATTTTATCACGTATAGCAGACTGGAAGTATGCCGTTGCTACTAAACTCTGGGTACAATTAGAATACTCCTTAAGCGGCTCAGATCTCTCCATGGCCCAGTGGATTCCACATTCTTCTAGAAAACTCTCCCACAACACCTCGCCTCTCACCACATCCTCATTGAGCGTATGGGATGGTCTCCATAGAAAATTTGCATGGTCTTATGACTCTCCACTGACCCCCTTGCTGCAGCATAAATACTTCATGCCTGGCTCCATTGACCCAGGATTTCAATCCTGGTCACCCGGCGGCCCTCTCCTGCTACACCATGTCCTATCCCCCAATGCCCTTAAACCTTTACCAGAAATTTTGGGCCATAAACCAATTACATTTATGGACACATGGAGATATAACCAATTGAAACGCTTCCTTCAGACTCTTCCCCAGCCATTGCGGGGACTCCAAGATCTAAATGGTATTGAACAGCTCTTTCTCCATAAAGACCCCCCTCTACACAGTATCTCCCAGTTCTACAAAGCGATCACAAATTTGCAGAGTCCTGCGTACCCAAACTACCTGCCCAGATGGGAGACCGATCTGGATGTTATTATCACGGACAAGACAAAAGACAAAATTCTCCAACTTACGCATGTCTCCTCCTTGGCATCTTCCATGGCTGAGTCTAACTTTAAACTTCTTACTAGATGGCACCACACGCCTGTCAAACTCCACCGCATGTTCCCTGTTAACTCCCCGCTATGTTGGAGGAATCGTGGTCAGAATGCCACTCATGCCCACATATGGTGGTCTTGCCCCCTTATTCGACCTTACTGGTCTAAAGTGCTAGACCTGATTCATCAAGTCACCAATGTTAGATTGCCTATGGATCCGTGGACAGTCCTCTTTCACGCTACCTTGATGTCCATAGGTAGATATAAACGTTCACTCACGCCACATCTCCTTAATACTGCTAAAGCCCTCATACCTACCCTCTGGGGCCAACCCACAACTCCATCCATAAAGTCCTGGATACAAAAGGTTTCGGAAGTATGTCTCATGGAGGAACTCACCCACATTGCGAGAGATACTACTACACAACATACCCTAACCTGGGCACCTTGGTCCTCCTTCCTTTCCACCCAATGCTACAAAGACATTATCTCCTCGTCCACTTAAGCTACCCAAGCTTCTTGCATAACTTGACCGCTATTCCTGGTACCATTTTTGATACATCTATATTGACTGTAGAGGCACTATCCTCCCGTTAAGACCTCCCTACTCTAAACGCATTTGATATCTGCTCATTGTGACTGCCAGGTATGCCAGTTTCCCCTCTCCCCTTCCTGCCCCCTCCTCCTTTACCCCCCCTCTCTTCTAGCCCCCTCCTACCTTCCTTTTTCTTCTTCCTCTTCCCCCTCTTTTTCCTATCTGTTAATCAAGCTATTGTTCATTTCATTGTACTCGGGTTGCTCAAGATGTTTTTCATTCTAAAACGGGCCGACTCTTCTTTGTTTGCTAACCCGACGTATCATTTACTTTGTATCTGTTTCTATTGTTGTATCTACATAGCTTCTCAATAAAAATATATTAAACAAAAAAAAAATGACTGGGTGCTCTTCCCCGTTCCAGACCTGGGACAATACTGCTCCTAACCCCACATCTGACGCATCACTTTGTACGACAAAGTCTTTAGAGAAGTCGGGTGAGTACAACACTGGCTGGCTACATAAGGCTTGTTTCAAGAATTGGAATGCTGCCTCAGCCTCGGGGGTCCATTTAATCATGACCGACCCTTTCCCCTTCGTCAGGTTGGTTAGGGGCACAGCCTTAGAAGCAAAGTGGGGAATGAATCGCCGATAATACCCAGCGATTCCCAGAAAGGCTCGTACCTGCTTCTTGCTGTTGGGACGTGGCCAACTCTGGATGGCCTCGACTTTGTTGAGTTGGGGTTTTATTACTCCCCTCCCAATGGTGTACCCAAGATATTTGGCCTCCTCCTGCCCAATGGTACACTTCTTGGGGTTAGCCGTAAACCCCGCTTCCCGAACAGAGTCCAGGACTGCTTGCACTTTTGGCAGATGTGAGGCCCAATCTGTGCTATGGACAATTACGTCATCCAGGTAAGCCGCAGCATACTTCCGATGGGGCCTCAGCATCTGGTCCATTTTCCGCTGGAATGTGGCCGGCGCATTCTGTAACCCGAACGGCATTCTTTTATATTGGAACGCCCCGTCTGGGGTTACAAATGCGGTTTTCTCTTTGGCCGACTTGGCCAGGGGGATTTGCCAATACCCTTTTGTGAGGTCAAGAGTCGTCATGTATCGGGCTGTTCCCAGCCGGTCGATCAACTCATCTATACGTGGCATGGGGTAGGTGTCAAATTTTGTAACTTTGTTCAACTGACGAAAATCGTTACAAAATCGCCAGCTCCCATCCGGTTTAGGCACCAACACAATGGGACTAGACCAATCACTTTGGGACTCCTCTATCACCCCTAAGTTCAGCATTTTCTGAACTTCCTCCCGTATTGCCTCCCGTCGGGCCTCTGGGATCCGATAGGGTTTTAACTTCACCCTTTCACCGGGCGGGGTAATGATGTCATGCTCTACCCCAGATGTTTGTCCCGGCAGCTCAGAGAATACCTCCTTGTTGCGAAGCACAAACTCCTTAACCTCCTGTTGTTGGGGTTGTGACAAGGTGGCTGCTATTCCAACCTCAGGAATCACGCAACCAGTTTGAGCTGGTGACCAAGTGTCTGCGACTAGGGACTCTCTATCCCTCCAGGCTTTCAACAGATTAACGTGATAGATCTGTTCGGGCTTTCGCCTTCCTGGTTGTCTGACCTTGTAATTCACTTCGCTCACTTTTTCCATTATCTCATAGGGGCCTTGCCATTTGGCAAGGAATTTACTTTCAACCGTAGGGACAAGTACCAGTATCCTATCCCCCGGGGAAAAGGTACGGGTCTTGGCTCCACGGTTGTACACTCTCTGCTGTGCTAACTGCGCTTGGGCCAAATGTTCCTTCACGATGGGCATTACCTGTGCAATTCGGTCTTGCATCAGGGCGACATGCTCAATCACACTCCTGTGGGGAGAACTCTCACTTTCCCAAGTTTCCTTGGCAATATCCAACAGCCCTCTTGGGTGTCTCCCATACAGTAACTCAAAGGGGGAGAATCCCGTAGAGGATTGGGGCACCTCCCTAATAGCAAACATCAGATAAGGAAGTAGACAGTCCCAATCCTTTCCATCTCTATCCACCACTTTCTTCAACATTTGTTTTAGGGTTTTGTTGAATCTTTCAACCAGCCCATCGGTTTGGGGGTGATACACAGATGTACGTAATTGCGTCACTTTGAACAATTTACACAGCTCCTTCATAACCCGGGACATAAAGGGTGTACCTTGGTCCGTAAGCAGTTCTTTACAAATACCCACCCGGCTAAACACAAGAGATAGCTCTTTGGCTATGGTTTTGGCCAAGGTATTTCGGAGAGGGATCGCTTCTGGATAACGGGTGGCATAGTCCATTATAACTAATATGTACTGGTGCCCCCTAGCGGACTTGATTATAGGCCCTACCAAATCCATGGCGATCCTCTCAAACGGGACCTCAATGATGGGTAGAGGGACCAGCGGGCTACGGAAATGTGGCATCGGGGTCGACCTCTGACACACAGGGCAGGAGGAACAATAATTTTCTATGTCCTTCATCACCCCCGGCCAATAGAATCTCTGTAATACCCTCTCTCGGGTTTTCTCTGTCCCCAGATGACCTCCAAGAATGTGCCCATGGGCCAACTCCAACACCAACTTCCTGTAAGGTTTGGGCACCACAAGCTGCTCAACGGTTTCTTCTGCCCTTTTTGCCACCCGATACAGTAGGTCCTTCTCTACGCTGAAGTATGGGTAAGTGCAGGTATTATCTGGGTTCACTAACTCGCCATCTATTTTCACTACGTTTTCCCGTGCCTTTATTAGGGCGGGGTCTTTCAACTGTTCTGTGGCAAAGTTTTCCCTGTGAACCTCAAGATCAGAAAACTCCACAGACGGTAGGTTTTCGTCTGAGGAGGTGGGCTCCTCTCCAGTTTCTTGAGTCTCCCCTGCCAATACTGATAAGGGAAATTCCGGAGAGTCCTCACCACTCTCAGGGGAGTTCTGGCTATCACATTCCTGGTACATAGGGGCACCAGTGGGGGGCTCAGGATCATCCCACAGTTCCCAGAACTTCGGAAAATCCCTTCCCACAATGGCGTCATGCGGTAACTGAGATACTAAGCCCACTGGATGAGAGAGGGTACCTTTGGGGGTCTCGAAACACACTGTAGTCACTGGATACTCTCGGGTGTCCCCATGCACACAAATAACAGCTACCTTGCTATTCCCAACGACCTCTGTTTTAACTAACTCAGCCTTTATCAGGGTCACAAGGCTACCTGAATCCAGCAATACCACAACATTTCTACCATTAACACACATTTTGCATAAATGTTTCTCAGTTCCTCGAATGGCAGTGCATGCGACTGTCGCACACAGCGACTGACGTCTGCCCGTCAGAAAGTCACACTGCATGGGTTCCTCCACAACCGGGCAATTGGCTGCAATATGTCCCGCTTGCCGGCAGCGGTAGCAAACGATCCTTCTTGCCGCCTCTTGAGCCGCTGATTTCCCAGGCTGTTCTCGCCAAACTTGGGGTAGAGCTCCCACCCTCTCACTCTCTCCACCCTCACCCCTTGGAATCCTCTTATCCGCCCCTGGGGATGGTCTGGTCTTAGGGTGGAAAGTCCGAGTGTCTCTGGAAGAGGCCGTCAGGTTCTCTGTAGCCAAGTATTTCTCCACACGATCCACAAGACCATCGGCCGTCTCTGGGTCTCCATGGCTTACCCACTTTTGGATGGCAGTAGGAAGAGCTCTCAAAAACCGATCCATTACAACACGTTCCACAATCTTTGGTGCGGACAAAGTCTCTGGCTGTAGCCACTTTCTGCTCAGGTGAATGAGATCATACATTTGAGACCTGGGGGGTTTTCCAAGCTGGAAAGTCCAGTTATGCACACGCTGAGCCCGGACAGCCTGGGTGACACCCAGCCTTGCCAAAATTTCAGCTTTTAGCATCACATAGTCTTTTGCTTGGTTAGGCTCTAGGTCATAGTAAGCTTTCTGCGATTCACCAGTTAACAGAGGAGCCACCAGTCCAGCCCACTGCTCCTCAGGCCACTTTTCTCTTTCAGCGGTCCTTTCAAATGTGGTCAAAAATACCTCTGGATCATCCTCTCCAGTCATTTTTGTCAATAAACGACTCACCCCAAAGGACGCGGTATTAGTGGGACGGCTTTCCTCACTGCTCTGCGGACGTTGCTGCATTACTGCTTCCATCGGTTGTTGTAGTCTCTGCTCTTGCTTCTGCAACAGGTCTATGAAGCGGGCCTCAGATTGCTGCTGGGCTTGTTGCTGAGCCTCCAGACTCTGTTGCAAAGTTGCGTTTGTCTGCTGCTGGGCTGCAAGGCTCTGTTGATGAGCTTGCTGCTGGGCTGCGAAGTTTTGTTGTTGAGCTGCAAGGCTCTTTTGCAAACCTGCATTTGTCTGCTGTTGATTGGCATTTGCTAGAGCCAGCTGCTTCAGTATCTCCTCCATGCTGGCTTAAAAAAAAACTGCCTGCATTCTCCACCAACTGTGAGGGGGTTAGCTCGGCAGCGGGTGTGTGTGACCCCCGGGATGGGCTCCCCACACAAAAACAGGCCCAGCAAACGGAGGTTGTGGTTTTCAAAATCAAAAAGGTGCGGTTTATTTTCTATTTACAGTGACAAAACACAGCAAAGCAAAAGAAACATAAATAAAATAAATCCTGGTCAACTTGACCTCTGACTAAACATACAGGTTTCCTAACTAACAACTGGGATCAGCCTAGTGCTGTCCTAGTCCCTAAGTCCCTGGTTTTAAATGTCCAAGCAAATAGCCACACAGGCTTTGTCTCACCGCACAGGGGTTCACTCTCCCTAGACAGTCCACACAGGTCTGGGTCCAGGCATGAGCAAACACCTAATGAATCTGGGAGTTCTTATAGAGGCCTAAATGAGCTGACAAGCTTCAGCTGGTCTCATCAACTCCCTGTCTGCACGACGCCCCACACTCTCCCTAGAGGTATGAGTCATCCATGAGCCCACTAGCCTCAGCTGGGCTTATACAACTCTCCACCTAGTTGTATAAGTCGGCGTAAAGCCTGAATCTGGGCGAAATATATCTACCCCCCTGGATGCAACCAGGTGACTTTACCTTCCTGCTGTCACAATATACTATATTACCAAAATTATTGGGACGCCTGCCTTTACAAGCACATGAAATTTAATGGCATCCCAGTCTTAGTCCGTAGGGTTCAATATTGAGTTGGCCCACCCTTTGCAGCTATAACAGTTTCAACTCTTCTGGGAAGGCTGTCCACAAGGTTTAGGAGTGTGTCTATGGGAATGTTTGACCCTTCTTCCAGAGGCGCATTTGTGAGGTCCGGCACTGATGTGGAGGAGAAGGCCTGGATCACAGTCTCCGCTCTAATTCATCCCAAATGTGTTCTATCAGGTTGAGGTCAGGACTCTGTGGAGGCCAGTCAAGTTCCTCCACCCCAAACTCGCTCATCCATGTCTTTATGGACCTTTCTTTGTGCACTGGTGTGCAGTCATGTTGGAACAGGAAGGGGCCATCCCCAAACTGTTCCCACAAAGTTGGGAGCATGAAATTGTCTAAAATGTCTCGGTATGCTGATGCCTTAAGAGTTCCCGTCAATGAAACGAAGGGGCCAAGCCCAACCCCTGAATAACAACCCCACACCATAATCCCCCCTCAACCAAATAATTTGGACCAGTGCACAAAGCAAGGTCCATAGACATGGATGAGCGAGTTTGGGGTGTAGGAACTTGACTGGCCTACACAGAGTCCTGACCTCAACCCGATAGAACACCTTTGGGATGAATTTGAGCGGAGACTGCGAGGCAGGCCTTCTCGTCCAAATCAGTGCTTGACCTCACAAATGCGCTTCTGGAAGAATGGTCAAACATTCCTATAGACACACTCCTAAACCTTGAAGCTGGTATAGCTGCAACGGGTAGGCCAACTCAATATTGAACCCTACGGACTAAGACTGGGATGCCATTAAAGTTCACGTGCATGTAATACTTTTGGTAATATAGTGTATGTGTTACGTAGGTGGCAACAGGTTAAGCTATTCGATTTTTCAAACGTTCAAACATTTTTTTTTAATGAACATTCTCAGTACATTTGATGACTTATCAAATGTAGTTCAAAAGTACTTTAATTTATTACTTAAATTAAATTTGCACTTAACTTTTGATTTTGGAATGAATGTAATTTCCCCAACGAAAACCACATTCACTGTTAGAAATTTGCTAATGCGAGACAAATTTCCCATCTTGCTTCTCCTAATTTCCTGGTCACTCCAGTTGAAAACAATTGTTGTTATGACTAACCAATAGAAAATGAAACAAATCTTCTTAAAACGTTTAGTGTATGACCAGCTTTATGGTCAGTTAATGGCTCTCCTGCACATAACATGGCTCCCCTGCACATAACATGGCTCACTTACCTGCCGGACGAGTCCCAGCTGAAGTGACAAGTAAAGGATAATCTTATTGTCCTCTGGATCTAACTCATGTGCCCTGCAAAACAACAGCACTCAATTATCACAGTTAGCTTCTCATGCTTTGATGTCCATGCTTAAAAAACAAACATCAAAAACCATATACAGTGGAACCTCGGTTTACGAGTAACGCGGTTAACGAGCATTTTGAAAGGCGAGCAACTTAAAAAAAAAAATTCTGACTCGGTTTGCGAGTGTTGTCTCACAAAACGAGCAGAATTCAAGCTAATGGGGTGTGCAGTACCGCATTTGGCCAGAGGTGCTGGGGCGCTGGAGCCGAGCAGAGCCGAGAGGAGCCGATCGGAGCCATTCGGAAATACTCGGAAATACTCCTTTCCCGGGTGTTTCTGAGCCTTTCCGAGGGTTTCTGAGGTCAGCCGAACTGTCCCCGATCATTTCCGAGGATCTCCGGCGCCCCCCCACCTCTGGCCACATGCGGTATTGCATGCCATTGAAGTCAATGCGGAACTAATTATTTTCGTTTCCATTGACTTCTATGGGGAAACTCGCTTTGATATGCGAGTGCTTTGGATTACGAGAATTCTCCTGGAACGGATTATGCTCGTAATCCAAGGTTCCACTGTATACATGGCCAAAAGCTTGTGGACACCTGACTATTACCTCTATAGAAGCTTGTTGGACAACCCATTCCACAACCATGGGCATTACTATGGAGTTGTTCCCCCTTTTATTGCTATCACAGCTTCTGCTGTTCTAGGAAGGGTTTCCACAAAATTTTGGAGGATGTCTGTGGGAACTTGTGCCCAATTAGCTAAAAAAGTATTTGTGAGGCCAGGTACTGATGTTGGAAGAGTGGACCTGGCTTGCAGTTTGCATTCCAATACATTCCAAAGGTGTTCAGTAGGGCTGAGGTAAGGGCTCTGTGCAGGTCACTAAAGTTTCTTCATACAAAAAGAAAGGTCTTAGTGGAGCTAGCTATCTGCACAGGGCCAAGTGGAACCAAAAGGGCCTTCCCCAAACTGCTGCCACAAAATTGTCTTGTCCTAAAAGTCTTTGCATGCTGAAGAATTATAAGTACTCTTCACTGGAGACACCCGACCTGAATCATTTTGAGTGGTGTCCACAATAGCTTTGACCAGTAGAGTACAGAAAATGCTGGGTGAGATATTCATAAAGTCATGGCTAAGAGTTGACCAACCAATACATGACTGGATCGTATTGAACACGGGAATACAAAAACAGCAGATTCCACAGGTGGCAGCTATTACCTTTCCCATCCTTCATGCTTCACGTGAAAGTGCTTTCACCTTGATATGGACATTTGACTTTCCATGATTAGGTGCCTCATTATTCAGCTAAGCTTTCTTATTTGACTGGGGGTTGGCAGGTTTTGTGTCACTAGGTGGGGGTTAGGTCGTAATCAAAGAAAATCAAACCTCTGTGCAAACTTTCCTTTCTCTACATAGGGTATACAAGAGACCATTGTGGAAAAGGCAAAAAAAGGCACCTTTTGGTATGCATCAGTGGGCAACATGTATGCACCATAGTTTCATCTAGTCGTCATGAAGGACAAGTTCACTTTAAAATGATTATCAAACATTTGTAAGAGTGGAGACACACCAAATACATAATTGTATAGCAAACACAAAAAACACAGAACCTGGAATTTTCTGTGGCAACACTCGAGAGGACAATTGTACAAAAAAAAAATCTCAGGGTTTTTCTTTTTATATAAAAGTTTAAATTCCATGTTAGATATACACTATGAAAAATGAGAGTGTACATTTCAGTCTTCCTTTTAGACAGAGATGACACAATTGTTACCAAATCCATAACCCAAATACTTTGCTGACATTTTTAACTGTGGAATCTGCTTCCTCAGAACTAGAGATGAGCTTAGGGTGACCACATTTCCAAACTACCATTCAGGGACACCCTCCCTTCCCAAAAATCAGCATGTGCTGTAACGAATCACAGCACAGTGATTGGACACATGAGGCAGGATTTATGATTTCTACAATCACAAGCAGGGAGCGGGATTGTGCTCCTCTAGGCATTCCCAGCCAAGACAAGTACTGCCAGTGAGTAAAGTGGTCATGTGGTGGCCTTTTTTGGGGGCATCAGATTGGCCCGGGGGGGGGTGGGTCAGTTTCATTCCGGGACACTGTATTGTCTTGGAATGAAGGTGCCCGGGACAGACCTGCAAAATGCGGGACTGTCCCGGGCAATCCGGGACACGTGGTCACCCTAGATGAGCTTGGGCACCCTCCAAACTCCCCTTTAGCTGAAATCTGAATTTATGCTCTCATTTTACTCCAATGAGCTATGGGCTGGGTCATTGCCACCCTGCAGCCTGCCTATTTGTTTACCAGTGTAGCTGGGCAGGAATGGCCTGGGCCACAGCTTATTGAAGTAAAAAAGGAGCACGGATTCCAAGTTTGGCTAGAAATTAGTATGGAGGACATGCAAGCTCACCTCTACTCAGAAAAGGGTGGATGTATGAGTGTCACAAGGAACATTCTCTCATAAATCAAACCCATATTTGGTACACGTATACCAAAGACATAAAATCACTTGGATCCTCTTACTTTAACTAATTACCACTGAGACTACCCCCTGGAGACCGGTATGCCTCCCGAAGGGGAAGGAAAGGGAGTCCTAACACACTTTTGTAAATTACCCCTTGGTCCAATGTTTTAGTCCTGGTGGCAGTCTTTCAATAAACCTGTTGGACGGATGTTGGTGTGCAGCAAATTTTACTCACTTTTTTCCCTGATGTATTACCATCCAGCTAGGCAAAATGGTATTCAGGGGAAAATGAAAAGGGGCTCCTTTTACTTTCTTTCTGAATGTCCCTTTGTCCAATTGGACGGCATTACAACAGGGAAGGTTTGCTACAGATTTGCAGGTGTGCTGTTCATAAGGTAGGGGGATCCTGGGCTTGATCTGTCTTAGGGGCTCCTTTTCTTCCCCTGCAGGCAGAATAGTCATCTATTGTGGTAATTAGCTGGAGTAAAAGGATCCAAGTGATTTTATGTCTTTTACAGTATATGTATATGGATTAGACCAGGGCTTTCTAAACAAAGGACCAGTTTACTGTCCTTCAGATTTTAAGGGGGCCAGACTGTGGCCAGTGGGAGTAGAAATTGCCCTGACATCAGTGGGTGTAAACAATGCCTCAAGGTTGGTGGTCAGTGAGAGTAACAATGCCTCATCATTGGTTTTATTGGGAGGAATAGTGCCCTTTAGTTGGTATCAGTGGGAGGAATAGTGCCCAATTATTGGTATCCGTGGGAAGAATGGTGCCTCATTGTTGGTATCCGTTGGAGGAATAGTGCCCCATCATTGGTGTCTGTTGAAAGAATGGTGCCCCATCACTGGTAACAGTGGATGGAATGGTGCCCCAAGGGCTGGTTAAAGGCAAGCTAAGGGCCACATGGACCACAGTTTGGAGGCCACTCGGTTAGACTAATGAGCGAATGCACCTTGTAACATTCAAACATCCAACCTGTCCTGAGGAAAACGTAAATACTGTAAAACGTATTCTGTAAAACGTATTAACAAGGCTATTGGGTTATGAAGGTGGTAAAAATAGCTTAACTTCTGTGTGAAAGGAAGATGCTGCAATGTACAATTACCCATTTTTTTAAAAAGTACCGTTCATGTGCAATATTGAATTGGATTTTTGGGTTTAATAAAAATTCATTTTTTTTAGTACAATTATTCTTTCACATGCCGCCACATAGAAAATCTCATAATCTGTGTTTTTTGTGTTTGCTATAACTTTAGAGTGACTTTGCACCTTTTACATTTCAAAATCAAAGGCATCCCTGCAAAGAACAAAAAACAACACCTGCCTTACTTCGAGGCTCCCAAACATGCAAGAATTCTAAGACGAGGTCCTACATACAAGTTTTAAATATCTCTTATTTAATGTAAAAAAAAAGTACTTAGTGCTTGGAAAAATACGTTGAAAGGCTTGAAATATAGAAAAGTCTCTACGGAGGCTTTTTTTATATATACTGCCATTTTTGTACAAAGAATAAAACAGCTTTTTATACAATGCTACTTAGAACCTTGTTGCAGTCCCCTAAGAAAACGATTAATACTTGCCCCTCCTTCTGCCTATGCCGCTGATTTCCACTACCCTTACAAGTTACACTGGGTGAAACACTTTCAACATCTGGCACACTTTTGGATGTGTCAGATGTCTGGACCCCCACAGGGCTGTGGTTCCTTCCTCTGGCTCTTACATCATACATTATTGGGTTCTGCATTAATGTAGGGTTTGGAAAAAGGGTCACAGAGTGCAGAGGGGACAAAGCGTCTGACAATCATGAAAGGTGTGGATGCTGAAGATCTTTAACTTGTACAGACAGTAAAGGTTGGCAGTGCAGGCGTTGGGAGGGATAAGTATTAATTATTTTCTTTGCAGGTATGCCTTTAAAGAAAAATTCCAGGTATGGATATTTTTAGATAGTTACATTGGTCCAGCTTAGACCATTGTAACTATGCATATACCATAAGAAAAAAAAGGAAAAAATTGCGCTCAGGATTGAGAGATGGCAATTACTGGATAGCCCAGATTGCCTCAATTACGGTCTCAAGCTGCCACTAACCTGATAAACATACTCAGTGAAACAAGAAAAAAAAAAATATATAGTAGCGCTAAACCAAGATTAAATGAAAAAAATATAAATTATGAATATAATTTTTAACGTGCTGATCACCACACATGTGTAGTGCGTAAAACCCTTATTAGTAATGTGTCAATTAATAATGAACAAACCTAAGGACTCAATTGACATAACCAATAAATTGTGTTATACGTGATGCAAATTAATGAACCATACAAATGACATATTATATAAGGATGACGCACAAGGCGTCAATCTGTGTGTACACAAATAAAATCAGTCCAAAAATGATTATTGGAGTGAAGACACCTGTGAAAAACAAATCCAAAATTCCACCGTGCTTGTCTGAAGAGTGATATCCACCACCAAAAACAAGTCAGCAGCTTACCAGATTATATTGGTCCCCTATGACAGAGGACCTCAAACCGCATAAAAGTACTCCCAATTGGATGGTATAGGCTCCTACGTCCACCTCTTCAAACGAGACTTCCACAGCAAATAGGCAGAGTGACCACAGTGATACCATGTAAAAAAGGAGAGGGATACCTCGCTGGTGTAAAATCTTAGGGATTTATTGGATAAAAGTAGAATAAAACACTTACAGCAATGTTGTAAGAAAACAGCCTTAAACTCGCGGCGCCGGCCGGACACTGACAAGTGAACCCGTCCTAGGAGATCGAGCAGTAAGGGGATGACGTCACCACGCCGCTCGGTCTGCCCTACGCGTTTCGTGATAGGTCACTTCATCTCGGGGCCCCGACGTAGGAGCCTATACCATCCAATTGGGAGTACTTATATGCGGTTTGAGGTCTTCACTCCAATAATCATTTTTGGACTGATTTTATTTGTGTACACACAGATTGACGCCTTGTGCGTCACATCCTTATAATATGTCATTTGTATGGTTCATTAATTTGCATCACGTATAACACAATTTATTGGTTATGTCAATTGAGTCCTTAGGTTTGTTCATTATTAATTGACACATTACTAATAAGGGTTTTACGCACTACACATGTGTGGTGATCAGCACGTTAAGAATTATATTCATAATTTATATTTTTTTCATTTAATCTTGGCTATGCATATACCATACCTGTGGGATCCCTCTAGAACAGACTTTCCCAACATTTTCAACACAGAGGAACCATTGACATAATTTTCCAGTCTCAGGGAACCCCTGCTGAAAAAATTCGAAAATCTACAACTCATGATACATTAGTGTGATGGGTAGTGTGGAGAATGCCCCTTACACTTGTGGATATTAGGAAGAATTACCTTCTTACAGATAGTTAAAAAGATCAATGGTGTCAGTGTAGAACTTATCGGAGAGGCAGAAATTGCTCAATGCTTAAGGAAACCCTAGCAACCTCTGGAGGAACCCTAGTTGAGAAACCCTATCTAGAAGTTGGAAATCACTGTAGTAAATACCCCTACCCCAGTGATCTCCACTAGCTTCCAGGTCCTGTGCCAAGTGGGTGCCCTGCTGCAATCTGAACATGGGAGCTCGACCGCCAGGCATAGGCACAATTTAGAGAATGCTTTTCATTTTCTCAATTTATGCAAAGCATTCTCTGATTGGAGGAAGTGGAGAACGTGCCGTCACCCCCCCGCCTCTCCTCCTGGTCCAATCTGAAAGTGTTTTACATTCATTAAGAACATGCAAAGTTATCTCTAAATGGTGCCCGTGCCAAGTGGCCAACCTCCTGTGTTCACAATGCAGCAGGGCAGCTGCTTGGCACAGGACCTGGAAGCTAATGGGATTACTGTGATAGGGGTGTCTACTACAGTGATTTCCAGCTTCTAGAGCAGCCTTTCTCAACCTAATTTTTACCCTACAGCAGTGGTTCTCAACTCCTGTCCTCATGGCCCACTAATGGCCCAGATTTTAAGTATTACCTTGAGGAGATGCAGACTAGAATACTGCAATCACTGAGCAGCAAATTATATCACCTGTGATTTATTTCAGTTATTTTGCAAACCTGGCCTGTTAGTGGGTCCTGAGGACAGGAGTTGAGAACCACTGCTCTAGAGGAACACTTGAAATAATTTCCGATGTCTAGGAACCCTTTTTAAGTTAAGTCCATCAGCGGTCACAAGGAAAATGCCCCATTACATTGGTGGTCAGTGGAAGAAATTACCCCATATAGTGCTTGTTAAAATGCCACCCTTACATGATGAAGAGAACGAAAAGATCATTTGTGTTATGCTACTGTTTATGCCAAGTTTAAATGGTCCTGGAACTACAAAGGCACCATCAGATTGGAGGTCAACTAGCCACAGCTCAAGTAACCCCATAGCAACCTCTGGAGGAACCCTGGTTGAGAGAGGGTTCCATAGGTATGGTACATTCATAGGTACATTACCCCAAGCTGGAACAATGTAACTACTGTTTATACAAATACCCATACATGGAATTCTTCTTGAAAAAAAAAAAAGACAAAGTCACTTTTAGGTCACTAATCCAAACTCATTAGGGGATCTACGTTTGCATGGCTACAGCTGAATGTTCTAATAGTATAGATGTATAGATCACTATTATTCTATGCTTACTTTCAACTATGCTATAGGAGTGTGATTAAAGTACACATAATCATCATCTTACTTCTGTAATGCCTGGAGAGCCTTCTTGCTCCAATCATCCTGAGTGCTTTTCTGAGTGGCTGCAACAATGAGAAATGTTTCTGTTGAGATCAGCTAAACATAATAAATTCTGAATGGCTAAGCAAAGAATTTAAAGTTATGGTGAAGCTAATTCATCTTCTAAGTATTTATCTTCCAGGAGCTCAGTGTTTAAAATGATGGCCTGCAGATTAAATATAAAACAGTTCCTTGCCAGGTGTAGTATAATAAAAATTTTCATTGGAAAATAAAAATGAAACAGTTGTAGCCCTTTTTTACAAACCCATGGAGATAACATCAAGATAAAAGCAAGCATCATTATCACCTCTCAATTGGCAAGTAAATTATGTGCATAGCATTATGAAACATGGGACTGACTTATATCTAAGTGCTGGCTTTGCATACTCAGCAAGTTTTGGTTTCTGGACTCCCATGTAGATGAAAGAACTGAAAAATGCACTTTTGCAGTTTGTGATCTCCAATGACTGCATGGGGCAGAGCAGTACAGAAATCATTGAAACAAACAGGTAAGGGGAGTAGACACCTTCTTCCTTCTCAATCCCTGTCAGTAGTTACATTACAGGATAAAGAAAAGCTGCATATAAGCAGAGCAATGTTTAATGTTGTCTGGGCCTGTGATGGCAGATCTAAAAGTATGGGGAAAACAAAGATAATGTAGCAGTGACAGATGTAATGTGCAAAATTGCTTGGTAGACCAGCATATAGCAAAAGAGCTAATGTTTTAAAAGTAAAGTTATCCTTGAAGGTCTCAGAAACAAAAAGTTTTGTTTATAACAATAAGCAAATGATGGCAAATCTGACCTGTCAAAATCAAAAAGAGATGAAACTTTACAAATGTGAAACACAGTCAGAAAATGAATTTAAAGCGTAGGTCCGCTGAAAAAAAAATATTAAAAGCCAGCAGCTACAAATACTGCAGCTGCTGACTTTTAATACATGGACACTTACCTGTCCAGGGCACCCACGATGTCGGCAGCCGAAGCCGATCTGTCAGTCGTCTCTTGGCAGCTGCCGCCGCCATCCTCGGTAAGCAGGGACCAGTGAGGACGCAAAGCGAGTCGCGCTTCGCGTCCTCACTTGTCCCTGCTGTCTTCTGGGACCTGTGTGTCTCCCAGAAGACAGCAGGGGAGGACAGAGTAGACGCCGGAAGGTCATCTCGATCACTGATGGGATCTATGCCCAGAAGTGGTATTACACAGGTATCTGCTCCCTCCTCCCCCCTGAAAGGTGCCAAATGTGACACCGGAGGGGGGGAGGAATCCAAAAAGTGGAAGTTCCATTTTTGGGTGGAACTCCACCTTAAGTATATTTAGCGTCTGTTCTGTCATATTTTTTTCGCTAGTAAAACACTCTCTAGTTCCCAAAAGTAAGAAAAACAAACCGTGCTGTATATGGTGTGGTATTGGGGTGATTATAATGTGGTAGGTGCTCTTCCAATAAGATGTGCCAGTCCAAACTTTATTTTAGGGTGTGGCAGCCCACTTTTATTGAACAAAACATAAAGTTCTCATAGACATCAGTTGCCCACGCAAGGGTTTCCACCATCAACATGAAAGGTCAACTGAAAATTATAAGCCACCTGGCTCCCTTGTCAGTAGCGCTGCAGCTCTTCTTACAAGTCCCTCTGACTGTGTTGCCCAGCTCTCCTGGTTTACTTGGTTCTCTTAGCCTTTGGTCGCAGCACCCTGTTGCATGGCTCACTCCTGGCCTCTGGATAGGGGTTCCTCCTGACACCCCGATAGGAACCCACCGGACTCCTGGAATGAGACCTCCCGTCTCCTGGCTGCTGACCCCTGGTTGACAACACCTGTCTCTTGGCTCCTGGATGGGGATCCTCTGACCCCTGGGTGAGATCTTCTGTCTCCAAACTGGGTGCTGTCTCCAAACTGGGAGCTCTGAGCTATCCTCGGGCTTGAGTATATAACAACAGAGGGCGCACTGGCCTAGTGCATTATCCAGCAGCAGTTTTATTGAAACATAAAATATAAAATATGGCTGCTCACAAACATAGTAGTGAAAGCACTTATCCAGCCACTGTATGTGGCTACAATCTCCCAGCAATGCCAACATCTCTCACTCAAGGAGGACCTCACCAGGGTCCCTGCTGGCTAACGTGTTTCAAAGGTATTTCCTTTTTCATCAGAGCCTCTGGCTCTGAAATTTTATGTTTTAAGTTTTAATAAAACTGCTGTTGGATAATGCACTGGGCCAGTGCGCCCTCACAGCGTTTTGAGGACAACTCCAGTCCTTGAGGTCAGCAAGGTTCTAAATCAATAGCCACTTCTGATGACAGAGTTCTATTCTGACTTGGATTATCACACCTATGCACAGGAGAATTTTGTTGCTGTTGAGTATATAACAACCCTGCACACTTTTATACTCACACAGGCCGCAAGCACCTGGTAAAATACCGAAACAGGATTGAAGGTTCCATCCCACCCAATACACTTCGGAACCTTCAAGTCTCGACCTGAAACTATAGAATCCATAGAAAACCTGAAACACAGCTTTCTCTGCTCAGAAACAAAAGTCTTAATGCGACTCATGTGTCATTTTCATCTACATTTTCACAGTGGTAGGGTCTTGCACTGACTTCAAAAGAGTGTTTGTAAAAAAATGCAGATATTGTCCTTGAAAATCACATTCCACCCATTTAGTGTGTGCTTATGCTATACAATGGTAAGTTTAGACATAAAAGAAACCATCAGATAAAAGCTCCTAAACCTAAACAAATACATCAGTGTCAGAATTTAGGACTTCTTCTTGACCACCTTAACATGAAACCCCGTCATTTCACATTAAGCCTCGGTTCACACATATGCAATGCGAGATCCCGTAAGATTCCAATACGGGTTGCTGCATCACACGTTACACTGCCCTATGCGAACCGCTGCTGGTGTCAATAGAAAGTTCATGACTCCCCCAGATCGGATCGCATATCGCAGTGCAAAAAGGTCAAATGCGATCCGATTCCAGTGCAGACCAAAAAAAGGGTCTTGCACCATTTTGGAGTAAATGTAATGTGAATTCAACCATACAATATGTATGGCTGAATTTGCATCGCACAGAC
Organism: Rana muscosa; assembly: GCA_029206835.1. Taxonomy (NCBI): domain Eukaryota; kingdom Metazoa; phylum Chordata; class Amphibia; order Anura; family Ranidae; genus Rana; species Rana muscosa. Next base: position 252,372,479 of record CM055121.1, on the reverse strand, counting down.
ATCACATGTGATCTGCACACAGTGTGAACCCAGCCTAAAGGTTAACTTTGTGCTAATGCCTAGCAACAAGTCGACTTTGACAAAACATTTCCTAAAGTAGAACTACAAGCAAAACTTTTTTTTTTGCCATCTATGTCACATTGGAGAGATTCCCCTTCACTTCCTGTTCATTAGCAGAAACAGAAAGTAAGAGGAAATCCCATCAAAGTAAGGCATTCCCTGGTTGTCCCCTGGGTCACCAGAACTATTGCCCTTATTGGAAGATTTATCTTCTATTACTGTTCTGATGACAACCCAAAACGGGACAAATAGAGAGGGTGAATCTCCTTAATGGGGGGCACAGACAGTAATAAAAACTGACAGGTGTTCCAATTCCCCTCCACTCTATCCAAAACTAAAAAAAAACTGCCTTTAGTTATACTTTAAGGGCTTTGAAGATGAACAACAAAATGGAAGTTATCAATGAAGACGATTCTTAGTTCTACAAAATGGAACCATAAACCCAACAAAAATGTATGCTTTGGTCAAAGAAATGAGGGCTGACCTTAAGCCATAGCCTCATAAAAAACACAGAAGCATCTTTTAATAAGGAATGAAAAAAAGGGGGGGGGGGGAACTCCCGCGCTGCCCTAACGTGAAATAAATATGTGACTAGAAAAGGGATGGGGGGGGGGGGGGGGAAGGGGCACTGCTGCTGAACACCTGTGAATCCAATTCGGGGAAACTAAAAGCAGTATATTATATATACGTATATTTATATATATATATATATATATGTATATTTTTCCAACCCCCCCTCCCCTCCCCTCTTTTCCCCTCGCCCCTTGTTCCTTCTCCCACCCGTTCCCTTCCCCCTTCCCCTTCTCCACCCCCCCTCCCCTTCTCCTTTCCCTTCACTCCCCTTCTTCCCCCCCCCTTCCCTCATCTCTCCCCTTCATTTCCCCCCTTCCCCTCCCCCTCCCCCCCCGTGCCTTTCCTTTTCCCCTCTCCCCTTTCTTCTCCTTTGTCCTTCACCAACACATCACTCTATTTATATATCCTTCTAACCTACCTTATCCAACCCTAACCTTCCCCCTTGTTTCCCGTTTCCTTCCTCCTTCCCCCTCCCCCACTTCCCTCCCCCCTCCCTCCTTGTCCTTTCCCAATACACTTTTTTATTAACAAATTCTTCCCCCCCTCCTCCTTCCACATCCCTTTCTCTGCTAATATATTAATATACTAACAAACTCCCCTCCCCCCCTCCCCTTCCCCCTCCCCCCTTCTCTCCTTCTCTGTCCCCCTTCCCTTTCCCCCCACCTCCCCCCTCCCCCGCCCTCTTCATTCCCTTCCCCTTCTCTACTAATATACTAAACATATTAATAAATTCCGCTTCCCTTTCCACTTCCCTTCCCTTTTCCCTCCCCACTCCCCCCCCCCTGCTCCCCTCTCCCATTTCCTCCCCTTTCTTTACTAACATATTAAGACACTAACAAACCTCCCCTTCCCTTTCCCTTCCCTTGCCCCCCCTTTCCCTTCTCCCCCCCCACCTCTCCTATACTCACTGTCCTTTCTTTACTAATATACTAAGATACTAACCAACTTCCCCCTCCCCCTCCCCCCCTTCCCCGTCCCTTTCCCTTCCCTTGTCACCCTTCCCCCTCCTTTTTTCCTTTCCCTCCACCCCCTCCCCATTCCCCTCATCTACTAATATATTAAACATACTAATAAACTCCTCTCCCCCCACCTTTCCTTCCATTCCTTTCCCCTCCCTCCCCCCTGATTAACACATTACCCTATTAACTAACCTCACCAACCCTCCCCCCCCCCTTTCTCCCTTGCCCCCTTACACTTCACCTCACCTAACCCTCAATCTCTCCCACCCCCTTCCCCCTTCCTCACTATTATATCACTAACAAATATTGCTTCCACTGTACCCTTTTCCCTCCCCTTCACATCACTTTCATTAAACTATCTATAACTTATTACACTCCGATTAGATGCCCGAATCTATATACCTTAGAAGGAAGTTTTTTTAGTTCAGTGTGCTAGGGCCTAGATGTACAGGATTCTCTCTCAAACACCCTGATATTCCAATATACTATTCTAATATGTCGCTCCCATTTATTATCATCGCAGTACCAAATGCTCAGGGAACTTTAAATTTTTTCTTTTCTTTTTTATCTTTACTTTTAATATAAATAATATAAATAATATTCCATGAATGTTTTTACATGTAATTTTTATATGATCCCATATGCTTTGTAAATATGTGCGAACTATGCATATTAGTGCATTTTAGATAAGAGCTTGGAATTTGAGCTTTGATCTTAACATTTTAATATTTTAATTATGCATTTTTTTTCTCTTGTTTTTCCGGGTTAATGAGTCACCTATCGTGTCATTCTTTCTCGCCATTCCCAATCCCATTGGTGCTATTGCAGCCTAGATCGTTGGTTATCCAGCCAATGATTTTTGTAACATTAAGGTAGAGGGATGTGAGTGATGGCGGGATATGTACATATTTAATTCCCCCTGCCATATGTGTCTCCAGTGATGCAGCCGACCCATATTATCTGCCTGTATAGCCAGCAAAATAAACAGAACATGAATCATCACATCTATCAGCTGAGATGTAATGACATCCTCTGATCCACCGGAATAATTATCCTGAATCGTAACTAAAAGGCGGCGGTGGACCAATGGCTGAGCTATGTGTATTAATATACACAATACAGGCTTAACATTCTGGGATGTCCTAGGCAAAATGGCGCCGGTTTGTTTACAACTCAGGACTACAACAAAATGGCGGCCGCATACTGTTTATATGTTCTATTAAGATAGGGTGACCAGACATCCCCGGTTTCAGGGGACAGTCCCCGGATTGAGGACACTGTCCCCGGACCAAGTCTGTCCCCGGTTTTGTCCCCGGATTGGATTTGAACAGGGGCTGGGGCAATTTCAAAGACAGTCAGTGCAGAATAAGAAATAAAACAATTCTGAATTACACACCCCCGCTCCGCCGCTCCTACTAGCTTAGGGGGGTGTATTTTTTTCCTTTATCTGTGTCCCTTTCTGATGATGATGTGCTGGTCGGAGCGGAGGGAATATTTCTTCAGTTTCGGGTGCATGACCATCCAGCTCCGCTCGCATGTTCTTCTGCCTTGGCTCAAGTCCCGGCCAGCCGCCTGCCTGCTTATCTCCTTGCCTTCCCTGGCGGAGTGATCTTCCTCCGCACCCCACCCAGTAGTAGCCGGGGCCCGGAGAGTAAGACTTGACTGGGGCTGTGAGGCGGGCAGCGACGGGCAGAGAGTCACTGATTGCCGCCATTACTAGTAAAAAAAAAATATGTCCCCGGATTTCATTTTAAAAATCTGGTCACCTTATATTAAGAGACTATAAATTGTCAGCAGTCCTATACTCTAGTATCCCCTGATGAAGTCACGTGACACGTGACGATACGCGTAGGGAGAGGAGATTCGCTGACACACCAGGATTAGAGCAGGCAGACGAGTGAGGCACTCGTAGGATACTCTGCCTCCTTTCTCCACATACTATGTGAGTGTTGTACTTTATGTTTTGTTAATAAATTAACAGTTTTTACGGGATTATGCGATGTCTGCCATATCTTTTTTATTGCATTGATTGCTACGATCTACCAAGATCCCCTGCTGTTTGGAGAGCCACACAGAGCCACTGACACTTTGACGGACGACGAGTTCTGAGCTCGTGGAGAGGGTCCCATATTGTCTCTCCTTCAAGTGAGTGTTTATCTGGCGTCTGTCTGTGACTTGAGACAGTAGCAGAACTACACTATATCGGTTTTTCTTTTTCCTGCATCTATGTATGACGCCTGAGAGGATTATAACCATAGGAAGAAGATTAGCACTGCCATAACCTCTGCCTTTCAACGCCCTGTGACCTGTCCATGCTAAGCTTTATTTTGCAACAAGGTAAGCTGCTTGCAGGCACAGAGGTGGAGCACTGAATAGAGATCAGTATTTGGAACACCACACTGATGTGTATGCCACTTTTTTAGGTTATGTACTGATTCACTTTGGTGATGGGAATCACTGTATATTTACTTTGAAACTGTATGGTGTCAACTGGACTTTTTTGGATTTTTACACACATATTTCCTTTGATATTTATTTTTAACAATTGCATTGTGATTGTTTTGTGGACTGTTCTATGTATTAGTACACTTTTTTGAAGTACACTTTTTTGGACGATTCACCGTTTTCAATATATATTTTTATATCCCAATTGGCTAGGATGTATGGATGTGGATGGTAGAAGATTGGGGTCCTTTTACCTACCTAGACAATTTATTTGTATTAAGGTCATACTATATATATATATATATATATATATATATATATATATATATATATATATATATATATATATATATGTTTTTTGATTGAGTGTGTTATCAGTCACACCATTCTCATTTTTCCTTCCTTTCTTTGTTTAAACACAGCGCTTAACACCATCACCGTTTTATATCTTTTAATAAGGAATATCCAAATTATACTGCATTGTAATTATAATGGGAAGTCTTAAATAAACCCAAATTTCTTTAAAAGGTAAACAAAAACCTCTGTGAGGATCCCAGACAGTGTAAGAGCCCATTCACACAGGGGCAACACGACTTCCAGCTCGATTTTATGAGGCAACTCAGACACGACTTGAGTATGAATCACAGCGTGACCTGGAGCTACTTACAAGGCAACTTCAAGTTGCCTGCAGGACAGGAGACATTCCAGTGGCCAATCAAACAAGAATCAGCTCTGTGGGAGGGAGGGGGGAGGGAGAGGTTTGCCTGAGAAATGTATTTTCTCTTCCTGGAGAGTTGCTCCTATTAAGACAGAGATCCGACTTCATAGGCAACTCCCATTGAAATCAATGGGTACAGGTCGCCTAGAAGTCGGATTGAAGTAGTACAGGGACCTTTTTTGAAGTCGGAGCGACTGCAGTAGTGTGCATTAAGACGGCTCCATTAACATACATTGATTTCCTCAGCCAGCGTGACTTGAGGCAACTAGGGGCGACCTGGGGCGATTTGAAGTCGGATCCAAAGTTGCCCCTGTGTGAATGGGCTCTTAAGATCGTTGCAGACAAGCAAGGATGGCCTAAGTAGCTCAAAACCAACCTAAAAAATTTGACATTTTGCACTAAAAAAACGAGTTCAGCCATCAGAATGTCAACCAATACATACAACCAATGACTTTTGGACAAGCCATGCTTCCGCATGTAAACAGAATGCCTAAGGGCATAAAGATGTGTAGGCAAAAGTAGTATCAGCAATGCAGGAGGACTTCCAACAGGGAGGGTCAAACAGAGGAAAGACTTAAGCTGGTCATAGATGGATCCAAATTCAGCCGGTTTAGCAGGGACTGGATGAATTTCGATCTGTCCATGGCCATTTCCGGTTCAAGCAAAGTTGATCCAATGATGAACTTCTCTCAAACAGAACTATTAAAAAATATTTGTTAGATCAGCGCCTGCAGCTGATCAAAAAAGAATGATTCATGCATGGCGTGCTTTAAGCTGTCTATACACACATTACATTTTGGCCTTTTTAACACCTAACCACCAGCCTTGTTCAACTCCCAACCATGTCCAGATAGCTGACCATGATATGAAAGCCTACCAACCACACAGGGCCACAGGTGAGTGCCTGGCACCCCGTGAGATACTGTGTATAAGATGTTCTCTTTAAAACCGGAAGTCATAAAATAAAATTATTATAATATATTATAACTTTTGAACTCTGGTCTTATATAACTTTGGAGTGCTTTGTGTCTTCAATAGCACATGGTTAATTGTCTCCTCGGCTTACCAGGTCCCAGGAGTTTAATTACAGCTCAAGTTTACCACACTTGAGCTACCACAAACAGTTTATGTTTTAGAACAAATAGATTCACACAATTTCACTGTAACAAAATGTTAGCTTTGAAAATGATATATATTGTATGGACAAAATGTTTATTTATTAACAAAATACCAAGATTTTTTATTTATTTTTTAAAGGTATTACAAACCTTCTGACTTGCACCTTGTGTTTTTCACCTATATAAGATGTGCATTGCTCATGTAGTTTCATTGTGTCATTTGTTGCTCAGTGTCAGCACTTTCTGTTTATGTTCAAACATGAAGCATGCGGTATGGCACCACTCTACGGTGTAATGCATGACATCTGTTTGTAGTGTGAGAACAGACACTTCCTGTGAATAAACTATATATCCCACAATCCCTGGATCTCTCAGTCTAGTGCTTATGCCGGTGAGAGCTACACTGTAATTAGATTGGACACAGACACCAACAGGCAGAGCATTTACAGACAGACAGAGAGCTCACTCATGTAGGGTTTCATCACATTAGCACTACCACATTTGTGATGCAAGACAGAGGGGATGGCAAGGTATGCATTGGGAGCTGTGTGACCCTGAACAGGAAATTGTCCTATTCTAAGGAGACCAGCTAGCTGAAGAAATACATGGACATAGGGGAATCGATCAGCCATGACACTTCAAACTGCAGCCACAACATGTGAGTCTATTGGTACAAGGCAAGGCAACCAAACAACACAGGGAATATAACTTCATTACTACCTAGTTAAAACAAAGATATACATTTGAAAGTATACAATGCCTTTAGAGAAATGGCTCTCCTGTATGATATGTGGCTGAAAGAAGAGATGTCAATGTAATAACCAGGACTGATATGAATGTACAATATATGTAAAGCGCTGCGTAAATCGACAGTGCTCTACAAGTACCTGTAATAAATAAATAACGCATATCAACTAGTTAGAGTCTACCTTAAATATTTCAATCTTAACAATCATAGTTGAAAATCTTGCTGAGAACACTTTATAATGATTCTGATACATTCCTGTTTGCTTCTTCAAAAGACAACTCCACCCCTGACCCCAAGTGATGGAACGGGGGTACATACCTTACCTGTCTCTCTCACCCCTTTTTCTGTTTTTTTAAACCAGACCGGGGCCCTTTCCACTGATCCAGGGGCCTGTTACTCTCATTGTGGGACCCTTTATTATGGTCCCGCATGGGGCCACCTTCCTGCCGCCTTGGGGTCCTCCGCGGTGGCAGAACGCCAGAGCCCAGTCACAAGTGCGACCTTTGCGATGCTGGTAGTTCTGCCACTGGTGTCAGTAGGTTTTTTTTTTTTGCTTTGTTTTTTTTTTTTTACCATTTTTTTTTTACAATTAAATTTTTTATAATTTTTTACGTATTTTTTTTTTAGAAACCCCCTTTGGGGGGCTTTGGTGAAATATCAGGGGTCTAAACAGACCCCTGATGTCTCACTTTTGAGACAGAGAAAGGGACTGAGGACAGATTCATCAGTCCCTTTCTCTGCAGCCTCAGCAGCACCAAATTAATGTACAGAGCTTTCCATTCATTCAGAAACTAAAGCATAGTAAAGTTTGCTATGAATGAATATGAATGAATAAAAAAATAAATCTGCAGCAGCAGATGGAGGTGGCCCAGGGCAGCAGGACAGGGATAGGGAGGCGGCGGGAGCGGCATGTAGAGGAACCCCTCTTGCAGCTGCTGAATGTCTGTGGGAGGGAGAGGAGAAGAAGCGGACACTCAGTGGCTACATGGAAGGATCGGTTCCTCCACATGTCACCACCCTCCTATCCAGGGGGATCGCACGTGCCCCCTGGAGCATGGGGCCAGGTCGCAATGGCGACCCCTGTACATACGCCCCAACATCTTTACTTGGTGTGTACGTCAATATGTCCCAATGGGATCCCCACTCCCAGAACACCTCTTACCACCCCTCTCTGATATTACTAAAAGGAGAAAAAACCTTGTGCAATATGTTGACATAGCCGTTTCTTATTCATAAGATCCAAGACTGATGATACCAGTGCACAGGAGCCAGATATGGTCTCAGGCTGGTTATGTAAATCCCCCTTGTCAGGATGTAGGGTGTACCTTTAATGTCTATATCAGCTAACTCAGTTGGGCTATATGAGTTTCTGGAAGTTCTCATGCATGTACAATAGTTGTATACATGTGTTAACCTACTGATATATGGATTGCCGCATTGGATTGTGTGTTTTATATGCATACTGATTTAAATTCAAGATAATAATCAAGAAATAATTCAAGAAAAAAAGACAACTCCACACAAAAAGTTGTTCTTTTGTATGTCTCTGGGATTTCAGTGTTTCAGTGATTGCTGTCAGGCAACGGTAACCTCCAAAATAGAGGCTGTATAGCTGGATGTAGGGCTCCTCCGCCAGGACATTGACAAGGTGCGTTCCCGGCTGTCCTCGGTGGAGCAGCATTTAGGCCACACCAAGGACGTGGTCGCTGAGCATACTACTGCTCTCTGCTCCCTGCAGACAAAGGTCCGGGCACTTGAATACAAGGCAGAAGATGCAGAGAACTGCAATCATAGAAACAACCTCCGCATTATGGGCCTGGCTGAGGGCGCTGAGGGACCTAAGCCGACGGTCTTTGTGGAAGAACTGTTCCGCAACTGTTACCTGCAGCCCAGTTCTCTCCCTACTACAGTGTGGAGACACCACCCAAGCCTGTAGCCCCACCGTGCACTTTCATCCTGAGGCTTCTCAATTTCTAGGACAGTAATGAGGTTCCCCGTGCTGCCAGGGTGCAGGGTGACATTGCTTACCAGAACCGTAAACTGCTAATCTTTCCCGACTATTCCATGGAGATGCAAAAGCTGCGGAAGTAATTCGACCAAGTAAAGGCAACCCTGCAGACTCGTAAAATCTGTTACAGCGTCCTTTTCCCGGCTCGTCTGAGGGTTCAAGACGGAGAAACAGTCTGTTTTTTCACCTCTCCTTGTGAGGCGTCTACCTGGATGTATTCACTACCGCCACTTCGCTGATAAAAAGGCCTGTCAGTTGCTTTCCAATTATCTCCCCGGATGCATGTTCTGCCCAGGGTTGCTAATTCTCTCTCCCCCTTCTTCTCTATGGTACGGAGAAGGGGCTGTTTCACAGTATCTGACTGATACTGTAGGATTTACAAATTCTCTAGCACCGATTGTAACTGTTCCTTTATTGGATTGTAACCAAGAACTGTGCCCCTGGCTTGCTCTCTCTCTCTTTGTTTTAGGCAGACTCCTCCATTCTCACCATAGCCTTTCTGACACCCACTTGCCTACCAATATGGGACTTACCCCTTATAGCATTTCCTGTAAGGCTCCAAGTGCTGCAGGGCCCAGAAAGGAGATAGGCTCTTAAGACACAGGCAATCCTGATTAATTATTGTTGTTTTTTCATATCTGTTTTTATTCTATACTTTTTATTTTTTTAGGGGCACCTTCTCCAGGAACTAACTCATTTCTTTTTTATTTTCAGTTAATTATAAGATATATATATATACAAATTCAAAGTATTTTCCTTGATTACAATACTTGGTCTAGTCTTAGGCTGATTGCTAAAACATTCTTGTTTAATTGAAGAACCACCCACGGCACCTTCGTTGAACTCTGAAAATACAATTTCAAACCGTGATGTGCATAAATAATGTTTCTTTTATAAAAAAAACGACCGTATATTATTGAACTCAGTTATACTAAGCATTCACCTTATATACCAAAACTTCATGTACAAATGTTAGTATGATTGTACATCTGTTAATTTTGAATCTAAATAAAACTTTGTTTAAAAAAAAATATTCAGCTTAAGGTAGTCTGCAGGAAATACTGGTGGCGAATAATTTGCCCCCTTGGGCACACCTTCCTCAGAATGGGTCCTCTTTAATGGTAAAACTGCTTTTTATTTTTAAGCACAAACAGAAAGAAAAACATCTAAAGAGAGAGGATATTACCATCAGTAGCTTGCAAGCTGTACACCAGTCCCAGTGCCAGGAATCCTTTTGCGAGTGACTCTCCCGCTCCATCTCCCATGTCTGTCACTTGTTTCGCAAAACGCTCGCCTTCTTCCAACTGCAATACAGGAAAGAAACCAGAACTAAACATGTCAGCTGCAAGGGCGAAAAGGCATCTGTTGTATACTGTACATAGCATTTAAAATAGCATTATTTAAAATATACAGAACCAACATATTCCACGGCTCTGTGCAAAGTTAGGACATCCAGGGCTACTATAGTAAAAGGTATAATGTTCATGAATACAATGACAGGAACAGGGATCAATGGAGGAATATAGCTTCAATTAATTTTGCAGCGAACTGATAGACTTTGACTTTGCTGAAATGTAGTCAAAATGATTCTTAAATCATGTGCACTGATTTAGGTGAAGTTTACTTGGGGGGAAAAAAAAGACTTGATGCTTTGAATAAAACCATGTGATCACCCTGACAGTCCTGAGTCAACCCTAAGTGCTGACATCACATCACATCACATCACATGGCTCTGTTCATAAAGAAAGAATTAAGGTTAGCATTAGGGTATATCTGTTCCACAATATTGAATGTCACATAACCAACTAATAAGGCATAAGAAAAAGTTCATGGTAGTTGAAAAAAACTTCTGTAATCCTCAGGAGCCATTTAAAGTCCCCTGCACCCTCGAAAACTATCCCAAAAAATTAATAGTAACTTACAGTGGCTGCAAAACTTACATGGAGTGGAACATGTTCATCTGGAGCTCTCTCACTATAGCCATTTTACATGGCATTGCTTAGCGCCAGAAGGAAGGGGGCGGGGATCTGATGTCACACAACTGCACAGCATGGAGTAGAGAACTGAGTGTAATGTGAGACCTAAGTGGAGAGAACGGATAAACCCCCCCCCCCCCCAGTATCATAAGGAAACATGCACAGTTAAAGAGGAACTGCAGTCTGCTCACATAATTTGTAATAAAAACATCTTTGCCATTCTGAAACTTCCCTCCAACCACTTTGCATATTATTTTATATAAATTTGGCGCAGAGTTCCCCTTAAAATCCATACCAGACCTGAAGGGTCTGGTATGGATATTTGGGGGGAACCCCACATCATTTTGTTTTATTTGGCGCAGGGTTCCCCTTAATATCCATACCAGACCTGAAGGGCCTGGTAATTGAATTTGGGGGGACCCCCACGCATTTTTTTTATTTTTTATCAAAGACTTTTCTCTGTATTGCCGGGAGCCGACAATTCATTACAGCCGCGAGTACTTTTAAATGACTTTTTTTCCTTCAGAAGTGACATTTTGTGCAGGGACAGTTCTAAGCACGGGAAACAAGCGCTACTTTACAGGCATACTATACACACCCCCCAGGTATGAAATTTAAAGGAATATTTCACTTTTATTGTTTCACTTTAAGCATTATTAACCACTTAACGACCGCCCACCGCCGATTTACGTCGGCAGAATGGCACCGACAGGCAGAATCACGTAGATCTACGTGATCGCCTTTGTGCAGTTGGGGGGTCCATCCGGACCCCCCTTCACTGCAGTGAGCGGCCGTTAAGTGTTCGGGAGCGATCAGGCATGAGGGGGCGGCCGCTCGATTCCGCCCCCCCCCTCGCGATCGCTCCCGGCGAATGAAATTGCTTCCTCCTGCCTGAAATGCAAACACAGGCTGGAGGAAGTGATGTCATCTCCCTCGCCGCGGTCTTTTCGTTCCCGGCGCCGAGGAGAGAAGAAGCAGGTTAGTGCACCAACAGTCCACTGACACGTAGGTACACATAGGCACACAAATCACCCCCCAGTCACCCCCAGATCACCCCCCAGGTCACCCCAAAGCCCCCAATCACAGTGTCACTGATTGCAGTGATCATTTATTTTACTGATCACTGCATTTAGTGTCATCTGTGATTGTAAAAAGTTGCAGGGCAGTTAGGATTAGGCCCCTTTAGGTCCAGGGTAGCCCCCTAACCCCCCCTAATAAAGGTTTAACCCCTTGATCACCCCCCAGGTAACCCTTTCACCCCCTAACTTCAGCGTCACTAAGAGATTGTTTTTCCGATCGCTGTATTCGTGTCGCTGGTGTTTTAGATAGGCAGTTATTTTTTTTTAGGTTCGCCGCAGGTTTTTATTAGTGTCAGGTACCCCCATATATTATTTTAACCCCCTGATTGCCCCTAGAGTTAACCCTTTCACCAGTGATCGCCGTATAAGCGTCACTGGTGTCACTGGTTAGCCAGTAAGTTATTTAGTTATTTAGGTTACCCGTCAGGTTTTTATATAGTGTCAGGTACCCCCATATTTAACCTAATAAAGGTTTTAACCCCCTGATTTCCCCTAGTTAACCCTTTCACCAGTGATCACCATATAAAGGTTACGGGTGACGCTGGTTGATTAGTTTGCTTTTTATAGCATCAGGGCACCCGCCGTATATAACCCAATAAAGGTTTAACCCCCCTGATCGCCCGGCGGGTGAGATCAATTAGGTTTTAGCGCCAGAGAGGGTCTGCGTCGCCCCAGGCAGTGTTAGGTTAGTGCCAGTAACGCTAACACCCACGCGCAAAGCATACACCCCCCTTAGTGGTATAGTATCTGATCAGATCTATACTAGCATCCCCAGCGGTTTAGGGTTCCCAAAAACGCAGTGTTAGCGGGATCAGCCCAGATACCTGCTAGCGCCTGCGTTTAGCCCCTCCGCCCAGCCCAGCCCAGCCCACCCAAGTGCAGTATCGATCGATCACTGTCACTTACCAAACACAACACACATAACTGCAGCGTTCGCAGAGACAGGCCTGATCCCTGCGATCGCTAACAGTTTTTTTGTAGCGTTTGATATATTTGCTGACGACAGTCAGGTGCTTTTTTTCCTGTGAATCTTACTAGTGTACCCCTAAATTTAGAGCCCAAAATGGCAAGACGAAGGTACACTAGTAAAGAGGCCTACGAGATTCTGAGCATGACAGATAGTGAAGAGGAGGTCACGTATCTGTCAGATTCAGGCTCAGAATATCTTCCCGTAGAAGACAGTGACGTCAGCGGCCCCACGTCAGATAGCTCTGACGACGAAGTTGAGGTCCCTGCTAAGGTCAGGTGTACCCGATCCCGATCTTCTGAGGTTGTTGAGGAGCAAGAACCGCAGGTCTCTCGTATCATGGAGCAGAGTAGTACTAGCGCCGCTATTCCTTCTGGTGAACTGGCAAGCACCAGCGGCCTAGTACAGCCTGGACGTACATCCAGCACTGCAGTAACACTTGGTGACGTGGCGAGTCCCATAAGTGCAGTTCAAGCTGGCGAGGTGGCAAGCACAAGTAGTGTCCCGCTGCCACCAAGAAGACAAAGGCAGGCCCGTCGTGCCCATACTGCCCTTCCTGCAGAATTCGCCTATCCTGATTGGGTCCCCACCACTTCTGCAGAACCCGTACTTCCCCCATTCACTGCCCAACCCGGTATTCAGGTGGAAACAGCTGATTTTATTCCAATTGATTTTTATTCGCTGTTTTTCACGGAAGATCTCTATAGATCTATTGTGGACCAGAGTAATTTATATTCTGGTCAATTTATCGCCGCTAACCCCCAGTTGCCTAAAATTGCCAGAAATTGGAAACCAAATCCCTCAACATGGGCACACATAAATTTCCGTCATTGCGTGCTTATTGGTCCACGCACCCAATTGACCACATGCCCGTGTTCTCTGCCTCCATGTCCAGGGCACGATACGAGCAGATTTTGCGGTTCATGCACTTCAACGACAATGAACTTTGTCGTCCACGTGGGGACCCTGAATACGACCGGCTCTATAAAATTCGGCCCCTCATAAACCACTTCAACAAACGTTTTGCAGCCTTGTTTACTCCCGATCAAGTTGTCTGCGTTGATGAGTCCCTGATTAAATTTTCTGGCCGCTTGTCTTTCAAGCAGTACCTTCCCAGCAAGCGTGCCAGATACGGGGTCAAGCTCTACAAGTTCTGTGACAGGGCAACAGGCTATGTAGTGAACTTTACGGTTTATGAGGGAAAAGATAGTCAGATTGAGTCGGTCAACTGCCCGGATTACATAGGGAGCGCTGGCAAGATAGTGTGGAACTTGGTGTCACCCTTATTCGGAAAGGGGTACCACTTGTATGTGGACAATTATTACACGAGCGTGCCACTGTTTAGTCACTTGTTTGATCATCAGATTGGAGCATGTGGCACCGTGCGACCTAATCGCCGGGGCTTTCCCCAGCGGCTTGTAGATGCCCGTCTTAGGCTGGGGGAGAGAGCCTGCTTGAAGTGTAATAACTTGCTCGCTATGAAGTGGAGGGACAATAAGAATGTTTTCCTTCTTACCTCCCTTCATGCAGACACGACAGTCCAAATTCGTACGGCGACTGGTGTTGTGGAGAAACCCCTCTGTGTCCACGAATATAACCAAAATATGGGAGGGGTGGACCTCAACGACCAGTTGATGGCGCCGTATCTAATTGACCGTAAGGCGAGACGCTGGTACAAAAAAGTGTCTCTATCATTATTCCAATTGGCTTTGCTGAACGCTCATGTGCTATACAGAGCTTCAGGCGGGACGTTATCTCTTCTAAAATTCCAGAATGAGATAGTCACAGAACTCCTGTATCCAGGCGGTTCTGCACCTCACCATCCCCTACCAAATGCAGTAAGCCGGCTGCATGAGAGGCATTATTCGTATGTCCTCCCGAGTACCCCTACCCAAAGCCACCCCCAAAAAAGATGTCGTGTCTGTAGCAAGCGCGGATTTAGGCGTGACACCCGTAGTTTTTGTCCACTCTGTCCTGACAAGCCTGGTCTTTGCCAAGGTGAATGTTTTGAACGCTACCACTCAAAAGTGAAGTTTTAGCGTAGGGTACAGCATTTCACAGACAAGGACACACTTACACAGGGTCTCCCAAGATGCCATTACATTTTGAGAGACCCGAACCATTACAGTTGTAAAGTTACAAAAAAAAGTGTAAAAAAGAAAAAAAAAAACGTAAAAAACAAAACACAAAAAAATATAAAATAAAAAAACCAAAAATAGTTGTCGTTTTATTGTTCTCTCTCTCTCTATTTTCTCTCTATTGTTCTGCTCTTTTTTACTGTATTCTATTCTGCAATGTTTTATCATGCTTGCTTTTCAGGTATGTAATTTTTTGTTTTCAGGTGCGCCATTCAACTGCAGCGCGGAATTATTTATCTTGACAGCAACAGCGTTTGCTCCCACGATACATAAAGCCGTGACTCCAGTGCTGTAGGAGGTGATTTCACCACCACAGTTAAAAAAAAGAGCATATATGCCGAAGCATGGGGGCAGCAGGGGCGGAGGAGCGATTTTGCTCCTAATGCCGCGTACATACGGTCGAAATTCCGACGGAGGCCTGCCCGTGGAAAATTCCGACCGTGTGTACGCGGCATAACTTTTTTGCGGGAGGATGCCCCCATGCTTCGGCATATATATATTTTAGGCACAGGTTGCGTTAAAACATTTTTTTATTTTTTACTAGGTTTTGTTTTGGTATTTGCTTTGCAGGTATGGCATGGTAAGGTCTTACTGTTGTACTGTAATGTTACTTTGTTTTAATGTTAACCACCATTTGCTTAGCAGGTACGCCATTCAGTTGCAGCGCGGATCTATTTATCTTGACAGCAACAGCGTTTGCTCCCACGATACATAAAGCCGTGACTCCAACGCTGTAGGAGGTGATTTCACCACCACAGTTAAAAAAAAGAGCATATATGCCGAAGCATGGGGGCAGCAGGGGCGGAGGAGCGATTTTGCTCCTAATGCCGCGTATATACGGTCGAAATTCCAACGGAGGCTTGCCCGTGGAAAAGTCCGACCGTGTGTACGCGGCATAACCTTTTATGCCGCGTACATACGGTCGAAATTCCGACGAAGGCTTGACCGTGTGTACGCGGCATAACTTTTTTGCGGGAGGATGCCCCCATGCTTCGGCATATATGCCCATCATTAGAAGTGGGTGGATGAAGGGAGGTATTCTAATGGTGGGCATACCCACCAATCAATCTCTTTTTTTCGTTCAGCCAATAGGCTGTATGAAAAAAAAGATTACAATACATGTCCAACAAGGACCAGCAACGTACTGGTATGTTGCTGGACTTTGAATGTTTATACCAGAATGATGCCTGCGGGTTTAGGTATCATCTTGGTATCATTCTTTTCAGCCAGCAGCCGGCTTTCATGTAAAAGCAATTCTAGCAGATAATTAGCCTCTAGACTGCTTTTACAAGCAGTGGGAGGGAATGCCCCCCCCCGGATATAAAAAGCGCCATTGGGAAATTGGGAAAGCATTTTATCACACCGATCTTGGTGTGGTCAGATGCTTTGAGGGCAGAGGAAAGATCTAGGGTCTAACCCCCCAATTTTTTTCAAAAAAAGAGTACCTGTCACTACTTATTGCTATCATAGGGGATATTTACATTCCCTGAGATAACGATAAAAATGGTAAAAAAATAAAATATGGAAGGCACAGTTTAAAAATAAAATAAAAAAGCCAAATAAATAATAAAAAAAAAAAAAAGCACCGCTGTCCCCCCCTGCTCTTGCGCAAAGGCGAACGCAAGCGTCGGTCTAGCGTCATATGTAAACAGCAATTGCATCATGCATGTGAGGTATCACCGCGAAGGTCAGATCGAGGGCAGTCATTTTAGCAGTAGACCTCCTCTGTAAATCTAACGTGGTAACCTGTAAAGGCTTTTAAATGCTTTTAAAAATGAATGTAGTTTGTCGCCGCTGCGCGTTTGTGCGCAATTTTAAAGCATGTCGTGTTTGGTATCCATGTACTCGGCCTATGATCATCTTTTTTATTTCATCAAACATTTGGGCAATATAGTGTTTTTTAGTGCATTAAAAATAAAAAAAGTGTGTTTTTCCCCCAAAAAATGCGTTTGAAAAATCGCTGCGCAAATACTGTGTGGAAAAAAAAAATGCAACACCCACTATTTTAATCTGTAGGGCCTTTGCTTTAAAAAAATATATAATGTTTGGGGGTTCAACATAATTTTCTTGCAAAAATTTTTTTTCATGTAAACAAAAAGTGTCAGAAAGGGCTTTGTCTTCAAGTGGTTAGAAGAGTGGATGATGTGTGACATAAGCTTCCTAATGTTGTGCATAAAATGCCAGGACAGTTCAAAACCCCCCCAAATGACCCCATTTTGTAAAGTAGACACCTCAAGCTATTTGCTGAGAGGCATGTTGAGCCCATTGAATATTTTTTTTTTTTGTCCCAAGTGATTGAATAATGACCAAAAAAAAAAAAAAATGTACAAAAAGTTGTCACTAAATTATATATTGCTCAAACATGCCATGGGCATATGTGGAATTACACCCCAAAATACATTCTGATGCTTCTCCTGAGTACGGGGATACCACATGTGTGGGACTTTTTGGGAGCCTAGTCGCGTACGGGACCCCAAAAACCAAGCACCGCCTTCAGGATTTCTATGGGTGTAAATTTTTGATTTCACTCCTCACTGCCTATCACAGTTTCGGAGGCCATGGAATGCCCAGATGGCACAAAACCCCCCCAAATGACCCCATTTTGGAAAGTAGACACCCCAAGCTATTTGCTGAGAGGTACGTTGAGTATTTTGCAGATCTCGCTTTTTGTCACAAAGTTTTGAAAATGTAAAAAAAGAAAAAAAAAAAGAAAAAAAAATGTCTTTCTTAATTTTCAAAAACAAATGAGAGCTGTAAAATACTCACCATGCCTCTCAGCAAATAGCTTGGGGTGTCTACTTTCCAAAATGGGGTCATTTGTGGGGGTTTTGGGCTATTTTGACATTTTATGGCCTTCAAAACTGTGATAGGTAGTGAGGAGTGAAATCAAAAATGTATGCCCTTAGAAACCTTGAAGGCGGTGCTTGGTTTTTGGGGTCCCGTACGCAGCTAGGCTCCCAAAAAGTCCCACACATGTGGTATCCCCGTACTCAGGAGAAGCAGCAGAATGTATTTTGGGGTGTAATTTCACATATAACCATGGCATGTGTGAGCAATATATCATTTAGTGACAACTTTGTGCAAAAAAAAAAAAGTTTGTCATATTCCCGCAACCTGTGGCAAAATATAAAATATTCCATGGACTCAACATGCCTCTCAGCAAATAGCTTGGGGTGTCTACTTTCCAAAATGGGGTAATTTGGGGGGGTTTTGTGCTATTTTGGCATTTTATGGCCTTCAAAACTGTGATAGGCAGTGAGGAGTGAAATCAAAAATTTACGCCCTTAGAAATCCTGAAGGCGGTGCTTGGTTTTTGGGGCCCTGTACGCGGCTAGGCTCCCAAAAAGTCCCACACATGTGGTATCCCCGTACTCAGGAAAAGCAGCAGAATGTATTTTGGGGTGCAATTCCACATATAACCATGGCATGTGTGAGCAATATATCATTTAGTGACAACTTTTTGTACATTTTTTTTTTCTTTTTGTCATTATTCAATCATTTGGGACAAAAAAAAAAAATATTCAATGGGGTCAACATGCCTCTCAGCAAATAGCTTGGGGTGTCTACTTTCCAAAATGGGGTCATTTGGGGGGGTTTTGTGCCATCTTGGCATTTTATGGCCTTCAAAACTGTGATAGGTAGTGAGGAGTGAAATCAAAAATTTATGCCCTTAGAAACCTTGAAGGCGGTGCTTGGTTTTTGGGGTCCCGTACGTGGCTAGGCTCCCAAAAAGTCCCACACATGTGGTATCCCCGTACTCAGGAGAAGCAGCAGAATGTATTTTGGGGTGTAATTTCACATATGCCCATGGCATGTGTGAGCAATATATCATTTAGTGACAACTTTGTGCAAAAAAAAAAAAGTTTGTCATATTCCCGCAACTTGTGGCAAAATATAAAATATTCCATGGACTGAACATGCCTCTCAGTAAATAGTTTGGGGTGTCTACTTTCCAAAATGGGGTCATTTGGGGGGGTTTTGTGCTATTTTGGCATTTTATGGCCTTCGAAACTGTGATAGGTAGTGAGGAGTGAAATCAAAAATTTGCGCCCTTAGAAATCCTGAAGGCGGTGCTTGGTTTCCGGGGTCCCGTAGGTGGCTAGGCTCCTAAAAAGTCCCACACATGTGGTATCCCCGTACTCAGGAGAAGCAGCAGAATGTATTTTGGGGTGAAATTCCACATATAACCATGGCATGTGTGAGCAATATATCATTTAGTGACAACTTTTTGTAATTTTTTTTGTCATTATTCAATCACTTGGGACAAAAAAAAAAATATTCAATGGGCTCAACATGCCTCTCAGCAATTTCCTTGGGGTGTCTACTTTCCAAAATGGGGTCATTTGGGGGGGTTTTGTACTGCCCTGCCATTTTAGCACCTCAAGAAATGAGATAGGCAGTCATAAATTTAAAGCTGTGTAAATTTCAGAAAATGTACCCTAGTTTGTAAACGCTATAACTTTTGCGCAAACCAATAAATATACGCTTATTGACATTTTTTTTACTAAAGACATGTGGCTGAATACATTTTGGCCTAAATGTATGACTAAAATTGAGTTTATTCAATTTTTCTTATAACAAAAAGTAGAAAATATCATTTTTTTTCAAAATTTTCGGTCTTTTTCTGTTTATATCGCAAAAAATAAAAATCGCAGAGGCAATCAAATACCATTAAAAGAAAGCTCTATTTTTGGGAAGAAAAGGACGCAAATTTCATTTGGGTACAACATTGCATGTCCGCACAATTTACAGTTAAAGCAGCGCAGTGCCGAATCCCAAAAACAGGCCTGGTCCTAATGGCCCGAAATGGTCCGGGGCTTAAGTGGTTAAAATCACTGATCCCGAAAAAACAACCGTTTTTAAAACTATTTTTTGCATTGATACATGTCCCCTGGGGCAGGACCCGGGTCCCCAAAAACCTTTTATGACAATAACTTGCAT
The DNA here is from genome assembly GCA_029206835.1 of Rana muscosa. Lineage (NCBI taxonomy): Eukaryota > Metazoa > Chordata > Amphibia > Anura > Ranidae > Rana > Rana muscosa. The sequence continues at coordinate 252,352,749 of CM055121.1, read as the reverse complement.
ATAAGCCTTTAAAATTAGCACTTTAGATTTTTCATGTTCGTGTCCCATAGACTTTAACGGTGTTCGGATGTTCAAACAAATTTATTGCCTGTTCCCATGTTCTGATGCGTACCGAACTGGGGGGTGTTTGGCTCATCCCTACTCATGTGTCTCTCTAAAACCACTTTGTTACTAGAGTTTTGAACTTCAGGACTAAACCATACCAACTACCGTTCCACTATCCATTCCAAGTGCCCTTTTTAGCTATTAAGGCTTTTTCTCGTTCCCACTGCACCCTAGCACCAATATCGATTCCTTGAATTTACTCTACAATATCTCATATAGTTTAGAGATAAGTCCCTTCTTTTGATCCCTTTTCTTCAACAATGTTGTTATTTCAGAGACGTTAAGCTTAAGTACAGATGTACGGGCCTGGACGTGAAAAGCATGTCTAAGCTGGAGATACTGAAAGAACCTCTGTCTTGGAATCCTAAATTCCTCAGATATTTGCGCAATTGATTTTATATTGTCATTCCAAAACAGTTGTTCCACATATCCAGCCCCTGAGTTTGCCAAAGCCCAAGTCCCTCCAATCTCTGCACTATTCCATATTGGTGTATAGGAAGTATAGCCTGTAATACTAGTGATCTTTTTTTTTTTGGTATCATTGTTAACCAAATATTATCTATTGTTGTAATGTATACAATAATATAATCAACAGGTATAAATTTACAATTCTAATTATAAAACTCAATATGTAACATTAGATTCCACATAATTGTGCTACATTTATTTCAGTTGTATCTCTATTGATGTCTAAAAAAAAAAGAAAAGAAACCTGAAACAGAAGAAATAAGAATTTGTGAGGCCACTGTTGGAAGAGATTGCTGGGTAGAAGATGTCCTCCCCAAGGAGATTTCTGGATCATTTCCTATAACCATAAACTTCCAAAAAGCTATTTTAATGCCTGTTAACTGCTTAGTAAACACCTACAAAATGCTTTATAAGAGTTTACGTAGCACTTTATTAGCGCTTTAATGGACTATTATTGGGCTACAACCACACACCAAAATTGAGCGGGTTAGCTTGGCATTCTTTTGCTTGTAGAACCATTTAGAAAAAGTAAAAACAAGTGCAAACAAACCCTAAAGCTGGCCATACGTAGATGGATAGAATGTCAAAAGAAAATTCTGAAGAAACGTTTTAGGGAAATTCATACGAATATTCTCAGAACAATTGTTTGTTGTTCATAAGATTTCACCAAAGACTTTTCCAATCTGCTTTATTGAATTTTCTCATAACTGTGGCTAAAAACAAATGTCGATTTGACCCACTAATGATTAGAAAACATACAAACTTTCTTAGAACCTTTTTTTCCCCAAGAATGTTTGAAATTCCACCCATCTATGGCCAGCTTACGGCTGGAGAAAATGCAGAAGAACATCCAGGGCTGTCTTGTTCAAAAGGCCATCTTAGCAAGAAAGCTGGCCAAGGGAAGGAACAATATTCTATGGTTTCTGTGAATAAATATATTGGTGCGCTGAGACCAACCCATGAGAAAGTCAGGTGACTCTGATGTAAAGCATAGGGAGGAACCTGGTAAAGCTGTCAGCAGTAGTCTGTCATACACAGACACTGAATGAGGAGATCGCTCTGCTGAGCTGTGCTATGCGCATTTGTGTAATGGTCACATCACCATTATTCCTGCACGATGGATTAGTGCCTCCAGTGGAAGTCTTTGGAATTACAAAAAAAAATGTTCCCCAGTGGGGCTTTTAACAGCAGTATAGTATGGTTTAAAGTAATAGCAAATTGATAGCAAAAGAAATACATTTATTATAATTGTACAGATGTCAGGATGCGTTACAACATATAAAAGAACTGGCCAACAGATACAATGCATTTTCCACAATACAGCCTGGAATAAAATTACACAAAGGGTGTACACAATGTTGATTATCAGATTGCTGAAAATTTTTGGAGTCCCCGACGCGTTTCGACCTCTGTAGCGGTCATCATCAGGGGGAAGGTAGACTCTATAAAACACATAGCATAGTCTTTGGAATTACAATCAGCACCATAAGTAGACTTTCATGAACTTTTTTCCTTTCGGATTTGTATTTATGTTTGCCATTATTGCCTATTGATGTTTGTGAGTACGGCTCATTGCTACCTTTGCACCGTATGTAAGCCTATTGTTGCTATTTCATTTATGCACAGAGCAACATCCATTCAGGATTCAGTTTGCACTTTATTTATTTTTTGTATTAATTAGCACAGTATCACTTTACTTATAGCACTTTATTCGTGGATTTATTGTGTTATTACACATTTATTGATTTGTGCCACAAAATAGGGTTGGTCTCAGCGCACCAATATATTTATTCACATACACGTTCAGGATCACAGATTTCCTTGATTGGTTGCAGCTGTCACTATTTGGTTATCCTATTTGGTTTGATTTTATCCACAAATTTTACACATAGTAGCGCATTAGTATTATTTTAAAACATTCTATGGTTTCTGTAACCAACAATCCCAATTTGTTCAGGTGGACCGCTTACTAGGTCTCTTCTGGAATCTTGCCCCATAAGCCCCAGTAGCCCAGATCGCCATTAAATACTGTCAAATGACTGAACTTCCCCTAGAGTGAAGAATTCCTGCTAGGGAGGATAAAGTGCTACTCTGCATCATAGCGAACTTGTAGACTGCTTTTTATACTGGTTCACTATTACACAGCATGAACTGAATATTCCAGTGGCACAAATAATGGGGTCCTGGAGTTTAATATTTCTTCATCTCTATTCACCATGTAAAGTACAAACCCCCTTTACGGAATTTTCTCTTGAATTATGAAAAATTCTATGCAATGGATCATGCTAGGCTCTCATCTGAATTATAGAAGAAAATAAAAAATGCGCATTTTTTCTTTTCTTTTTTTCTTCTATTATTCACAGAGTCTGCTTCACTCTTAAAAGTGCTGCCAACGGTGCCTATGTAATTATATATTCTTTTTCATCATTATCACCATTACGACCAATATATGGACTCTATTATCCTATTGGGACTTTTTTTACTCTTATTCAGCTATGTTCATTTATGCTTAATACTCATAATCCGCCAACCCTTTATTTTTATTTTTACTTTTATTTTTATTTTCATTGCATTATTGTACTGCTGTACCATTCCCTAGTTTATACTAGTGTATTTTTTGTTATTCTCATCTGAATTATCCAATCAAAGTTTAGATAATACCAATTATATAATTGTGTTTCTTTATTGCCATTGTCACTAATATTACTCCATATAATTTTGGAGTAACTGTGGGGGATATTTGCTAAAACTGGTATATGGTGCAGCTGTGCATAGTAACCAATCAGCTTCTACCTTCAGCTTTTTCTAATAAGCTTCGACATTTAGGCTGGGTTCACACTAGTGCGACACGACATCTGTCCTACTTTGGATCCGACTTTGCCCTGCGACATGAAGCCGACATATGTCCGACTTTCAATGAACGGGGATCCAACTTGGATCCCCGCCAATAGCAGGCACTGTGTTTGGTATGAATCTTGAGGGGGAACTCCAGGTCAAATTTTAAATAAAAAACCGGCATGGGTTCCCCCTCCAGGAGCGTACCAGGCCCTTGGGTCTGGTCTGGATTTGAAGGGGCGCCCCTACGCCGAAAAAACGGCATGGGGGTCCCCCCAAAATCCAAACCAGACCCTTATCCGAGCACGCAACCTGGCAGGCCGCAGGGGAAAAGGGGGGGGACGAGAGAGCGGGCCCCCCTCCCTCCTGAACCGTACTAGGCCGCATGCCCTCAACATGGGGGGTTTGGTGCTCTGGGGCAGGGGGCGACCTGCGGCCCCCCCACCCCAGAGCACCCTGCCCCCATGTTGATGAGGACAGGGCCTCTTCCCGACAACCCTGGCCGTTGGTTGTCAGGGTCTGAGGGCGGGGGGCTTATCGGAATCCGGGAGCCTCCTATAATAAAGGGGCCCCCAGATTCCGGCCCCCCCACCCTATGTGAATGAGTATGGGGTACATCGTACCCCTACCCATTCACCTGGTGGAAAAAAATTGCAATAAAAAAAACACACAGATTTTTAAAGTATTTTATTGCACAGCTCCGGAGGTCTTCTTCCGACTTCGGGGGTCTCCGGTGTCGTCGCCGCGCTCTCCGGTTCTTTCTTCCGCCGGGCCTCCGCTAACTTCTTTTTAGCTCTTTTGCTAACGGAGGCCCGGACTTCTCCGTCTTCTCGTCCGGCTCTCCGTTGTCCTTCTGCCGGCCCCTCCACTAACTTCTTGGTAGCTCTTTCGCTAGTGGAGGGGCGCGGTCTTAACGTCGGCGTCTTCTTCCCTCTTCTCCTCCTCGATGTTGACGCGTCGCTTCCTCCCGCTGTAATACTGGCTCTCCGCTCCGCATTAATATAGGCTTCTCATGATGTCACAGTCACATGTTCCGGGGCACATGGCCCCGGAGCATGTGACTGTGACGTCATGGGAACATGTGACTGTGACGTCATGAGAAGCCTATATTAATGCGGAGCGGAGCGGACAGCCAGTATTACAGCGGGAGGAAGCGACGCGTCAACATCGAGAAGGAGAAGAGGGAAGAAGACGCCGACGACGGGAAGACCGGCCCCTCCACTAGTGAAAGAGCTACCAAGAAGTTAGTGGAGGGGCCGGCAGAAGGACAACGGAGAGCCGGACGAGAAGACGGAGAAGTCCGGGCCTCCGTTAGCAAAAGAGCTAAAAAGAAGTTAGCGGAGGCCAGGCGGAAGAAAGAACCGGAGAGCGGGAGAAGAACCGGAGACCCCCGAAGTCGGAAGAAGACCCCCGGTGCTGTGCAATAAAATTCTTTAAAAAGCTGTGTGGTTTTTTTATTGCATTTTTTTTCCACCAGGTGAATGGGTAGGGGTACGATGTACCCCATACTCATTCACATAGGGTGGGGGGGCCGGGATCCAGGGGCCCCTTTATTAAAGGGGGCTCCCGGATTCCGATAAGCTCCCCGCCCGCAGACCCCGACAACCAACGGCCAGGGTTGTCGGGAAGAGGCCCTGTCCTCATCAACATGGGGGCAGGGTGCTCTGGGGTGGGGGGGCCGCAGGTCGCCCCCCTGCCCCAGAGCACTAAACCCCCCATGTTGAGGGCATGCGGCCTGGTACGGTTCAGGAGGGAGGGGGGGCCGCTCTCTCGTCCCCCCCTTTTCCCCTGCGGCCTGCCAGGTTGCGTGCTCGGATAAGGGTCTGGTTTGGATTGTGGGGGGACCCCCATGCCGGTTTTTTGGCGTAGGGGGTTCCCCTTCAAATCCAGACCAGACCCAAGGGCCTGGTATGCCTCTGGAGGGGGAACCCATGCCGGTTTTTAATTAAAAATTTGGCGTGGAGTTCCCCCTCAAGAGCAGTACAGCACAAGTCGCATGCCAATGTCGGATCATGCAAGACTGCGGTACGACTTTGATCCGACTTCAATGATAGTCAATGGGCTGAAGTCGGATCAAAGTCGGACCGAAGTAGTACAGGGAGCATTTTCAAAGTCGGACCGACATGTGTCGGACCAGTTAAGACGGCTCCCATAGGGAAACATTGATTTTCACACGTCATGCGACATGAGCTCCCAATGTCGGAGCGTTTGTCGCCCCAGTGTGAACCAGGCCTTAGCCTAGGTTCACATTGAAGCGATTTGGCATGTGATTTGACAAGAAAACTGATACAGCCATCACATCTATGAATTGGTAAGCTGCAATACAGTACAGGTCCTTCTCAAAAAATTAGCATATTGTGATAAAGTTCATTATTTTCTGTAATGTACTGATAAACATTAGACTTTCATATATTTTAGATTCATTACACACAACTGAAGTAGTTCAAGCCTTTTCTTGTTTTAATATTGATGATTTTGGCATACAGCTCATGAAAACCCAAAAATCCTATCTCAAAAAATTAGCATATCATGAAAAGGTTCTCTAAACGAGCTATTAACCTAATCATCTGAATCAACTAATTAACTCTAAACACCTGCAAAAGATTCCTGAGGCTTTTAAAAACTCCCAGCCTGGTTCATTACTCAAAACCGCAATCATGGGTAAGACTGCCGACCTGACTGCTGTCCAGAAGGCCATCATTGACACCCTCAAGCAAGAGGGTAAGACACAGAAAGAAATTTCTGAACGAATAGGCTGTTCCCAGAGTGCTGTATCAAGGCACCTCAGTGGGAAGTCTGTGGGAAGGAAAAAGTGTGGCAGAAAACGCTGCACAACGAGAAGAGGTGACTGGACCCTGAAGAAGATTGTGGAGAAGGACCGATTCCAGACATTGGAGGACCTGCGGAAGCAGTGGACTGAGTCTGGAGTAGAAACATCCAGAGCCACCGTGAACAGGCGTGTGCAGGAAATGGGCTACAGGTGCCGCATTCCCCAGGTCAAGCCACTTTTGAACCAGAAACAGCGGCAGAAGCGCCTGACCTGGGCTACAGAGAAGCAGCACTGGACTGTTGCTCAGTGGTCCAAAGTACTTTTTTCGGATGAAAGCAAATTTTGCATGTCATTCGGAAATCAAGGTGCCAGAGTCTGGAGAAAGACTGGGGAGAGGGAAATGCCAAAATGCCTGAAGTCCAGTGTCAAGTACCCACAGTCAGTGATGGCTGGGGTGCCATGTCAGCTGCTGGTGTTGGTCCACTGTGTTTTATCAAGGGCAGGGTCAATGCAGCTAGCTATCAGGAGATTTTGGAGCACTTCATGCTTCCATCTGCTGAAAAGCTTTATGGAGATGAAGATTTCATTTTTCAGCACGACCTGGCATCTGCTCACAGTGCCAAAACCACTGGTAAATGGTTTACTGACCATGGTATTACTGTGCTCAATTGGCCTGCCAACTCTCCTGACCTGAACCCCATAGAGAATCTGTGGGATATTGGGAAGAGAAAGTTGAGAGACGCAAGACCCAACACTCTGGATGAGCTTAAGGCCGCTATCGAAGCATCCTGGGCCTCCATAACACCTCAGCAGTGCCACAGGCTGGTTGCCTCCATGCCACGCCGCATTGAAGCAGTCATTTCTCCAAAAGGATTCCCGACCAAGTATTGAGTGCATAACTGAACATAATTATTTGAAGGTTGACTTTTTTTGTATTAAAAACACTTTTCTTTTATTGGTCGGATGAAATATGCTAATTTTTTGAGATAGGATTTTTGGGTTTTCATGAGCTGTATGCCAAAATCATCAATATTAAAACAAGAAAAGGCTTGAACTACTTCAGTTGTGTGTAATGAATCTAAAATATATGAAAGTCTAATGTTTATCAGTACATTACAGAAAATAATGAACTTTATCACAATATGCTAATTTTTTGAGAAGGACCTGTATACAGGTGCATCTCCAAAAATTTGAATGTCATCAAAAAATGTATTTATTTCAGTAATTAAATTCAAAAAGTGAAACTCATAAATTATATAGATTCAATACACATAGTGTGACATATTTCAAGTATTTCTCTCTTTTAATTTTGATAATGGGTTACAGCTAGTGAAAACCCAAAAATCAGTATCTCAGAAAATGTGAAAATTACATAAGACCAATAAAAAAATAAAATAAAAAAGGATTTTTAATACAGAAATGTTGGCTTGCTGAAAAGTATGTCCCTGTACTGTATAGTATGCACTCAATACTTGGTCTGGGCTCCATGAATTGCTGCATCAAGGTTGCGTGGCATGGAAGCGATGGGCCTGTGGCACTGCTGAGGTGTTATGGAAGTCCAGGTTGCTTTGATATCGGCCTTCAGCTCGTCTGCATTGTTGGGTCTGGTGTCTCTCATCTTTTTCTTGACAATACCCCACAGATCCTCTATGGGGTTTAGGTCAGGCGAGTTTGCTGGCCAATCAAGCAGTGATACCATGATCATTAAACCAGGTATTGGATTGGTACATTTGGCAGTGTGGGCAGGTGCCAAGTCCTGCTGAAAAATGAAATCAGCTTCTCCATAAAGCTGGTCAGCAGAGGGAAGCATGAAGTGCTCTAGAATTTCCTGGTAAAGGGCGACGCTGACTTTGGACTTGATAAAACACAGTGGACCAACACCAGAAGATGACATGGCCCACATCACTGACTGTGAAAAATTCACACTGGACCTCATGCAACTTGGATTCTGTGCCTCTCCTTCTCTTCCTCCAGACTCTGGGACCTTGATTTCCAAATTAAATTCAAAATTTACTTTCATCCAAAAAGAGGACTTTGGACCACTGAGCAACATCAGTCCAGTCCTTTTTCTCCTTAGCCCAGGTAAGACGCTTCTGACATTGTCTCTGGTTCAGGAGTGGCTTGACACAAGGAATACGACAGTTAAAGCCCATGTCCTGGATACGTCTGTGTGTGGAGGCTCTTGAAGCACTGACACCATCTGTAGTCTACTCCTTGTGAATCTCCCCCAAATTCTTGAATGGCCCTTGCTTCACAATCCTCTTAAGGCTGTGGTTATCCCTGTTGCTTGTGCACCTTTTTATACCACACTTTTTCCTTCCACTCAACTCTCCATTAATATGCTTGGATACAGAACTCTGTGAACAGTCAGCTTCTTTAGCAATTACCTTTTGTGACTTAACCTCCTTATGGAGGGTGTCAATGACTTTTGGACAACTCAAGTCAGTAGTCCTCCCCATGATTGTGTAAACTACTGAACCAGGCTGAGACCATTTAAAGGCTCAGGAAGGCCCCTTTCACACTGGGGCGGTTTGCAGGCGCTATTTTGCTGTTGTTTTGCAGGGCACATGAGTTAGATCCAGAGGACAATAAGATTATCCTTTACTTGTCACTTCAGCTGGGACTCGTCCGGCAGGTAAGTGAGTCATGTTATGTGCAAGAGAGCCATGCACAGCCATTAACTGACCATAAAGCTGGTCATACACTAAGACCCCTTTCACACTGGGGCGGTTTGCAGGCGCTATTGTGCTAAAAATAGCGCCTGCAAACCGTGCCTAAACAGCGGCTGCTGTCTCTCCAATGTGAAAGCCCCGAGGGCTTTCACACTGGAGCAGCGCGCTAGCAGGACGTGAAAAAAAGTCCTGCTAGCCGCATCTTTGGAGCGGTGAGAGGAGCGGTGTGTTTACCGCTCCTCCACCGCTCCTTCCCTTTGAAATGAATGGGACACCGCGGTAATACCGCCCGCAAACTGCGGCTGTAGCCGCGGTTTGCGTGTGGTATTAACCCTTTTTCGGCCGCTAGCGGGGGTCAAAACTGCACCGCTAGCGGCCGAATACCTCAGCAATCCCGACGGTATAGCGCCGCTAAAAATAGCGGCACTATACCGCCACCGCACCCACCGCCCCAGTGTGAAACTGGCCGAAACCTTTACAGGTGTTTTAAATTAATTAGCTGATTAGAATGTGACACCATGGGGTTTATTTACTAAAGGAAAATCCACTTTGCACTTGAAAGTGCACTAAAAGTGCACATGGAAGTGCAGATGCTGTAGATCTGAGGGGGACATGCAAGGAAAATAAAAAACAGCATTTTAGCTTGCACATGATTGGATGATAAAATCAGCAGAGCTTCCCCTAATTTCAGAGCTTCCCCTCAGATTTACAGCGATCTACAGCGACTGCACTTCCATGTGCACTTTCAAGTGCAAAGTGGATTTTCCTTTAGTAAATCAACGCCCATGAGTCTACAATATTGAACTTTTTCACAATATTCTAATTTTTTTTTTTTTTAATATTGCAGCCTTCTATAGACCACCTAATCACCGCCAAGAGAATGAAAAAAAAGAAAACAAATGCAGCCATTGCATTTAAGAATTGGTAACCTGCAGTAAATTAAATGTTTGCTATTGGGTTTAATACTGCTTTAACACATACTGTATGTGCTGCAGCAAAAGGGTGGGCTGTATTGTCACATATATGTGTCCATAGGCGGCTGAGATTCCTGCATTCCCAGCACAAGGACTGAGTTGACATGATAGCTCTCAGTCCCCACTAACTATCAGTAACCAACAGGACCAGCTCCTGATCATGTGATCACTGTGACAGTCAATCACAGTGGTCCTTCTTGCCGCTGAGTCGTACAGACCCTATTAAAGGGACAACAGGGCTGGGTGGGAAGGGGTTAATAAGAATAATGAATGTTCTACATTGCTCAGTGACCTGTAATAAAGCTCCAATCAACGTATCTTTTAAAGCAGAACTGCAGCCATAAATAACAAGATAAAGATGAATAGTCTATTAAAAAAATGTTGCTGCAATATTCACCTTCAGGCCGGGTTGATACTATTGCGAACTGGAAGCGGGATCCCCGCATCCAATTCGCAATAGCAGGAGAATGTGAATGGCTCTCTATGGAGCCGGTTCACATATCTCCGAAGCGGCTCTGGTGCGAATTTGCACAGGAGCCCTGTGGGTCTTTTGGTCCGTTTCAGGTCTGAATTCAGCCCAAAATTTGGTCTGAAATTGGACCTGAAACGGTGAACCGGACGCACAGGACCCCTGCTGGGAGCCGCATTGGCATCCAGTGTGAACCGAGCCTTAATCCAAACATTTCCCTGCCATAACTTTTTTCTGATACTAGATGCCCTCAGACTGATTGCAAGAATCATTCAATCCACTTCCTCTAAGTCCAGGTCATACTGGACCAATTCTCATCATGCTCCTTGCCAACACATTGGCATACAGCATACCTGTCCTTCCCCCCTAGGGGATTGCAAGAGTCTGATACCAAACAAAATCAGGTACTTGCATAAAAATATATTACAAAAGTACATTAACTAGTTCAGCTCTTTGGACATGAACCTTTATTCACAAGCTGATGGCTGCAGCTTCTGGGGGTTTTCTTCAGCCAGCTCCTGACTTAAAGGTGATGCGGCAGCTCCCTAGCAGCCAATCACTTCACAGAGCAGTACAGTCAGGGGACACATCTAACCAAGCCAATCTGTGCTTGGTCAGATGGTATGAAGGACAGGGGAGACATAAATAAAAGAAAAAAGTAAAAAAAAAAGAAAAAACTGAAAATAGTATTTAAAAAAATAATAATTGCCATAACCCTCATTGCCCTGCGAACATCAGAGTGAGAGAAATAATTCTAACACAAGAGCTCCTGGTGAAACTGGTACTAAAATCATTTTTTTTATGCAAAATAAATAACAAATATGTTATACTTTCTTGCTGTGCAATGGTTTTGCACAGAGCAGCCCTGTTCCTCCTCTTCTCGGGTTTCAGCACTCCTTCATCGGCACTCCTGGCCCCAACCTCCTGCCGGGTGCCCCCACAGCAAGCAGCTTTCTATGGGGGCACCCGAGCCGCTGCTCTGTGTGTCCATTCAGACACGGAACTGTGGGTCGGCCCCACCTCCTCCTGATTGGCTCACTGGATGTGATTGACAATGGCTCCTGCTGCTGCCAAAAGCCAATCCGGAGTGAGTGTCTCTGGAGAGGCAAGGCTCTCCTGGACATTGCTGGATCGAGAGGGGGTTCAAGTAAGTATTAGGAGGGGCTGGGGGGGGGGGATACATGAAGGCAAAAAAATATTGTGCCTTTACCACCACTTTAACTCTGATGAATGATGAGCTGTACAAGCTTTTTAAGCATCACCTTTGGCAATTTTCGGGCATCGTAGTTTTTTTGTGATATCACGGGTGCACGCAATTTTAGGACTTGGCATGTTGGGTATCCATCTACTTGACGCAACCTCATTTTTTATATTTTACCAAAAATAGGTATTATATTGTGTGTATTTACACTAACATTAATTGCAGTGTTCAAACTCTAATCAAGAAGTGGTAAATGAGGGGTTCTGTTGAAACCAAACCACGGTCAGGAAGACCAACTAAGATTTCAGCCACAACTGCCAGGAAAATTGTTTGGGATGCAAAAAAAAACCTCAAATAACTTCAGGTGAATTACAGGACTCTCTGAAAACATGTGGTGTGGCTGTTTCAAGATGCACAATAAGGAGGCACTTGAAGAAAGATGGGCTGCATGGTCGAGTCGCCAGAAGAAAGCCATTACTACGCAAATGCCACAAAGAATCCCGCTTACAATACGCCAAACATCACAGAGACAAGCCTCAAACCTTCTGGCACAAAGTCATTTGGAGTGATGAGACCAAAATGTTGCTTTTTGGCCACAACCATAAACGCTACATTTGGAGAGGAGTCAACAATGCCTATGATGAAAGGTACACCATTCCTACTGTGAAACACGGAGGTGGATCGCTGATGTTTTGGGGATGTGTGAGCTACAAAGGCACAGGAAATTCGGTCAAAATTGATGGCAAGATGAATGCAGTATGTTATCAAAAAATACTGGAGGAACATTTGCATTCATCAGCCAGGAAGCTGCGCATGGGACGTACTTGGACATCCCAACACGACAATGATCCAAAACACAAGGCCAAGTCGACCTGTCATTGGCTACAGCAGAATAAAGTGAAGGTTCTGGAGGGGCCATCTCAGTCTCCTGACCTCAATATCATTGAGCCACTCTGGGGAGATCTCAAACGTGCCGTTCATTCAAGACAGCCCAAGAATTTACAGGAACTGGAGGCTTTTTGCCAAGAGGAATGGGCAGCTTTACCATCTGAGAAGATAAAGAGCCTCATCCACAAATACCACAAAAGACTTCAAGCTGTCATTGATGTTAAAGGTTATTAAGAATTGGGGTATGTAAACTTTTGATCAGGGTCATTTGGGTAGTTTCTGTTGTCATTATGATTTAAAAAGAGTAAACACTGTAGATTGATAATAAATGGCCTCAGCCAAACACTAACCATGAGTGAAAGAAAAGTTTTTGTGTTATCATTGAAATTCTCAGAAAAATGGCCAAGAAATCCATAAATTCTGCCAGGGTATGTAAACGTATACAGTGTAGACAATATAATAATATATTGGAAATGCAAGAGCTTCATCTTAGGCTGGAGTTGAACTTCCCAGTCTCTGCAGATATTGGCATGCATGGTAATATAAGCACGTCGCCTTTATCTCCTTCGTTCAGGTTGCACTGTACAGAGACCACAAATACATAATACATGAACAACTGTCGGGTTTAAATCTGTTTTACCAAGAGACTGCTTTGTGCTGTTATTAATTTCGGCCGAATCTGGCGGTAGGTAAAGAGAATTCAGCGTCTTCCAGTGTCCTCGTTTCACCTGCTCCCCACATGTGTAGCCCTTTCAGGAGCCTCGGTGTAAAATCTGCAACAAAAGCGCACCTAGGAACATCCTGTACGCCAGATGCACATTAATGTGGAAGCCACTAGAACTGGAGCATGAAATCCAGGCATTAATTCACCTTTAACAAGCAAGCGTCATTAGAAGTCCAACCTGCAGCCTTCCCGCTGTGAGAAAACTGACAGTTGGCTTATTGTTATTGGCTGCACCCATGGACGGCTTCTCAAGAATTCGTGAAATTTTGTCCTTATTGAAAAACACATTGTATAATGTGGGATCCATATCTGAGAGCTGTGAAAAGTTATGTCAGAGAGGTAATGATGTGGAGGGAATGAAAATGAAAGAAATGCATATTACATGCATTCGTGTGATGCAGTGCCATTAATCCTGAACGCACCTTCTCAATGCACTAAAATGTGTGCGTTGCAAAAAAAGGCCGCATGCAACTTTTTTGATGCCTTAGGCAGATGATTCATTTGAATGGCTTGCTTTATTTTTTTTGATTTTTATCTCCATAATCCCACGCATATACAGTAATAGCAGTATCCAAGCCTCTTCTTCGTTTCCGGTTACTACGGAAACGAAGTCTAGCGAATCAGAGACTATCCTTTAGAAAGAATGAGGAAGTATCGCGGGATGTCGGGGCTGACACCGACACTAGGAAATGATGCAGCCCCGGCATAGACCCTGCATTTTTCCGGCAGGGTCTCGGCTTGCCGGACAATTAGGACATACGGCGCATGCGCAGGCTATGTCATTAGACAGAAATATACAGATAACTTCCAGGGAAAGCAGGTAAGGATACATTCATCTAGAGCAACTAATTATAAAACCTGCACTTGTCCAGCTAAAGAAAAGTTGTAGGAATGGGTGTACAACCGCTTTAAAAAATATATATATATATATTTTTTTTCCTTTCTGCTATAAAACATATACCATAAAAAATGGGAAAAAATGTAACTTCTTCATAAATTTAGACCAATATGTATTCTGCTACATATGTTAGCCCTGTAGCAATAAAACTGATATAGGTCAGTTGGCAAGTGGTTAACCAAACTGGGTACATATTATCAGGTCACCTGAGGCCAGGTGGCGGATGCACACTGCTGGGGTTAGGAGCACACCGCTAAGGTTGTGGACCCTTCAGCTGGTTGCTGCGGATGGAGCTTTGGGTGGTTCAGGAAAGCAGCTCCACCTGAACACTGATACGGACCAAGCAGGAAGCTAGAGCGTAAGATTCCCCAGGGCGCAGAGTCTAAGAGCCAGCAGGTATTCACTAGACTAGTGCCCCTAGTGGTGAGGATGGATTTGGCTGCAGCTGACTCCAGTTCGCGGCCCCCGGGGTCTCTCAGCTTATGCTTACGGACTGGCTCTGGTGGACAGAGCGGAAGCAGCAGTTCTAGGTTAAGCACAGGATAGTCAGGAACACAAGCCAAGGTCGGGGCAACTAGCTGACAGAGATGGCCAGGAAGGCACGTCAAGGTCGGGGTTACTAGCAGATAGGAATGGTCAGAGGGACAGATAACATACAGCAGGTCATCACACCAGAAGCCTAAACACAACTGTTTCCCGGGCAAGGCTGGCTTGTAGTGCACAGAGTTAAATAGTGTTTTCTGTTAGAGCCTGGGGTGGAGCCATGCTGAGAGAAGATTACTTAACCGCTTGCTGACCAGCTCACGCAGATATACTGAGGCAGGTTGGCAGTGCTGCGCAAATCGCTGTACCTGTACGTCCCCCGGGCGACCCGCGATCACCTAGTACAAAGGCAGAACGGGTATCTGCCAGTGTAAACAAGCAGATCCCCGTTCTGACAGGGGACATGTCAGAGATCTTCTGTTCCCAGTGATCGGGAACAGAGATCTCTGTCATGTTCCATGCAGCCCTCCCGCCCCTACAGTTAGAACACACCCAGGAAACATACTTAACCCCTTGATCGCAGCCTAGTGTTAACACCTTCCCTGCCAGTGTCATTTTTACATTGATCGGTGCATTTTTATAGCACTGATCAATGTAACAATGTTACTGGTCCCCAAAAAGTGTCATTTGGGGTCAGATTTGTCCACCGCAATGTCGCAGTCCCACAAAAACCCGCAGATCGTCGCCATTACTAGTAAAAGCAATAAAAAATAAATAAAAGTCCCTAACTCTATCCCATAGTTTTAGACACGATAACTCTTGCGCAAACCAATCAATATATGCCTATTGCGATTTTTTTTACCAAAACTATGTAAAAGAATATATTATGGTCTAAACTGATGAATACATTTTTTTTTATTTTTTGGGGATATGTATTATAGCAAAAAGTTAAAAAAAATATAATTTTTTTCAAAATTGTCGCTCTCTATTTGTTTATAGCGCAAAAAATAAAAACAGCAGAGGTGATCAAATACCACCAAAAGAAAGCTATATTTGTGGGGAAAAAATTACGTCAATTTTGTTCGGGTACAGTGTCGCATGACTGCGCAATTGGCAGTTAAAGCGATGCAGTGCCGTATCGCAAAAAATGGCCTGATCACTAAGGGGGAAAATCCTTCCGGGGCTGAAGTAGTTAAACACGCAGGTGTGAGAGCGCGGTCCCTAAGCCGATACACAAACCAGAGAGGTAACAAGCAAGCAAACAGACAGGGCATGAAACATGCAGATTCATGACATATTTTCCTTTTAGTTATCATAGGCAACAGGATGGATTGGATATATCTTTACCCTCTGGTTGCCATTCACCCTCTGTTTGTCCCCTGGGTCCTCGCGGATCCTACTTCCACAGTTTCCGGGTCAAACATCCCTAGCGGTCACCATCGGAAATGCCATTTTGTGTATTCAATCTTAGCTGATTTGTAAGTATTGGGTCCCTTATGGCGGCCCTTGATCTTTGAATACAGTAACAGTACTTATTACTAATTATGTTGTGTATTTAAAAATGTATGTATTGCTTTACAGATATTTATATATGCACCTACTCCTGAGGAAGTGAACAGAGATTTGCGAAACGCATAGAATTTTAGGCTGCATAATTTTATTTAATCATGAAATTATATTTGTAATATTTAAATTTGATATGAATTGTACCATGAAATTACTATTAATCAGCTTAACAATATTTTCTCTTTTTTATGCTTATAAGAACTGTATCCATTTACTAATTCACTTATATACTATGTATCTTTTGGTTGTGTGTGTTGCGCCTCATTTAAAGTCCCAGGGAAAATGTATTTTTGCAAATATAGATGAGAATTACGTCTGTTTGACCCAGCCTCCCACCTTCAATCTCCTAGGACATGTCACACATCCCAGGAGGCTGCAGGACCAGTCCCACAGCGCTGCCATGCCTCGCACATGCGCACTAGGGAGACTTCAGGAAGTCACAGCCATCTCCCATATTGAAAGGAAAATCTGGATGGCTGCACACCAAACTGAGATCCAAATGCCTTTAATCGCATAAAACCAGAAGAGCACTACATGTACAAGCAAGGAAGGAATGGCTTACGTGTTTCACACACTAATTGTGCTTTATCAAAGGGCTTTTTCCAGATATGAAAGGGCTCTGCATCTGGATTTTACATTCATTATTGCTTCAGCTGCGACTGGGTGAGCACCCTGCAGTGAGGAGATCATGCCGTTGGAGCCGTCTATCCTGTGAGCAGCGTGGATCTTTTGTGTGTTGTACTGGAATCATCTTCCATAGCCAATATTTGCTATTGTCTTCCTGATTCTCCTCCCGTCCAGGAAGCGAGTCCTGAGACCCGTCACCAGATTGGCCGAGAGGAGAAGCGATCCTATTGGCCAGCGAGGAGGAGGAGGGAGGAGACGCAGGGGAGGCCGCAGGAAGTGCTGCCCGTGACCTAGATGGTGTAAGTGCGGGGCTGGTGACTGACCGACCGACTGATACCGGAGGGGGGGTTTAGGGGGGTGTCAGCTGGTGGATTGTTTGCCCCCTCCCAAAAAATATACCACCAGCCACCACTGGCCTTGACCACTTATGATTGGCCAAGGACAGTGACAGATTCCTGGCGGGACCACTCAGTTGGATTCAAACTAGGATCTGAACATGCCTAAACTCATTCCCTGGTGTAAAGAAATACTTGAAAGTGCAATAGGCACTGAAGTGACTTCAGTTTCTACGGTTGCAGCTGGCTCTGCTCTCGACCAGTCTATCATTATGATGGACAGGCTCATGAAGCAATACCTAGACCTTGAAGAAGGAGAGTGCAGAGACAGCCGGGAACCTACATATTAGGAGGTCAGATAGAACAGTCCTAATGAATATTTGCTTTACTATGCAAAATAAAACTGCCTTACATTTGCATAAACAATGTACATGCCATATTATAAATTCCGCTCTGTGTAGACCTAAGACCGGCGGCCTTTTATGACCTCTATCTCCTCCAAATATATTTTTCTGCAGCAAAAATGAATTTCTCTCCAAAAGCCGTTCACTGGAGGAATGATAAATACGGCTGCATATGTGGCACAAAAGTTACAAACAACACATTTAAGATCATTGTTGGGCAAAGGCCAATGTGAAGTCAATGTGTCCTCTAAAAGTCCACATTTGGCAGGTGGAAAAGCTAACGCATTCCCTCCCACTTTGTAGCAATAAAAGCCTCTGATATTGTGCAGACTTGACACACCATGGCTGACCATTAACCATGGAATGCCAATGGGGAACGATCCAAAACAGTAGTTAGAAGCTTAACAAAAAGAAAATTCCATCTGTGGAGCATCCACATCAAATCTATGACTCATACACAGCAAATGAAAGGACGTTCCATTCCTGAATTCTAACAGCTAAACCGTGTACATAGAAACCTTTTTGAAAAACCGTAAGGGAAGGAAGTATGTGGACTGTCCTAGTGTAAGAATTTAAATCCAGGAATTCAGCTTCTTTGTAAAAAGTGAAGGCACGCTATGAGTTAAGTCCAAGGAGGTGCATGCTACCTTCTGGGCTTACCACTATAACTTGCCTTATAGCTTAAAGGTTTACAGTACTGTATATCCGAGAGTCCGACACTGATCCTTCTGATCTCTGCAGCTTCAACAGTAGAGTCACTGCAGCTGCTATAACCGCCCCCCTCCTCCTCCTGCCCAGTCACAGAAGCCTTGGTATTTTGTGAACACATTCACAAAATACCAAGGCTTCTGTGAACAGGCAGCAGAGGGGAGGAGCGGGCATAGCTGCTCTGTGTGTTTCTCTCCTCTCAGATCACAGAGTGTCTCTCTGGCAGAGCAAATGTAAATAATAGAGAGAAGTCCAGGAGATATCATGCACCTAGTTGGACTTAACTCATAGTGTGCCTTCATTTTTTACAAAATGGCTGAATTCCTGGAATTGGGCTTTAACCAATTGCCAGTGACAGGTTGTTTATAAACAGCCTGGACCACAAGTGGTTAAAACAAGCTTGCGGCTTCATTTTAATTTTCAGCATGCTGCTGGCTATTTAGTAAATGTGATGTGGGGGGGGGGGTTGAGTCACCAGATCACTTTTAACGGTATCATGAAGGTGTCCCACCTCATCAGTTTAACCCCTACTTCACCTGTGCCTTCCAGTCTCTCCCTCTCCCTCCAGGGAGCCAGAGTCCATGGTAAATGATGTCGTAATGGCAAGCGGGAGAAGAGTGGGGACATCCTTTCCCTCAACAGCTCTGCAATCAATGAACCTGGAAGCACTCAGCTCCTTCTGGCTGAAATGCTGGGTAAACAAACAATCAAGTTCATTCCTGTGCTCGGTTTTACCAACTGCTTAATCCTGTTTACAAGTTTTTCGAAGGGGGGTGGGGTTGGGGGGATTGCAAGTAGCTTTTCCAGCAGGTACTTGCTCCCACTTCCTCGTTCCTTACCTAGGCAAAGATGAAGTTGCACTGGGGCTAACAACGCCCCCCCTCCTTCCCCACATCCTCCAGGGATCACATCACACATCCCAGAAGGCAACAGGACAGTCTCTTCCAAATGACACATATGTTCAGTAGGGGGCTTGTCTGTGGGTGATCAAGAAGTCACAATGTGCTCACAAATCCAAGATGGTAGAGTGGGAGCGAAGACAGCTCCCAAATGCAAGATAGTGGCATGGGAGCGAATACAGCTCGAAAATCCAAGATGGCGGTGTGGGAGCAAAGACAGCTCCTAAATCCATAGATGGCAGTGTAGGGATGAAGACAGCTCCCAAATCCAAGATGGCAGTGTAGGAGTGAAGACAGCTCCCAAATTCAAGATGACGGTATGGGAGTGAAGACAGCTCTCAAATCTATAGATGGCAGTGTAGGAGCGAAGACAGCTCCCAAATCCAAGATGGCGGTGTGGGAGCAAAGACAATTTGAAAATCCAAGATGGTGGTGTGGGAGAGAAGACCACTCCTAAATTTAAAAATGGTAATATGGGAGCGAAAACAGCTCCCAAATCCAAGATGGCAGTGTAGGTGTAAAGACAGCTTCCAAATCCAAGATGGCAGTATAGGAGCGAAGAAAAAAATAAAAAGAAACTGCGCTATAGTGTAAAACCTGGTAAATGATTAAAGTTTACCTAGAAAAAAAGAAATAAAGGAAAGCAGCAACTATTCTGAAAACAATCATCAGTGCATGTAAATAAGAAAAAATATATATAGTCGCGCTAACTTATGACTGAACATAAGCCCACCACTGAATAGTTGAAAAAATCCAAATACCAACAGTGATAAATCATATAGATACTCAATGAAGAACCATGAAAGATCAGTAAATTATAAATAATGATAAGGTGAGTGAACTATGATTAAACAGTTAATAAGATGATAGTCCACAACTGCTATATGAGGCTCTCAAAGTTCATGTCTGAAAGTCCATGATAAACAAAACACCCGTGAATAAGTGTCCAAAAAAGCCAACGACAGAAAATCTTCTTATAATCCGTGACTTTCACCACCACCAGTAAGAATTCCTGCTTACCAAAAAGCGATGGTCCCCTATGACAGAGGACCTAAAACAGCCTCAAATGATACTCAGTTTAGTAGCCCGACAGCTCATACAGCATCATGTGAATGTTCAACATCAACATGAAAAGAAGGAAGGACACCGAATAGTGTAAAATCCTTGGTGTACATTTATTAAAAGAATATTGGAATCATACTCACAAAAGCAGTTAAAAAGACAGCCTTAAAGTGTGTCAGCGCCGACCGGTCAGAGGCGCTGGCACACAAATACGTCCGTGGAAGCCGAGCATCGGTGTGGGAGCGAAGACAGCTCGAAAATCCAAGATGGTGGTGTGGGAGAATAGGCCGCTCCCAAATCCAAGATAGCAGTGCTGGAGAAAAGACAGCTCCCCATTTCAGGATGGCAGTGTAGGAGTGAAGACAGTCCCCAAATTCAAAATGGTGACGTGGGTGCGAAGACAGCTCCCAAATCCAAGATAGCGGCGTGGGAGCGCAGACAGCTCGAAAATCCAAGATGGCGGCGAGGGAATGAAGACAGCTTGAAAATCCAAGATGGCGGCGTGGGAGCGAAGACAGCTTCCAAATCCAAGATGGCAGTGTGGGAGAGAAGACGGCTCTTCAATCCAAGATGGCGGTGAGGGAGAGAAGCCAGCTCGCCAATCCAAGATGGCGGTAAGGGAGAGAAGACAGCTTGAAAATCCAAGATGGCAGTGTAGGAGCGAAGACAGCTCCCAAATCCAAAGTGGTGGTGTGGGAGCAAAGAGAGCAGTGAAGACTTTTGCTTGTAAGATGACAGTGCTGGACTTCTTGGGCTGGTAAGTACTTTTTTTTTTTCTAAAAAACTAGAACCTACAGTACTTGCAGGTGCCGACTTTGTCAAACCCAGATAGAGTATTTCTTTAACAAAATATTTAACGGATGAACAAGAGAGCAAACACGAGAAGTTGATTGTTAGGGTTTACATACACATTGATTTACACTCTACCTAATTATCACTAACGGCGCTCAAATTGTGCCGATGGAAATCAATGTGGGAATTTTATCGAGCACGGATCTCAGGCTACATTAGGAGATGCTCCACATTACTGCAATGAATGTTTTGCTGAACCCACTTTGGCAGCTAAATATAATTTTCACGCTTGGATTTAATTCAAAAACGCTCCTTTTGAATGGAGTTTGTATAAACATGACAAGTAGTCATTTGCTGGGTATGTGCCGTGAAATGTCCTGGAAATTGTGAACGTATCTGTAATTATGGGCGTCCAAATTACAGTTTTGCTGCAGCAGTTGCAGTACAAAAATTGTTTGTCAAATATTGAAAAAACATACCGATAAATGTAAGGTACGTGCATCCTGAGGATCCGATGTGGGGGGGGGGGTTGTGAGTCAGAGGGACTGGAAACTAATGTAAAATTTCAAAGCTCTAAACATTAAAAGTTATATATGATGGAAGGGACGCAGTTTTCCAGGATAGGTGCACAAATCCAGGCTTACCTGTATATAAGAACTGTTCACACCAGTTATGCCTTCTACACACGATCGGATTTTCCGTCAGAGTTTATAAACTCCAACGGATTTTTCAGGCGGAATTCCGTTGGGGGATCTAAGAAATTTTCGAGCAAAAAATACAGATTTTACAAAAAGTGTCAGAAAAGGTCTGGTCCTCAAGTGGGGTAACGTCCAGCTTTTTGTTGCCGCACATAAGGGTATAAAAACAGTTCCTATATACAGGTAAGCCTGGATCTGCACTCACGTTATAGCGTGAGCTGGTTTTTAGGACATGCTATCCATTGTTACAAGCAGATTGCTTATTATGCAAGCCCGGATGCCGTTCAATTCCTGTACCAAAGGCTGTTCTCATTAAAGCCTTGGAATGGTGAGCTTCACAGCAAATGATCCGCCGCTCATGAGGGTGCAGAACCTGTTTAATTTATCAGCAGAAATGTTGTCCCGCAGGTTTTGTTAAAGTCCGCTTCTGCCTATCTGACAAATTTGATATTAAGAACAATGCAGCAAAATAATCAACTTTGTAAACATTATTTATTACCCATTGTCCCAGACACGTCCCAAATGTAGAAACAGCGCAAAAGCACATCAAACATTTACAGATTATTGGCTTAGCGGCAGGTAAACATTATTACGGGGTAGAAGCATGACATTACCGCCTTGTCCAAAGCCGCCGGATTTACGGAAATTGGAACAATTGTCTTGGCGATGATTAGGCGGTCTACGGAGCGGTAAATGTCTTCCAGAAAACACACTAAAATGAATAACAGCCCACATGTAAAAAACAGGACATGGTCATAATAGAGGGAGACCCCATTTTTCCTTATCCACGCTGCAGGTTCTCTTGAAGGGAACAAAACCTCAGCCCCCCCATGGTTGGCATACCCCCAAAGAAGTCTTCTGGATCTGGGTGCCATAGGAAAGGACCATGGCCCTGGACCTGGTTAATTAAACTAACAGCCCACGTGTAAAAAAAAGCCCCAGTTCACATTGGAGCGACTTGTCATGCGATTTGACAGGTCAAGTTGCATGACAAGTCACAGCCTATTGCCGGCAATGCTACATGTTCAAAAAGGTGCGACGCCGTCTTCGCGGTGCCGCACCAATTTGCAAACGCAGTTCCTGCACTACTTTTCGCAATTTCGTGTGCAACTTGAATAGGTATCTGTGCATGAAGCCGCACAGATGTCTTCCAAGTCGCACCCGAAGTTACACTGACATGCAGCTTTGAAACCGTGCGATTTTAGATGAAGGCGCACAATTTCAAAGCCGCCGTCAATGTGAACCTAGGCTTAAAGGTGTTTTTTCACCTTAATGCATTAATGTGAAAAAACTTGTCACTGACCTGCCCCCCCGTTTTACTCACCTGAGCCCGGTCGTTCCCTCAGCAGAGACGTGCTCTACCTCTCTGGGTTCTCGGCTCTTGATTGGACAGATTGATAGCAGCGCAGGCATTGGCTCCCGCTGCTGTCATTCAAATCCAATGACTCGGGCGCCGGGGCCTGAGTCCGACATTCTGTGTCTATGGACGCAAATACTGGACTCGGGAGTGCGCCCGCAAGGTAACCCCTAGGGAGAGCGCTTCTCCTAGGGGGTTAACCGACGCGGGGAGGAGCCGCGAGCGCCGTTGGGGGACCCCAGAAGACGAGGATCAGGGCCACTCTGTGAAAAACGAACTGCACAGTGGAGGTAAGCATGATATGTTTGTTACTTTAAAAAAATCTAAAACAAGAGTTTACAACCACTTTAAGTTATGACGCCATGGAAGGCTTCCTGGTGAAAGTCTGAACCGGCCGAATTTTGATCGATCTATGAATGGACTTCAGTACAAGCAGCCTGTCTTTTCTTTTTTTTTGTCGTTCGATCACTGCCAGTGGTTATAGCGGTAATCATTGTATTCTGATGGCTGGGAAACCTCCTGCTGTCCGAATACAATGGCTCCAAGAGAGAGATTCCCCCATCAACACTGACTGTATTGATAGGGGAATCGAGCAATGGGTCGAAGGAAAAAAAATTGCACAATGTATGGCCTGCCTTATGCTGCTGGAGTCACAAGATCCTTATTTTTGCTGTTAGCGAAGGCAGAACGCAGTTCCCTGAGCTGGCGTAGCTGTTATTTTGTGTTTCTACATTAATCCTAAAAAAATGTTCTGCTTCTAATAAATGCGGCTCCAGCAACTCCCTCTCCAGATGTAAATGCTGTACCTATTTTTAAACACCATGGTAGCACACTGCGGAGCCTCATGCATTATGTAAGACTCCTTCCTTCGGCGGACTTACCCATTGAAGTGGCCCAATGCAGACCTTGGCAGCGAGGAGCAGAACAGTTGGGTCTGTGGGACGCAGCTTGCTGCACTCTCTCAGCACCGACACAGCATAGGAATACTGGAGGAGGAAAGGTGAGAGAGGATTAGAAGCCATTAATCATTATTTCTATAGATACTCATCTGTGTGTGAATAAAAAAATGTGGTTTTTATACTGCCACGTTAATTTCCAGCTTTTTACAGAGAATACTGAACACTTACTATAAGCCAATTACCCTATTAGTATGTTTAACCACTTAGAGATGGTTCACACACAGCCGCCTGACAAGTCGCGCTCCGCTCTCTTCAATGGAACCGTTCTAATCGGAGCGACGCAAGTCGCTCTGACTTAGAAAAAGGTTCTTATACGACTTTGGGGGTGACTTGCATTGACTTCAATACAGTCGTCTTCAGATCGCCTCTGAAGTCGCCCCCAAAGTCGTGCCGCCTGTGTGTGAACCGGCTCTTAAGGAGCAAGCCTATTTTTCAAACTTGTTGTTTACAAGTTAAAATCTGCTTTTTTTGCTAGAAAATTACTAAGAACCCCCAAACATTATATATTTTTTTCCAGACACCCTAGAGAATAAAAATGGCGGTCGTTGCAATACTGTCACACTGTATTTGTGCAGCGGTCTAAAGCCCCATACACACTATTAGATTTTCTGCAGATTTTTGTCTTCAGATTTACCAAAAACATATAATATGATGTCAAACCTTAAGAGTTTAAATTTGTATGCAATCAGGCAGGCCCTTGTACTACGTGGTTTTGGTAAACCTGAAGACAAAAATCTGCATATCGTGCATGGGGTCTTATAAGCCCAATTCACTTTTTTGAATTAAAAACTAAGACAACAGTAAAGTTAGCCCAATTTTTAATATTGTGAAAGATAATGTTACACTGAGTAAATTGATACCCAACATGTCATGCTTCAAAATTGCGCCCGCTCGTGGAATGGCGTCAAACTTTGACCTTTAGAAATCTCCATAGGCGACAATTAAAAATGTCTACATGTTACCAGTTTTGAGTTACAGAAGAGGTCCAGTGCTAGAATTATTGCTCTCGCTCTAACGATCGTGGCAATACCTCACATGTGTGGTTTGAACACTGTTTTTATATGCGGGTGCGACTTACGTATGCGTTCTGCGCGTGAGCTGGACGGGGCGCTTTAAATTTTGTATTTTTTTTTCTTATTTCTTTGGACACTGTCAGTGTCCAATCAACAGCTATATCAGTGCACAAAATATCTGTCAGTGTCCAATCAACAGCTGTACCAGTGCACAAAACATCTGTAAGTGTCCAATCAACATCTGTACCAGTGCACAAAACATCAGTCAGTGTCCCATCACATCTATACCAGAGCACAAAACATCTGTCAGTGTCCAATCAACATCTGTACCAGTGCACAAAACATCAGTCAGTGTCCAATCAACATCTGTACCAGTGCACAAAACATCAGTCAGTGTCCAATCAACATCTGTACCAGTGCACAAAACATCAGTCAGTGTCCAATCAACATCTGTACCAGTGCACAAAACATCAGTCAGTGTCCCATCACATCTGTACCAGTTCACAAAACATCAGTCAGTGTCCAATCAACATCTGTACCCGAGCACAAAACATCTGTCACAGTGTACGTGTCCCATCACATCTGTACCAGAGCACAAAACATCAGTCAGTGTCCAATCAACATCTGTACCAGAGCACAAAACATCAGTCAGTGTCCAATCAACATCTGTACCAGAGCACAAAACATCTGTAAGTGTCCAATCAACATCTGTACCAGTGCACAAAACATCTGTAAGTGTCCAATCAACATCTGTACCAGTGCACAAAACATCAGTCAGTGTCCAATCAACATCTGTAGCAGTGCACCAAACATCTGTCAGTGCCCAATCAACATCTGTACCAGTGCACAAAACATCAATCAGTGTCCAATCACATCTGTACCAGTGCACAAAACATCAGTGTCCAATCACATCTGTACCAGTGCACAAATCATCAGTCAGTGTTCCATCACATCTGTACCAGTGCACAAAACATCAGTCAGTGTTCCATCACATCTGTAGCAGTGCACAAAACATCAGTCAGTGTTCCATCACATCTGTAGCAGTGCACAAAACATCTGTCAGTGTCCAATCAACATCTATACCAGAGCACAAAACATCAGTCAGTGTTCCATCACATCTGTAGCAGTGCACAAAACATCTGTCAGTGTCCAATCAACATCTGTACCAGAGCACAAAACATTTGTCAGTGTCCAATCACATCTGTAGCAGTGCACAAAACATCAGTCAGTGTCCAATCACATCTGTAGCAGTGCACAAAACATCTGTCAGTGTCCAATCAACATCTGTACCAGAGCACAAAACATCTGTCAGTGTCCAATCAACATCTGTACCAGTGCATAAAACATCTGTCAGTGTCCAATCAACAACTGTACCAGAGCACAAAACATCAGTCAGTGTCCCATCACATCTGTAGCAGTGCACAAAACATTTGTCAGTGTCCAATTAACATCTGTACCAGAGCACAAAACATCTGTCAGTGTCCAATCAACATCTGTACCAGTGCACAAAACATCAGTCAGTGTCCCATCACATCTGTAGCAGTGCACAAAACATCTGTCAGTGTCCAATCAACATCTGTACCAGAGCACAAAACATTTGTCAGTGTCCAATCACATCTGTAGCAGTGCACAAAACATCAGTCAGTGTCCAATCACATCTGTAGCAGTGCACAAAACATCTGTCAGTGTCCAATCAACATCTGTACCAGAGCACAAAACATCTGTCAGTGTCCAATCAACATCTGTACCAGTGCATAAAACATCTGTCAGTGTCCAATCAACAACTGTACCAGAGCACAAAACATCAGTCAGTGTCCCATCACATCTGTAGCAGTGCACAAAACATTTGTCAGTGTCCAATTAACATCTGTACCAGAGCACAAAACATCTGTCAGTGTCCAATCAACATCTGTACCAGTGCACAAAACATCAGTCAGTGTCCCATCACATCTGTAGCAGTGCACAAAACATCTGTCAGTGTCCAATCAACATCTGTACCAGTGCACAAAACATCAATCAGTGTCCAATCACATCTGTACCAGTGCACAAATCATCAGTCAGTGTTCCATCACATCTGTACCAGTGCACAAAATATCAGTCAGTGTTCCATCACATCTGTACCAGTGCACAAAACATCAGTCAGTGTTCCATCACATCTGTAGCAGTGCACAAAACATTTGTCAGTGTCCAATTAACATCTGTACCAGAGCACAAAACATCTGTCAGTGTCCAATCAACATCTGTACCAGTGCACAAAACATCAGTCAGTGTCCCATCACATCTGTAGCAGTGCACAAAACATCTGTCAGTGTCCAATCAACATCTGTACCAGTGCACAAAACATCAATCAGTGTCCAATCACATCTGTACCAGTGCACAAATCATCAGTCAGTGTTCCATCACATCTGTACCAGTGCACAAAATATCAGTCAGTGTTCCATCACATCTGTACCAGTGCACAAAACATCAGTCAGTGTTCCATCACATCTGTAGCAGTGCACAAAACATTTGTCAGTGTCCAATCACATCTGTAGCAGTGCACAAAACATCAGTCAGTGTCCAATCACATCTGTAGCAGTGCACAAAACATCTGTCAGTGTCCAATCAACATCTGTACCAGAGCACAAAACATGTGTCAGTGTCCAATCAACATCTGTACCAGTGCACAAAACATCAGTCAGTGTCCCATCACATCTATACCAGAGCACAAAACATCTGTCAGTGTCCAATCAACATCTGTACCAGTGCACAAAACATCAGTCAGTGTCCAATCAACATCTGTACCAGTGCACAAAACATCAGTCAGTGTCCAATCAACATCTGTACCAGTGCACAAAACATCAGTCAGTGTCCAATCAACATCTGTACCAGTGCACAAAACATCAGTCAGTGTCCCATCACATCTGTACCAGTTCACAAAACATCAGCCAGTGTCCAATCAACATCTGTACCCGAGCACAAAACATCTGTCACAGTGTACGTGTCCCATCACATCTGTACCAGAGCACAAAACATCAGTCAGTGTCCAATCAACATCTGTACCAGAGCACAAAACATCAGTCAGTGTCCAATCAACATCTGTACCAGAGCACAAAACATCTGTAAGTGTCCAATCAACATCTGTACCAGTGCACAAAACATCTGTAAGTGTCCAATCAACATCTGTACCAGTGCACAAAACATCAGTCAGTGTCCAATCAACATCTGTAGCAGTGCACCAAACATCTGTCAGTGCCCAATCAACATCTGTACCAGTGCACAAAACATCAATCAGTGTCCAATCACATCTGTACCAGTGCACAAAACATCAGTGTCCAATCACATCTGTACCAGTGCACAAATCATCAGTCAGTGTTCCATCACATCTGTACCAGTGCACAAAACATCAGTCAGTGTTCCATCACATCTGTAGCAGTGCACAAAACATCAGTCAGTGTTCCATCACATCTGTAGCAGTGCACAAAACATCTGTCAGTGTCCAATCAACATCTATACCAGAGCACAAAACATCAGTCAGTGTTCCATCACATCTGTAGCAGTGCACAAAACATCTGTCAGTGTCCAATCAACATCTGTACCAGAGCACAAAACATTTGTCAGTGTCCAATCACATCTGTAGCAGTGCACAAAACATCAGTGTCCAATCACATCTGTAGCAGTGCACAAAACATCTGTCAGTGTCCAATCAACATCTGTACCAGAGCACAAAACATCTGTCAGTGTCCAATCAACATCTGTACCAGTGCATAAAACATCTGTCAGTGTCCAATCAACAACTGTACCAGAGCACAAAACATCAGTCAGTGTCCCATCACATCTGTAGCAGTGCACAAAACATTTGTCAGTGTCCAATTAACATCTGTACCAGAGCACAAAACATCTGTCAGTGTCCAATCAACATCTGTACCAGTGCACAAAACATCAGTCAGTGTCCCATCACATCTGTAGCAGTGCACAAAACATCTGTCAGTGTCCAATCAACATCTGTACCAGAGCACAAAACATTTGTCAGTGTCCAATCACATCTGTAGCAGTGCACAAAACATCAGTCAGTGTCCAATCACATCTGTAGCAGTGCACAAAACATCTGTCAGTGTCCAATCAACATCTGTACCAGAGCACAAAACATCTGTCAGTGTCCAATCAACATCTGTACCAGTGCATAAAACATCTGTCAGTGTCCAATCAACAACTGTACCAGAGCACAAAACATCAGTCAGTGTCCCATCACATCTGTAGCAGTGCACAAAACATTTGTCAGTGTCCAATTAACATCTGTACCAGAGCACAAAACATCTGTCAGTGTCCAATCAACATCTGTACCAGTGCACAAAACATCAGTCAGTGTCCCATCACATCTGTAGCAGTGCACAAAACATCTGTCAGTGTCCAATCAACATCTGTACCAGTGCACAAAACATCAATCAGTGTCCAATCACATCTGTACCAGTGCACAAATCATCAGTCAGTGTTCCATCACATCTGTACCAGTGCACAAAATATCAGTCAGTGTTCCATCACATCTGTACCAGTGCACAAAACATCAGTCAGTGTTCCATCACATCTGTAGCAGTGCACAAAACATTTGTCAGTGTCCAATTAACATCTGTACCAGAGCACAAAACATCTGTCAGTGTCCAATCAACATCTGTACCAGTGCACAAAACATCAGTCAGTGTCCCATCACATCTGTAGCAGTGCACAAAACATCTGTCAGTGTCCAATCAACATCTGTACCAGTGCACAAAACATCAATCAGTGTCCAATCACATCTGTACCAGTGCACAAATCATCAGTCAGTGTTCCATCACATCTGTACCAGTGCACAAAATATCAGTCAGTGTTCCATCACATCTGTACCAGTGCACAAAACATCAGTCAGTGTTCCATCACATCTGTAGCAGTGCACAAAACATTTGTCAGTGTCCAATCACATCTGTAGCAGTGCACAAAACATCAGTCAGTGTCCAATCACATCTGTAGCAGTGCACAAAACATCTGTCAGTGTCCAATCAACATCTGTACCAGAGCACAAAACATGTGTCAGTGTCCAATCAACATCTGTACCAGTGCACAAAACATCTGTCAGTGTCCAATCAACATCTGTACCAGTGCATAAAACATCTGTCAGTGTCCAATCAACAACTGTACCAGAGCACAAAACATCTGTCAGTGTCCAATCAACATCTGTACCAGTGCACAAAACATCAGTCAGTGTCCCATCACATCTGTACCAGTGCACAAAACATCTGTCAGTGTCCAATCACATCTGTACCAGTGCACAAAACATCTGTCAGTGTCCAATCAACATCTGTACCAGTGCACAAAACATCTGTAAGTGTCCAATCAACATCTGTACCAGAGCACAAAACATCAGTCAGTGTCCCATCACATCTATACCAGAGCACAAAACATCTGTCAGTGTCCAATCAACATCTGTACCAGTGCACAAAACATCAGTCAGTGTCCCATCACATCTGTAGCAGTGCACAAAACATCTGTCAGTGTCCAATCAACATCTGTACCAGAGCACAAAACATCAGTCAGTGTCCCATCACATCTGTACCAGTGCACAAAACATCAGTCAGTGTCCCATCACATCTGTACCAGTGCACAAAACATCTGTCAGTGTCCAATCAACATCTGTACCAGTGCACAAAACATCTGTCAGTGTCCAATCAACATCTGTACCAGAGCACAAAACATCAGTCAGTGTCCCATCACATCTGTACCAGAGCACAAAACATCAGTCAGTGTCCCATCACATCTGTACCAGAGCACAAAACATCTGTCAGTGTCCAATCAACATCTGTACCAGTGCACAAAACATCTGTCAGTGTCCAATCAACATCTGTACCAGAGCACAAAACATCAGTCAGTGTCCCATCACATCTGTACCAGAGCACAAAACATCTGTCAGTGTCCAATCAACATCTGTACCAGAGCACAAAACATCAGTCAGTGTCCCATCACATCTGTAGCAGTGCACAAAACATCTGTCAGTGTCCAATCAACATCTGTACCAGAGCACAAAACATCAGTCAGTGTCCCATCACATCTGTAGCAGTGCACAAAACATCTGTCAGTGTCCAATCAACATCTGTACCAGAGCACAAAACATCTGTCAGTGTCCCATCACATCTGTAGCAGTGCACAAAACATCTGTCAGTGTCCAATCAACATCTGTACCAGAGCACAAAACATCTGTCAGTGTCCAATCAACATCTGTACCAGTGCACAAAACATCAGCCAGTGTCCCATCAGATCTGTAGCAGTGCACAAAACATTTGTCAGTGTCCAATTAACATCTGTACCACAGCACAAAACATCTGTCAGTGTCCAATCAACATCTGTACCAGAGCACAAAACATCTGTCACAGTGTACGTGTCCCATCAACATCTGTACCAGAGCACAAAACATCTGTCACAGTGTACGTGTCCCATCAACATCTGTACCAGTGCACAAAAACATCTGCAATAGTGTTCCAAGTGGATGGTCAACATCAGTCAAAGTGTACAAGTGCACAAACACATCTGAAAGTGTGAAAATATAAAAAGTGTAGCGCGATATGTTTGAAGAGCAGATGACTCTACTCAAAAAGACTCCTGTGGTAAATAAAAAAATATTAATATATATGTAGCGGGTATTTGAATTTAGGGGAAGCATCTGGGTGGTAGTGTAACCCAGATGCACTGATTGCTAGGGAATCTGAGACCCTTTTATGGTTCTTGGAGGACTCTGGTGATGTGAGGTTCCCTGCGGCCTATAGGTGGCGTTGTTGCCCTGGGCCGGAGTTGAACTCACATCGCAAGACTGTGCCTTTTTGTCCTCCCCTGGAGCTGGTACGGCAGGGCGGGGAACCCGCTGTGGCGTGAAGGGAGAGGGGATAAAAGGGGCAGACGCCCTTACCACGGGGTTCAGAGTGCAGAGTTAAAGGACGTGGCCGCACCCAGGCACCTTCAGCTTGGGTGCTGGCGTTCCGGTGTTCCGGACCCAGGTGCCTTTGACCTGGCCGGAGCGGAGATGGAGTCCATCTCAGGCACCTTTAGCCTGGGGTGAGGTACTATGGCGGATGCCTGGGGCTCAGTACCTTCAACTGAGTTCCGCGAGGGTGGAGGAATCCGAGGGGGCCCTAACTCCCTGGATGCCCGTGTCTGAGTTTGTGAGGTCTGGTGTGCAGAACTTCTCTGAATTGTCCGGCGCAGCATCGCTGGTGACAGAGAGGCCTCCGGTATCTCCCTTGGACGGATTATCTTCCCCTGACAGGGGCCGTGTTAGCGAAGGTAATTCACGTTCTATTTCACATAGTCAGTGGCAGTGACTATTCGCCACTAGTGATGAGCCGAACACCCCCGAGTTCGGTTCGCACCAGAACCCGCGAACGGACCGAAAGTTCGTACGAACATTAGAACCCTATTAAATACAATGGATGCGAACGTTCGAATTCTAAAGTGCTAATTATAACAACTATTATGCATGTTATTGTCCTAAAAAGGGTTTGGGAACCCGGGTTCTGCACCAGGGGACATGTATCAATGCAAAAAGAAGTTTTAAAAACGGTCGTTTTTCGGGAGCAGTCATTTTAATGATGCATAAAGTGAAAAAAAAAAAGTCAAATATTCCTTTAAATATCGTACCTGGGGGGTGTCTAAAGTATGCCTGTGAAGTGCCACGTGTTTCCCGTGTTTAGAACTGTCCCTGCACAAAATGACACTTCTAAAGGAAAAAAAAGCCATTTAAAACTGCTTGCGGCTTTAATGTAATGTCTGGTCCCGGTAATATGGATGAAAATCTTTAAGAAAAATGGCATAGCTACCCCATGACCCCCCCCCCCCCCTACCCCAGCCCATTACCAGCCCCTTTGGGTCTTGTATGGATATTAAGGGGAACCCCGCACATAAAATAAAAAAGGCCCTATATACTCTGAACAGCCGTATACAGGCGGTGCATACAAGACAGGGACTGTAGGTTTGTTCTTATGTAGAATCTGTTTGTAATTTTGAACAGGTAGATTGTTTAAGTGTAGCTCCAGCCCAAAAATCTATTTTTAAACTTTTTGGAAAACATAGGTAAGGGTTATCACCCCTGTAACATTTGTTTTGCTGTCTGTGCCCCTGTTCAGAACATTTCACCTCACTTTCCGTCCCAATGACAACTGTTTTTGAAATGTGGTGTTTTTCTTGAAACAAGGATTGCTGATAAAGCATCAGTACAGAGGAGACACCTTTCTCCCATATTAATTCTTACAGGAGAGAATTTTCCTTCCAAGGGGTAGATTTCCTCTCACTTCCTGTTGTCTTCTTGCGTTTGCAAGTAGGAGTCGTTTGTAAGTTGGATGTTTGAAAGTAGGGACCTGCCGTATATACTCTGCAGAAATAGGCCCCTTAGTTGTTGGTGTTGGCACAACACTGTAAGCACTCACAGTTACTCTTGGTTGGTGCTGGAACGCCCTGCTGTCAACTATTATATCAGGAATTGTAATTACATATAATTGTTGAACAGTGGTAGTAAAAATTGGGCCTTTGATGGTGGTGCTGGTGCCACAACACTGTAAGCCCTGACAGTTACTCTTGGTGGGTGCAGCAATGGGCCCTGCTGTGAATTATTAGATCAAGAATTGTAATTGCATGCCCCTGTTGAACAGGGGCTGAAAAATTGGGCCTTTCGTGGTAGTGGTGGTGGTGGCGTTGCCACAACACTGTAAGCCCTCAGAGTTACTCTTGGTGGGTGCAGGAATGGGCCCTGCTGTGAATTATTAGATCAAGAATTGTAATTACATGCCCCTTTTGAACAGGGGCTGAAAAATTGGGCCTTTCATGGTGGTGGTGGTGGTGGCGTTGCCACAACACTGTAAGCCCTCAGAGTTACTCTTGGTGGGTGCAGGAATGGGCCCTGCTGTGAATTATTAGATCAAGAATTGTAATTACATGCCCCTTTTGAACAGGGGCTGAAAAATTGGGCCTTTCGTGGTGGTGGTGGTGGTGGCGTTGCCACAACACTGTAAGCCCTCAGAGTTACTCTTGGTGGGTGCAGCAATGGGCCCTGCTGTGAATTATTAGATCAAGAATTGTAATTACATGCCCCTGTTGAACAGGGGCTGAAAAATTGGGCCTTAGGCACTGGTGGCACAACACTACAACCCCTCACAGATACTGTACTTGGAGCACAGCAATGAGCCCTGTTGCAAAGTATTGCTTCAAAAATTGTAATGACACGCCCCTGTAAAACAGGGGCTGAAAAATTGGGCCTTAGCCACTGGTGGCGGCACCCATAAACAAAAATGATCTTCCAAGCTATCATCATCAATCGTATCATTGAGGACTCGGAGGAGGAGGATAGCCAGTCAACATAACAGCACAGGCACTCAGCATCAGCATCAGTCTTGAAGGGATGTGACATGTTAAAATCAATTAGTCTGTTATATCAGCATCAGGTGTGTGGTAGCTGGTGGTGATCCAAGACTGGTTCATCTTGATGAAAGTCAGTCGATCAACCGAGTCGGTGGACAGGCGCACCCTGTGATCCGTGACAAATCCTCCAGCAGCACTGAATGTGCGTTCCGAAAGAACGCTGGATGCAGGACAGGCCAGTAGCTCAATTGCATACTGTGCAAGCTCTGCCCAGTGATCCATCCTCAAGACCCAGTAAGCCAGAGGATTTTCGGTGGGGAAGGTGTCCAAGTCTGACCTTGCCCCTAGATATTCCTGCACCATGTTTATCAGACGCTGGCGATGGTTGCTGGAACCGATCATACTTTGGGGCTGCGGACTAAAGAATTGTCTGAACGCATCGGTCAGACGGCCACCTTCCCCACCGCTCCTTCTTTGACTGGCCGAAGCCTCAGCAACTCGTTGTCCAGGACCAGGAGTTTGTAACCTCCCAGTCTCTGGGAACGCGTTGCACAGACCTTTCTGCAAGGCCTCCCGGAGTTGTCTCATCCTCTGCTCCCTCTGCGACGGTAACATAAGGTCCGCAACCTTACCCTTGTACCGTGGATCAAGGAGAGTGGCCAGCCAGTAATGGTCCCTCTCCTTGATCCGAAGAATACGAAGATCCTTCCGCAGACTTTGCAGGATCAGGGAGGCCATGCAGCATAGGTTTGCTGAGGCATTCGCTCCGGAGTCCTCTGGGTCACTAAGGACGACATGATCCGCAGCCACCTCCTCCCAGCCACGTACAAGTCCACTGGTTTCTTGGGACTGTAAATCATCCCTAAAAGACTGCTGCTGATGATGCTGAGTGCCAGCCTCCACCTCCATGCTGACACAATCCTCCTCCTCCTCCTCCTCCTCCTCCTCCTCCTCTTCCTGTGCGATGGGTGGGACAGAAGGAACACTGTCTTGGTAAAGGGGGCCTTGAGAGGCAAGGAAGTCCTCCTCTTCCTGCCTCTGTTCTGCCTCAAGTGCCCTGTCCATTATTCCACGCAGCGTGTGCTCCAACAGGTGGACAAGAGGTACAGTGTCACTGATGCATGCACTGTCACTGCTCACCATCCTCGTGGCCTCCTCAAATGGTGCCAGGACAGTGCATGCATCCCTGATCATGCCCCACTGGCGTGGAGAAAAAAAAACAAGCTCCCCTGACCCTGTCCTGGTGCCGTAGTCGCACAGGTACTCATTGATGGCCCTCTGCTGCGTGTGCAGCCGCTGCAGCATGGCCAACGTTGAGTTCCACCTGGTGGGCATGTCACATATAAGGCGGTTCTTGGGCAGGTTCAACTCCTTTTGCAGCTCAGCCAGGCGAGCACTGGCATTATAAGATCTGCGGAAATGCACACAGACTTTCCTGGCCTGCCTCAGGACATCCTGTAAGCCCGGGTACCTGCCCAAGAACCGCTGCACCACCAGGTTAAGGACGTGAGCCACACAGGGCACATGGGTCAGTTGTCCCTGTCGGAGGGCGGAGAGGAGGTTGGTGCCATTGTCGCAAACCACCATTCCTGGCTTAAGCTGGCGTGGCGTCAACCACCTCTCGGCCTGGCCCTGCAGAGCAGACAGGACCTCTGCCCCAGTGTGGCTTCTGTCCCCCAAACACACCAGCGCAAGCACGGCATGGCATCTTTTTGCCTGCGTACTTGCGTAGCCCCTTGAACGGCTACGGAGCACCGCTGGTTCAGAGGACAAACCACAGGAAGAGGCCATGGAGGAAGAAGAAGAGGAGGGGGTGGAGGAGAGAGGTGTGTCACAACCAGTAGTAGCATTTTGGAGGCGTGGCGGTGGAACAACCTCCAACACTACTGCACCTTGTCCTGCATCCTTCCCAGCTGCCAAAAGAGTGACCCAATGGGCCGTGAAAGAAAGGTAACGTCCCTGTCCATGCCTGCTGGACCATGAGTCAGCGGTAATATGCACCTTACCGCTGACCGCCCTGTCCAGCGAGGCCAAGACATTGCCTTCCACATGCCGGTAGAGAGCCGGAATAGCCTTCCGTGAGAAAAAGTGGCGTTTGGGAACCTGCCACTGAGGAACCGCACATTGCACAAACTCACGGAAGGGGGCCGAGTCTACCAACTGAAAAGGCAGCAGTTGAAGCGCTAGCAATTTAGCCAAGCTAGCATTCAACCGCTGGGCATGTGGATGGCTGGGAGTGAACTTCTTTCGACGGTCCAGCAGCTGGGGCAGGGAAATTTGCCTGCTAGAATCGGACGTCGGTGTACTGCTAGCAGAGTGGCCGCAAGTACTTGGCTGTGACACACCTAATTCTACACCTTCATTCCTCTCAGTGCATGTTTCAGAGAGGACTGAAGTTATAGTGGGGTTGGAGATCCCAGCTGATGCGGTGCAAGGAGAGGTCCGCTTTGTTCTTTGGTGTGGGTCTTTGAGGTAGGCTTGCCAACGAGCTGCATGGCAGGTCAACATATGTCTGGTCAGGCATGTGGTACCCAAGCGGCTGATGTTTTGGCCACGCGATATACGCTTGAGACATATGTTGCAAACAGCAGCTGTGCGATCTGATGCACTAGCCTCAAAAAAGGCCCACACCAAAGAACTTTTTGAATGACGGGCAGAGGCAGCGCCCTGCACAGGCGGAGCTCTGCGGTGTGATTCCGTCGGTGTACTGCCCTTACGCTGGCCACCAAAGGGCATCCTGCCTCGTTGGAGATGTGCCTCCTCCTCATCCTCCTCCTCCTCCTCTCTCCTATTAGGCACCCACGTGGAGTCAGTGACCTCATCATCCCCTCCCTCCTCAGCACTGGAGCCAATCTGGCAGTATGCTGCAGCTGCTGG
Source organism: Rana muscosa (assembly GCA_029206835.1). Lineage (NCBI taxonomy): Eukaryota > Metazoa > Chordata > Amphibia > Anura > Ranidae > Rana > Rana muscosa. Next base: position 252,315,614 of record CM055121.1, on the reverse strand, counting down.
AACATGACTGCCAGATTGGTGTCCTTCTTGAGCATCCCCTCTGTCTGCTCTCACGCTACTGCCTTCCTGTAGCTGGGTTTCATCATCAGACCCTTCGAAACGCTGGGCATCCTCCTGGAGCATGTACCCAACACTGTGCTCAAACAGTTCGGGGGACTCCTCAGGAGGAGGACATGGTGGGTCTAGGGAAGGAGTGACTGATGATGAGTCTGACATTGATACCAGGGAAGAGGACGCTTTGGCAGCTGCTTTGCCAGTACCCTGAGCCTGGGTGAGAGAGGATGAGGAGGAGGAGGAGGGCTTGGTCATCCACTCTACCAAGTCTTCGGCATGATGTGGCTCAACATGTCCAGCTGCCGAAAAGAAGGACAAGCGTGTCCCATGGCCATGTGCTGATGACAATGCACCGCGTCCACGACCAGCACTGTTGTCCCCAGACACAGAGCCTGCTTGCCCTCTTTTATTGCCTCCTGACTGTCTGCCTCTCCTTGTTTGCCTTCCAGACATTCTAATAGATGGCCTGCAGGGAGATGGGAAAAAAGCAATAAGGGCTACCTTCAGGTGTCCTTCTCTGTCCCTTTACTTAAGGATTTCTAAATATGGTTGAGGATGATTGCTTTTGCACAGAATAGCACAACGACAATTTCCCTGACTGTCCAAAAAACAAGGATTTCAAAGATGGTTGATGAGGAATGCTTTAGCACACTATAGCACAAGGAGAATTTCCCTCACTGTCCTTCCCTGTCCCTAGAAACAAGGATTATCACAGTGAAAGAAACTGACACTCTTCCTACCTATAGTTTTCTGTCCCTAGAAAAATTTTTTTTTTAAAGCACACTATAGCACAAGGAGAATTTCCCTCACTGTCCTTCCCTGTCCCTAGAAACAAGGATTCGCACAGTAAAACACACTGACACTCTCCCTACCTATAGTTTTCTGTCCCTAGAAAAAATGTTTTTTTAAAGCACACTATAGCACGAGGAGAATTTCCCTCACTGTCCTTCCCTGTCCCTAGAAACAAGGATTCGCACAGTAAAACACACTGACACTCTCCCTACCTATAGTTTTCTGTCCCTAGAATTTTTTTTTTTTAAAGCACACTATAGCACAAGGAGAATTTCCCTCACTGTCCTTCCCTGTCCCTAGAAACAAGGATTCGCACAGTAAAACACACTGACACTCTCCCTACCTATAGTTTTCTGTCCCTAGAAAAAATGTTTTTTTAAAACACACTATAGCACAAGGAGAATTTCCCTCACTGTCCTTCCCTGTCCCTAGAAACAAGGATTCGCACAGTAAAACACACTGACACTCTCCCTACCTATAGTTTTCTGTCCCTAGAAAAAATGTTTTTTTAAAGCACACTATAGCACAAGGAGAATTTCCCTCACTGTCCTTCCCTGTCCCTAGAAACAAGGATTCGCACAGTAAAACACACTGACACTCTCCCTACCTATAGTTTTCTGTCCCTAGAAAAAATGTTTTTTTAAAGCACACTATAGCACAAGGAGAATTTCCCTCACTGTCCTTCCCTGTCCCTAGAAACAAGGATTCGCACAGTAAAACACACTGACACTCTCCCTACCTATAGTTTTCTGTCCCTAGAAAAAATGTTTTTTTAAAGCACACTATAGCACAAGGAGAATTTCCCTCACTGTCCTTCCCTGTCCCTAGAAACAAGGATTCGCACAGTAAAACACACTGACACTCTCCCTACCTATAGTTTTCTGTCCCTAGAAAAAATGTTTTTTTAAAGCACACTATAGCACAAGGAGAATTTCCCTCACTGTCCTTCCCTGTCCCTAGAAACAAGGATTCGCACAGTAAAACACACTGACACTCTCCCTACCTATAGTTTTCTGTCCCTAGAAAAAATGTTTTTTTAAAGCACACTATAGCACAAGGAGAATTTCCCTCACTGTCCTTCCCTTTCCCTAGAAACAAGGATTCGCACAGTAAAACACACTGACACTCTCCCTACCTATAGTTTTCTGTCCCTAGAAAAAATGTTTTTTTAAAGCACACTATAGCACAAGGAGAATTTCCCTCACTGTCCTTCCCTGTCCCTAGAAACAAGGATTCGCACAGTAAAACACACTGACACTCTCCCTACCTATAGTTTTCTGTCCCTAGAAAAAATGTTTTTTTAAAGCACACTATAGCACAAGGAGAATTTCCCTCACTGTCCTTCCCTGTCCCTAGAAACAAGGATTCGCACAGTAAAACACACTGACACTCTCCCTACCTATAGTTTTCTGTCCCTAGAAAAAATGTTTTTTTAAAGCACACTATAGCACAAGGAGAATTTCCCTCACTGTCCTTCCCTGTCCCTAGAAACAAGGATTCGCACAGTAAAACACACTGACACTCTCCCTACCTATCCTTCTCTTTCCCTAAACTAAAGGAATCCAGGTTAAGCAAGAAAAAATAAATGTCACTGTCCCTGCCTATGCTTCTCTTTCCCTGCTCCGGAACACACTACACTAGGCCGCCGTGCTGGCGGCCTTTTATAGTGTGGGGCGTGTACTAAACACCCTCAGCAATAATTGGCCACAGGCATCCTGCCTGTGGCCAATCATTCCTCTCCTCGCTGCCGGCGCTGTGATTGGCCAAGCATGCGGGGTCACAGTGCATGCTTGGCCAATCACAGCGCCTGGATGACACTGCGATGGCGTAGTGCATTGTGGACCGTTCGCGTCACTCGAATTAGGCGCGAACGGCCCAAATCGTTCGATCTTCGTCCGAACGATCGAACAGCCGATGTTCGAGTCGAACGTATGTTCGACTCGAACACCGAGCTCATCCCTATTCGCCACTGGTGATACCACAGTGGTTGGCAAAGAAGGGAAAGGATTGTGCCTCGACCTACTCCCATTAAGACTAAGTTGTTGCAAAAGAATCCAACTTAACTGTGCTGTGTGTTTATTCGCTGAGAAGAATAAAACTGTGTTGGACCTATTCACTGTGTGGAACTCTGGTTACTAGGAGCAAAGGAGTCAAGGACGAAGTACAGGACTTGACTCTAGGACACCTACACAAAGCCTGATCTTTCTGGGCTTCACCTCGTCACTATGGAGGACATGGGCCGTAGTGTATCTCATCCCTCTCCCCAGCACTAACACCCCTAGACAAAGAAAGACAAGCCAAGAATAATAAGGGGAGAGAGGGGTGAGGCCGCTACATATATATATATAAAAAACGCATGGTTATAACCTTATGAAGTGCAATGCAAGCAACTGAAAAGTCACAAATGACAACCCGTGAAGAGGTGGCAAGTGACAACCTGTGAAAAAATATATCACAATGGACAGGTGACAGTAATGTAATATTCATAGAACTCTAGAATATTCCTTACAAATGTATAGCATAAATGTGGATGTCAGTATCAGTGACCCTTAAAAATTAAATTTAAAAATGGAATCTGGAATATCCCAAAAACAGCAAATAGGGCAAACTCAGATGATTCACAAATAACTAATTAAACCAACATGAAAAGTCCAAAGATAACAAGCGGCAACTGTGTAGTTCATAAATAAGCATTCCAGTTGACAGACGTTGAGAGCTGACACACTGCAATGACGGATGGCACAACAATCTTGTGAACAGATGCAATATACAACTTGGATAATCACCCGGGAGTGCCTTCGCCGTTTGGATAGTGGGGAGAGAAGTGAATACTCTTACCCGAAAACGTGGATCCAGCCCACCATACGGTGGTGGATCAATAGAGCTTGTATCCAACAATTTTGGAAACGAGGGTGCAGATCTCCAAATCACCTCCTCTTAGGCCTCGTACACACGACCGATTTTCTCGGCAAGAACCAGCAAGAAACTTGCTGGCAGAGAGGTCTTGCCGAGTAAATCGGTCGTGTGTACGCTGCTAGCGGGTTTCTCGTCGAGAAAACCGACAAGAAACCTCGACGAGAAAATAGAGAACCTGCTCTCTATTTTCTCGTCGAGATTCTCCTCGGCATGTTTCTCGACGAGAAAAGTGAGTGTGTGTACACTTACCTGTCCGCCCGGAAGCCCGCGCATGTTCGAAATGAATTTGACGCATGCGCGGTAGCTTCCTAGGCATACGTAGGGTATACCAAGATGGTGGCGACGGCATCGAATGTGACGAGCGCATGCTCGACGTAGTCGATGACGTCACCGCGTACACTCCTTTCAAAGAACCGCGGGTTCTTTGAAACGAGCGTGTGTACACTCGGCCGGGACAAGTTTCTTGTCCAAGAATCTCATCGAAAAAAACGACATGTTTTTTTCAACGAGAATCTCGGCCGTGTGTACGAGGCCTTACAGCTGATAGCACATCCGACCGGTCAGGTTAATCCAACAGATGAATGAAAGACTGGGTATCAAACGATCCTGTACCAAGATTGTGGCTCCACTTGGTAATTGCAACAGCATAAAGAGTAATGATTTCCCAGCAGGATAGAAAGGAAGGATTGGATCCTCTTAGTGAAGGGTCTACAATGACCCCAGATGGAATCCTCCAGGATATCTGGTATTATTCTGTGCAAATGTTTGGGCAGTCTTAAGAGCGGCTTGAACTGAACTATCTCCAAATGGCAAGTGCCTTAAATAATAGGCTGAACCAGTCAGGTCTTTGTATCACCTCAGCGGTTTTTATTTTTTTGCGCAATATATTGGAACCAAATCCCTTTGTCCCTTGTTACTCCTCAAAGGTCCCTCTTCCTGGTAGAGATGTAGACATCTGCACATCTGTCAGTGTACCAGTGTCCCACCAATAAAAAATGTAAAGCACCCCCGTCCCTCCATGCTTGCATGCAAAGGCGAACGCACACGTTGGTCTTACATGCATACGTAAACGGCGACCGCACCACACGTGAGGCATCGCCGTGAATGTCTGTGTGACTCTAAACTGGTAACCAATAAAGGCTTATAAAGCGTCGCCTATGTTGATTTTTAAATACCGAAGTTTAGCGCCATTTCACAAGCGTGCGCAATTTTAAAGTGTGACATGTTCGGTATCTGTTTACCGGCGCAACATCATATTTTATATTTCACCAAAAACATGGGTATTATATTGTCTTTGTGTGCATTTGAAATTCATTAAAATGTATTAATGCATTAGTGTGTAAAACTATGTTTGAAAAACTGCTGTGCAAATATTGTGTGACATAAAAATTTGCAAAATCCACCATTTTATTTTCTAAGGCCCCTGCTACAAAAATCTATAATGTTTTGGGGTTCTACATAATTTTCTAGCAAAAATACAGATTTTTACTTATAAACAAAAAGTGTCAGAAGAAGGCCTGGTTCACACCTATGCATTTTTTAGTGCATTTTCAGTTTTGCAGAAACACACTACAGTCCATTTAACATGGTTTCCTATGGGTCACGTTCACATCTATGCATTTTATGGAAAGGGCCAGGAAGTTTTTTCTAGTTTTTGGTTCCATAGACTTCAATGGATCAAAAATATGTATTGAAAATCGCAAAATGCACCTGGAATTTGCAAACTGCAACCTGCATAGGTGTGAACCAGGCCTTAAAGTAGATAAAGGCTGAAGGTGCTCTTTGGATGTTGGGCCTCTCTATGTGGCCAGGCTGTGGAAAGGTCTCATGTGGTATCGCCATACTCAGGAGGAGTAGCAGAATGTGTTTTTGGGTTTAGTTGCAAGTATGCCTATGCCTTGTGTGAGAAATAACTTGTTAATATGACATTTTTGTGAAAATAAATGAATAAAATGTCTTAATTTTCCAAATAATTTTGGGGGAAATTTCAACTTCAAATTACTCGTCATGCCTTTTAATAAATACATTGGAATGTCTACTTTCCAAAAAGGGGTAATTTGGGGGGTATTTGTACTGTCTTGGCATGTTAAGCTCGGTTTACACCTATGCATGTTGCTTTTGAGCGTTTCTACAGTGCTTTTTGCGGTGCTTGCCACGTTTTCCAAACTTTTTTTACCGCGATTGTGTCGCGATTTGCGTTTTTTTTTAACACTATATATATATGGTTGCTAAGAAAGGGGGCCGGAAAGCCGGCCGCCGCGTCCTTAACAACCGATGAGTCATCAGTTGTCAGCGGGCTTCCCGCTAAATGTAAAAAAAAAAGAATTGCCGGCTAAAAAAAAACGAGAAAAAAACAGTGTGGGGTCCCCCCAAAATCCATACCAGACCCCTATCCAAACATGCAGCCTGGCAGGTCAGGAAAGGGAGGGGACGAGGGAGCGCCGCCCCCCCCCCTTAACCATACCAGGCCGCATTCCCTCAACATGGGGGGGATGGGTGCTTTGAGGAAGCGCTAACGCCTATGTGTTTTTACCGCGTTTGCGTCAGCTTATAACCCTACCCCCTTACATCACATCCTGTGCACTTCCTGGTTTTTCGTAGCTTTTGGGCGTTTTTAAAGCGGTATTACCACGGTTTTACAGTGGTTCTCATTCATTTCAATGGGTATAGGCATTTTTACAGCGCTATTTTATGCGCCCCAAAGATGCTCCAAAAGCGCTGTTTGCAGGATTTTTTCCAACGCACAGCCAGCAAAACGCCTCAGTGTGAAAGCCCTCAGGGCTTTCACATTGAGAATGCTGGGGCAGGATTATTTCAGGCGTTTTTACAGCGCTGTTTTTAGCACTAAAACGCCTGAAAAATGCCTCAGTGTGAAAGAGGCCTAAGGGCCTCAAGAAATTAGATTGTCAGTACTTCAGGTGCGATCAATTTTCAGTGATTGGCACCATAGCTTGTGGACTCTATAACTTTCACAAAGACCAAATAATATACACTGATTTGGGTTATTTTTACCAAAGAAATGTAGCAGTATAAATTTTTGTCAACATTTATGAAGAAAAATTACTTATTTTATAACAGAAACTAAGAAACACACATTTTTTTCACCTTTTTTGGTCTTTTAGCATTTGTAGCGCAAAAGGATAAACAAAAAAACACTGATGATTAAATACCAAAGGAAAGCTCTAATTTTGTGAAAAAAATTATAAATATTTCATTTGGGTACAGTGTTGCATGACCGCGCAATTCCTATTCAAAGTGTGACAGCACCGAAAGCTGAAAATTGGCCTGGGTAGGAAGGGGGTGAAAGTACCCAGTATTAAATTGCTTGTAACCCTAAAAAAATAAAAATAAGATCCTGTTCCTTCAAGGCATGAATAAACAGCACAGTGCTTGTGCTGTGCAATTCTTCTCTTCCTAACTTGTACTAAAACTGGTTGATCCTGCCAGTTCCTGTGTCCCCCTCCTCTGCTGACCACGATAATCATGGCTTCTGAGCCCTGACTACCGTGGTCAGGTTACGTTCCTCCGTCACCCGCAGCTCTGGTCTCTCCTCTGACAGTCTCTCCCCCCTGCCTCCCTGTCAGCATGAGAGCGCTTTCCTCCCCGTCCCTCCCGACTCTATTCAGCTGCATAATGCAGCACATAGGAAAGGAATCCCATGCAGATATGCTGCCAATAACAAAAGTGTAAGGGCTCACGGGCGGTCTGGCCGACGGACTTCGCTTTGCTCAGCAGGCGATCGATCTGCTGATCCCCGCTGAGCAGGCGAATGACAGGTCCATCTCCGCTCACTGTTCAGAGATGGACCTGTCAGAGTCCCGCTCTCCTCTATGGGGAGATCGGATAAAACGGACCGCCTGTCCGTTTTTATCCGATCCTATCCGATCCGCCAGACGGATAGAAAATATGGTCTCCAGCCATCTGGATTTTGCGGATCGGATAGCAGCGGGTGTCAGTGGACATGTCACCGCTGACATCCGCCACTCCATAGGGGTGAATGGAGGGTCCGATCAGGTTCGCCTGAAAAACTCACAGACAGACCTGACCGGAAAGCCCTTGTGAAATAGGCCTTAGGCCTCGTACACACGACCGATTTTCTCGGCAAGAACCAGCAAGAAACTTGCTGGCAGAGAGGTCTTGCCGAGTAAATCGGTCGTGTGTACGCTGCTATCAGGTTTCTCGTCGAGAAAACCGACAAGAAACCTCGACGATAAAATAGAGAACCTGCTCTCTATTTTCTCGTCGAGATTCTCGTCGGCATGTTTCTCAACGAGAAAAGTGAGTGTGTGTACACTTACCTGTCCTCCCGGAAGCCCGCGCATGTTCGAAATGAATTCGACGCATGCGCGGTAGCTTCCTAGGCATACGTAGGGTATACCAAGATGGCGGCGACGGCATCGAATGTGACGAGCGCATGCTCGACGTAGTCGATGACGTCACCGCGTACGCTCCTTTCAAATAACCGCGGGTTCTTTGAAACGAGCGTGTGTACACTCGGCCGGGACAAGTTTCTTGTCCAAGAATCTCGTCGAAAAAAACTACATGTTTTTTTCAACGAGAATCTCGGCCGTGTGTACGAGGCCTGTGTGTTTGTTAGGCAAAATATATTTTCTGACACTGCTGTCGTGCGATCACATAATCCCCAGTGCTGGCTTGATCTATGGAGAGAAGCGGGAGGGGCCGAGATTCCCTTGTGACGTCAGCCGGCCAGCAGAGGGGAATCTCGGCCCCTCCCGCTTTTCTCCATAGATCGAGACCGGCCGGCACAGGGGGATCACGTGACCGCATGGTTGCGGTGTCAGAAAAGTTATATAGCCTTTTCATTTCTAACAAACACTTACACTTTTGTTAACGGCAGCATACCTGCATGGGATACATGTAAAGTCACATAGTGACTTTACAAACACTTTAAGGTGGTTAAAGTGCAACTGCAGTCTGCTCACATTATTTGTAATAAAAACATCTTTGCCATTCTGAAGCTTCCCTCCAACCACTTTGCATATTATTTTATATATGCTGCGATTCTGTACTTGCCAAATATCTGCAGAAATCTCCCTCCACTGAGTCTGGCTGCATCCATTTTAAACGTGGGCAGCTGAAGCTGCTGCCTGTTCACTTCCTAGATTTACACAGACACACCTCCAGCCCTCCAGCTTTCATTGGCCCTCTTATGACTCATCCCCCCTCCCTGGCAAACTTTCACCAGAGTGAGAGAGAGAGAGCTGTTCATGTCGTCATAAGCCTAGGCCTTTTACCACACAAGAAAAAGGAAGTGGGCTGTACAGTATAAGGTATTTACTGGCAGAAAAAAAAATGTTTTACTATCCAAAGTTAAAACAAAAAGGGCAGAGGATTTAATAGATGGAAAGTTGAAAAAATTACTGAGGAAGTGGAGTCAGTGCAGGAATCTCTGCTTGCAGGCAGCAAGGTACCATGGGATATATAGTCCTTAGAAATTTAGGAGAATCTGCAAAGCATTCAGGTGTAGCGGTACCCCTCGTAGGAGCTTCTGGTTTAGTTGTGGGTCTTTGCACGTTACCTTACTGTTACAAATCTTCGGCCCAGGGGGTTCTCCTTGAAGAGTCTATCCATAAGAAATGTCTGCACTGACACAAAGTCTTTTTCAAGAGTTTTATTTGAATAAAACATTCCAACAGAGGGGGTAGAGGAATGGGGAGGACTCAGGTATCTTACTTGTCAATCACGGAAACTTCCTAGGTCCAGAGGAGCGACTGTCTCCACGCTGGACTCAGCCACCACCGGATAGGCCCAATCTCACTGGCCTAGCAGCTGGTGCAAAGCTTGATCAATAGAATAGTCTCTGCCACAGACTTGGTATTGGAAATTGTGCAATAGTCTCTGCCACAGACTTGTATAACCCCTCACTGGGTTAGTTCCCTCTGGAATGAACACAGCTCTCAGTGCCAGGATCTTTCAGCCGCTCCGGCAGCACTGTGAGGTCGATTTTGGGATTTGGGTGCATCCTCCAATTGAGTCCTCAACTGCTCGGTCCCTTCCATCAGGCAAGGCGACACAAGATCATCCCAACGTGGCCCTGAGGCGGGAACTGCCAACACATCCCTGAGGCCAGGAGGGCACCTCAGGTGAGGATTGAAGAAGACGACCCCCAACTCTCCTCCACCCTAATGGCGTCCGTCACTTAAGTACCCTCCCCCAGCATGCACAGCGGGTTCACCACGCCCCCTGGGCTGCTGCTGGGAAAGAGATACCCAATATGTCCAGCCTGCTGCCTTTCCAACCCTGACCAGCGGTGACAGCGACACCCACCGGTGGGGGGGAAAATCATGCAACAAACCAAACTGAAACAGCGCCACAATTTAAATAAACAATCTCTCTGGGCTAAACTAATGCCCAGACAACTAAATTTCAACATATATAGCACCCAGTCATTGGGAGCAGGGCGCTACACAGGGAATCCAGGAAGTTGTTGAAAGAGACGGCCAGCAGACAGGCAGCACTCACAACATCAAAGAATATTTTTTAAGTTAGCTTATATATTGGATTGTCAAAAATAACTATTGTTTGCATCGTTATTACAATGATGATGTTATAAAAAGAAAATGTAAGCTGGGACTATAAATATCCTTTAATTTTATTACAAAGATTGATAAAATATTTTATCTATCGAACTACCATAACATTGCGCCTATGGTGACAATGAAAAGGGAATAAGCTGACCCCCACCCAGCTGCTTTACTTACTCCGTCCACCCTCTTCTATCTTTACTACGACCACTTCCAACGTTTCCTGGCCTCAATACACAGAAATGTGCACACAGATCTAAAACTGCCAGCAAATTAAAGCTGGAAATCCCTGGACAAATATACTTTTATTAGAAAAAGAAGAATCTCCACCTTCCTGTGAACAGAAGTGACTTCATTTTAAGGAGTTCTAATTGAAAATCATTGCAGAGCCAACAAACCGGCAATACAATGATCTCTAGTGTTGTGTTTATTCAACTTCCTTCACTGATCGGTATTTAAAACAGAACTAACCTCTCTCAATCAACATTGACTATTTTTAATCCCTATGCTGCTATCATTAGTAAATGGATAGGAAGGTATAATATATTTACTTGTTTTACTCTTTTTTTTTTTTACATATCTTCAGTTGCTTCCTGGTTTCTGGCCTAGGCCAAAATGATGTCATACATTCCAGGAGTTTTCATGGGAGGAGGGGCTTTCTCAGGTTAAAGCAGTAGTAAACTCTCCCCCTCCGATGCTTCTTTTTAACTATCCCATTATATTAAGTTCTTACTACACATTACACAGTATAAATCATCCCCAATCGCATATCCCTCATTTTTTTGTAAGAAAATTAAAAATGTGTCTCTCCCGGGATAAGCCAGCACCATCTTAAAGTATAACCAAAGGCAAAACCTTTTCACATAGTCAGTGGCAGTGACTATTCGCCACTAGTGATGAGCCGAACACCCCCGAGTTCGGTTCGCACCAGAACCCGCGAACGGACCGAAAGTTCGTACGAACATTAGAACCCTATTAAATACAATGGATGCGAACGTTCGAATTCTAAAGTGCTAATTATAACAACTATTATGCATGTTATTGTCCTAAAAAGGGTTTGGGAACCCGGGTTCTGCACCAGGGGACATGTATCAATGCAAAAAGAAGTTTTAAAAACGGTCGTTTTTCGGGAGCAGTCATTTTAATGATGCATAAAGTGAAAAAAAAAAAGTCAAATATTCCTTTAAATATCGTACCTGGGGGGTGTCTAAAGTATGCCTGTGAAGTGCCACGTGTTTCCCGTGTTTAGAACTGTCCCTGCACAAAATGACACTTCTAAAGGAAAAAAAAGCCATTTAAAACTGCTTGCGGCTTTAATGTAATGTCTGGTCCCGGTAATATGGATGAAAATCTTTAAGAAAAATGGCATAGCTACCCCATGACCCCCCCCCCCCCTACCCCAGCCCATTACCAGCCCCTTTGGGTCTTGTATGGATATTAAGGGGAACCCCGCACATAAAATAAAAAAGGCCCTATATACTCTGAACAGCCGTATACAGGCGGTGCATACAAGACAGGGACTGTAGGTTTGTTCTTATGTAGAATCTGTTTGTAATTTTGAACAGGTAGATTGTTTAAGTGTAGCTCCAGCCCAAAAATCTATTTTTAAACTTTTTGGAAAACATAGGTAAGGGTTATCACCCCTGTAACATTTGTTTTGCTGTCTGTGCCCCTGTTCAGAACATTTCACCTCACTTTCCGTCCCAATGACAACTGTTTTTGAAATGTGGTGTTTTTCTTGAAACAAGGATTGCTGATAAAGCATCAGTACAGAGGAGACACCTTTCTCCCATATTAATTCTTACAGGAGAGAATTTTCCTTCCAAGGGGTAGATTTCCTCTCACTTCCTGTTGTCTTCTTGCGTTTGCAAGTAGGAGTCGTTTGTAAGTTGGATGTTTGAAAGTAGGGACCTGCCGTATATACTCTGCAGAAATAGGCCCCTTAGTTGTTGGTGTTGGCACAACACTGTAAGCACTCACAGTTACTCTTGGTTGGTGCTGGAACGCCCTGCTGTCAACTATTATATCAGGAATTGTAATTACATATAATTGTTGAACAGTGGTAGTAAAAATTGGGCCTTTGATGGTGGTGCTGGTGCCACAACACTGTAAGCCCTGACAGTTACTCTTGGTGGGTGCAGCAATGGGCCCTGCTGTGAATTATTAGATCAAGAATTGTAATTGCATGCCCCTGTTGAACAGGGGCTGAAAAATTGGGCCTTTCGTGGTAGTGGTGGTGGTGGCGTTGCCACAACACTGTAAGCCCTCAGAGTTACTCTTGGTGGGTGCAGGAATGGGCCCTGCTGTGAATTATTAGATCAAGAATTGTAATTACATGCCCCTTTTGAACAGGGGCTGAAAAATTGGGCCTTTCATGGTGGTGGTGGTGGTGGCGTTGCCACAACACTGTAAGCCCTCAGAGTTACTCTTGGTGGGTGCAGGAATGGGCCCTGCTGTGAATTATTAGATCAAGAATTGTAATTACATGCCCCTTTTGAACAGGGGCTGAAAAATTGGGCCTTTCGTGGTGGTGGTGGTGGTGGCGTTGCCACAACACTGTAAGCCCTCAGAGTTACTCTTGGTGGGTGCAGCAATGGGCCCTGCTGTGAATTATTAGATCAAGAATTGTAATTACATGCCCCTGTTGAACAGGGGCTGAAAAATTGGGCCTTAGGCACTGGTGGCACAACACTACAACCCCTCACAGATACTGTACTTGGAGCACAGCAATGAGCCCTGTTGCAAAGTATTGCTTCAAAAATTGTAATGACACGCCCCTGTAAAACAGGGGCTGAAAAATTGGGCCTTAGCCACTGGTGGCGGCACCCATAAACAAAAATGATCTTCCAAGCTATCATCATCAATCGTATCATTGAGGACTCGGAGGAGGAGGATAGCCAGTCAACATAACAGCACAGGCACTCAGCATCAGCATCAGTCTTGAAGGGATGTGACATGTTAAAATCAATTAGTCTGTTATATCAGCATCAGGTGTGTGGTAGCTGGTGGTGATCCAAGACTGGTTCATCTTGATGAAAGTCAGTCGATCAACCGAGTCGGTGGACAGGCGCACCCTGTGATCCGTGACAAATCCTCCAGCAGCACTGAATGTGCGTTCCGAAAGAACGCTGGATGCAGGACAGGCCAGTAGCTCAATTGCATACTGTGCAAGCTCTGCCCAGTGATCCATCCTCAAGACCCAGTAAGCCAGAGGATTTTCGGTGGGGAAGGTGTCCAAGTCTGACCTTGCCCCTAGATATTCCTGCACCATGTTTATCAGACGCTGGCGATGGTTGCTGGAACCGATCATACTTTGGGGCTGCGGACTAAAGAATTGTCTGAACGCATCGGTCAGACGGCCACCTTCCCCACCGCTCCTTCTTTGACTGGCCGAAGCCTCAGCAACTCGTTGTCCAGGACCAGGAGTTTGTAACCTCCCAGTCTCTGGGAACGCGTTGCACAGACCTTTCTGCAAGGCCTCCCGGAGTTGTCTCATCCTCTGCTCCCTCTGCGACGGTAACATAAGGTCCGCAACCTTACCCTTGTACCGTGGATCAAGGAGAGTGGCCAGCCAGTAATGGTCCCTCTCCTTGATCCGAAGAATACGAAGATCCTTCCGCAGACTTTGCAGGATCAGGGAGGCCATGCAGCATAGGTTTGCTGAGGCATTCGCTCCGGAGTCCTCTGGGTCACTAAGGACGACATGATCCGCAGCCACCTCCTCCCAGCCACGTACAAGTCCACTGGTTTCTTGGGACTGTAAATCATCCCTAAAAGACTGCTGCTGATGATGCTGAGTGCCAGCCTCCACCTCCATGCTGACACAATCCTCCTCCTCCTCCTCCTCCTCCTCCTCCTCCTCTTCCTGTGCGATGGGTGGGACAGAAGGAACACTGTCTTGGTAAAGGGGGCCTTGAGAGGCAAGGAAGTCCTCCTCTTCCTGCCTCTGTTCTGCCTCAAGTGCCCTGTCCATTATTCCACGCAGCGTGTGCTCCAACAGGTGGACAAGAGGTACAGTGTCACTGATGCATGCACTGTCACTGCTCACCATCCTCGTGGCCTCCTCAAATGGTGCCAGGACAGTGCATGCATCCCTGATCATGCCCCACTGGCGTGGAGAAAAAAAAACAAGCTCCCCTGACCCTGTCCTGGTGCCGTAGTCGCACAGGTACTCATTGATGGCCCTCTGCTGCGTGTGCAGCCGCTGCAGCATGGCCAACGTTGAGTTCCACCTGGTGGGCATGTCACATATAAGGCGGTTCTTGGGCAGGTTCAACTCCTTTTGCAGCTCAGCCAGGCGAGCACTGGCATTATAAGATCTGCGGAAATGCACACAGACTTTCCTGGCCTGCCTCAGGACATCCTGTAAGCCCGGGTACCTGCCCAAGAACCGCTGCACCACCAGGTTAAGGACGTGAGCCACACAGGGCACATGGGTCAGTTGTCCCTGTCGGAGGGCGGAGAGGAGGTTGGTGCCATTGTCGCAAACCACCATTCCTGGCTTAAGCTGGCGTGGCGTCAACCACCTCTCGGCCTGGCCCTGCAGAGCAGACAGGACCTCTGCCCCAGTGTGGCTTCTGTCCCCCAAACACACCAGCGCAAGCACGGCATGGCATCTTTTTGCCTGCGTACTTGCGTAGCCCCTTGAACGGCTACGGAGCACCGCTGGTTCAGAGGACAAACCACAGGAAGAGGCCATGGAGGAAGAAGAAGAGGAGGGGGTGGAGGAGAGAGGTGTGTCACAACCAGTAGTAGCATTTTGGAGGCGTGGCGGTGGAACAACCTCCAACACTACTGCACCTTGTCCTGCATCCTTCCCAGCTGCCAAAAGAGTGACCCAATGGGCCGTGAAAGAAAGGTAACGTCCCTGTCCATGCCTGCTGGACCATGAGTCAGCGGTAATATGCACCTTACCGCTGACCGCCCTGTCCAGCGAGGCCAAGACATTGCCTTCCACATGCCGGTAGAGAGCCGGAATAGCCTTCCGTGAGAAAAAGTGGCGTTTGGGAACCTGCCACTGAGGAACCGCACATTGCACAAACTCACGGAAGGGGGCCGAGTCTACCAACTGAAAAGGCAGCAGTTGAAGCGCTAGCAATTTAGCCAAGCTAGCATTCAACCGCTGGGCATGTGGATGGCTGGGAGTGAACTTCTTTCGACGGTCCAGCAGCTGGGGCAGGGAAATTTGCCTGCTAGAATCGGACGTCGGTGTACTGCTAGCAGAGTGGCCGCAAGTACTTGGCTGTGACACACCTAATTCTACACCTTCATTCCTCTCAGTGCATGTTTCAGAGAGGACTGAAGTTATAGTGGGGTTGGAGATCCCAGCTGATGCGGTGCAAGGAGAGGTCCGCTTTGTTCTTTGGTGTGGGTCTTTGAGGTAGGCTTGCCAACGAGCTGCATGGCAGGTCAACATATGTCTGGTCAGGCATGTGGTACCCAAGCGGCTGATGTTTTGGCCACGCGATATACGCTTGAGACATATGTTGCAAACAGCAGCTGTGCGATCTGATGCACTAGCCTCAAAAAAGGCCCACACCAAAGAACTTTTTGAATGACGGGCAGAGGCAGCGCCCTGCACAGGCGGAGCTCTGCGGTGTGATTCCGTCGGTGTACTGCCCTTACGCTGGCCACCAAAGGGCATCCTGCCTCGTTGGAGATGTGCCTCCTCCTCATCCTCCTCCTCCTCCTCTCTCCTATTAGGCACCCACGTGGAGTCAGTGACCTCATCATCCCCTCCCTCCTCAGCACTGGAGCCAATCTGGCAGTATGCTGCAGCTGCTGGAACATGACTGCCAGATTGGTGTCCTTCTTGAGCATCCCCTCTGTCTGCTCTCACGCTACTGCCTTCCTGTAGCTGGGTTTCATCATCAGACCCTTCGAAACGCTGGGCATCCTCCTGGAGCATGTACCCAACACTGTGCTCAAACAGTTCGGGGGACTCCTCAGGAGGAGGACATGGTGGGTCTAGGGAAGGAGTGACTGATGATGAGTCTGACATTGATACCAGGGAAGAGGACGCTTTGGCAGCTGCTTTGCCAGTACCCTGAGCCTGGGTGAGAGAGGATGAGGAGGAGGAGGAGGGCTTGGTCATCCACTCTACCAAGTCTTCGGCATGATGTGGCTCAACATGTCCAGCTGCCGAAAAGAAGGACAAGCGTGTCCCATGGCCATGTGCTGATGACAATGCACCGCGTCCACGACCAGCACTGTTGTCCCCAGACACAGAGCCTGCTTGCCCTCTTTTATTGCCTCCTGACTGTCTGCCTCTCCTTGTTTGCCTTCCAGACATTCTAATAGATGGCCTGCAGGGAGATGGGAAAAAAGCAATAAGGGCTACCTTCAGGTGTCCTTCTCTGTCCCTTTACTTAAGGATTTCTAAATATGGTTGAGGATGATTGCTTTTGCACAGAATAGCACAACGACAATTTCCCTGACTGTCCAAAAAACAAGGATTTCAAAGATGGTTGATGAGGAATGCTTTAGCACACTATAGCACAAGGAGAATTTCCCTCACTGTCCTTCCCTGTCCCTAGAAACAAGGATTATCACAGTGAAAGAAACTGACACTCTTCCTACCTATAGTTTTCTGTCCCTAGAAAAATTTTTTTTTTAAAGCACACTATAGCACAAGGAGAATTTCCCTCACTGTCCTTCCCTGTCCCTAGAAACAAGGATTCGCACAGTAAAACACACTGACACTCTCCCTACCTATAGTTTTCTGTCCCTAGAAAAAATGTTTTTTTAAAGCACACTATAGCACGAGGAGAATTTCCCTCACTGTCCTTCCCTGTCCCTAGAAACAAGGATTCGCACAGTAAAACACACTGACACTCTCCCTACCTATAGTTTTCTGTCCCTAGAATTTTTTTTTTTTAAAGCACACTATAGCACAAGGAGAATTTCCCTCACTGTCCTTCCCTGTCCCTAGAAACAAGGATTCGCACAGTAAAACACACTGACACTCTCCCTACCTATAGTTTTCTGTCCCTAGAAAAAATGTTTTTTTAAAACACACTATAGCACAAGGAGAATTTCCCTCACTGTCCTTCCCTGTCCCTAGAAACAAGGATTCGCACAGTAAAACACACTGACACTCTCCCTACCTATAGTTTTCTGTCCCTAGAAAAAATGTTTTTTTAAAGCACACTATAGCACAAGGAGAATTTCCCTCACTGTCCTTCCCTGTCCCTAGAAACAAGGATTCGCACAGTAAAACACACTGACACTCTCCCTACCTATAGTTTTCTGTCCCTAGAAAAAATGTTTTTTTAAAGCACACTATAGCACAAGGAGAATTTCCCTCACTGTCCTTCCCTGTCCCTAGAAACAAGGATTCGCACAGTAAAACACACTGACACTCTCCCTACCTATAGTTTTCTGTCCCTAGAAAAAATGTTTTTTTAAAGCACACTATAGCACAAGGAGAATTTCCCTCACTGTCCTTCCCTGTCCCTAGAAACAAGGATTCGCACAGTAAAACACACTGACACTCTCCCTACCTATAGTTTTCTGTCCCTAGAAAAAATGTTTTTTTAAAGCACACTATAGCACAAGGAGAATTTCCCTCACTGTCCTTCCCTGTCCCTAGAAACAAGGATTCGCACAGTAAAACACACTGACACTCTCCCTACCTATAGTTTTCTGTCCCTAGAAAAAATGTTTTTTTAAAGCACACTATAGCACAAGGAGAATTTCCCTCACTGTCCTTCCCTTTCCCTAGAAACAAGGATTCGCACAGTAAAACACACTGACACTCTCCCTACCTATAGTTTTCTGTCCCTAGAAAAAATGTTTTTTTAAAGCACACTATAGCACAAGGAGAATTTCCCTCACTGTCCTTCCCTGTCCCTAGAAACAAGGATTCGCACAGTAAAACACACTGACACTCTCCCTACCTATAGTTTTCTGTCCCTAGAAAAAATGTTTTTTTAAAGCACACTATAGCACAAGGAGAATTTCCCTCACTGTCCTTCCCTGTCCCTAGAAACAAGGATTCGCACAGTAAAACACACTGACACTCTCCCTACCTATAGTTTTCTGTCCCTAGAAAAAATGTTTTTTTAAAGCACACTATAGCACAAGGAGAATTTCCCTCACTGTCCTTCCCTGTCCCTAGAAACAAGGATTCGCACAGTAAAACACACTGACACTCTCCCTACCTATCCTTCTCTTTCCCTAAACTAAAGGAATCCAGGTTAAGCAAGAAAAAATAAATGTCACTGTCCCTGCCTATGCTTCTCTTTCCCTGCTCCGGAACACACTACACTAGGCCGCCGTGCTGGCGGCCTTTTATAGTGTGGGGCGTGTACTAAACACCCTCAGCAATAATTGGCCACAGGCATCCTGCCTGTGGCCAATCATTCCTCTCCTCGCTGCCGGCGCTGTGATTGGCCAAGCATGCGGGGTCACAGTGCATGCTTGGCCAATCACAGCGCCTGGATGACACTGCGATGGCGTAGTGCATTGTGGACCGTTCGCGTCACTCGAATTAGGCGCGAACGGCCCAAATCGTTCGATCTTCGTCCGAACGATCGAACAGCCGATGTTCGAGTCGAACGTATGTTCGACTCGAACACCGAGCTCATCCCTATTCGCCACTGGTGATACCACAGTGGTTGGCAAAGAAGGGAAAGGATTGTGCCTCGACCTACTCCCATTAAGACTAAGTTGTTGCAAAAGAATCCAACTTAACTGTGCTGTGTGTTTATTCGCTGAGAAGAATAAAACTGTGTTGGACCTATTCACTGTGTGGAACTCTGGTTACTAGGAGCAAAGGAGTCAAGGACGAAGTACAGGACTTGACTCTAGGACACCTACACAAAGCCTGATCTTTCTGGGCTTCACCTCGTCACTATGGAGGACATGGGCCGTAGTGTATCTCATCCCTCTCCCCAGCACTAACACCCCTAGACAAAGAAAGACAAGCCAAGAATAATAAGGGGAGAGAGGGGTGAGGCCGCTACATATATATATATAAAAAACGCATGGTTATAACCTTATGAAGTGCAATGCAAGCAACTGAAAAGTCACAAATGACAACCCGTGAAGAGGTGGCAAGTGACAACCTGTGAAAAAATATATCACAATGGACAGGTGACAGTAATGTAATATTCATAGAACTCTAGAATATTCCTTACAAATGTATAGCATAAATGTGGATGTCAGTATCAGTGACCCTTAAAAATTAAATTTAAAAATGGAATCTGGAATATCCCAAAAACAGCAAATAGGGCAAACTCAGATGATTCACAAATAACTAATTAAACCAACATGAAAAGTCCAAAGATAACAAGCGGCAACTGTGTAGTTCATAAATAAGCATTCCAGTTGACAGACGTTGAGAGCTGACACACTGCAATGACGGATGGCA
Organism: Rana muscosa; assembly: GCA_029206835.1. NCBI lineage: Eukaryota > Metazoa > Chordata > Amphibia > Anura > Ranidae > Rana > Rana muscosa. The sequence continues at coordinate 252,295,934 of CM055121.1, read as the reverse complement.
CAACAATCTTGTGAACAGATGCAATATACAACTTGGATAATCACCCGGGAGTGCCTTCGCCGTTTGGATAGTGGGGAGAGAAGTGAATACTCTTACCCGAAAACGTGGATCCAGCCCACCATACGGTGGTGGATCAATAGAGCTTGTATCCAACAATTTTGGAAACGAGGGTGCAGATCTCCAAATCACCTCCTCTTAGGCCTCGTACACACGACCGATTTTCTCGGCAAGAACCAGCAAGAAACTTGCTGGCAGAGAGGTCTTGCCGAGTAAATCGGTCGTGTGTACGCTGCTAGCGGGTTTCTCGTCGAGAAAACCGACAAGAAACCTCGACGAGAAAATAGAGAACCTGCTCTCTATTTTCTCGTCGAGATTCTCCTCGGCATGTTTCTCGACGAGAAAAGTGAGTGTGTGTACACTTACCTGTCCGCCCGGAAGCCCGCGCATGTTCGAAATGAATTTGACGCATGCGCGGTAGCTTCCTAGGCATACGTAGGGTATACCAAGATGGTGGCGACGGCATCGAATGTGACGAGCGCATGCTCGACGTAGTCGATGACGTCACCGCGTACACTCCTTTCAAAGAACCGCGGGTTCTTTGAAACGAGCGTGTGTACACTCGGCCGGGACAAGTTTCTTGTCCAAGAATCTCATCGAAAAAAACGACATGTTTTTTTCAACGAGAATCTCGGCCGTGTGTACGAGGCCTTACAGCTGATAGCACATCCGACCGGTCAGGTTAATCCAACAGATGAATGAAAGACTGGGTATCAAACGATCCTGTACCAAGATTGTGGCTCCACTTGGTAATTGCAACAGCATAAAGAGTAATGATTTCCCAGCAGGATAGAAAGGAAGGATTGGATCCTCTTAGTGAAGGGTCTACAATGACCCCAGATGGAATCCTCCAGGATATCTGGTATTATTCTGTGCAAATGTTTGGGCAGTCTTAAGAGCGGCTTGAACTGAACTATCTCCAAATGGCAAGTGCCTTAAATAATAGGCTGAACCAGTCAGGTCTTTGTATCACCTCAGCGGTTTTTATTTTTTTGCGCAATATATTGGAACCAAATCCCTTTGTCCCTTGTTACTCCTCAAAGGTCCCTCTTCCTGGTAGAGATGTAGACATCTGCACATCTGTCAGTGTACCAGTGTCCCACCAATAAAAAATGTAAAGCACCCCCGTCCCTCCATGCTTGCATGCAAAGGCGAACGCACACGTTGGTCTTACATGCATACGTAAACGGCGACCGCACCACACGTGAGGCATCGCCGTGAATGTCTGTGTGACTCTAAACTGGTAACCAATAAAGGCTTATAAAGCGTCGCCTATGTTGATTTTTAAATACCGAAGTTTAGCGCCATTTCACAAGCGTGCGCAATTTTAAAGTGTGACATGTTCGGTATCTGTTTACCGGCGCAACATCATATTTTATATTTCACCAAAAACATGGGTATTATATTGTCTTTGTGTGCATTTGAAATTCATTAAAATGTATTAATGCATTAGTGTGTAAAACTATGTTTGAAAAACTGCTGTGCAAATATTGTGTGACATAAAAATTTGCAAAATCCACCATTTTATTTTCTAAGGCCCCTGCTACAAAAATCTATAATGTTTTGGGGTTCTACATAATTTTCTAGCAAAAATACAGATTTTTACTTATAAACAAAAAGTGTCAGAAGAAGGCCTGGTTCACACCTATGCATTTTTTAGTGCATTTTCAGTTTTGCAGAAACACACTACAGTCCATTTAACATGGTTTCCTATGGGTCACGTTCACATCTATGCATTTTATGGAAAGGGCCAGGAAGTTTTTTCTAGTTTTTGGTTCCATAGACTTCAATGGATCAAAAATATGTATTGAAAATCGCAAAATGCACCTGGAATTTGCAAACTGCAACCTGCATAGGTGTGAACCAGGCCTTAAAGTAGATAAAGGCTGAAGGTGCTCTTTGGATGTTGGGCCTCTCTATGTGGCCAGGCTGTGGAAAGGTCTCATGTGGTATCGCCATACTCAGGAGGAGTAGCAGAATGTGTTTTTGGGTTTAGTTGCAAGTATGCCTATGCCTTGTGTGAGAAATAACTTGTTAATATGACATTTTTGTGAAAATAAATGAATAAAATGTCTTAATTTTCCAAATAATTTTGGGGGAAATTTCAACTTCAAATTACTCGTCATGCCTTTTAATAAATACATTGGAATGTCTACTTTCCAAAAAGGGGTAATTTGGGGGGTATTTGTACTGTCTTGGCATGTTAAGCTCGGTTTACACCTATGCATGTTGCTTTTGAGCGTTTCTACAGTGCTTTTTGCGGTGCTTGCCACGTTTTCCAAACTTTTTTTACCGCGATTGTGTCGCGATTTGCGTTTTTTTTTAACACTATATATATATGGTTGCTAAGAAAGGGGGCCGGAAAGCCGGCCGCCGCGTCCTTAACAACCGATGAGTCATCAGTTGTCAGCGGGCTTCCCGCTAAATGTAAAAAAAAAAGAATTGCCGGCTAAAAAAAAACGAGAAAAAAACAGTGTGGGGTCCCCCCAAAATCCATACCAGACCCCTATCCAAACATGCAGCCTGGCAGGTCAGGAAAGGGAGGGGACGAGGGAGCGCCGCCCCCCCCCCTTAACCATACCAGGCCGCATTCCCTCAACATGGGGGGGATGGGTGCTTTGAGGAAGCGCTAACGCCTATGTGTTTTTACCGCGTTTGCGTCAGCTTATAACCCTACCCCCTTACATCACATCCTGTGCACTTCCTGGTTTTTCGTAGCTTTTGGGCGTTTTTAAAGCGGTATTACCACGGTTTTACAGTGGTTCTCATTCATTTCAATGGGTATAGGCATTTTTACAGCGCTATTTTATGCGCCCCAAAGATGCTCCAAAAGCGCTGTTTGCAGGATTTTTTCCAACGCACAGCCAGCAAAACGCCTCAGTGTGAAAGCCCTCAGGGCTTTCACATTGAGAATGCTGGGGCAGGATTATTTCAGGCGTTTTTACAGCGCTGTTTTTAGCACTAAAACGCCTGAAAAATGCCTCAGTGTGAAAGAGGCCTAAGGGCCTCAAGAAATTAGATTGTCAGTACTTCAGGTGCGATCAATTTTCAGTGATTGGCACCATAGCTTGTGGACTCTATAACTTTCACAAAGACCAAATAATATACACTGATTTGGGTTATTTTTACCAAAGAAATGTAGCAGTATAAATTTTTGTCAACATTTATGAAGAAAAATTACTTATTTTATAACAGAAACTAAGAAACACACATTTTTTTCACCTTTTTTGGTCTTTTAGCATTTGTAGCGCAAAAGGATAAACAAAAAAACACTGATGATTAAATACCAAAGGAAAGCTCTAATTTTGTGAAAAAAATTATAAATATTTCATTTGGGTACAGTGTTGCATGACCGCGCAATTCCTATTCAAAGTGTGACAGCACCGAAAGCTGAAAATTGGCCTGGGTAGGAAGGGGGTGAAAGTACCCAGTATTAAATTGCTTGTAACCCTAAAAAAATAAAAATAAGATCCTGTTCCTTCAAGGCATGAATAAACAGCACAGTGCTTGTGCTGTGCAATTCTTCTCTTCCTAACTTGTACTAAAACTGGTTGATCCTGCCAGTTCCTGTGTCCCCCTCCTCTGCTGACCACGATAATCATGGCTTCTGAGCCCTGACTACCGTGGTCAGGTTACGTTCCTCCGTCACCCGCAGCTCTGGTCTCTCCTCTGACAGTCTCTCCCCCCTGCCTCCCTGTCAGCATGAGAGCGCTTTCCTCCCCGTCCCTCCCGACTCTATTCAGCTGCATAATGCAGCACATAGGAAAGGAATCCCATGCAGATATGCTGCCAATAACAAAAGTGTAAGGGCTCACGGGCGGTCTGGCCGACGGACTTCGCTTTGCTCAGCAGGCGATCGATCTGCTGATCCCCGCTGAGCAGGCGAATGACAGGTCCATCTCCGCTCACTGTTCAGAGATGGACCTGTCAGAGTCCCGCTCTCCTCTATGGGGAGATCGGATAAAACGGACCGCCTGTCCGTTTTTATCCGATCCTATCCGATCCGCCAGACGGATAGAAAATATGGTCTCCAGCCATCTGGATTTTGCGGATCGGATAGCAGCGGGTGTCAGTGGACATGTCACCGCTGACATCCGCCACTCCATAGGGGTGAATGGAGGGTCCGATCAGGTTCGCCTGAAAAACTCACAGACAGACCTGACCGGAAAGCCCTTGTGAAATAGGCCTTAGGCCTCGTACACACGACCGATTTTCTCGGCAAGAACCAGCAAGAAACTTGCTGGCAGAGAGGTCTTGCCGAGTAAATCGGTCGTGTGTACGCTGCTATCAGGTTTCTCGTCGAGAAAACCGACAAGAAACCTCGACGATAAAATAGAGAACCTGCTCTCTATTTTCTCGTCGAGATTCTCGTCGGCATGTTTCTCAACGAGAAAAGTGAGTGTGTGTACACTTACCTGTCCTCCCGGAAGCCCGCGCATGTTCGAAATGAATTCGACGCATGCGCGGTAGCTTCCTAGGCATACGTAGGGTATACCAAGATGGCGGCGACGGCATCGAATGTGACGAGCGCATGCTCGACGTAGTCGATGACGTCACCGCGTACGCTCCTTTCAAATAACCGCGGGTTCTTTGAAACGAGCGTGTGTACACTCGGCCGGGACAAGTTTCTTGTCCAAGAATCTCGTCGAAAAAAACTACATGTTTTTTTCAACGAGAATCTCGGCCGTGTGTACGAGGCCTGTGTGTTTGTTAGGCAAAATATATTTTCTGACACTGCTGTCGTGCGATCACATAATCCCCAGTGCTGGCTTGATCTATGGAGAGAAGCGGGAGGGGCCGAGATTCCCTTGTGACGTCAGCCGGCCAGCAGAGGGGAATCTCGGCCCCTCCCGCTTTTCTCCATAGATCGAGACCGGCCGGCACAGGGGGATCACGTGACCGCATGGTTGCGGTGTCAGAAAAGTTATATAGCCTTTTCATTTCTAACAAACACTTACACTTTTGTTAACGGCAGCATACCTGCATGGGATACATGTAAAGTCACATAGTGACTTTACAAACACTTTAAGGTGGTTAAAGTGCAACTGCAGTCTGCTCACATTATTTGTAATAAAAACATCTTTGCCATTCTGAAGCTTCCCTCCAACCACTTTGCATATTATTTTATATATGCTGCGATTCTGTACTTGCCAAATATCTGCAGAAATCTCCCTCCACTGAGTCTGGCTGCATCCATTTTAAACGTGGGCAGCTGAAGCTGCTGCCTGTTCACTTCCTAGATTTACACAGACACACCTCCAGCCCTCCAGCTTTCATTGGCCCTCTTATGACTCATCCCCCCTCCCTGGCAAACTTTCACCAGAGTGAGAGAGAGAGAGCTGTTCATGTCGTCATAAGCCTAGGCCTTTTACCACACAAGAAAAAGGAAGTGGGCTGTACAGTATAAGGTATTTACTGGCAGAAAAAAAAATGTTTTACTATCCAAAGTTAAAACAAAAAGGGCAGAGGATTTAATAGATGGAAAGTTGAAAAAATTACTGAGGAAGTGGAGTCAGTGCAGGAATCTCTGCTTGCAGGCAGCAAGGTACCATGGGATATATAGTCCTTAGAAATTTAGGAGAATCTGCAAAGCATTCAGGTGTAGCGGTACCCCTCGTAGGAGCTTCTGGTTTAGTTGTGGGTCTTTGCACGTTACCTTACTGTTACAAATCTTCGGCCCAGGGGGTTCTCCTTGAAGAGTCTATCCATAAGAAATGTCTGCACTGACACAAAGTCTTTTTCAAGAGTTTTATTTGAATAAAACATTCCAACAGAGGGGGTAGAGGAATGGGGAGGACTCAGGTATCTTACTTGTCAATCACGGAAACTTCCTAGGTCCAGAGGAGCGACTGTCTCCACGCTGGACTCAGCCACCACCGGATAGGCCCAATCTCACTGGCCTAGCAGCTGGTGCAAAGCTTGATCAATAGAATAGTCTCTGCCACAGACTTGGTATTGGAAATTGTGCAATAGTCTCTGCCACAGACTTGTATAACCCCTCACTGGGTTAGTTCCCTCTGGAATGAACACAGCTCTCAGTGCCAGGATCTTTCAGCCGCTCCGGCAGCACTGTGAGGTCGATTTTGGGATTTGGGTGCATCCTCCAATTGAGTCCTCAACTGCTCGGTCCCTTCCATCAGGCAAGGCGACACAAGATCATCCCAACGTGGCCCTGAGGCGGGAACTGCCAACACATCCCTGAGGCCAGGAGGGCACCTCAGGTGAGGATTGAAGAAGACGACCCCCAACTCTCCTCCACCCTAATGGCGTCCGTCACTTAAGTACCCTCCCCCAGCATGCACAGCGGGTTCACCACGCCCCCTGGGCTGCTGCTGGGAAAGAGATACCCAATATGTCCAGCCTGCTGCCTTTCCAACCCTGACCAGCGGTGACAGCGACACCCACCGGTGGGGGGGAAAATCATGCAACAAACCAAACTGAAACAGCGCCACAATTTAAATAAACAATCTCTCTGGGCTAAACTAATGCCCAGACAACTAAATTTCAACATATATAGCACCCAGTCATTGGGAGCAGGGCGCTACACAGGGAATCCAGGAAGTTGTTGAAAGAGACGGCCAGCAGACAGGCAGCACTCACAACATCAAAGAATATTTTTTAAGTTAGCTTATATATTGGATTGTCAAAAATAACTATTGTTTGCATCGTTATTACAATGATGATGTTATAAAAAGAAAATGTAAGCTGGGACTATAAATATCCTTTAATTTTATTACAAAGATTGATAAAATATTTTATCTATCGAACTACCATAACATTGCGCCTATGGTGACAATGAAAAGGGAATAAGCTGACCCCCACCCAGCTGCTTTACTTACTCCGTCCACCCTCTTCTATCTTTACTACGACCACTTCCAACGTTTCCTGGCCTCAATACACAGAAATGTGCACACAGATCTAAAACTGCCAGCAAATTAAAGCTGGAAATCCCTGGACAAATATACTTTTATTAGAAAAAGAAGAATCTCCACCTTCCTGTGAACAGAAGTGACTTCATTTTAAGGAGTTCTAATTGAAAATCATTGCAGAGCCAACAAACCGGCAATACAATGATCTCTAGTGTTGTGTTTATTCAACTTCCTTCACTGATCGGTATTTAAAACAGAACTAACCTCTCTCAATCAACATTGACTATTTTTAATCCCTATGCTGCTATCATTAGTAAATGGATAGGAAGGTATAATATATTTACTTGTTTTACTCTTTTTTTTTTTTACATATCTTCAGTTGCTTCCTGGTTTCTGGCCTAGGCCAAAATGATGTCATACATTCCAGGAGTTTTCATGGGAGGAGGGGCTTTCTCAGGTTAAAGCAGTAGTAAACTCTCCCCCTCCGATGCTTCTTTTTAACTATCCCATTATATTAAGTTCTTACTACACATTACACAGTATAAATCATCCCCAATCGCATATCCCTCATTTTTTTGTAAGAAAATTAAAAATGTGTCTCTCCCGGGATAAGCCAGCACCATCTTAAAGTATAACCAAAGGCAAAACCTTTTCTTTATTTTTGGATAGGGTGGAGAGGGATTAGTACCCCTGTCAGTTTTTATTGCGGTCTGTGCTCCCATTAGGGAGATTTGCCCTCTGTATTTGTTCGGTTTACCATTATCATTGGAAGTGAAACTAAAAGAAAATACCAAATGTTGAGTTGGCCCCAGAAAAGTAATAGAGGGGAGATCTTCCAATAGGGACACTAGGTCTGATGACCTGGGGGTCCCCACAGGTTTCCCTGAATTTGCAAGGATTTCCTCTCACTTCCTGGTTTGGCTATGGGACAGGAAGTGAAGGTAAACCTCCCGAATAGGGCACAGATGGCAAAAAATGAACCAACAGGGCTTATAACTCCAAAATCCTTACCTTTTCCAAAATGAAAAAGTTTTGCATATAGTTCTAATTAATTTAAGTGTTGTCTTCCGAGTCTGTAGTGGAATGTACTTCCGCCAGTGGCGGCCCGTGCAATAGGGGCACACGGGCGCCGCCCCCCCCCCCTATCCATGCATCCGACCCCCTGATCTACATACAGGGCACCAGACTATGGATTCCAATGGGGGGAGGGGGTTTGAAGCACGTGATTAGAGCCCCCCGACGCCTCTAAGACTGAGAACCGAGTGATCTAACACCGCTGATCGCTCGGTTCTCAGAGCTCCGTTAGAGAACTGACGACTGTAAGTCAGCAGCTCTCTGGTCTGGTCCCACACTCACTGGAGCGCTGGGCTGGGGAGGGGGCGGGAGCAGCTGGCTCAAGCTATCAGCAGAGGCTGAGCCGGGTGCTGATCCAGGCATGTGAGCCTGAGAACTGGTGACTGTCAGTCAGCAGCTCTCTGGTCTGCCCCCCACACTCACTGGAGCGCTGGGGTGGGGAGGGGGCGGGAGCAGCTGGCTCAAGCTCTCAGTAGAGGCTGACCTGGGTGCCGATCCAGGCATGTGAGCCTGAAAACTGGTGACTGTCAGTCAGCAGCTCTCTGGTCTGCCCCCTGCACTCACTGGAGCGCTAGGCTATGGAGGGGGCGGGAGCAGCTGGCTCAAGCTCTCAGCAGAGGCTGAGCTGGGTGCCGATCCAGGCATGTGAGCAGATCCCGATTCCATTGTTGTGATCTTGCCCGAGCCTGGACAGGCTCTGTGACGTCAGCAGACAGCGGACTTCAGCCCGCTGTCTGCTGAAAACGGGTCACAGGAGTGCAGAACGAACTGCACTCCTGTGATCCACAGGAGAAGTACAGCCAAATGAGCTATGGCTGTACTTCTCCTTTAATGTTTAGGCCAAGTGCAATGAACCACTATCTCAAACCTACCGACACAGGTTTGCTTCTGCTGCTCAGTCTACTCTTGCTTTTTATTGCGCATCACCTGCACTTCTGTTCTCTGGTTTGCTTTTTTATTATTATATGATAATCTAATTCCAACTTTTAGAAACTGGTTTGCTAGTTAAGCGAGTGGTGCCAATATAGACTCAGAGCACATTTTCAAATTCAGCATCCATAGTCCCAAATGTCCCTACAGCACTGCAGAGTAATCAGCAAACCATGTGGGATGATGTGATACTCCAGCTGGACTGCAATTCTGTGATAAGTTGAAAACACTAGACAGTTATGGAGACCACATAAAGGATGCCTAAATTCTAGCAGTAATTGTTTCACATGATCCATGTGGAATATGACTCATTTTGGTGACTGCACTGGGTTATGAACAAGCTGTGGGGAAAATATGTTGTTTTGTAATATTTAACCCTTCCCAGGAAAGCTGATGATGACAGGGATCTACGAGGGCTGTATGCAAAAGTGGCCATAACTTTTGTACTACCTTATGTAGGTTGTTCAAATTTCACATGCTGGTGGAGTAAAGGCCCATACACACGATCCAATTTTACGACAACAATTGTCTGATGGACGTGTTGTGTCGGATAATCCGACCGTGTGTATGCTCCATCAGACAATTGTTGGCGGAATTAAGGACAAAAAATGTTGGCTGTTCATGCTCACCAACATTCTGACAATGAATCTGTTACGTCACAATATCCGATCGTGTATATACAAATCCGTCCAACTAAAATCCAAAGTACAAACACGCATGCTCAGAACCAATGTTAAACATTGAGACAACATTAGAAGAAGTTGCCCAAAGGGTGGTGCTAAAGAGCAGAAAAAACACATATTTAGGTTTTGTTGGCTAAAAACGTTGTGCCGTCTGTATGCATCCCAAGTTCACGGCCATCACGATTCGGACCAAAATCCACGGATTTGTCTGATGGAAGTCCGATCGTGTGTACGAGACTTAAAGAGGAAGTAAACCCCGGTCCACTTTTCCTTATTTTCAATTATTATGGTGCTAAAGGTTATTGCAATGCTTCTGCAATTTATTATATTGAAAAACGAGGCCCGCAAACACCCGAAAATACCTTTTTGATAGCCTGTCTTTTCTCTCTATTTCCGGGTATAGGAATCTCCATTATTACTCCTGTTTTTGAAATCAACTTCTGACGTCACTTCCGCCCTTACTAGGTCCTTTGATTTGTTAATGTGATGTGTCTCTCAGGCTGCTGTTTGTTTTCACACCCCTTTTGTGACGTCTTCTATAGTCACAAGGGGGATACCAAGAAAGTGTTACTAGCGCAATACTTCTCCTCTGTGCCCTGCCTGACAGAGGGGAGGTTCTCGCATACACATTTCCAGAATATTAGTGAATGAAAACCGGCTTGCCGGATTTCACGCGGTAAACGTGCGCATGCACGGTGACGTCATTACACTCGAAAAATGATATTTTTAAAGAAAGTAAAGAGGTGAGTACAGTTACACAGGCAGCGATCAGCTGCCTGTGTTAGGGGTAATATATTTAGCCAATGATGTAAAAGAGGGTTTACAACCACTTTAACTCTTCCTTTTTCTCCTTTTTCATTGCAGGTAAATAATGGTTTCCAAGTAGAAGCAATGTGCCGTCATTGAGGTCTTGACGAAGGAGGGGTGCAGGCTGTCTGATATTGAAGGTCTCTCACTGCGTGGTTGGTCTTTAATGTTGGTTTGACCTTCTTTAAACTTCTTAATCCATCTGTGTAGATTGCTCTTGTCAACGTGTCAACTCCGTAAACATTCTGTAGCCTTCTGTGAATGGCGGACATCCTGAACCCCTCCTTCATCAAAAACTCAATGAGGGCACATTGCTTCTGCTTGGGATCTATTATTTACCTGCAATGAATAAGAACATGAAGAGGAGTTACTATAGAGGAAGATTTATGCTAGTCAAGATGTGAAATTTGAACAACCTATGTACGGTGCCTTGAAAAGTATTCATACCCCTTGAAATTTTCCACATTTTGTCATGTTACATCCAAAAACATAAATGTATTTTATTGGGATTTTATGTGATAGACCAACACAAAGTGGCACATAATTGTGAAGTGGAAGAAAAATTATAAATGGTTTTCTAATTTTTTTTACAAATAAATATGTGAAAAGTGTGGGGGGCATTTGTATTCAGCCCCCCTGAGTCAATACTTTGTAGAACCACCTTTCTCTGCAATTACAGCTGCAAATCTTTTTGGGGATGTCTCTACCAGCTTTGCACATCTAGAGAGTGACATTTCTGCCCATTCTTCTTTGCAAAATAACTCAAGCTCTGTCAGATTGGATGGAGAACGTCTATGAACAGCAATTTTCAAGTTTTGCCACAGATTCTCAATTGGATTTAGGTCTGGACTTTGACTGGGCCATTCTAACACATGAATATGCTTTGATCTAAACCATTCCATTGTAGCTCATTTTAGGCCATTTTGGAAACGCCTGAGAGGAGAGAGAAGATTGAGAAGATTTGTTGTTTACACTGGCTGTTTGAAGTTGCATTACCTGCATACCTTATGTGGATCCCTTAAAGGAATGGGAGTACCTTAGACACAAAGGCCCTTGTTGATCCCCCCGTAACAGGGGGTCAACGCTCTCTGGTAAGAGCACACCTTTATTACTGGTGGTGGTTCGTGCACAAGGTGAAAGCAGTTGGTGGCACAACTCTTTTGCAGACTCTAACGTTTTTCAGGCGTTTTGGCGCTAAAAATAGCGCCTGAAAAAATCCTGCCCTGCAGTCTTCAATGTGAAAGCCCGAAGGCTTTCACACTGAAGCGGTGCGCTAGCAGGACCGCTCCAAAAGTCCTGCTAGCCGCATCTTTGGAGCGGTGAAGGAGCGGTGTGTTTACTGCTCCTTTACCGCTGCTGCCCATTGAAATCAATGGGACAGCGTGGCTATACCGCCGGCTATACCGCTTCAGCAGCGCACTGCGGGCGGTTTTAACTCTTTCTCGGCCGCTAGCAGGGGTTAAGACCGCACCGATAGCGGCCGAATATCGCGGCAAAAATTACGATATAGCGGCGCTAAAAATAGCGCCGTTTTACCGCCAGCGCACCTCCCGCGCCCAGTGTGAAAGGGGCCTTAGTTTTCCGGAACACGTAGCGTTTTGCTTTTAGGCCAAAAAGTTAAATTTTGGTCTCATCAGACCAGAGCACCTTCTTCAACATGTTTGCCATTTCCCAACATGGTTTATCACAGGGGTTCCCAACCAGTGGCCCACAGAGCTCTCTGATGTGGCCCGCAACCTCCTGCTCTGGGATGGAATAGAATGGAAGACTGTTATTAAAGGTACGTTTATTACTAAAATCACCGTGTATATATGGGCATATGTGTTCTGCAGTGGATCCTGGGCTGCTTTCAACTGATCCGCAGGTGCAGAGCAGCGCACCTGCGGGTTACCTGCACTGAGCCATAGACTTCTATTACCTGCGAGTTTGGTGCACTTTCTGAAAGTGCACAACATCTACAGGATATAATAGAAGTCTATGGCAAAGTGCATTTTAACTGCAGCAAAGCCACAGGGGTAAACAACAGTGCATCAGTGTGAAAGCAGCCTTAGACCCCTTTCGAACGCTCAGTCCGACCCAAATCGGACCCTCCATTCACCTCTAAGGAGTAGCAGATGTAAATGGACTTGTGCCCGTTTACAATCGCCTACCTCCAATCCGATCCGCTTTAAAAAAAGAGTTCAGTGGACTCTATAGAGTGGTCTGCCATCCACCCGCTCCATTTATTGTGGCCCACGACCGGTTACCAAGCCGCTTAAGTGGCCCCCACTCTTCAAAAGGTTGGGCATCCCCGGTTTATCGCAAACTGAAAACAGGACTTCTTATGTCTTTCTTCTAACAATGGCTTTCTTCTTGCCACTCTTCCATAAAGGGCAGATTTGTGAAGTGCATGACTAAGGCTGGGTTTACACTTGTGCCTTGCGAATTCCAGCTCTGTTATCTCTGCAAAGAGATAACAGAGCTGTTCAGCAGATCATCTCTGTTTTAGCTGCGAATTTGGTGACCTGGGAGAGAGGAGGGGGAGGGGGGAAGTGTAGTGAGGAGAAGGAGAGAAATCCTGATGAGAACTGAACACATCTGCGAATCAGATGCGTGGCCCATAGAAGATAATCAGCCTAAATTCGCACCTGAGCCGCACCACAATGCCTAGAAAACGCACACATTTTTTGGGAAATGCGCAGTGCGAATGCATCGCGCATATGTGAACCAGCCTCATTAAAATCAATGTATTTTATAATGTTATGCGAATTGGATGCGGGGTAAGCCGCAACTAATTCACATAGGTGTGAACAGGGCCTAATAGTTGTCTTGTGGACAGATTCTCCCACCTGAGCTGTAGATCTCTGCAGCTCCTCCAGAGTTACCATGGGCCTCTTGGCTGCTTCTCTGATGAATGCTCTCCTTGCCCGGCCGGTCAGTTTAGGTGGACGACCATGTCTTGGTAGGTTTGCAGTTGTGCCATACTCTTTCCATTTTCGGATGATGGATTGAACAGTGCTCCGTGAGATGTTCAAAGCTTGGGATATTTCTTTATAACCTAACCCAGCTTTAAACTTCTCCACAACTTTATCCCTGGCCTGTCTGGTGTGTTCCTTGGCCTTCATGATGCTGTTTGTTGTTCACTAAGGTTCTCTAAGATGGAGTCTATTTACTAATTAATAAAAAAAAAAAAATCTTCTTCTTTAGGGGGGGGGGGGGGGGTAATGTAAGAGGCGTATATACTCGAATATAAGCCGAGTTTTTCAGCACATTTTTTTGTGCTGAATATGCCCCCCCCCCCCCTCGGCTTATACTCGAGACACCTTTTTGCGCCTGATCTCCTGGATTTTGGGGACACGGTACCGGCCGGCCGTAGGTCCCCTGGACCCAGGACTTGGCAAACATGTAGCCATATTTCTCCTCTACAAGTGTGCAAAGTTTGTTGTCCAGGGGACCTACGGCTGGGGAGCACCGATTTTTCAAAGCCGGGCACCCCTTCCATAGACTCCCATGTTAAACGTCAGTCTAGTCATGGACACAGTGAGGCATGCAGATGGACACCCTCGGCTTATACTCGAGTCAATACATTTTCCCAGTTTTTTGTAATAGAATTAGGTGCCTCGGCTTATATTCAGGTCGGCTTATACTCGAGTATATACGGAAATATGTGTATGCCAACTGTATTTGGATTTTATGAATGTGAAATGTTCTAATTTGTATTTGTTGTAGAAGAAAACAATAAAAAAAATTACTGAATTTAAATTTAAAAAAAAATACACACAGGTGGAGTCTATTTACTAATTAGGTGGTTTCTGAAGGAAATTGGTTCCACTAAATTTTAGTTAGGGGTATCAGAGTAAAGTGGGTTGAATACACCCCACCCTTTTCAGATATTTATTTGTAAAAAAAAAAATTTAAAAACATTTATCATTTTCCTTCCACTTCACAATTATGTGTCACTTTGTGTTGGTCTATCACATAAAATCCCAATAAAATACATTTACGTTTCTTTCTCGTACATCACGGGACACAGAGCGGCATAGTCATTACTATGTGGGTTATATAGATACCTTCAGGTGCTGGCACTGGCAACTTCCAAAACCGGAAGTACCCTCCCCTATATAAGCCCCTCCCATCCGGGAGCACCTCAGTTTTTTTTTGCCAGTGTCTAAGGTGTTGGCCAAGAAGTAACATGTGTTTTTCACTGAGCTTGCGTACAGGTTCTTTTGGGCCTCAGTAAGCTATTCCGGATCCGACCAAAAAAGCTTCATAGCTAAACGGTCGGTACCCGGGCCTTGCAAGAGAAGAGCAAGGTTTTGCCTGTAATGCCTCTCTTAGGAGGGCTGGACCCTGGGATCCAGAGCTCTGGTCATACCCACGACCAAGATGTTTTCTGTGCAGGGTGCTATACAGGTCCAGGGGAGTGGAATCCTTGGGAACCCGGTCCCTGAAGGTTTAATTACAATGCCTGCCGTGATAGGTGAAGTTTGGGCTTCTGTGGACCAAACAGAGTCCTGCGGCGAGGAAAAGGTAAGTGGGGGCCCTCAGGAACTTGGTTCTATTGAGGGACCCCCAAGCCTATTTTGTCTTTCTGCCTGTTACCTAAGGTATTCCCGCTAATATTCTGTGTATGCCTGTTACTACTGAGAAAATGTAAAAATTTTAGTAGTAGGCAAGAAAAAAAAAAAAAATGTAAGACCGCGGTACCTGTGTTAGACACTAGAGGCCGCTATGGTTCTTTTTCTTGTAATGTGGATTTTTTTCTTCCAAAATCAAATCCAGGCAGTTGGTAAGTTCTCTGCTGGGAAGCTGTCTCCTCTGCCCTGTTGCTGCGCTCATCCATCCCCATCTAGCTCCTTATTTTTTTCAAAAAAGGCACCGAAGGCGCACGTGCCCGCGCGCGTGCGTGTGCACGCGCCTCTATATATAGAGGCGATCTGGAAAAAGGGGCGGAGCGGGTGGATGACGCTCGGTGTGCGCCGCGGCGCTACTGCGCATGTGCGGGCGTCCAGCGTGTTTTAAAGCACAATCATAGCTGGCTATTGAAGTGCACAGACAGAGCTAGCAACAGTATAAAGGCACACAGAGGCGGTTGATGCAGGCATCCCCTAGAAAGGCACTTTAGTAGACACCAACTGTGATATAGCAGCAATTGTGCTAGACTATTCTCAGTAAAAGTGGTGTATTACGGCTGGAATACCTCAGCTTTAGGCTTAGGAATATGCCGTCCAGAAGCTCCGGAACTGAATCTTCCAGGAAGCGAAGGGGGTCTCATCGGGCTCTGAGGATCTTGGGCATGCTTCTGCTGCACCAGTCTCCCCTGAAGTTCAGAGGTAAGTGACCGTAGAGACCCCGCAGGGGTACTTGGTACTGTGGCTGTCCTCAGTTCACCTGCTCCTGTGTATGTAATAGAGGAGGTTTTTTCCTCAGCTCTGGGAGGATTAGAGAGAGATTGTCAACATTGATCGCTGCCTCCCTGTCAGGGAAAGCACGCCCGATCTCCGTCTCCTCCTTCAGAGTACCTGTTAGCAGAGCAACAGTCCCATACAGGGATCGACCTGCCTGAAGGGGATCAGGATGAGGTTGATTCTGTTAGAGGAATCAACTGTGGAGGAACCTTTCTCAGCATCTCAAGCTGAAAGATTATGGGTTCAGTCTCTGACTAACATGGTCCGATCAGCATTTAAAAATGCACCTTGCGGAACCATCAACCACTACTGTATCCTCGTTGGGGTCGCTAGAAGCCCCCAGACTGTCTGTTCTTTTCCACTTCACCCTTTACTGAAAGGGCTCATTTACCAGGATTGGGAACATCCTGAGCAAATATTTATTCCCCCCAAGAGATTTCCGGTGGTCTATCCCATGGAGGATAAGTTCATCAAAAAATGGAAGGTCCCTACAGTGGACGCAGCCATCTCTTGTGTGTATAAATCACTGACATGTCCAGTGGATAATGTCCAAATGTTCAAGAACCCAATAGATAAAAGATTGGAGTCCTTATGAAAATCTGCTTCTTTCTACAGCAAGCTTGGTGACACAACCAGCAGTGGGGACTGCTAAGCAGTGAAGGATCAGTTGAAACAGGTCTTGAGGGACTTGACAGATCAGCAGGCCCTTGCCCTAGCTGATCTACCTAGAGCCTTAGGCTTTGCGGTTGACGCCATAAAGGATTCAATCCATCAGGCCTCCCGCCTTACGCTGTCTGTAGTACATATGCGTAGGCTTCTATGGCTCAAAAACTGGTCTGCTGAAGCTCCCTGTAAAGAATGGCTGGTTAGCGTCCCATTTCATAGTGAACGCTTATTCAGAGAAGACCTGGACAAATATATCCAGAAAATTTCCAGCGGTAAAAATACACTCTTGCCGGTTAAAAACAGAGTGTCATGGATATGCATTAATGTCTGTCTGCCATCTTACCTTCCTCCTCATGTGTTCATCTAGAGACCAGACCTCCTTCACCTGGCTTCCTTTATAATCTCCTCCCAGCCTGACTCCACCCCAGGCCCTATCACTGAACACTATATTAACCTGTGCACTGCAAGCCTGCTTTGCTGATCAACGTGTTTGTTAGGCATTGTGTGTTTGGGTTCCTGCCTGCCGTGTGCTACGTCTGTCTCTCTGTTACGTTATTGGCTTGTCCCCGACCATCCCTGTCTGCTCGTGACCCTTGACCTTCGGCTCGTTCTTCGTTATCCTTGTCTGCTTGTGGCCCCTGACTTTCGGCTTGTTATTCGGTTCTCTCTATCGTGTGCTGCTGCTTCCCCTTATCCTACGGGGCGTGAGCTAGGAAACTCCAGGGGCCGCGACCTGGTCCCAGCCTGCAGCGTAACATCCTCACCACTAGAGGCCCTGGAGAAGACCAGCTGGGTCTTAGACTCCGCGCCCTGGGGAATCTTGGCTCTCGCTTCCGTTGGGATCCCGGTTGTGCTCCTCTGGTCCCGCTTTCCACAACCACCCAGTTTCCTATCCTCAGAAGCCAGCCATAGGGTTCACTACCTCGCGGTGCACTCCTGTCCCCCTACGGTGTGCATCTGTCACCTGGCCACAGGTGACCCTGACAGTTTGATCAGCCATGAACCCGGCTGACATCCCGCTTCCCGCGGATGATCCATTGCAGGGCATAGTTCGCAGACTTGAGACCCAGGAATCAAATCAGACCCAGGTGATGCGATTCCTCCAGGATCTGGCTTCTCGATTCGAGCAGCTTCAGGTCTCCTTGGGAACCCCGAATCCGCAACCCCAAGTACAACCAGCGGCTGTACCTATCGCACCAGTCGCAGCCTCACACTCTCTAAGATTGCCAGCTCCGTTCCGTTTCTCTGGGGACTCCAAGGCCTGCAGGGGGTTTCTCAGCCAATGCACTATTCATTTTGAGCTTCAGCCTCAAAGCTTCCTATCTGACCGGGCTAAGGTAGCCTATATCATTTCCCTCCTCTCCGGTGAAGCTTTGGCCTGGGCTGCCCCCCTGTGGGAGAGGAACGATCCGGTGGTTTCCAGTCTGTCCGAATTCTTGAAGCTCTTTCGTAATATCTTCGAAGAGCCGGCTCGGGCTTCTTCAGCGGCTAGTGCTGTCTTACGTCTTCGCCAAGAATCTAGTTCAGTGGGGCAATATGCTCTTCAGTTCCGTATCCACACAGCTGAATTGAGCTGGAATAATGAGGCCCTGGTCGCTACCTTTTTACATGGCCTCTCTGACCGAGTGAAAGACGAATTAGCGGGAAGAGCCATTCCCGTCGGTCTGGACGATGTAATTTCATTATGCAACCAGATCGACATTCGTTTTCAAGAGAGGTCCTTAGAAAAAAGATGCCAGCACTCTCTGGGTCCTAGCCAGTCTGAGCTCCCCTCCCTTCATTCCGTGGAGCATCCTCTACCTGCTGAAGAACCTATGCAGCTGGGCCGGACCAGACTAACCCCCGAAGAACGTGCTAGGCGCAGAACTCTGGGCTTGTGCCTCTATTGTGGGGGCAAGGGTCATTTTCGTGACTCCTGCTCGCTTCGTCCGGGAAACGCTCGGGTCTAATACATTTGGAAGGTGGAGTATTGGACCCAGAAACATCACCTTCTCGCCTGCTCTTGCCGGTGTCCCTTCATGTAGGCACTTCTCCTCAGTCAACCCTTGCATACCTGGATTCCGGGGCTGCCGGCAATTTCATGGATTGGAGAACTGCTTCTTCTATGAAGCTTACCCTTTCACCTCTCACTACCCCATTGGTAGTCTCGGCAATTGATGGCACTGTTCTCCCAGGGGGCCCTATTCGCTTCCAGACGCTACCCATTAGGATGTCGGTAGGGATTCTCCACCAGGAGTGGATATCCTTTCTTATTCTACCCAAGGCCTCTACCCCAGTTGTATTGGGCCTCCCTTGGCTACAGCTCCACTCTCCACATGTGGACTGGGTCTCTGGGCAGATCCTGGCCTGGGGTTCCTCATGTTTCTCGTCGTGTCTTCTCAAGGTGACCCCCAAGGAGAGTCTTCCGGTTGCTGCCACTTCTGTTTCTTCTGATCTTCCCGCCGCATACAGCGATTACCGGGATGTGTTCTGTAAAAAATCAGCTGAGGTGCTTCCTCCCCACAGGTCTTTTGACTGTGCTATTGATCTTGTCCCCGGAGCAACTCTACCCAGGGGTCGTACCTACCCTCTGTCCATCCCAGAGACCCAGGCCATGTCGGAGTATGTAGCAGAGAATCTGGAGAGAGGGTTCATCCGGAAATCCTCATCGCCTGCAGGGGCAGGGTTCTTTTTTGTTGCCAAAAAGGATGGTACCTTAAGACCCTGCATCGATTATCGGGGTTTAAATGCGGTTACTATTAAAAATCGATACCCCTTACCCTTAATATCTGAGCTATTCGATAGGTTGAAGGGTGCCTCCATTTTCACCAAGTTGGATCTCAGAGGCGCGTACAATCTCATTCGAATACGGGAGGGTGACGAATGGAAGACTGCATTTAACACTAGAGATGGGCATTACGAATATCTGGTGATGCCTTTTGGTCTGTGTAATGCTCCAGCCGTGTTTCAAAACTTTGTCAATGAAATCTTCAGAGATCTGCTGTACCAGTTTGTTGTCATCTATCTGGATGACATTCTGATCTTTTCTGAAAATCTGCTCGTCCACAGAAACCATGTCCGCACTGTACTTCAACGTCTTAGAGAGAACAATCTCTATGCCAAGCTGGAGAAATGTTCCTTTGAATGTTCTGAGGTCCTGTTTTTGGGGTGCTTTGTCTCATGTTCGGGGCTTCGTATGGACCCTGGGAAGGTCTTGGCTATCACCAACTGGCCTCTTCCTGCTAGCCTCAAGGCCACACAGCGCTTTCTTGGCTTCACTAATTATTATAGGCAGTTCATAAGGAATTACTCTTCCATTGCCGCGCCTATTATCGCTTTGACCAAGAAGGGTGTGAATGCCAGAGACTGGCCTCCCGAAGCTGTCTCTGCATTTCACAACCTGAAACAGGCCTTTGTTTCTGGCCCCCTCTTGAGGAGACCAAATCCTGGGAATGCATTTTTTATTGAAGTGGACGCTTCCTCAATGGGGGTGGGAGCTGTGCTTCTTCAAATCTTTGAGAAGAGACGCCAACCATGTGCGTTCTTCTCCAAAAAAATTTCTCAGGCAGAGAGGAATTATGCCATCGGTGATCGGGAACTTCTCGCAATTAAATTGGCGTTAGAGGAGTGGCGTCATCTCTTGGAGGGTTCCCCTCACTCCATAACGATCTTTACCGATCACAAGAATTTACAGTATCTACAGAATGCTAAACGTCTGAATCCTAGACAGGCCAGGTGGAGTCTCTTCTTTGCCCGTTTTAATTTCACGATTACCTACAAACCTGGTTCCTGCAACGGTCGGGCTGATGCGCTCTCTAGGTCATTTGACACTTTGGACGAGGAGTCCGCCCCTGAACCTGAGCCGATCATTCCCACCTCATGCATTGTTGCCCACTCTACCACCCTGAAGTCTAAAATTCCGCCTGGTAAGACCTTTGTCCCCACTGAGCTAAGAGCTAAGATCCTTCGTTGGGGACATGATTCCAAGGTGGCAGGGCATTCTGGATTCCTCCGATCCTTCCTACTCATCAGTCGTCACTACTGGTGGCCTAATCTCCGCTCAGACGTCAAAGACTACGTTAAAGCTTGTCATGTCTGTGCTCAGTCCAAATCCTCCACACAAGCTCCTGCTGGTCTCCTCATGCCCTTGCCTATTCCTAAGGAACCCTGGGCCCATATTGCCATGGATTTTATCACCGATCTCCCACTGTCTGAGAATAATACAGTCATTTGGGTGGTAATCGATCGATTCTCCAAGATGGCTCATTTTGTTCCTCTTCCTGGTCTTCCTTCTGCCCCTGCCTTGGTTCCCATTTTCATTCGAGAAATTCTCCGCCTACATGGGGTCCCTTCTCATATTGTTTCCGACAGGGGAGTCCAATTCACGTCTCGTTTTTGGAGAGCCTTTTGCAAATCCCTCAATATTGTCTTGGATTTTTCTTCTTCTTACCATCCCCAATCCAATGGACAGACTGAGAGGGTTAATCAGGAGTTAGAGGTCTTTCTTCGCACCTTTGTGTCTTCTCACCATGACGATTGGTCCTCTCTACTCCCGTGGGCAGAATTCTCCCATAACAATCATGTGAATACCAGTTCGCAGAAGACACCCTTTTTCACAGTTTATGGAAAACACCCTCAACTTCCTCTTCCTATGATCTGTTCTCCAGACATTCCAGCTTTGGCTTCGGTTCAGGAGTCTCTCAATTCCGTTTGGGGTCACGTTCATGATTCCCTCCGGGCAGCTGCTGAAAAATTCAAAGGCTTTGCCGACCGCCGCAGGCGTAAACCGCCTTCTCTTCAGCCAGGGGACAGAGTCTGGCTCTCTACCAGGAACATCAAGCTCCGAGTTCCTTCTCTGAAGTTTGCTCCACGATTCATCGGTCCATACACGGTAACTGCTAAACTGAATCCGGTTTGTTTCAAACTCCAGATTCCTAAGAGCCTTAAAATCACTAACTCCTTTCATGTTGCTCTTCTAAAGCCTTTAGTCCTCAATAAATTCTCTCGTCCTCTTCCTACCGTGGCGCCTGTCTCTGAGGATAATCAGGAGTACGAGATCAGTCAAATTCTGGACTCCCGACTCTGTAAAGGCGTTCTTCAGTACCTCGTTCATTGGAAAGGGTTTGGTCCTGAGGAGAGGTCTTGGATCACTGCATCTGAGGTCTTTGCACCTCGTCTGTTAAAGGAGTTTCATCTGAAGTTTCCCTCTAAACCTGGGCCCAGGCGGGGAAGGGGGAGGCCTCGTAAGAGGGAGGGTACTGTCATGGATATGCATTAATGTCTGTCTGCCATCTTACCTTCCTCCTCATGTGTTCATCTAGAGACCAGACCTCCTTCACCTGGCTTCCTTTATAATCTCCTCCCAGCCTGACTCCACCCCAGGCCCTATCACTGAACACTATATTAACCTGTGCACTGCAAGCCTGCTTTGCTGATCAACGTGTTTGTTAGGCATTGTGTGTTTGGGTTCCTGCCTGCCGTGTGCTACGTCTGTCTCTCTGTTACGTTATTGGCTTGTCCCCGACCATCCCTGTCTGCTCGTGACCCTTGACCTTCGGCTCGTTCTTCGTTATCCTTGTCTGCTTGTGGCCCCTGACTTTCGGCTTGTTATTCGGTTCTCTCTATCGTGTGCTGCTGCTTCCCCTTATCCTACGGGGCGTGAGCTAGGAAACTCCAGGGGCCGCGACCTGGTCCCAGCCTGCAGCGTAACATCCTCACCACTAGAGGCCCTGGAGAAGACCAGCTGGGTCTTAGACTCCGCGCCCTGGGGAATCTTGGCTCTCGCTTCCGTTGGGATCCCGGTTGTGCTCCTCTGGTCCCGCTTTCCACAACCACCCAGTTTCCTATCCACAGAAGCCAGCCATAGGGTTCACTACCTCGCGGTGCACTCCTGTCCCCCTACGGTGTGCATCTGTCACCTGGCCACAGGTGACCCTGACACAGAGTTAGAGGTCCCTCTTTAAGAGGCCTGCTTCTCCAGTCCCTGGGGCATCGGCTGTGTAACAGTTCCGACGGCCTCCTCGGTCAATTCCCGGGGGTAAAAAACAGGGACAATCGCAGGGTAATGAGAAACCCTGGGTCAGGGGAGGTACAAAACCTCCCCCAAAGTTAAATTCATTGAAGGGTTGCCCCCACTCAGTCGGGTGGGGGGAGGACTCCAGTTGTTCGCAAGAGACCTGGCGGGACACGATCAAAACAGATAGGTGCTCTCCGCAGTATGTTTGGGATACAGATTGGAGTTAAAAGACTCTCCTCCTTCCCATTTTTGAGGTCAAACGTGCCAAGGGATCCCCGGAAGAGAGAGTCCCTCCTGTTGGCACTAGAACAACTATTGCTCCAAGGAGTAATTATGGAGGTTCCCCTGGAAGAATGGGGGTTCGGGTTTTACTCAAACCTCTTTACAGTCCCGAAGCAAATGGGGACGGGAGGCCCATATTAATTCTAAAAGGGCTAAACAAATTCCTGTATATCAGGACTTTCCAATGGAGTCGATCCGATCGGTGGCCACTGCCCTACAAGGGGAGGATTGGTTAGCCGCGATCGACATCAAAGATGCTTATTTGCACATTCCCATCTTTCCAGTCCACCAAAAATTTCTACGCTTTGCAGTAGAAGGGCGCCATTTTCAGTTCAGAGCCTTACCCTTCGGTCTGGCCACAGCACCACGAGTGTTTACAAAAATTCTGGCCCTTTATTGGCCAATCTAAGAACACAAGGTGTAATGATAATGGCATATCTAGATGACTTGTTGCTGATAGACCACTCAGTGAAAAAACTAGACGTGGTCGTTCACAAGACAATCAAGTATCTGGAATCTCACGGTTGAATTATCAACCGAGACAAATCAGCCCTAAAAACCAGTCAAAAGTCTGGAATACTTGGGGCTAAGGTTGGATTCAGGCCAGAGAAAAATATTCTTGCCTCGAGGAAAGGTGTTGTCTTTGAAAGATTTGATCCACTTAGTGGGTACAAAAAAGACAGCCGTCCATACGCCTGTGCATGAGGCTGCTGGGAAAAATGGTGGCATCATTCGAAGCAGTACCCTACGGTCAATTCCATTCAAGGAATTTGCAAGGGGCCATACTGTCAGCCTGGAACAAAAAAGTTCAGGCCCTAGACTTACAATGTCCTTGTCCCCTTCCGTTCGCAAGAGCCTCCGTTGGTGGTTGGTTCCCCAGAATCTGGAAAAAAGGAAATCCTTCAGTCCGATTTCTTGGAAGGTGGTCACTACAGATGCCAGCCTTATAGGCTGGGGAGCAGTACTGGAGCAATGGTCTCTCCAGGGCAGATGGTCGGATGCAGAAAAGGCCCTGCCCATCAATCTCTTAGAGATACGAGCAGCCCGGTATACCCTAGTAGCATGGACATCCAAACTCCAAGGGTCCCCTGTCAGAATTCAATCAGACAATGCCACAGCAGTGGCATATATCAATCATCAGGGGGGCACCAGGAGTCGTGCAGCCCAGAGGGAAGTAAATTACATCCTGAAATGGGCAGAAAGATATGTCCCAGCCATATCTGCGGTATTCATTCCAGGAGTGGAGAATTGTAAGGCGGACTTTCTAAGTCGCCGGCAATTATGCCCAGGGGAATGGTCCCTTCACCCCGAGGTTTTCTGGACAATATGTCAGCGGTGGGGAACACAGGATGTAGATCTTCTAGCATCCAGATTCAACGCAAAGGTGGACAGGTTTGTCTCTCGGACAAGGGATCCCCTAGCTTGCGGCTCGGATGCCCTAGTGTTCCCTTGGGATCAGTTCAAGCTGATATATGCATTCCCACCGCCACAATGGTTACCTCGATTACTCCGCAGAATCAGGGTAGAAAAGAAACCAGTGATTCTGGTGGCTCCAGCGTGGCCCCGAAGAGCGTGGTACGCGGAGATTGTAAAATGTCAGTGGGGAGTCCTTGGACTCTCCCACGTCGTCCGGATCTGCTTTCGCAAGGACCGATATACCACTCTTCCTTACCAGCCCTAGGTTTGACGGCCTGGCTATTGAAGCCCACATTCTAAAAAAGAGAGGGCTCTCTAATCCTGTGGTATCTACCATGATCAATGCCAGGAAGCCGGTATCCAGGCAGATCTACTATAGAATCTGGAAGGCGTACATCGCGTGGTGTGAGGCCAAGAAATGGCATCCACGTAAGTACGTAATAGGTAGGATTCTGGACTTCCTACAATGGGCTGTAGATAGGAAGCTTGCCTTGAGTACTATCAAGGGTCAGATTTCGGCCTTGTCAATATTTTTTCAAAGGCCCTTGGCTTCGCATTCACTAGTCAAAGCCTTTATACAAGGAGTGATGCGCATTAGCCCTCCGGTTAATATTCCCATATGTCCATGGGACTTAAACCTGGTTCTGTCGGTTCTACAGAAACAACCATTTGAACCATTACAGCATATTTCCCTGGTTCTTCTCACCAGGAAATTGATTTTTCTAGTAGCCACTTGTTCGGCTAAAAGAGTGTCGGAATTAGCCGCTATGTCCTGTAGGGAGCCATATCTGGTTATCCATAAGGACAGAGTAGTGTTACGTCCTCATCCAGCCTTTCTTCCTAAGGTGGTATCGAGGTTTCATTTGAACCAAGATGTGGTTCTTCCTTCCTTTTTCCCCAAGCCTAGTTCGGTAGAGGAAAAGTTATTGCATTCTTTGGATGTAGTAAGAGCAGTTAAAGCTTATCTAAAAGCCACTGCTCAGATTCGCAGAACGGATACTTTGTTTATTCTGCCGGAAGGCCCCAGAAGGGGTCAGGCAGCGTCAAAATCTACTTTAGCCAAGTGGATTCGACAGGTCATAATGCAAGCCTATGGCTTGAGAAGGAGACCGCCTCCGTTCAAAGTTAGGGCGCACTCCACGAGAGCAGTTGGAACTTCATGGGCAGTGCATCACCAGGCCTCCCTGGCTCAGATCTGTAAGGCCGCAACATGGTCTTCAGTACACACGTTTGGGCGCAGTGTGTTGCAGGCCGCAAAAGATCCTCATGTCTGATGGCGCCCAGCTTATGTATGGTGTATCCCCCCCCCTCATTGGGCATTGCTTTAGGACATCCCACATAGTAATGACTATGCCGCTCTGTGTCCCGTGATGTACGAGAAAGAAAATAGGATTTTTATAACAGCTTACCTGTAAAATCCTTTTCTTGGAGTACATCACGGGACACAGAGCTCCCACCCCTCTTTGGGGACACTTATTGCTTTGCTACAAAACTGAGGTGCTCCCGGATGGGAGGGGCTTATATAGGGGAGGGTACTTCCGGTTTTGGAAGTTGCCAGTGCCAGCACCTGAAGGTATCTATATAACCCACATAGTAATGACTATGCCGCTCTGTGTCCCGTGATGTACTCCAAGAAAAGGATTTTACAGGTAAGCTGTTATAAAAATCCTATTTTTTGGTGGTAACATGACAAAATGTGGAAAATTTCAAGGGGTATGAATACTTTTTCAAGACACTGTAAGTTAATAAAAAAGTTATGCACACTCAACACTTCCACAATTTCTTTTATTGTATGTACATGTTTTAAAGCCCAAGATCCTGACTTTTTTTATAGGGATGAATAGGTAGGCTTGGAACCTCTGTACACTATTAATTGCAAGTTGTGCCCTTTCTATGGCGATTAATTGCCTTTTTTTATGGGTGTCATATCCTCTATGCTCCTCTCCTGTACATACTGCTCACTGTCATATCCTCTGCACTCCTGTCTTTCTTTTTTATATAATGCTTGCTATAACCTCTATGTGCCTCTCCTGTATATACAACTCACTGTCATACTGTCATACCCTCTACACATCTCTCCTGTATATACAGCTCTCTCTTATACCCTCTATGCTCTTCTCCTGTACATACTGCCCACTGTCATACCCTCTATGCTCCTCTCCTGTACATACTGCTCATTGTCATACCTTCTATGCTCCTCTGTTGTACATACTGCTCACTGTCATACCTTCTATGCTCCTCTGTTGTACATACTGCTCACTGTCATACCTTCTATGCTCCTCTCATGTACATACTGCTCACTGTCATACCCTCTATACTCCTCTCATGTACATACTGCTCACTGTCATACCTTCTATACTCCTCTCATGTACATACTGCTCACTGTCATACCCTCTATACTCCTCTCATGTACATACTGCTCACTGTCATACCATCTATACTCCTCTCATGTACATACTGCTCACTGTCATATTATCTATACTCCTCTCATGTACATACTGCTCACTGTCATATTATCTATACTCCTCTCATGTACATACTGCTCACTGACATACCTTCTATGCTCCTCTCTTTTATATAATGGCTGCTGTCATACCCTCTACGCTCCTTTCCTGTAAACACTGCTCACTGCTTCTCTTATCCACTGGTATTCAAAGTGCACAATTTAGCCCTGGTTCACACTGGAGCGTTTTGACATGCGATTTGACATGTCAAATCGCATTTCAAATCAGCGGCAATTGCTGTCAATGGGACCGCCCTAATCGGTGCGACACTGCATCTGCGCCACGTCACCGATTTCAAAAAGTAGTTTCTGTACTACTTTTTGCGATTTTGGGCTGCGATTTACATTGACCTCTGTGCAGAAACCTGCACAGATGTCTCTGTAATCGCGGCCGAAATCGGCACTGACATGCAGGAGTGAAATCGTGCGAGTTCAGCTGAACTCGCACGGCTTCATTCCCGCACCTCAGTGTGAACCTGGACTGACACAGCTTTTCTGATCCTTACAAGGCAGGGAGTGGCAATCTGATGTCACACACTGAACAGCATATTGAGCATCAAGCTTAGTGCAATGTGAGACATGAGTGGAGGGAATGGACCACCCCCGACACAATCTCATAGGGAAACATGCACAGCTGAGGCTGTCAATCACAGGCTGTATGCAGGATCTACCCTCCCCCTATCGCCCTGGATCCTTTGGATTCGGTACAACCTGTAAGAAATGACGCATGCAGGTAGCAGAGGAAGGACACATTAGACACCATATGCTATCATGATCTTTTTTATGGAGAAACTATGGCTTATGTCATCATTCATTGTTTAATATGTTTATATCTTGATACACATATGCACTGTACTGCAGTGCATATATTAGCCTACTATTGAAGCATTCTCAAACTGGATTTTGTTAAACCATATGTATTTGCCAAATAAATGTTGATGGTTTTTATACCTGTTTCCTTTCTTGTGCCTCATTCAAAGTCACAATAGCCCCTCTTTTTTCATTGTAAATCACAGGGATGGAGGCACCTTTAGTCCCCAGGTGCTTCATATAAAGTCCCAATTCTCCTTCTCTTTTGCTAGACACCATATGCTCTGGATTGAGGGAAGTACACACTATAGAAGACTATGCTTTGTTCATTTTTCATTTCAGAGGTTTACAATCATTTTAATCTAATACATTTTACTGCAAAAAAAATAAATAATAATAATACAAGCCCTAAATACGCCACTTGATACGCTTTGAATGAAAAGGACAGAAAATAAAACCCAAATGCCCTTCGATGGTGGAAGAGCTACATATAAATAACTACAGAGCTGTAAATACATTGAATTGAAGTGATATTGTTCTACGGAAAAGGTTTACAGATCATACGACAGCATTATCTAATTTGCTCTGGGCTTGCACATATTCATTACTGCCACTTTTTACCACTTTGTTAAATCTATACAAGAATTGTCCGACGTTTTAAGGCCGCTTTTGCTCAAACGAGGACATAATGAATATACACAGCTGGAGATCTTCAAAGTCCTCGCTGTAGCACATCTTTCATTGCGATCCCATCTATAAATAGTTTATTTCTTAAGCTCATGCTAATAAAAAAAAAAAAAAAAAAAGGGGGGTTTCTTCATTTTTCTTTCACACGCTTCTCTTCGGGTGCTTGAGAAAAAAAAAAAGACAACGACGCTGACCGATGCCATGAGGACCTGAAAAATGCAAAATAGAGACTGGGGAATAAGCAAGAACGGGACAACTAATGGCTGACATTGTCTGAAGAAGCCTCCAGAAACCAGGGGGAAACCACTCATCTTTCCATTTTAGGCTTTGTTTCCTCTATTGCAACCCCAAAGTCGCGCAATTTTGCCACGATTTTTGCTGCGATTTTGATGCGACTTGAAGCAATGCCTGTGTATTCTTGAGGTCCTGGACCTCAAGTCGCATCAAAGTGGGACTAAAGTAGTGCAGGGACTACTTTGACGTCGCTGCCACTTGAAGTCGCA
This sequence comes from Rana muscosa, assembly GCA_029206835.1. Classification (NCBI taxonomy): domain Eukaryota; kingdom Metazoa; phylum Chordata; class Amphibia; order Anura; family Ranidae; genus Rana; species Rana muscosa. The sequence continues at coordinate 252,267,265 of CM055121.1, read as the reverse complement.
CAGATATCAACGGTACTCATTGGAAATCATGGGGAACGACTTGTCAAGCGACTTTGCAATCCCAACTCGCAGGATAAGTCGCACTAGTGGAAACCGAGCCTAAGTGTGAATGTGATTGCCATCAACATTTGAAATCAAGAGGACCGGTGTCTTCACCTTTACTAAAAATCTGCCTATATGCAGAACGAGTCCAGAGACGGGTAACAAAAATGGTGAAAGGTCTGGAGGATAAAACATATCGAGAGCGACTTCAGGAACTTAAAGTGATTGTAAATGTAAATAAAAAATAAATAAAAAACTATTCTTACCTGCTCTGTGGAAAGGCACAGAGTGGCCCCGAACCTCAAAAATCAAGAACACGGGGACAGCGGCGTTGCTAGCCAGGTGCGGGGGGGGCCACACCCGGGTGACACCCACCAGAAGGGTGACACCCATGGTTAGCGCAGCGGCACATCACTGACATCGCCCGCCCGCTGCCCTGTGCCTCACGCCGCGGCTGTGTCCCTCAGCGGGGCGGAAGGAAGCCGCCGCCCCCTCTGCCTCCTCTCTGTTTACATCCACAGAGGAGGAGGAGCCCGCGCTCAAGGGACACACCGCTGTGTGTATCTGTGGTCTGTAAGGTAAGGGGGGCATCTATACTGTACTGAGGGGGGTCTGGTACTGAGGGGGTGTCTGTACTGAGGCGGGTCTGGTACTAAGGGGGGTCTGTAACTGAGGGGGGTGTCTGTAACTGAGGGGGGTGTCTGTAACTGAGGGGGGTGTCTGTAACTAAGGGGGGTGTCTGTAACTAAGGGGGGTGTCTGTAACTAAGGGGGGTGTCTGTAACTAAGGGGGGTGTCTGTAACTGAGGGGGGGTCTGTAACTGAGGGGGGGTCTGTAACTGAGGGGGGTCTGTAGCTGAGGGGGTGTTTGTAACTGAGGAAGGTCTGCACTGGGGGGGGTCTGTAACTGGGGGGTGTCTGTAACTGAGGGGGTGTCTGTACTGCTGTGGGGTCTGCACTGAGGTGGGGGTGTCTGTACTTATGGAGCGGTCTGCACTGAGGTGGGGGTGTCTGTACTGATGGAGCGGTCTGCACTGAGGTGGGGGGGTCTGTACTGATGGAGCGGTCTGCACTGAGGTGGGGGTGGCTGTACTGAGGGGGAGGTTTATACTGAGGGAGGGGGTCTATATTGATGAAGGGGGGTCTGTACTGAGGGAGGGGATCTATACTGTGGGAGGGGGGTCTGTAGTTAGTGGAGGGGGGTCTGTACTGAGGGGGGACTATAGTTGTTGGGGGGGTGACACCATTTTTTTTCGCACTGAGTGACACCAACCCTAGTGACGCCACTGCACGGGGACATGACTTCAAACTAACTGCATTAGAGGAGGATCAGGGCCACCCTGTGCAAAACCCTTACACAGAGAAGGTAAGTATGACATGTTTGTTTTTTTAAATAAACCTTTACATATCCTTTAAGGTGAAAAACCTCAAGGGTTTACAACCCCTTTAAGGACATCCCCATTGATATAATGCATATACATCTCGCTCTAAGATTTACAAATCCCCGATCTATTTCCTAACCGAGGACCCCCTTTTGATATTCCCCGCATGCTTCAAAAAGTAATTATTCTTTTAAAGGCTCAGCTCTGTAAAGACCCAAGACTGCTGACCTTTCCAATGACATCATTCTCCAAAGGAAACAGTTAATATTTTCAAATTTCATTCCCCCGATGATTCTATATATGGAGCCATAAGAGGAATCTTCTATCCCAAGGCTCCTGGCGACCAGGCAAAGACAAACATACTTCTCTGGCGCTGGTCTCCTAGCAACCCGGCTAAGCTAAGCAAGCACAAGGAAACCCAATGTCATCAACTTCCTCCGCTGCTCTCGTACACCAGGCTGTTCCAAACTGGATCTATGAGAGTATGCATAGAAAAGTTGTAGTGAAATATAAGATGGCCAGAATTAAAGCCCAACTCCGGGCAAATAAAAAAATTATCCCTTGGAGTGGGGTTGGGCCCCCACTGCAAGGATTAATTATTCATTTATGTCTCGCCACTTAACGACCACCCTATAGTTTTACTGCTACAGGGCTGCCCCCATGCGCAGGATCATGTATATACAGTATATATATATATATATATATTATATATACCGTATATACTCGAGTATAAGCCGAGGTACCTAATTTTACCCCAAAAAACTGGGAAAATGTATTGACTCGAGTATAAGCCTAGGGTGAGAATGCAGCAGCATGTAAGCGGAAAAGAGGGTCAACAATGCCCATTTGCACGCCTCACTGTGCCCATTTGCACGCCTCACTATGCCCATTGCAACCCCACTGTGCCCAACCTAAATGTGCCCAACCTCACTGTGCCCATTGCCACCTCACTGTGCCCAACCTCACTGTGCCCATTGCAACCTCACTGTGCCCAACCTCACTGTGCCCATTGCCACCTCACTGTGCCCATTGCCACCTCACTGTGCCCAACCTCACTGTGCCCGTTGCCACCTCACTGTGCCCATTGCCACCTCACTGTGCATAACCTCACTGTGCCCATTGCAACCTCACTGTGCCCATTGCCACCTCACTGTGCCCATCCTCACTGTGCCCATTGCAGCCTCCCTGTGCCCGAGTCAGTGTAACGCTTCAGGCAATGTTATTATAAAGTTTGGTGTGGATCACAGCTTCGGAGGTATATATGATATACTTAACAGTTAACTATAAGTAGGCAGAAATCAGATAAGGAGACTCAGATAATTTGGGAATACTAGTGGTTTTATTTAGTTTGGTAGTACACAGTCATAACATGGAGTTCCAGAGAAAATTTAGGTGCAGTAGCAGTACACAGGATAATACGTTATAGTATACAGAGGAATACTTGCTGTGAGAGGACTGGGGCTCTGTCCGGCCCAAAATCTGGAAGTTGGAGGGGCTCTGACCGGCCCAGTAGTGAGGAGGCAGCCGGGCTCTATCCGGCCCAATAGTGAGATGGAAGTCGGGGCTCTATTCGGCCCAATAGTGAGATGGAAGTCAGGGCTCTATCCAGCCCAATAGTGAGATGGAAGTCAGGGCTCTATCCGGCCCAATAGTGAGATGGAAGTCAGGGCTCTATCCGGCCCAATAGTGAGATGGAAGTCGGGGCTCTATCCGGCCCAATAGTGAGATGGAAGTAGGGGCTCTATTTGGCCCAATAGTGAGATGGAAGTAGGGGCTCTATCCGGCCCAATAGTGAGATGGAAGTCGGGGCTCTATCTGGCCCAATAGTGAGATGGAAGTCGGGGCTCTATCTGGCCCAATAGTGAGATGAAAGTAGGGGCTCTATCTGGCCCAATAGTGAGATGGAAGTAGGGGCTCTATCCGGCCCAATAGTGAGGGAAGACGGTTGTTAGCTGCTGGAGATATTTACCTGGTGTCAGGTTCCTAGCACGAACACCAAGCAAAGGGTGTCGGCTGTTTAAGTAGGGAGAAGAGGTGGAGCCGGGTGATGTCGCTGTGAGTCATCGGACTGTGACGGAGTTGGTTGAGATCTCGGAGCCCCGGTGGAGAGATAAGAATATTACAGGAGTCCCGGTGGAGAGATAAGGACATTACAGTCAGTGTACCTGAAATTCTTGACAGGCTGTGGGCGTCCATTCATTGTTTAAAAGTCGCGGTCTCCTCCTTGTCCCGTTCCGTGATTTCCCAGCAGCCTATCACGGACATCTTCTCATCCTCGGACTCGGTTTCCCAGCAGACACTGTGTTCAGTGTTCCGCCAATCACGGATGTCTTTTCATCCTTTTCTTTTTTATATATATATATTGGATATGTTTTATAACAGAAAGTAAAAAATATACTTACCTGATCCTCCCAGCAGCTAGACCGCTTCCTGCAGCTTCTGCACTCCCACGCTCCAGGGTCCTGATGTCATCAAGACCAGAGCAGAGCCCATAGCCCTGCTTTTGTTGTGAGGACGGCAAGGGACAGTCCACTGCTGGATCATGGGGGGGCACCTCTTGCTGGGGGTGATAAGTAGAATATATTCTCCTCTCCCCTGGACAAAACGAGGGATACATTTTTATCTGCCCGGAGCTGGGCTTTAAAGTGGTTGTAAACCTCAGACATGAAATATGAACAATATATATTCCTCTATAGTACAGGTGTCAAACTCAATTTCATTGTGGGCTGCATCAGCAGTATGGTTGCCCTCAAAGGGTCGGTTGTATCTGGAGTGCAGAGTTCAGGAGTGTGTTACGTACAGAGTGCTCAGTGCAGGGGCGTGCTATGTACAGAGTGCAGAGTTCAGGAGCGCATTACATACAGAGTGCAGAGTTCAGGGGTGTGCTATGTACAGAGTGCAACGTTCAGGGGCGTGCATGTACAGAGTGCAGGGTTCAGGAGCAAGTTACATACAGAGTGCAGAGTTTAGGGGTGTGCTATGTACAGAGTGCAGGGTTCAGGGGTGCATTACATACAGAGTGCAGAGTTCAGAGGTGTGCTGTGTACAGAGTTCAGGGGTGTGCTATGTACAGAGTGCAGGGTTCAGGAGTGCGTTACATACGGAGTGCAGAGTTCAGAGGTGCGCTGTGTAAAGAGAGTGCAGGGTTCAGGAGTGCGTTACATATGGAGTGCAGAGTTCAGAGGTGTGCTGTGTACAGAGGTCAGGGGTGTTCTATGTACAGAGTGCAGGGTTCAGGAGCGTGTTACATACAGAGTGCAGAGTTCAGGGGTGTGCTATATACAGAGTGCAGGGTTCAGGAGTGCGTTACATACGGAGTGCAGAGGTGTGCTATGTACAGAGTGCAGGGTTCAGGAGTGCATTACATACAGAGTGCAGAGTTCAGGGGTGTGCTGTGTACAGAGTGTAGGGTTTGTGGGTGCACTATGCACAGTGTGGAATCCCAACCCCCCCCCCAAAGCTTCCGCATATCTCTCTCCCACCTGACCTCTAGTACCTCCCTATGTAGGCCACTCTGCCTCGCCTTGCAGGGAGATCATTCTCCCTTTCAGATTCTGGAGAGCTCTCTTCACCATGCCCTGCCATGAGTGCTTGCAGGGACAGTTAGTTCCTGAGAACAAAGCTGTCCCTTGAAAACACAGAAGGCTTCTGTGTTTCCAAGTGACAGCAGGGAGCCGGAGCAGAGGGTGAGTGCCAGAGGTGGCAGAATAGAGTTCCAGCACAATGCGGCTCCAAACCTGGTGAGAGGGCCACGGTGTGAAGGGGCTGTGTCTCTTCCTTCTCAGAGCTCTACAGTGTGTAACTTCAGCTCCCCCCCCTGCTTTCTGAAAGCTCAGACACGCTTTATAAATTCTGGACTTTTGAATGGATGTAAAGGAGACGACAGATAAACAGGTACAACTTAGGTAGGAGGATTTGTTTCATCTCTGTGTATCACCTGATGTCAGTCACTGCACTGGGTATATGTAAGGGTTTACAATCACTTTAAACTAACAATGCACAGAGTGATGGCTATCAAGATCTGACAGGCAGACCAAACAGTCTAAAAGGTTATTAAAGCTAAATGACATAATTTTCATATAATGTCTTATGTAACAGAGACCAGAAAGACACTTATGTTTAAATATATATATATAAAGTGGAAACTCAAAGAGTGAACGTATGCTAACCCATAGGAAACATCTAGAAATGTTACAATAGGTAAGAAAAAGTATCAAAATTGATTCGATAAAAAATTAGAAGACATACAAATAGTATAAAAAAAGGAGACTGCAAACAGATCAGCAAGAATATAGTCAGCAGGAGCTCTTGTTGTTGTTAAAAAACACATAACTGGGGGATAAAACAGTATGTTCATTTCATTTTTCTTTCCTTTTCTAAATGAATTGTTCTATCTTCATGGGTTTGCAATCAGGATATGATGCCATTTACATTGCGATGCAGCATTATGAGGTCAAGGCTCCTATATTTTTGCTTATCTGTTTGCAGTCTCCTTTTTTATACTATTTGTACTTGTATGTTTTCGTTTTTTTTTAAATCAAATCAATTTGAATGTTTTTCCCTATCCACTGTAGGTCATGTGACCTTGGGAGGGGATCATGTAATTATGTCTGTATTATTTAACGAGTTTTGTGACACTTGTTAGCCATCACTAAGACCCGATGGCTGAAACGTGTTGGCTTTTTATGTCTGTTTTTCACCATTATTGATAGTACATGATTGAGCTGACATACTGTGGCACCAGCTTTTACTTTGTGCCTATTAAAGATTGGAAGTTTATAGAGACATTTGGGGCTGGGTGCCGTGGCTTTGAAGCTGAGGATGATTTTTGGAGGTGACAGCTCAGATACACCTGTTCCTGCTTCTCCTCCTTTCAGTGTCCAGTCACAGATCTGGAGCAGATCCAAGACAACTTGGGCTCAGAGAAAATGGGCTGAATGATGGGGGCCATCAGACTGAGGACATCTAGTGGCAGAAAAATTGGTCCAAATCATTTGGTGGAGGGGGGATTATGATGTAGGGTTGTTTTTCAGGGGTTGGGCTTGGCCCCTTCGTTCCGGGAAAGGGAACACTTAAAGTGGATGGAAACCCACTCTCATCTTTCTAAACTACTGCCATAGTGCTGATCTATAAGGATATAGAGGCCTCCTACATGTATCCTTATCTGTCAAATGTCTCCCCTCTGTCTGTTATGAGACCTGAAAAACTGCAGATTCTGTGGGTGGATCTGTTGTCTGGAGCTCGGTGGGTGGAGTCGTGATGTCAGTAGACTCCCCGCCCACCTCTACACTCCCCTTGTCAACATGCATTTTCTCCTGTGTATTCCTTACACTAAATTCTGCTATGATCACTAACATCCAGTCAAAATCCAGAAAAGTAACCACATGACTTCAGAAAAGGAGTGGGGGTGGGAATTAAAAAATAATGCCTGTCTAAGGGCTCTTTCACACGGACGTTCCGTATGTCCGTTTTTCATCCATCCATTTTCAGATGAAAAACGGACATACACGTATCCCTATGGGATAGCGGATGTCAGCGGATGAAAATCCGCTGACATCCGATGACATCAGTCTCCGCTATGGTCCGTTTAGCATGACAGAGGAAAATCCTACCTTTCCATCCGCCTGCGGATCGGATCGGATGAAAACGGACAGACGGTCCGTTTTTATCCGATCCCCCCATAGAGGAAAGCGGCGATCCGACCGGTCCATTTCTGCACAGTGTGCAGAGACAGACAAGTCATCCGCCGGCTTAGCGGGGATCAACGGAGCGATCTCCGCTGAGCAAGCGGATATTCACAGGGCGGATCATGACGGGATACGCCTGTGTGAAAGAGCCCTAAAGCTAGTGCATGAGATATGTAAATAACCTGTCACTCAAAGCAAGGGGGCGGAACGGACAAAGGTTTTCTCTGTTTGTCCGTTTTATTTCACTGAACAATAAAAGAGGATTGCTCAGAGCTGGATAAACTTTGTGGCAAGACCTGGCAAAAATTATAGGAAATCTTATACTTATCTTATAAAAATTTGGGTTTACATCCACTTTAAAGTGGATGTAAACCCTCCATACACCCAGTGAAGTGAACAGCCTCAGATGATACACAGAGATGAACCAAATCTCCCTACATAAGTTTTACATCCATATCTGCTGTCTTCACATTTATATACTGTTTAGAAAGTTCAGATCCTGTTAGGAAATGTTCTCTTCCTGTTTAACACAGAGTGTGATGTCTGGGCATACAGCCAAGATAGCTAAATTTGCTGATTGGAGGAAAGACACACCCCCCACTCTCCACATAGGCAGAGACTCTCAGGAGGTGTTTTGTAACAGGGCCAGCTCCCTGCTAATCTATTTTAGCAACCTCCCCTGACAGAAATTTTAGGCTGCTTTTATCTGATGTGTCAGAGAATTTGTCAGGAGTTACCAGGCTGATAAAAGAGGAACAGTTCAGGAGAGAGCTATCGGACTTGGCTCTTTGAAGAGAGATAACGAAATACTGCAGATATATGTGCCCAGCTCAAATTTCATGAATTGGGTTTACATCCACTTTTAAGGCGTCAGCATACCAAGACATTTTGGACAATTTCTTGCTCCCAACTTTGTGGGAACAGTTTGGGGATGGCCCCTTTCTGTTCCAACATGACTGCACACCAGTGTACAAAGCAAGGTACATAAAGACATCGATGAGTGAGTTTGGGTGGAGGAACTTGACTGGCCTGCACAGAGTCCTGACCTCAACCCGATAGAACACCTTTGGGATAAATTACAGCGGAGACTGCGAGCCAACATCCGTGCCTGATCTCACAAATGCACTTCTGGAAGAATAGTCAAACATTCCGATAGACACACTCCTAAACCTTGTGGACGGCCTTCCCAGAAGAGTTGAAGCTGTTATAGCTGCAAAGGGTGGGCCAACTCAATATTGAACCCTACAGACTAAGACTGGGCTGCCATTAAAGCTCATGTGCGTGTAAAGGCAGGTGTCCCGATACTTTTTGTAATATAGTGTACTTTAATGTGGTATTCACTTTATATTTATTTCTGTTGGCTGGAGTTCTGCTTTAAAATGTAAAGAACATGCTATGGAATGACTGCAGTCCCTGAAAGGTGGGGGGGGGGGGGGGTAGGGATGGGCCCATAAACAGATCAATGACAAATACAGCATACACGGCACAGAGCACACATAGAACACATACACAACTGAACTAACACAGAGCACACATAGAACACATACACAACTGAACTAACACAGAGCACACATAGAACACATACACAACTGAACTAACACAGAGCACACATAGAACACATACACAACTGAACTAACACAGAGCACACATAGAACACATACACAACTGAACTAACACAGAGCACACATAGAACACATACACAACTGAACTAACACAGAGCACACATAGAACACATACACAACTGAACTAACACAGAGCACACATAGAACACATACACAACTGAACTAACACAGAGCACACATAGAACACATACACAACTGAACTAACACAGAGCACACATAGAACACATACACAACTGAACTAACACAGAGCACACATAGAACACATACACAACTGAACTAACACAGAGCACACATAGAACACATACACAACTGAACTAACACAGAGCACACATAGAACACATACACAACTGAACTAACACAGAGCACACAATACATACCACACACAGAGTACATTTACACCGCTAAGGTAACTAAATCCCATTCAGTATTCAGCACAATGAATTGTAGAAAGTCCCCAATGTGTACACATGTAATTGGAATTATAAGAAAAGCAAATAAAAATATCTTCTGCTATTGTGACTGTTAAAGCGTACAAGTTTATTCAGAGGGGACCTCAAACCTGTTTGTTTTAAGCAGCGACTTGAACATTATGTGTGATTTCTAAAGTAGAACTTTAATCAGTATTTTACAGACATGGAGGGCAAGGGATGTGATCTAGTTAGAAAATAAATATACTATATGTTGTACATATGTAGCGGGGTCCTCAAATTGATGGGATACACCTGGGCAATAGTGTGACCCAGGTGTATAATTGTGTTAGGATTCAGACCCCTTTTTGTTTCGTGGAGGATTGGAGGATGTAATATTCTCCTTTGCCTGTGGGTGGCGGGGTACCCACGGGCTTCAGGTAGAATCATCCCCTGCAGTGCTCCCTGTTTGGTCTCTTCCCGGAGATGGTATGGCTGGGGCGGGGAACCCGCCGGGCCGTTGAAGGGAGGAGATAAAAGGGGGAGACGCCCTGACCACGAGGTCGTCGTCTTGCGGAGAAGGAGGTCCTCGGAGGAGGAGGGTTGCGGTCCGCACCCAGGGCCCTTAGGCCTGGGTGCGGGAGATCCAGGAGTCTGGTCCAGGTGCCCATGGCCTGGTCCGGAGTCATGTTGGCGTCCATCCCAGGCACCTTTAGCCTGGGGTGAGGTACTATCTAGGAGGCCTGGGGCCCAGTACCTTCGACTGGGTCCCGCTAGGGTGGACTGTCCGAGGGTCCCTGAGCGGAGGGACTCGTACCTGAGGTGAGGAGGCCGGGGAGGTTACCCACTGGAGACCCGGAGCAGCACCAACCCGGTGACAGTGGGCCTCTGGGAACTCTCTTGGGAGGACACATCCCCCTGATAGGGGCCACAGCGTATCGAAGAGGGCTCCATTGCTGTTCATAGGGGTTGCTGGAAGAGACCCCATCCTTCCTGTTCTGTAACAGCCGGATTGGCTTAGGCGCCGCTGGTCATAGTACAGTGGCATAGAACTCAAACTTTAGGAAGTGCCTCGATCTGCTCGCCCCACCGTTGGCAAGGTTATAGGTCCCAACCAGTTTGCTGCAAAAGAACTGTTTATTGTGCTTTGCGTATTGGAGTGTCAAATAAACAAGTGTTGGACCTTTCTCCGGTGTGTGAACTCCAGTTACTGGAAGCAGAGGGGAGGCTGGTGAGCTTGCAATTACAGACTCAGTGCATTCACAGAACACACCGGCCCGAGGAAACATCAGGAAGTGGCCTTCACCTCCCTACTACAATGGGGAGGACATGGGCCGTGGCGCATCTCACTCTCACAACCCAGGAACCCCTAGACATGAGTTGGTGTGTAACAGATGAAGAAGTTGGAGAGAGGGTGAGGCCGCTACACGTGGGGGCTCGTGAGTCCGGGATACAGTGTGTTCTAAAGATGGACTTGAGAATGTCTACATTTGAACTTTGCTGCCCAGAGGAGTTCCGAGCAGATCGGCCAAATTACTGGCCAAAGTGCGTCCCTGCTCGGAGTTGTGGAAATTACCCTAACACGGGAAAGGCCCATGCGGAGGAGTGGAAAAAGGGAGAGGTCCAGCCGTGTGACGTACTGCACGTGGGGACTGTTAACGCACTGCGCCACGAGGCACCCCATGGCGACATCGTTCGTGGGCGGAGTCAAGAGGAAGCCCGCGAAAATGTACAGCTCATGGGAGGAGTCTGGCCAAGTGTGGGGATACACGTGGAGACTCCGGCGCGGGGTCAGTGCATGATGGAGCAGCAAACAGTCGGGATGACCTCAAGTGCCCCGTGGATTATGGTTCCTCACCCCACGAGAATGACTTCCTTTGCTGCCCCCATCACAGACACGGGGATAAGACTTAGGCCCCGAGGGCGGTTGGCTCTGTACACTTGCAGAGACACGGAGGCCCTCGGTGTGATCTGTCCCGGCTGCTCGGGACTGGTGGTCACCCTGAAGCCATTCGGGCGATGTGAGGAGTGCAGAGAATTCCTTTTTGAGGTCGAGTCGTCCACAGCAAGGCCCCGGGCCCTTCGCCTCAATCACCTCACGGGTACTGCTACTCCGGAAGGGGAGATCAAGGCCTTTGTCGAGGTTCCTGTGCGCGCTGACCAGGGCGATGGACTGCCCAACAGAGAAAAATCCGAAGATGCTGCTTCGGTCGCCACAAGTTCTTTGCTTCCACCACCGAAGAGGAAAGTTGGCCTAGTACAGGCATCCTATGGACGTGGTCGAGCTTCACCCCGCTGCTTGCCTGGCCTGGATGGCGCCGGTCGAGATGGAAGTCCCGGACATCCCAGTCTTCTACAAGGGTCAGGTGAGCCAGGGGCTGGGACTGTGGTGGTGGTTGGAGGTGTCGGGGGCCCATTGGAGGTGGAACCCCCCAGAGAAGATGATTCTGTGTCCACCGGTAGATATCTGCCTGCGGAGATGTATGACACCTCCGACCTAGAGTCGCTGTCTGATTGCGGAGATGATGGCGAGATAGACGAACTGTTCAGCCGCAAGGGCTGGGATAGAGTGCCACTTCTTGCTTCCCGTGCGGTACGGGATTCACCTATGTACACAGGAGACAGCACGCCTCGGGTGGAAGACCCGCAGCTTACGAGGGAACCTACCCCTCCACCTGTGTCCTCATCTACTGTTACCTCACCTACTTTGGTTGTGGGGACACCCCGCGCTTCTCTGAGAGCGCCGAAAGTCATTTCCAGGGAGCTGGTAAAGGTACCTCGGCATCCGGAAGCTATTGTGCTGCCTGGAACTGGAGAGAAAGCCACTATGCCACCTTTGGCCCGCTTGCAGAGACTGTTTTGCCATAAAGTAGCTCGGGAATATGGGTGGGAGTACCCGTATCTACCCCGGGACTTGCTGTATGAGGTGGAAGTCTGGAGAACAAGATGGTATGACGAGTTTGTGTGGGACAAGTTGAAGGTGCCCCATGCCCGCAGGTACCTGGAATGTGTGCCGGCAGTGTCTAAGAGGTTTGAGGACTGCAAAGCTGAATGGAAATTGGGGCGCCATATCCATGCTGACAAGATAGTCATTTGCAGAAGAGAAGGAGAAGATGTCGAGTATTCGATAGAGGCATTTGACAAACACCTGAAACCCCTGTACCTGCCGGATCCAAAGTTTTACTTATAGGAGAAAAGAACTCCTGTTTATTTCTTTTGTGCACTTGAACTTTCTGGAAGAGCCATTCCCAGACACGCAGGACTGTGCCCTGTTTTTGTTTTTGTTTGGGCTTTTCTTTTTCTCGTTGGAGACTTGGGGACTGTTGTGTTTTCGTGTTTCCCCTTTTCTTCATGTGCCAAAGGCAAGGACATTTGGGAATAGTGGCAGAGTAGGGAAAAGCTGGAAGAACGAAGATTCGTTGAGTGTCATGACCGCGGCGTTGTCACCAGGTGGCAGTGTTGCGCAACAAATGTTTGAAAATATTTCACCCACACATCACCTTGCTTGTTGGAGTGAGTGGGTCTCTCGGCTGACGGGCCCACTCATCCCAAATGACACGAAATTATGTTAGGATGTTGTTTTTCTTTCCCCTGCAGGAGAATCGTCAGTCAAGATCATTGAGAGTGGGTGGCTCTTAGACAGTGTGGGAGAGGGGCTGTGACTAGGCAGATGTTTAAAGTGTTTTATGACATAAGTTGTTTTATATGTTCCCCATTCCCTGAGCAGGTCTTGGCACTTGGGAAATTTAGAGGAACTGCCTCAGGGGTTTCACTCCATGTCACCACTTTATGGGAGGCATGGGTGTGCACCTGACGCTGGGGACCAGCGTCAAATTACAGGGGGGAGTGTGTAGCGGGGTCCTCAAATTGATGGGATACACCTGGGCAATAGTGTGACCCAGGTGTATAATTGTGTTAGGATTCAGACCCCTTTTTGTTTCGTGGAGGATTGGAGGATGTAATATTCTCCTTTGCCTGTGGGTGGCGGGGTACCCACGGGCTTCAGGTAGAATCATCCCCTGCAGTGCTCCCTGTTTGGTCTCTTCCCGGAGATGGTATGGCTGGGGCGGGGAACCCGCCGGGCCGTTGAAGGGAGGAGATAAAAGGGGGAGACGCCCTGACCACGAGGTCGTCGTCTTGCGGAGAAGGAGGTCCTCGGAGGAGGAGGGTTGCGCTCCGCACCCAGGGCCCTTAGGCCTGGGTGCGGGAGATCCAGGAGTCTGGTCCAGGTGCCCATGGCCTGGTCCGGAGTCATGTTGGCGTCCATCCCAGGCACCTTTAGCCTGGGGTGAGGTACTATCTAGGAGGCCTGGGGCCCAGTACCTTCGACTGGGTCCCGCTAGGGTGGACTGTCCGAGGGTCCCTGAGCGGAGGGACTCGTACCTGAGGTGAGGAGGCCGGGGAGGTTACCCACTGGAGACCCGGAGCAGCACCAACCCGGTGACAGTGGGCCTCTGGGAACTCTCTTGGGAGGACACATCCCCCTGATAGGGGCCACAGCGTATCGAAGAGGGCTCCATTGCTGTTCATAGGGGTTGCTGGAAGAGACCCCATCCTTCCTGTTCTGTAACAGCCGGATTGGCTTAGGCGCCGCTGGTCATAGTACAGTGGCATAGAACTCAAACTTTAGGAAGTGCCTCGATCTGCTCGCCCCACCGTTGGCAAGGTTATAGGTCCCAACCAGTTTGCTGCAAAAGAACTGTTTATTGTGCTTTGCGTATTGGAGTGTCAAATAAACAAGTGTTGGACCTTTCTCCGGTGTGTGAACTCCAGTTACTGGAAGCAGAGGGGAGGCTGGTGAGCTTGCAATTACAGACTCAGTGCATTCACAGAACACACCGGCCCGAGGAAACATCAGGAAGTGGCCTTCACCTCCCTACTACAATGGGGAGGACATGGGCCGTGGCGCATCTCACTCTCACAACCCAGGAACCCCTAGACATGAGTTGGTGTGTAACAGATGAAGAAGTTGGAGAGAGGGTGAGGCCGCTACACATAGAAATACAAAGTATAAAAAATAGGGGTTGACCGATTATCGGTGCGTCCGATTATCGGGGGGCCGATATTCACTTTTTTTAAAGAATCCGTATGGGTCACACTTACCAATTTAACCGATCTTGGTCTCCCCCTGCCGGGGCGGCCATCTTTTTGGGGCCCACTATGTTATCAGCCTGGGTAGAAGAAGCCAGGTCCCAGAAGGTTTTGCACTTCAGGCCTGTGCATTGGGCCTGCAAACGTTCTGACAGTCTGACTCTGCCTACCTTGCCTCGGACCGTGCACGCCACAGAACGGCTGGACCAGAGAGGACGTGCCAGCCAGCCACAGCAGGGTGTCAGCCAGCCACCCACAGCAGGGTGGCAGCCAGCCAGCCATCCACAGCAGGGCACCAGACAGCCAGCCACCCACTCACAACAGGGTGCCAACCAGCCAGTCATCCCCCCACAGCAGGGTGCCAGCCAGCCACCCACCCACAACAGGGTGCCAACCAGCCAGTCATCCCCCCCACAACAGGGTGCCAGCCAGCCATCCACCACTGGGTGCCATCCAGCCACCCACCCACAGCAGGGTGCCAACCAGCCACAGCAGGGTGCCAGCCACCCACCCACCCACAGCAGGGTGCCAGCCTGCCAAACTTTAAATGTACAGAATATCGGCACCTGATATCGGCTATCAGCCTGAAAATCGGTATCGGCCCTGAAAAATGATATCAGTCGACCCCTGATAAAAAGCAGTCAGGTAGATAAAATCATTACAAACTTCAAATATACATGTGTTATCTATCGGGCAATCCATCCAACTATTCATCCATCCATCCACATTAGCAGGAGTCAACTTGCATGGTTAGTTTATTTTTTTTTTTGAAGACTGCTTGTTACTTTACGCATTCAGGACAAAGTGACAAACTCTCTTGTTATAACAAGGTGGCGTCAGGAACCTTACTTGAATCCCTTCTATATCTAGAAAGTTGACAATCATTTTCAGTTGATACACTATAACAGGGATATGCAATTAGCGGACCTCCAGCTGTTGTAGAACTACAAGTCCCATGAGGCAAAGCAAGACTCTGACAGCCACAGGCATGACATCCAGAGGCAGAGGCATGATGGGACTTGTAGTTTTGCAACAGCTGGAGGTCCGCTAATTGCATATCCCTGCACTATAAGTTACTGAGTATCATGTGTAGCGGCCTCACCCCATCTCCTTTTGCTAGGGGTATGTCACATGACAGGGTGAGATGCGCTACGGCCCATGTCCTCCCCATAGCTGTGGCTGAGGTGAAGGCCAGTATCAGTACATTCCTCGGGCCAATGTGTGTTAGTTATGAAGCTCAGTCCTGCTATGCTGAAACCTCCCTTGCTCCCATTAACCAGAGTCCATACACCGATGCAGGGTCCAACACTTGTTTATTATACTTCCACAACAAACAGTCCTTTCACAGCCGACTGGTTGCGACCCATAACATAACGCAAACGGTGGGATGAGCAGGTCGAGGCACTATCCTGATTTCAATCTAAACCCCTGTGGTTTCACCAGGGGTTATAGCAACTTTGCTTAGCACAGAACATAGAACTTGTGAGTCTCTACCAGCAACTCCATAGAACATAGATGGGAGTACCTTCGCTGCGTTGCGGCCCCTATCAGGGGAAGATGTCCCTCTAAGGGAGTTACCGGAGGCCCATCCGTCACCGGGTTGATGCTGCTCCGGAATCTCCGGACGGGTGACCTCCCCGGCCTCCTCACCTCAGATGCGGGTCCCCTCGCAATGCGGCACCCTCTGATCACTTCGCCCTCGCGGGACCCAGTCGAAGTTACTGGGCCCCAGGCCTACGATATAGTACCTCACCCCAGGCTGAAGGTTCCTGGGATGGACCCCAACTTCATTCCGGTCAGGCCTAGGGCGCCTGGGCCGGAACCTTGAACCGCCCGCACCCAAGCCTAAGGTGCCTGGGTGCGTGAAGAGAAAATCCTCAAAGACCTCGTGGTGAGGGCGTCTCCCCCTTTTATCTCCTCCCTTCAACACCACGGCGGGTTCCCCGCCCCAGCCGTACCATCTCCGGAAAGGGACAAAAAGGGTAGCACTGCGGCAGTGATTCTACCTTGAGCCTGTAGGTACCCCGCCACCCACAGGCCAAGGAGAATAATACACCACCCAATCCTCCACGAATTACAAAAGGGGTCCAGAACCTTTCACAATTACACACCTGGGTCACACTACCCCCAGGTGTACCCCAACTAAATTTAAAGACCCCGCTACACATGCAATGCATGAAAATAAACCTGTAACATTTCTGATTGCTGTGTTGCTGTTGCAGATTTACCCTTACTTCCTGTTTGATGAAACCACCAGGACAGGAAGTATGGGGAAATCTCTGGCTACAGTAGCCATAAAAACCTGATAGGGGTGCTGATTCTTTCCCACACTATCCAAAACTAGAAGATAAAAAGTTGTGGCTGGACATACACTTTAAGGCTCTATCATTCCTGTTGTACAACAGAGTAGGGGGGTCAGGCTCTCAATCACAACCCCCACATTAAGGACACCTCTACCCTTCCTGTTGTACAGCATAGAGTAGAGGGGTCAGGCTCTCAATCACAACCCCCACATAAAAGACACCTCTAACCTTCCTGTTGTACAGCATAGAGTAGGGGGGTCAGGCTCTCAATCACAACCCCCACATCAAAGACACCTCTACCCTTCCTGTTCTACAGCATAGAGTAGGGGGGTCAGGCTCTCAATCACAACCCCCACATCAAAGACACCTCTACCCTTCCGGTTGTACAACATAGAGTAGGGGGGTCAGGCTCTCAATCACAACCCCCACATAAAAGACACCTCTACCCTTCCTGTTGTACAGCATAGAGTAGGGGGGTCAGGCTCTCAATCACAACCCCCACATAAAAGACACCTCTACCCTTCCTGTTGTACAGCATAGAGTAGGGGGGTCAGGCTCTCAATCACAACCCCCACATAAAAGACACCTCTACCCTTCCTGTTCTACAGCATAGAGTAGGGGGGTCAGGCTCTCAATCACAACCCCCACATCAAAGACACCTCTACCCTTCCTGTTGTACAACATAGAGTAGGGGGGTCAGGCTCTCAATCACAACCCCCACATAAAAGACACCTCTACCCTTCCTGTTGTACAGCATAGAGTAGGGGGGTCAGGCTCTCAATCACAACCCCCACATAAAAGACACCTCTACCCTTCCTGTTGTACAGCATAGAGTAGGGGGGTCAGGCTCTCAATCACAACCCCCACATCAAAGACACCTCTACCCTTCCTGTTGTACAGCATAGAGTAGGGGGGTCAGGCTCTCAATCACAACCCCCACATAAAAGACACCTCTACCCTTCCTGTTGTACAGCATAGAGTAGGGGGGTCAGGCTCTCAATCACAACCCCCACATCAAAGACACCTCTACCCTTCCTTTTGTACAACATAGAGTAGGGGGGTCAGGCTCTCAATCACAACCCCCACATCAAAGACACCTCTACCCTTCCTGTTGTACAGCATAGAGTAGAGGGGTCAGGCTCTCAAACACAGCACCCACATCAAAGACACCACTACCCTTCCTGTTGTACAGCATAGAGTAGGGGAGTCAGGCTCTCAATCACAACCCCCACATCAAAGACACCTCTACGCTTCCTGTTGTACAGCATAGAGTAGGGGGGTCAGGCTCTCAATCACAACCCCCACATCTAAGACACCTCTACCCTTCCTGTTGTACAACATAGAGTAGGTGAGTCAGGCTCTCAATCACAACCCCCACATCAAAGACACCTCTACCCTTCCTGTTGTACAGCATAGAGTAGAGGGGTCAGGCTCTCAATCA
This sequence comes from Rana muscosa, assembly GCA_029206835.1. Taxonomy (NCBI): domain Eukaryota; kingdom Metazoa; phylum Chordata; class Amphibia; order Anura; family Ranidae; genus Rana; species Rana muscosa. The sequence continues at coordinate 252,249,291 of CM055121.1, read as the reverse complement.
CAACCCCCACATTAAGGACACCTCTACCCTTCCTGTTGTACAGCATAGAGTAGGGGGGTCAGGCTCTCAATCACAACCCCCACATCAAAGACACCACTACCCTTCCTGTTGTACAGCATAGAGTAGGGGGGTCAGGCTCTCAATCACAACCCCCACATCAAAGACACCTCTACCCTTCCTGTTGTACAGCATAGAGTAGAGGGGTCAGGCTCTCAATCACAACCCCCACATAAAAGACACCTCTACCCTTCCTGTTGTACAGCATAGAGTAGGGGGGTCACGCTCTCAATCACAACCCCCACATCAAAGACACCTCTACCCTTCCTGTTGTACAGCATAGAGTAGGGGGGTCAGGCTCTCAAACACAACCCCCACATCAAAGACACCTCTACCCTTCCTGTTGTACAACATAGAGTAGGGGGGTCAGGCTCTCAATCACAACCCCCACATTAAGGACACCTCTACCCTTCCTGTTGTACAGCATAGAGTAGGGGGGTCAGGCTCTCAATCACAACCCCCACATTAAGGACACCTCTACCCTTCCTGTTGTACAGCATAGAGTAGGGGAGTCAGGGTCTCAATCACAACCCCCACATCAAAGACACCTCTACATTTCTCTTCTCTGCTACTGACCAACTCTATGACAAAATCTCATCCCTATCCTGCCCCAAACTAGCCACCTCTGTCTACACTGGTCCCCCTAACTACACACAGAATCAGGCCCTCTTTATCAGGCATGTGACGTCACATGCCTGGTGAAGGGGTCCTGCGTGGCTCCGAAACGTTGCTTTCTGCTGTAATGATGTGATCGCTGATTAAAGCTTTGGACCTATTTTTGGAGATCCTGGTGTGCTGGTGACATTACTTTCTTATGCCGCGTACACACGATCGGAATTTCCGACAACAAATGTTCGATGTGAGCTTTTGGTCAGATATTCCGACCGTGTGTAGGCTCCATCGGACATTTTCAAATGTTTGAGAGCAGGTTCTCAATTTTTCCGACAACAAAAGCTCTTGTCGGAAATTCCGATCGTGTGTATCCAATTCCGACGCACAAAAATCCTACGCATGCTCGGAATCAATTTGACGCATGCTCGGAATCATTGTACTTCATTTATCTCGGCTCATTGTAGTGTTCTATGTCTCCGCGTTCTTGACATTCGGAATTTCCAAGCAACATTTGTGCGACCGTGTGTATGCAAGACAAGTTTGAGCGAACATCCGTCGGAAAAAAATGGAAGGTTTTGTTGTCGGAAATTCCAAACGTGTGTACGCGGCATTAGGCTCTCAATCACAACCCCCACATCAAGGACACATCTGCCCTTTCTGTTGTACAGCATAGAGTAGGGGGTCAGGCTCTCAATCACAACCCCCACATCAAAGACACCTCTACCCTTCCTGTTGTACAGCATAGAGTAGGGGGGTCAGGCTCTCAATCACAACCCCCACATAAAAGACACCTCTACCCTTCCTGTTCTACAGCATAGAGTAGGGGGGTCAGGCTCTCAATCACAACCCCCACATCAAAGACACCTCTACCCTTCCTGTTGTACAACATAGAGTAGGGGGGTCAGGCTCTCAATCACAACCCCCACATAAAAGACACCTCTATCCTTCCTGTTCTACAGCATAGAGTAGGGGGTCAGGCTCTCAATCACAACCCCCACATCAAAGACACCTCTACCCTTCCTGTTGTACAACATAGAGTAGGGGGGTCAGGCTCTCAATCACAACCCCCACATAAAAGACACCTCTACCCTTCCTGTTGTACAGCATAGAGTAGGGGGGTCAGGCTCTCAATCACAACCCCCACATAAAAGACACCTCTACCCTTCCTGTTGTACAGCATAGAGTAGAGGGGTCAGGCTCTCAATCACAACCCCCACATCAAAGACACCACTACCCTTCCTGTTGTACAGCATAGAGTAGGGGAGTCAGGCTCTCAATCACAACCCCCACATCAAAGACACCTCTACCCTTCCTGTTGTACAGCATAGAGTAGGGGGGTCAGGCTCTCAATCACAACCCCCACATCTAAGACACCTCTACCCTTCCTGTTGTACAACATAGAGTAGAGGGGTCAGGCTCTCAATCACAACCCCCACATCAAAGACACCTCTACCCTTCCTGTTGTACAACATAGAGTAGGGGGTCAGGCTCTCAATCACAACCCCCACATCAAAGACACCTCTACCCTTCCTGTTGTACAACATAGAGTAGGGGAGTCAGGCTCTCAATCACAACCCCCACATCTAAGACACCTCTACCCTTCCTGTTGTACAGCATAGAGTAGAGGGGTCAGGCTCTCAATCACAACCCCCACATTAAGGACACCTCTACCCTTCCTGTTGTACAGCATAGAGTAGGGGGGTCAGGCTCTCAATCACAACCCCCACATCAAAGACACCTCTACCCTTCCTGTTGTACAGCATAGAGTAGGGGGGTCAGGCTCTCAAACACAACCCCCACATCAAAGACACCTCTACCCTTCCTGTTGTACAGCATAGAGTAGAGGGGTCAGGCTCTCAATCACAACCCCCACATTAAGGACACCTCTACCCTTCCTGTTGTACAGCATAGAGTAGGGGGGTCAGGCTCTCAATCACAACCCCCACATCAAAGACACCTCTACCCTTCCTGTTGTACAGCATAGAGTAGGGGAGTCAGGCTCTCAATCACAACCCCCACATCAAAGACACCTCTACCCTTCCTGTTGTACAGCATAGAGTAGGGGGGTCAGGCTCTCAATCACAACCCCCACATCAAAGACACCACTACCCTTCCTGTTGTACAGCATAGAGTAGGGGGGTCAGGCTCTCAAACACAACCCCCACATCAAAGACACCTCTACCCTTCCTGTTGTACAACATAGAGTAGGGGGGTCAGGCTCTCAATCACAACCCCCACATTAAGGACACCTCTACCCTTCCTGTTGTACAGCATAGAGTAGGGGGGTCAGGCTCTCAATCACAACCCCCACATTAAGGACACCTCTACCCTTCCTGTTGTACAGCATAGAGTAGGGGAGTCAGGGTCTCAATCACAACCCCCACATCAAAGACACCTCTACTCTTCTCTTCTCTGCTACTGACCAACTCTATGACAAAATCTCATCCCTATCCTGCCCCAAACTAGCCACCTCTGTCTACACTGGTCCCCCTAACTACACACAGAATCAGGCCCTCTTTATCAGGCATGTGACGTCACATGCCTGGTGAAGGGGTCCTGCGTGGTTCCCGAAATGTTGCTTTCTGCTGTAATGATGTGATCGCTGATTAAAGCTTTGGACCTATTTTTGGAGATCCTGGTGTGCTGGTGACATTACTTTCTTATGCCGCGTACACACGATCGGAATTTCCGACAACAAATGTTCGATGTGAGCTTTTGGTCAGATATTCCGACCGTGTGTAGGCTCCATCGGACATTTTCAAATGTTTGAGAGCAGGTTCTCAATTTTTCCGACAACAAAAGTTCTTGTCGGAAATTCCGATCGTGTGTATCCAATTCCGACGCACAAAAATCCTACGCATGCTCGGAATCAATTTGACGCATGCTCGGAATCATTGTACTTCATTTATCTCGGCTCATTGTAGTGTTCTATGTCTCCGCGTTCTTGACATTCGGAATTTCCAAGCAACATTTGTGCGACCGTGTGTATGCAAGACAAGTTTGAGCGAACATCCGTCGGAAAAAAATGCAAGGTTTTGTTGTCGGAAATTCCAAACGTGTGTACGCGGCATTAGGCTCTCAATCACAACCCCCACATCAAGGACACCTCTACCCTTCCTGTTGTACAACATAGAGTAGGGGGGTCAGGCTCTCAATCACAACCCCCACATCAAAGACACCTCTACCCTTCCTGTTGTACAGCATAGAGTAGGGGGGTCAGGCTCTCAATCACAACCCCCACATCAAAGACACCTCTACCCTTCCTGTTGTACAGCATAGAGTAGAGGGGTCAGGCTCTCAATCACAACCCCCATATCAAGGACACATCTGCCCTTTCTGTTGTACAGCATAGAGTAGGGGGTCAGGCTCTCAATCACAACCCCCACATCAAAGACACCTCTACCCTTCCTGTTGTACAGCATAGAGTAGGGGGGTCAGGCTCTCAATCACAACCCCCACATCAAAGACACCTCTACCCTTCCTGTTGTACAGCATAGAGTAGAGGGGTCAGGCTCTCAATCACAACCCCCACATCAAAGACACCTCTACCCTTCCTGTTGTACAGCATAGAGTAGAGGGGTCAGGCTCTCAATCACAACCCCCACATCAAAGACACCTCTACCCTTCCTGTTGTACAGCATAGAGTAGAGGGGTCAGGCTCTCAATCACAACCCCCACATCAAAGACACCTCTACCCTTCCTGTTGTACAGCATAGAGTAGGGGGGTCAGGCTCTCAATCACAACCCCCACATCTAAGACACCTCTACCCTTCCTGTTGTACAACATAGAGTAGGGGAGTCAGGCTCTCAATCACAACCCCCACATCAAAGACACCTCTACCCTTCCTGTTGTACAACATAGAGTAGGGGGGTCAGGCTCTCAATCACAACCCCCACATCAAAGACACCTCTACCCTTCCTGTTGTACAGCATAGAGTAGGGGGGTCAGGCTCTCAATCACAACCCCCACATTAAAGACACCTCTACCCTTCCTGTTGTACAACATAGAGTAGGGGGGTCAGGCTCTCAATCACAACCCCTACATTAAAGACACCTCTACCCTTCCTGTTGTACAGCATAGAGTAGGGGGTCAGGCTCTCAATCACAACCCCCACATAAAAGACACCTCTACCCTTCCTGTTGTACAACATAGAGTAGGGGAGTCAGGCTCTCAATCACAACCCCCACATCAAAGACACCTCTACCCTTCCTGTTGTACAGCATAGAGTAGAGGGGTCAGGCTCTCAATCACAACCCCCACATCTAAGACACCTCTACCCTTCCTGTTGTACAACATAGAGTAGGGGAGTCAGGCTCTCAATCACAACCCCCACATCAAAGACACCTCTACCCTTCCTGTTGTACAGCATAGAGTAGGGGGGTCAGGCTCTCAATCACAACCCCCACATTAAAGACACCTCTACCCTTCCTGTTGTACAACATAGAGTAGGGGGGTCAGGCTCTCAATCACAACCCCCACATTAAAGACACCTCTACCCTTCCTGTTGTACAGCATAGAGTAGGGGGTCAGGCTCTCAATCACAACCCCCACATAAAAGACACCTCTACCCTTCCTGTTCTACAGCATAGAGTAGGGGGGTCAGGCTCTCAATCACAACCCCCACATCAAAGACACCTCTACCCTTCCTGTTGTACAACATAGAGTAGGGGGGTCAGGCTCTCAATCACAACCCCCACATTAAAGACACCTCTACCCTTCCTGTTGTACAGCATAGAGTAGGGGGGTCAGGCTCTCAATCACAACCCCCACATCAAAGACACCTCTACCCTTCCTGTTGTACAGCATAGAGAAGAGGGGTCAGGCTCTCAATCACAACCCCCACATCAAAGACACCTCTACCCTTCCTGTTGTACAGCATAGAGTAGAGGGGTCAGGCTCTCAATCACAACCCCCACATCAAAGACACCTCTACCCTTCCTGTTGTACAGCATAGAGTAGAGGGGTCAGGCTCTCAATCACAACCCCCACATCAAACACACCTCTACCCTTCCTGTTGTACAGCATAGAGTAGGGGGGTCAGGCTCTCAAACACAACCCCCACATCAAAGACACCTCTACCCTTCCTGTTGTACAACATAGAGTAGGGGGGTCAGGCTCTCAATCACAACCCCCACATTAAGGACACCTCTACCCTTCCTGTTGTACAGCATAGAGTAGGGGGGTCAGGCTCTCAATCACAACCCCCACATTAAGGACACCTCTACCCTTCCTGTTGTACAGCATAGAGTAGGGGAGTCAGGGTCTCAATCACAACCCCCACATCAAAGACACCTCTACTCTTCTCTTCTCTGCTACTGACCAACTCTATGACAAAATCTCATCCCTATCCTGCCCCAAACTAGCCACCTCTGTCTACACTGGTCCCCCTAACTACACACAGAATCAGGCCCTCTTTATCAGGCATGTGACGTCACATGCCTGGTGAAGGGGTCCTGCGTGGTTCCCGAAATGTTGCTTTCTGCTGTAATGATGTGATCGCTGATTAAAGCTTTGGACCTATTTTTGGAGATCCTGGTGTGCTGGTGACATTACTTTCTTATGCCGCGTACACACGATCGGAATTTCCGACAACAAATGTTCGATGTGAGCTTTTGGTCAGATATTCCGACCGTGTGTAGGCTCCATCGGACATTTTCAAATGTTTGAGAGCAGGTTCTCAATTTTTCCGACAACAAAAGTTCTTGTCGGAAATTCCGATCGTGTGTATCCAATTCCGACGCACAAAAATCCTACGCATGCTCGGAATCAATTTGACGCATGCTCGGAATCATTGTACTTCATTTATCTCGGCTCATTGTAGTGTTCTATGTCTCCGCGTTCTTGACATTCGGAATTTCCAAGCAACATTTGTGCGACCGTGTGTATGCAAGACAAGTTTGAGCGAACATCCGTCGGAAAAAAATGCAAGGTTTTGTTGTCGGAAATTCCAAACGTGTGTACGCGGCATTAGGCTCTCAATCACAACCCCCACATCAAGGACACCTCTACCCTTCCTGTTGTACAACATAGAGTAGGGGGGTCAGGCTCTCAATCACAACCCCCACATCAAAGACACCTCTACCCTTCCTGTTGTACAGCATAGAGTAGGGGGGTCAGGCTCTCAATCACAACCCCCACATCAAAGACACCTCTACCCTTCCTGTTGTACAGCATAGAGTAGAGGGGTCAGGCTCTCAATCACAACCCCCATATCAAGGACACATCTGCCCTTTCTGTTGTACAGCATAGAGTAGGGGGTCAGGCTCTCAATCACAACCCCCACATCAAAGACACCTCTACCCTTCCTGTTGTACAGCATAGAGTAGGGGGGTCAGGCTCTCAATCACAACCCCCACATCAAAGACACCTCTACCCTTCCTGTTGTACAGCATAGAGTAGAGGGGTCAGGCTCTCAATCACAACCCCCACATCAAAGACACCTCTACCCTTCCTGTTGTACAGCATAGAGTAGAGGGGTCAGGCTCTCAATCACAACCCCCACATCAAAGACACCTCTACCCTTCCTGTTGTACAGCATAGAGTAGAGGGGTCAGGCTCTCAATCACAACCCCCACATCAAAGACACCTCTACCCTTCCTGTTGTACAGCATAGAGTAGGGGGGTCAGGCTCTCAATCACAACCCCCACATCTAAGACACCTCTACCCTTCCTGTTGTACAACATAGAGTAGGGGAGTCAGGCTCTCAATCACAACCCCCACATCAAAGACACCTCTACCCTTCCTGTTGTACAACATAGAGTAGGGGGGTCAGGCTCTCAATCACAACCCCCACATCAAACACACCTCTACCCTTCCTGTTGTACAGCATAGAGTAGGGGGGTCAGGCTCTCAATCACAACCCCCACATCAAAGACACCTCTACCCTTCCTGTTGTACAGCATAGAGTAGAGGGGTCAGGCTCTCAATCACAACCCCCACATCAAACACACCTCTACCCTTCCTGTTGTACAGCATAAAGTAGGGGGGTCAGGCTCTCAAACACAACCCCCACATCAAAGACACCTCTACCCTTCCTGTTGTACAACATAGAGTAGGGGGGTCAGGCTCTCAATCACAACCCCCACATTAAGGACACCTCTACCCTTCCTGTTGTACAGCATAGAGTAGGGGGGTCAGGCTCTCAATCACAACCCCCACATTAAGGACACCTCTACCCTTCCTGTTGTACAGCATAGAGTAGGGGGGTCAGGGTCTCAATCACAACCCCCACATTAAGGACACCTCTACCCTTCCTGTTGTACAGCATAGAGTAGGGGGGTCAGGCTCTCAATCACAACCCCCACATTAAGGACACCTCTACCCTTCCTGTTGTACAGCATAGAGTAGGGGAGTCAGGGTCTCAATCACAACCCCCACATCAAAGACACCTCTACTCTTCTCTTCTCTGCTACTGACCAACTCTATGACAAAATCTCATCCCTATCCTGCCCCAAACTAGCCACCTCTGTCTACACTGGTCCCCCTAACTACACACAGAATCAGGCCCTCTTTATCAGGCATGTGACGTCACATGCCTGGTGAAGGGGTCCTGCGTGGTTCCCGAAATGTTGCTTTCTGCTGTAATGATGTGATCGCTGATTAAAGCTTTGGACCTATTTTTGGAGATCCTGGTGTGCTGGTGACATTACTTTCTTATGCCGCGTACACACGATCGGAATTTCCGACAACAAATGTTCGATGTGAGCTTTTGGTCAGATATTCCGACCGTGTGTAGGCTCCATCGGACATTTTCAAATGTTTGAGAGCAGGTTCTCAATTTTTCCGACAACAAAAGTTCTTGTCGGAAATTCCGATCGTGTGTATCCAATTCCGACGCACAAAAATCCTACGCATGCTCGGAATCAATTTGACGCATGCTCGGAATCATTGTACTTCATTTATCTCGGCTCATTGTAGTGTTCTATGTCTCCGCGTTCTTGACATTCGGAATTTCCAAGCAACATTTGTGCGACCGTGTGTATGCAAGACAAGTTTGAGCGAACATCCGTCGGAAAAAAATGCAAGGTTTTGTTGTCGGAAATTCCAAACGTGTGTACGCGGCATTAGGCTCTCAATCACAACCCCCACATCAAGGACACCTCTACCCTTCCTGTTGTACAACATAGAGTAGGGGGGTCAGGCTCTCAATCACAACCCCCACATCAAAGACACCTCTACCCTTCCTGTTGTACAGCATAGAGTAGGGGGGTCAGGCTCTCAATCACAACCCCCACATCAAAGACACCTCTACCCTTCCTGTTGTACAGCATAGAGTAGAGGGGTCAGGCTCTCAATCACAACCCCCATATCAAGGACACATCTGCCCTTTCTGTTGTACAGCATAGAGTAGGGGGGTCAGGCTCTCAATCACAACCCCCATATCAAGGACACATCTGCCCTTTCTGTTGTACAGCATAGAGTAGAGGGGTCAGGCTCTCAATCACAACCCCCACATCAAAGACACCTCTACCCTTCCTGTTGTACAGCATAGAGTAGGGGGGTCAGGCTCTCAATCACAACCCCCACATCAAAGACACCTCTACCCTTCCTGTTGTACAGCATAGAGTAGAGGGGTCAGGCTCTCAATCACAACCCCCACATCAAAGACACCTCTACCCTTCCTGTTGTACAGCATAGAGTAGAGGGGTCAGGCTCTCAATCACAACCCCCACATCAAAGACACCTCTACCCTTCCTGTTGTACAGCATAGAGTAGAGGGGTCAGGCTCTCAATCACAACCCCCACATCAAAGACACCTCTACCCTTCCTGTTGTACAGCATAGAGTAGGGGGGTCAGGCTCTCAATCACAACCCCCACATCTAAGACACCTCTACCCTTCCTGTTGTACAACATAGAGTAGGGGAGTCAGGCTCTCAATCACAACCCCCACATCAAAGACACCTCTACCCTTCCTGTTGTACAACATAGAGTAGGGGGGTCAGGCTCTCAATCACAACCCCCACATCAAAGACACCTCTACCCTTCCTGTTGTACAGCATAGAGTAGGGGGGTCAGGCTCTCAATCACAACCCCCACATTAAAGACACCTCTACCCTTCCTGTTGTACAACATAGAGTAGGGGGGTCAGGCTCTCAATCACAACCCCTACATTAAAGACACCTCTACCCTTCCTGTTGTACAGCATAGAGTAGGGGGTCAGGCTCTCAATCACAACCCCCACATAAAAGACACCTCTACCCTTCCTGTTGTACAACATAGAGTAGGGGAGTCAGGCTCTCAATCACAACCCCCACATCAAAGACACCTCTACCCTTCCTGTTGTACAGCATAGAGTAGAGGGGTCAGGCTCTCAATCACAACCCCCACATCTAAGACACCTCTACCCTTCCTGTTGTACAACATAGAGTAGGGGAGTCAGGCTCTCAATCACAACCCCCACATCAAAGACACCTCTACCCTTCCTGTTGTACAGCATAGAGTAGGGGGGTCAGGCTCTCAATCACAACCCCCACATTAAAGACACCTCTACCCTTCCTGTTGTACAACATAGAGTAGGGGGGTCAGGCTCTCAATCACAACCCCCACATTAAAGACACCTCTACCCTTCCTGTTGTACAGCATAGAGTAGGGGGTCAGGCTCTCAATCACAACCCCCACATAAAAGACACCTCTACCCTTCCTGTTCTACAGCATAGAGTAGGGGGGTCAGGCTCTCAATCACAACCCCCACATCAAAGACACCTCTACCCTTCCTGTTGTACAACATAGAGTAGGGGGGTCAGGCTCTCAATCACAACCCCCACATTAAAGACACCTCTACCCTTCCTGTTGTACAGCATAGAGTAGGGGGGTCAGGCTCTCAATCACAACCCCCACATCAAAGACACCTCTACCCTTCCTGTTGTACAGCATAGAGAAGAGGGGTCAGGCTCTCAATCACAACCCCCACATCAAAGACACCTCTACCCTTCCTGTTGTACAGCATAGAGTAGAGGGGTCAGGCTCTCAATCACAACCCCCCCATCAAAGACACCTCTACCCTTCCTGTTGTACAGCATAGAGTAGAGGGGTCAGGCTCTCAATCACAACCCCCACATCAAACACACCTCTACCCTTCCTGTTGTACAGCATAGAGTAGGGGAGTCAGGCTCTCAATCACAACCCCCACATGAAAGACACCTCTACCCTTCCTGTTGTACAACATAGAGTAGGGGGGTCAGGCTCTCAATCACAACCCCCACATTAAAGACACCTCTACCCTTCCTGTTGTACAGCATAGAGTAGAGGGGTCAGGCTCTCAATCACAACCCCCACATCAAAGACACCTCTACCCTTCCTGTTGTACAACATAGAGTAGAGGGGTCAGGCTCTCAATCACAACCCCCACATCAAAGACACCTCTACCCTTCCTGTTGTACAACATAGAGTAGGGGAGTCAGGCTCTCAATCACAACCCCCACATCTAAGACACCTCTACCCTTCCTGTTGTACAGCATAGAGTAGAGGGGTCAGGCTCTCAATCACAACCACCACATTAAGGACACCTCTACCCTTCCTGTTGTACAGCATAGAGTAGGGGGGTCAGGCTCTCAATCACAACCCCCACATTAAAGACACCTCTACCCTTCCTGTTGTACAGCATAGAGTAGGGGGTCAGGCTCTCAATCACAACCCCCACATCAAAGACACCTCTACCCTTCCTGTTGTACAACATAGAGTAGGGGAGTCAGGCTCTCAATCACAACCCCCACAACAAAGACACCTCTACCCTTCCTGTTGTACAGCATAGAGTAGGGGGGTCAGGCTCTCAATCACAACCCCCACATTAAAGACACCTCTACCCTTCCTGTTGTACAACATAGAGTAGGGGGGTCAGGCTCTCAATCACAACCCCCACATTAAAGACACCTCTACCCTTCCTGTTGTACAGCATAGAGTAGGGGGTCAGGCTCTCAATCACAACCCCCACATAAAAGACACCTCTACCCTTCCTGTTCTACAGCATAGAGTAGGGGGGTCAGGCTCTCAATCACAACCCCCACATCAAAGACACCTCTACCCTTCCTGTTGTACAACATAGAGTAGGGGGGTCAGGCTCTCAATCACAACCCCCACATTAAAGACACCTCTACCCTTCCTGTTGTACAGCATAGAGTAGGGGGGTCAGGCTCTCAATCACAACCCCCACATCAAAGACACCTCTACCCTTCCTGTTGTACAGCATAGAGTAGAGGGGTCAGGCTCTCAATCACAACCCCCACATCAAAGACACCTCTACCCTTCCTGTTGTACAGCATAGAGTAGAGGGGTCAGGCTCTCAATCACAACCCCCACATCAAAGACACCTCTACCCTTCCTGTTGTACAGCATAGAGTAGAGGGGTCAGGCTCTCAATCACAACCCCCACATCAAAGACACCTCTACCCTTCCTGTTGTACAGCATAGAGTAGGGGGGTCAGGCTCTCAATCACAACCCCCACATCTAAGACACCTCTACCCTTCCTGTTGTACAACATAGAGTAGGGGAGTCAGGCTCTCAATCACAACCCCCACATCAAAGACACCTCTACCCTTCCTGTTGTACAACATAGAGTAGGGGGGTCAGGCTCTCAATCACAACCCCCACATTAAAGACACCTCTACCCTTCTTGTTGTACAGCATAGAGTAGAGGGGTCAGGCTCTCAATCACAACCCCCACATCAAAGACACCTCTACCCTTCCTGTTGTACAACATAGAGTAGAGGGGTCAGGCTCTCAATCACAACCCCCACATCAAAGACACCTCTACCCTTCCTGTTGTACAACATAGAGTAGGGGAGTCAGGCTCTCAATCACAACCCCCACATCTAAGACACCTCTACCCTTCCTGTTGTACAGCATAGAGTAGAGGGGTCAGGCTCTCAATCACAACCACCACATTAAGGACACCTCTACCCTTCCTGTTGTACAGCATAGAGTAGGGGGGTCAGGCTCTCAATCACAACCCCCACATCAAAGACACCTCTACCCTTCCTGTTGTACAACATAGAGTAGGGGGTCAGGCTCTCAATCACAACCCCCACATCAAAGACACCTCTACCCTTCCTGTTGTACAGCATAGAGTAGAGGGGTCAGGCTCTCAATCACAACCCCCACATAAAAGACACCTCTACCCTTCCTGTTGTACAACATAGAGTAGGGGGGTCAGGCTCTCAATCACAACCCCCACATCAAAGACACCTCTACCCTTCCTGTTGTACAGCATAGAGTAGGGGGGTCAGGCTCTCAATCACAACCCCCACATCAAAGACACCTCTACCCTTCCTGTTGTACAGCATAGAGTAGGGGGGTCAGGCTCTCAAACACAACCCCCACATCAAAGACACCTCTACCCTTCCTGTTGTACAACATAGAGTAGGGGGGTCAGGCTCTCAAACACAACCCCCACATCAAAGACACCTCTACCCTTCCTGTTGTACAACATAGAGTAGGGGGGTCAGGCTCTCAATCACAACCCCCACATCAAAGACACCTCTACCCTTCCTGTTGTACAGCATAGAGTAGGGGGGTCAGGCTCTCAATCACAACCCCCACATCAAAGACACCTCTACCCTTCCTGTTGTACAGCATAGAGTAGGGGGGTCAGGCTCTCAAACACAACCCCCACATCAAAGACACCTCTACCCTTCCTGTTGTACAACATAGAGTAGGGGGGTCAGGCTCTCAAACACAACCCCCACATCAAAGACACCTCTACCCTTCCTGTTGTACAACATAGAGTAGGGGGGTCAGGCTCTCAATCACAACCCCCACATTAAAGACACCTCTACCCTTCCTGTTGTACAGCATAGAGTAGAGGGGTCAGGCTCTCAATCACAACCCCCACATCAAAGACACCTCTACCCTTCCTGTTGTACAACATAGAGTAGAGGGGTCAGGCTCTCAATCACAACCCCCACATCAAAGACACCTCTACCCTTCCTGTTGTACAACATAGAGTAGGGGAGTCAGGCTCTCAATCACAACCCCCACATCTAAGACACCTCTACCCTTCCTGTTGTACAGCATAGAGTAGAGGGGTCAGGCTCTCAATCACAACCACCACATTAAGGACACCTCTACCCTTCCTGTTGTACAGCATAGAGTAGGGGGGTCAGGCTCTCAATCACAACCCCCACATCAAAGACACCTCTACCCTTCCTGTTGTACAACATAGAGTAGGGGGTCAGGCTCTCAATCACAACCCCCACATCAAAGACACCTCTACCCTTCCTGTTGTACAGCATAGAGTAGAGGGGTCAGGCTCTCAATCACAACCCCCACATAAAAGACACCTCTACCCTTCCTGTTGTACAACATAGAGTAGGGGGGTCAGGCTCTCAATCACAACCCCCACATCAAAGACACCTCTACCCTTCCTGTTGTACAGCATAGAGTAGAGGGGTCAGGCTCTCAATCACAACCCCCACATCAAAGACACCTCTACCCTTCCTGTTGTACAGCATAGAGTAGAGGGGTCAGGCTCTCAATCACAACCCCCACATCAAAGACACCTCTACCCTTCCTGTTGTACAGCATAGAGTAGAGGGGTCAGGCTCTCAATCACAACCCCCACATCAAAGACACCTCTACCCTTCCTGTTGTACAGCATAGAGTAGAGGGGTCAGGCTCTCAATCACAACCCCCACATCAAAGACACCTCTACCCTTCCTGTTGTACAGCATAGAGTAGGGGGGTCAGGCTCTCAATCACAACCCCCACATCTAAGACACCTCTACCCTTCCTGTTGTACAACATAGAGTAGGGGAGTCAGGCTCTCAATCACAACCCCCACATCAAAGACACCTCTACCCTTCCTGTTGTACAACATAGAGTAGGGGGGTCAGGCTCTCAATCACAACCCCCACATCAAAGACACCTCTACCCTTCCTGTTGTACAGCATAGAGTAGGGGGGTCAGGCTCTCAATCACAACCCCCACATTAAAGACACCTCTACCCTTCCTGTTGTACAACATAGAGTAGGGGGGTCAGGCTCTCAATCACAACCCCTACATTAAAGACACCTCTACCCTTCCTGTTGTACAGCATAGAGTAGGGGGTCAGGCTCTCAATCACAACCCCCACATAAAAGACACCTCTACCCTTCCTGTTGTACAACATAGAGTAGGGGAGTCAGGCTCTCAATCACAACCCCCACATCAAAGACACCTCTACCCTTCCTGTTGTACAGCATAGAGTAGAGGGGTCAGGCTCTCAATCACAACCCCCACATCTAAGACACCTCTACCCTTCCTGTTGTACAACATAGAGTAGGGGAGTCAGGCTCTCAATCACAACCCCCACATCAAAGACACCTCTACCCTTCCTGTTGTACAGCATAGAGTAGGGGGGTCAGGCTCTCAATCACAACCCCCACATTAAAGACACCTCTACCCTTCCTGTTGTACAACATAGAGTAGGGGGGTCAGGCTCTCAATCACAACCCCCACATTAAAGACACCTCTACCCTTCCTGTTGTACAGCATAGAGTAGGGGGTCAGGCTCTCAATCACAACCCCCACATAAAAGACACCTCTACCCTTCCTGTTCTACAGCATAGAGTAGGGGGGTCAGGCTCTCAATCACAACCCCCACATCAAAGACACCTCTACCCTTCCTGTTGTACAACATAGAGTAGGGGGGTCAGGCTCTCAATCACAACCCCCACATTAAAGACACCTCTACCCTTCCTGTTGTACAGCATAGAGTAGGGGGGTCAGGCTCTCAATCACAACCCCCACATCAAAGACACCTCTACCCTTCCTGTTGTACAGCATAGAGAAGAGGGGTCAGGCTCTCAATCACAACCCCCACATCAAAGACACCTCTACCCTTCCTGTTGTACAGCATAGAGTAGAGGGGTCAGGCTCTCAATCACAACCCCCCCATCAAAGACACCTCTACCCTTCCTGTTGTACAGCATAGAGTAGAGGGGTCAGGCTCTCAATCACAACCCCCACATCAAACACACCTCTACCCTTCCTGTTGTACAGCATAGAGTAGGGGGGTCAGGCTCTCAATCACAACCCCCACATCTAAGACACCTCTACCCTTCCTGTTGTACAACATAGAGTAGGGGAGTCAGGCTCTCAATCACAACCCCCACATGAAAGACACCTCTACCCTTCCTGTTGTACAACATAGAGTAGGGGGGTCAGGCTCTCAATCACAACCCCCACATTAAAGACACCTCTACCCTTCCTGTTGTACAGCATAGAGTAGAGGGGTCAGGCTCTCAATCACAACCCCCACATCAAAGACACCTCTACCCTTCCTGTTGTACAACATAGAGTAGAGGGGTCAGGCTCTCAATCACAACCCCCACATCAAAGACACCTCTACCCTTCCTGTTGTACAACATAGAGTAGGGGAGTCAGGCTCTCAATCACAACCCCCACATCTAAGACACCTCTACCCTTCCTGTTGTACAGCATAGAGTAGAGGGGTCAGGCTCTCAATCACAACCACCACATTAAGGACACCTCTACCCTTCCTGTTGTACAGCATAGAGTAGGGGGGTCAGGCTCTCAATCACAACCCCCACATTAAAGACACCTCTACCCTTCCTGTTGTACAGCATAGAGTAGGGGGTCAGGCTCTCAATCACAACCCCCACATCAAAGACACCTCTACCCTTCCTGTTGTACAACATAGAGTAGGGGAGTCAGGCTCTCAATCACAACCCCCACAACAAAGACACCTCTACCCTTCCTGTTGTACAGCATAGAGTAGGGGGGTCAGGCTCTCAATCACAACCCCCACATTAAAGACACCTCTACCCTTCCTGTTGTACAACATAGAGTAGGGGGGTCAGGCTCTCAATCACAACCCCCACATTAAAGACACCTCTACCCTTCCTGTTGTACAGCATAGAGTAGGGGGTCAGGCTCTCAATCACAACCCCCACATAAAAGACACCTCTACCCTTCCTGTTCTACAGCATAGAGTAGGGGGGTCAGGCTCTCAATCACAACCCCCACATCAAAGACACCTCTACCCTTCCTGTTGTACAACATAGAGTAGGGGGGTCAGGCTCTCAATCACAACCCCCACATTAAAGACACCTCTACCCTTCCTGTTGTACAGCATAGAGTAGGGGGGTCAGGCTCTCAATCACAACCCCCACATCAAAGACACCTCTACCCTTCCTGTTGTACAGCATAGAGTAGAGGGGTCAGGCTCTCAATCACAACCCCCACATCAAAGACACCTCTACCCTTCCTGTTGTACAGCATAGAGTAGAGGGGTCAGGCTCTCAATCACAACCCCCACATCAAAGACACCTCTACCCTTCCTGTTGTACAGCATAGAGTAGAGGGGTCAGGCTCTCAATCACAACCCCCACATCAAAGACACCTCTACCCTTCCTGTTGTACAGCATAGAGTAGGGGGGTCAGGCTCTCAATCACAACCCCCACATCTAAGACACCTCTACCCTTCCTGTTGTACAACATAGAGTAGGGGAGTCAGGCTCTCAATCACAACCCCCACATCAAAGACACCTCTACCCTTCCTGTTGTACAACATAGAGTAGGGGGGTCAGGCTCTCAATCACAACCCCCACATTAAAGACACCTCTACCCTTCCTGTTGTACAGCATAGAGTAGAGGGGTCAGGCTCTCAATCACAACCCCCACATCAAAGACACCTCTACCCTTCCTGTTGTACAACATAGAGTAGAGGGGTCAGGCTCTCAATCACAACCCCCACATCAAAGACACCTCTACCCTTCCTGTTGTACAACATAGAGTAGGGGAGTCAGGCTCTCAATCACAACCCCCACATCTAAGACACCTCTACCCTTCCTGTTGTACAGCATAGAGTAGAGGGGTCAGGCTCTCAATCACAACCACCACATTAAGGACACCTCTACCCTTCCTGTTGTACAGCATAGAGTAGGGGGGTCAGGCTCTCAATCACAACCCCCACATCAAAGACACCTCTACCCTTCCTGTTGTACAACATAGAGTAGGGGGTCAGGCTCTCAATCACAACCCCCACATCAAAGACACCTCTACCCTTCCTGTTGTACAGCATAGAGTAGAGGGGTCAGGCTCTCAATCACAACCCCCACATAAAAGACACCTCTACCCTTCCTGTTGTACAACATAGAGTAGGGGGGTCAGGCTCTCAATCACAACCCCCACATCAAAGACACCTCTACCCTTCCTGTTGTACAGCATAGAGTAGGGGGGTCAGGCTCTCAATCACAACCCCCACATCAAAGACACCTCTACCCTTCCTGTTGTACAGCATAGAGTAGGGGGGTCAGGCTCTCAAACACAACCCCCACATCAAAGACACCTCTACCCTTCCTGTTGTACAACATAGAGTAGGGGGGTCAGGCTCTCAATCACAACCCCAACATTAAGGACACCTCTACCCTTCCTGTTGTACAGCATAGAGTAGGGGGGTCAGGCTCTCAATCACAACCCCAACATTAAGGACACCTCTACCCTTCCTGTTGTACAGCATAGAGTAGGGGAGTCAGGGTCTCAATCACAACCCCCACATCAAAGACACCTCTACCCTTCCTGTTGTACAGCATAGAGTAGGGGAGTCAGGCTCTCAATCACAACCCCCACATCAAAGACACCTCTACTCTTCTCTTCTCTGCTACTGACCAACTCTATGACAAAATCTCATCCCTATCCTGCCCCAAACTAGCCACCTCTGTCTACACTGGTCCCCCTAACTACACACAGAATCAGGCCCTCTTTATCAGGCATGTGACGTCACATGCCTGGTGAAGGGGTCCTGCGTGGCTCCGAAACGTTGCTTTCTGCTGTAATGATGTGATCGCTGATTAAAGCTTTGGACCTATTTTTGGAGATCCTGGTGTGCTGGTGACATTACTTTCTTATGCCGCGTACACACGATCGGAATTTCCGACAACAAATGTTCGATGTGAGCTTTTGGTCAGATATTCCGACCGTGTGTAGGCTCCATCGGACATTTTCAAATGTTTGAGAGCAGGTTCTCAATTTTTCCGACAACAAAAGTTCTTGTCGGAAATTCCGATCGTGTGTATCCAATTCCGACGCACAAAAATCCTACGCATGCTCGGAATCAATTTGACGCATGCTCGGAATCATTGTACTTCATTTATCTCGGCTCATTGTAGTGTTCTATGTCTCCGCGTTCTTGACATTCGGAATTTCCAAGCAACATTTGTGCGACCGTGTGTATGCAAGACAAGTTTGAGCGAACATCCGTCGGAAAAAAATGCAAGGTTTTGTTGTCGGAAATTCCAAACGTGTGTACGCGGCATTAGGCTCTCAATCACAACCCCCACATCAAGGACACATCTGCCCTTTCTGTTGTACAGCATAGAGTAGGGGGGTCAGGCTCTCAATCACAACCCCCACATCAAAGACACCTCTACCCTTCCTGTTGTACAGCATAGAGTAGGGGGGTCAGGCTCTCAAACACAACCCCCACATCAAAGACACCTCTACCCTTCCTGTTGTACAGCATAGAGTAGGGGGTCAGGCTCTCAATCACAACCCCCACATAAAAGACACCTCTACCCTTCCTGTTGTACAGCATAGAGTAGGGGGGTCAGGCTCTCAATCACAACCCCCACATCAAAGACACCACTACCCTTCCTGTTGTACAGCATAGAGTAGGGGGGTCAGGCTCTCAAACACAACCCCCACATCAAAGACACCTCTACCCTTCCTGTTGTACAGCATAGAGTAGAGGGGTCAGGCTCTCAATCACAACCCCCACATCAAAGACACCTCTACCCTTCCCGTTGTACAGCATAGAGTAGGGGGGTCAGGCTCTCAATCACAACCCCCACATCAAAGACACCTCTACCCTTCCTTTTGTACAGCATAGAGTAGGGGGGTCAGGCTCTCAATCACAACCCCCACATTAAGGACACCTCTACTCTTCCTGTTGTACAGCATAGAGTAGGGGGGTCAGGCTCTCAATCACAACCCCCACATAAAAGACACCTCTACCCTTCCTGTTGTACAGCATAGAGTAGGGGGGTCAGGCTCTCAAACACAACCCCCACATCAAAGACACCTCTACCCTTCCTGTTGTACAGCATAGAGTAGGGGAGTCAGGCTCTCAATCACAACCCCCACATCTAAGACACCTCTACCCTTCCTGTTGTACAGCATAGAGTAGGGGGGTCAGGCTCTCAAACACAACCCCCACATCAAAGACATCTCTACCCTTCCTGTTGTACAGCATAGAGTAGGGGGTCAGGCTCTCAATCACAACCCCCACATCAAAGACACCTCTACCCTTCCTGTTGTACAGCATGGAGTAGGGGGGTCAGGCTCTCAAACACAACCCCCACATCAAAGACACCTCTACCCTTCCTGTTGTACAACATAGAGTAGGGGGGTCAGGCTCTCAAACACAACCCCCACATCAAAGACACCTCTACCATTCCTGTTGTACAGCATCGAGTAGGGGGGTCAGGCTCTCAAACACAACCCCCACATCAAAGACACCTCTACCCTTCCTGTTGTACAACATAGAGTAGGGGAGTCAGGCTCTCAATCACAACCCCCACATCAAAGACACCACTACACTTCCTGTTGTACAGCATAGAGTAGGGGGGTCAGGCTCTCAAACACAACCCCCACATCAAAGACACCTCTACCCTTCCTGTTGTACAGCATAGAGTAGAGGGGTCAGGCTCTCAATCACAACCCCCACATCAAAGACACCTCTACCCTTCCTGTTGTACAGCATAGAGTAGGGGGGTCAGGCTCTCAATCACAACCCCCACATCAAAGACACCTCTACCCTTCCTGTTGTACAACATAGAGTAGGGGGTCAGGCTCTCAATCACAACCCCCACATCAAAGACACCTCTACCCTTCCTGTTGTACAGCATAGAGTAGAGGGGTCAGGCTCTCAATCACAACCCCCACATCAAAGACACCTCTACCCTTCTTGTTGTACAGCATAGAGTAGGGGGGTCAGGCTCTCAATCACAACCCCCACATTAAAGACACCTCTACCCCTCCTGTTGTACAGCATAGAGTAGAGGGGTCAGGCTCTCAATCACAACCCCCACATCAAAGACACCTCTACCCTTCCTGTTGTACAGCATAGAGTAGGGGGGTCAGGCTCTCAAACACAACCCCCACATCAAAGACACCTCTACCCTTCCTGTTGTACAGCATAGAGTAGGGGGGTCAGGCTCTCAAACACAACCCCCACATCAAAGACACCTCTACCCTTCCTGTTGTACAGCATAGAGTAGAGGGGTCAGGCTCTCAATCACAACCCCCACATCAAAGACACCTCTACCCTTCCTGTTGTACAGCATAGAGTAGAGGGGTCATGCTCTCAATCACAACCCCCACATCAAAGACACCTCTACCCTTCCTGTTGTACAGCATAGAGTAGGGGGGTCAGGCTCTCAATCACAACCCCCACATAAAAGACACCTCTACCCTTCCTGTTGTACAGCATAGAGTAGGGGGGTCAGGCTCTCAAACACAACCCCCACATCAAAGACACCTCTACCCTTCCTGTTGTACAGCATAGAGTAGGGGGGTCAGGCTCTCAATCACAACCCCCACATCAAAGACACCTCTACCCTTCCTGTTGTACAGCATAGAGTAGGGGGGTCAGGCTCTCAATCACAACCCCCACATCAAAGACACCACTACCCTTCCTGTTACAGTGGTGTCACTGCTCTCTACAAGGCGGATTGGATATGTCAGAGGCCACCAGAAAGGGGGGGGGGGCGGAAGTGAAGTCTGAGATATGGAAAAAAAAACCCATCTAAGTAGGCATATCGGTAACAGCACTGTTTAGTCTGTCCAGCCAGGATGTTCAGTGAGTGAAGCCTCGTACACACGGGCGGGAATCTCGTCTGGAAAAAAAACGTCGGTTTTCCTGACAAGATTCCCGGCAAGCTTGCCTTGCTAGCCGAGTGTACACACGGCCATTCAAAAGAACCACCGTTCTTTTGAATGGCAAGAACGCGGTGACGTCATCGACTACGACGAGCCTGCGCTCGTCACATTCGATGCCGTCGCCGCCATCTTGCTTCACCCTACACTACCCTTGTATGCTACCGTGCATGCGTCAAAGTCTTTTCGAGCATGCGCAGGTTTACCATGGACAGGTAAGCATACACACTCACGGTTTACTCGTCGGAAACATGCCGACGAGAATCCCGACGAGAAAAATAGAGAGCAGGTTCTCTATTTTTCTCGTCGAGATTCTCTGCAGTTTTCCCTGACGAGAAACCATACACACGACCGGTTTTCTCTGCAAAAAGCTCTCCCAGCTGTTTTCTTGCCGAGAAAACCGGTCGTGTGTACGAGGCTACAATGTAAAACAGCTTATGGAGCAGAATAGGAAGGTACAGGTATGTTTACGTGTTTGGGAAATGTTCACTTAAATGTGACATTCGAAAAAATGACAAGGACTCGGCGTGCCCTAAGTAGCAGCTCTAAAACTTGTCACTACATCTGCTGCTAATCTGTCTTGTACAGGAGCTCCTGCATGCATGACATATCCCTGCAGTGCTAATCAAGATGTCTCTCTAATTCTCAGATCCCATTTCACCATGATGAAATGATGGCAGCAGCAGGATAGAGCCAGTTGTCTCTAGCAGAGAGCCGTGTCCTATAAATTCAGTTTTAGAATGCGGATCTAGACACAAAGGGCGATGCTGAAATTCCCTTATCTCCACACCCACTGCATTTTCTTATGACCGATGGCTTGCTCTGAAGGAGCCCTGTCCTTAATGCTTTGGTCGGCACACATTCAACACACTGTAAACTGCTCAGTTTCCAGCAGCAGCGTGACGCATTGCAGAGACTACGACAGGAATCCTTTGGGACTGCATATGAAACACTGCACAGAGGGGATTGTAGAAGAGAAGGATTCCCCACTTCCCCTTATAAGGCCTTGACTATTTCTAGCACCCATCCGTTATTCAAAACCATTTCCCTACTAGCCCCCCGCCGGGGATCTGAGCTCACAAAGTGAATGGGGTTATGTCATTGCAGCTGTCAATAACACGTAAAGTTGTTTACTAGTGTCTTTTTTTTTTTTTTTGCAAGCAGCCATTCAAATTACAAATAATTCTCCATAAGGCTTAAGAAAAAATCTTAATGCTTCTGTGGCTTATTGGAAACTATGAGCCATTGCACACAATGCAGACACGCTGGTCCCATCATCGAGCACCGTTTATGATGACTGGGGCAGGTCTTGTCATAGCGCAGGGAGATACATATTCCAACTTAACTTCCAAATTTTAGTTATGCTAAAGAAAATCCGGGTCTGTTTCAGCTTGGAATGATGCACTTTGGTGTCCCTGCCTTGGGTGACAGAGGACCTTGTCCAGTCCCTGATGGCATATATTGTGTAGCGGGGTCCTCAATTTAAGGGAAGTGTTTGAGAGGTAGTTTACTCAAACACACTAATTTGTTAGGGTTTTTTACAACCATTTCTATCCACAGGGAGAGTATCGGTGTGTAGTTCCCTGTGGCCTACAGGTGGCGCTGCCATAGTAGGCTAGGGTTGAACCGCTGATGCAGTGCTGTGCCTTGTGTGTCCCCTCTCGGCAGCCATACGGTGGGTGTGGTCTACCTGCTGGGAGAGGATATAGAAGGGGGCAGACGCTGCCTGTTTGGGGGTTTGTCTTCGTTCGTCGTCAGGAGTCCTACTCCCAGGGAGTGTTCCTGTCCGCCCTGGGCACCTTAGGCCCAGGGCGGGTGTTCCTGTTCCATCCTGGGCACCTTTAGCCCAGGGTGAGGTACTACCATGCTGTTCCTGACCGCTCTGGGTATGTAAGCCCAGGGACCGCAGTGGAGGCCTGGGGCCCAGCACCTTCGACTGGGGTCCACCAAGGATCAAGGAATCTCAGGGTACCGCCTTGCGAGGGGACCCGTATCTAGGATGAGGAGGCCGGGAAGGAACTCTCCGAAGACCCAGTGCAGTGTCATGGTGACAGTAGGGTCCCGGTAACTCTCCGGAGGGATGTCTTCTAAAATGGGGCCATAGCTAAAGAAGAGGATCAGTTTCCCCAGGTCTGTGGCAGAGACCAACTTCGTAGTCTGTGGCAGAGACTGTGCACCTAGTAAACTTGCTTGAGAATCTGAGAAAATATCTGTAACGTTTGTGCCTGGACCTCCTCCACACCTTCTGCTGTTCTGTCTCTTGCTCCAACCTTTTTTCTATCAGAGACTGTGTTATCGGCTAAGAGAAAATAAACTATGAGTTGGAGTTTCATCTGGTGTGGACATTCACTTTACTGGGAAGTCAAGGACTTGTCTCTACTTTAATATAGAGGTGAGAATCAGGCTCTGGAGGTTTTCATGTCCTGACCGTTGAAGACCAAAAAACAACACCGCTCAACCTCCTCGCACAGGAGGGTACGGGCTGGTAGTGCGGTGTGCCTCTCTCTTCCTGTGAGGAGCCAAAGTTAATGCAGGTAGGAGTGAGGTGGGTGCGCTACAATTGCAATAAACACTCAGCGGCCACTTTATTCGATTCACCTTTCTAGTACCAGGTTGGACTCTCTTTTGCCTTCAGAATTGCCCTAATTCTTAGTGGCATAGATTTAACAAGATGTAAGAAACATTCCTCAGAGATTTTGGTCCATATTGACATGATGGCATCACACAGTTGCTGCAGATCCATGATGTTAATCTTCTGTTCCCCCACATCCCAAAGGTGCTCTATGGGATGAGATCTGGTGACTGTGGAGGACATTGGAGTGCAGTGACTTCATTGTCCAGTGGTGAGATGATTGTAGGTTTGTGACATGGTGCATTATCCTGCTGGAAGGAGCCATCAGAAGATGGGGACACTGCAGTCATAAAGGGATGGACATGGTCAGCAACAATACTCAGGTAGGCCACGGTGATTAAACAATGCTCAATTGTTACCAAGGGGCCCAAAGTGTGCCAAGAAAATATCCCCCACACCATTACACCACCAGCCTGAACCGGTGATACAAGGCAGGATGGATCCATGTTTTCATGTTGTTTACGCCAAATTCTGACCCCACCATCTGAATGTCGCAGCTGAAATCGAGACTCATCAGACCAGACAACGTTTTTCCATCTTCTATTGTACAATTTTGGTGATCCTGTGCGAATTGTAGCCTTAGTTTCCTGTTCCTAGCTGACAGGAGTGGCACCCGGTGTGGTCTTCTGCTGCTGTAGCCCATCTGCTTCAAGGTTCAATGTGTTGTGTGTTCAGAGATGCTATTCTGCGCATACCTTGGTTGTAACAAGTGCTTATTTGAGTTAAGAGTTTCCTTTCTAACATCCCGAACTAGTCTGCCCATTCTCCTTCGACATCAACAAGGCATTTTCCTCCACACAACTGCCGCTCACTGGATATTTTCTCTTTTTTGGACCATTCTCTGTAAACCCAAGAGATGGTTGTGCTTGAAAATCCCAGCAGATCAGCAGTTTTTGAAATACACAGGCCAGCCCGTCTGGCACCAACAACCATGTCACATTTAAAGTCACTTAAATCGCCTTTCTTCCCCATTCTGATGCTTGGTTTGAACTTCACAAAGTCGTCTTCACCACATCTAGATGCCTAAATGCGTTGCTGCCATGTGATTGGCTGATTAGCAATTTGTGTTACCGGTGAGTGTATGTGCAGACTGATTAATTGTGCCAAATGCTTACATGTTCATAAAATATCAACATATACAATATCTCACAAAAATTAGTACACCCCTCACATTTTTGTAAATATTTTATTCTATCTTTTCATGTGACAACACTGAAGAAATGACACTTTGCTACAATGTAAAGTAGTGAGTGTACAGCTTGTATAACAGTAAAAATTTGCTGTCCCCTCAAAATAACTCAACACACAGCCATTAATGTCTAAGCCGCTGGCAACAAAAGTGAGTACACCCCTAAGTGAAAATGTCCAAATTGGTCCCAATTAGCCATTTTCCCTCCCCGGTGTCATGTGACTCGTTAGTGTTACAATGTCTCAGGTGTGAATGGGGAGCAGGTGTGTTAAATTTGGTGTTATCGCTCTCACTCTCTCATACTGGTCACTGGAAGTACAACATGGCACCTCATGGCAAAGAACTCTCTGAGGATCTGAAAAATAGAATTTTTGCTCTACATAAAGATGGCCTAGGCTATAAGAAGATTGCCAAGACCCTAAAACTGAGCTACAGCACGGTGGCCAAGACCACACAGCGGTTTAACAGGACAGGTTCCACTCAGAACAGGCTTCGCCATGGTCGACCAAAGAGGTTGAGTGCACGTGATCAGCGTCATATCCAGAGGTTGTCTTTGGGAAATAGACATATAAGTGCTGCCAGTATTGTTGCAGAGGATGAAGGTATGGGGGGTCAGCCTGTCAGTGCTTAGACCATACGCCGCACACTGCATCAAATTGGTCTGCATGGCTGCCGTCCCAGAAGGAAGCCTCTTCTAAAGATGATGCACAAGAAAGCCCGCAAACAGTTTGTTGAAGACAAGCAGACTAAGGACATGGATTACTGGAACCATGTCCTGTGGTCTGATGAGACCAAGATAAACTTATATGGTTCAGATGGTGACAAGCGTGTGTGTCGGCAACCAGGTGAGGAGTACAAAGACAAGTGTGTCTTGCCTACAGTCAAGCATGGTGGTGGGAGTGTCATGGTCTGGGGCTGCATGAGTGCTGCTGGCACTGGGAAGCTACAGATCATTGAGGGAACCATGAATGCCAACATGTACTGTGACATACTGAAGCAGAGCATGATCCCCTCCCTTCAGAGACTGGGCCGCAGGGAAGTATTCCAACATAACGACCCCAAACACCTCCAAGACGACCACTGCCTTGCTAAAGAAGCTGAGGGTAAAGGTGATGGACTGGCCAAGCATGTCTCCAGACCTAAACCCTATTGAGCATCTGTGGGGCATCCTCAAACGGAAGGTGGAGGAGCGCAAGGTCTCCAACATCCACCAGCTCTGTGATGTCGTCATGGAGGAGTGGAAGAGGACTCCAGTGGCAACCTGTGAATCTCTGGTGACCTCCATGCCCAAGAGGGTTAAGGCAGTGCTGGAAAATAATGGTGGCCACACAAAATATTGACACTTTGGGCCCAATCTGGACATTTTCACTTAGGGGTGTACTCACTTTTGTTACCAGCGGTTTAGACATTAATGGCTGTGTGTTGAGTTATTTTGAGGGGACAGCAAATTTACACTGTTATACAAGCTGTACACTCACTACTTTACATTGTAGCAAAGTGTAATTTCTTCAGTGTTGTCACATGAAAAGACTTTCATTTAAATATAATCCTCAGAAGCTATGAAGGCTATAATCCACATTGTATGCACCAAATACCTTTGCAAACTAAGAAATTAACTTTTAAATGTGGCAGTGACATCATCATTGTGCTATACATGTCACGTGCAGAGAGCAGAGCAGTGGGAGGGGCCCAACAGGCTCCACCGACTACAGGGCGGTGTATATTCTCCCTGTTCTTGCAGGAGTTTCCTCCCAAAGACATGCTAATACAAATTTTGGCTCTAGTATGCGTGTGTATAAATTGGCTTTGTACATGCATTATCACATTATACAGTCCCAAGCCTCAACAACAGGGGTGGGGATGGTTAGAATAGCGTATATCAGCCGAAATACAGCACCACATCCTGGATTGAATAGAACAAAGAGAAATAGAATAATGGGACTTTTAGATAATGAAACCCCCTATTGGAATAATATATGACACAGTGATGTATAAAAATAACAACATTTTATTAAATCCATAAAAATGTCTTATCGGTTAAGACATGTGTAACATAAATATGAAACAGCAAACTCTATACACCCATAAAACAAACCCTACAACAAGGTGAGCAATTTCCTCAATAGTCACAAAAATGTGTCATCATAAACTATGATACCAAAGTATGAGAAAAGAGACAACCCAACGTGTTTCGCATGGTAGCTTCTTCAGGGTATCGTTGACAGAGAAGTTGGTGCAATAGAGTTGATTCAGTAAGTAGTAGTCCTAGGAAACCTCAAAAGAGGCTTTTCATGTTTCCACCAGGGCACTGCAGAATGGGTCAAATGCCTGTCTCTGAAACCAGCCCAAGGAAAGCTGTCCAACAAAGGACATCAGAAATCCCATACACAGGAATTGCAGATTCCAAGCTAAATTGATCAAAGTTCTGCCATGCTGCACTGGGAGAAATCTCCACAGAATAACCACAAACAACTGCAAAGGTAATGAGCAGCTTCCAAATGTTGGTATGGTCACAATGTTAAATCTTCAATCGTGGCAGAAAACATCAAAAAGCCAACCGCAAAAAAGGCTCCCTTCCCGGTGTCATAATAAAAGCAACATTCCCTATGGAAAGCAATCTCCAAATGGGTGATCCTAACCAACAGGGGTGGGGATCTGGAGACCTACCTCATAAAAAAATTGGCTTATGCCGCGTACACACGATCATTTTTCCCGTCGGGAAAAATGAAAATTTTTTTTTCGTCGAGAAAAACGATCGTCTGTGGGCTTTATGCCGTTTTTCTCGTTGAGAAAAACGGCAGGAAAAACGACGAGAAAAATTAGAACATGTTCTCATCGTTTTTTCCATCATTTTTTTCCGCGGAAGTTTTCCCATAGGGAGACACTGCCGCGGAGCCCACAGACGGTCGTTTTTCTCGACAAAGAAAAAAATGACGGGAAAAACGGTCGTGTGTGGGGGAAAATGCCGTTCCCTCGTTTTTCATTTAATTTCATGTCGTGATTCACGGCGGTGTTTCCACCGCCGTGAATCACGATCGTGTGTACGCGGCATAAGAAATTCCTATGGAAAAGGCTTTCAAGTGTAACAAACATGGTGCCCAAAGAGCTGACCCATAGAATCACGAAGATTCAGAGCAAAAATCTCAACAGAATTTCCAACCATTCCCTATACCATTCCATCTCAACCTTTTCACCCCAGAGGAACCCCTAAAATAATTTTCAGGTCTTGATAAACCCTTACTACAACCAAATAATCGAGGATCAAAGGGGAAAATGCCTCTTACAGTGGCGGTCAGTTGAAAGAATGCCATCCTTGCAACCAGCTAAAACTATAATTGGTGCCTTGTTGCCCAGTTGGAAAAAGACCTGGTACTATCAAATAAGGGGTCAATCAGCCACAACTCAAGGAACGCCTAGCAAACACTCGAGGAACCCCCAGGGCTCCTTGGTACCCTGGTTGAAAATTACTATATTAGATCAAAAAGAGTGGCATTGGCTGCAGAACTATCTGGGCACCATCAAATGGAAAGTCAGTCAGCCACAACTCACTGAACCCCTAGCAATCTCTGGAGGAACCCTGGTTGAAAATAACTGCCCTATACCATGCAGAAAAAAAAAAGGTTTTCTTATAAACATGTAGCGCCCACCCCATTTAGGGGTGCTATATACTCAAATTTAGGGGCTGGTATGAGATAGTAGTTAGGCTCAGACCGTTCTCATCGATAGGTTATGCTATTTTTGTTCCCACAGGTGGTATACTGGTGTGCAGTTCCCTGTGGCCGGTAGGTGTCACTGCCATGACTGGCCAGGGTTGAACCACTGGTAATAGTGTTGTGCCTTGGGGTGTCATCTCTCGGCAGCGGTACAGTGGGCGTGGTTGGCCTGCTGTGCATGCTGGGAGGGGATACATAAGGGGCAGACGCCGCCTGGGAAGGGGGGTAGTTTGCGGGAGGAGTCGGAGTCCAAGTGCATGGCGCATGGCCCTCCAGGCCATGGGGCCGCGTGCGCATCAGTCCCAGGCACCTTTAGCCCTGGGGCTGCAACTTCAACACTGGGCCCAGCACCTTTAGCTGGGGCCCATTTCTGGGAAGAGGAATCCCAGGGTGTCCGTTGCGAGGGAGCCCGCTTCTAAGAAGAGGAGGCCGGGGGAGGACCTTTCCGAGGGACCGGTGAGAGTTCACGGTGAAGAAAGGGCCCGGTAACTTTCTGGAGGGTGTGACAGCAGGAAGGTAAAGTCACCTGGTTGCATCCAGGGGGGTAGATATATTTCGCCCAGATTCAGGCTTTACGCCGACTTATACAACTAGGTGGAGAGTTGTATAAGCCCAGCTGAGGCTAGTGGGCTCATGGATGACTCATACCTCTAGGGAGAGTGTGGGGCGTCGTGCAGACAGGGAGTTGATGAGACCAGCTGAAGCTTGTCAGCTCATTTAGGCCTCTATAAGAACTCCCAGCTTCATTAGATGTTAGCTCATGCCTGGAACCAGACCTGTGTGGACTATCTAGGGAGAGTGAACCCCTGTGCGGTGAGACAAAGCCTGTGTGGCTATTTGCTTGGACATTTAAAACCAGGGACTTAGGGACTAGGACAGCACTAGGCTGATCCCAGTTGTTAGTTAGGAAACCTGTATGTTTAGTCAGAGGTCAAGTTGACCAGGATTTATTTTGTTTATGTTTCTTTTGCTTTGCTGTGTTTTGTCACTGTAAATAGAAAATAAACCGCACCTTTTTGATTTTGAAAACCACCACCTCCGTTTGCTGGGCCTGTTTTTGTGTGGGGAGCCCATCTCGGGGGTCACACACACCCGCTGCCGAGCTAACCCCCTCACAGTTGGTGGAGAACCAGTGGCAGTTTTTTTTTAAGCCAGCATGGAGGAGATACTGAAGCAGCTGGCTCTAGCAAATGCCAATCAACAGCAGACAAATGCAGGTTTGCAAAAGAGCCTTGCAGCTCAACAACAGAACTTCGCAGCCCAGCAGCAAGCTCATCAACAGAGCCTTGCAGCCCAGCAGCAGACAAACGCAACTTTGCAACAGAGTCTGGAGGCTCAGCAACAAGCCCAGCAGCAATCTGAGGCCCGCTTCATAGACCTGTTGCAGAAGCAAGAGCAGAGACTACAACAACAGATGGAAGCAGCAATGCAGCAACGTCCGCAGACCAGTGAGGAAAGCCGTCCCACTAATACCGCGTCCTTTGGGGTGAGTCGTTTATTGACAAAAATGACTGGAGAGGATGATCCAGAGGTATTTTTGACCACATTTGAAAGGACCGCTGAAAGAGAAAAGTGGCCTGAGGAGCAGTGGGCTGGACTGGTGGCTCCTCTGTTAACTGGTGAATCGCAGAAAGCTTACTATGACCTAGAGCCTAACCAAGCAAAAGACTATGTGATGCTAAAAGCTGAAATATTGGCAAGGCTGGGTGTCACCCAGGCTGTCCGGGCTCAGCGTGTGCATAACTGGACTTTCCAGCTTGGAAAACCCCCCAGGTCTCAAATGTATGATCTCATTCACCTGAGCAGAAAGTGGCTACAGCCAGAGACTTTGTCCGCACCAAAGATTGTGGAACGTGTTGTAATGGATCGGTTTTTGAGAGCTCTTCCTACTGCCATCCAAAAGTGGGTAAGCCATGGAGACCCAGAGACGGCCGATGGTCTTGTGGATCGTGTGGAGAAATACTTGGCTACAGAGAACCTGACGGCCTCTTCCAGAGACACTCGGACTTTCCACCCTAAGACCAGACCATCCCCAGGGGCGGATAAGAGGATTCCAAGGGGTGAGGGTGGAGAGAGTGAGAGGGTGGGAGCTCTACCCCAAGTTTGGCGAGAACAGCCTGGGAAATCAGCGGCTCAAGAGGCCGCAAGAAGGATCGTTTGCTACCGCTGCCGGCAAGCGGGACATATTGCAGCCAATTGCCCGGTTGTGGAGGAACCCATGCAGTGTGACTTTCTGACGGGCAGACGTCAGTCGCTGTGTGCGACAGTCGCATGCACTGCCATTCGAGGAACTGAGAAACATTTATGCAAAATGTGTGTTAATGGTAGAAATGTTGTGGTATTGCTGGATTCAGGTAGCCTTGTGACCCTGATAAAGGCTGAGTTAGTTAAAACAGAGGTCTCTGGGAATAGCAAGGTAGCTGTTATTTGTGTGCATGGGGACACCCGAGAGTATCCAGTGACTACAGTGTGTTTCGAGACCCCCAAAGGTACCCTCTCTCATCCAGTGGGCTTAGTATCTCAGTTACCGCATGACGCCATTGTGGGAAGGGATTTTCCGAAGTTCTGGGAACTGTGGGATGATCCTGAGCCCCCCACTGGTGCCCCTATGTACCAGGAATGTGATAGCCAGAACTCCCCTGAGAGTGGTGAGGACTCTCCGGAATTTCCCTTATCAGTATTGGCAGGGGAGACTCAAGAAACTGGAGAGGAGCCCACCTCCTCAGACGAAAACCTACCGTCTGTGGAGTTTTCTGATCTTGAGGTTCACAGGGAAAAATTTGCCACAGAACAGTTGAAAGACCCCGCCCTAATAAAGGCACGGGAAAACGTAGTGAAAATAGATGGCGAGTTAGTGAACCCAGATAATACCTGCACTTACCCATACTTCAGCGTAGAGAAGGACCTACTGTATCGGGTGGCAAAAAGGGCAGAAGAAACCATTGAGCAGCTTGTGGTGCCCAAACCTTACAGGAAGTTGGTGTTGGAGTTGGCCCATGGGCACATTCTTGGAGGTCATCTGGGGACAGAGAAAACCCGAGAGAGGGTATTACAGAGATTCTATTGGCCGGGGGTGATGAAGGACATAGAAAATTATTGTTCCTCCTGCCCTGTGTGTCAGAGGTCGGCCCCGATGCCACATTTCTGTAGCCCGCTGGTCCCTCTACCCATCATTGAGGTCCCGTTTGAGAGGATCGCCATGGATTTGGTAGGTCCTATAATCAAGTCCGCTAGGGGGCACCAGTACATATTAGTTATAATGGACTATGCCACCCGTTATCCAGAAGCGATCCCTCTCCGAAATACCTCGGCCAAAACCATAGCCAAAGAGCTATCTCTTGTGTTTAGCCGGGTGGGTATTTGTAAAGAACTGCTTACGGACCAAGGTACACCCTTTATGTCCCGGGTTATGAAGGAGCTGTGTAAATTGTTCAAAGTGACGCAATTACGTACATCTGTGTATCACCCCCAAACCGATGGGCTGGTTGAAAGGTTCAACAAAACCCTAAAACAAATGTTGAAGAAAGTGGTGGATAGAGATGGAAAGGATTGGGACTGTCTACTTCCTTATCTGATGTTTGCTATTAGGGAGGTGCCCCAATCCTCTACGGGATTCTCCCCCTTTGAGTTACTGTATGGGAGACACCCAAGAGGGCTGTTGGATATTGCCAAGGAAACTTGGGAAAGTGAGAGTTCTCCCCACAGGAGTGTGATTGAGCATGTCGCCCTGATGCAAGACCGAATTGCACAGGTAATGCCCATCGTGAAGGAAC
This sequence comes from Rana muscosa, assembly GCA_029206835.1. Classification (NCBI taxonomy): domain Eukaryota; kingdom Metazoa; phylum Chordata; class Amphibia; order Anura; family Ranidae; genus Rana; species Rana muscosa. The sequence goes on along the minus strand of CM055121.1, from coordinate 252,216,440 downwards.
ATTTGGCCCAAGCGCAGTTAGCACAGCAGAGAGTGTACAACCGTGGAGCCAAGACCCGTACCTTTTCCCCGGGGGATAGGATACTGGTACTTGTCCCTACGGTTGAAAGTAAATTCCTTGCCAAATGGCAAGGCCCCTACGAGATAATGGAAAAAGTGAGCGAAGTGAATTACAAGGTCAGACAACCAGGAAGGCGAAAGCCCGAACAGATCTATCACGTTAATCTGTTGAAAGCCTGGAGGGATAGAGAGTCCCTAGTCGCAGACACTTGGTCACCAGCTCAAACTGGTTGCGTGATTCCTGAGGTTGGAATAGCAGCCACCTTGTCACAACCCCAACAACAGGAGGTTAAGGAGTTTGTGCTTCGCAACAAGGAGGTATTCTCTGAGCTGCCGGGACAAACATCAGGGGTAGAGCATGACATCATTACCCCGCCCGGTGAAAGGGTGAAGTTAAAACCCTATCGGATCCCAGAGGCCCGACGGGAGGCAATACGGGAGGAAGTACAGAAAATGCTGAACTTAGGGGTGATAGAGGAGTCCCAAAGTGATTGGTCTAGTCCCATTGTGTTGGTGCCTAAACCGGATGGGAGCTGGCGATTTTGTAACGATTTTCGTCAGTTGAACAAAGTTACAAAATTTGACACCTACCCCATGCCACGTATAGATGAGTTGATCGACCGGCTGGGAACAGCCCGATACATGACGACTCTTGACCTCAGAAAAGGGTATTGGCAAATCCCCCTGGCCAAGTCGGCCAAAGAGAAAACCGCATTTGTAACCCCAGACGGGGCGTTCCAATATAAAAGAATGCCGTTCGGGTTACAGAATGCGCCGGCCACATTCCAGCGGAAAATGGACCAGATGCTGAGGCCCCATCGGAAGTATGCTGCGGCTTACCTGGATGACATAATTGTCCATAGCACAGATTGGGCCTCACATCTGCCAAAAGTGCAAGCAGTCCTGGACTCTGTTCGGGAAGCGGGGTTTACGGCTAACCCCAAGAAGTGTACCATTGGGCAGGAGGAGGCCAAATATCTTGGGTACACCATTGGGAGGGGAGTAATAAAACCCCAACTCAACAAAGTCGAGGCCATCCAGAGTTGGCCACGTCCCAACAGCAAGAAGCAGGTACGAGCCTTTCTGGGAATCGCTGGGTATTATCGGCGATTCATTCCCCACTTTGCTTCTAAGGCTGTGCCCCTAACCAACCTGACGAAGGGGAAAGGGTCGGTCATGATTAAATGGACCCCCGAGGCTGAGGCAGCATTCCAATTCTTGAAACAAGCCTTATGTAGCCAGCCAGTGTTGTACTCACCCGACTTCTCTAAAGACTTTGTCGTACAAAGTGATGCGTCAAATGTGGGGTTAGGAGCAGTATTGTCCCAGGTCTGGAACGGGGAAGAGCACCCAGTCATTTACCTCAGCAGGAAGTTGAAGTCCCATGAGGTAAATTACGCCACCGTTGAAAAGGAGTGTTTAGCGGTGAAGTGGGCTCTAGATTCCCTTCGGTACTACCTGCTAGGTAGGCACTTTGACATGGTTACGGATCACGCTCCGTTAAAGTGGATGGCTCAAAACAAGGAAACAAATAGAAGAGTGAATAGGTGGTTCCTGGCCCTCCAGGAATTCAACTTCACAGTAAAGCATCGCCCTGGCGTTCAAATGGGGAATGTGGATGCTTTGTCTCGAGTACATGAATGCCTGATTGCTGGTGTTCCAACCCCGAGGTTAAAACAAGAGGGGGGGGTATGTGACAGCAGGAAGGTAAAGTCACCTGGTTGCATCCAGGGGGGTAGATATATTTCGCCCAGATTCAGGCTTTACGCCGACTTATACAACTAGGTGGAGAGTTGTATAAGCCCAGCTGAGGCTAGTGGGCTCATGGATGACTCATACCTCTAGGGAGAGTGTGGGGCGTCGTGCAGACAGGGAGTTGATGAGACCAGCTGAAGCTTGTCAGCTCATTTAGGCCTCTATAAGAACTCCCAGCTTCATTAGATGTTAGCTCATGCCTGGAACCAGACCTGTGTGGACTGTCTAGGGAGAGTGAACCCCTGTGCGGTGAGACAAAGCCTGTGTGGCTATTTGCTTGGACATTTAAAACCAGGGACTTAGGGACTAGGACAGCACTAGGCTGATCCCAGTTGTTAGTTAGGAAACCTGTATGTTTAGTCAGAGGTCAAGTTGACCAGGATTTATTTTGTTTATGTTTCTTTTGCTTTGCTGTGTTTTGTCACTGTAAATAGAAAATAAACCGCACCTTTTTGATTTTGAAAACCACCACCTCCGTTTGCTGGGCCTGTTTTTGTGTGGGGAGCCCATCTCGGGGGTCACACACACCCGCTGCCGAGCTAACCCCCTCACAAGGGATTCATCTATCCACCAAGGGCCTAGTAATGTGCTGTTGCTGGCACCTGTCCTTGTATTGCAAGAACTAAGAAGTTCGGGACATGATAGATTCTGTGGCAGAGGGTCTCCCGATCGTATCTGAGGAAAGAACCTAATTAAGCGTCCGACCATCACTTCGGCTGCTAGGATCCACTTTTACAGGAGACTATCCGGGTGAGCTGAACCCACTCGGGGATTGAGTGGTGATTGTAACATTTATTTGTGCCTGGACCTACCTCCCAAAACCTTGCTGTCCTGTCTCTTATTCACCTTTTCCTATCTGCTAATATTGAAGAAAATTAAACTCAACGTTGGAGTTTAGAGTGGTGTGGACATTGGAATTACTCGGGGGGAAAACAGAGACTTGTCCCTATATCCTAGGAGATGAGAACCAACTGATGGAAGAACCTAGCTGTGGGACCCAAATACATGACACCGCTTAACCTCCTCATCCAGGAGGGTACGGGCATATAGTACGGTGTGCCCTTTTCCTGCAAGTGAGCCAAAGGTAGGAAAAAGGGTCCGTGTGCTACAGACATGAAAATCTTCTCTTCATATTATCTCCTAAATTGTCTTTATATTTATCCCTGAATTAATTCATGAACTAACTTCTCTTCTAAATCAAAGCCTTCATGAAAAGAATGTAAATGAGATATATCGGCCTATTGACCGGACTCTGTCCATGCAAGCGGGGACTAGCTGGCAGTTCCGTTCCCGGCTCCCCAGTGTGCATTTCTACCCGAGCTGCGGTCTTCATTGTCTTTTGTCAAATCCGATATGACGAGCTCAGCAGTCCTGACTAGGGGGATATAATAATTTACAAGGCGACGGCTGTATTGGATTCCTGTGGAAGAGTTATTTGCGGGGAGCTATTTAAACCCTGCAGTGGACGATATGACATAAGATGATTCATTGTGTCATGTTCGCTTAATGAGAATGCAGCAGGACGGCGTTTGGCAAAGTGACATCAAATAGCGGAGCTGGTATTTTGAGGCACAGCTCGGTTACATCTCACTCTCAGATATCACCCACGAGGAAATACAAACTTCACAGACTACTATATCCTGTGATGTAACTTCACAGAGAAAATTGTTTTCTTCTCGGAACTTCGAGAGAAGACAAAATGGGAAATTTTAAGTTTAAATGTTCAGACTTGTTGTTAAAAGGATTTTTATTTACGCCCATGCTGAGTTGTGAAATGGCATGGCTGTAGCAATTACTGAATCGTCAAACGGTGTCTGTGGGTAGTGGCTTAGGCCCCGTGCACACTGGACAGCCACAGGAGCTGTCAGCCTTTCTTAGAGTTTAACAGGTTGCCACCTGTGTTTTTCCCCCGTGGCTAAACCCCGGTGCTAAGTCTAGGTTCACATCTACGTGGGCTGCGCTTGATGCGTTTTTCAGGCACGTTTTGCCTTTGTTAAACACTCATTTTTGATACGTTTTTGCATGCAGTTTTCATGCATTTTTTTTCTTTATACACATGTAAGATTGGGGGTTGTTAGCTCTTGTGATGGATGCGTATTTCCAGTGATGCAAGCCAGTCAGCAACTCTGTTTAAGGGCATGGTAGCCCATTTTTATTTAAAAGCACGAAAGTTCACAAACACATCTGTAGTATTCACAGGGGGGTTCCACCATTCCTGTATCTTTCATACTAACAGTACCCTCGTAGCTTTACCTTCTAGTAAATCCAGGCCTTTAGCCTAGGCCTGACGGTCTGTTCCTCAGACCCAAATAGTGTCCAAGAGTTTCAGCTTTCTCCTAGCTTCTCCTGGTCAGCACCTTTGTTGCTGTATCACTAATGGTGTCTGCCTCCTGCAGACATGCACCGCCTTTGACTCCACTTCAGAGGATGAGAGCCTACTTGACTCTCATGCACACAGACTTCCTCTCTATTGGGTAGAGCCCTGTTCCATAATCACCTCTGACTCTACTTCAGAGGATGAGAGCCCACTTGACTCTCATGCACACAGACTTCCTCTCTGTTGGGTGGAGCCCTGATACATAATCACCTCTGAACTAAATAGCCCAAGACACAGCTGTTCCATCAGCATGTCTTTCTTTACCAAATCTGGCATAAACCAACCCTCTTGAAGGTCGCACAAAGTCGCACCCTCACAACACACTATAAACACACTGTATATAGCTTGTTGCTAACGAACGGACTAGGAAGCCAGCCGCTGTGTCCTAAACAACTGATGAGTCATCAGCTGTCAGCGGGGTTCCCTGTTGACAGCTGAATGTAAGAAAAAGAAAAAACAAAAAGTAACAAAACCGGTGTGGGGTCCCCCCCCCAAATCCATACTACGCCCTTCGGGTCTGGTATTGATTTGGAGGGGACCCCCACACCAAAATGTTTTTAAAAATGGCATGGGGCCCCCTCCAAAATTCAAACCAGATTTTAATTTGAGCATGCAACCCAGCAGGTCAGGGAGGAGACGAGCAAGTGCTCCTTTCCCCTCCTGAACCCAACCAGGCCACATGCCCCATACCAGGCTCCACCCCCCCCCCCACTCCGAAGCACTTTGTCCCATGTTACGGGGGACAAGGGCCTCTTCCCCACAACCCTGGCCGGTTGTTGTGGGGGTCTGCAGGCAGGGGGCTTATCGGAATCTGGAAGCCCTCTTTAATAAAGGGGGCTCCTGGATCCCGGGGGGACCCAACGACATTGTTTTTTTACATTTTGGGGTGGTATGGATCTGGAGGCCCCTTGACCCCACGCTGTTTTTTTCGCAAATTTTGTTTGCCAGCAATTCTTTTTTTTTTTTCACATTCAGCTGTCAGCGGAAACCCCGCTGACGGCTGATAACTGATAACAGCTAATAACTCACTGGTTGTTAAAGTGGTTGTAAACCCACTTTTTAAACAAAGACCTACAGGTAAGCCTAGATTAAGGCTTACCTGTAGGTGCATGAAATATCTCCTTAACCTACACGGTTAAGGAGATATTTGTATGTAAATGCGGCGACGCTGACGTCACCCCATTCACAAATTCGGCTAGGTCGCAACATTCGACGACGTAGCCGAATTTGACAGCTCACGCGCGCATGTGCGGAGTCACGTCTTCGCCGCTCCGGCCAATCACAGCGTCGGAGCGGCGCTGTGATTGGCTGCAGCGGCGATACCCGGAAGTAACATTCCGGCTATCGCCGCAGCGATGGATGCGGCTAGAGGAGGGACACGGACGACTTCGGGGGCCCCGATCGAAGGTAAGTGGTACATAATGAGCTAGTATGCTAGTCATACTAGCTCATTATAGCTTTGTCTTGCAGGTTAGAAAAAAAAAACAACAAAAGGGTTTACAACCACTTTAAGGACGCAGCAGCCGGCTTCCCGGCCTCCTCCATTTGCAACCAGCTTAATACAGTGTTTTTAAAGGGGGGAAAAAAAACACAAAACACAGAACGCATCAAAAATCGCATCTCTAAAACGCAACACTTGCATTTCTGTCATTGAAGTCTATTACACGCAAAACGCTGGAAAAAAAGTCCCCGACACTTTTGAAAAACGCTCCGGCTGCAAAACGCATAGATGTGAACGTGTACCATAGGAAACCATGTTAAATAGACTGTAGTGTGTTTCTGCAAATGACAAAACGCCCAAAAAAATGCATAGGGGTGAATGTAGGGTAAAAGTTCATTATGCATGGGTCTTACTAGTTTTCACTTATGCCGTGCAGTACTAAAGTGCTTGGTTCGACTCTCGGCCAGGACACTATCTGCATGGAATTTGCATGTTCTCCCTTTTCTTGCATGGGTTTCCACCCTAAAGCCCCGTACACACGGTCTGACTTTTTGCCAACAAACTTCATTTTGAGCAAGTTTGCCAAAAAATCCGACCGTGTGTACGCTCCATCGGACAAACTTTTTTGGTTTTCATCGGACAAAAGTTCGGTCTGTAAACGGACAAACTTTTGGCCAACAAAAGTCTGATGGAGCAAAGTCTGACCGTGTGTACAGAAAACCATAGGACTTTTGTCCGATGGACAAAACAACTAATGTTAAAATCAACCAACAATAGCAGAAGTTGACCAAAGGGTGGCGGTAAAGAGCAGAAAAACCACGTGATGTTGGAAAACGTTTTGGGAAAGTTTGCAGAAAAGTCCTGTGGTGTGTATGCTATGGGTGTTCCCGGCCAACTCCGTTCAGACAAAAATCCACAGAAAAGTGCGATGGAAGTCCGACCGTGTGTACGAGGCTTAAGACATGCTGGCCTTAGTAAATAGGTCCTAGTATTTGTGTAAAAATTGGTACACGTATTATGAAATTATTCAGTAACTTCACAAAGAAAAGTCATGTTCCAAATTGCCTTGTGTGATACAAAAACTGTAAGTTGAAGAAAACAAAATTTTTAATGGAATTATAGTGGTTTTTAATTTTACCTTATTTTTATGTTTAGGAGTTAAAACACTGATTTAAATTAATTCCTATATAAAAAATTTAAATAAAGAACAAAATAGAACTAGAGTCAGCTTGAATATTCTCTATCTGGCAGGTGGCAACTTCAAACTTCTATGGCTGCTGCTAATATCCAATCCTTCTGGTTGTGTCAGATGCCACACCCCCACGACTACAGACTGTGGCCCCTCCCCTCAGCCTCTACATCTCTACAGGACACAGTAGTGACGTATTGGCCAGCAGATGGAATTACAGCACCCAATATGGTATGCGGCATCTGACAGATACTGCCGTTGGCCATAGCTCTGCAAGAGGGCAAAGATTGGCAGAACATGTACAGTGCCTTGAAAAAGTATTCATACCCCTTGAAATTTTCCACATTTTGTCATGTTGCTACCAAAAACATAAATGTATTTTATTAGGATTTTATGTGATAGACCAACACAAAGTGGCACATAATTGTGAGGTGGAAGCAAAATGATAAATGGTTTTCAATTTTTTTTTACAAATAAATATCTGAAAAGTGTGGCGTGCATTTGTATTCATCCCCCTTTACTCTGATACCCCAAACTAAGATCTAGTGGAATTGCCTTCAGAAGTCACCTAATTAGTAAATAGTAAAACAGCTGTTCTGTGAAGCCCTCGGAGGTTTGTTAGAGAACCTTAGGCCGAGTACACACGACCGGTTTTCTCGGCAAAAAACGACAAAAAAACTGGCGGGAGAGCTTTCTTGCAGAGAAAACTGCCCAGATTCTCGATGAGAAAAAAGAAGACATGCGGTCTTTTTTCTCGTTGAGAATCTCGTCGGCCTGTTTCTCGACAAGAAACCCGAGCGGGTGTACACTTACCTGTCGCTGTGGAAACCCGCGCATGCTCGAAATGACTTTGACGCATGCGCGGTAGCTTCCTAGGCATAGGCATAGGGTGTAGCAAGATGGCGGCGACGGCATCGAATGTGACGAGCGCACGCTCGTCGTAGTTGATGACGTCACCGCGTTCGTGCTATTCAAAAGAACGGCGGTTCTTTTGAATCGTACGTTTGTACACTCGGCCGGGACAAGTTTCTTGTCAAGATTCTCGTCAGGAAAAATAGGATTTTTTACTCACCGTAAAATCCTTTTCTCTGAGTCCATGGACCGACACAGCTTCTCTATTGACAAAGTGGGTATTATCTGTTAATTAGGAGTGACTAGGCAGAAAAACTTGTAAAAAGTGTTGCATCACACCTTCTACAGTACCGCCCAGGGGGCGGACCCTCTGGGTATACCCTCTCAGTCTGCACATCGCAGATCAGTTCGTCAAAAAGCAGTACAAACTTAAAAGGAGGGGTGGGTGCTGTGTCGGTCCATGGACTCAGAGAAAAGGATTTTACGGTGAGTAAAAAATCCTATTTACTCTTTCGTCCATGGACCGACACAGCTTCTCTATTGACAAAGTGGGACGTCCCAAAGCAGTGTCAGAGAAAAAACGAGGGGTGGTAACAGCATAAAAACAAACTTCACCCCAAAACACAAAACAGCACTCCTCCAACGGAGGAGTTGCAACTCTAAACAGCCGCCTGCAAAACCTTGCGGCCGAAAGAGGCATCCGAAGATGCACCTACATCAACTTTGTAGAATTTTGTGAAAGTGTGAGCGGACGACCAAGTCGCCGCTTTACATAGTTGGGAAACAGACGCTTGATGTCGGAAAGCCCAAGAGGCACCTATTGCCCTGGTCAAATGCGCCGTGACAGGAAAGGGGGGCGCCTGACCCTTTAAGGCGTAAGCCTGGATTACTATCTGTCGGATCCACCTAGAGATGGTGGCCGATGAGACTGCTTGGCCCTTCTTGGGACCAGCCACCGAAACAAACAGTGAGTCTGACTTCCGGAACAGGGAAGTAGCAGATATGTATACTCTCAAAGCTCGGACAACGTCCAAGGAATGCAACGCCGACTCCTTAGGATTCGACGGCTGAGGACACAAGGATGGAAGTACAATGTCTTCGTTGAGATGAAAAGCCGAAACGACCTTCGGAAGAAAGGAAGGCTGCGGCCGCAGCACCACCTTATCCTTGTGGAAAATCAAATAGGGAGCCTTGCAGGACAAGGCTGCCAGCTCAGAGACTCGTCTAACTGACGTAACAGCCACCAAAAAGACCACCTTCTGAGAAAGTGTCAACAGGGGAATATCTCTAATATTCTCAAACGGTGCCTTCTGAAGCACCGAGAGGACCAGGTTCAAGTCCCACGGAGGTAACGGGGGGCGGACCGGAGGGGCCACATGTCGAACCCCCTGCACAAATGTACTCACGAGAGAGTGAGTCGCCAGGGGTCGCTGAAAAAAGACAGCCAGGGCAGATATCTGTCCCTTAATCGTACTTAGGGCAAGCCTTTGGTCTACCCCATGCTGTAAAAACAGCAGGATTCTGGAAACCAAATAGGTACGCGGATGCCATTTCATTTCCTCACACATGGAGATGTAGGCCCTCCAAGTGCGGTGATAGACCTTCCTAGAGGACGGTTTCCGAGCACTTCTCATAGTAGAAATTACTGAGTCTGACAGGCCCCGGTCTCTCAGTACCTGGTTCTCAACAGCCATGCCGTTAAAGCCAATGACTGTAAAGCAGGATGGAATATGGGACCTTGCGACAGCAGGTCCTTCCGTAGTGGTAGGCGCCAGGGGACGTCTGCTACCAGACGTACTAGATCGGCGTACCAAGGACGCTGAGGCCAATCTGGAGCGTTTAGGATCATTGGAATTCCCTCTGCCTCCACTCTGCGGAGCAGAAGAGGAAGAAGCCTTAAGGGAGGGAAGGCATAGATTAGCCGATACTGGCCCCACGATGCTACCAACGCGTCCGTTGCGTCTGCCCATGGGTCTCTTGACCGGGCCACAAACCTCAATACCTTCCGATTGAGTCGGGAAGCCAGAAGATCTACGTCTGGTGTGCCCCATCTTTGGCAGAGGAGTTGGAACACCTCCGGGTGTAAGGACCATTCTCCCTGGTCCAGCATCTGGCGGCTCAGGTAGTCCGCCTGCCAGTTTTCCACACCCGGAATGTACACGGCCGACAGTGCCGGTACGCTCCTCTCTGCCCACTTCAGGATGCGAGCGATCTCCGATGCTGCAGCTGAGCTTCTTGTTCCTCCTTGATGATTGACATATGCCACTGCTGTGGCGTTGTCTGACTGGATCCTGACTGGACGCCCTTGCAGTCTCTGAGACCATTTGAAGAGGCACAGCTTGATCGCCCGGATCTCCAGGACATTGATCGGCAGGAGGGCTTCCTCTGGGGTCCAGCGACCTTGCGCCGACTGGACACCCCAGACTCCCCCCCAACCTGTAAGGCTGGCGTCCGTCGTGATCACTATCCAGTAAACCGGAAGAAATGACTTCCCGGCCATTAGAGCCGGTGCTGTCAGCCACCATACCAGGGATCTCCTGACTAGGTGGCTCACTCGGATTTGATAATCCAGAGATGAAGGGCATCTGTTCCATCTGGACAGAACTTCCCTCTGTAACACTCGAGTGTGGTATTGAGCATATGGGACCGCCTCGAAGGAGGCTACCATGAGGCCCAACACTCGCATGCAAAAACGGAGTGACGACCAATTCCTGGAAGTCAGCTGCCGTACTGCAGCCCGGAGGGTCTGCAACTTCTCCACAGGGAGGAATACCTTTGCCTCTGAGGAATCCAGAATCAACCCCAGGTACACTAGGCGTTGAGTGGGCACCAATACTGACTTTTGCGTGTTTAGTATCCAACCACAGTCTCGAAGAGTCTGACAGGTAATGGACACGCTTACCTCTAATTCTGAGCTTGAAGGGCCCTTCAGCAGAAGGTCGTCCAAGTAACCTGTGATAGCGATACCCCGCTGTCTTAGAAGTGCCAGAATCGGAGCGAGCACCTTGGTGAACGTCCTGGGTGCTGAGGCAAGGCCAAACGGGAGGGCCACAAACTGGTAGTGGTTCTTCCCGATAGCAAATCGCAGAAACCTCTGGTGTCTGGAGTATATGGGGACATGCAGGTATGCGTCCTTGATGTCCAAGGAGGCCAGAAAGTCCCCCGGATGGAGAGCCGTGACTACGGATCGAACCGACTCCATCCGAAATCTTTGTACCTTCACAAAGCAATTGAGGGCTCTGAGATCCAAGATTGGACGAACCCCCTCCTTCTTTGGCACAATGAACAGATTTGAGTAAAAACCCTGACCCCGTTCCTGTTCTGGAACTGGAATAACTACCCCGCGTTCCAGTAGACCCTGGACCGCCCCATACAGGGCCTCCCGACGGGTCGGTAGTAGCTGGAGATTGGAGGTGATGAATCTGTCTGGTGGACAAGAGAGAAATTCTATCTTGTAGCCTGAGGAGATTACTTCGCAAACCCACCTGTCGGAGACTAGAGCAGTCCACTGAGTCGCGAATTTGCGAAGACGTCCCCCCACCCGAGAGCTGGGTGGGGGCGGACCTTCATGTGGACGCAGATTTGTCCACAGGCTTGTTGGGTCTGCGGGACCAAGGACGCTTTTGTCCTTGGGCAGGCGCTTTATCGGCCTGGGGTCTTTTCCCTGTCGCCTTAAGAGGGCGAAAAAACCGCTTACGTGCAGTAAAGGAGGGCCCTTGCCCTTGGCGTGGTCCCCTACCCTTGCTAGTTTGGGGAAGCAAAGTGCTTTTACCTCCTGTAGCATCCTTGATGATGTCATCCAGAGAAGCCCCAAAAAGTCTGTCGCCCTTAAAAGGCAGATCCAATAGGGCTTTCTTGGAAGTCTGGTCCGCAGACCAGCCCTTTAGCTAGATCAGGCGGCGTATTGCTACTGCATAAACCGAAGCTCTTGACAGCAGGGGAATAGTATCCATGTCTGACTCGCAGACAAACTTAAGGCCCTGGACCAACTGGTCGGCCAAAGTTATCTCATTAGGAGGAGCATCTCGCTCCTTTAAGCCCTGGAGTAGCAATTTTGCCCATTCAGTAAGTGTCTGAGACACTAGGGCCCCCGCCAATGCCGGGCGTACTGCTGAGCCTACCACTGAGTATAGGTAGCGAGCGAGTGCTTCAGCCTTCTTATCCACAGGGTCCTTGAAAACAGGAGCCCCTTCTACTGGAATAGTGGTGGCTCTATTAAGTCTGGACACCGAAGGGTCCACTATAGGGGGAGAGGTCCATATCTTCAGAAAACTCTCCTCAAAGGGGTACCGTACTGCAAACCTCTTTGGGGCTGTAAAGACCCTCAGTGGGTTCTCCCATTCCTTGTATAAGAGTTTGTCAAAATAAGACACACAAGGGAACACCTTAGCAGTGCGGGCAGGTTTACGAAACCCAAAGGGGACTGGAGTATCTGCTACTTCTTCAGTCCTTTCCAACTTTAGCGTATCCCGCACTGCAGTAATAAGGTCAGATACCAAAGCCGTCTCGCGTACTGACCTGGACTTGGAGTCCTCCTCACTGTCCGATCGGTCACGGTCTGCAGTCTCTGATCCATCAGAATCTGGGCCATGAGCCGTAGCTGGACCTGGTTCTGCATCAGAAATATCCCCAGAAGATTGCAGGGGACGGGGGCGTTTATTACCCCCTGTATTCCCGTGTGCTGCTTCCACCCTGGCAGCAAACGCCTCTAGGATTGCCGACATAGCGTCCATAGACACCTCAGGGACACCAGCTGCTAAATCTGGTGTTTCAGGGGAGAAGACATCTGGCTCAGATGCCATGCTGACCACACGCTGACACTCACAGGGCTCCAGGCAAGATATCAATAGGCCACCCTCCTGCGCTGCAGAGATGCTGGGTTACCCAGAGGACTCACCACCCTGGATAGGTACTGCTATGCTGCGCCTATGATGCTGTCCCCTTGCTGCTGTGTCAGTCTGCTTCTTTTATCAGCACTTCCTGTGTGAATTTTCGCGCCAGTGTAATGCACCCTAGAGGCCGGAGGCTCTCGCAAAATGGTTGCCAAAACCGTCTGTATGGAAGATAATGTGGGCTCTAAGAAAATGGCCGCCGACAGAAGATAGAGGTCAGGCAGCCATAGCCCACAAAAAAGATGGCCGCCGAACGGCAATATCTGCATACAGGGTGGACAAACATGGCCGCCGATCACCTGATAGGGGCCAGTGGGTGTGGCCGAACTACAGGAAGATGGCCGCCAGGCAGTTACAAGAGGCCAAACTTGGCATGGACCACCTCAAAATGGCCGCCGACAGCATGGAGACACAGAAACACAGGTAAGCAAAAATGACATTTCTTTTAAATGTTAGTTACAGCCAGCCCCGCTCCAGTGGGACCCCCTAGGTGACCCCCAGCACCCAGCAACCTTTAGCTAGAAGCCCAGGGAGGAGGGAAAGGCAGGGAGAGAGGGAAGAAAGGGGCCACAACCACTTACTTGATCTCTCCAGGAATGTCCAGCTAAATCACCCAGCCGAGGCAGGGGAGTTTTACTTACCTATCCTGCATGTATTCTGCTGGAAGACATTCCAAACAGATCATCGTCCGCGCACGGAAGGTGACTGTTGGCCAGGCATGCTGTGATTGGACCCAGAAGGGACGATCATATGTATGCCCTGGAGCATGACGCTCACCGGACAGGCTGCTGCGACTCGGCCGTAAGGTCAGCCGAAGCTGAGCGGTCCGATGCAAGCCTTGGAGCGTAAGCTCACCGGCCAGGCTGCTGCGACTCGGCCGTAAGGTCAGCCGAAGCTGAGCGGTCCGATGCAGGCCCTGGAGCGTAGGCTCACCGGCCACCCGTGGAGCGACGGGCATGTCGTGGAAAATCCAGCGCGTAGCTAGGGTCGGCACACGCTCGATGGCCGAAACTGGGGAGACTACAAGGATCGAGGATCCAGCCTGTCACCCAGTCGGCAGTTGATCGAAGATCGCAGGAAACAACAAATGTAGCAAAAAATAAAAAATATATATATCTTTTTTCCCCGGACCAATGAGCCCGAAGGGAGCCATGTCCTACTCCTTGCTAGACAGAAAAAAACTGATCTGCGATGTGCAGACTGAGAGGGTATACCCAGAGGGTCCGCCCCCTGGGCGGTACTGTAGAAGGTGTGATGCAACACTTTTTACAAGTTTTTCTGCCTAGTCACTCCTAATTAACGGATAATACCCACTTTGTCAATAGAGAAGCTGTGTCGGTCCATGGACGAAAGAGTAAACAACATTTTTTTCCTAAAGAGAATCTCAGCCGTGTGTACGAGGCTTCAGTGAACAAACAGCATCATGAAGGCCAAAGAACACACCAGACAGGTCAAGGATAAAGTTGTGGAGAAGTTTAAAGCAGGGTTATGTTATTAAAAAATATCCCAAGCTTTGAACATCTCACGGAGCACTGCTCAATCCATCATCTGAAAATGGAAAGCGTATGGCACAACTGCAAACCTGAAAACAGAATTTAAACCTAAAAACACGCAGGTGAAAATTAGGAGAAAATGTAGCGCTAATAAACGAAAATCACTAAACTAATATAATAACATTCACTAGTGAAACTGTGATAATCAAATTGTACTCCACGTGACATGTGATAAAATTCAAAAACAATAGTCCATAAAGTGAAATAATGTTCCAAAGAAGAAAGAAATATTCCAAAAAGAGATGTGTAGTCTTCTTAATAGAGAATATCTTCCACCCCACCGTGCACGTATCAGCTCCCCTTTGAAAATGCACTCACCAGCTGTAAATGCCTCCCACTCTCGTGTTCGGCTCAAAGGCTTGCTAGTTAACCACTAGAAGGTGGTGACCCTCCTGAGCTCCGGGTCACAGCAGCCGTGTAGCGTTCTTAGCCTCAGCGTGTCACGATAATGTCAATGATAATGCAGCCATGCACCCGACGTTTCGTCACTAGGACTTATTCATGGGTGCCATCTTACACTTTTTTCTGCTTGCTGTGATTGATTTAAGGCTGGTTTTATTTTCATATCATGTGAGTGTAATATTTGAAGTGTGGTTGTGTATTTGAATAAATTTGGTCGTTACTATTTTACACTATTGGAGCACCTTTTTATTTTTACATGTATGGAACATCCTGTGTTGACACACAAGCTTTCAGCTGATGGTCGTTCACCTTCTAGTGGTTAACTAGCAAGCCTTTGAGCCGAACACGAGAGTGGGAGGCATATACAGCTGGTGAGTGCATTTTCAAAGGGGAGCTGATACGTGCACGGTGGGGTGGAAGATATTCTCTATTAAGAAGACTACACATCTCTTTTTGGAATATTTCTTTCTTCTTTGGAACATTATTTCACTTTATGGACTATTGTTTTTGAATTTTATCACATGTCACGTGGAGTACAATTTGATTATCACAGTTTCACTAGTGAATGTTATTATATTAGTTTAGTGATTTTCGTTTATTAGCGCTACATTTTCTCCTAATTTTCACCTGCGTGTTTTTAGGTTTAAATTCTGTTTTCATATTTATCATTTTAAGTGGCAGCTTTAGTTTAATATATTTTTTCACATTTTTTTGTATTGGCGCAGTGGTGGTACAAGATATTAGGAGCGGTTGTATTTTGATACCTATTTTTATTGACAACTGCAAACCTACCAAGACATGGCCGTCCACCTAAACTGACAGGCTGGGAAAGAAGAACATTAATCAGAGAAGCAGCCAAGAGGCCCATGGTAACTCTGGAGGGGCTGCAGAGATCCACAGCTCAGGTGGGAGAATCTGTCCACAGGACAACTATTAGTCTTGCACTCCACAGGTCTGACCTTTATGGAAGTGGCAAGAAGAAAGTCATTGTTGAAAGAAAGCCATAAGAAGTCCTGTTTGCAGTTTGTGAGAAGCCATGTGGGGGACACAGCAAACATGTGGAAGAAGGTGCTGTTGTCAGATGAGATCAAAATTGAACTTTTTGGCCTAAAAGCAAAAGCTGAACACACCATCCCCACTGTGAAACATGGTGGTGGCAGCATCATGTTGTTGGGATGCTTTTCTTCAGCAGGGACAGGGAAGCTGGTCAGAGTTGATGGGAAGATGGATGGAGCCAAATACAGGGCAATCTTAGAAGAAAACCTGTTAGAGTCTGCAAAAGACTTGAGACTGGGGTGGAGGATCACCTTCCGACAGGACAACAACCCTAAACATACAGCCAGAGCTACAATGGAATGGTTTAGATCAAAGCATATTCATGTGTTAGATTGGCCCAGTCAAAGTCCAGACCTAAATCCAATTGATAATCTGTGGCAAGACTTGCAAATTGCTGTTCACAGACGCTCTCCATCCAATCTGACAGAGCTTGAGCTATTTTGCAAAGAAGAATGGACAAAAATTTCAATCTAGATGTGCAAAGCTGGTAGAGACATCCCCAAAAAGACTCGCAACTGTAATTGCAGTGAAAGGCGGTTCTTCAAAGTATTGACTCCGGGGGGCTGAATACAAATGCACCCCACACTTTTCACATATTTGTAAAACAGATTGAAAACCATTTATCATTTTCCTTCCACTTCACAATTATGTGCCCCTTTGTGTTGGTCTATCACATAAAATCCCAATAAAATACATTTACGTTTTTGGTTGTAACATGACAAAATGTGGAAAATTTCAAAGGGTATGAAAACTTTTTCAAGGCACTGTAATTAGTCTTGTTTTTCTTTCAAAGGCTGGCTTTAATTATTATGATGTAGTGATGACTTGCATTGTGGCAGTAAAAGGGTTAAAGACTTCAACCAAGCTCCTTGAAACGTGCTAAAAGCTTTGCAAAATGCCGCTGTACACACTGCTCTTCTACAAGATGAAACCCATGTTAACAAGGACAAAAATTCAAATCTGACTGATACAGGTTACAGCTTCATTTTTTTCTCCAGATTACAAAAATAATCCCAAAATTGTAATCTTCACTGTGTCATGTATCTTACCTTGCCACAAGAAATCATGGATAACGCCAACTGATACCAAAGATGAAACTCTCCACATGCAAACTTCATGGCTCTCTCCAGACACTGAAAAACAGAGAAAACCAAAATCAGAAAGAAAAAAATCCGGGAAGGACTCTAGTCTATCTAGTAGTAGTTAGTAACATTCACTCGGACATGTTCTGTCAGTTTGAAGACGTATCGTAGTCCCTCCAGGCCACTTCTTCAGTTTTAATGAGTGTCAGGAACATATTCCAACATTATAACCACACAGGTAGCACTGCCCCCTTATCCAATCAATGAGATATGTAGATATTGATTGCCCATAAACAGGGTGGAGGTGTGAAAGTTGTAGAACCATCTATGGCAGTGGTCTCCAAACTGTGCCCTGGGGGCCGTATGTGGCCCTATGCCTGCCTTTAATTGGCCCCTTGGGTCACTTTTCCTTCCACTGATAAAAGACTATTCCTCCTACTGACACCCACAATGGAGCAATAATTCCTGCTACTGGCATAAAAAATGGGGCACTATTTTTCCCATTGATGCCAACGATGGGGCACTATTCCTCAAACTGACACCAATGATGGGGTACTCTGCCTCCCACTGACATTAGCGATGGGGTACTATTCCTCCTCCTAATACTAAAGATGCATTGTTTACTACCACTGACAGCAGAATAATTTCTACTCCCAATGGCTACAAGACTGGAGAACAATAAACTGACCCTTTATTTAAAAAGTATGGAGAGCCATGATCTATGATGTCAAGAAGTTTGGATAGGTGGTTATCCCTTCTTATCCATGGCATTTCCATGGTATTACTATTACATTTTAAAATGGCATTATATGTGAAGGACAGATGGTCCCCCATTTATGGTTGGTTGTACCAGTCTGACATAGTCCATTGGGTGGTGGGTTGTGTGATGGTGGGGCCCGGGCACACAGCGCATCGGCGTCATGCGTCCCGCCCAGCGTGGGACGTCACATGTTGGCGTCATGACGCTGAGCGTGCGTTCATCCATCTCAGCTTGGAGACACAAGCTTCTCCGTGGGTGTCCCCCCACCCACGTCGGGGGTTCCTCCTGGCTTACGCTTTTCCTGCATGATGCTGGTGATCATTAGCCTGCACCTGTGTGTGTGTGGGGTGTTCTCTATTGCCTACACAATGCTGGTGATCATTAGCCTGCACCTGTGTGGAGTGCTCTTATATGAACCCTCCCCAAACACATCTTCACCACTATCCTGAGACGCCATACAGCACCATGGTTCATGGATCGGTCCCTGCATTTTTGGGACTCCTGGGATTTGAGCATCAGGTCATTTTACCTTTTATTTCCCCATTGTGGTCCTTCCCCCACCGGGCATGAACATGGTTTGATATTTTTATTTTGTGCTATTTTTTAGATTGCCTTTGGCAGCCACCTTTGGTTCAATTTTTATTATTAACATCAACACTGCATGTTCCGGTGTCCTTGGGAGGGCTGCGATAGTGCACCCTGCCTGAGTGCGGCTATATATCACCTCAGCTCCCATGACGGACCTATCTCTGGTCAGGGCTTCATATGCACCATACCCATTGTACCAGATTCCATGTAAGTACTCAAGATGGGCTTTTATATTCCATCATCTAGTTCCTTTGACCAGCAACCATATTTAGTTATTTACACTTCATTATATATTCTTTAGATGTCCTGAGCACTAGCCCCTGAAGAGTGTAACTTATACACGAAACGCGTCGGGATCAGAAAACGCATCAACTCAGCTGACAACACAATCATTTACTTATGCTTTTACTGGTTTTATATGCAAATTTTTTCATGTTTTTAGCGCTTGTTGCCATGTGATATCTGTACATATGTAATTCACTGAATGTATTCCATTATCCATATGGATCACTATGTGGCCCCTGGTCACACATTGATGTACCTTGTTGCTTATATTGTGCATACCCATACTTATGTGTGTGTAACTCTAGGGAATCGCATCAACCAGAATGTTTTTCCTCCCATGTGATTTCTGTTTGGAGATGTGTCATGCGTTTATTTTGAATAAACATGTACCTTTTTACCTACACCATGTCTACAGTCTCACTCAGAGCCCATTCACACAGGGGAGGCACGACTTGTGCCGCGACTGTGCTGGGCGATCTCAAGACGACTTCAAAGCAGACTTCCAAAATGACTTCTACTGTATATAGAAGTCAATGGAAGTCGCCCTGAAGTCGTCTTGAAGTAGTACAGGAACCTTTTTCTAAGTCAGAGCGACTTCAGTCGCTCCGCTTAGAACGGTTCCATTGTACAGAATGGGACACGACTCGTCAGGCGGCTGAGACGCCTGACGAGTCGCCCATGTGTGAATGGGGTCTTAAAGTCCCAAACTTCCATTTACTTAGTCTGACATAGTTGGCCTCTTTCCTACATCTTGCAAACCAATTGTCATCTCTGTCCAAAATGTGCACCTCAAAGCCCTTGAAATAACCCCAGTCCAGTCTAAAAAAAAAAGTACTATGTTGAGCAGTGAGGGTGGTGACTCCACAATCTCCACCTCATCCAATAAGTGAACGCTTTGTATTGACTGAAAGAAATGTGCCAAGTGACTTGCTGTGGTTCCTATAACCCTATAACTATGCCCTAATGGAACATGGTGCTATATATTTTGAATGGAACCCCAATGCATTAAATAAGTAGTGGCCAACATATCTGCACTGCAACATGCTGCGCATTGGCAGTCCATTTATGTTAATGCATGTTAATGTGCCTCAACAAACCACACAAGTCTAAACCCAGTCTTAAACTGAGCCTGTGCTTTGTCTTTGCTGGTTAGAGCAACTGGTACTCTTAAATGACACTAGCCTCCCTCCTTTCCCTTTCTACTCTCGATTCTACAATCCATGACCACACTGGTCACCCATGGAGAGAAGGCTCTTTGTGAGCTCCAAGTTGCCCACACATGACTGCTTTGGACTGGCTGCTTAGGCATCCATCCATTTAATATAGAAGAAAGGAGAAAGATGCTATCTACACCTATAATGCCTCGTACATACGACCGGTTTTCCCGGCAGGAAAACTGCCATGAGAGCTTTTGGCCGGGAATCCCGGCCATGTGTATGCTCCATCGCAGTTTTCCCGACAGGAAATCCCGGCGGGAAAAATGAGAACATGTTTTATTTTTTCCCGCCGGGATTCCTGGCGGTTTTTAACCCGGCAGTTTTCCTATGGGAAACACTGCGATGGAGCATACACATGGCTGGGATTCCCGACCAAAGCTCTCATGGCAGTTTTCCTGTCGGGAAACCCGGTCGTGTGTAGTGGGAAAAAGCTACCGAGCAGGTTCTCGGTTTTCCCCTCGGGTTTCCCGGCAGACTTTTTACCGCCGGGAAACCCGTACGTGTGTACGAGGCATCAAACTGGCAATTTCTCTTTGATCCAGGTGGCTGAATGGAGCAGCAGGGGAGCAAAGGATTGAGAGTTTGAGAGGGACTATATAAGTGAACCCATTGCCTTGCATGGTTAAGGCCCATGTTCATTGTAATCTATGCTTTATATCATTGAAACCAATTGATGGGTCTTACAGCTTTTTTAGAGCTTTTTAGGACTCTTCTCACAATGCTATGTTCTGCAGTCTCCTTGTCTGAAGTAAGGAGAGTAGTGTTTACAACCGGGGCACAGTGAACCTGAATTAGGAATATTTGGAGAATAAGGATACTGACAACCACAGAAACTGAGCAGTCCTGCCGGATCCAGAACATCTATTGAAGGATGAAATTAAGAAAAACTTGGCAGGTGGCTTGTCGCCAATGGGTCAGTTTTCATCCCCTTTAATGGATGCATTCCAATGCAAAAATATGTGTATATATCTCTATATAGATATGTATATCTCAGACAGCTTGAGCATTGATAGACTAAATAGAAGAACCCCTTGCTACCTCTTCATTTTCCAGGGTGCAGGGTATAGAGCGAGCACCGGTCACGATGTTGGTGTTTCTTCGGCCGGTGGGTGCAGCTGTTACAGTGTGATTTCATGCAGAAGTATGGCTGAAAAGCAGTCATCCACACAGCTCTATTCCAAGCACATGAGCAATTAAGCTGTGTAAAAGCTGCAGGATCAGAGTTGCCAAAAATCATGGGATCCCCGCAAACGGATTTATGAATCATTGCAGCAGTAATATGCTGTAAAGAGCTTGATGAACACTAATAGAACCAATGTACATTCCAGGTAAGAAGAAGCAAAATTCAACTGTAAAATGCTTTAGGAACATAGAGCTTCACTGCAGGAGTATAGGAAAGGTGGCCATTAAAGTTATAACTATATACAGTATATATATATATATATATATTGTGACAGCAGGAAGGTAAAGTCACCTGGTTGCATCCAGGGGGGTAGATATATTTCGCCCAGATTCAGGCTTTACGCCGACTTATACAACTAGGTGGAGAGTTGTATAAGCCCAGCTAAGGCTAGTGGGCTCATGGATGACTCATACCTCTAGGGAGAGTGTGGGGCGTCGTACAGACAGGGAGTTGATGAGACCAGCTGAAACTTGTCAGCTCATTTAGGCCTCTATAAGAACTCCCAGCTTCATTAGATGTTAGCTCATGCCTGGAAGCAGACCTGTGTGGACTTCCTGGAGAGAGTGAACCCTTGTCCGGTGAGACAAAGCCTGTGTGGCTATTTGCTTGGACATTTAAAACCAGGGACTTAGGGACTAGGACAGCACTAGGCTGATCCCAGTTGTTAGTTAGGAAACCTGTATGTTTAGTCAGAGGTCAAGTTGACCAGGATTTAATTTGTTTATGTTTCTTTTGGCTTTGCTGTGTTTTGTCACTGTAAATAGAAAATAAACAGCACCTTTTTTTTGATTTTGAAAACCACAACCTCCGTTTGCTGGGCCTGTTTTTGTGTGGGGAGCCCATCCCGGGGGTCACACACACCCGCTGCCAAGCTAACCCCCATCACAGTTGGTGGAGAACCAGTGGCAGTTTTTTTTTTAAGCCAGCATGGAGGAGATACTGAAGCAGCTGGCTCTAGCAAATGCCAATCAACAGCAGACAAATGCAGGTTTGCAAAAGAGCCTTGCAGCTCAACAACAGAACTTCGCAGCCCAGCAGCAAGCTCATCAACAGAGCCTTGCAGCCCAGCAGCAAGCTCACCAACAGAGTCTGGAAGCTCAGCAACAAGCCCAGCAGCAATCTGAGGCCCGCTTCATAGACCTGTTACAGAAGCAAGAGCAGAGACTACAACAAATGGAAGCAGTAATGCAGCAACGTCCGCAGACCAGTGAGGAAAGCCGTCCCACTAATACCGCGTCCTTTGGGGTGAGTCGTTTATTGACAAAAATGACTGGAGAGGATGATCCAGAGGTATTTTTGACCACATTTGAAAGGACTGCTGAAAGAGAAAAGTGGCCTGAGGAGCAGTGGGCTGGACTGGTGGCTCCTCTGTTAACTGGTGAATCGCAGAAGGCTTACTATGACCTAGAGCCTGACCAAGCAAAAGACTATGTGATGCTAAAAGCTGAAATATTGGCAAGGCTGGGTGTCACCCAGGCTGTCCGGGCTCAGCGTGTGCATAACTGGACTTTCCAGCTTGGAAAACCCCCCAGGTCTCAAATGTATGATCTCATTCACCTGAGCAGAAAGTGGCTACAGCCAGAGACTTTGTCCGCACCAAAGATTGTGGAACGTGTTGTAATGGATCGGTTTTTGAGAGCTCTTCCTACTGCCATCCAAAAGTGGGTAAGCCATGGAGACCCAGAGACGGCCGATGGTCTTGTGGATCGTGTGGAGAAATACTTGGCTACAGAGAACCTGACGGCCTCTTCCAGAGACACTCGGACTTTCCACCCTAAGACCAGACCATCCCCAGGGGCGGATAAGAGGATTCCAAGGGGTGAGGGTGGAGAGAGTGAGAGGGTGGGAGCTCTACCCCAAGTTTGGCGAGAACAGCCTGGGAAATCAGCGGCTCAAGAGGCGGCAAGAAGGATCGTTTGCTACCGCTGCCGGCAAGCGGGACATATTGCAGCCAATTGCCCGGTTGTGGAGGAACCCATGCAGTGTGACTTTCTGATGGGCAGACGTCAGTCGCTGTGTGCGACAGTCGCATGCACTGCCATTCGAGGAACTGAGAAACATTTATGCAAAATGTGTGTTAATGGTAGAAATGTTGTGGTATTGCTGGATTCAGGTAGCCTTGTGACCCTGATAAAGGCTGAGTTAGTTAAAACAGAGGTCTCTGGGAATAGCAAGGTAGCTGTTATTTGTGTGCATGGGGACACCCGAGAGTATCCAGTGACTACAGTGTGTTTCGAGACCCCCAAAGGTACCCTCTCTCATCCAGTGGGCTTAGTATCTCAGTTACCGCATGACGCCATTGTGGGAAGGGATTTTCCGAAGTTCTGGGAACTGTGGGATGATCCTGAGCCCCCCACTGGTGCCCCTATGTACCAGGAATGGGATAGCCAGAACTCCCCTGAGAGTGGTGAGGACTCTCCGGAATTTCCCTTATCAGTATTGGCAGGGGAGACTCAAGAAACTGGAGAGGAGCCCACCTCCTCAGACGAAAACCTACCGTCTGTGGAGTTTTCTGATCTTGAGGTTCACAGGGAAAACTTTGCCACAGAACAGTTGAAAGACCCCGCCCTAATAAAGGCACGGGAAAACGTAGTGAAAATAGATGGCGAGTTAGTGAACCCAGATAATACCTGCACTTACCCATACTTCAGCGTAGAGAAGGACCTACTGTATCGGGTGGCAAAAAGGGCAGAAGAAACCGTTGAGCAGCTTGTGGTGCCCAAACCTTACAGGAAGTTGGTGTTGGAGTTGGCCCATGGGCACATTCTTGGAGGTCATCTGGGGACAGAGAAAACCCGAGAGAGGGTATTACAGAGATTCTATTGGCCGGGGGTGATAAAGGACATAGAAAATTATTGTTCCTCCTGCCCTGTGTGTCAGAGGTCGGCCCCGATGCCACATTTCCGTAGCCCGCTGGTCCCTCTACCCATCATTGAGGTCCCGTTTGAGAGGATCGCCATGGATTTGGTAGGTCCTATAATCAAGTCCGCTAGGGGGCACCAGTACATATTAGTTATAATGGACTATGCCACCCGTTATCCAGAAGCGATCCCTCTCCGAAATACCTCGGCCAAAACCATAGCCAAAGAGCTATCTCTTGTGTTTAGCCGGGTGGGTATTTGTAGAGAACTGCTTACGGACCAAGGTACACCCTTTATGTCCCGGGTTATGAAGGAGCTGTGTAAATTGTTCAAAGTGACGCAATTACGTACATCTGTGTATCACCCCCAAACCGATGGGCTGGTTGAAAGATTCAACAAAACCCTAAAGCAAATGTTGAAGAAAGTGGTGGATAGAGATGGAAAGGATTGGGACTGTCTACTTCCTTATCTGATGTTTGCTATTAGGGAGGTGCCCCAATCCTCTACGGGATTCTCCCCCTTTGAGTTACTGTATGGGAGACACCCAAGAGGGCTGTTGGATATTGCCAAGGAAACTTGGGAAAGTGAGAGTTCTCCCCACAGGAGTGTGATTGAGCATGTCGCCCTGATGCAAGACCGAATTGCACAGGTAATGCCCATCGTGAAGGAACATTTGGCCCAAGCGCAGTTAGCACAGCAGAGAGTGTACAACCGTGGAGCCAAGACCCGTACCTTTTCCCCGGGGGATAGGATACTGGTACTTGTCCCTACGGTTGAAAGTAAATTCCTTGCCAAATGGCAAGGCCCCTACGAGATAATGGAAAAAGTGAGCGAAGTGAATTACAAGGTCAGACAACCAGGAAGGCGAAAGCCCGAACAGATCTATCACGTTAATCTGTTGAAAGCCTGGAGGGATAGAGAGTCCCTAGTCGCAGACACTTGGTCACCAGCTCAAACTGGTTGCGTGATTCCTGAGGTTGGAATAGCAGCCACCTTGTCACAACCCCAACAACAGGAGGTTAAGGAGTTTGTGCTTCGCAACAAGGAGGTATTCTCTGAGCTGCCGGGACAAACATCTGGGGTAGAGCATGACATCATTACCCCGCCCGGTGAAAGGGTGAAGTTAAAACCCTATCGGATCCCAGAGGCCCGACGGGAGGCAATACGGGAGGAAGTACAGAAAATGCTGAACTTAGGGGTGATAGAGGAGTCCCAAAAGTGATTGGTCTAGTCCCATTGTGTTGGTGCCTAAACCGGATGGGAGCTGGCGATTTTGTAACGATTTTCGTCAGTTGAACAAAGTTACAAAATTTGACACCTACCCCATGCCACGTATAGATGAGTTGATCGACCGGCTGGGAACAGCCCGATACATGACGACTCTTGACCTCACAAAAGGGTATTGGCAAATCCCCCTGGCCAAATTGGCCAAAGAGAAAACCGCATTTGTAACCCCAGACGGGGCGTTCCAATATAAAAGAATGCCGTTCGGGTTACAGAATGCGCCGGCCACATTCCAGCGGAAAATGGACCAGATGCTGAGGCCCCATCGGAAGTATGCTGCGGCTTACCTGGATGACGTAATTGTCCATAGCACAGATTGGGCCTCACATCTGCCAAAAGTGCAAGCAGTCCTGGACTCTGTTCGGGAAGCGGGGTTTACGGCTAACCCCAAGAAGTGTACCATTGGGCAGGAGGAGGCCAAATATCTTGGGTACACCATTGGGAGGGGAGTAATAAAACCCCAACTCAACAAAGTCGAGGCCATCCAGAGTTGGCCACGTCCCAACAGCAAGAAGCAGGTACGAGCCTTTCTGGGAATCGCTGGGTATTATCGGCGATTCATTCCACACTTTGCCTCTAAGGCTGTGCCCCTAACCAACCTAACAAAGGGGAAAGGGTCGGTCATGATTAAATGGACCCCCGAGGCTGAGGCAGCATTCCAATTCTTGAAACAAGCCTTATGTAGCCAGCCAGTGTTGTACTCACCCGACTTCTCTAAAGACTTTGTCGTACAAAGTGATGCGTCAGATGTGGGGTTAGGAGCAGTATTGTCCCAGGTCTGGAACGGGGAAGAGCACCCAGTCATTTACCTCAGCAGGAAGTTGAAGTCCCATGAGGTAAATTACGCCACCGTTGAAAAGGAGTGTTTAGCGGTGAAGTGGGCTCTAGATTCCCTTCGGTACTACCTGCTAGGTAGGCACTTTGACATGGTTACGGATCACGCTCCGTTAAAGTGGATGGCTCAAAACAAGGAAACAAATAGAAGAGTGAATAGGTGGTTCCTGGCCCTCCAGGAATTCAACTTCACAGTAAAGCATCGCCCTGGCGTTCAAATGGGGAATGTGGATGCTTTGTCTCGAGTACATGAATGCCTGATTGCTGGTGTTCCAACCCCGAGGTTAAAACAAGAGGGGGGGGTATGTGACAGCAGGAAGGTAAAGTCACCTGGTTGCATCCAGGGGGGTAGATATATTTCGCCCAGATTCAGGCTTTACGCCGACTTATACAACTAGGTGGAGAGTTGTATAAGCCCAGCTAAGGCTAGTGGGCTCATGGATGACTCATACCTCTAGGGAGAGTGTGGGGCGTCGTACAGACAGGGAGTTGATGAGACCAGCTGAAACTTGTCAGCTCATTTAGGCCTCTATAAGAACTCCCAGCTTCATTAGATGTTAGCTCATGCCTGGAAGCAGACCTGTGTGGACTTCCTGGAGAGAGTGAACCCTTGTCCGGTGAGACAAAGCCTGTGTGGCTATTTGCTTGGACATTTAAAACCAGGGACTTAGGGACTAGGACAGCACTAGGCTGATCCCAGTTGTTAGTTAGGAAACCTGTATGTTTAGTCAGAGGTCAAGTTGACCAGGATTTAATTTGTTTATGTTTCTTTTGGCTTTGCTGTGTTTTGTCACTGTAAATAGAAAATAAACCGCACCTTTTTTTTGATTTTGAAAACCACAACCTCCGTTTGCTGGGCCTGTTTTTGTGTGGGGAGCCCATCCCGGGGGTCACACACACCCGCTGCCAAGCTAACCCCCATCACAATATATATATATATATAGTGTGTACAGAAAGTATTCACTTTTTCCACATTTTATGTTTACAGCCTTATGCCGCGTACACACGACCGTTTTTCACGTCGTTAAACATGCCATTTTTTAAATTGGGCATTAAAAACGATCGTGTGTAGGCTCCAGAGCATTTTTGACGACGTGAAAAACAGCCTAAAAAAAATAGGATTTTTATAACAGCTTACCTGTAAAATCCTTTTCTTGGAGTACATCACGGGACACAGAGCGACATAGTCATTACTATGTGGGTTATATAGATAACTTCAGGTGCTGGCACTGGCAACTTCCAAAACCGGAAGTACCCTCCCCTATATAAGCCCCTCCCATCCGGGAGTACCTCAGTTTTGTAGCAAAGCAATAAGTGTCCCCAAAAGAGGGGTGGGAGCTCTGTGTCCCGTGATGTACTCCAAGAAAAGGATTTTACAGGTAAGCTGTTATAAAAATCCTATTTTCTTTCTCGTACATCACGGGACACAGAGCGACATAGTCATTACTATGTGGGACGTCCCAAAGCAATGCCCAATGAGGGGGGGGATACACCATACATAAGCTGAGCGCTATCAGACATGAGGATCTTTTGCGGCCTGCAACACACTGCGCCCAAAGGCGACATCCTCCTGACTTCTAACGTCCACCTGGTAGAACCTAGTAAACGTGTGTACTGAAGACCATGTTGCGGCCTTACAGATCTGAGCCAGGGAGGCCTGGTGATGCACTGCCCATGAAGTTCCAACTGCTCTCGTGGAGTGCGCCCTAACTTTGAACAGAGGCGGTCTCCTTCTCAAGCCATAGGCTTGCATTATGACCTGTCAAATCCACTTGGCTAAAGTAGATTTTGACGCTGCCTGACCCTTTCTGGGGCCTTCCGGCAGAATAAACAAAGTATCCGTTCTGCGAATCTGAGCAGTGGCTTTTAGATAAGCTTTAACTGCTCTTACTACATCCAAAGAATGCAATAACTTTTCCTCTACCGAACTAGGTTTGGGGAAAAAGGAAGGAAGAACCACATCTTGGTTCAAATGAAACCTCGATACCACCTTAGGAAGAAAAGCTGGATGAGGACGTAACACTACTCTGTCCTTATGGATAACCAGATATGGCTCTTTACAGGACATAGCTGCTAATTCCGACACTCTTCTAGCCGATTTCTTGGAAATGGCTACTAGAAAAATCAATTTCCTGGTAAGAAGAACCAAGGAAATATGCTGTAATGGTTCAAATGGTTGTTTCTGTAGAACCGACAGAACCAGGTTTAAGTCCCATGGACATATGGGAATATTAACCGGAGGGCTAATACGCATCACTCCTTGTATAAAAGCTTTGACTAGTGAATGCAAAGCCAAGGGCCTTTGAAAAAATATTGACAAGGCCGAAATCTGACCCTTGATAGTACTCAAGGCAAGCTTCCTATCTACAGCCCACTGTAGGAAGTCCAGAATCCTACCTATTACGTACTTACGTGGATGCCATTTCTTGGCCTCACACCAGGCGATGTACGCCTTCCAGATTCTATAATAGATCTGCCTGGATACCGGCTTCCTGGCATTGATCATGGTAGCTACCACAGGATTAGAGAGACCTCTCTTTTTTAGAATGTGGGCTTCAATAGCCAGGCCGTCAAACCTAGGGCTGGTAAGGAAGGGTGGTATATCGGTCCTTGTGAAAGCAGGTCCGGACGATGTGGGAGAGTCCAAGGACTCCCCACTGACATTTTTACAATCTCCGCGTACCATGCTCTTCGGGGCCACGCTGGAGCCACCAGAATCACTGGTTTCTTTTATACCCTGATTCTGCGGAGTAATCGAGGTAACAATTGTGGCGGTGGAAATGCATATATCAGCTTGAACTGATCCCAAGGGAACACTAGGGCATCCGAGCCGCAAGCTAGGGGATCCCTTGTCCGAGAGACAAACCTGTCCACCTTTGCGTTGAATCTGGATGCTAGAAGATCTACATCCGGTGTTCCCCACCGCTGACATATTGTCCGGAAAACCTCGGGGTGAAGGGACCATTCCCCTGGGCATAATTGCTGGCGACTTAGAAAGTCCGCCTTCCAATTCTCCACTCCTGGAATGAATACCGCGGATATGGCTGGGACATATCTTTCTGCCCATTTCAGGATGTAATTTACTTCCCTCTGGGCTGCACGACTCCTGGTGCCACCCTGATGATTGATATATGCCACTGCTGTGGCATTGTCTGATTGAATTCTGACAGGGGACCCTTGGAGTTTGGATGTCCATGCTACTAGGGCATACCGGGCTGCTCGTATCTCTAAGAGATTGATGGGCAGGGCCTTTTCTGCATCCGACCATCTGCCCTGGAGAGACCATTGCTCCAGTACTGCTCCCCAGCCTTTAAGGCTGGCATCTGTAGTGACCACCTTCCAAGAAATCGGACTGAAGGATTTCCCTTTTTCCAGATTCTGGAGAACCAACCACCAACGGAGGCTCTTGCGAACGGAAGGGGACAAGGACATTGGTAAGTCTAGGGCCTGAACTTTTTTGTTCCAGGCTGACAGTATGGCCCTTTGCAAATTCCTTGAATGGAATTGACCGTAGGGTACTGCTTCGAATGATGCCACCATTTTTCCCAGCAGCCTCATGCACAGGCGTATGGACGGCTGTCTTTTTGTACCCACTAGGTGGATCAAATCTCTCAAAGACAACACCTTTTCTCGAGGCAAGAATATTTTTCTCTGGCCTGAATCCAGCCTTAGCCCCAAGTATTCCAGACTTTTGACTGGTTTTAGGGCTGACTTGTCTCGGTTGATAATCCAACCGTGAGATTCCAGATACTTGATTGTCTTGTGAACGACCACTTCTAGTTTTTTCACTGAGTGGTCTATCAGCAACAAGTCGTCTAGATATGCCATTATCGTTACACCTTGTGTTCTTAGATTGGCCAATAATGGGGCCAGAATTTTTGTAAACACTCGTGGTGCTGTGGCCAGACCGAAGGGTAAGGCTCTGAACTGAAAATGGCGCCCTTCTACTGCAAAGCGTAGAAATTTTTGGTGGACTGGAAAGATGGGAATGTGCAAATAAGCATCTTTGATGTCGATCGAGGCTAACCATTCCTCCCCTTGTAGGGCAGTGGCCACCGATCGGATCGACTCCATCCGGAAAGTCCTGATATGTAGGAATTTGTTTAGCCCTTTTAGATTTAATATGGGCCTCACGTCCCCGTTTGGCTTCGGGACTGTAAAGAGGTTTGAGTAAAACCCGAACCCCCATTCTTCCAGGGGAACCTCCATAATTACTCCTTGGAGCAATAGTTGTTCTAGTGCCAACAGGAGGGACTCTCTCTTCCGGGGATCCCTTGGCACGTTTGACCTCATAAAATGGGAAGGAGGAGAGTCTTTTAACTCCAATCTGTATCCCAGACTTACTGCGGAGAGCACCCATCTGTCTCTGATCGTGTCCCGCCAGGTCTCTGCGAACAACTGGAGTCTTCCCCCCACCCGATTGAGTGGGGGCAACCCTTCATGAATTTGACTTTGGGGGAGGTTTTGTACCTCTCCTGACCCAGGGTTTCTTATTACCCTGCGATTGTCCCTGATTTTTACCCCCGGGATTTGACCGAGGAGGCCGTCGGAACTGTTTCACAGCCGATGCCCCAGGGACTGGAGAAGCAGGCCTCTTAAAAGAGGGACCTCTAACTCTGTTTTTAACCGGCAAGAGTGTACTTTTACCGCTGGAAATTTTCTGGATATATTTGTCCAGGTCTTCCCCGAATAAGCGTTCACCATGAAATGGGAAGCTAACCAGCAATTTTTTACAGGGAGCTTCAGCAGACCAGTTTTTGAGCCATAGAAGCCTGCGCATATGTACTACAGACAGCGTAAGGCGGGAGGCCTGATGGATTGAATCCTTTATGGCGTCAACCGCAAAGCATAAGGCTCTAGGTAGACCAGCTAGGGCAAGGGCCTGCTGATCTGGCAAGTCCCTTAAGACCTGTTTCAACTGATCCTTCACTGCTTGGCAGACCCCAATAGCTGCCACTGCTGGTTGTGTCACCAAGCTTGCTGTAGAAAAAGCAGATTTTAATAAGGACTCCAATTTTTTATCTATTGGGTCCTTGAACATTTGGACATTATCCACTGGACATGTCAGTGATTTATTCACACAAGAGATGGCTGCGTCCACTGTAGGGACCCTCCATTTTTTGATGAACTTATCCTCCATGGGATAGATCACCGGAAATCTCTTGGGAGGAGTAAATATTTTATCAGGATGTTCCCAATCCTGGTAAATGAGCCCTTCCAGTAAAGGGTGAAGTGGAAAGGAACAGACAGTCTGGGGAGCTTTTAGCGACCCCAGCGAGGAGACAGTAGTGGTTGATGGTTCCGCAAGGTGCATTTTAAGGCCTCATGCCCACTGGCGTTTTTACAGCTGCGTTTTTTGCAGCTTAAAAACGCCTGTCCATGTTATTGTAAATTTTTTAAAAAAAAAAACAAAAAAAAAAAAAACGTCGGAGCTAAAAACGCGACCGCGCGTTAGTGCGCGTTAGTGTGCGTTTTTGCGTGTTTTTTGACGCTCGCGTTTTTTTCTGCCTAATTCTGACGCTGAGGAACGCACTGGTCCTGGGTTTTTTTTACAGCTTACAAACGCCTATGCTCTTTACAGCTCAAAAACGTCTAGGTGGGCATGAAGCTATAGACTAACATGGACAGGCGTTTTAAAGCTGTAAAAAACGCTCAAAAACGCGGCTGAAAAAACGCCCGTGGGCATGAGGCCTAAATGCTGATCGGACCATGTTAGTCAGAGACTGAACCCATAATCTTTCAGCTTGAGATGCTGAGAAAGGTTCCTCCACTGTTGATTCCTCTATAACAGAATCAACCTCCTCCTGATCCCCTTCAGGCAGGTCGATCCCTGTATGGGACTGTTGCTCTGCTAACAGGTACTCTGAAGGAGGAGACGGAGATCGGGCGTGCTTTCCCTGTGACAGGGAGGCAGCGATCAATGTTGACAATCTCTCTTCTAATCCTCCCAGAGCTGAGGAAAAAACCTCCTCTGTTACATACACAGGAGCAGGTGAACTGAGGACAGCCACAGTACCAGGTACTCCTGCGGGGTCTCTACGGTCACTAACCTCTGAATTTTCAGGGGAGACTGGTGCAGCAGAAGCATGCCCAAGATCCTCAGAGCCCGATGGAGACCCCCTTCGCTTCCTGGAAGATTTAGTTCCGGAGCTTCTGGACGGCATATTCCTAAGCCCAAAGCTGAGGTATTCCAGCCGTAATACACCACTTTTACTGATAATAGTCTAGCACAATTGCTGCTATATAACAGTTGGTGTCTACTAAAGTGCCTTTCTAGGGGATGCTTGCATCAACCGCCTCTGTGTGCCTTATTTACTGTTGCTAGCTCTGTCTGTGCACTTCAATAGCCAGCTGTGATTGTGCCTTTAAACACGCTGGACGCCGGCACATGGGCAGTAGCGCCGCGGCGCACACCGAGCGCCATCCACCCGCTCCGCCCCTTTTTCCAGATCGCCTCTATATATAGAGGCGCGTGCTCGCGCGCCTTCGGCGCTCTTTTAAAAAAAATAAGGACTTCACCTATCACGGCAGGCATTGTAATTAAACCTTCAGGGACCGGGTTCCCAAGGATTCCACTCCCCTGGACCTGTATAGCACCCTGCACAGAAAACATCTTGGTCGTGGGTATGACCAGAGCTCTGGATCCCAGGGTCCAGCCCTCCTAAGAGAGGCATTACAGGCAAAACCTTGCTCTTCTCTTGCAAGGCCCGGGTACCGACCGTTTAGCTATGAAGCTTTTTTGGTCGGATCCGGAATAGCTTACTGAGGCCCAAAAGAACCTGTACGCAAGCTCAGTGAAAAACACATGTTACTTCTTGGCCAACACCTTAGACACTGGCAAAAAACTGAGGTACTCCCGGATGGGAGGGGCTTATATAGGGGAGGGTACTTCCGGTTCTGGAAGTTGCCAGTGCCAGCACCTGAAGGTATCTATATAACCCACATAGTAATGACTATGTCGCTCTGTGTCCCGTGATGTACGAGAAAGAAAATGAGAACCTGCTCTATTTTTTCACTTTGTTTTTTTTAACGTCGTGAAAAACGGTAGTGTGTATGCTTTTACGAGGGGGAAAAAAAATGCGCATGCTCAGAATCAAGTATGAGACGGGAGCGCTCGTTCTGGTAAAACTAGCGTTCGTAATGGAGATAGCACATTCGTCACGCTGTAACGGACTGAAAAGCACGAGGCTGAAAAGCGCGAATAGTCGCGAATAGTCGCTCAACTTTACTAACATGAAGGGTGGCGCCATCCAAAGGGAACTTCCCCTTTATAGTGCCGTCGTACGTGTTGTACGTCACTGCGCTTTGCTTGAGCGTTTTTTTTAATGAACGTGTGTACGCAAGACAGGCTTGAGAGGAAACAAGAAAAATCACGCCGAGAAAAACGTTGTTTTTTAAAATGACATGAAAAACGGTTGTGTGTATGCGGCATTATTCCAAAATAAATAAAATGTATTATTTTCCTCAAAATTCTACAAACAATACCCCACAATGACAACGTGAAAGAAGTTTGTTTGAAATCTTTGCAAATTTATTAAAAATGAAAAAACGAAAAAATCTAAATCACACGTATATACTCGAGTATAAGTTTTTCAGCACATTTGTGCTGAAAATGCCCCCCTCGGCTTATACCCGAGTCTGTGTCTATCTTCAAATTTGTGCGCCTGATTCCAGCCAGTCGTAGGTCCCCTGGAACCCAAACCTGGCACACATGTAGCCCCACACAAAGTTTGCTGTCCGGGGGAACTACGGCCAGGGGAACACCGATTTTTCAAAGCCAGGCACCCCTTCCATAGGCTCCCATGTTAAACAGTCATTTATCCAGTGATTTTGTGGACCCGGTACTGGCTGGCCCTAGGTCCCCTGGACCCCAAACTTGGCACACATGTAGCCCCACTCTTCATCTACAAGTGTGCAAATTTTGTTGTCCAGGGGACCTACGGTCGGGGACCACCGATTTTTCAAATCTGGGCACCCCTTCCATAGACTCCTATGTTAAACGTCAGTCTAGTCGACGGAGATCAGGTAGGGAGATTGGGCACAGTGAGGCATGCACATGGACACAGTGAGGCACAGTGAGGCATGCAGATGGACACCCTAGGCTTATACTCGAGTCAATAAGTTTTCTCAGTTTTTTGTGGTAAAATTAGGTGCCTCGGCTTATATTCGGGTCGGCTTATACTCGAGTATATATGGTAAGAGACGGTTCACACCAGGGCGACTCGTCAGGCGACTCAGTCGCCTGACAAGTCGCGTCCCATGATTTTCAATGGAACCATTCTAAGTAAGAGCGACTCAGGTCGCTCCGACTTAGAAAAAGGTTCCTGTACGACTTTTGGGGGCGACCCAAGGCTATACAGAAGTCTTATGCAAATCGCCTCGGCGGGCGTCTCAAGTCGTCTTGAGATCGCGCCGCCAAGGTCGCCCCCACAAGTCGTGCCGCGTCGCGCCGCCCTGGTGTGAACCCGGCTCTTAGTATTCACATCTTTTGCCATGACACTCAAAATTGCGAGATGTTTCTACAACTAGATTGGAGTCCACCTGTGGTAAATTCAGTTGATTGGACATGATTTGGAAGGGCACACACCTGTCTATATAAGGTCCCACAGTTAACATTGCATGTCAGAGCACAAACCAAGCCATGAAGTCCAAGGAATTGTCTGTAGACCTCCGAGACAGGATTGTATTAAGGAACAGATCTGGGGAAGGGTACAAAAAAATTGAAGGTCCCAATGAGCACAGTGGCCTCCATTATCCGTAAATGGAAGAAGTCCGGAACCACCAGGACTTTTCTAAAGCCTCATACACACGATCGGACTTCCATCAGACAAATCCGTAGATTTTTGTCCGAAGGGCGTTTTCCGTGAACTTGTTCTGCATACAGACGGAAGAACATTTTTAACCAACATTCACGGCACTACGTGGTTTTTCTGCTCTTTAGCGCCACCCTTTGGGCAACTTCTGCTAATGTTGTCTGATGGTTAGCATTGGTTCGGAGCATGCGTGTTTGTACTTTGGATTTTAGTCCGATGGACTTGTGTACACACGATCGGATAATCCGACGGAACACATTTGTTGTCGGACAATATGAGAGCATGACCATCCAACATTTGTTGTCGGAAATTCCAACAACAATTGTCCGATGGAGCATACAGACGGTCGGATTATCCGACAAAACACGTCCATCGGACAATTGTGTGTACGGGCCTTTAGAGTGGGCCGCCCAGCCAACCTGAGCGATCGGGGGAGAAAAGCCCTAAGCCTGATACACACGATCGGATTTTCCGCAGACAAAGCGTAAGACTTTTGTTCGAAGGGCGTTGGCCAGGAATTTGTCTTGCATACAAACACGGCACACAATTGTCGGACAACAAACACAAAACTACGTGTTTTTTCAGCTCCTTAGCGCCACCCTTTGGGCACCTTCTGCTAATGTCGTGTTTGGTGAGCATTGATTCCGAGTATGCGTGTTTGTACTTTGGAGTTTTGTCCGACGGACTTGTGTACACAATTGTTAGCGGAAAAGTTTAAAGCATGCCTTCCAACATTTGTTGGCGGATTTTCCAACAACAGCCTGTCATCACACAATTTTCATCGGAAAATCCGAACGTGTGT
Source organism: Rana muscosa (assembly GCA_029206835.1). Classification (NCBI taxonomy): domain Eukaryota; kingdom Metazoa; phylum Chordata; class Amphibia; order Anura; family Ranidae; genus Rana; species Rana muscosa. Next base: position 252,181,155 of record CM055121.1, on the reverse strand, counting down.
ATGAGGCTTTAGTCAGAGAGGAGACCAAGAACCTGAAGATCACTCTGACAGAGTTCCAGCGTTTCTCTGTGAACCTTCCAGAAGAACAACATCTCTGCAGCACCCCACCAATCAGGCCTGTATGGGGGAGTGGCCAGACAGAAGCCACTCCTCAGTAAATGGCACATGACAGCCCATCTGGAGTTTGCCAAAAGGCACCTGAAGGACTCTCAGACCATGAGAAACTAAATTTTCTAGTCTGATGAAACAAAGATTGAACTCTGGCCTGAATGGCAAGCTTCATGTCTGGAGGAAACCAGGCACCGCTCATCACCTGCCCAATATCATCCCTACAGTGAAGCATGGTGGTGGCAGCATCATGCTGTGGGGATGTTTTGCAGCAGCAGGGACTGGGAGACTAGTCAGGGTTGAGGGAAAGATAAATGCAGCAATGTACAGACATCCTTGATGAAAACCTGCTCCAGAGCGCTCTTAGCCCACTTATTTTGAGAATGGCTTCTAGAGTGCAGGTTTTCTTTATAGCAGAACTTAGTAAAATGTAAAGTTCCGTTCCCCCCTCTCATTATAGTGAACATTTTTTTTTTGGGAAGCAGATACCAGCTTCCAATCAGCTCTGAATGTCTAGGAGAGCAGAGTGGAAGTTTGGACCCCGCTCCTCGCCTGCAACCTTCTGGGACACATCACAGGTTCCAGGAGCCTGCAGGACCAGTGATACACTGATATTTCGTCTGCCGAAAATTTATAGGCCGAAAACAGAGTTTTCAGCATTGTGCCAAAAGAAAATTGGTGCCGAAAACCCCCTCGATTTTTCCTTGCTTACGGTGTGCTTTTTCATATGTATGTGACTCGAAAAATGCATTTAAAACGCAACACCGGTGCATTTCCGATGCGTTCTTGCTGCGTTTCTAATTAATTCAAATGGGGAGGTGAGGTTTTTCTAACTGACCAAATATGCACCGAAAATGCAGCAAGCAGGACTTTTAACACTGCTTCAAAATGTGCTGATAATGGCCGACAATAAATTTGTATTCATTTAAATTCACGATATTAAAGTCTAATATAATACAATTATTTATAAACATATATATATTTTTTTTTAAAAAAAACTTAAATTTCGGTTTCGGCCAAGTGCATCCTGAATTTTTGGTTTGGGTACAGAAATTTTCATTTTGGTGCACCACTATGCAGGACCAGTGGCAGCCAGGCCATTAGGGCGCCGCCCCTCCTATCCATGCATCCTGCCCCCTAATCTACATTGTCGGACATATGGATTCCAATAGGGTTTTTTTTTTGGGGGGGGGGGGTTTAAGCACATGAGGCCAGAGGCTTCAAAAAAGATGGGCTCAGGGGTGCAGAGCACTGCTCCCTGAGCCCACCCACTTGTGTGACAATAGCGAATGAATATTTGCTATTGTCACACTGATCCTCCTCCCAGACCAATCAGGAAGCGGGTCTTGAAACCGTCATCCGATTGGCTGAAAGGACAGGCGATCCTATTGGACGCCTAGGAGAAGGAGCGTGGAGATGCACGGCAGAAGCGACCGTGATGCAGGAGGAGGAGGAGACACAATGGAAGCTGCTGCCGCCCATAGGAGCTCTGCCCGCCCGCGACCTAGCTGGGGTAAGTGCGTGGCTGGAAGACCGACCGACTGCCCACGGGCGTGGGCGGGGGGGTTGGGTGAACCAATCAAACCACAGCCTGGGGGGTGGTTTCGTGGATGCCCGAAGCCGACCGGTGGGGGTTGGTTGTTTGCCGCCCCACCCCCCCAAAAAAACACCAGCCGCCTCTGTGCAGGACCATTCTAAAAGCACAGTGTGTCTTGCACATGTACAGCGGGGAGGCAGCTGTGGGAAGTCACATTCTGCTTTGCCACATCCAAGATGGCGGCGGTACCCGAGGACTGGCGAAGAACCGGCCCAGCGCTGGATCCCTGGTCTAGTAAGAGTCAGAAACTACCGTTTTTGTAGCTGCTGCCTTTTAATTTTTTTCAGAAACGACTAAAGTTCCTCATTACCATGACAATGAGGTACATTAACCCCTTCACGCCATCGTAACACATATATGCGGCCTCACGGACCTGGACTTTTTTCTGTGGGGCTGCATATATGTGTTTCTCCCTTTGCATGGTGCGCTCCCAGCATAGAGACCGGGGTCAGACTGAGAGCCCCGTACTAATGATCGGGACCCGGATCTCCCGATTCCGAGTCAACTGATCGCTGTGGTAGCCTCTGATTGGCTACTACAGTGATTAGTCACTGTGAAGCCCGCCCCTGTGTTTTATTCTTTCTGTGAATGGAGAGATGGATACATTGCATCTTTGTCTTTCCATGCAAAAAGTTAAAGTGTTTGTAAATTGTTTTAAAATAAATAATAAAAAAGAAAGAAAAAATATCTAGATCAAGGTTTGATCCAGGTCAGTGTTTGGGTCAAAGGTCAGGGTCAGTAAATTTGGAGCAGGATTTATTTGTATTTTTTAGGTTGCAAAATTGAGCTTAAGCATTTAGATTTGTTTAACCCTTAGGTGTGAAGTGGTTAAAGTATAATTAAAGGCCAAACTTTTTTAAAGAGTAACTGCAGTCTGCTCACATAATTTGTAATAAAAACATCTTTTCCATTCTGAAGCTTCTTATTATTTTATATATACTGTGATTCTGTACTTGCCAAATATGCTGCAGAAATCTCCCTCCACTGAGTCTGGCTGCATCCATTTTAACTGTGGGCAGCTGCTTGTTCCCTTCCTGGATTTACACAGACACACAGAGGCACACCTCCAGCTCTGCAGCTCTCATTGGCCCTCTTATGACTCACCCCCCTCCCTTCCTGGCAAACTCTCACCTAAAAGTGAAAGAAAATCCTAAATTTTGAGCTCTCACCAGAACAGGAATAGAGGAATAATTTAACAATAGAGACACTAGTTCTGGAGACAACCAGGGCTTCTCTCACTTTGAAAGGATTTACTCTCACTTCTTGTTTTGGCCATTAGACAGGAAGTGAAGGGGAATCTCTCCATAGGACACGGATGACCAAAAAAATCCAACAGGGGTTATAACCCTCCCTTACTCAATCCAAAAAAGTGTTGCCTTGATATTCATTTTACCTACAGGTAAGTCTTATTATAGGCTTACCTGTAGGTAAAAATGTCCAAGTGGAGTATACAACCGCTTTAGGATGTATACTTACAGTACAGTACAATATACAGATGTGTATAGTATACAGATGTGTATAGTATATGCAGATTATAACAGTATTTTGGGGTCGGGGGAGAGAAGGACCATCTTACAGCAGGTTAGTCTATGCCTGTAGGGGTTGTTTTTTTATACACATAAAACTCAAAGAGGCCACTAAGGTCTCTTTTGACATAAAGTCTTATGCCGCGTACACACGATCGGACATTCCGACAACAAAACTGTTTTTCTTCCGACGGATGTTGGCTCAAACTTGTGTTGCATACACACAGTCACACAAATGTTGTCGGAAATTCCGATCGCCAAGAACGCGGTGATGTACAACACTACAACGAGCCGAGAAAGTTCAATGATTCCGAGCATGCGTCAAGTTGATTCCGAGCATGTGTAGCATTTTTGTGCGTCGGAATTGGATACACGCGATCGGAATTTCCGACAAGAACTTTTGTTGTCTGAAAAATTGAGAACCAGCACTCAATCATTTGTTTTCGTAAATTCCGACATCAAATGTCCGATGGAGCCTACACACGGTCCGAATATCTGACCAAAAGCTCACATAGAACATTTGTTGTCGAAAATTCCGATCGTGTGTATGCGGCATTAGGGCTCATTCTGACAGGTATTTTTTTCAAACGCTATGTTCGCCATTAGAAAATAAATGCATGTGTTTAAATGGAAAATGCAGTACTTGACAAGAAAAGACTGCCCTTGACCCGCTTTGCCTGCAGTTCACATGCACCTCAAACGTACAAACTGCATCCAAAGAAACGCAGCATGGCGCAGGTCAAATGCAAGCTCTGAACTGCCAGTGTGCAGCTCAATGAAAGTCAACAGGATTTAGTTAACTTTTCAGATTAACTAGCAGGTGATTGGTTGCTAGGACCGCCGGATGGTCAATCACCAATCACCGGCTAGTTAATATGAAAAGTTAACCCCGGCAGCTCCCATCCCACCCTCCATTCAGTGTGGCTGTGCCTCCAGCTCTTTGATCTGTATTAGGTAGGAGAGTATCGGCAAGAGCACATGGCTGTGAAGATGTGTGTGTGTGTGTGGGGGGGGGGGGGTGAACAAGGGGTGACGTGAAGGGGGCAGTGCTGTGTGTGTATGAGGGGGGGGGGGCAGAGCACATCGTTGGGGAGGGAGGGGTGAAGTGAAAGTGGAGTAGTGGTGGAGGGTGATGTGAAAGGGGGTAAGTGCTATGGAGTGAGGGGGGGGGGGTTGAAAGGGGTAGAATGCCATGGGAGGGGGGGGTGATGTGAAGGGGGCAGTGCTGTGTGTGTATGGGGGGGGGGGCAGAGCACATCGTTGGGGAGGGAGGGGTGAAGTGAAAGTGGAGTAGTGGTGGAGGGTGATGTGAAAGGGGGTAAGTGCTATGGGGTGGGGGGGGGGTTGAAAGGGGTAGAATGCCATGGGAGGGGGGGGTGATGTGAAGGGAGGAGAGTGCTACTGGTAAAAGGGGGGAGAGATGTAAAAGGAGGGCACATGCTGTGGGGGGGGGGAGGGGTGAATGGGGCAGTGGACACTAATCTGAAAGGGAAACATGGGGGGGGGGCTGAGGACACTGATGTAAGAACGGGATTGTAAAATAAAATGAGGGGGTTGTGATGGGAAGGATCTTAGTCTTCGCACAAACATGCGATTCGGACCTCTGTTGGAAGAAAAATTTTACTGGTCGGACCTCCATGAATTTTAATTTAACACCCCTGGCCTATAGGATTCTTTTACTAGGATAGCACATTACCTCCGAAAGCATGGCATACTGCCCCCTTCTGGCCATTGTGATGCTCAACAAGTCATATACCGCAGAAGCATTCTGTAGGCTGACAGCGCGGTCTTCCTTCTGGTCTGGAGCGCGGCTAATAACAGCATCTCTGTTGGCCTGTAACAAGGAGACAATTTTTAGCTGCTACTGATTTTATAAACTTTTGCAAAAAGAAAAAAAAAAGAAAAATCACTCTTTTTAAGGACAGTTCAGTTAGACGCATAAAATGCTTTTTTTCCCCATATAAAATATTAAAACATTGTCATACATTTAAAATTTTCATCTTTTAGTGTGTGTATATATAAATATATACATTATATGCCCCGGGGGAATATATATACACAGGTGATACTCGAAAGATTTGAATATTGTTCAAAAGTTCATTTATTTCACTAATGCAACTTAAAAGGTGAAACGAATATATGAGACTCATTACATGCAAAGCAAGAGAGTTCAAGCCGTGATTTGTCATAATTGTGATGATTATGGCTTACAGCTCATGAAAACCCCAAATCCACAATCTCAGAAAATTAGAATATTACATACAATCAATAAAACAAGGATTGTACATAGAACAATATCGGACCTCTGAAAAGTAGAAGCATGCATATGTACTCAGTACTTGGTTTGGGCCCCTCAATGCTGCGTGGCATGGAAGCCATCAGCCTGTGGCACTGCTGAGGTGTTATGGAAGACCAGGAGGCTTCAATAGCGGCCTTCAGCTCTTCTGCATTGTTCGGTCTCATGTCTCTCATCTTTCTCTTGGCAATGCCTCATAGATTCTCTATGGGGTTCAGGTCAGGCGAGTTTGCTGGCCAATCAAGCACAGTAATTCCACGGTCATTGAACAGGTTTTGGTGCTCTTGGCAGTGTGGGCAGGTGCCAAGTCCTGCTGGAAAATGAAGTCAGCATCCCCATAGAGCTTGTCTGTGGAAGAAAGCATTAAGTGCTCCAAAATCTCCTGGTAGACGGCTGCGGTGACCCCGGACTTAATGAAGCACAGTGGACCAACACCAGCAGATGACACGGCTCCCCAAATCAACACAGACTGTGGAAACTTCACACTGGACTTCAAGAATCTTGCAGTGTGTGGCTCTCCATTCTTCCTCCATACTCTGGGTCCTTGGTTTCCAAATGAGATACAAAATTTGCTCATCAGAAAAGAGGACTTTGGACCACTGAGCACCAGACCAGGTCTGTTTTTCTTTAGCCCAGGTAAGACGCTTCTGACGTTGTTTGTTGTTCAGGACAAGAGGCTTGACAAGAGGATAACGACATTTGAAGCCCATGTCCAGGATCCGTCTGTGTGTGGTGGCTCTTGATGCACTGACTCCAGCCCCAGTCCACTCCTTGTGAAAGTCCAACACTTTTGAATGGCCTTTTCCTGACAATCCTCTCCGGACTGCGGTCATCCCTGCTGCTTGTGCACCTTTTTTTCCCCACACTTTTCCCTTCCACATAACTTTCTATTAATGTACTTTGATACAGCACTTTGGGAACATCCAACTTCTTTTGCAATTACCTTTTGAGGTTTTCCCTGCTTAGGCCCCTTTCACACTGGGGCGGGGACGGTGTCGGTGCTTTACCATCAATTTTGCGCCGCTATTTGGTTTTACCCACTGCTAGTGGCCGAGAAAGGGTTAAAAACCACCGCAAAGCGCAGAGGCGCTTTGCAGGCGGTATAGCCGTGGTGCCCCATTGATTTCAATGAGCAGGAGTGGTGGAGGAGCGGTATACACACCGTTACAAAGATGCTGCTAGCAGGACTTTTTTTACTGTCCTGCTAGCACACCGCTCCAGTGTGAAAGCCCTGGGAGCTTTCACACTGGAGAGACAGCAGCGGCTGTTTCAGGACAGTTTGCAGGCGCTATTTTTAGCGTTATAGCGCCTGCAAAGCAACCCAATGTGAAAGGGGTCTTATGAAGGGTGTCAATGATGGTTTTCTGCACAACTGTCAGGTCAGCAGTCTTTCCCATGATTGTGATCCCTACTGAACCAGACTGAGAGACCATTTAAAGGCTCAGGAACCCTTTGCAGGTGTTATGGCTTAATTAGCTGATTAGAGTGGGACACTTTGAGCCTAGAATATTGCATCTTTTCACAATATTCAAATTTTCTGAGATTGTGGGTTTGGGGTTTTCATGAGCTGTAAGCCATAATCATCACAATTGTGACAAATCACGGCTTTGCATGTAATGAGTCTATCTCATATATTAGTTTCACCTTTTAAGTTGCATTAGTGAAATAAATGAACTTTTGCACAATATTCAAATTTTTCGAGTATCACCTGTATATATATATATATATATATATATATATATATATATATATAGCATCAGTTCCCATTAGCTTTTCCCCAGCCCAGCCAATATAAGAGAATTCAGTCCCCAGACCGAAAAACATGTGTATAACATTAGGATGAAATTCTTGCCCTTAATCAGTGTCCCTTAAGGTGTATCTAACGTCAAAACATAATTCTAAATCCTTTTGGATGGAGCAAAAAAAGCTTGTCAGTTATTTTTTTGCTATTGTGTGTCGGTGTACTTTATATTGTAAAGTGCTGCGCAAAATGTTGGCACTATATCAATATACTGTGTAAAAATAAATAATAATAGATGCTTGTTAATGCATGCACTACAGGGTTTCCCCCCAAAAAACGAGGCCTTTATTATAGGGCCTTGACTACCAATTTAAAGTGGTTGTAAACATCTGAAATTAAAAATGATCCAAGCAAATCGTTTTATAGTGAGTATTTGCCTCATTCCAAAGCACCTAGTGCAAGTATCACTAAAAGGCGGACCACGGTCTGGATCCAGACCAAGTCAATGTCCTATCTGTGAATAATATAAAAGTGACTAAAGCACTGATAAAATACTAAAAATAAACCCAACAGTTGTGCAACCAAGTGCAGCTAAATATAATAATAATAGATGACAAATGATAAAAGCTGCAATTAAATTAAGTAGACGTGTTCCAATCACTGTGAATAATGTGTAAATACAAATAAATTGCGCAAATATCAACCTATTAAATAACAATCATATATATATATATATATATATATATATATATATATATATATATATATATATAGTGCTACCCCCAGTTAAGAGAGCCGCTGGATTTGTTTCGGGCCCTGAATACAGCACCGCCAACCCCCGGCAATCTACTCGACCCACTCTGGCACAGTTAGTCTAAGGGTTGTTATCTTTTTTTTTTTTTTTTATAATTATTTTTATTGAAGTTTTCAAACACATACAACACATACAGCTTAAGCACCTACAGTTATAAAAAAGGAGCATGTACAGTGGGTAATACAATTTGCAATGTGAACCCAGCAATATAATGCATAGCCATGGAAGGGTACAGCAGCACCGCCCAAGTAAAATCAAGGAGGGCATCCGCTATGATAAAAACCACTAGTCAACAAAGATAGATCAGAAGTCATCGGAGGAAAGGGAAGGTAGAAGAGCAAGGCAAGACCTTGACACAATGACCTGGTTCACCCCCAACTCATCAAGCTGTTTCAGGCTCATCTAACCAATTGCGCCAGACCTTGTCATATTTCAGTGAGCAGCCCTGATTAGCATAAGTATCTTTGTATAAAGGAAGGCTGCTATTTACCAAGTGTTTCCATTGCGCCAAAGAGGGGGGGGGGCAGGCTTCCTCCACTGCATAGCGATATTCTTACGGGCATAGAAAAGCAGCAAGGTAATTAGCGTGCGCTTGGCAGAAGACGGTACAATGGTCTCAATGAGACCCAAAAGGCACACCTCCATTGTCAAGGGCACAGCGACTAAGGCAACTCTGTTAATCAGATCCAGCACCCCAACCCAATATTGCTGAACCCCTGAACAACGCCAGAAGATATGGGAGAAGTCGCCAGGTGAGGCGCCGCATCTCCAACACTCTGAGGAATGAGCAGGGTCCATCTTATGAAGTCTGTGTGGGGTGAAATAAGCCCTATGAACTATCTTGTATTGCACTAACCTATCACGCATGGAGACTAGGGAGTTGAAGGGGAGGTCCCACACATCATCCCAGTCATCATTATCCAACGTGGGGATATCAGACTGCCATTTATTCCAGAGTTTGTCCAGAGGTGGAAGAGACACAAAGATCAAGTACGAAAAAAGTGTCTTCTCCAGTTCCGACTGGGCCATAATGCACGGAGATTGCGAAAATTGCGCCGCAAATGCATGGGCCAGTTGAAGGTATCTGAATAGGAAATGGTTGGGGAGGTTATATTGGGAGGAAAGGTGTGAGAAAGGGAGTAAGGAGTTTTGAGATACTATGTGTGACACTAGCTTGATACTTGATATTTTGTCCATGCGTAGGGGTCTGGGATTTTGTAAATGTGGGATAAACTGGGGTTCAACCAGATAGGGGCGTTGGGGGAGATTTCAGACTGTTTACATTTCTCAATGGCTAATCCCGTCTGCCATGCCCGCAGGGTGGTAAGCATAGAAGGGGTCAAAGGATAAGGGGCACGAGGGCCCCTAAAAAGTAATAGTTGAAGAGCTTCCAGCGAACCGACCACTGTTGCTTCCAGCACAGTCGACGAGTTCGTTCTGTCCGGCTGTAGCCACCATGCCGCTGTCACCAACTGCGCGGAGAGGTAGTACTTATAGCAGTCCGGGAATGCCATGCCACCCTGCGTTCGTGGCCTCATTAAAGTCGTCAGTCGATATCTGGGAGGAGCGGGGCCCCACAAGAAGGAAGAAAAAATGGAGTTCAATTTTTTTAAAAAGGACTTGGGCACCCATTGTGGGGAGTGACGGAAAAGATATGTTAGTTTGGGAATAATCTTCATTTTTATGAGATTAACTCGCCCCCATAATGACAGGGGCAGGTTACTCCAGGATTTGAGTTTCGCTTGGGACTCTAAAAGTACTGGGGTAAGATTTAAAGATATAAAGTCAGAGGCTGAACTGGAGACATGTACCCCTAAGTATTTAAAGGAATCTACCCACAGGAGGGGGCTATCAGGAGGGGATGTGGATCTGGCCGCTGGATCAATTGGGAATAGGAGGGATTTGGACCAATTTACTCTAAGACCGGTGACCTCAGCAAAGGTGTCCAGAACATTTAGCGCTTCCTGCAGTGACGGGCCGGCATCATTCAGGAAGAGCAGCATGTCATCCGCGTACAGGGCTACCCTCTCCTCCAGCAACCCGAGTCGGAGACCCTTAATGTGCGGTGAGGTGCGAAGTGCCTCCGCCACCAGCTCGATAGCAAGGGCAAACAAAGCCGGAGAGAGAGGGCAGCCCTGCCTTGTTGCCCTGGTGAGCCCGAAGGGGACAGATAGTCCACCCCCCAAGCGCACAGAGGAAGTGGGGCATTTGTAAATCACCTGGAGCCACCTGATGAATAACAGAGGAAACCCCATTCTGCGTAAGGTTTCCCATAAGAAGGGCCATTCGACCGTATCGAAGGCCTTTTCCATGTCTAGAGAGGCCACCGCTCGAGATCCCTTATTGAGGTGGTGAGCGTGTATGTTAGTGAATAGCCTTCTGAGATTAACATCTGTGGACCTACGGGGCATGAAACCCGTCTGGTCTGGGTCTATCACCGAAGGTAGCATGGGATACAACCGAAGGGCCAAAAGTTTAGTCAGAATTTTGAAGTCAGAATTAAGTAGTGCAATAGGACGATACGAAGCACAGGAAATGGGGTCTTTGGGAGCCTTATATATCAGTGTCAAGTAGGCATGGTACATCGATCCAGGCAGACCGCCGTCTGCCAGACATACAGTATACAATTGTGCCAACAGGGGTGCTAAAAGTTCCACATGAGCTCTATAAAAGTCTATCGTAAGCCCATCTGGCCCCAGCGCCTTGCCGGGGGGGGAAGGACCGGATAGCCTCTATGACCTCCGAGACCGTAAAAGGTTGGACCAAAGTCTCTCTTTCGTGGTCAGAGAGCCAGCCAAGCGCCAACGGATCCAACAAGCCGTTCAGCGACTCTGGCTGAAACTCCAAGGGCAGACCGGACGAGTATAAAGTGCCATAAAAGGAGTTGAACGTCTGCAGGATATCAGAGGGGGAGGACACCGTCCCGCCCCCGGGGTCTGTAAGGTAGATACAAGGGTAAGGGGTTGGTCGTGTTGTGCCATCATGGCCAGCAGGTGGCCATTCCAGTCACCTTGTTCAAAGGCCCTCTGTTTACCCCTATAGGACTCGAGTCGCGTGACCTCAGCCAGGTGTAACTGCAGTTCCCTCCGAGCCGCCATCAGCAGGTCAAAGTGAACAGGGGTGGGGTCATCACTATATGTAGCAGTGTGGTCATCAACAGCCTTCTGCAGCTCCATAGTCGCTGCCGATTGTTGTTTTTTAACGTTAGCAATAGAAGAAATATACTGTCCCCTCGTGAAAGCTTTAAAGGCATCCCAGACAATGTCGGAAGAAGAGGAGTCTTTATTATTTTCCCAGAACTCAGACAGCAGGGGCGGCAGTTCGTCAGCAATGTCAGGATGAGAGACTCATTGTGTGCCCAACCTCCAGAGCGCAGCGCTCTGGGAAGCAGGGGAGCGAAGCACCACCACCAGGGGACTATGATCAGACAGCCCGCTAGACAGATAGGACGTCTCCAGAACATCCGCTAACAGTGCAGGGTTGGAGAAGGCCAGGTCTATCCGCGACGCAGTCTTATAGGATGTCGAAAAACATGAATAGGCCCTTGTGGTAGGGTGTCTCCACCTCCAGACCTCTACCAGCCCCACCGCCTGAGCCCAGGCAGAGAGGTCCATACACTGTTTCTTAGGCGGGGTAGGTCTATCTAGTTCAGGTGATAAAATGGCATTGAAGTCTCCCATGACGAGCACCCTCCCCGGGCAGAAAGGTGAAATCTTTTCTAGAACCTCATACAATAAAGCGGATGAAAACGGGGGAGGGATGTACACATTAATAACAATATATCTGACAGACCATAGCGTGAACACCACTATTGCAAATTTCTCCTGTGGATCAGTACGGATCTCCTCGATAACACAGGGGAAATTCTTGTGAATAAGGACCGATACACCTCTGGCGTATGTGGAATATGTGGCATGTATCGCTCGCTGTATCCACGGTTTTTTGAGAGTCAAAATCTTACTGCCCATGAGGTGAGTCTCCTGGAGGAGAATAAGCTGTGGGGTGTGAGATTTTAGGTATTGGAATAAAAGGGCTCGCTTGAATTTAGAGTTAGGACCGCTGACATTCCAGGAAAGGACGGTGAAGGAGCCAGCTAATTGACTAGCCATCGGGCGATGGGGAAAAATAATTGAAGAGATACCCTAAGGGGTATGTACGGGTGCACCCCATGAGCAGCAAGATCCCGGTCACATTGCAGAAAATACTGACAGTACTTAAGCATAACACGAAACAGAAATAGACAAATAAGAAATAAAAAAACATAACAAAAGGGACAACTAAATCCCTAATCAAACTTCCCAGGCGCAAGTGCCTATCCTACTATGTCCCAGCCTTCCCCCTAACAGGGGGGGAGGGTCGGGGAATAGTTTTTACCCCAAAAAAAAAAAACCTTGAATAAAGAGTGCTAGTTAACCCCTAAACTGGGGCCCTACACTTCTGGTAGTAGTTCATCCACTCTGGTGATGGGCAGAGTCTCTTCCGTCTCGTAAGAATCAGGAGCAGAGGGAGGGGGGATATCAATCCCACAAACCAGTAACAACAAAGTGAGCGAAGAACAAACTCCGCGACTCAAGAAGCGGCATCAAAAAAAAACAAAACAAAATCAAAAAACAAAAAAGGGCAAACAAAGACACGTGGGGGTCTCATGTAAAGGTACATTTGAGGTAACTCCGGTGGTTGAATAAAGTATAGAAGGATAGAGCGAACAAGGATGTGGAAGATCCGTGCATCAGAAGAATCAGTGAGAAGAACCCTTCAACGCAAGTTGGTCAGCCAGTCGTCAGCGTCCGCTGGGTTGTCAAAGAAGCGGACCGCCCCATCATGTTGGACTCGCAAGCGGCTTGGATAAAGCATGCCATACTTAATGTTCTTATCTCTGAGACGTTTGCGGACATCATTAAAGGTTTTTCTCTTTCTCTGCAAATCCGCCGAAAAGTCAGGGAAAAGGAGGACAGAGGAGTTGCAATATTTGAGCGTGGGATGTTGGTGGGCTTCCGCGAGAATCCGGTCTCTGTCCCGATAGTTAAGGAAGCGGACTAAAAAGGGCCTGGGGGTTTTTCCCGGGATGGCTTGGCCCGTGGGCACCCGGTGGGCCCTCTCCACCACGTAAGTAGGGGGAACGTCGGTAAGGCCCAGGAGATTTTTAAAGAACTCCTCCGCAAATACAGCAGGGTGGTCCCCCTCTTCCCCCTCAGGCAGACCCAGGACCCTGACATTATTGCGCCTCAGCCTGTTCTCGGCATCGTCCGACTTTGCGACAAGGGACTGTACTGTGCGCTGCAGCTCGGTAATAGAGGCGGCATGGGAGGCCGTAAGATCTTCGGTAACTGACACTCTAGTCTCGGTTTCGGACATTCTACCCCTCATTTTGTCAAGGTCGTTTCGTATGAGGTTGCACTCTTCAGCGAGGTGGTCGATGCGCACCAGCAGCGAGGTCTTACTCTGCTCTATCGCAGCGAGGATCATAGCTGTACCATCCTGAGCCAGTGGGGCTGGCCCCTCTGCCAGCGGAGCTTCAAGGGGATCCATTTCTAAATCGGCCAGCAAGGCCCGAAGCCAACCCACAAGTATGGGATCAGATTGTGGGGAAGATGGCGGTGGCAGCCGGGGTGGTGCGTTGGCCTTCGCGGCTTTAGAGGACCCCCTCCCTTTACTGGAGGAGGAGGGCATCTGACAGTCAACCAGGGGGGCCCACTGTACAGGAGATTCGTCCGTGTTCAGAAGAGCACCCAGGAGGCAGGTAAGGGGCGACCCAGGCCGACCGCAGGTGCTGAGGCACAGGAGGGTATATGCCAAACAGGCCGTCAGCGTCCGCCAACAGCCCGGACTTCACAGTAGGCACCAGGCAGAGACAGCCCACCGGCTGGACAGGCCGTCAGTGATTACCAGCAACCCCCCACCCCACAGCAGACAAATAGGTAGGGACAAGGTGGTAAGGGTGTAAAGCGGGGACCAGGGCAGCAAGACCGAGGCTAGGGTTGTTATCTTATCACAATCTAGCAATATATGCACAATGATAACACACTGAGGGCGAAGTGTTAAAGTATAACTAGTTTACTTCTGTGTAAAAGGCATAGATTAACACATAACACATATATTGTCTGCAGAGCCCTGCAACGGTAAATATAGTACACACTGAGGATGCTGGCGATTACGCGCCAAGTGCAGCTATTCATATCTATGCGCCCTTATGGCGCAGCAACAAAAAGTTCTAACTCCTGGTCAGGCCTGACTCAGATATAACTTAGTCTCTTGGGGAACAATTTCTTTGCATGCAGCTTGAACGGTGGTGCACATATAGAAAGAAACAGTATTTGTAATCCACACGATAGGCAATAGAAAAACACTTCACCGGAGACTACACGACCCAGTTCTGTTACTAGTCTCCCGTGGAACAACAGATAAAACTTGGTGGGCCAAGGCAGTCTCTAGGCCTAATCAGAGTAAAGTATTTTTTTGGATTGAGCAGGTGCTCGCTCACCACTCCGGACGCGATCCCAGTCTGGGACTTCCACTGACTGTGTCTCCGCACACGGCGTCTGCAACGGCCGGGTCCCCGGTCCAACTGATGTCAGCAACTTGGAGAAGTCGGATGCCACCCAGGCTCGCAGTGGGGTGGAAGTCTCTCTGGAAGTTGTGCAAGGCCCTGGCTTTAGGCCCTGTACTGCCGCAGATCCGCACGGGAAGACCTGTTGATAGCAGCGCGGTGTCCAAAGAGGCCGAGCTCAGCCTCGCCCTCCTCTTATATAGTCCCACCCATGAGTCTCTGCGTGGCGAAAATGCACCCTGGGTGCCAAACGGGGTTATGGGTAACGTAGTCCCGGGGCCTTAAAGGAGACCCTGCTACACATTATATATATATATATATATATATATATATATATATATATATATATATATATATATATATATATATAAAGTGCACGTGCAATATATTGAGAAATGAATCAAAGAGAATATGTCCTCATAACAATGTATACAAGCCTAGCTGTTGCTTGAGCAATCACTGCAGGCAGTTCCTGATAAACAACCTTCCCCGCAAAGTGCTTCATTCGTGACTAGCGGTACTGTATAAGGAATGCCTCCGGTCTTGCAGCTCTCAAAAACAAAAGAGACAATAGAACATAGCGCAGTAAGTTAAAATAAATTTAAAAAGCTGATGCTATGTCTTGCACTCACATGAATACCAAATGGTATGGGCGCATAGTACGGTCAGATACAATGAGATGACTCTTCAGCTTCCTGGGTCTCGTCACTAGGCTTCTCCCCTACGCGTTACGTCACTAGACACGTGACTTTTTCAAGGTATGCCATGTGACGAGCGGCATTTCCTTTTATAATACATAAGCGCATCGGGTTGCCATAGCGACGTCGGGAGCAGGATACGTATCATCATGCTGCAGCGCATAACCATTTTAATACAATAAAAACAACAATATTAGATCGCAATCTAGAATCTAGTCATTTCTTTAGGGTGCCTCGATGCTCTGCTTAATTGTGACAACTGGTTAGGTGTCGTCGTCATCTTTATCCTAGGTTGCTTGAACTAGGCAACATCCTTGCAGTCATATTCGTCGGTTTCTCTTTGGAAGGATCTGAAGCGGATTGTTTGCTTGAGAAGGCTTGGAGACTTCAGAGGGTAAGCGGAACACTCTTTTAGAGTGTATTGACCACATGTTGCATGAATGCGACAACCTGTTAGGTGTCGTCATCCTTATCCTTGGTTGCTTGAATAAAGCAGACTGTGTGCGGTCATGTCCATCCGGAAGTTTGGAAAATGGGCTGCTTCACCTGGTATGGACAGGCAGCTTCTCATTGTCAGAGCAGACAACCCTTTCACAGGGTGAGCCGAAAACACCCCTTTAGAGTGTATTGGCAATTTGTTTATTGGGTGTTACACCTTTTAGGTGTCACCCTCCTCCCTGGCTGTTTAAGCCAGTGGGATACATACTGTCATGCCCATCCGTGTATTCCTCTTATAGAGCTTGAGGAGGGATTTTTGCTTGGGAAAGCTATGAGACTGCTACTTCATGTTCATCCATGTCTTCTTATTGAAGGGCCTGAAGCATGTTCGTTCTGAGATTGGTAAACACTAATAGATAACCTCACCACAGGGTTTGCGCACCATTCAGCAAACCAACCCATAGTCCCGGATCACACTGATGCGTTTTTGACATGCAACCCGACCAGTCAAATCGCATGTAAAATAGGCGGCAATCGCACCGCCCTAATCGGTGCAACGCGGCATGTGCGGCGCCATACCAACTTCAAAAAGGCAGTTTCGTACTACTTTTGCAACTCCGGGCCGCGACCTATAATGACATCCGCACAGAGACCTGCACAGATGTCTCTGAAAATCGTGACCGGAATCGAGACTGACCAGTGGGAGAAAAAAAAAAAGCTGAATTGCACAGCCTCATTCCCGCAATCCAGTGCGTCCCTGGACAAGGGAAAAAAAGGTTAAATGCAGTAAATAGATTGCTTAGTAACAAACCCTGAGGGGTTAACCACAGCTAGAGGGAGGCAGAAGCTTCCATCTACAGCCCTGATAACCAGCTTAATCCACACGTATGGATGGACGACCAGCCAGGTAGAGGAGCACACCTAGGTCCTGCACGTAGGAGGAAAAGAGAAGAACGTTGAGGCTGAGGTGAGTGAAAAATGTATAGTTAAAGTGGAGTTCCACCCAGAATATTTTTTTTTTTACAAAAAACCTTAAAAAAAAAAAAAAAAAAGAAAAAAAACGTTTTTGTTTTTTTTTATACTCACCCAAAATACCTGTTGCTATGCGGAAGTCCGTAATCTGCCTCTTCCGTAACCGCGGTCTGTCTTCTTCCCCATCCTCTTTTAGTGAATGGGGCCGTGCTGCTTTCTGGGAACTGTGTGTAATCCCAGAGAGCAGCCGCCCATTCACAAGTCGGCGCGAGACTCGCGCATGTGCAGTAGGAAACAGGCCGTAAGGCTTCACTGCCTGTTTCCCTTAGTGTGGATGGCGGCACGGGACCTGCACCGATGGAGGGATCGGCATCGGGGGGGCCATCAGCGCGGGAGAGTAGGACAGGTAAGTGTCATTATTAAAAGTCAGCAGCTACAGTGTTAGTAGCTGCTGTCTTTAAAAAAAAAAAATTTGCGGGTGGAATCCCCCTTTAAGTCCTGATTATGTAGGGGTGGGCGGAGCTTCACCCAGCTGTGCTGACATGGAGCTGTCAGGAAAGTGATATTTTTAGCATTATCGGAAATTCTCCTTTAGGACACTAAAAATAAAATCTTCTGCAGTTGTTATGGAAATGTTACGGGTGGGCTGTATTAGAGAAGTGAAAGTATATAAAGGCATATGATGTCAGGGTTATATAATCCATAAATGTCTGCTTACTGTTCTATGGGGAATGGAACCCTCCACATTATGTTATAGCAGGCTAAGCATTCTACATTATTATATAAGGAACCCCGGGTATAATGTCTTTCTGCTGATAGCTACATACAGAAGGGATTAATATATGCACAGCATGATTAAAAAGTAGGGAGGATCCATATTGAGATTAAGCAGGAAACATGAACTGTAAATAGGGCTGCAGTTTTACTTAAATTGGTTGTAAACCTCAAACATGAACAAAGCATATCCTTCTATAGTGTGTACTTGTCTCAATCCAGAGCACCAACCATTTCTGTCCACTGCTTTGTTCCTCTGCTATCTGCATGAGACACTTCTGACAAGTTTTTCTGACACCAAGAGGTAAAAAGGTGACAGGGGAGGGACCTCTAGCACACAGCCTGTGATTGACAGCCTCATATCTGTTCCTGTGTGCAGGGGGGGTGTCTCTTCCATCCAGTCAGCTCTCACTAAGCTCTGCAGAGTGTAACCTCAAGAGGAACTGCAGTCTGATCACATCATTTGTAATAAAAACATCTTTGCCATTCTGTAGCTTCCCTCCAACCACTTTGCATATTATTTTATATATACAGACTCAGTGGAAGGAGATTTCTGCAGCATATTTGGCAAGTACAAAATCACAGTATATATAAAATAATATGCAAAGTGTTTGGAGGGAAGCTTTTGAATGGCAAAGATGTTTTTATTACAAATTATGTGAGCAGACTGCATTTCCTCTTTAACTATTACTAACTATTAAATTATAGTTATTGGAATTTCCTTTCAAATTTGGCTGTTAGTGAACGTAACGAATACGAATTATCCGAATTAACGAATGCCCTATCTAAACGAATGGAACGTAACTAATTAATAATAATAAATAACAATAATAAAAAGCTTTTTATTAATATTATTTATTATTAATTTGTTCCATTCCATTCGTTTAGGTATGGCATTCGGTATTTCAGGTAATTGGAAAGAATTAAAGTGGTTGTAAACCCGGAATTAAAAAAAAAAAAAACCCTGCAAGACAATGGCATAATGAGCTAGTATGACTAGCACAAGCTCATTATGCATTACTTACCTTAGATCGAAGACGTCCTCATCTCCCTCTCCAGCCGCAGCCATCTATCCCGGAGGTTACTTCCAGGTATCGCCGCTCCGGCGCTGTGATTGGCCGGAGCGGCGATGACGTCACTCCGTGCATGCACACGGGAGCTGAAAAAGCCGGCGTTATCATTCATAAAACTGGCATTTACAGTGCGCCTGCACCGATGTGTATTTTGGCAAATATCTCCTAAACCTTGTAGGTTTAGGAAATATTGCAAACACCTACAGGTAAGCCTAAAGCCCTGCACACACGATAGGTTTTACTGATGAAAACAGTCCGATGGACTTTTTTCATCGGACAAACCAATCGTGTATGGGCCCCATCAGTCTTTTTTCCATCGGTGTTAAAAAATAGAACATGTTTTAAATTTATCCGATGGAAAAAAAAACGATAGCAAATTACTATCGTCTGTGGGGAACTCCATCGGATAAAAAACCCACGCATGCTCAGAATCAAGTCGACGCATGCTCAGAAGCATAGAACTTAATTTTTCTTGGCTCGTCGGAGTGTTTTACGTCACCGCGTTTGGAATGGTCGGTTTTTTGACTGATGTTGTGTAGGCAAGACTGATGGAAGTCAGCTTTATCCATCGGTTTAAAATCCATAGGAAATCCGATCGTGTGTACAGGGCTTTAATCTAGGCTTACCTGCAGGTGCAAGTTGCAAGAGTGGGTTTACAACCACTTTAATTATTATTAATAAAACGTTTTTTTTATTGTTAGTATTATTGTTATTTATTATTATTAATTTGTTACGTTCCATCCGTTTAGATGCACCATTCGTTATTTTGGATAATTCATAACTTCGGATAAATTCGTATTCGTTACATTCGCTAAGAGACAAATTTAAAAAGGAAATTCCAATACCTATAATTTAATAGTTAGTTATTATTAGTTAGTTACTCTTTTGAATTTTCGGATTTTCTTTCTTATTTACGAATTTTCAAATTTATGAATTGCGATCATAATGAATGACCTGAAAAAAAAAAAAAAAAACCCGAATGAAATAAAAACGAAAACATTTTTCGACAGTGCATGTCTAATGGAAAGTTGAAAAAAATGACTGAAGGTCTGCTTTAAGATCTGAAATAGACACTCTCTAACCTAGACCTGATGGATGTTTTATGGGATTGAAGAAATCTGCTCGAAGCTTGCCGAAAGCTTTTAAAACACTTTATAAATGCTTGCTGTGCACATTGCTCTGCAGTCTACCAGCTGAGGCGCGTGTGAACCAGACCTAAATCTTTTTAACATTTCCAAGCTTATGTAATCAAGACATACATCAATTACCTTCACTGCATTTTATAGTGCCAGTAAAAATAATCTGCACACTAAATCACATGAAAGAGCTTTTAATGTCATACATGGATAAACTTAAAAGCCTCAGGAGCCTGTCAGAGCGTAATATCATTAAGATGACGGGAATATCGCAGGGAGAGACATTTTCCTACACACAGGTGACTTCCTGTTACTAATTCAATTTTAATTCAGTTTTAGTACTTCTGTTTATGTGCTTTTATATGCAGTAATACCAGGGCCGTCTTAAAGGCAGGGCAAAAGGGGCAGCTGCTCTGGGCCCTGTCATTGTTGTGGGGTCTAAAGCAGCTGCCTCATACTTACCAACTATCCCAGTTTAAATTCCCTTGTCCCTTGAAGTTTTAGTCCTGTGCTGTGTCCTGATATCTCAGTGTGAAGTGCTACTACTAATGCTGCTCAGCTCTGCCCTATTGTTGTGTACAGATGACTCACCTGCAGGACCCTGCGTTTACATATAAATAACCGTCATTCATATGTAAATAAAGGCGGCATTCATATGTATATCATGCCCCTCTGCAGTGAAGAGATGATGTGCTGTAACCTCTAGCAACCAATCAGTGAGAAGTATTACTGTACAGTAATCTCTAGAAACCAGAAGAAAATATGTGCTGTAACCTCTAGCAACTAATCAGTGAGCCGTAATGTGTGCTCTAACCTCTAGCAACCAGTCAGTAAGTGGTAATGATATGCTGTAACCTCTGGCAACCAATCGCAATCACTGCCTGATCTGATACAGTAAACTGATTTTAAGTCTAGCTGATATTTATTGTATGTCTCAGAGCAGGTGGAGAGAAAAATTGCATAGGGGGGCCCCAAGAAAAATTTTGCCCAGGGTCCAATCAACAATAAAGACGGCCCTGATTAATACCCATCAGCGCAAACAAACTGACAAAATAAAACAAAACATAATTTGCTGCCACTGTGCCCATTAATTGCCGCCACTGTGCCCATCAAATGCAGCCACTGTGCCCATCAAATGCAGCCACTGTTCCCATCAAATGAAGCCACTGTGCCATCAAACGCAGCCACTGTGCCATCAAACGCAGCCACTGTGCCATCAAACGCAGCCACTGTGCCATCAAACGCAGCCGCTGTGCCATCAAACGCAGCCGCTGTGCCATCAAACGCAGCCGCTGTGCCATCAAACGCAGCTGCTGTGCCATCAATTGCTGCCACTGTACCATCAAAAGCAGCTACTGTGCCCATCCAACGCAGCCACTGTGCCCATCCAACGCAGCCACTGTGCCCATCCAACGCAGCCACTGTGCCCATCCAACGCAGCCACTGTGCCCATCCATAGCCACCACTGTGCCCATCAAAAGCTGCCAGTGTGCATCCCCCGCCCGGCACTTACCCTGTCTCAGTGGGGCAGCGGGTCACGGCGGCGGTATCCTCCACGCTCCTCGATGTCCCCTCCCGTCCTCACTTCCCATCCTCTGCTATGATTGGACGCCTGATAGGCGTACAATCACAGCGCCTGTCGTTTCAGCCAATCAGGTGACAGGTAAAAGACCCGAGCACCTGATTGGCGGAGAGGCGGTTCAGTGTTAGTAAAGCGAATATTAATTCGCTTTACTAACACACACCTGAGTGAACTGGAAGCGCCCAGCATGGCGCTCGCTGTACACCTTTTTGGACGCCTATGAGAGCCTATGGCTCTAATCAGGTGCTTAAAAAAAATACCCCGCAGCTGTAATTCAGGTGCCCGAGAAGCGGCCGGGCGCCTGAATAGGGGGTGGCAGCGGCGACCATAGATAGATAGATTCATGCATTGCATGAATCTATCTATTGGTGATAGAGGGGTGGCAGGAGAGAGGGGTCGGCGCCTGTGCGCCTCTTATGGACGCACCGCCACTGATACCCATTAACACCCTTATACCCACATCAACTTAAATAAGAATTTATATCATAAATAATCTCAAGAAAAATGCACCCAGAACAGGTCAATGTGTCACATAACACTTTTTATTCATAAAGTGAACCTGTCATGACACAAACATGGAGATTTCTGTTGCTGACAACTCCTCCATAAAATGCTAGTTTCCTGGGTGTCATGTTAGACCCCACACACACTATTAGATTTAGCAAAACCATGTAGTACAAGGGCCTGCCTGACTGCATACAAATTGAAACTCTTAGGCTACTTTTACACTGAAGCGCTGGATGCGCTGGCGGTATAGCGGCGCTATTTTTAGCGCCGCTATACCGTATTTTTTGCCGCGATTTGCGGGCGCTAGCGGGGGGATTTTAACCCCCGCTAGCGGCCCAAAAAAGGGTTAAAAACGCCCGCAATAATGCCTCTTTGCGGTGTTTTGCGGGCGTTTTGGAGGCGCTACCCCATTGATTTCAATGGGCAAGGGTGCTATATATGTATTTTTACCGCTACTATTGCGCCTCAAAGATGCGGCTTGCAGGAGTTTTTTTAGCCTCCTGCAAGCGCAACGCTCCAGTGTGAAAGCCCTCGGGTTTTTTACACTGGATACAATGGAGCGGCTTTTTTGGGGCGCATTGCAGGCGCTATTTTTAGCGCAATAGCGCCTGCAAAGCGCCTCAGTGTGAAAGGGGCCTTAAGGTTTGACCTCATATTATATGGTTTTGGAAAAACTGAAGACAAAAATCTGCAGAAAATCTAATAGTGTGTATGGGGCCTTAAGACTTATGAATAATGAACCAATGACAAAAAAAAGATTATTCATAAGGCAACCTAGCCAAGAGTCTAGGGCAGTGTTTCTCAAATCCAGTCCCCAAGGCGCCCCCAACAGGTCATGTACCCTAAATCAGCTGCTGGACATTTATCTATAATTCAAAAAAAGGAAAATAGTAATACCATGGGGTAGATTACTAAAGGCAAATAGGCTGTGCACTTTGCAAGTGCGGTTGCATTCATTTTCTGCTGATTCCCATCATCCAATGATGTGCAACAGGTCATGTTTTAAGGATTTCCCTCAGATGAAATGGCTGTCGTAATTACTAAGGCAGTGAAACTGATCAAATCACCTGTGCAAAATAATGGAAGGACTGTAAACATGACCTGTTGGGGCGCCTTGAGGACTAGAGTTGGGTCTAGGGCCCAGTTGATGTCTATGGGCCCTAGCTACAATCGTCATGCTCTTGCAAAATTATTCAAACCTGTGCATGTGTTTGTCAACTCACAAGGAAGGATTTACTGATAGGAAGTTGTGGAGCGATTAACTAAAACTGGAGCACTCACAATCTTGTGGAGCTGTGCATGGTTGCCAATCAGCTTCTAACTTGTTCAATTAAGCTTTGACAATAAACCCTGGAAGCTGATCTGTTTCTGTTCTGCCTCCAGCAGTTTTGCCTGCAATATCAGATTTGACCACAAGATGGAGCCAGTGGTAAATGTACAGTTTTGCATAAACTAGAAACTGTTCAGCTTTACCAAAAGTTCCCATCATTCTTCAGACTAAAGCCTAGAACACACGGCCGAGAATCCCGTCAGGAAAAAACGTTGTTTTTCCTGACAAGATTCCTGACAAGCTTTTCTTGCCAAGCCGTGCATACAGACAGCCATTCAAAAGAACCGCCGTTCTTTTGAATGGCAAGAACGCGGTGACGTCAGACTACGACGAGCATGCGCTCATCACATTCAATGCCGTTGCCGCCATCTTGCTTCACCCAGGGCCAACAGTACAGGCAAACCAAGCGGCTGCTTGCGGCCCCGACTTGTCCTGGGGCCCCAGCAGAGGGCAGCACAGCCAGAGGACTCGAGGAGGCAGCACGGGTGGAGGAGGTAAGACATCCCCCCCGCATATTCACTGTAATACCTTTCGATGGCGACCCCCCCCAAACAACTTGGTGTACTTGTTGCACCGCGGCAGCACCCCCCACTCCCCGCTTCACCCTACACTACCCTTGTAAGCTACCCCGCATGCGTCAAAGTCTCATTGAGCATGCACGGGCTTACCGGAGGACAGGTAAGCTTGTAGCCTCACACACACACACACACACACGGTCTTCTCGTCGGGAAACAGGCTGACGGGAATTCCGACGAGAAAATAGAGAGCAGGTTCTCTATTTTTCTCGTCGAGGTTCCTGGCAGTTTTCTCGACGAGAAAACTGCAGTTTTCCTGACGAGATTCTCGGTCGTGTGTACGAGGCTTAAGGCTGTGGTCTTCATACTCTAGCCCAGCGGCCCTTTGCCTGTTTTTATCTGGCCCTTGGGGTACTATTTCATCCACTGATACCAACAATAGAGCATAATTCCCCCCACTAACGCCAATGAAGGGGCACAATTTCTTCGAATGACACCAATGATGGGGCACAAATCCTCCCAATGACACCAATGATGGGGCACAGTTTATCCCAATGACACCAATGATGGGGCACAAGTACTCCTACTGAAACAAATGATGGGGCAATTTTTTTTCCACTGACATCCAGACCTTTTCTACTGCCAATGGTCCCATTCCCCCCCCCCCCCCCCTCTAAAGCCTGAAGGACTGGCCCTATGAAATTTGGAGACCCCTGGTCTAAGGAAAAGAAACAGGTGGATCCTGGGAGGTCAGACTCTATCAGAGCACATGTTGGACTAAAAGAATGACAAGTTGAGTGTTCATAAAGAATACCTGAGAGACTGGAGAATCTCTGAAATAAGCACCCACATACAGTACATATCTGTCCACTCTGTAAAAAAAAAAAACATATTCTCTCAAAAACATTAATAATAGTGGAAGTCGTGACTTGATAGCTTACCATTGATTCACTGATTAGCAGCAGCAGTAGAGCCTCCTCGATATTGTCCTGAGGGCAGAACAGGCTACAAATACAAACAAGTGAAGAATTAGGTTATACTGCAGCTCCATACAAAGTGTTACATTGACAGAGCAGTAACGAAAAACAAGCCATGCATGATTCATGTGCCACCTAATACCGTCACTGGGGCTCCTCATCCTTCATACTGATCAGGACACATCTGTATTATTTGCTGTGATCCTCCTCAAAGTGTCTTGTGCGACATGTAAATATACACTATATTGTCAAAAGTATTGGGACACCTGCCTTTACACCCACATGAACTTTAATGGCATCCCAGTCTTAGTCTGTAAGGTTCAATATTGAGTTGGCCCACCCTTTGCATCTATAACAGCTTCACCTCTTCTGGGAAGGTTGTCCACAAGGTTTAGGAGGCCTTACTTGCAGTCTCAACTCTAATGATCCACAATCAGAATTTCGATGGGATAAAATCCGATGGAATTTTCCGTAGGAATTCCGTTCAAGCTGTCTTGCATACACACTGTCAGACCAAATTCCGACCGTCCAAAACGCGGTGACGTAAAACACTAGGATGAGCCGAGAAAAATGAAGTTCAATGCTTCCGAGCATGCGTCGACTTGATTCTAAACATGCGTGTTTTTTTCTCCGTCGGAGTTCCACACAGACGATCTGAATTTCTGATAGGATTTTTTTCCATCAGAAAAAAATAAAACGTTCTATTTCTAAACTCCGACGGAAAAAAGTCTGATGGGGCCCACACACGGTCAGAATATCCGATGAAAAAATTCTGTCAGACTTTTTTCATCAGAAATTCTGATCGTGTGTACAAGACATAATTCATCCCAAAGGTGTTCTGTCAGGTTGAGGTCAGGACTCAAGTTCCTACACCCCAAACTCGCTCATCCATGTCTTTACGGACCTTGGGGGGGGGGGGATTATGGTGTGGGGTTGTTTTTCAGGGGTTGGGCTTGGCCCCTTAGTTCCAGTGAAGAGAACTCCTAAAGCGTCAGCATACCAAGACATTTTGGGCATTTTTATGCTCCAAACTTTGTAAGAACAGTTTGGGGGTGGCCCCTTCCTGTTCCAACATGACTGCGCACCAGTGCACAAAGCAAGGTCCATAAAGACATGGATGAGCGAGTTTGGGGTGGAGGAACTTGACTGGCCTGCACATAGTCCTGACCTCAACCCGATAGAACACCTTTGGGATGAATTAGAGTGGAGACTGCAAGCCAGGCCTTCTTGTCCAACATCAGTGCCTGACCTCACACATGCACTACTGGAGGGATGGTCAAACATTCCCATAGACACACCTAAACCTTGTGGACAGCCTTCCCAGAAGAGTTGAAGCTGTTATAGCTGCAAGCAATATTGAACCCTACAAACTAAGACTTGGGTGCCATTAAAGTTCATGTGCGTGTAAAGGCAGGCGTCCTAATACTTATGACAAAATAGTGTATACAAGGGGGTCTACCGAAGGATGTAAGCTCTCAGAAGAATATTTTGTGCATATTACAATAAAAAATTATCCAGAAAATAACTCAAATCACCAGGCAGAGACTTCTGGGAAGGTATGTTTACATGGCAGCTGTTGAGTCAATGGGGTTGTTTTACTAAAGGCTAATGGACGGTTCAATAAGGGAATTTTCCCTTCATTTAGTGAATGAGATGAAGCTTTGGCTGACTTCCACCATCCAATCATTTGCAAGCAAAAATTCTGTATTTCTTTTTGTCTTTTCTTAAATTCCTTGCACTTGACACCCGCTGCTATCCGATCCGATCCTTTTCATCAAATCCAGATGGATGGAGACTCTATTTTCCATCTATCTGGCGGATCGGATCGAATGAAAACGGACAGCCGGTCCGTTTTCATCCGATCTTCCCATAGAGGAGAGCGGGGCTCTGACAGTCCGTGGAGACGGACCTGTCAGCCACCTGATCAGCGGAGGATCAGAGGAGCGATCCCCTGCTGAGCAAAGCAGAGTCCGCCAGGCGGACCAACCGTGTGAAAGAGCCTTTGCTGTACATGGCAAAGAACTGGCCATTTTTAAATTCTTGACATCCCAATCCTTTGAATTTTCTCATCACTACAGTAGAACACGTTCACTAATTTGAGCACGCAAAACATAAAAAAAAAAAAAATAATCAAATGAACATTTAGAAAATGAAACATTTCAAACAAAATTCTACTGGCATATGGCCAGCTTTAGACTGCTCTGCTGATCTTGCATTGTATGCTGCGCACTGACTTCACAGTCATCTCTGATCTAGTATCATGCACAGTTTCTTCATTTCTATGTGAACCTGTCGTCCCAACTGCCACAGTTACTGCACTGCAGAAATTCACACCACCTGGTCTTTTGAGTTTCGGTCATCACTGCAACTTCCCACAGGCAATCATTCCACCACTTGAGTGCTACCTGTTACTTTATTATTGGTTCTGGGCATGCGTATTTGTACTTCGGACAAAAGTCCGATGGATTTCTGTACACACGGTCGGACTTTGTACCATCAGACTTTTGTTGCCGAAAAGTTTGTCCGTTTGCAGAGCGAACTTTTGTCCGATGAAAACCGAAAAAGTTTGTCCGATGGAGCGTACACACGGTCGGATTTTTTGGAAAACTTGCTGATTTTGAAGTTTGTTGGCAAAAAGTCAGACCGTGTGTACGGACGGGCCTTAAAGCAGGTTACACTAGGCCATCCAATAAGGAAGGAGTCACTGTTCATAAGTCAAAGAGCTGTGTATACAATGGGCTTTTTTCATCAAAGAAGCAAACAGAGCCTTTAAAAGATGAAAAGAAGACTAAATCTTCACTTTCTGGCTCAAAAGCAAAATATTAATATGCTTTTTTTTTTTTTTTCTACTCAAAAATATATTACGAGGGGTCTTCAAAAAGTTTCTGCACTTTTATATTTTAGTTGGAAACAATGGGGGGGGGGGGTTGCGGGAGTAGCAGGCTGACTTTGCAGTTTAGAAAAAGTAATGCATTTTGTTTTTGAAATTCTTAATTAAAAGAGTTAAAAAAAAAAGTCCAGAAACTTTTTGAAGAAACCTTGTAAAAAAAAAATATAAAAAAATCTTCATACAAGAATGCTTTTTAGGGTATGTATTACGTGATATATAGAGGAAAAAATCCTTACGGATCTCCTGAGTGAATTTGCGGTTTTTGCCTGATGATGTGGTAAGGGAGCGAGCTGTCTTCTCTCTTCATGGGTTCAGGTGGAGGACTTTTCATTGGAGACCAATAGCAATTCTCACTTAAGGAATGGAGCAAGATTTCAGCAAGCTGTCGACATGCCGTCTGGCAAAAAAATTACAGAAAAGAGAAAATACATAAAATCAGGGAAACAAATGTAATAAACTGTGCATAAAATTCAGCGATCCTGGAATAATCCCCATGGGTATTGTCTGCGTTTAAACAAATGATCGTGTTAAAAGATTGTCTTTTCTAAAACTCTAACCAGCACTAAGCCCCCAGTAATAGCTGGGATAATATAAAAATAAATCCCCTTTAGCATCAATAAGTAAATGAAACAAAATACTGTGGTCATAGATAATGTTTAATGGCGATCCTGCCCAACAAACACCAAATGACAAAGATAAAACACAATGTGTATCTAGAAAGGAATCCAGGCCTTTTCTTTCTCTTTGGAAGGATTGATGGAAATACTGAGATAAAAAAAAAAGAAAGTGTGACAGGTTGATGAAAGGGAGGCTAAAAAATAGGATTTTTTACTCACCGTAAAATCCTTTTCTCTGAGTTCATGGACCAACACAGCTTCCTATTGACATAGTGGGTATTATCCGTTATTTAGGAGTGACTAGGCAGAAAAACTTGTAAAAAGTGTTGCATCACACCCTCTACAGCACCGCCCAGGGGCCGGACCCTCTGGGTATAATCCCTCCTCTCTGCACCTCGCAGATCAGTTCATCAAAAGCAGGACAAACTTAAAAGGAGGGGTGGGTGCTGTGTCGGTCCATGAACTCAGAGAAAAGGATTTTACAGTGAGTAAAAAATCCTATTTACTCTTTCGTTCATGGACGGACACAGCTTCCTATTGACATAGTGGGACATCCCAAAGCAGTGTCAAAAGCAGTGTCAAAAACCCCAAAACAAAACAGAGCTCCTCCCATGGAGGAGTTGCAACTCTAAACAGCCGCCTGCAATATCTTGCGGCCGAAAGAAGCATCCGAAGATGCACACACATCAACTTGTAAAGTTAGTGAAAGTGTGAACGGACGAGCATGTCGCCGCTTTACGCACCTGGTGAAACAGACGCTTGGTGCTCTCAGAGCTCGGACAGCATCCAAAAAATACAACGTCGTTTCCTAGGATTCGACGGATGAGGACACAAGGATGGCAGTACAATGTCTTCCTTGAAATGGAAGGTCGAAAGACCCTAGGAAGAAAAGAAGGCTGCGGACGCAGCACCACCTATCCTTGTGGAAGATCAGATAAGGAGCTTTGCAAGACAAGGCTGCCGGCTCAGAAAACCGTCTAACTGACGTAAACCAAGAGGCATCTCTAGCCCTGGTCGAATGCGCCAGGAAAGGGAGGCGCCTGACCCTTCATGGCGTACGCCTGATCACAATCTGTCGCATCCACCTAGAAATGGTGGCAGACTAAACCGCTGGGCCCTGTTAGGGACCAGTCACCGAAAACAAACAGTGAGCCTGGACTCTGGAATGTAGCAGTACCAGACAAGCATTCTCTCAGAGTTTGGACAACCTCCAAGGAATGCAACGTCGTCTCCTTAGGATTCGACGGATGAGGACACAAGGATGGCAGTACAATGTCTTCCTTGAGATGGACGGTCGAACATGACCTTAGGAAGAAACAAAGGCTGCGGACACAGCACCACCTTATTCTTGTGGAAGATCAGATAGGGAGGCTTGTATGACAAGGCTGCCCGCTCAGAAACCCGTTTTAACTGGCATAACAGCCACCAAAAAGACCACCTTCTAAGAAATTGTCAACAACGGATCTCCCTGATGTTCTCAAACAGTGATTTCTGAGACACTTAGAGGCCATGCCGTTGAAGCCCTCGACTGCAGGCAGGATGGCATATGGGACCCTGCGACAGCAGGTCCTCTCGTAGTGGTAGATGCCAAAAGGACGTCTGCTACACAAGCCCCACGGAGGTAGTGGAGGGTGGACCAGAGGGGCCACCTGCCGAATCCACTGTACAAACGTTCTCACTAGAGAGTGAGCCACCAGGGGTCGTTGAAAAGACAGCCAGGGCAGATACCTGCCCCCTAATTGTACTTGCAGTAGAATTTTTGGCCCGTTCCCTGCTGAAAAGCAGCAGGACTCTGGAACCAAATAAGTACGCGGATGCCACCTTATTTCCTCCACAATAGGATATGCAGGTCTTCCAAGTGCGATGGTAATCTTCCTAGGGGATGATTTCTGAGCACTCCTTATGGTAGAAATCACAGAGTCTGAAAGGCCCCGGTCTCTTAGCGCCTGGCTCCTGAGCCATGCCGTTAAGCCAGTGACTGTAAAACAGGATGGCATATGGGACCTTGCGACTGCAGGTCCTTCCTTACAGTAGATGCCAAAAGGCGTCTGCTACCAGACGCACTAGATCGGCGTACCAAGGACGTCAAGGCCAATTCAGAGCAATTGGGACCATTGTAATCCTTTCTGCCTCCAGTCTGCGAAGCAGATAAGGTCGGAGCTTCTGAGGAGGAAAGGCATAGATTAGTCAGTACTGACTCCACAGTGCCATCAACGCATCTGTCGTGCTTGCCTATGGGTCTCTTGACCTGGCCACAAACCTCGGTACCTTCCAATTGAGTCGGGACACCAGAAGATCTACGTCTGGCGTGCCCCATCTTTGGCAGAGGAGCTAGAACACATCCGGGTGTAAGGACCATTCTCCCTGGTCCAGCATTTGGCGACTCAGGTAGTCCGCCTGCCAGTTCGCCACACCCGGAATGTACATGGCCAACAGTGCCGGTACGCTCCCTTCTGCCAACCTCAGGATGCGAGCGACCTCCGATGCTGCAGCAGAGCTGCTTGTTCCTCCTTGATGATTGACATACGCCACCACTGTGGTGTTTGTCCGACTGGATTCTGTCTGGACGCCCTTGTAGCCTCTGAGACCATATGGGGAGGCAAGGCAAGCTCGTCTGGATTTCGGGGCAATGAATGGGAATCCTCCGGAGTCCAGCGACCCAGGTTGACTGAGCTCTTCAGACTCCTCTGCAACCGGGAAGACAGGCGTCCGCCGTGACCACCATCCAGTAAACAGGAAGGAACAATTTTCCCGACAAATGCCGGTGTTGTCGGCCACCAACTAGGGAGGTCCTGATTAGGTGGCTCACCCGGATTTTGATAATCCAGGGATGAAGGGCACTTGACCCTTCAGGACAGAGTTACCTTCTGTAAACACTCGTGTGTGAAATGGCGCCTATGGTACCGCCTCAAAGGAGGCTACCATGAGGCCCAGGACTCGCCTGCAAAAGTGGCGTGACAACCCATTCTTGGGATGTCAACTGCCGCACCGCAGCCCGAAGGGTCTGCAACTTTCCCATAGGGAGAAAAAAAATTACGCCTCTGAGGAGTCCAGAATCAACCCTAGACACACTAGGAGTTGTGACGGTTCCAATACTGACTTCTGAGTGTTCAGCACCCCACCAAGTATCGGAGGGTCTGACAGGTTAAAGACATGCTCACTTCTAAATTTAAGTCTGAAGTGACCCTCAGAAGAAGATCGTCCAAGTTGCCCATGATAGCAATGCCACGCTGTCTTGGTAGGGCCAGAAGCGGGGCAGGCACCTTGGTGAACACCCTTGGTGCCGATGCCAGGCCAAAGGGGAGAGCCACCCTTGGTAGTGGTCTTCCCCCGCCGCCAACGCAGACATCACTGATGCCTGCTGAAGTGACCCTCAGAAGAAGATCGTCCAAGTTGCCCATGATAGCAATGCCACGCTGTCTTGGTAGGGCCAGAAGCGGGGCAGGCACCTTGGTGAACACCCTTGGTGCCGATGCCAGGCCAAAGGGGAGAGCCACCCTTGGTAGTGGTCTTCCCCCGCCGCCAACGCAGACATCACTGATGCCTGGTGCATATGGGGACATGCAAGCATGCGTCCTAGATGATCAAGGATGACGGAAAATCCCCCGGATGGAGGGCAGCGACAACAGAGCGAGCCAACTCCTTTCCAGAATCTTTGTACTTGCACAAAGCAGTTGAGGGTCCTGAGATCCAGATTGGACGAACCCCCTCCAGCACTACGAACAGATTTGAGTAGAACCCCTGAACCCGTTCCTGTACTAAGACAGGAAGGCCTACCCTGCGTATCAGCAGGTCCTGGACCGCCCCATGTAGGGCTTCCCGACAAGTCGGCTGAAGCTGGCGGTTAAGAGGGGAAAAAAATCTGTTCGGTAGGCAAGCAAGGTTGTGCTTGCAAACCCAGGGTCGCTTCTGTCCCTCAGCAGGCGCTTTATCAGCCTGGGGTCATTTACTTGACGCACCAGGCGGACGAAGGGACTGCTTGTGCGTGGTGAAGGAGGGCCCTGGCCAATGGCATGGCTCCTTACCCTTTTTTGGCTTGCAGAAGCAATTTGCTCTTACATCCTGTAGCCTCTTAAATTATGTCATTCAGAGAGGCCCCCAAAAAAGTCTGTCGCCCTAAAAGGGCAGATCCAACAGGGCTTTCTTGGAAGATTGGTCTGCAGACCAGCACTTTAGTCAGATCAGGTGGAGTAGCGCCAATGCATAAACTTATGCCGCGTACACACGATCATTATTCACGGCGGTTAAAAAAACGCCGTGAATAATGACATTTTAAACGAGGGAACAGCTTGTTCCCCACACACGGTCATTTTTCTCGTCATTTTTTAAAATGACGAGAAAAACGATCGTCTATGGGCTCCGCGGCAGTGTTTCCCTATGGGAAACACTGCCGCGGAAGAAATGTCAGGAAAAACGACGAGAAAAATTAGAACATGTTCTAATTTTTCTCGTCGTTTTTCACGTCGTGAAAAATGACAAAAAGACCACACACGGTTGTTTTTCTTGTTGAAAACAAAAAATTTCATTTTTCACGACGTGAAAAATGATCGTGTGTACGCGGCATGAGGCTCAAGGCAGCAAGGGGATAGTATCCGTGTCTGACTTGCAGACAGACTCAGGGCCCTGTACCAACTGGTCGGCCAGAGCTACCTCGTACGGAGGAGCCTCCCGTGCTTTTAGCCCCTGGAGTAGCATCTTACCTACTCAGTAAGTGTCTGAGGCATCAGAAAAAAAAACCCAGCCAATGTTGGACATACTGCTGAAGACAGGAGCCCCTTCCACTGGAATCATGGTAACTTGTTAAGTCTGGAAACAGGGGGGTCCGCTATCAGGGGAGAGGTCCATCCTTTCAGGAACTTTCCTCAAGGGGTACCGGACTGCCCAAAAATAAATAAAAAATTATTTGGGGCTGCAAAAAAACCTTCAGTGGGTTCTCCCACTCCTTGTACAAGCTTATCAAAATAAGACACACAAGGAAACACCTTAGCAGTGCGGGCCGGCTTACGAAACCCAAAGGGGACCGGTGTTTCTGCTGCTTCTGCAGCCTTCCGTATTCCGCACTGCAGTAAACAGGTCAGATACCAAAGCCTTTTCGCGTGCTGACCTGGACTTGGAGCATTCTCACTGTTCGATCGGTCACGGTCTGCAGTATCTGATGCATCAGAATCCGGGCCATGAGCCATAGCTGGGCCTGGTTCTGCATCAGAATTATCCCCGGAAGATTGCAGGGGCGTTTACTACCCCCCCATGTTCCCGTGTGCCGCTTCCACCCTGGCAACAGACATAGCGTCCACAGATACATCAGGGGCATCAGCTATCAGTCAGGTGTTTCAGGGGAAAAAAGCGTCTGCTTCAGACGCCATGCTGACCAACGTGCTGTCACCCACAGAGCTCCAGGCAAGGTATCAATAGGCCACCCTCCTAGCTGCTTCAGAGATGCAGGGTCTCCCAGAGGATTCACCACCCTTGGAACGGTACCGCTATGCTGCCGTGTGCTCCGCCTGTGATGCTATCCCACCACTGCCTGTGTCAGTCTGATTCTCATCAGCGTTTCCTGTGTGAATTTGCGCCAGTGAAATGCACCCTAGAGACCGGAGACTACCGCAAAATGGCCGCCAAGCAGCTGTATTGAACAATGTGGGCTCCAAGAAAATGGGCGCCGAGCCGTCAGTATATACATACAGGCGTGAATCCTAAGAAACATGGTAGTCGCTAGAGGCCAAAGCGGGTGCGAACCACAAGAAAATGACCGCCGAGCAGCGATATATACATATTGGCGCGAACCACAAGAAAATGGCCGCCGGACAGTCACTAGAGGTCAAAACAGGCATGGACCACCGCAAAATGGCCGCCGACAGCATAGAGGGAGAGAGGCACACCTACAGGTAAGCAAAAATTACATCTTTTAAAATAACACAGCGCAGCCCCGCTCCAGATGGAGCCCCCCAGGTGACCCCCAGCACCCAGCCACCTTAGCTTAGAGCCCAGGTAGGAGGGAAGGCAGAGAGAGAGGAAAGAAAGGGGCCACAACCACTTACTTGATCTCTTCAGGAATGTCCAGCCAAGTCACCCTGCCGAAGCAGCGGAGCTACTTACCTTTCCTGCGTGGATCATGCTGGAAGACATTCCGGACAGCTCATCATCCGCGCACGGAGGTGACTATTGGCCAGGCATGCTGTGATTGAGCCCTAGGGAACGATCGTATGCATGCCCTGGAGCGTAAGCTCACCGGACAGGCTACTGCAACTCAGCCGTAAGGTCAGCCGAAGCTGAGCGCTCCGATGCAGGCCCTGGAGTGTAGGTTTACCGGCCACCCGTAGAGCAACGGGCATGTCGTGGAAAACTCAGCGCGTAGCTAGGGTCGGCACGCGCTCGATGGCCGAAACTGGGGGGACTACAAGGATCGAGGACCCAGCCTGTCACCCAGTCGGCAGTTGATCGAAGATCGCAGGAACCAAAAAAGAAATTAAAAAAATTTCCCCCGGACCAATGGGCCCGAAGGGAGCCATGTCCTACTCTTTGCTAGACATAAAAAAAACTGATCTGCGAGGTGCAGAGAGAGGGATTATACCCAGAGGGCCCTCCCCCTGGGCGGTGCTGTAGAGGGTGTGATGCAACCCTTTTTACATGTTTTTCTGCCTAGTCACTCCTAAATAACAGATAATATCCACTATGTCAATAGGAAGCTGTGTCGGTCCATGAACGAAAGAGTAATTATGATTTATCTACAGAGGTTGGGAATAACTAATTCAATAACTGTCTTGTCCTGGCCAAAATGTAATGGTGATGGTTAACCTGCTTATTTTTTCCTTTCCCTGGCTCCTCCCACCCCCTGACAACTTGATAATAAAATAAAAAAACCTCTCTGATTTATTATATAACTTATTCTAAACTCATTGATCTCATCACAGGGTCTCTGTGATATTCTAGGCAATCCAGGCATGTGGGAGGAGCTGGCAGAGTGCTGTACGCATCCTAAAAACATCACAGCACCCTGCACAAGTATTTCTGAGGAGTATTCCTGGCTTGCTCTTGGGAGGCATTATGCAAATATAAAAACGCATTAATAAGTGGATGTCAGTCTGGAGGAATAGGTGCTCCTATACATGCAGAGTTCTCTATGCAATGCACACAAGTGAGGTTGAGCCTCCATTTTTGAAAGGACTCAATTCTACTACAATTGTGGTCAAGATACAGCATAAAGCTGGGGAGGAAAGCGTTGGATGATGCTGGATGGATGCCTTCCCTTCCCATCCAGGAAATTACAGATCCAACCAGGACA
Organism: Rana muscosa; assembly: GCA_029206835.1. NCBI lineage: Eukaryota > Metazoa > Chordata > Amphibia > Anura > Ranidae > Rana > Rana muscosa. The sequence goes on along the minus strand of CM055121.1, from coordinate 252,145,735 downwards.
GGGGCTTTTGGCTGGGGGGCTGCAGGGTAGCCTCTTGCCTACTGACTATGGGCCCTTGCTATTGTTTGGGAGATGTGTGCCTGGAGGACCTGGAGTAGTTTTGCTTTGGATTTGGATCCATGTCTCCCCAAAACACTCAGACTCTGGGAATCTAGAACCTGGATACAGATTTGGGGCCTCTGTGCCCAGACCAGCAATGACTGCTTCACTCCACCTAGACTCAGAGACTCAGAATAGATGTTAATATATTCAGCTAAAAACAACCTGATGCTGTTTCCTGCTGTTTTGAATAATCTGTTTATTAAGGCGTCTTTCTCTCATTGTATAATTCCCCATTGTGTGCCTCCTAGATGTGAATTCCCATTGTTAATTGAGTCACGTATTGTTTCTGCCTGTCTGCTAGTATTATGTCCACTTCACCTCATTACCAAACTATTGTCAGGTGGTATATGTTTATGTTTATTAGATTACTGTTTGATTAGAGTGCTGTTTAGGTTTATATTAGCTGTTCATTAGATGTACTAATGATATTACGGATTACAGTTTGCATTGTTTAGGACAGCCTTTTCAACCAGGGTGGGGGTGCCTTGAGGCTTATTCAGGGGTACCTTGGCAAAATGCCTAAAAATGTATCAAAAGTTGTATACAAGTCAGCAGGTGGATCAAGCCTGCCTTTTAGTTACACAAAGCCACAGGTTTTTTTATGCACCATTACGACTTTCTAGACACTGGCAGCCTAACAACTAATGATGTCATTAGTTGATAAGGAGGGTGTCTGTTGCCTCCACAGCATCCTTGTTTGACCCTCCTGTGCCCCTCTCCTCTCAGCACCGGGGTCACATTAGCTGAGTGATGGAGAGAAATTGAGGGAGAAGAGAAACATTGGAATACTAGTCAGTACTAGTGTGCAAAAGTGTATTTGCTTTGGAAGAAAAAAACACCTCTATCATTGGGTGTCCTACTTGTGTGGATGTTGCTGCATTATGTTTACATTTTAGAATGGGGTTCCTCAAGACTGTCCATAATTTCAAAGGGCGCCTTGAGATTGTCTATAGTTTTAAAGGGTGCCTTGACTGACAAAAGGTTGAGAAATACTGGTTTAGGATAATGTGATCAAGATCTTATCTGATTGTGTGTGGTATATATTCTGTGTCAGTTTACAATAAAGTCAGTTCCAATTTGCACCTACCGTGGTTTCCCCCGAAAATAAGCCCGGGTCTTATATTTATTTTTTCAACAAAAGACACAGTAGGGCTTATTTTCGGGGTAGGTCTTACCATGTAATGTGCTGTCTTCTCTCCCCCTCTCTCTCCCTGCCTGACAGGAATCCCCAGTGTGAACTGAGTTAAAATGCTTGTAAAATCTTATAAGCCACTCCATTACAGTACTATATAATGTACAATGAGTGTATTTCTGTAATATACTGTAATTGTGCCAAATACAGTAGGTGCCGCCGATATTGTGTCAATTTTGCAGCTTCTAGCGGCGAGATTGACACCCTATGAGCTCCGTCGCGAGAGCCAGCGCCGAGCTGTCTCGTCATCGGGAAAGGAAAAATGTTCCTTTCGCGATGAGCGACACGCATTGCCGATAGACGGAGATCCGACGTGGATTCCCGCCAATACCAGGCACTGCGTTTGGTATGAATCCTGAGCGGGAACTCCACGCCAATTTTTAAAGAAAAAAACGGCGTGGGTTCCCCCTCCAGGAGCATACCAGGCCCTTGGGTCTGGTCTGGATTTGAAGGGGAACCCTACGCCGAAAAAACGGCGTGGGGGTCCCCCTCACAATCCAAACCAGACCCTTATCCGAGCACGCAACCTGGCTCTCTCGTCGCCCCCTCCCTCCTGAACCGTACCAGGCCGCATGCCCTCAACATGGGGGGGTTTGGTGCTCTGGGGCAGGGGGGCGACCTGCGGCCCCCCCACCCCAGAGCACCCTGCCCCCATGTTGATGAGGACATGGCCTCTTCCCGACAACCCTGGCCGTTGGTTGTCGGGGTCTGCGGGCGGGGGGCTTATCGGAATCCGGGAGCCCCCTTTAATAAGGGGGCCCCCAGATGCCGGCCCCCCCACCCTATGTGAATGAGTATGGGGTACATCGTACCCCTACCCATTCACCTGGGGGGGGAAAAAATGGCAATAAAAACACAACACAGTTTTTTAAAGTATTTTATTGCACGTCTTCGGGGGTCTCCGGTGTCGTCGCCCCGAAGCATGTGACTGTGACGTCATGGGAACATGTGACTGTGACATCATGAGAAGCCTATATAAATCTCTGCGGACCGAAGATTTAGCATTACTGCGAGAGGAAGCGACGAGTCAACATCGAGGAGGAGAAGAGGGAAGAAGGCGCCGACGGCAACGACGGGAAGACCGGCCCCTCCACTAGCAAAAGAGCTGGAAGAAGATAGTGGAGGGGCCGGCAGAAGGACAACGGAGAGCCGGACGAGAAGACGGGGAAGACCGGGCCTCCGCTAGCAAAAGAGCTGCAAGAAGATTGCGGAGGCCCAAAGGAAGAAAGAACCGGAGAGCGGGAGAAGAAGAAGGCGACAGAGAAGACCGGGCCCCGCTAGCAAAAGAGCTGCAAGAAGATAGCGGTGGCCCGGCAGAAAAAAGAACCGGAGAGAGCGGTGACGACACCGGAGACCCCCCGAAGACGGAAGAGACCCCCGGAGCTGTGCAATAAAATACTTTAAAAAACTGTGTTGTGTTTTTATTGCCATTTTTTTTCCCCACCAAGTGAATGGGTAGGGGTACGATGTACCCCATACTCATTCACATAGGGTGGGGGGGCCGGGATCTGGGGGCCCCCTTATTAAAGGGGGCTCCCGGATTCCGATAAGCCCCCCGCCCGCAGACCCTGACAACCAACGGCCAGGGTTGTCGGGAAGAGGCCCTGTCCTCATCAACATGGGGGCAGGGTGCTTTGGGGTGGGGGGGCCGCAGGTCGCCCCCCTGCCCCAGAGCACCAAACCCCCCATGTTGAGGGCATGCGGCCTGGTACGGGTCAGGAGGGAGGGGGGGCGCTCTCTCGTCCCCCCCTCTTCCCCTGCGGTCTGCCAGGTTGCGTGCTCAGGTAAGGGTCTGGTTTGGATTTTGAGGGGGACCCCCACGCCGTTTTTTCGGCGTAGGGTTCCCCTTCAAATCCAGACCAGACCCAAGGGCCTGGTATGCTCCCGGAGGGGGAACCCATGCCGGTTTTTTATTTAAAAATTGGCGTGGAGTTCCCGCTCAGGATTCATACCAAACGCAGTGCCTGGTATTGGCGGGAAACCACATTGGATCCCCGCTCAATACAGTGCCGCGTCTCCTCGCTATTGCAGCGAGCATGACATGTGTCGCCACCCTGTCGCTGAGATGTCGGCAACCCTGTCGCCGAGAATCTCTGCGATAGGATCGCGATGAATATACAATGTCGGCGGCACCTACTGTACCTTAGTTATAGCCCTGCTCTGCGCTTTTGTGACCCGCCGGAGCTCTCTTCCACGCAATTATATTACAGAAACACACACATTTGTACATTATATACTCCTGTAATAGAGTGGGTTATAGGATTTTACAAGCATTTTAAACTAGGGCTTATTTTCAGAGTAGGGCTTATATTGCAGCCCTTCTGGAAAATAACGCTAGGTCTTATTTTCCAGGTAGGTCTTACTTTCGGGGAAACACGGTAAGATAGTGTCATCTAGATGTTGGGTGCAATGCTCAGCTATAATACCCCGTTCCAGAGTGGTGGAAGCTGTATCTTGGCGGAAGCACCCAGGCAGGGTGCTAGGCAGTCCGTCACACCTTTCCATCCAAAAAATGAGGTGGGCTCACTACGACACGTCGTATCCAAAGAACTTCATTAAACATGTTCCAAAGTTTCCGACCCATAGAAAGTTGTGTGTGCCTTTTTTTAAAGAAATTGTCTATAAAATAGTTAAAGAGAAAAAGAACCACACTGGTGCGGCACTATTCCTCACACTAATGGCACACTACTCTTCATATTGTTACCAATGATGGGGGACTATCTCTCCCAGTGATATCAGTGAAGGGGCACTATTCCTCCCACTGATGCCAATTATGGGGCACTATTCTTTCTACTGATAACAAATGATGGGACACTATTCCTCCCACTGATACCAATGATCGGACACTACTCTTCTTACTGTTACCAATGATGGGGCACTATTCCTCCCACTGATATCAATCAAGGGGGACTATTCCTCCTACTCATATCAGTGATGGGTACTATTCCTTCCATTGACACCAACGGCGGGGTACTATTCTTCCCATTGATCCCACTGGTGCAGCACTATTTCTCCCACTAACACCAATAATGGCACACTACTCTTCATACTGTTACCAATGATGGGGCACTATCTCTCCCAGTGATAGCAGTAAAGGGGCACTATTACTCCCACTGACACCAATGATGGGACACTATTCCTCCCACTGGCACCAATAATGTGATATCAATAAAGGGGTACTATTTATTCCACTGATACCAATGATGGGGCATTGTTTACACACACTGATGTCAAAGCATTTCCTACCCCTACTGTCCGCAGTCTGGCCCCGCTAAAGTCTGACAGACAGTAAACTGGCCTTTTATTTAGAAGGATCGGATACCTCTGCTCCAGGCCAACTGTCCATCTAGAGCCCCATATTTACAGCACAGATATTATAGATCCATTTATTCTAAGCTGCTTACAGCTGTTTATGGCTTGTCTCAGCTTCGTCAAAGGCAGGATAAATAAAGTCTATCTGCAATTTCAGATGTTAAATGTTGAGGAATAATTATTGGTTATCTTGAAGTTTTAACCATGGAAACCAAATATTAGTAGTTTGTTTTTATTTTTTTCCTTTTTGAAATCCACTGCATTTTTTTTCTAAATTAGCAATGTTTTCTATTTCATTCGAATGGCTTTGGGATTTTAGGAACATTTGTAGATTTCCGTCATATCCATCGGTCATCTGAGTTAGGAAGATCTCTCGGTATAAGCTGTTTAAGGACAGGCAGCTGTCCCACCCTCCATCTTTCCCGATGAGCCATCTACCTGTCTATGGTCACCATAAGAGTCATCTCAGACCCATAGTGATTTCATGAATACAACAAATCTATAGGACTACAGCGTCCCCATCTTCTAAAGCAGTGGTGACCAACCAGTGGCCCGAGGGCCACATGTGGCCCGCGGAGCCTTCTGATGTGGCCCGCGATCTCCTGCTCTGGGGTGGTGGTTTTACAAGCCCAGATTGCAGGTTGCTGACCCATCATTCCAGAGCAGCAGTGTTGTGAATGAAGCCGGTGGTAGAGAAAACAAGCAGCTGCAGAGCAGAGCCACATAAGCCGATGCTTCCTGTACAGCGTCGGCTCCTGTCACAATCGATACCAAATGCACTCTGCCTGGGACAGCAACAGTCGGGGAAAACTGAATGGAAGACTGTTATTAAGGCCGGGTTCACACCTATGAATATTGAATGCGCGTTTCCCCGCATTCAATTCGCATAGCAGGAGAATGTGACTGTCTCTCTATGGAGCCGGTTCACACATCTCCGCAGCGGGTCCGGTGCGGTGTGCCGAAAAAAAGGATGCCTTTTTTAGTGCGTTTTTAGGTTAGATTTTAGCCCAAAATTCGGGCTGAAATCGGACCTGAACCGGTGAACCAGCATGCACCGGACCCCTGCTGTGAGCTGCATGCGGCAGCGGTGTGAACCCGGTAAAGGTAAATTTATTACTTAAATGACAGTGTATATAGGGGCATATCTGTTTTGCAATGGTTACTGTGATGCTTTCAAACTAATCCCCAGGTGCAGCGCAGTGCACCTGAAGGTTACCTGCACTGAGCCATAGACGTCTGTTACCTGCACTGAGCCATAGACTTCTGTTACCTGCACTGAGCCATAGACTTCTGTTACCTGCACTGAGCCATAGACGTCTGTTACCTGCACTGAGCCATGGACGTCTGTTACCTGCACTGAGCCATAGACGTCTGTTACCTGCACTGAGCCATAGACTTCTGTTACCTGCACTGAGCCATAGACGTCTGTTACCTGCACTGAGCCATAGACGTCTGTCACCTGCACTGAGCCATAGACTTCTGTTACCTGCACTGAGCCATAGACTTCTGTTACCTGCACTAAACCATAGACTTCTGTTACCTGCACTGAGCCATAGACGTCTGTTACCTGCACTGAGCCATAGACTTCTGTTACCTGCACTGAGCCATAGACGTCTGTTACCTGCACTGAGCCATAGACGTCTGTTACCTGCACTGAGCCATAGACGTCTGTTACCTGCACTGAGCCATAGACTTCTGTTACCTGCACTGAGCCATAGACGTCTGTTACCTGCACTGAGCCATAGACGTCTGTTACCTGCACTGAGCCATAGACTTCTGTTACCTGCACTGAGCCATAGACGTCTGTTACCTGCACTGAGCCATAGACGTCTGTCACCTGCACTGAGCCATAGACTTCTGTTACCTGCACTGAGCCATAGACTTCTGTTACCTGCACTAAACCATAGACTTCTGTTACCTGCACTGAGCCATAGACTTCTGTTACCTGCACTGAGCCATAGACGTCTGTTACCTGCACTGAGCCATAGACTTCTGTTACCTGCACTGAGCCATAGACTTCTGTTACCTGCACTGAGCCATAGACTTCTGTTACCTGCACTGAGCCATAGACTTCTGTTACCTGCACTGAGCCATAGACGTCTGTTACCTGCACTGAGCCATAGACGTCTGTTACCTGCACTGAGCCATAGACTTCTGTTACCTGCACTAAACCATAGACTTCTGTTACCTGCACTAAACCATAGACTTCTGTTACCTGCACTGAGCCATAGACTTCTGTTACCTGCACTGAGCCATAGACGTCTGTTACCTGCACTGAGCCATAGACTTCTGTTACCTGCACTGAGCCATAGACGTCTGTTACCTGCACTGAGCCATAGACGTCTGTTACCTGCACTGAGCCATAGACGTCTGTTACCTGCACTGAGCCATAGACTTCTGTTACCTGCACTGAGCCATAGACTTCTGTTACCTGCACTGAGCCATAGACTTCTGTTACCTGCACTGAGCCATAGACTTCTGTTACCTGCACTGAGCCATAGACTTCTGTTACCTGCACTGAGCCATAGACTTCTGTTACCTGCACTGAGCCATAGACGTCTGTTACCTGCACTGAGCCATAGACTTCTGTTACCTGCACTGAGCCATAGACGTCTGTTACCTGCACTGAGCCATAGACTTCTGTTACCTGCACTGAGCCATAGACGTCTGTTACCTGCACTGAGCCATAGACGTCTGTTACCTGCACTGAGCCATAGACTTCTGTTACCTGCACTGAGCCATAGACGTCTGTTACCTGCACTGAGCCATAGACTTCTGTTACCTGCACTGAGCCATAGACTTCTGTTACCTGCACTGAGCCATAGACTTCTGTTACCTGCACTGAGCCATAGACTTCTGTTACCTGCACTGAGCCATAGACTTCTGTTACCTGCACTGAGCCATAGACTTCTGTTACCTGCACTGAGCCATAGACTTCTGTTACCTGCACTGAGCCATAGACTTCTGTTACCTGCACTGAGCCATAGACTTCTGTTACCTGCGGAAATTGCACCACACCTGCAGGATATAATAGAAGTCTATGGCAAAGTGCAGCTAACCTGCAGGAAAGCCACAGATGCATCAGTGTGAAAGCAGCCTTAGGACCCAATCGGACCCTCCATTTACCACTATGTCCATTTCCCCCCGCTTACCTCCAATCCAATACGCTAAAAAAATAAAAAAACAGAAGGCGATCCGTCCCATTCCGTCTGGGCGGATTGAATTGGAGGGCCCATAGAGTAGCATGGGCTGTGTCCGTGTCCATTCAGAATATGCAGCGTGGACACAGACCTGTCATCTGCTCATTCCACCGATTACCTAGTCGCTTCAGTGGCCCTAGCTCTTCAAAAGGTTGGGCACCCCTGTTCTAAAGGCTCCTTCCAGCAGGATAATGCACCATGGCACAAAGCTCAAATCATCTCACCACTGGACAATGAGGTCACTGTACTCCAATGGCCGCCACAGTCACCAGATCTCATCCAATAGAGCACCTTTGGGATGTGGTGGAACAGGAGATTTGCATCATGGATGTGCAGCCGACAAATCTGCAGCAACTGTGTGATGTTATCATGTCACTATGGAGCAAAATCTCTGAGGAATGTTTCCAACACCTTGTTGAATCTATACCATGAAGAATGAAGGCAGTTCTGAAAGCAAAAGGGGGTCCAACCCTGTACTATCAAGGTGGACCTAATAAAGTGTATAGCACTGTCAATTTACACAGCACTTTACATATATATATATATATATATATATATATAATGTGGGTATATATATATATGTGTGTGTGTATATATATATATATATATATATATATATATATAATGTGGGTATATATATATATGTGTGTGTATTGTACATTTACATCAATCCCTGCCCTCAAGGAGCTTACAATCTAATCTAAGGTCAATAACATACATACACATACTAGGGCCAATTGACCTACCGCCATTTGTTTGGAGTGTGGGAGAAAACCAGAGAACCCAGAAGAAACCCACGCAGGCACAGGGAGAACATGCAAACTCCATGCAGGTAGTGCCGTGGTTGGGATTCGAACCAACGTCCCTAGTGCTGAAATCTCCAACAAAAGGAACTGAGGAGATCTATAACACTGACTGAAAGGAAACCATGACGTTTTCAACAGCTAGAATGAATTCACTTTGTTCATCTCCAAGTTTTCAGTAGACTTTACGCTTAAACACTTAAGCGTCTCCCCGCAGGGATGTAGTGCCAAGGGAGGGGGCGAGCACGCTGACTAACCCCCCAGCCAGAACGGCTCAGATGATGGGGGCAAGCTTACTGAGGAGGAACAGGAAGTGAGAAATTCAGACAAAGAAAAAAAACATTTAGGCCCCTTTCACACTGGGGCGGGCAGGTGCGGTGGCGGTATAGCGGCGCGATTTTCAGCGCCGCTATACCATTGTATTTACCGCGATATTCGGACGCTAGCGGTGCAGTTTTAACCCCTGCTAGCGGCCGAAAAGGGGTTAATACCGCCCGCAAACCGTGGCTACAGCCGCGTTTTTTTTGCGGGTGGTATTACCGCGGTGTCCCATTGATTTCAATGGGAAGGAACGGTATACACACCGCTCCTTTCACCGCTCCAAAGATGCGGCTTGCAGGAGATTTTTTTTTCTCCCGCCAGCGCATCGCCTCAGGCTTTCACATTGAGAATACTGGGGCAGTAGTATTTCAGGCGTTATTTATGCGCTATTTTTAGCGCTAAAACGCCTGAAATACGCCTCAGTGTGAAAGGGGCCTAAGAAGGTAAATCGCAGGAAAAGGTAAGTGAACCAACAATGCACTCGCTTAAAGGAACCTATTTATAAAATAAAAAACGAACCTTTACAACCCCTTTAACTACAAACATGCCTTTGTCTGAAGCCCTTTTTCTCAGGTGAACACTTCAGAAAAGCCTCCATTAAATATGAATCGCGTGTTAAGGAAACGGTCGTCATACATAACTCACAGCAGCATATGTTCTATCAGAGATAGAAAAATAACATTATTTTCCCTTGTTACTGCGCAATCTGTTCCATAATTCCAAAAATGAACTAGAAGAGACTAAGCAAACGAAGTAGTGACAGGCTGCTCTGTACATTCTAAACATGCAAAAAAAAAATTCAGCATTGAAACTCTCTGAAACAATGGGAAAATCCCCCAAAAATCTGAGATACGTGGGTTTCACATTTCCTACCGACGCACACAGACTGACCATTGATATACTTGGCCCCTTGACTCCCCCTCCATTCTCCATCCCCCTCTCTCACCAACACCTATCTATTTCTAGCTGCTTAGGTTTTCAAAATTTCAGTTTCACTTGCAAATTAGATTTTTGCTGGCAATTTTTTTTGTTATTGTTTTTATTCAATTTAAAAATGACACAGAAATGTAAAAAGAAAAAGAAAAGAAGCATAGAGAAAAAATGCAAAATTAACAAAATGTGGCTTTGCAGGGCCTATATTCTCAGTTGACTAATCTATATTAACCACTTGCTTACTGGGCACTTTTACCCCCTTCTTGCTCAGGCCAATTTTCAGCTTTCAGCGCTGTAACACTTTGAATGACAATTGCACGGTCATGCAACACTGTACCCATATGAAATTAAAGATCGAAAATTAAAAAAGTAAAAGATTTTTATAGTAGGTTATAACATTTTGCAAACAGATCATTTTTCTCCTTCACTAATGTGCGCTGATGAGGCTGCACTGAAGGGTACTGATGAGGCACCACTGATGGTCACTGATGAGGAGGAACTGAAGAGGCTGCACTGATAGCCAGCACTGATGGGCACCGATAGGTGGCACTGATGGGCACTGATAGGCAGCACTGAAGGGCACTGACACTGATAGCTGGTACTGATAGATAGCACTGATAGGCGGGCTCGATCATATGACGCCCTCCCAGAACTGGCTAGCCATTATTCGGCTATAGCGCGGTCGGCAAGTGGTTAAATACCATTTTTATCTTCCAAACCCACCCTCTTCCCCCCTGTGCAATGCTATCCATATAGAAGACCCCAAAATACAAAAAAGACTCAGACAGAAATATTTCCAGGATTCCTACAAGAGTGCTCATTAAAGTATAATGGACAGCAATGATGCTTCAATATTAGCTAAGTTGTTACAAGTCAGAGAGAAATTCAATTTGTTCAACTCTTGCAGGCAATTCTTGAATTGTTCACCTTAGAAGACACCCTAAGGCAGCCATTCTCAACTAGCGATTCGTTGAACCGTAGGGTTCTTCCAGGGATAGCCAGGGGTTCCTTGAGCTGTAGCTGACCCCCAATCTGATGGTGCCTGCATAGTTCCAGGTCAAACACCACTTGGCAGAGCCAGCAGCATGCCCAAAAGAGTGTCATTCTGGCCAACCCTGTAATGGGGACATCCTTCCCACTTACCACCTCCAAAATACTCAACATCCAAAATTCTATGGTTTAACTGTTCCTGTTCATACTTGAGCATTGTGTCACTTGAACCCTGTAGCTCTAGAAAGTACATGAGCTTCTTTTGAGCTACAAGCTTCAACCATTTTGGCCCCAATAAACTTTAATGGGTTTGCCTAAAAAAAAAGGCGTGAACATGTGCAAAAAAACATGCAAAAACACACATATTGCTTGTTTTTTCTCTAGTGATAGGCTATCCATCGCTAACAATAAAGTGTCACTAAACCCACATCATAAAAAACGATCAATAAATGGTGTATTACACGCTGTTCATACTCACTCAGTCACTATGAGATTTGTTTTCTGTATTCTGCAAGAAACTTGATTGATCCTGCTGCTCTCTATCCCAACCTTCTGTCCATGTCCCCAATTCAGTTGCGGACCTTGCGGCTGTGGTAGCAACTCTGCACATGCTCAGTTTCCAGTGAGTTTCTATGCTGAGCATTTCCCCCCTAACACATCGGAGCAGCCCATGTGACTATAAAGTCACACATGTGGGCGTATACATAGTGGTAAATTACAGCCCACTCCCTCCTTCCTCCTCCATGCCCACTAATCAGCAAAACACAATGGCAGCGGGATATTACATGTAGATTAATGGAGGCTTCACCTCCCTCTTATTCTAAGACACAGGCTAGAGGGGGGGTGACAAAGCCTGTGATTGGCAGAAATCCGCCCACACCATGTTATTGCCAAAAATAATAAATATTTGATTTCAAATATATATTTGTATGACAATTTTAAATAGTTTATTGATATCAATTAATTTTTATTTTATTTTTTATTTTAAACATGTGACAGCAGAGGACTAGAAGCCCCTCCTGCTTATGTTTTCCTGCAGAGAGGCTGGGAAAGATCTGGGTCACGTCACAGCTGTATATTGATTAGGAAAAAGGTACTTAGATGGGGTTTTTTTTTATTAAAATAATTACAGTGCCATCATCCATATACAGATTGAAAGGGGACAATGTAAATTAAACAGTGTGTTTAGTATCACTTTTAAAAAAAAAATGCTCAAGCCTTCAAAATTCTATGTTATATTCCTGTACGATGTGATATCAATATTTTGGTTATGTAATTACCTGTATAGTTTGATTTTCAATACAAGATATTGAAAACAAAAATCAGCATGCATTGCAGCTAAACTAGTACATGGTGGCTCTAAAGCCTCGTACACACGGTCGGACTTCCATTGGACTTTTCCGTGTTTTTTTTGTCCGAATGGAGTTGGTCGGGAACACCCATAGCATACACACGCTCAGACTTTTCTGCAAACTTTTGTTGGGCAAATGTTTGTCCGTTTGCAGACCCAACATTTGTCCGATGAAAACAAAAAAAAAAAAAAAAAAGTTTGTCCGATGGAGCATACACACATATTGTTGGTCCAACTTGCTCAAAATTAAGTTTGTTGGCCAAAAGTCCGACCGTGTGTACGGGGCTTTAGCGTAAAAAAAGAAAAAAAGTCCCAAACTGTGCCAAAGCCCAATTATAATCCCTCTCCTGCTGTACATGTAGATAAATCCCAACAATACGGATCTAATGACATCCACGGGGCATCACATCTGAATGCACAGGTCACAATACCACTTTTCACCTTACAGGTGGAGCTTTATGTGAAATCACAGTAACCCGTCAGTATAATTAGTAAGGTTATAGATAGAAATGGTGAAGCTGGAGTTTCCCATTTTGGGACTTCGGTGCCTAAGGCCCCATAGACACTATTCAATTTTCTGCAGATTTTTGTCTTCAGATTTACCAAAACCATGTAGTGCAATGGCCTGCCTGATTGCATACAAATTGAAACTCTTAAAGTGGTTGTAAACCCTTATGCCGCGTACACACGATCAATTTTTTTCGACGGTGAAAACACCGTAGAGAAAATCGACGTGAAAAACGAGGAACAGCTTGTTCCCTCCACACACGGCCATTTTAAATTACATTTTTTTTTTTGGTCGAAAAAAACGACAGTGTGTGGGCTCCCCGGCAGTGTTTCCCTATGGGAAAACTGGTGCGGAAAAAAACGACAGGAATCACAACGAGAAAAATTAGAGCATGTTCTAATTTTTCTCGTCGTGATTATTGCCGTTTTTCCCGTCGAGAAAAACGACAAAAAGCCCACAGACGATCGTTTTTCTCGTCCAAAGGAAAAAATGAAATTTTTCTCGTCGGGAAAAATGATCGTGTGTACGCGGCATAACAGACCACTTTAACCTACAGGTAAGCCTAGATTAAGGCTTACCTGTAGGTGCAAGAAATATCTCCTAAACCTACACGGTTTAGGAGATATTTGCAAAAGAAAGGCACCAATGAGCGTACCGCTTCTAACGGCGATTGTGCCGTTAGTGGCGGCACCCACCACGCAAGCGCGGGAGTGACGTCATCGATTCTAGAAGGGAGGGGGGGAAGTGGGGAGGGGCTGTCTGGGGTGTCTCAGGGAGCCCCGACCAATCCTTAACTAGTATTGGCAGGGGGCAGGCCTCCTTGTAATACCCAGGGTCAGCCCAGCTGGGGAGGAGAGTTCGGGTGGAAAACTGGGAGATGGAGTACTAGCTGTCGTGGCCTTTGAGGAAGCTCCTCAGTCTGGGGGGTGACCCTGGGCCTAGAGCTCGGGAGTGGAAGGGATCCTTGTACAAACCACAGGGGTGTTCTGACCAGGAGCAGGAGAGGGCAGTGGAAGGTACTGCCAGGCAAAGTCTCCAGGAGGGATCCATTAGATGTCAGTGAGTGGCAGGCACAGTCGGGAGAGCTGGGAGAGGCATGCCGGAGCGGACTGGGAGTGTGCAGTCTGAGATTGATGTAGAGCCAGCAGGAGAGACTGTGATGCCATGGGAAGTGGAGTCAGGCCTCTACAGCCAGGAGGGCTACACCACAGGGGCCTGCGGTCCCTGCCTGCAAAAGGCATTTCTACAAGGCCTGGCTGGAACCAGAGTCAGGCCTAACCATGTGCTAGCTGTGCCTGAGGAGAAGTGATGTGCTGGAGAGAGAGAGGAGGTAATAGTCTGCAAGCAGGTTTGTGCAGGAGGAGTATGAAGTGTAAATATGTACAGGGAGTGTACATAGTTTTGTCCCAATGCAATTGTTTCTACTCAAATATTGGACATCTCATAAATCCCCTAACCCCATACAAGTTAACCCCTCAATAAAAACACAAAAACAAAGTTAACAGACTATTCATTGACTCTGTGTGCTTGAGAAAGTGAATGCCGGACTGAGCATTGTGACAGATAGACTACAACTTTCAGCAGCCCCTACAGGGGTACCGCTACATATACACATCTAAATATAAAATGCCGGTGCAATAAATAAATAAATAGTCCATCAGTGCAAACAAAGTGCAAGTGTTGATGATCTTTTCTTGTGAAAATCCACTGGGATCACGGCGTGCGTTCCAGTTACCGGATAGGACGTCACTAACTCGTTCCTGCTTGGCGCGTTTCACCCCTTCCCACTGGGTGTCTTCAGAAGCTGGGGCTACTCGTGACTGGCTCTTTCTTATATCTTATACTCCTCCTACTACACCCTAATCCTCCCACTCCTCTCTATTGAGTCGCTTCCCCTTGTACCGCCTGACATCACTTCCTACTTCCGGCCAGAAGTAGGAAAACCGCCTTATTGGTACACCCTTTTACTAAGAACTTGGCTTTCTAGTATCCTATCCTCCATATTACTCCAACCCTCTTGTTTATACTAGTAAATATGCACCTTTACATCACGATATTGCATCTGCAGTGTTCATTTAATGCACTGGCACTTTATATTTAGATGTGTATTATTTAGCACATGTGATTAATTATATAGAAGCAATGCTAAGTTTATTACCTTTGTTTACAGTTCATGAGGTCAGCTGACCGTTCACTATAGCAGCAGCTTCAGGATATCAAAATATTCATATATATTTCTTTACTGGTATTTTATTTTTTTCTCATTACTTTATCTATTATCACATGGTTTATGCACGGACAGGCATAGTAAGTGCACATATCATATAAACATAGCACGGGTACACCCATAATTCAAGTGGTTTGCATGTACAGTATATATCCATTCAAGTAATACTAAACACACACAGTTTAATTTACATTGCCTCTTCTATTTCTGTATATGGATAATGGCGCTGTAATTATTTAAATAAAAAAAAAGAGGGAGGTGAAGCCTCCATCAATCTACATGTAATATACCACCCCATTGTGTTCAGCTGTCTGAATGGACACACGGAGCTGTGGCTCGGCTCAGGTGCCCCCATAGCAAGCGCTTGCTGTGGGGACACTCAACAGAAGGGGGGGCCAGGAGCACCGAAGAGGGATCCGAAAAGTGGAGGATCTGGGCTGCTCTGTGCAAAACCACTGCACAGAGCAGGTAAGTATAACATGTTTAGACTTTAGTATCACTTTAAAGTAAAACATGTTTAGGTTAAAGTATTGTCCCTTCACCCGCCCCTAATATTTACCTAAGCCCAATCTCGATCCAGTGCTGTGCCCATTGGCAGTGGCTCTCTCCTTGCCCCCCTCTCAAAGGCTTTACTAAGAGCAGCGGGGGCAATTGGTTCCTGCTGCTATCAGTCAAATTCTGTGATGAGGGGGCGGGCCGATCCTCACTGCTTGTGTCAATGGACACAGGCAGCGCTGCGCTAGATCAAGCCCGCTGGTGTGCCACAGTAGGAAAGTGGCTTCCTATGGTGGCACATTACTGAGAGGAGGAGCTTGAGCACCAGCAGGGGAAAGGAGAAGAGGAGGTTCAGTGCCGCTCTTTGCAATTCCATTACATAGAGCAGAAGTTACTTAAATAAAAGGAGTTTACATTCACTTTAAAATTGCATTGCTGTTGACAGTTTTATTAGGGAAAGAGAAGGAGGTCTGCTTTAAGCCATTTAATAGTGGAATTTCAGTTTAGGGCAGACATTGGTGGGGTGTGCTATCTACAAGCATCTTAAAAAGTGTTGCTAAACCCAGGAGCCTGCATTCACTATATCTGGTGATCCCACAGTACACAGAACATGGAAATGCAATTATTTTAGGAAATATAAACTGCTAAATACCTTTTCTCATCAGTAGTATATAGCAGTCTTGTGACTTCTATCAGTGTTTGGTTAAAGCTTGAAGGAGGAGTTGTCATTCTCCTCTGACTGTTCTATGAGGCTGCATGACTCCTGACCCTCTTTCTGGACAGTGCTGATTGGCCCTGTGCTGATCACATGCACCCTCCCTTAAAAAAAAAAAAAAAACTCTCTAGCAATTCACACCAAACTGAGCATGTGCACAGTGTCTCCTGGGGCTCTGTTCTATCAGGAGATGGATTGGGGACAGTAAAAGAAGGTGAGGATCAGAGAAGACAGGATCAAGCAGCCGTTTTTACACAATGCAGATGATTAACCCCTTAGGTTCCACAGTGAGTATAACAAGCATGCTTTACTGCATATACAGACTGATTTTACTGTAGTGGGTTCAGTAACACTTTACATTTCCCAAAGGCTTGGGTGGCCAGATTTCCTCACTGTATGTTGTGTCTCTGCCCCCTCCCAAAAGACCCTAGGTCTCCAGAGCAAAGCGGACAAATTGGGCGACAATGACAGAACCAAAGACTGGCTACAAAAAAAAAAAAAAAAAAATACAATAAAAAATGTTCGGATGTCATCGGCAATGCAACAAAGGCAGGGACATTTTTTTGCACATGAAACAGCAATAAGGCCTCGTTAAATAACAAAGAGCCGTGTCTTCCTTTCATAAACAGATAATGGCGGGGATCTTTCCCTGCCGCTGCCTTTAATGCTTCAATTCCTCCGAGCTCATGTATCTCTGTGCCTTCCTGCTGACAAATGACAGAAAGGAGAGTCAGCTCTTCGGCGGTTTCATGACATGTAAACATGAATGGAGAAGCCTCTAGTGCTCTGCTATCAGCCAATGCCAAGGTTTCATCTCTAGATGGAATTATTTAGGCAGCTACATCCCTCAGGTTCTAAGTCTTCTACTTCTCTTTATTTCACAAAGGAAAACAGATTTCCTGCATGCAGCACAGTGATCGCTGCAACCCAATGTAAGGATATGAGAGAAGATAAAAAAATCAGCCTTCATAATAGCAATACTTTCATGTATGTGTTGAATGTTTTATTCCAAATATCCATCTCATCCAACTGACCTTTCTTTATATCTCACCAAAGAATAACTTGGAATGGGTTCTGTCCCACAAATGTCACCGCGGTCATGTAATGGGATTACAGTGGAACCCCAGCAACAGGCTTTTTTTAACGCTTTTGTATACACTATATTGTCAAAAGTATTGGGACGCCTGCCTTTACACCAGGGGTGCCCAACCAGTGGCCCGCGGAGCCCTCCGATGTGGCCCTCGACCTCCTGCTCTCGGATGGCAGGTTGGCAAGCCCAGATCACGGGTTGCTGACCCACCATCCCAGAGCAGCCGTTTTGTGAATGAAGCCGCTGGTAGAGGAAGCAAGTGGCTGCAGAGCAGAACCACATAAGCCAATGCTTCCTGTATAGCGCCCGCTCCTGTCACAGGCGGAGTGATACCAAATGCACTCCGCCTGGGACAGCAACAGCCGGCGATACCTGAATGAAAGACGGTTATTAAAGGTAAGTTTACTACTAATTTCACAGTATATATGGATATATCTGTTTTGCAGTGGTTACTGGGCTGCTGTCAAACTGATCCGCAGGTGCAGTGCAGCTGCGGGTTACCTGCACTGAGCCATAGACTTCTGTTATTACCTGCGGGTTTGTTGCTCCTTCAGAAAGTGCGCCACACGCGGTTTGGGCAAATCGCAGTGCATCGGTGTGAAAGCAGCCTTATGCCGCGTACACACGACTGTTTTTCATGACGAGAAAAATGCAATTTTTAAAAATGGTCGTGAAAAACGGTGGTGTGTAGGCTCCAGAGCATTTTTTGCGACGAGAAAAATACCCGAATTTTTTTTAGAACCTGCTCTATTTTTTCTCATCTTTTTTCACGTCGTTCTTTTTAACGTCGTGAAAAACAGACGTGTGTCCGCTTTTACGAGGGGAAAAAAACGCGCATGCTCAGAATCAAGTATGAGACGGGAGCGCTCGTTCTGGTAAAACTAGCGTTCATAATGGAGATAGCACATTCGTCATGCTGTAACGGACTGAAAAGCACGAATCGTCTCTCACCAAACTTTATTAACACGAGGATCAGCAAAAGCGTCCCAAAGGATGGAGCCATTCGAATGGAACTTCCCCTTTATAGTGCCGTCGTACGTGTTGTACGTCACCGCGCTTTGCTCAAGCATTTTTTTTCACGAACGTGTGTATGCAAGGCAGGCTTGAGAGGAAACACGAAAAATCACGTTGAGAAAAACTTCGTTTTTTTTCCCATGACATGAATAACGGTCGTGTGTACGCGGCATTATGGCCCCTTTCATATGATCGGTCTGACCCAATCGGACTTATTATTCACCTCTATGGAGCAGCAGATGTAAACGAACTCATTTACACCCGCCTACCTAAAAAAATAAATAGAAAGGGATCTGCCCCCTTCCGTCTGGGCGAATCAGATTGGATCAGAGGGCCCATAGAATAGAGTGGGCTGTGTCCGTAGACACAGATTTGTCATCCTCCCACTCCGCTCATTGTGGGACGTGACCAGTTACCAATTCGCTTAAGTGGCCCTCGCTCTTCAAAAGGTTGGGCACCCCTGCTTTACACACACATGAACTTTAAAGTGGTTGTAAAGGTTCAAATTTTATTTTTATTTTTTTTAAATAACAAACATGTCATAATTACCTCCACCGTGCAGCTTGTTTTGCACAGAGTGGCCCCGAACTGCGTTTTCTGGGGTCCCCCGGCGGCTCTCTCTGCTCCTCCCCGCCTCAGATAACCCCCTCTGGGAAGCTCTCTCCCAAGGAGGTTACCTTGCGGTGCACGCTCCCAAGTCCTGTATTCTGTGTCCATAGCCGCCGAGTACAGGACTCGGCCCCGCCCCCCGTGTCATTGGATTTGATTGACAGCAGCACGAGCCAATGGCTGCGCTGCTATCAATCTATCCAATGAAGAGCCGAGAAGCCCAGGCAAAGGAAGAGCACATTTGCGATGCAGGACTTTCCAGGGCTCAGGTAAGTAAAACAGGGGGCTGGGGGGCCGGGGATGCCCCCTCACTGTGAGGAGGAATTTTTTTGCAGACTTGGAGGTCCAGGACATACCACTGAGTTAAAGGCACTGGAGGATTGAGAGAAATAAAATGCACTCTGTTTATTCTCAGGGGTAGAGGATTTCCCATATCGAGATTGTTCCTTTTTTTTCTAATGCACTGTACACACCAATAATTGAGGCAAAGGGTCCGTCGCATATACAGAAAGGAGACCCTTTCTCGATTTTTGGTGTATAATACTGTATCTTCTAGCTCATCAACCCAATAAAATAGGGTCACAGGCATGAGCTTCAGTTGCTGGAGAACAGAGGAAACCATCAGGACAGAATCAAGATCCTGGGAAAAAAACCTTGGACTAGACAGCTAAGGTCTGGCAGTTGGAAACAGTTGCAATGGCAGGTTGCAGGGCAGGACCTGCAAGGGGAAATCAGGTCTTATGCCGCGTACACACGATCGGAATTTGCGACAACAAAACCGTGGGTTTTTTTCCCAATGGATTTTCGCTCAAACTTGTCTTGCATACACACGGTCACACAAATGTTGTCGGAAATTCCAATCGCCAAGAGCGCGGTGACGTTCAACATTACAACGTGCTGAGAAAAATTAAGTTCAATGATTCTGAGCATGCGTCAAATTGATTCCGAGCATGCGTAGGATTTTTGTGCGTCAGGATTGGATACGCACGGTCGGAATTTCCGACAAGAACTTTTGTTGTCGGAAAAATTGAGAACCAGCTCTCAATAATTTGTTATCGGAGATTCCGACAACAAATGTCCGATGGAGCATACACATGGTCGGAATATCCGACCAAAAGCTCACATCGAACATTTGTTGTCGGAAATTCCGATCGTGTGTATGCTCCATCGGACTTTTGCTGTCGGAATTTCCGCCAACAAAAGATTGAGAGCAGGTTCTCTATTTTTCCGACGGAAAAAGTTCCTATTGGAAATTCCGATCATCTGTAGCAATTCTGACGCGCAAAATTCCTACGCATACTCAGAAAGAATTTGACGCATGCTCGGAAGCATTGAACCTAATTTTCTCGGCTTGTCGTAGTGTTGTACGTCACCGCGTTCTTGACGGTTGAGAGTTCAGAGAACTTTTGTGTGACAGTGTGTATGCAAGCCAAGCTTAAACGGAATTCTGTCGGAAAATCCATCCAAGGTTTTTCCGACGGACATTCCGATCGTGTGTACGAGGTATAAGAGTCTAGTTAAGACAGGAAATTGCTTGGCCCACACTTTTTTAGGAACCCTTTGTGCATAAGGTATTGTTGGCCAAAATGCTGAGAAGGAGCAAATAACTTTTCCTGGTTTTGCCAATCACTATATAGGAATGGATGCACTAGGGTAGTGAACCTTGGCACCCCAGATGTTTTGGAACTACATTTCCCATGATGCTCATAAACTCTGCAGTGTAGTTGAGCATCATGGGAAATGTAGTTCCAGAACATCTGGGGTGCCAAGGTTCACCATCACTGCACTAGGGAATGTATTGGAAAAGTATTACCATGTTGAGGGCTCTTTACAGAACCCAGGCTTTTGGTGCAACCAACTTTTTGTATTCTGCATCCATATTACCCAACAAGGGTAAGCAGAGAACAAAAAACACCCTTTATAGAGTTAATGAAGTTAAAATTTACTATAATTCCTCTGGCTCCAAGATCGCGGTTTAGCAATGAAGCGCTAATGTCCTATAATATAATGTAAATGACCTAAATGTATTTTCATAACCTATCTCAATGTCACTTCCATGTTTAATGCATTATTTAACACACCACCCTCACCTTATGTGTATTGGAGTTACTCAGCAATGTAAGAAAAGTAAGAAGCAAATATACTCAATGTGATAAAGGGCTGAACACTGGTAAAATCTGCTCTGTTTGCACTTGGTTTAATCTGACAGCACACAAAAGTGGACTCTCACAGCTATTTGTACAGTTCTGCAAACTTCATTTTACTTATCTGCTGCAAGATTTATAGGCACAGGGCTCCGAGCCTAATCTGTGAACTGCTAGGTGAAACTGGGTGGGCTCCCATGAGTCTTTGCAAAACTTTAACTAAAAGTGTTAAAAAAAAAGGAAGTAAGTGACCTGTTGGAACCCATAATGACCTTACCCATGCCTCCATCCCTGGTACAATGAGAAAAAAAGAAGAAGAAAAGGGCTTTAGATGAGGCATGGATGGGTATAGAAAGTTGGTCTAGGACAGTGATATGCAATTAACGGACCTCCAGCTGTTGCAAAACTACAACTCCCATCATGCCTCTGCCTCTGGGTGTCATGCTTCTGGCTGTCAGAGTCTTGCTATGCCTCATGGGACTTGTAGTTCTGCAACAGCTGGAGGTCCGCTAATTGATTATCCCTGGTCTAGGATATCAAAAATAAATATACTGTCACAATCCCAAAAGGGAAATCCTAACCATTGCTAATATCTCAAAAGAATGAAAATCAAGGCATATATATGAATATCAAAATATATTGTATCAAAATTAATAATACAAAGATCATGTTGTCAGAGGCATAATACAGGTAATTATTATCACATTAGCATATTTAATTGTTCATAGTCAAGGACATGATTAATAAAAGCAATCACAATACATGGACATACAGGTGCAGTGAACATGATTATCCAAATGTATAAATCCAGAATATTTAATAAAATGCATGGATGGGCAGGCTTAAGCTTGGGATCCCCTGAGCATGGACTCGACGCGTTTCTTGGCATTTAAAGCCAGTCATCGGGAGTGGGGTGCGTATAATTTAGTTTAAAAAAAGGGGGATGAATGAATAGGTCAATGAGGTCATAAAAAAAATGTAACGCTTAAAGCGGGTGTATACCCAAAATAATGACATGCACCTACACGTAAGCCTACATTAAGGCTTACCTGTAGGTGCTTGCACTATCTCCGAGACCTACACTGTCTCGGAGATATTTGCAAAAAAGTCTATACCGATATCTATGGCGCATGCGCGCCATAGATAACGGCGCAGGTGCACTGAGCGCGCCGGCTCTTGAATGGCAGCCCACCGGACACTGCCGGATTTCGCACATGTGCGGGGATCGTCATCGCCGCTCCGGCCAATCCCAGTGCCGGAGCGGAGATACCCGGAAGTCACTCCGGGTATCATGGCGTCAACGGAGGACGTGTCCAAGGACCGCTGCGGGGGCTTCGATCTAAGGTAAGTGATTGATAATGAGCAAGTATGCTAGTCATACTAGCTCATTATGCCTTTGCCTTGCAGGTTTAAAAAAAAAAAAAAGTTTTGCGGTATACAACCGCTTTAAATTTAAAAAATAGAGTAAGGTGGGTTTATACATTACCCATGGGAAAGCCCAACAGGGGTCAGTTCAAGCATTCCAATTGGGAAGTAGGATGGTGGTCCTGGATGAGCTGTCTTCCCCGGGTTTGAGGCGGGGATGAAACCCCAACAGTCCAAGAACCCTCCAGCAGGAAGGAGAGCCATGGAGATGATGGCGTGGGACATCAGCCAAGGAAGAAACCGGACAGTCACAACACAGTGTCAGACCGACAAGAGGCATGACGTGGAGCAAGGTGCAGGTGCTGATAAAACCCTGCTGGAGGGTTCTTGAACTGTTGGGGTTTCATCCCCACCTCAACCCCGAGGAAGACAGCTCATCCAGGACCACCATCCTACTTCCCAATTGGAATGCTTAAACTGTGCCTGCGTGTTATACGCAGGGGGCTGTGGAAAGTTTTTTTCCTGAAACTTTCCTCTTGAAGTTAGGGTACGTGTTATACGCCTGTGCGTGTTATACAGCGATAAATACGGTAACTCTCTTAAATGTAAGAAAACGTGAACCAATATAAATGTGCAGGAGGCAGGATGGGGCAGGCAAAGCTTTTGCTATCAGAAAGCACCAAAACTCTGCCTGTTAGAATAGCATGGCACACGGCAATGACAGGAAAGCTTGGGAGGCTGCTGCTAGTATGTACCATGTCAGTGACCCACAAAGCAAGAATAATGATGACAGCCATGGCAGCCCACAGTGTTACCTTTAGCCCTTTCGCTGCCAGAGCCATTTCTTATTTTTTGCACAGATGTTAAAATGCAGACTTTTAGGCCTAAAGATTACGTAAAACCCCCTGTGACAGCTTGGGTACATCCTCCAAGATACAGCTTCCTCCATTCTGTAACCAGGAACCAGGTATTATATCTGAGAATTGCACCCAAGAACTAGACGACACTAGCCTAGGTGCAAACTGGAACTGACTGTAAACTCACACAGAATATGTACCACACAGAATCAGATACGAGATTGATCACATTATCCTAAACAATGCAAACTGTAAACAGTAATATCAGTACAACAGCTAACATAATCATAAACAGTAAGCTAATTAACAACTAGTGTCATGGACGTATGCCTCTGGTACCCACAACAAGGCCCAGGCACATCCCTGCTAGTAGGCTTCCAAGTATAAACGGAAGTTTTCCATTGCGCATGCGCGTGCGCCAATCGCGCACGCCAATTGCGTCCGCCAATCGCGCACACGCGCGCGCACACAGTAACACTGTCTTGGCGCCCAGTGGCCTTTAAAAGGGGCTTCCTCTGTCCAGACTCTTGCTGTCTGATCTGCAGTTATCCGGTGACCTGATCCTGAACATGCACCTGCTGTTACTTTGACCTGGCTTCCTGACCTTGCTGCTGTCTCCAGTCCTGACCTTTGGCTTCCTAGACCCAGTCCTGCTCATCTGCCTACCTGATCCTCTGTTGCCTGATCCAGCCTGAACTTGACCCTCCGCTGCCTGACGCTTCTGCCCGTATCTGATCCGCTGTGCATGACCTGGCTCGTCTGACCTTTCTCCTGCCTGCTGCTTGTATCCGTATCTACCGGCATCCTCGGCTACCTGCATCAGCTGATCTGCACCTTCCAGCCGCATCCCCAGCTACCTGCACCAGCTGGCCTGCATCACCTGACCTGCATCTTCAGCTGTCCATATCGGTCTTCTCATCTAGCCCAGGAGAACCTAACAGGCACTCATACCCCACTGTGCTCCTTCGGCCACTGTCCCAACTCCAGTGACCTGGGAACCAGGGCTGTACGAGAGGTCTCCCTCTGCACGTCAGGCTCACCTCAGGCTCACCTCACCGGGCGGGAAGTGGTTAACAAACCTCTGAGGGCTTCACAGAACAGCTGTATTTATACTGAGATTAAATTACACACAGGTGGACTCTAAAAATATCCCCCAATGAAAAAAACAAACAAAAAAAAAACCGAATTTCTTCATCTGTTTAGGCCAAATATGTATTCTTCTACATATTTTTGGTAAAACATATCACAATAAGCGTATATTGAATGGTTTGCGCAAAAGTTATAGCGTTTACAAACTATGGGAAAGATTTATGGGATTTTTTATGTTGTTTCTATTATTATTATTTTTTTTACTAGTAATGGCGGGACTGCAACATTGCGGCACAGATCGGACACTTTTGACACATTTTTGGGACCATTGACATTTATAGCGCGATCAGTGCTGTGTGTTCTCTCACTGTGGTCTAACTGTGTGGGGATGGGACTAACTAGGAGAGATGACAGATCGCTATCTCCTCTGATAGCACAGGGATTTGTGTGCTTACACACACAAATCCCTGTGCTGGGTCTCGTGCACGCGAGTGGCCGGCGGCAATCGCACCAACTGGCAACGCGCATCGGGTCCCCCGCTGTGCATTGGGCACGCGTGCCTCTGGCGGCGCTCGCGCGCCCTCTGGTGGCTCTCCTGGGCAAAGCCGTATATACATGGGATTTCGGCCAGGAAGAGTCATTCTGCCGCAGTATATCTGCGTAAGCCGGTCGGGAAACGGTTAATCAATTTTCAATGTATTTTAAATATTAGTTTTTATTTATTATTGAATTTGCTATGTTAAGCCGTACACCTAATTTCCGGTATGCGATATTTTAGAAATTTAGCAAAATATTATCCCTGTGCAATAGTTGTTTAATATTTATAATTAGGATGGTTTACACATTTAGTCTATTTTTATATACATTTTAAAGATCATGGCCAATGGTCTGAAGCCCTGTACACACGATCGGTTTTACAGATGAAAACAGTCCGATGGACTTTTTTCATCGGACAAACCGATCGTGTATGGCCCCATCGGTCTTTTTTCCATCGGTATAAAAAAATAGAACATGTTTTAAATTTTACCGATTGAAAAAAAAACGATAGCAAATTCCGATCGTCTGTGGGGAACTCCATCGGAGAAAAAACCCACGCATGCTCAGAATCAAGTCGACGCATGCTCAGAAGCATTGAACTTCCTTTTTTTTTGGCTCTTCGGAGTGTTTTACGTCACGGCGTTTGGGACGGTCGGTTTCATCAGACTACCGATGGAAAAATCCATCGGTTTAAAATATATAGGAAATCCGATCGTGTGCACAGGGCTTGAGTGATTATCATAACCAATTAGTGCCGTTACCATAATATATATATATTTTATTGATCGCATTATTATAGCAACATTTGCGTCATTGAATTCCATAAGAATCAAGATGTATGGATTTAGAATAGCAAGAGATGGCTTCTCCGTCTCTGTATCCATATGTTTTAATACACCATATTGTTTATTCACTAAGTATATGGCGGCAATGTCACAGTATGAGACTGGCTACAAGAAAATGACCGCTGTACATATAGACTACACTGCCTAATCACTTGGAAAATGGCTGCAATGCCTCGTTTTGAGATTGTCCACAAGGAAATGGCCACCGCAACACTTCCGGTTCCTAAATACTATCGTCTAACAGCCAATCTGGTTCCCCTGATAAAGTCATGTGTTGTGACGTAACGCGTAGGGTATGGCTGGAGATTGTCGCAAACCGGAAGTGACGTGAGAAGGCGCTCAGACGCCGTAAACTTTCTTTTAATGCACTTTTAACATTTGTTTGATGTAAGCACCCACTTGTCTACAATAAATTGTTACCTGATTTTAATATACTACACTATGGAGGGAAAATTATTATTTTTAATTCCTATGATAACTGGAGCTTACAATATAGCCACATGGTGGAAGTTTAAAGCCTGGCGTTGTGGAGCCCGGACATCGGTACTACTCTTTGTATCTCAGGAAGCTCTTAATACACCATAAAGAGGAACCTGTGGCGATACAATTATTTGGAGCCTGAAGGTTAGATAGCCCTATATCTTTAAAGGCTTGATATTCACTTCTTTAACCGTTTCAGCCCCGGAAGATTTTACCCCCTTCCTGACACTTTTTACAATTTGGCACTGCGTCACTTTAACTGACAATTGCGCGGTCGTGCGATGTTGTACCCAAACAAGATTTGCGTCCTTTTTTTTCCCACAATTAGAGCTTTCTTTTGGTGGTATTTGATCATCTCTGCGCTATAAACAAAAGAACAGCGACAATTTTGGAAAAAAAAAAACACAATATCTTTTACTTTTTGCTATAATAAATATCCAACATTTTTTTTAAAAAAAACAATTTTTTCCTCACTTTAGGCCGATATGTATTCTTCTACATATTTTTGGTAAAAAAAAAATCACAATAAGCGTATAGTGATTGGTTTGCGCAAAAGTTATAGCGTCTACAAAATAGGGAATACACATCGGACACTTTTGACACATTTTTGGGACCATTGACAATTTTACAGCGATCAGTGCTAAAAAAATGCACTGTTACTGTAAAAATGTCACTGTGGCAGGGAAGGGGTATATGTGTTCCCTCTCTGTGTTCTAACTGAAGGGGGGATGGGACTTACTAGGGGAGATGACAGATCGCTGTTCATACTTTGTATGAACATATGATCAGTAATTTCTCCCCTGAGAGAACCGGGATCTGTGTGTTTACACACACAGATCCCGGTTCTCGCTGTGTCACGAGCGATCGCTGGTGCCCGGCGGCGCACGCACGCCCCTAGTGACCACAGGGTGAAGCGACGTAACATAACGTCGTTTCGCCCAGCCGAGCCATGCTGCCGCAGTAAAACTGCAGCGGCTGGTCGGCAAGTGGTTAAGGTGAGAGTTCTGAGAGCACGAAACAGTTGTGTGAAGGCACGGAATGAAGATTCATTAGAGACAACTTCATCACAAAGAATTTTGTTTGTTTTAGTGGTTTTTGCACTTTATTTGGTGCACTCGTTTTGCATTTAATATTTGTGACCATTCATTACTGCGCAGAATCACTTTCCCCTCTTTTGTTTTGAGTTTTTGTGTATTGTGAGCACTATAGATTTTGCAGCCAGTTTAGTTCTTTATTGTCCCATTTCACATTTTTTTTTTTTTTTTTCACTTGTTTACTTGGTAGTGCGAAGGAATTTCACATTTAGTTTTGTTACCACCAGACATTACGGCTGACAGCTTGTAGTAGTCAATGCATTATCAGGACTCTGATGTCATTTAGTAACTGCCTATGGGCAGAAAGAAACACTGACCGTCTACAGAAGCCTGAGATTGCACCCGCGATCTGCTGATCATGATTTCAATGCTTTACAGAATCATGATTAAAAAAAAAAAAAAAGCAAATTTTTTTACCTGCAAAGCGATGTGCATTATGTTTTTTTAAAAGGTAAACTCATCTTTTAACCACTTGCTGACCGCCTCCAGTAGATATACTTCAGCAGAATGGCACGTACAGGCACATCAACGTACCTGTACGTCCCCTTTAACTGCCTGACGTGGGGGTCGCGTGCGCGCGCGCGACCCAGCTACCTTCCCTGTGAGTCGGACCGCGGGTCCTGTGGACTCAATCGCCGCTGGAATCCCCGCGATCGTCTCACAGAGGTATAGAGCGGGGAGATGCTTGTGTAAACAAGCATCTCCGGGCTCTGTCTAATGACAATGACGCCGATCTCGGCCCCGTGTACTCGGAGCGGAGATCGGTGTCATGTCAAACAGAGCCCAACCCCCCCTCAGTTAGAAACACTCATCAGGACACACTTAACCCTTTCAGCACTCCTGCAGGTTAACCCCTTCACTGCCAATGTCATTTTCACAGTAACCAGTGCATTTTGATAGCACTGATCGCTGTAAAAATGACAATGGTCCCAAAAATGTGTCAAAAGTGTCCGATGTGTCCGCCATAATGTCGCAGTCATGAAAAAAAAAAATCGCTGATCGCCGCCATTACTAGTAAAAAAAATAATTTATAAAAATGCCATAAAACTACCCTCTATTTTGTAAACGCTATAACTTTTGCGCAAACCAATCAATAAACACCAATTGCGATTTTTTTTATCAAAAATATGTAGAAGAATACGTATCGGCCTAAACTGAGGAAAAAAAAAAATGTTATATATATTTTTGGGGGATATTTATTATAGCAAAAAGTAAAAAATATTGAATTTTTTTCAAAATTGTCGCTCTATTTTTGTTTATAGCGCAAAAAAAAAACAAAAAACGTAGAGGTGATCAAATACCACCAAAAGAAAGCTCTATTTGTGGGGAAAAAAAAGGACATCAATTTTGTTTGGGAGCCACGTCGCACGACCGCGCAATTGTCAGTTAAAGCGACGCAGTTGCGAATCGCAAAAAGTGGCCTGATCTTTATGCTGCATATTGGTCCGGGGCTTAAGTCGTTAAACTGATGTTCTGTGCTATGTGTTAGGTTTAAAAACTTACCATTTTGAAATTCTGTGTTGCTTTTGTCTCTATGACCCGTAGGACATCTCTGAATTCTTTGATTCCTTTTAAAATATTTCTGGGAAAAAAAACAAAAACATTTTTTTCTTTTATATTATATTAAACTTTAACTTGAAAAGGGATAACTTAGCTGTAAAATAGGAAATGTGCACTAATTCTGTATCTACCCTTGTCTTTGATCCTGGAATCATATAGAAAATGTAGGTAGGCAAAGATGGATCCTCAGGTCTAATTCCAAGTGACAGGATAGAGTTGGAGGACTTGCCTTCCAGAAGATTTACCTCCCTTTATGACCAGGCCATTTTTTGCTATTGGGCGCTGCACTACTTTAACTGACAATTGTGCGGTCATGTGATGCTGTTCCCAAAACAAAATATACATCTTTTTTTTCTTCACACAAATAGGGATTTCTTTTGGTGGTATTTGATCACCTTTGGGTTTTTTATTTTATATCATATAAAAGAAAAAAGGGCGACAATTTTGAAAAAAATAAAATAAAATATTTGCTATAAATGAATTATTACACTGATAATATACACTGTTATGCCGCGTACAGACGATCGGACATTCCGACAACAAAACCGCGGATTCTTTTCCGACGGATGTTGGCTCAAACTTGTCTTGCAAACACGGTCACACAAATGTTGCTCGGAAATTCCGAACGTCAAGAACGCAGAGACGTACAACACTACGACGACCCGAGAAAAATTAAGTACAATGACTCCGAGCATGCGTCAAATTGATTCCGGGCATGGGTAGAATTTTTGTGCGTCGGAATTGGCTACACACGATCGGAATTTCCGACAACAAGTTTTGTTGTCCGAAAATTTCAGAACCAACTCTCAAACATTTGTTGTCGGAAATTCCAACAGCAAATGTCCGATGGAGCATACACACGGTCGGATTTTCCGACAACAAGCTCACATCGAACATTTGTTGTCGGAAATTCCGACCGCGTGTACGCGGCATTACTGTACTAATGACACTGGCTGGGAAATTGTTAAAGTCTAGGGCGATCAAGGGGTTAAATATGTGCCTAACTATGTGTAATGTGTGTATTATGTGCTGCTTTTACCGAAGATCTCTCTGTTTCTCATCCCTGCTTTGCAGGGATCAGAAACGGACAGATTGCTCCCACTGTACAGAGTTCTGTGTCATTTACCAACACAGAGCTCTGGGCTGTGATTGTACACAGCCGATTAGCAGGTCCTGGCCATGAATCATTGGCCAGGACATGCTGGCAAACTACAATCACAGCAGGTGCCAAGTAGGAGGGGTGCTCGTACACACGCCCTAAACCCAGAAGTGAACAGCTACGTACCAATAAGCCACTTTGCCTACAGCCGCCGCTCGCCAGCAGTACATTGCGGGTGGGCAGTTGGTAAGTGGTTATACTACATTGTAGCTCTCTAGTCCATGGTGTCGCGGCTGCATTCGTTTTCTTTTTCCAAGTTTATTTTGCTTTATTTTCTCCTGGTAATCCTTCACACACTAACACACTTCCTGTCCCTGGGCAGCTACATCCCTCCTCCACTGGAGGGAGCTGTGGTTGTCACACTAGACTGCTCTTCGGATATGGACTATAAACATGTTCAAATGTCTTCATCTCCATTACATGGGGGGGGGGGGGGGGCAGGGCAATTAGTCGTTTACAGAAGATAGCTAGGAAGAAAAATATTCTTTGGTGCAGCTAACAGAAGATGACAAGGACATCGCATCTCTGGCAGGATCAACGGGTGTTTGCTGTAGGAGAGAGTTACCGCTCAGATGTGACTGGTGACTCATTCACAAGATCCAGAGCCGTGGGTGCAGGCAATGCATATAACAATGCAAAAAATCTGAGGAAAACGCTTAGACAGCCGCACTCCAAAAAAGGTTATTTTATTTAAAACAAAAGCACAAACATGCCACAGCAAAAAACAGCGAGTATGAGCTGACGTTTCGCACTGCGATTCAGTGCTTAATCATGAGCTATGATTAAGCACTGAATCGCAGTGCGAAACGTCAGCTCATACTCGCTGTTTTTTGCTGTGGCATGTTGTTTGTGCTTTTGTTTTAAATAAAATAACCTTTTTTGGAGTGCGGCTGTCCAAGCGTTTTCCTCAGATTTTTTGGGGTGTTTTCTGTACTTGCTGAAAATGTTCTTAGCTTGAAAAAAATAAAATAATATAGCCACAACAAAGGACTGTAAAGTGCAGCATATTACATTTGTGTTCTTGATGTTAGTTACCCTTTAACATGTCCATTTTGCCATTTTTTTTTTTTGCAAAAGGAAGACTTTTTGCCTTTTATTCTGGAAAAAGAAAGAAGAAAAATGATTGGCTGCTGTGGGCAGCAGCTATTTTTGCCTTTCATTGGGAGAAAATAAACTTAACACATTTTGTAGCTAAGCCTTAACAACTACGCAAGTATCACTGGCACAAAAAAAAAAAGCCATGAAGGATGTTTACAACCCATTGGGAGTTATTTACTGAGCATATGGCACTGAGGAGAGGATATATTTAAACCTTAAAATGATATAGCTGAGAACGCGTCGTGGGTTCTGCGCATCTTGACATGAGCAAAGGCTGCCCTCTTGTGTTCACTTTTAGTAATGAAGTTTGATCATTTGAAAGCTCAAGCCAGGACCAAACACGTTACAACTATCATTTTCTGGAGCAAGATCGAACAAGTGAGGCTACCTTATGGAATCCTTCACTGGCAATGATTCCCCAGAGACAGGATCACTATAGAGCAGCGGTTCCCAACCTAGGGTGCACACACCCCTATGGGGTACTTGGCAACACATTTTTGGAATATTTTTGTGATGGCAGAAAAAGGCTGCGGAAGTGGGGAGTCAGGAACTTAATTCCATTCGGTCCACGACCGAATGCGGCTGCATTTTCCGATACTCGTTTTATAGTTTTGCCGCCTGCACTTTAGATAGTTCCCGGTGGAGGGACTGCCTTCTGCAATCTGGAGGAAGCAGCATAGAACAGGCCTGAGTCCTGAGTCACACCAAAATCCACTTGACCCACCTCTCCTGAGGGTCACACTGGTCCCCATTCCATTAAGATGCCTCTATTAGTTGAGGCCCACTCCGATATGAAGCATTGATTCTCTACACTCTCCACAGAGCACTGAAGGCACTGCAATAGCCCTCCCTGAATGCAACATATAGATGGGTCACCAGACTGTGACTCGCTCATCCACACTAAATTGCCAAAAGTATTGGGCCACCCCTCCCAATCATTTGGTGGAGGGGGGATTATGGTGGGGGGTTGTTTTTTAGGGGTTGGGCTTGGCCAATTTGTTTCAGTGAAGGGAACTCTTAAAGCGGGATTCCACCCGCAATTTTTTATTTTTTTATGTCAGCAGCTACAAACACTGTAGCTGCTGACTTTTAACCACTTAACGACCGCCCACCGCCGATTTACGTCGGCAGAATGGCACGGACAGGCAGAATCACGTAGATCTACGTGATCGCCTTTGTGCAGTTGGGGGGTCCATCCGGACCCCCCTTCACTGCAGTGAGCGGCCGTTAAGTGTTCGGGAGCGATCAGGCATGAGGGGGGGGCCGCTCGATTCCGCCCCCCCCTCGCGATCGCTCCCGGCCAATGAAAATGCTTCCTCCGCCATGTGATGTAAACAAGGCTGGAGGAAGTGATGTCATCTCCCTCGCCGCGGTCTTTTCGTTCCCGGCGCCGAGCAGAGAAGAAGCAGGTTAGTGCTCCAACAGTCCACTGACACGTAGGTACACATAGGCACACAAATCACCCCCCAGTCACCCCCAGATCACCCCCCAGGTCACCCCAAAGCCCCCAATCACAGTGTCACTGATTGCAGTGATCATTTATTTTACTGATCACTGCATTTAGTGTCATCTGTGATTGTAAAAAGTTGCAGGGCAGTTAGGATTAGGCCCCTTTAGGTCCAGGGTAGCCCCCTAACCCCCCCCTAATAAAGGTTTAACCCCTTGATCACCCCCCAGGTAACCCTTTCACCCCCTAACTTCAGCGTCACTAAGCGATTGTTTTTCCGATCGCTGTATTCGTGTCGCTGGTGTTTTAGATAGGCAGTTATTTTTTTTTAGGTTCGCCGCAGGTTTTTATTAGTGTCAGGTACCCCCATATATTATTTTAACCCCCTGATTGTCCCTAGAGTTAACCCTTTCACCAGTGATCGCCGTATAAGCGTCACTGGTGTCACTGGTTAGCCAGTAAGTTATTTAGTTATTTAGGTTACCCGTCAGGTTTTTATATAGTGTCAGGTACCCCCATATTTAACCTAATAAAGGTTTTAACCCCCTGATTGCCCCTAGTTAACCCTTTCACCAGTGATCACCATATAAAGGTTACGGGTGACGCTGGTTGATTAGTTTGCTTTTTATAGCATCAGGGCACCCGCCATATATAACCCAATAAAGGTTTAACCCCCCTGATCGCCCGGCGGGTGAGATCAATTAGGTTTTAGCGCCAGAGAGGGTCTGCGTCGCCCCAGGCAGTGTTAGGTTAGTGACAGTAACGCTAACAGCCACGCGCAAAGCATACACCCCCCTTAGTGGTATAGTATCTGATCAGATCTGATCAGATCTATACTAGCATCCCCAGCGGTTTAGGGTTCCCAAAAACGCAGTGTTAGCGGGATCAGCCCAGATACCTGCTAGCGCCTGCGTTTAGCCCCTCCGCCCAGCCCAGCCCAGCCCACCCAAGTGCAGTATCGGTCGATCACTGTCACTTACCAAACACAACACACATAACTGCAGCGTTCGCAGTGCTTGGTTTTTGGGGCCCTGTACGCGGCTAGGCTCCCAAAAAGTCCCACACATGTGGTATCCCCGTACTCAGGAAAAGCAGCAGAATGTATTTTGGGGTGCAATTCCACATATAACCATGGCATGTGTGAGCAATATATCATTTAGTGACAACTTTTTGTACATTTTTTTTTTCTTTTTGTCATTATTCAATCATTTGGGACAAAAAAAAAAAATATTCAATGGGGTCAACATGCCTCTCAGCAAATAGCTTGGGGTGTCTACTTTCCAAAATGGGGTCATTTGGGGGGGTTTTGTGCCATCTTGGCATTTTATGGCCTTCAAAACTGTGATAGGTAGTGAGGAGTGAAATCAAAAATGTATGCCCTTAGAAACCTTGAAGGCGGTGCTTGGTTTTTGGGGTCCCGTACGTGGCTAGGCTCCCAAAAAGTCCCACACATGTGGTATCCCCGTACTCAGGAGAAGCAGCAGAATGTATTTTGGGGTGTAATTCCACATATGCCCATGGCATGTGTGAGCAATATATCATTTAGTGACAACTTTGTGCAAAAAAAAAAAAAATTGTCATATTCCCGCAACTTGTGGCAAAATATAAAATATTCCATGGACTGAACATGCCTCTCAGTAAATAGCTTGGGGTGTCTACTTTCCAAAATGGGGTCATTTGGGGGGGTTTTGTGCTATTTTGGCATTTTATGGCCTTCGAAACTGTGATAGGTAGTGAGGAGTGAAATCAAAAATTTGCGCCCTTAGAAATCCTGAAGGCGGTGCTTGGTTTCCGGGGTCCCGTACGTGGCTAGGCTCCTAAAAAGTCCCACACATGTGGTATCCCCGTACTCAGGAGAAGCAGCAGAATGTATTTTGGGGTGCAATTCCACATATAACCATGGCATGTGTGAGCAATATATCATTTAGTGACAACTTTTTGTAATTTTTTTTTTTTTTTTTGTCATTATTCAATCACTTGGGACAAAAAAAAAATATTCAATGGGCTCAACATGCCTCTCAGCAATTTCCTTGGGGTGTCTACTTTCCAAAATGGGGTCATTTGGGGGGGTTTTGTACTGCCCTGCCATTTTAGCACCTCAAGAAATGAGATAGGCAGTCATAAATTTAAAGCTGTGTAAATTTCAGAAAATGTACCCTAGTTTGTAAACGCTATAACTTTTGCGCAAACCAATAAATATACGCTTATTGACATTTTTTTTACTAAAGACATGTGGCTGAATACATTTTGGCCTAAATGTATGACTAAAATTGAGTTTATTCGATTTTTCTTATAACAAAAAGTAGAAAATATCATTTTTTTTCGAAATTTTCGGTCTTTTTCTGTTTATATCGCAAAAAATAAAAATCGCAGAGGCAATCAAATACCATTAAAAGAAAGCTCTATTTGTGGGAAGAAAAGGACGCAAATTTCATTTGGGTACAACATTGCATGTCCGCACAATTTACAGTTAAAGCAGCGCAGTGCCGAATCCCAAAAACAGGCCTGGTCCTAATGGCCTGAAATGGTCCAGGGCTTAAGTGGTTAATAAGGACACTCACCTGTCCTAGGCGCCCGCGATGATGGCTCCCCCCCCCCCCACCCCCGATGCGGATCATTGCAGGTCATCCTCAGTAAGGGAAACAGGCAGTGAAGCTTGCGGCTTCACTGCCCGTTTCCTACTGCGCATGCGCGAGGCTCGCGCCACTTGGTGAATGGGCGGCTGCTCTTTGGGATACACAGAGTTCCCAGAATGCGGAAGAAGACCAGCCGTGGACTAGGACGAGGCAGATTAGGAACATCCGCATAGCAACAGGTATTTTGGGCGAGTAAAATTTTAATTTTTTTTGCAATTGTTTTTTTTTTTTTGCAGCATTTTCCTGTATTTTTTTTTTTTCAGGGTGGAACTCCACTTTAAGGCGTCAGCATACCAAGATATTTTGGACAATTTAATACTCCCAACTTTGTAGGAACAGTTTGGGGATGGCCCCTTCTTGTTTCAACATGGCGGCGCACCAGTGCACAAAGCAAGGTCCATAAAGACATGGATGAGCGAGTTTGGGGTGGAGGAACTTGACTGGCCTGCACAGAGTCCTGACCTCAACTCGATAGAACACCTTTGGGATGAATTAGAGCGGAGACTGCGAGCCAGACCTTCTCATCCATGTCAGTGCCTGACCCTCACAAATGCACTTCTGGATGAATGGTCAAACATTCCTATAGACACACTCCTAAACCTTGTGGACAACCTTCCCAGAAGAGTTGAAGCTGTTATAGCTGCAAAGGGTGGGCCAACTCAATATTGAACCCTACAGACTAAGACTGGCATGGCATTAAAGTTCATGTGGGTGTCCCAATACTTTTGGCAATATAGTGTACATGTGCACACATACCTCAAATCTCAGGATGATGCACAATACATGAATCCAGTGGCATTTCTGTGCACACACAGGAGATCCCATGCATGTGCAGACCTTCTGCTAGTCTCTACCAAGTATTGGGGACCTGGCAGAGGCCTCGGACATGTATGCACATGTGCAGACATATGGCAGGTCTAAGCCTTATCTCAAATTCATAAAAGCAGCGGTATTTCAGACGCAAGCGCGGGAGACACGGCACATGAGCAGACATGCCGCTGGTCTCTTCTAAGTACTGGGGACCTGGCAGAGTCCATAGACATGTCTGTGAACTTGCAGGATATTTCAATATGGTGATGAAGAGCAGCGCAAGAAGAACTGAGGCAGCAAGGAATGGACAACACTGGACTCCATGGACTAGTAAGTATTATTTGTTTTGCCATACAGACATTCCTCCCAACTTTTTGAGATGGGAATGAGGGACACCTATCAGCAAAAGTATGCAGGCATAGGACACACCCCTGGCCACGCCCGCTTAAAGGAGAATTGTACAAAAAAAACATGATTGGTGCTTTTATTTACCACTACTATGCCTTTATATTGGCTTTTGGAATTTACAAATGCAGCAATTTAGAAATCAGATGAAAGGTTTAGTGCTGGAAAACACTTTTTGATTTATAAATAGTGCATTTTATATACATCTATATAGATCAGACCAACATAAGGGACAAATGAGGAGGAATGAGGGACATTCCTCCAAATCAGGGACAGTCCCTCGAAATCAGGGACAGTTGGGAGCTATGATACAGAGACAGACAGTTAGAACTAGGAAGGGCAAAGTTCCTCTTTAATAATAATAATATATAATAAATCTCCTCCATTCTCCTATTACAGTCTGTACAGAATGGATCATTCCCTTTCCTTTCACATCCACTTTTTCTGCTCTGTTCCCCAATACATATTATAAAGGGACTGGCAGCCTTAGAGCAGAATTCAGCCCGCGGCGTCCCACAGCCAGGGATTTCCAGGCTGCATCTTATTTATAAATGTGGTCATGCCTCCTTCACTAAGATAACATGGCATGTAATGTCATTAAATCACATGTTGTTGGTTTGACGTAGAACATGTAATTGAGTTGTGGAAGTTTCCCAATATCACAGATATTTTTCTCAGGTCCAATCTTCACTTCTGTGCTTTAGGCCTATTTTCCTGCACCCTTAGGGCTTGTTCACACATGTGGTTGAGGGGCAGTATAACCCTATGGTTGAGCTGCATTTTTACCACCACCCCAACTGCTTACCAATTTAGCTGTGGAGGCAGCGGCCAGGGGGTGTGCACATGGAAAAAATGGCTTCTGTTCAGGACACACAGTGCTTTAGGGTTTGGATCTACTTTACCAAGCAGTAACTGAGCTTTGAAGCCCAACTACCAGGAAAATATAGCCCCACTGCAAGGGATTGTTTTTTAGACGCCTGGAGCTGGGCTTTAACCACTTCAGCTCTGGAAGATTTACTCCTCTTCATGACCAGGCCAGTTTTTGCGATAGGGCACTGTGTTACTTTAACTGACAATTGCGTGGGCGTGCGATGCTGTACTCAAATAAAATTGACGTCTTATTTTCCCCACAAATAGAGCTTTCTTTTGGGGGTATTTGATCACCTCTGCGATTTTTTTTTTGCGCTATAAACAAAAAAAGAGCAACAATTAAAAAAAAAAAAAGACAAATATTTTTTACTTTCTGCTATAAAACATCCAATAAAAATAAAAAAAATCGAATTTCTTCATCAGTTTAGGCCAATATGTATTCTGCTACATATTTTTGGTAAAACAAATCCCAATAGGTGTGTATTATGTATTTATGGAATGTTTATTTATTTTTTACTAGTAATGGTGGCAAACAGCGACTTATAACAGGACTGCGATATTGCGGCAGACATTCTGACTCTGAGGCCTCGTACACACGACCGATTTTCTCGTCCAAAACAGTCAAGAAAAGTGCCGCGAGAGTTTTTTTGTCTAGAAAAACGTTTGTGTGTATGGTTTTACGACGAGAAACTTGCCGAGAATCTCGACGAGAAAATAGAGAACCTGCTCTCTATTTTCTCGTCAGGATTCCAGATTTCCTCGTCGTGTTTCTCGTCGGCCTGTTTTGTGACGAGAAAATGGTTCGTGTGTATGCTTTTACGACTCTTCAAAAAGCGCGCATGCTCACAAGCAACTATGAGACGGGAGCGCATCTTCTGGTAAAACAAGCCTTCATAATGGAGAGAGCACATTCGTCACGCTCATAAATATTTAATCGTTTAAATGTTCTGCATTGAAATCTTCGTTAGAATGTTACATTAATCAAAACGAGTGACCTTCTTTTGCTGCTGATATTCACACAGAGTTCTGCCTTATTTTTAACCTTTTTCATGCTGCTCTTTTTAAGATTTATGTGTATTATATCGTGCAAGTTTTTAGGAATAATTTAAATGGTTAGATTTTTCAAAATGATGTTAATTATAATTTCTCAATGTTTTGATAGCGATCTCCCATTTAATTTTTGAATCTATATTATTTAAATTTCACACCATGTTTTTGTGCTAATCAGATTTAGTTATTCTTTTGGGGGGGGGGTGATATCTGTGCCTTTTATTGTCAGTCAAATGTATCTGCTTACTCCAAAGCTTGTTTTTTTTATTTAAAAAGACACATAGTCAAGTATGAACTTAAACAAAAATCACATTTATTCATGCCATTTGTGCATCCCAGGGACCCCAGAGCACACAGCAACCCTGTGTGGACACTAAAATTGGGAGCTTGAGAAGGCCCACATTTCTGAACACAATCTGATGCTGGCCTCCCAGAGGTCAGGAACAGCAGCAGGTGAGATATATGTCCCAAGTGTGTGTTACTACAACAGGCTGCCTTCTGTCGGACCACAATGAAGCGAGGCCATCACTTCCTCTTCTTCCTGGCAACCTTCCCTGAAGCCTTTCCTGAAGCCTTTCCTGCAGCCTTTCCTGCAGCCTTCCTTCTTCGTTTGGCTGGAGGCTGGCCCACTGGAGGGGTACTCCTGTCAGGAGGAGGAGGTGGAGGTGTAGCAGAAGGGGGTGGGGCAGAAGAAGAAGGTGGAGGTGTAGCAGAAGGGGGTGGGGCAGAAGGTGGAGGTGTAGCAGAAGGGGGTGGGGCAGAAGGTGGAGGTGTAGCAGAAGGGGGTGGGGCAGAAGGTGGAGGTGTAGCAGAAGGGGGTGGGGCAGAAGGTGGAGGTGTAGCAGAAGGGGGTGGGGCAGAAGGTGGAGGTGTAGCAGAAGGGGGTGGGGCAGAAGGTGGAGGTGTAGCAGAAGGGAGTGGGGCAGAAGAGGAAGGTGGAGGTTGAGGTTGGGTCAGTTGGGCCACCTCACATATGGCGGTATTGAGGGTAATTTGCTCCATCACCCCCTTGTTGAGCAAGGTGATGAGCAGGGGCTCGCATAGGAGGCGTTGCTCCATGCTCATCACCTTGAACTTAGCCTCCACTAGGCCGGCAATGGCCTCTTCAGGGGATGTGGGCTCCTTGAGGGTGGCATGGGCCTCTTTAATAAGGGCCATTGCTGCCTCACTGGTGGTCCTGTCCCTCCTGCCTCTTTTGTGAAACCGGATGGGAGGCACCTGGGATCTGGTGCTTCTCCTTTGCCCTGCCACCTCCTGTCTGCCACTGGGCCCTGCCACCTCCTGTCTGCCACTGGGCCCTGCCACCTCCTGGCTGCCACTGGGCCCTGCCACCTCCTGGCTGCCACTGGGCCCTGCCACCTCCTGGCTGCCACTGGGCCCTTCCTCCTCCTGCCTGACAATTTCCAGACCCTCCTCCTGGCTGATTTCATCCTGTGTATGAAAAAGGAACATAGTTTAATATGTTAGTTTAATCTTTGCATCCAACTTTGTAATCTTGATGGAAGCAATTAGAATGTAAATGCATAAATCCTTGCTTTAAATTTACCACAACATCAGCTTGACTATTTCCCACACAATTAAGTGCAGAATAATGTCTACAGATCTTGATTTCACTTGTGGAATCCAAAATAATGTATGTTTCTCATCCTGACATATTTGTCAAACATTAATTTTATCCCAATACATTTTCAGTTAATACTATACCTGGCTCCAGATGGCCAAATCAGGATCATCCAGGATGGCTGCCTCCTCTTGCTCCAGAGAAGGCTCAGGTTGGCTGCAGGGAAGTCTGGGGGGAAGAGTGGAGAGTGATGGCCTTGTCTCAATGTGGTCATCCAGGAAGGACATCCTGCTGTAGTACCACAAAATCGGGACATAAACATCATCTGCTGCTGCTCCTGACCTCTGAGAAGCCAGCACCTTAGAGCGTTCAGTCCTGTAGGTACCTCTCAAGCTCCCAATTTTAGTGTCCACTTGTTTTGCTGTGGCTGTGGGCACCTTGGTATGCACAAATGGGAGCAGCTTCTCCAGCGCTGCTTTTCTCACCCCTTTTTTTTTATGGATGGGGTTTTTCGTCTCCCACAGAGCCGGCAGCTCCCTTACCCGGTCAATAAATTCCGCCAGGAACTCTTTGTCGCTAATAAAAACATTCATATTGTATCTGCAAGTAAAATAAATTATATTAAAATAATGTGAGGCAAACAGTCTAACCTCCTTCACATCCTAGTCCCCATATATATCCTCCAACAATCTCAAGACAGTATAGGCCAACAATTTTTCCAAGTCACAAAATCATATACCTTCGTTCGCACGTCCGTCACTTGAACTCCTCTCTCCGCACACCGAACGTACTATAGTCACATGTGTGTTTGCTATATACACACCACGCATGCGTCAAAATTCGAACACGTCGCTCCGCACACGTCGCCCGCCCATGACGTTCTAACTTACATCTTTTCCCCGCCCCTTCTCTTTCGGCGCGCAGACAGATATGGCGGAGTTACAGCAGGTGTCTGATAATTCCGCAACTAGCGAGGAGACAAGCCCGGAGACCGAGGACACGTCACGATCAAGGAGGAGATTCAAGGCATCGAATATGTCTTTGGCGGAGATGGCGGAGATGGTGGACATCTTGGTCAAGGCTGATTATGATGCCAAGCATGGGCCGTATAGCAAACCAAATAGAAGGAAGGCCAAAATCCTCACTAAAGTTGTGAAGAGTCTGAGGGCGAAGTTCGGGGTGAAACGCTCAAATGAGCAGCTCAGAAAGAGGTGGTCAGACCTCAAACTGAGGGAGCCAGACCAGTTGAGGAGCATAAAGAGGATGCTCGCTAAAAGTAAGTAAAATGACGACGTTTCTGCTATTAATCTTTTTATAAACTGACATGTTTTTTTTTTTATCATATTGGACTCACTTCCAAAATGTCATATTTTGAACTAGGTTGGGCACAGTAATCGTTCGTTACGTTACCGACACTTCGTTCGGCCACTATCCGCGGTTTTGGCTTATTTAAGAGTCACAAAAGTAATTAGACATCTGCCATTTTTGATCAAGTATTGTGGATAATTTTTAAGTCTAGATGATATGTTTGTAAGGAGAATGAAATGCAAACTTTAATCAGTGTAAAGGAGAGGACACTCAGCAGCTGCTTCCACATCTGTACTTTGGAGCACTATAGTGTGGGCCACCAGACCCGCCTTTTTTGGGTGTCCCACACAGGTGCATCAGAGTTTATTTGTGGTGCCTCCATGTTCCAAAAATTACATCCAAATGTGAATACTAAGCATATTTGGGGTCATAAATAATGCATTCTTCTTTAAATTCCGCACAAACACACACTTGTACACCACTTCCAAACAATTTATCCTTTTTTTAGTTTAACAATGAGATTTACAGTGTGATAAATAGACCTTTTGTTTTATTCTCATAGGGGAGAGAAGACTAGGAGGAGGACACTCCAGGGAGCACAAGAACCCCACAACTTCCAAACAACCCCAAACTCCCAAAGATCCACAACCGAAAGATGTGCAGGAAGTTGAGGTGGAGGAAGGAGAAGTGCAGGAAGGAGAGGTGGATGACGTTGTGGATCTGGTCACCACAACAGGTCAGTATCTGTCACCACAGCTTCAGGTAAGAGATGTAGGCCTGCAGAGTTATAATACCTTTTGTTATTTTTTTTTTAGGGGATGTAAATGTTGTGAAGGATAGCACACGGTTCTCTGCTGAAAGTGCCCTCCGCCTCATCCAGCAAGTGATGGAATGTAGCACGGAACTGGACCTAATTAAACAAAGAATCCATGTGATGGAACAAACATTTAAAGACATTCTCGATGTTTTGGGGAGAATTCAATAAGCCCTCCAAACACATTTGTTTTTACATGTTTGTTTTTATATTTTTTTCACATTTTTTGAGTAACAAACCAGCCAAAAATTGAATATGCACACAGTGTGTGAACATGTGCTATCTGCCATCAGGGGATATCCATGTACGTCTTTTGGGGGTGCAACCCCTTCCTCGTATCAAAAGTCGGTGAACTGAGGAAGGGGATGCACCCCCAAAACACGTCCATTGAACACCCCTGATGGCAGATAGCACATGTTGACAATAGGGATCAGGATAGTAAACTTCCTATATGCAAAAACTTAAAAATGTGTGCATATTGAATTTTTGGCTGGGCAAGGGGTGGCAGGACCCCATATTAGGACGGGCACATAGAGACATAGTTTGTGTAAGTGAATGTCTCCGATTGCTCAGAGGTATCCAATGTTGTAATTTTAGAAATGCAAGTGATATTTTTGTATTTTCATAAGCCAAAATTTGCCGGGTTGTGGCCAGGCCAACCCCAAAGTAAAACCAAAAAAAAAAAAAAGAAGAGAATGTGCAGAGAGTAAAATATTTGACCACAAACAACGTGTAGCTTCTTTTTATAATACTCTCTAAGCTTATTTGGTTCTTTTGTAAGGTAACATAGTGAAATTGGTTGTTATTTACTAAAGTAAAATACACTTGTCACTACAAATGTACAAAGACAAACTAGCAGACAGGAAAGAACAAATAATTAAAGGTTTAAACAAGATTTTTATTGGGATACTTAGACATAGGCTGGCATAGGAATTGCCCCCCTACCGGTGAAATACTCCATGTATTTGTCCCGAACCACACGGGCATTTTGGGGGGGCAAGCCAAGACGGGCAGATTCCAGGCCCGGAAGGG
This sequence comes from Rana muscosa, assembly GCA_029206835.1. Lineage (NCBI taxonomy): Eukaryota > Metazoa > Chordata > Amphibia > Anura > Ranidae > Rana > Rana muscosa. Next base: position 252,102,712 of record CM055121.1, on the reverse strand, counting down.
GATTTGCAGGGGAAAGTCCAGCCTCTGTCAAAACTGAGGCCATATAGGAATTTGATTTTTGGCTCAGAAAGTTGTGTAGCACACAGCAGCATAACACTACATAGTTTATTTTGTAGTCCGCCATGTGGATGGAAGTCATAAAAAGGCGGAACCGGCTGGCCATTATGCCGAAGGCATTTTCAACGACTCTTCGGGCCCTGGCCAGCCGGTAATTGAACACACTCTTCTCTGGGGTCAGGTTCCTCTGTGGAAATGGCCTCATAAGATGACGTCCAAGTCCGAAGGCTTCATCAGCCAAAAAAACAAAGGGGAGTCCTTCAATATTCCCTGCATCCGGTGGCAATGCAAGGTCGTCACTCTGGAGACGGAGGGCAAACTCTGTCTGGATGAAGGATCCCCCATCGGACATCCGGCCATTTTTCCCTACATCAACATAGAGGAATTCATACCGTGCTGACACCACCGCCATCAGCACAATGCTATGAAACCCCTTGTAATTGTAGTAGTAGGACCCAGAACGGGGTGGCGGCACGATGCGGACGTGCTTCCCGTCTATGGCACCACCGCAGTTGGGGAAGTCCCACCGCGTGGCAAACTCCGATGCCACAGTCTGCCATTCCTGTGGCGTGGAAGGAAGCTGTGGAGTGAAACAAGATGAAATAATATTAGAAAACCAAAGGCATACATTACAAGGAAATTCTATACCAAAAAATTAGAGACCAACATCAATCTAATTATACGTTTATTAAGGTGTGTAAAAAAAGTATAATGGAAGGCTCATTTATCATATTCATCACCCCCTCTGATGGGCCATTACTAAATTATTTTGGGGGGGGGAGATGTGTTTGGCCACAGGATAGCATTGCAGTGGCGGTGCGTCCAGAGTGGGCGCTGCAGCACTGTCCCCTCTCTCCTGTGCCCATCACTCAGAACAATACATAGGTTCATGCGTTGCATGAACCTATGTATTGTCTATGCCGCACACTATTTAGGTGTATGGCCTCTTGTAAAGCGACCGACATATGAATAATTGCGGCATTTAGGGGGTTAAAATTGCAGAGCAGAAACAGGTATTAAAATAGTCTTGCAAATTACAACCTGAGGGATGTAATTGGCTTCCTAAAAGAAAAATCGGGGACGCAGGGAGGGGGGCATTCCTTGTGTAAACACTGACAGGCTGCTCTGGCAATCATGTTCACCAAGTCTGGTTAATGGTAACATGATTGGCTGATGCAACATGAAGAGAAGGAGAAGACATCAAGGACAGAAGAAGGATGGCGCTGACCACAAGAAGGTAAGTGCAGGGCTGGGGGGAAACTGGCTGCATTAGAGGGGACTAAATGGCTGCATTTGAGGGAACAAAATGGCTGCATTGGAGGGGACAACTGGGGGCGTTTATTAGGCAACAAAGCAAAAAAGGAGGAAGTTTATTTCCTAAACTGGGGTTTGAAACCCCCAACATTTGGAGCAACAGGCGCCCCTGCTGGAAAAGTTAGTGAGGGGAAATATTTATGGAGGAGAAAAAAGGGGCAATCTAAAGCTTCCAACATGCATGGGGACAAAGGGGACATTCTCAGCATATTACAATCATGGTAATTAGGGAAGGATGAAAGAAATACAATACATTAGCATACATGTAATACATAAAATGTGATGTTAGTGGAGAAAACTTACCCTAATATAGTCCTCCTGCAGGACTTGGATGATGGCAGAACAGGTGTCTGGGATTATGAGGCCCAGAGCCTGGGGGGAGATGCCTGTGGTGAACTTCAAGTCCTGAAGACTTCTCCCTGTCGCCAGGTAACGTAACGTGGCGATGAGCCTCTGCTCAGCACTGATGGCTTCCCGCATAACGGTGTCCTGCCTGGTAATATAGGGGGACACCAAAGCCAACAGTTCCTGAAAAACGGGGTCAGACATCCTGAGAAAATTCCTGTAGTCCTCAGGATTATTCTCGACTATCTCCCGCAGCAGAGGCATGTGGCAGAATTGGTCCCGCTGGAGCAACCAATTCTTGGTCCATGAACTCCTCCTCACACCATTCATGGACTGGTCTTGGTCCAAAACAAGCAGACCAACACCAAGCGCACGCACAGCACGAACTCGACGACGAGAACGTCCAGGCGACATGGCTAGGAAACGGTCGTCTAATCAGAACGTACAGAACAGAACGCACTTTAGAACAGCAAGGCCTAGGAATAACGAACTGAAAATCAGAAACGAACAGGCAAGAATGCACTGTAAAACAGATACGACCTGCCTAGACGCCCTGGGAGTCAAGATACGAACCCACAAGCACAAACTGAACCGCAGAAAACGATCTGAAAAGTATGAAGACTGAAAAGCGCGAATCGTCTCTTCCCAAACTTTTACTTCACACGCGGTAACACGAGATCAGCAAAAGCAGCCCAAGGGGTGGCGCCAAGAAAAAAGAACTTCCCCTTTATAGTGCCGTCGTACGTGCTGGACGTGAGCGCAGAGAACCACGAGGAAATTGGGAAATTACAGTGTGTACGCATTTTGACGAGAAAATCGACAAGCTTAACAAGAATCTCGTCGAAAAAAACGACGTGTTTTTTACGACGAGAAAATCGGTCGTGTGTACGAGGCCTGACTGACACTTTTTTAGGAACCAGTGACACTAATACAGTGATCAGTGCTAAAAAATATGCACTGTCACTGTACTAATGACACTGGCTGGGAAGGGGTTAACATCAGGGGCGATAATGACCCATGCGTGGGAATAATTTCCATACGGGTTGGCCATTCAGACGGCTGGAGGGCGTGAACCCAGAAGGCAGAATGGGCAAAGATGGAACCCCCGTGGGGTGGTGACAGCTCAGCGCTGGAGGGCTCCATTTGAAAGGTAGGTCTGTCATAATGTGCTAATAAGTGGTGCATACTAGTAAGTATCCGCTTTAAGCACTCTTCACCCCCTTACATGCCACATTTGGCATGTCATTTTTTTTGGGGGGGGGAGTGGGGGCTTCGTTAGGAGTGGGACTTCCTGTCCCACTTCCTCCTTCCACCTACGGGCCACCTAGGTGACTCCTCCTCTCCACCTAGGCGGTCCCTCCCTCTGAGCGATCTCCTGGGACACGTGACAAGTCCCAGGCAATCGCCTGTCCACTCCGGGAGCGCAGCGCGACTCGCGCATGCGCAGTGCATTCCCGGCCGTGAAGCCGAAAGCGGTCACGGCCGGGTGCCCAGAGTGGCAACGGAGGCGCCGGTGGAGAGGAGGGGGAGAGGAGTGACGCTCCGGACAGCTGCATCGCTGGACAGTGGAACAGGTAAGTGTCTGTTTATTAAAAGTCAGCAGCTACACTTTTTTGTGCTTTTTGCTGCTGACTTTTAATAAACATAAAAAGCCTGGAACTCTGCTTTAAAAGCACCTCTGCGCTGGATCACGTACATATACGTGAGCTGGCTCTTCCGGGTAGGGTTCACGTATGCGCGCCGTCGGCGGCTCGCTCCCACTGTGCTCACACACTGCAGAAGCCAATCGGCGGGTACCAAGGACTTGATGTTAGAGAGGCAGAACGGTGGTCTGACAGGAAGGAAGAGATGAAATTGAAATAAATGTAATCTCTTCCCCTAGTAGAGTAGTAAAACACTGGTTAACCCTTTGACCCAGCCAGTGTCATTTGTACAATGAGAGTGCATATTTTTTTAGCACTGATGACAGTATTAGTGTCACTGGTCCCCAAAAAGTCTCAAAAGTGTAAGTCGCTGATCGCCGCCATATTTACTAAAACAATAAATGAATAAATATTAATAAATAAAACTATCCCATAGGTTGTATAACTTTTTTGCGCAAACCAATCAATATACGCTTATTGGGATTTTTTTACCAAAAATATGTAGCAGAATACATATTTGCCTAAATTTATAAAGAAACAAAATTTTTTTAATTGAACGTTTTATAGCAGCAAGTAATTTTTTTTTAATTGATGGTCTTTTTTTGTTTATAGTGCAAAAAAAAAAGCAGAGGTGATTAAATACCACCAAAAGAAAGCTATTTGTAGGAAAAAAGAAAACAAATTTTATTTGGGTACAGGGTCCCACGACCGCGCGATTGTCAGTTAAAGTAACACAGTGCCGTATCGCTAAAAAATGGTCTGGTCATGAAGGGGGGGTAAATCTTTCGGAGCTGTAGTGGTTAACCTGTTGGCGTCGAGCGCACGCAAATAAGCGGCCTCTCGGCGGCCGGGCCTTTGCACCGATCGGCCGCATATTTGCGTGCAATAGCGTCAACAGTGTTGTTTGTCGACAGTGCGTGCCTTGCGCGCTCCCAGCACAGTGACTGGTGGCTTACGGAAAATCCCCAATCGCTATTCGCGATCAAGACTTTTCCGATCACGTGACCACTGTGACAGCCAATCACGGCGGTCACGTGGCCATAAGCCCTGTCCCTGCCTGCCGCATAGCAAACCCCTTCAAGGGCCCGGCGGAAGCTGGCACCAAGGGGTTAAATTATGTGCTCACTCACCTATGTGAGCACTGTGGAGTAATTCATCCTGAAAGTTCACAGCAGGGAGCGATTGGTGAGTTCTGGCAGAACCCTTGATGATTCCAGTACAAACTTTCGTAGTCATTGGTCATAATTGCAAATTTAATTCATTTTCCTGATTATAGTAAATTCATTAAGGAGCGTTTGAAGTGCAATTGTTCCTCTAGCGCAGTTTTAAAGCGGAGATATTTCACCATCACCTGAACGCTGCACAAACCGCAACTGGAGAGTTTATCCATTTATGTCAGCAGAAGCAAACTCCATTGACCTCTCCAGTCTCCTTGTTTCAATCTCTCTTGTCATAGAGTAAATAGGTGGCCATTTATCACCGTACACTATAACATGGAAGGTAATTGTATTTCCACCAACTTCAGCCCTTTTCACTCATCTTTTAGCTGACCGCAAGTGTTTTAACTTGATTTGGTGCCGCTAATGTATAACGGTGGGCCGGCATAACTAGATTACTTCAATTTGAAGTTTTCTAAAATGACTAGATGTTCTAGAATGTTCCACTGCAGCTAAAAAGTCTGACCCCCCACATTCGGATATTGATTTTTCTTGGCCAGATGAAAGAACATTTTATCTTTCACTAAAAAGGAAGCAAGAACGGTCTACTAAAGCTGGCCATACACCACTAGATGGTTTTTCAATGAAACCCATTCATGACAGTAAAACTATAACTTCTAACAGTGATCATTACGGTTATAAGCAATAATAGTGTAAAAAAAATCCCTGATCACCCCCAGAGTAGTTCAGTGACACATAGAAGAAGAGAAACAAGGGTGCACCAGCCTAGTGTATTATCATTAGAATAGATTTTTATTCAAAATAAAACATCAATACTACTCACAATTGTAGCAGAGAAAATCGCATTGCAACGGAGTATCTTGTAAGTGGCAGCTGTAGAGGTACTCGAAACCACACTCCACAAGATCACCGAGGATATAACGAGGGCCACTGCTGGCTTACGCGTTTCGAAGAACAGAGCTTCTTCCTCAGAGCCCAGCAGTCGAACGGTCTACTAAAGAACGGTCTTCTAAAGCTGGCCTTACACCATTAGATGGTTTTTCAATGAAACCCATTCATGACAGTAAAACTATAACTTCTAACAGTGATCATTACTGAAAATATTTAGTATCAGGAAATGCCCCGCTGCTTGACGCTGGGTAACTATATCCTCGTGTAGGTCAAAGGCCCATACAAGGCTGAACGCGTAAGCAATGGGACCTTATTCTGTAACTTTTAACTGTGACACAATAAAGAGCATACGCGATTTGCAGTGTGGATGCCACTTTATGTATTGTATCCACCCCCTACCGCTAACAAATTAGGTTTTTCTTTTCTTTTTTTTTTCTTTTTTAATTTCTAGGGTCAGGTACCTTTTTGTGACAGGTACCCACTAACACTTCCGTAAATCTCACCTAGGCATCAATACATCAGCTGCATGAATATTTCTAGCACATGTCCACATAGATGGACCGGATCTTGGATGGTTCAGCAGGGACTGGCTGAGATTCGATCTATCTATGGGCAGACTGGTTGTTCTGAAGTTGATCCATCAATGGACTTCTGTACAACCAGCCTGTCGGATTTTTATCACGCGTTCCTGCCCCCACCCACTGGCAGAACATAATAGCGGATTCCCCCATCAACACTGAATGTGTTGTCAAGGAAATTGAGCAATTTTCTTTCCTTCCACCCATGGTGGAAGGAAAGAAAAATTATCCCATGTCAGGGAAGGAGTAATAAAGCAGCCCACAGATTATGCAATTTGCAATTTCTAGGAGATTTTAAGACAGGGCTCGACAAACCCTAGGCGCCCATGGCGACCAAAAGTTTTGACCTGGCGCCTGAGCTACCGCATGGATTCTTCCCACAACCACACACGGGCCCCCCCTGCTTGCCCATCTGCGGGCCCGGGACTGGCATAGCGGGTGCCATCGGGGGGGGGGGGGATAGTGGACACACGTCCGCTCTTCTCCCCTTATAGTTGTTGACCCAGAAATTATGTAATTTCCGGGTCCTCGTTGACAGTTTCACCGTCCATCAAGGCCTGGGAAGGAATGTAATGCAGTGCGACATGCATTGAACTCGATTCAGTGGAGCACAGAGTAGTTATGTAGGGTCTTTTAGACCCTGGATGTGTCAATAAAGGAACCTGTCAGCAAAAAAATCATCACATAGGGGACCTTGGAAAAAAATGAGGAAACCCGGAACCGACGTCACAACGTCACTGCGGGTTTACTCGGCAGCCAATAGCAGCAATTTAAAAAAACGCCAGTATTCAAAAACGCTGATCTTGGCATTTTGAATTCTTTTAAGTGCAGAGGACGAGTTTGGGGTCTTTTAGACCCCCGATCCCTCCATAAAGAGTACCTGTCACTGCCTATTACTGTCACAAGGGATGTTTACATTCCTTGTGACAGCAATAAAAGTGATCAGAAGTTTTATTTTTAAAAAAAAAAAAAGAAAAAAAAAAATTAAAACGCCCCATCCCTCCGCGCCCGCAAATGTAAACAGTGCTCAAATCACACATGTGAGGTATCGCTGCGATCTTTAGAGCAAGAACAATAATTCTCTTGCTAGACCTCCTCTGTAACTCTTAACAGGTAACCGTTAATTTTTTTTAAAGCGTCTCCTATTGAGATTTTTAAGTACCGTCGTTTGTCGCCATTCCACAAGTACGCTCAATTATAAAGCGTGACATGTTAGGTATCTAATTACTCGGCGACACATCATCTTTTACATTATACAAAAAAATTGGGCTAACTTTACTGTTTAGTTTTTTTTTAATTCATTGAAAAAAAAATTTTTCCCAAAACAATTGTGTTTGAAAGACCGCTGCGCAAATACAGTGTGACATAAAATATTCTCTGGGGTCTTTGCTAAAAAAAATTATATATATATATATATAATGTTTGGGGGTTCTAAGCAATTTTCTAGCAAAAAATACAGATTTTAACTTGTAAACAACAAATGTCAGAAATAGGCCCGGTCTTGACGTGGTTAAAGCAGTGGTCATCAACCCTGTCCTCAGGGCCCACTAAAGCCGGCCATTCACGGTTCGAATTTCAAAAGAATTTTCCTTTCGAAAATCGTATCAAAGAATTTTCGTACGAATTTCGCACCGTTAGTGGGCTGCAGCAACAGCCGATTTTCGTGCAGCAATCGATTTTGAGGAATCCGACATGTTGGAAATTTTTTGAAAAACAAACGATTTTCTAATCAATGATGGGAGAATCGTGCGAGAAATGTAATAGAAAAAAAATGCGCATGTGCAAGAAAAGAAAATTCCCGGAGAGAAAAGAATATTCCCGGAGAGAAAAGAATATTCCCGGCTGAATCTCGAAAATCAATGGTGGCATCACCGGATCACAAAAAAAACGAACTTTCTGATTTTGAAAAGAAAATGTGTTCGAAATTCGACCGTGTATGGCCTGCTTAAGGCCTCATGCCCACGGACGTTTTTACAGCCAAGTTTTTGAGCGTTTTTTATAGCTTAAAAATGCCTGCCCATGTTGTTGTATAAATTTTTCGACCGTATTTTTTTTGAAAAAAAAAAAAACGCTGGAGTTTAAAAACGCAGCCGCTGCGTTTTTGCGCGTTTTTTAACGCTTCGCATTTTTTTATGCCTGACGCCGACGCCGCGGAACGCACTGGTCCTGTTTTTTTTTTTTTTACAGCTTAAAAACGCCTATGCTATTTGCAGCTCAAAAACGCCTAGGTGGGCATGAAGCTATAGACTAACATGGACAGGCGTTTTTAACCACTTCCATACAGGGCACTTATACACCTTCCTGCCCAGACCAATTTTCAGCTTTCTGTGCTGTTGCACTTTGAATGACAATTGCGCGGTCATGCTACACTGTACCCAAACTAAATTTTTATAGTTTTGTTCCCACAAATAGAGCTTTCTTTTGGTGGTATTTAATCACCTCTGCGATTTTTATTTTCTGCTAAAAAAAATTAGAAAGAGCGAAAATTTTGAAAAAAAAAAAAAGTTGTTTTTTTTTGTTTCAGTTACAAAACTTTGTAAATAAGTAAGTTTTCTCCTTCACTGATGGGCACTGATGGGGCTGCACTGACAGGCACTGATAAGGTGGCACTGATGGGCACTGATAAGGCGGCACTGATGGGCACCGATGAGGCGGCACTGATGGGCCCCCGATAGGTGGCACGAATGGGCACCGATAGGCGTCACGGATGGGCACAGATAGGCGGCACTGTACTGTAATGTGTTGTACTAATGGATGCCAATCAGTGCCAAACACTAACGCGGCTGTAAAAACGTCCGTGTGCATAAGGCCTAACAGGCCAGGTTTGCAAGATAACTGAAATACATCACAGGTGATATCATTTGCTGCTCAGTGATTGCAGTATTCTAGTCTGCATCCCCCCAAGGTAATACATAAAACCTGGCCTGGTGGGCCCTGAGGACAGGGTTGATGACCACTGGGTTCAAGGATAAGTTCACCTTCGGGAACACCCGTAAGATTTGTTGGTTAAAAAAACAAAACCTTAACTTTTTTAGCTGGCTCCTAGATTCAAAGCAAATTTGTCAAGCCCTCTTTTAAGATCCAATAAGAAGCTTTGTCATTTTTCATCCAAGCCCTGATGAAGGGGAATTGTTATGCTATAAAGGAAATATCAGATGCACCTCCAATCTTACCACTGCGCTGGGCAGCCATTGCATTCATTTTGCTTGCTGGTTGCAGGTACAACTAAAGCTTCATAGAAATGAATGGCTGAGCCCATGTCAGGGGTATTCTATGGGCACGTTCAAAAAATGCTGGGGCAAACAACCCCTGGTAAGAAAATAGTTAAAAAGTTTCTGCAGCAAATTGTCGAGGTGTGGTTCTGAACATGCACACTCCTTTATTATCTATTTCAAAATGAAATAAAGCATACCAAAATGTCATTCCCTGCCTGATGGTTCAGTACATGTCAGAACAAGAAGAAAAACCTGTTTTGTTCTGCACTACACAAAAGTGATCTAGGCAGAAGATCAAAGTAGAGCTAGAAAAATGTGTCCTGTTCCTTTAACGGGTAATCTGGAATGTTTTGCAATAAAGTTGAACTCAAGGATCACTTTATTTTTTTCCATAAATGTAAAAAATATTTTTTTAAAGATTTTTGTACTCACCATACAATCTTTTTCTTGGGAGTCCATTAAGGGACACAAGTCCTACCCCTCTCTGTTTCTGGCCTACAGTTTTTTGTTGGTCAGTGCCCAATCCTCCTGTGGGCAGCAGTATAATCCAAAGATTTAAGACTTCCTGTTTCCCACAATGGTGTCCAAGAAAAGTATTTTAAGATAAATACAAAAATTCTTATTTCTTTCTCATCTATTGAAGGACACACAATGTCTTAAATCTTTGGGTCATAAAAAACTGTCCAACTGAGGAGTTGGAAACAGCAAACTAAAGCTAATAGGCATAAAATAAACAACAATAACTGGGGAATGCCTGCAGCTCAAACAGTCATCTGAAAGATCTTACTCCAAGATTTGGCAGAACTGTCCACCTGGTAGAAGTTAGCGAACGTGTGAACAAAAGACCAGGTGGCAGCCCTAGAAATCTAGGAAAAGGTTGCCTGATGCTGAAAAGCCCAAGAAGTGCTCACATTTTGACTAGAGGGAGTCTTAAAGTGGTTGTAAACCCTTACAGACCACTTTCACCTACAGGTAAGCCTAGATTAAGACTAGGTTCACACTGCTGCAACTTCAAAATCACGCGATTTTGCGGCCACGATTTTGCCGCTATTTTTCCGCGACTCGCGTCCGCGATTTCCGGGAATGCCTGTCTATAGAGCTGAATTCGTATCGCACACGGATCAAACTCGCACAGGACCCTTTTTTCCCCACAGCTTAGATTCGCAACGCATTAATGTGAACGGCACTAATGTAAAACAATGTTATTTAAATGACTTGCGAATTTAAGCAATCGCAACGGCTCAAATTCGCAATAGAATTTGCAGAAGTGTGAACCTAGCCTTAGGCTTACCTGTAGGTGCAAGAAATATCTCCTAAACCTACACGGTTTAGGAGGTATTTGATTTGCAAAAGACAGGCACCAATGTCTATGGTGCATGCGCCGTAGACAACGGTGCGCAGGCGCACTGAACGTGCCGTTAGTGGCGGCTCCCGTGCGCATGCGCGGGAGTGACGTCATCGCGGCTCTGGCCAGTCACAGCGCCGGAGCCGCGATACCCGGAAGTCATTCCGGGAGAAATGGCGGCAACGGAGGAGGGGAACAAGGACCGCTGTGGGGGCTTCGATCTCAGGTAAGTAATTCATAATGAGCTAGTATGCTATGCATACTAGCTCATTATGCCTTTGTCTTGCAGGGTGTTTTTTTTTTCCAGAGTGTTTACTTCCTCTTTAACAAGAAAGGAAGGAGCCTGACTATTGAGACCATAAGCTTGGATGTTGCTCTGTTTAGTAATGGTACTTGAATGGGAAGCCAGGGGTGCCCTTTCTGAGTCAATCTAGAATGACATAAAGGGAATCAGTCTTCCTGAAAGAAGCAGTGACTTAAAGACAGACTTGCACACCCTGAAACACATCCAGACAACGGAAAGAAATGTGCTTTTGATGAACCCAAGCCAGACAAAAGAATGGAAGAACAATGACCCAGTTGGTGAAAGTCAGAGATTACCTTTGGCAAGAAGGAAGTCATGGGCCTCAGCCCCTCGTTGTCAACATGCAAGACCCAAAGTGTTCTTTGCAAGATAAGGGCGCCAGTTCAGACATTGCAAAAGGTGTTAGCTACAAGGAAAGCAACCTTGTGGGTGAGAAGAGAGAGTAATGTCTTTAATGTATTTAAACCGCAGCTTCTGAAATGAAGCGACAACCTGATTCAGATCCAATGGAATCACAGGGGAATGTACAGGGGGAACTTCAAAGGAGGCCCCCTGCACAAAGGTCTTAATCAAAGAGTGAGAGGCCAACAAACATTGATACAGAATGGAAAGAGCAGACTTGATCTTTAATGGTACTGAGAGCCAATAAATGCTGATCCAGAACCAACTGCAAGAAGGAAAAGATTTGTCCCATAGAGAAACTCCTGGGATGAAAGTCTCTAGATTCACACCTATGCGCACCATAGGAATCACAGACTCAGAGATGCCCCTGTTCATTAAGCACTGCTAAAGCCAGAGACTGACAAACAGGATGGTAAATCAGCCCCTGAGACAGTAGATCTGGACAGTCTGACAGGGTCCAGAACGCACCTGGTAGAAAACTTACCACATCCACCTGGGCCAATCCAAAGCAATACAAAAAAAATATAAAAGCAGATTGCCCTCAATCTCAGTCCTGAGGAGAAGGCAAAGAAGAGGTTTAATGGGAGAAAAGACAGAAACCAGGGTGTACAGGTCCCACTGATCCATCAGAGGATCCACTGATTCCATTAGAGTATCCCTGTACCTGGAGGCAAACCTGTCCAGCTTCTTGTTGGACTCGAAGAGCAGGAGGGCGACATTTGGTGTCCCCCAAATGTGACACAGGTTCTGGAACACCTACAAGAGTAGAGATCACTTTCCTGGGTTTAAATTCTGCCAGTTGATGTAATCTGCATGCCAATTGCCTACGCCTGAATGTACATGGCTGACAAAGCTAAATGATGCAGTTCTGCCCAGGACAGGGTCTGCTTTACTCCTCTTGCAACAGTAAGACTTTTTATTCCTCCTTTATGGTAACATACGCCAGTGCCATAATGTTGTCCGCATGAATCCAGAACAGATAGCCCTCCAACAGATTGGTCCAACGTTGTAGGGAAAATCGGCCAGAGCCCAAGATGTTTACAAGATTCTACCAACAACCAAGTCCCCTGCACAGACAAGGTGCATGAGACTTCCCAGAACCCCTAAAATACAGGAAAAGGGGACTTTTCAGTCAAAGCCAGGGAGTGGTTTCCACCAAACTGGTCTGTCCTGAGACAGGGTTGACTCGCCTCTTCATGATAGAACATTACGTTGCAGAGGACTGGAGTGAAATGAGCCCAAAGACTTAGTCCAGAAGTTGCAAAGTTCTCTACTTCTGCATGAGGGGTCAATGTTTACATATCCCACAGTGGTGATGCCAAGAAAGTGCAACAGGGCCAAAACTGGAGCCGAGGAGAAGTTGAATAGGGCGATAAACTGGTAGTGCAGAGGCCCTACAGCAAATCCCAGAAAATAGTGGTGCGCTGGAAAAACGGGTACATGCAAGTATCTTTTATGTCCACAGAAGGCAAAAAGTCTCCCTAATGCCCCATACACACGACCGGTTTTCCTGTTGGAAAAAGTCTGATGAGAGCTTTTGGTCGGGAATCCCGACCATGTGTATGCTCCATCAGACTCTTTCCAACAGGAAAACTGCTGGAAAAAGATAGAGAGCAGGTTCTCTTTTTTCCCGTCAGGAAAAAAAACTGTTCCGAATTTCCGAACATGTGTACAAATCCCGACACGCTAAATTCCGACACATGCTCGGAAACAATTCAACGAATGCTCGGATACAAAGAACTTCATTTTGACGGCTCGTCGTAGTCTTTTACCTCACCGCGTTCTTGGCAGTCAAAAGTTCACCAGACTTTTGTGTGACCGTGTGTTTGCAAGGTAGGCTTGAGAGGAATTTCGTCGGAAAAACTATCCAACTTTTTTCCGACGGGAAAACCGGTCGTGTGTACGGGGCATGAGACATAAATGTCCTCAGTATTTTCATCCAAAAACAAAATGGTACAACTCAAGCTATACCATTAAATATACTACTACCCCCCCCCCCCCCCCCCCCGCAGATGTACAGATTAAAGAATAGGCATTCCATGCTGTACTTCAGTGCCTGTGATCAAGAAGCAGATTTCTTCTTGCATCATGATTCTGCGCCCATGTCCAGTCATTCTGCACACAGGTCAACTGCTTCATTGAAACTATATTGGGTCTACCTAACTGCAGATGCCCCAAGACATGTCTTTTTTTAGTTATTAGAGGAGCTTTAAATTCCTTTGCACATGAAGAAATTAATGAGATAATTATAGTTTTATTCCAAAAACGATTTTTCTTTACTGGAAGCAAATCTCTCCTCATAACTAACTGAGTGGAAAACATTTATTACCTCGGCACTTTCCCTATACCAAATGATATATTTTAATAGGAACTCTTCCCAGATGTATGACATAATTCTAGGCTCATGGTCTCAGTCACTGCTTATAACTGACTGGTGAAAGCTAGAACAAGGAGACCGTACCTATTCTATTCTATTCTGACATAAACTACTCTAATGGCGCGTACACACGGTCGGAATTTCCGACAAAAAAAGTCAGATGGGAGCTTTTGGTCGGATATTCCGACCGTGTGTATGCCCCATCTGACTTTTTCTGTCGGAATTTCCGACCGACTTAGATAAAGAGCAGGTTCTCTATTTTTCCGTCTGAAATTCAGACGGAGGTTTTCCCGTTGGCAAGTCCGACCGTGTGTACGCGGCATAAACAAACTTGGAGCGCCACTCTAAGCAATCGCAAACTGCCCCAGTGATTCTCAGCTCTATCGGGTGCCAGCATCCAGATACACATCCAGAATAGCAATAGTATAAAGAAGTCTAAGGACGCCGCACTCCCATCAGTCGGGATAGTAAGATAACAGTGAAATGGCCTCAGCCCCTCTCTGGCCAAGCCCGCTGACCCCTTACACCCCCCCCCCGGCTTGATCGTAGAGGACCTATATGATTAAGCCCTGGAGGCAGGGTGAAACTCAACAAGGGGCGTGGCCAGAGAGGGGGTGAGGCTGAGGCCGTTTCACTGTTATATTACTATTCAGACTGATGGGAGTGCGGCGTCCTTAGACTTCTTTATACTAATTATTCTAGGTCTACTTTACTTTACCACCATGGCTACTGATATTGTAATGCTGTAATGCTGCACCCAAACAACTGGAACACAAAATGCCCAAGCATCCACAAAGGCCAAAAGACGTCCTCCACTCTGGAAAGTGGGGGAACACCTTCATGCATAGGAAGGTGTATATGAAGATTTGGCAGACTTGGAGTGCCAGGCTTTGTGGGAGAACATGGATAGAGACAATCTTAGGGTTGCTTGGCACTGTGGTCAGGGGATAGGAGAAATGAAAGGGTTGCTTCTTGACAACTTCACAGTTCCTGCTCCTAAAGCTGGCCACACACTTAACGAAATTCGGCTGGTTGAGCAGTATTTGACCAACTTCTGTTGAAGGGACATACTGGAAAAAAAATACTTGATCAGTGGCTGAAGCCAATCGGCTGCAAACACTGATCGGTTTATTCTGACAGAATTCTGTCAGAATACAAAGTCTGAGCTGTAGAGATTCTTCTATCCATCTCATTTGTGTAGAGGAATGGCCAGCTTTAAGCTTCTTCCACTGGGGAAGATTGTAATTTTTTTGATGAGAACATCCAGGGCTGGGACAAAGAGGGGCTGTCCCTCAAAGAACATGTGGCTTAAACTCTTCCTACAAGATATCTCTACAGTTCAGCACGTTAGCCAAAGTGCCCAATACAAAAGCACCAACTGGACACTCAAGTGAGAAAGAAGGTGATGAAAATATGAACAAAGCATATCCTTTTATAGTGTGTACTTGTCTCAATTAAGAGCACTACGTGTGATTTCTGTCTGCTGTTTCATTTATCTGCTATCAGCATGAGTCAAATTTTCCAGTAAGTCATTGCAGTTCAATTGCCACAGCTATCTGCTCCATGCGTTCCCTAAGCAGACGGTTAATGGCAGTGGTGGTAAGATCCATTTTAAGGGATTTCAACCAGTCAGACACGGTCTGACAAAGTAAAATCACAGTCAAAATCAGGTGCACAGTGGAACCCGCCAATGAGAAAAGAGTTCTGGAGAGGGCTTTCAACCACCTATGGGCAAAGTACTGGTTTGCTTAAAGCGGTTGTAAACCCTGACATATACCCAGTGAAGTGACTGGCCTCTGGTGATTTACAGAGATGAAACAAATCCTCTTATACAGGTCCTTCTCAAAAAATTAGCATATTGTGATAAAGTTCATTATTTTCTGTAATGTACTGATAAACATTAGACTTTCATATATTTTAGATTCATTACACACAACTGAAGTAGTTCAAGCCTTTTCTTGTTTTAATATTGATGATTTTGGCATACAGCTCATGAAAACCCCAAAATCCTATCTCAAAAAATTAGCATATTTCATCCGACCAATAAAAGAAAAGTGTTTTTAATACAAAAAAAGTCAACCTTCAAATAATTATGTTCAGTTATGCACTCAATACTTGGTCGGGAATCCTTTTGCAGAAATGACTGCTTCAATGCGGCGTGGCATGGAGGCAACCAGCCTGTGGCACTGCTGAGGTGTTATGGAGGCCCAGGATGCTTCGATAGCGGCCTTAAGCTCATCCAGAGTGTTGGGTCTTGCGTCTCTCAACTTTCTCTTCCCAATATCCCACAGATTCTCTATGGGGTTCAGGTCAGGAGAGTTGGCAGGCCAATTGAGCACAGTAATACCATGGTCAGTAAACCATTTACCAGTGGTTTTGGCACTGTGAGCAGGTGCCAGGTCGTGCTGAAAAATGAAATCTTCATCTCCATAAAGCTTTTCAGCAGATGGAAGCATGAAGTGCTCCAAAATCTCCTGATAGCTAGCTGCATTGACCCTGCCCTTGATAAAACACAGTGGACCAACACCAGCAGCTGACATGGCACCCCAGACCATCACTGACTGTGGGTACTTGACACTGGACTTCAGGCATTTTGGCATTTCCCTCTCCCCAGTCTTCCTCCAGACTCTGGCACCTTGATTTCCGAATGTACTTTGGACCACTGAGCAACAGTCCAGTGCTGCTTCTCTGTAGCCCAGGTCAGGCGCTTCTGCCGCTGTTTCTGGTTCAAAAGTGGCTTGACCTGGGGAATGCGGCACCTGTAGCCCATTTCCTGCACACGCCTGTTCACGGTGGCTCTGGATGTTTCTACTCCAGACTCAGTCCACTGCTTCCGCAGGTCCTCCAAGGTCTGGAATCGGTCCTTCTCCACAATCTTCTTCAGGGTCCGGTCACCTCTTCTCGTTGTGCAGCGTTTTCTGCCACACTTTTTCCTTCCCACAGACTTCCCACTGAGGTGCCTTGATACAGCACTCTGGGAACAGCCTATTCGTTCAGAAATTTCTTTCTGTGTCTTACCCTCTTGCTTGAGGGTGTCAATGATGGCCTTCTAGACAGAAGTCAGGTCGGCAGTCTTACCCATGATTGCGGTTTTGAGTAATGAACCAGGCTGGGAGTTTTTAAAAGCCTCAGGAATCTTTTGCAGGTGTTTAGAGTTAAATAGTTGATTCAGATGATTAGGTTAATAGCTCGTTTAGAGAACCTTTTCATGATATGCTAATTTTTTGAGATAGGATTTTTGGGTTTTCATGAGCTGTATGCCAAAATCATCAATATTAAAACAAGAAAAGGCTTGAACTACTACAGTTGTGTGTAATGAATCTAAAATATATGAAAGTCTAATGTTTATCAGTACATTACAGAAAATAATGAACTTTATCACAATATGCTAATTTTTTGAGAAGGACCTGTATATGTTCTACCTGTTTATCTACAGTCTTCCCTTCTCTATATCAGTTACAATTCCAGAATTTAAAGCTTGTCTGATCTGTCAAAAAAGTGGGTGGAGAGCTGAAGTTACACTCCGCAGAGCTCAGTGAGGAGAAATCACACGTAGTGCTCTTAATTGAGACAATTACACACTATAAAAGGATATGCTTTGTTCATATTTCATGTTTGAGGTTTACAACCACTCTTAAGGAATAAATAACCAATCAAGTATATACAATATAATATACTAGTTGTGCTCATACGTTTACATACCCTGGCAGAATTTATGATTTCTTGGCCATTTTTCATAGAATATAAATGATAACACAAAAACTTTTCTTGCACTCATGGTTAGTGTTTGACTGAAGCCATTTATTATCAATCAACTGTGTTTACTCTTTTTACATCATAATGGCAACAGAAACTACCCAAATGACCGTGATCAAAAGTTCACATACCCTGGTGAGCTTGGCCTGATAACATGCACACAAGTTGACACAAAGGGGTTTGAATGGCTATTAAAGGTAACCATCCTCACCTGTGATCTGTTTGCTTGTAATTAGTGTGTGTGTATAAAAGGTCAATGGGTTTCTGGACTCCTGATAGACCTTTGCATCTTTCATCCAGTGCTGCACTGAGGTTTCTGGATTCTGAGTCATGGGGAAAGCAAAAGAATTGTCAAAGGATCTGTGGGAAAAGGTAGTTGAACTGTATAAAACAGGAAAGGGATATAAAAAGATATCCAAGAAATTGAGAATACCAATCAGCAGTGTTCAAACTCTAATCAAGAAGTGGAAAATGAGGGGTTCTGTTGAAACCAAACCACGGTCAGGTAGACCAACTAAAATTTCAGCCACAACTGCCAGGAAAATTGTTCGGGATGCAAAGAAAAACCCACAAATAACGTCAGATGAAATACAGGACTCTCTGAAAACATGTGGTGTGCCTGTTTCAAGATGCACAATAAGGAGGCACTTGAAGAAAGATGGGCTGCATGGTCGAGTCGTCAGAAGAAAGCCTTTACTACACAAATGTCACAAAGTGTCCTGCTTACAATACGTCAAACGCACAGGGACAAGCCTCAAACCTTCTGCCACAAAGTCATTTGGAGTGATGAGACCAAAATTTTGCTTTTTGGCCACAACCATAAACGCTACATTTGGAGAGGAGTCAACAAGGCCTATGATGAAAGGTACACCATTCCTACTGTGAAACACGGAGGTGGATCGCTGATGTTTTGGGGATGTGTGAGCTACTAAGGCACAGGAAATTTGGTCAGAATTGATGGCAAGATAAATGCAGTATGTTATCAAAAAATACTGGAGGAACATTTGCATTCATCAGCCAGGAAGCTGCGCATGGGACGTACTTGGACATTCCAACATGACAATGATACAAAACACAAGGCCAAGTCGTCCTGTCATTGGCTACAGCAGAATAAAGTGAAGGTTCTGGAGGGGCCATCTCAGTCTCCTGACCTCAATATCATTGAGCCACTCTGGGGAGATCTCAAACGTGCCGTTCATGCAAGACAGCCCAAGAATTTACAGGAACTGGAGGCTTTTTGCCAAGAGGAATGGGCAGCTTTACCATCTGAGAAGATAAAGAGCCTCATCCACAAATACCACAAAAGACTCCAAACGGTCATTGATGTTAAAGGGGGCAATACACGTTATTAAGAACTGGGGTATGTAAACTTTTCATCAGGGTCATTTGGGTAGTTTCTGTTTTCATTATGATCTAAAAAGAGTAAAGACAGTTGATTGATAATAAATGGCTTCAGCCAAACACTATCCATGTGTGAAAGAAAAGTTTTTGTGTTATCGTTCATATTCTCTGAATAATGGCCAAGAAATCATAAATTCTGCCAGGGTATGTAAACTTATGAGCACAACTGTATATTTCAACAAATGCCTATGCAGTTTCCTTCCTCCATCTGTTCTGCAGAAAATGATAGGACCTTTTTTTTTTTCAAAGAACGTTAATTGGGAGTTTCTGTATTAAAACATGTTCAATTCCAGAGCTGTGTGCAATACTGAAACCCCCAACTCGCTCCAGATGTTATCATTCACAAGTATCACACTGGAGCTGCAATACAATACATTTTTTTTAGCTTTTCAACTCCTAAAACAAACATAGCAAAAGACTTGGTTCATTAAAATTGCCCCACTGCTCTTCAAGTCAAAAATTCACATCTACGGTAAAAGACATGATGAGGATATTATATCTCATACACAGTGACTGGATACAAACTGCATGGATAGTGTAGGCAGGTCCTCATATAACATCATTTTCGTAAGTCAAGATTGTACATTCAGAATGTAAAGCATGGTTAGCTAAAGGTGTAGAACAGGGGTCTCCAAAATGCAGCCTGGGGGCCAGATGAGGCCCTTTGCTTGCCTTTACTCGGCCTTTAAGGCATTATTCCTGCCACTGACACCAACAATGGGGCATAGTTACTGCCACTGACACCAATGGTAGGGTAATATTCCTTTCACTGACGCCAACCATGGGGCACTATTCCTTCCACTGACACTAACGATGGGGTACTATTGCATCCACTGACACCAATGATGGAATACAATTCCTTCCACTGACGCCAACGATGGGGCACTATTCCTTCAACTGACACCAAGGATGGGGTACTATTCCTTCCACTGACACCAACGATGGGGTACTATTCCTTCCACTGACACCAACGATGGGGTAAGATTCCTTCCATTGACACAAACGATGGGGTACTATTCCTTCCACTGACACCAACGATGTGGTAAGATTCCTTCCATTGACACCAACGATGGGGCATTATTCCTTCCACTGACACGAGTGATGGGGCACTTATTCCTTCCACTGACACCAACGATAGGGAATTATTAATTTCACTGACACCAAAGATGGGGCACCATTCCTTCCATTGACACCAATGATGGGGCACTAATTCTACCATAGATGGGGCATTGTTTAGTCTGGACACAGCCCCCTTACAGTCTCTGGTGGACCATAAACTGGCCCTTTTGTTTAGAAATGTTGGAGACCCCTGGTGTAGAAATATCTTATTTCTAAAAAGGTCTTGATTTTAAAATATAGCTGCTACTATGCCATAGACATAAAAATAGGAATTTTACACACATAAGCAAACACTGATGGGTTAGAGGGTATGAAAGGCCCAAACCTTTTTATTTAATTTTGGATAGTAGGGAATAGGTAAAAATAATCTAAACCCAAGAACATCTGCTATCTGTCCGGACCACCATGCAAAGCCTGCAGGACAGAAGCGAGCTGCCGACTCTCATCATGTGATGAGCGATCTTTTCAACATCTTGTGAGTCTTTTTAATAACATTTTTTACTCTTAATACTGCACTCCGGTGGCATCTCTGCTTTCTTCTGTAATATATTTTTTTTAGTTTTTGCCCCTTTCTATTTTCACCTGCGAGTAATACGCTTCCCGTTCTAGGGTGACAGCGCTCACTTACTGTGCTGTACCTATGGAGGAGCAGTGATGTCACCCTAGGACAGGAAATGTGTTAGAACTACACAACACCACCTCCTTATCAAAAAACGGGGGGAGTCGACAGAGAAAACTAGAAACCATGCAAACTGATAACGATCAGCTCATTAAATACCTGGCAGGATCAACCGGTATTGCTGTTCACAGACACTCTCCATCCAATCTGACAGAGCTTGAGATATTTTGCAAAGAAGAATGGGCAAAAATGTCACTTTCTAGATGTGTAAAGCTGGTAGAGACATCCCCAAAAAGACTTGCAGCTGTAATTGCAGTGAAAGGTGGTTCTACAAAGTATTGACTCAGGGGGGCTGAATACAAATGCCCCCCACACTTTTTACATATTTATTTGTAAAAAAAAAGTTGAAAACCATTTATCATTTTCCTTCCACTTCACAATTATGTGCCACTTTGTGTTGGTCTATCACATAAAATCCCAATAAAATACATTTATATTTTTCAAGGGGTATGAATACTTTTTCAAGGCACTGTATCTATAGCTCAAACATTGAAAAAATCTTGCTCTTTTTGCAGAACAGGATGCAAACTGGTACACCACATTTCCTCGTACCTCCAGTTTCTGTGGCAGCTCTATGTGGGTTTCCTGCCACTTTCTGTACAGGAAATAAAGCTCGCCATGACCAATAGTGAGGGTGAATCTTTGCATCGGGCACCCAGACAACAATATCTGCCTGAAAGGTTTCTCGCCCTTCGACATTCTATCCTAAATTCATTAAATGAAATAATGTATTTAATGTAAATAAAAATATGCATAGATACTGCATATTGAATGGCCATATTTACATGTTTTGCATACAGGCTCTGCTTCCTGCTTGTGTCTTAAAGCCGAGCTCCACCCTAAAGTGGGACTTCCACTCATCGGATTCCTCCTCCCCCTCCGGTGCCACATTTGGCACCTTTCAGGGGGGAGGGGGGTGCAGATACCTGTCTAATACAGGTATTTGCACCCACTTCTGGGCATAGATATCCGCAGAATCTGCAGGTATCTATGCCACTTCCCGCCACTGTTCCCAGAACACACTGGGGGCCAGTAAAGATGCGCGGCGCAACGCGCGCATGCGCAGTAGGGAATCGGGCAGTGAAGCCGCAATGCTTCACTTCCTGATTCCCTCACCGAGGATGGCGGCGGGGGCAGCCAAGAGACGAGCGATTACTTGTCTTCTGTTGCCGACATCGTGGGCACCCTGGACAGGTAAGTGTCCATTTATTTAAAGTCAGCAGCTGCAGTATTTGTAGCTGCTGGCTTTTAATATTTTTTTTTATGGTGGATGAACATTTTTTTTTTCCTGATGGCTGAACTAAAAAAACAAACAAAAAAACAAAAAAAAAATGATTCCTTCATCCACCCAAGCAAAGGGGATGGCACAATCCCGACACCAGGACACCGGGACAGCGGGACCCGGCATTATCAGAATACACTAAATAACAGCTGCACCTAACAGGAGTGCTTGCAATAATCAGCTTTTATTCATTTATGTAAGACCTTTATCCCAAAAAGAAAAAATAAATCTGTTGCTGTACCTACCTAAAAAAGCGTTAGCTGGAGTTCAAGCAGAACATAAAAGCAAAAATATATTGCAGTTTACAAATCATTAGATGTGGTCGCTGCATTCATTTTCTTTATTTTAGACTTTTTTTTCCCCTCTGTTTTCTTTGTTTTCACCTGGTGATCTGGCCAGTAACATACCTCCTGTATTAGAGTGCCTCGACTCTGGATGAAGGAGCACAGGGGGCGCCTTTGGACAGCAGCATTGTCCACCTGGGGGGGGGGGTATATATAGCAGCAGATTTAAATGCACCAACAAATTGAAGCCAAATTCCAGCTCACACTTTATAAGCAGTTACAGCAATCCATTGTAAGCCCCCCTGCCAGTGTTAAATGATTTGTCTCATCCTTGTAAAACGATGCATCTCTAGGACAGCTTGTTCTTTTGAAAAATAACAGACTTGCTGGCTGAATCACCAGATTCAAAAAAAAAAGAAAGAAAGCCTAGAAAAGAAAACCAATGCAGCCACCACATCAAAGAATAGGTGACCTGCAATATAATACTTGTTTGCTTTTAGGTTTATTACTGCTTACAGCCTAAGTGCCGGTTCACACAGGGGCAACACGACTTCCAGCACGACTTTGCGAGGCGACTTGGAGACGACTTCAGCGCGACTTCAGCGTGACTTGGAGTGACTTACAACGCGACTTCAAGTCGCCTCCAGGACAGGCGACTTTGCCAGTGGCCAATCAAACAATAATCAGCTCTGTGGGAGGGAGGGGTTTGCCTGAGAAAACAATTTTCTCTTCCTGTAAAGTTGCTTCAGTTAAGACACTGATCCGACTTTGGAGGCGACTTCCATTGAAATCAATGGGTACAAGTCGCCTAGAAGTCGCCTTGAAGTAGTACAGGAACCTTTTCTGAAGTCGCTCCGACTTCATACGCGTTCATTAAGACGGCTCTCATTCACATAGCTGTGATTTCTGATGTCAAGCGACTTGGGGCGACTTGCGGTCTGACAAGTCGCCCCCCAAGTCGCGGTAGTGTGAACCGGCACTTAAAGTATAACTAAAGGCAAAACTTATTTTTTTTAGTTTTGGATAAAGTGAAGAGGGATTGGAGCCCCTGTTGGGTTTTTATAGCTGTCTGTGCCCCTGTTAGGGAGATTCCCTCTCTCTATTTGGACTGCTTACCATTATCATTGAACGTTAAAGAAAAAAAAATCCCACATTTTGGGTTGTTCCCGAAAAAGGAATAGAGAGGAAATCTTCCAATGGGGACACTAGTTCTGGTGATCTGGGGGTCCCCAAGGGATTGGCTATGGGACAGGAAGTGAAGGAAAATATCTGCAATGGGACACAGATGACAAAAAAAAAACACATTATAAAAAAAATGCTATGTATATTAAAAGTTTTGTGTTTTTATTTTATACCGCTTTAAGCATGAGTTTTATTTAAACCCTTTGTGACCACGCTATAGCCGAATGACGGCTACAGCGTGGCCGCACTTTGCCGGGAGGCAGTCATATGAAGTTCTCCTGTGCTCACGCTTCCTGCGCACCCCCTGCGGCATGCATCAGCAGTGATCTGTGATCGGGGTAAAGAGCTAATCACGGCGGCTCTTTACCATGTGATCACCTGTGTCCAATCACAGCTGATCACGGATGTAAGCAGGATTTGTGGGTTATCGGCAATCCTCCCCTCCCGCTGACAGGGCGTGTGGAGAGGAGAGCTGAAAACTGCCAAATCCATGTAGGGGGCATCTACACTGATAATCAGAGTAATGATCATCAGTGTCCTGTTCATCAGTGCAGCCCATCTGTGCCCACTAGTGATGCCTATCAGTGTTGCCTATCATTTGTGCCTATCAGTGCCCATCATTGCTGCCTATCAGTGCCATCAGTGCTGCCAATCAGTGCTATCAGTGCTGCCAATCAGTGCCATCAGTGCTGCCAATCAGTGCCATCAGTGCTGTCAATCAGTACCATCAGTGCTGTCAATCAGTACCATCAGTGCTGCCAATCAGTGCCATCAGTGCTGCCAATCAGTGCCATCAGTGCTGTCAATCAGTGCCATCAGTGCTGTCAATCAGTGCCATCAGTGCTGTCAATCAGTGCCATCAGTGCCGCCTATTAGTGCCGCCCATCAGTGCAGCCTCATCAGTGCCCATCAGTGCAGCCTATCAGTGCAGTCTATCAGTGCCCATTAGTGCAGCCCATCAGTGCCGCCCATCAGTGCCACCTCATCAGTGCCCATCAGTGCAGCCTATCAGTGCCACTCCATCAGTGCAGCCTATCAGTGCCCATCAGAGCCGCCCATCAGTGCAGCCCATCAGTGCCACCTCATCAGTGCCCATCAGTGCAGCCTATCAGTGCCACTCCATCAGTGCAGCCCATCAGTGCCCATCAGTGCCGCCCATCAGTGCAGCCCATCAGTGCCACCTCATCAGTGCCACCTCTTCAGTGCCCATCAGTGCAGCCTATCAGTGCAGCCTCATGAGCGCACATCAGTGAAGATAAAAAATTACTTATTTACAAATTTTTATAACCAAAACTAAGGAAAAACATTTTTTACAACATTTTCAGTATTTTTTCATTTGTTTAGCAAAAAATAAAAAACAGTTGTGATTAAATACCACCAACAGAAAGCTCTATCTGTCTCAAAAAAAAATGATAACAACGTAGTTTGGGTACAGTGTTGCATAACTGTACAATTGTCATTCAAAGTGTGACAGCGCTGAAAACTGAAAATTGGCCTGGGCTGGCAGGGGGTGAAAGTGCCCGGTAGGCAAGTAGTTAAATATCCACTTTAACAAAACTGGAATTAAAATTAAAAAAAAATCTTTAACCTGTGAGAATCATTATATTCTGTAACGTTTTAACAGAAAAAGACATAAAATCTCTTCTAAGCACATCATGACTCATTTATCCTCCCAGCTCCGAAAAGGTTTCATTTGCTCATTTCCTGCAAATGATTCACCGAGTAAGTAGAGCAGAATAAGGAAAGGCCACACACTTAGAATGGCTGGGACAAATGTTTCCTGAAAGTCCCATAATCCTTCACTTCTGTCTGTGTGGGCAAAACTCTGACCCAGGATCTATATTCAGGGAAGGGTTTTTGAAAAGCATGCATGTAGTAGATAAATAATAATAATAATAATAATAATAATAATAATAATGAGGGCTCTTGTAGATTTTTCCTGCATTTTGACATGTATTTGATATGCACATCATTGGCAGAGCCAGTGCCGGTGTTCTGCCGAGCTGGTTCCTCCTATCGATATGGTTCTGAGCTGGACTGCGCAGGCGCAATCCGAGGCGACGGAAATCTCCGAGGTGTAACAGCTGTTCGGCAGCCGCAGACGCGCTCGCTCCTGTTGCTTAGTTACACACGCCGCTTTCTTCTTCATGCCGCTATATATATAGCAAGGGGCGGATAAGATGTGATTATATTGAGCAGTGCGATTTGTTTGTTTATACACAACGCTCTATACAGCAAGGGGCTGTATAGAGCGTTGTGTATAAACAAACAAATTGCACTGCTCAATATCACATCTGATCCGCCCCTTGCTATATATATAGCGGCATGAGGAAGAAAGCGGCGTGTGTAATGAAGCATCGGGGGCGAGCGCGTCCACAGCTGCCGAGCCTATGGTTCCTCCTATCGATCTGGTTCCCTCTTGACTGCGCAGGCGCAAGCCGAGCAGACGGAAATCTCAGAGCTTTAACAGCTGTTCGGCAGCGCCTGCGCAGTCGAGCCCGGAACCATATCGATAGGGGAACCAGCTCGACAAGACACCGGGACATGGTCATGCGGCACCCAGGGCAAAGATGCCAAACTATAGCAGAAAGTAAAAAATATATTTTTTTATTTTTTTCAAATGTTTTAGCTTATATAATAAAAAATAAAAAAAGCCAGTGGTGATCAAATATCACCAAAAGAAAGCTCTATTTTGTGAATTTTTTTTTATTGATTTAAATTGCATACCGTGTGGCATGACTTCTCAATTACCAGGTAAAGTAGCGCAGTGCTGAATAGCAAAAAATGGCGTGGTCATGAAGGGGAGTGGATAATATTATATATACAGTGGAACCTCGGATTACGAGCATATTCCATTCCAGGAGAATGCTTGTAATCCAAAGTACTCGCATATCAAAGCGAGTTTCCCCATTGAAGTCAATGGAAACTTGTTCCGCATTGACTTCAATGGCATGTAATACCGCATGAGGCCAGAGGCGGGGGGGCACCAGAGAGCCTCGGAAAACATACGAAAAGGCCTGAGGACACCTCGGCTGACCTTGGAAAGGCTTCGTTCCCGAGATTTGCCGAGGTCAGTCGTGCTGTCCTCTGACCTTTCCGATCGGCGATGTTCGGCTCTGCTCGGCTCCGGCGCCCCCCCACCTCAGGCCAAAATGCGGAACTGCAACCACTTTGGCCTGAATTGTGCTTGTTTTGCGAGACAACACTCGCAAACAGAGTTAAGATTTTTTTAAATACAGTGTTCGTGTTTGCGAAACGCTCGTTAACCACGTTACTCGCAATCAGAGGTTCCACTGTACCTGACAAAATGCTCTTTGCTACATGCACTGCTTGCCAGTGTTCTGAGGGGTAGGTGCATTTGTTTACTCTGTATACGGTGACAATGAATAGCAATGCACCTCAACATGCGTTGGGGTACAACAGGTAACGCCCACATGTGATGCTAAGCCTCCATGATTGAAAGAATTGAAATGCGACGAATGAAAGGAGTGGGCCAGGGAGAGTTAGGCTGGGGATGAAGGAGCTATATGATGTCAGACGTCCTCCAGCCAAAAAATGAGGTGGGCTATACCTGACTTGCTGCAGTTTCTAATGGACACTGTGAGAAGCTACAGCTACATTCTATGTCTATATCATACCTACTTCTGAAAAGGTTATTAAAGCTGGACAGCTGCCCACTCACCCTCTCTTGAAGTGTGCGGCATAGGCGCTCTGAAGTGCTGCTTCCAGGAAGTAGCTGAGCTCAAAGTCAGGACAGGGTGAGACTCCTTTAGTGCTCCTCGAGCTGCTCATGGTCTAGTAGTGAAAAGAAGAGAGAAGGGTGAGAACTACATCTGTGCAAATCATGAAAATAAATCCATGCAAAGCTAGAGGACTACACATAATTATCTATCACAGGGGTCTCTAAACTTTCTAGACAAAGGGCCAGTTTACTGTCCTTCAGACTTTAGGGGGGGACTGGACTGTGGCGTTTGGAAGCCCAAAAGGTCCTGATGTCAGTTGGAAAAAACAGTGCCCCATCATTGGTGTCGGTGGGAGGAATTGTGCCCCATCATCGGTGTCATTAGGCCCCATTGTTGGTGTCATTGGGAGAAATTGTGCCCCATCAGTGGTGTCATTAGGAGGAATTGTGTTCCATCATTGGTATCATTGGGCCCCTTTGTTAATGTCATTGGGAGAAATTGTGCCCCCTCATTGATGTCATTAGGAAGAATTGGAATTGTGCCCCGTTGTTGGTGTCATTGGGCCTCATTGTTATTGTCATTGGGAGAAATTGTGTCCCACTATTGGTGTCATTGGGAGGAATTGTGCCCCATCATTGGTGTCATTGGGCCTCATTGTTATTGTCATTGGGAGAAATTGTGTCCCACTATTGGTGTCATTGGGAGGAATTGTGCCCCATCATTGGTGTCATTGGGAGGAATAGTGCCCCATCATTGGTGTCATTGGACTTCATTGTTAGTGTCATTGGGTGGAATTGCGTTTTATCACTGGAATCATTGGGCCCCTTTGTTAATGTCATTGGGAGGAATTGTGCCCCCTCATTGATGTCATTAGAAAGAATTGTGCCCCGTTGTTGGTGTCATTGGGCCTCATTGTTATTGTCATTGGGAGGAATTGTGTCCCATTATTGGTGTCATTGGAAGGAATTGTGACCCATCATTGGTGTCATTGGGAGAAATTGTTATTGTCATTGGGAGGAACTGTGTCCCATCATTGGTGTCATTGGGAGAAATTGTGCCCCATCATATCATTGGTATCTTTGGGAGGAATTGTGTCCAATCATTGGTGTCATTGGGAGAAATTGTGACACATCATTGGTGTCATTGGGAGGAAGTGTGCCCCATCATTGGTGTCATTAGGCCTCATTGTTATTGTCATTGGGAGGAATTGTGCCCCATCATTGGTGTCATTGGGAGAAATTGTGACACATCATTGGTGTCATTGGGAGGAAGTGTGCCCCATCATTGGTGTCATTAGGCCTCATTGTTATTGTCATTGGGAGGAATTGTGCCCCATCATTGGTGTCATTGGGAGAAATTGTGACACATCATTGGTGTCATTGGGAGGAAGTGTGCCCCATCATTGGTGTCATTAGGCCTCATTGTTATTGTCATTGGGAGGAATTGTGCCCCATCATTGGTGTCATTGGGAGGAATAGTGCCCCATCATTGGGAGGAATTATGCCCCATTGTTGGTAGCAGTGGATGAAATAGTGCCCCAAGACTCAGATAAAAGCAAGCAAAGGGGCCACTGTCTGGAGACCACTGGTCTATCAGAATACAGTATTTATAAATGGAAGAGTTTATTACAAACAAATCATTCTTACATATTGAAAACCTTGATAAATACTATCATAAATACTACCAAAAAACTTTTTTAACTACTGTACCACTTCTAAATGACCATAGCTGGAGAGTTAGTAGTATTCACATTTATCTGGACCTGTTTTGCAATGTGGAAGATGTTTCACCATTCATCCATGTAGCTTCCTCTGTTTCACAACTGATGAAGACACTTAGAGAAGTAGAAAAACTTCTTCAAAGTGTATCTAAACCCAAAAACAATATATTGCAACATATTACTTTTCTTTCTTTTTAGGCCAATTTCATACGGGCTTCAGCTTGTATAAGAACAGAATTTGCAGAGCTTTCAGCAAGCTTTGCTGAAGCTTTTAAAGCACCCTTCTGCTCCAATTTGTAAATGCTTAAGTTCAGGATTTTTCTTTTTTAAAGAATCATACTTATCTAGGCGATGCTGCATCTGTCCCCCGCCAGCTGTAAGAACTGGTGACAGTCAGTCACTGGCTCTTTGCTCTGCCCAATCGACCCCCCCCTGTCTGCTGAAAACAGGTCACAGGAGTGCAGAACGAACTGCAGAAGTACAGCCAAACCAGTTTTGACTGTCAGGCCTCGTACACACGACCGATTTTCTCGTCGTAAAAAACACGTCGTTTTTTTCGACGAGATTCTTGTTAAGCTTGTCGATTTTCTCGTCAAGCTTTCTATGCGTGCGTACACACTGTCATTTTCCAATTTCCTCGTGGTTCTCTGCGCTCACGTCCAGCACGTACGACGGCACTATAAAAGGGGAAGATCTTTTTTCTTGGCGCCACCCCTTGGGCTGCTTTTGCTGATCTCGTGTTACCGCGTCTGAAGTAAAAGTTTGGGAAGAGACGATTCGCGCTTTTCAGTCTTCGTACTTTTCAGATCGTTTTCTGCCGTTCAGTTTGTGCTTGTGGGTTCGTATCTTGACTTTCAGGGCGTCTAGGCAGGTCGTATCTGTTTTACAGTGCGTTCTTGCCTGTTCGTTTCTGAATTTCAGTTCGTTATTCATAGGCCTTGCTGTTCTAAAGTGCGTTCTGTTCTGTACGTTCTGATTAGACGACCGTTTCCTAGCCATGTCGCCTGGACGTTCTCGTCGTCGAATTCGTGCTGTGCGTGCGCTTGGTGTTGGTCTGCTTGTTTTGGACCAAGACCAGTCCATGAATGGTGTGAGGAGGAGTTCATGGACCAAGAATTGGTTGCTCCAGCGGGACCAATTCTGCCACATGCCTCTGCTGCGGGAGATCGTCGAGAATAATCCTGAGGACTACAGGAATTTTCTGAGGATGTCTGACCCCGTTTTTCAGGAACTGTTGGCTTTGGTGTCCCCCTATATTACCAGGAAGGACACCGTTATGCGGGAAGCCATCAGTGCTGAGCAGAGGCTCATCGCCACGTTGCGTTACCTGGCGACAGGGAGAAGTCTTCAGGACTTGAAGTTCACCACAGGCATCTCCCCCCAGGCTCTGGGCCTCATAATCCCAGACACCTGTTCTGCTATTATACAAGTCCTGCAGGAGGACTATATTAGGGTAAGTTTTCTCCCTTCACATCACATTTTATGTATTACATGTATGCTAATGTATTGTATTTCTTTCATCCTTTCCTAATTACCATGATTGTAATATGCTGAGAATGTCCCCTTTGTCCCCATGCATGTTGGAAGCTTTAGCTTGCCCCTTTTTTATCCTCCCTAAATATTTCCCCTCACTAACTTTTCCAGCAGGGGCGCCTGTTGCTCCAAATGTTGGGGGGTTACAACCCCAATTTCGGAAATAAACTTCCTCCTTTTTTGCTCTGTTGCCTAATAAACGCCCCCAGTTGTCCCCTCCAATGCAGCCATTTAGTCCCCTCTATTGCAGCCAGTTTCCCCCCAGCCCTGCACTTACCTTCTTGTGGTCAGCGCCATCCTTCTTCTGTCCTTGATGTCTTCTCCTTCCCTTCATGTTGCATCAGCCAATCATGTTACCATTAAACAGACTTGGTGAACATGATTGCCAGAGCTGCCTGTCAGTGTTTACACAAGGAATGCCCCCTCCTTGCGTCCCCGATTTTTCTTTGAGGAAGCCAATTACATCCCTCAGGTTGTAATTTGCAAGACTTTTTTAATACCTGTTTCTGCTCTGCAATTTTAACCCCCTAAATGACGCAATTAATCATATGTCGGTCGCTTTGCAAGAGGCCATCCACCTGAATAGTGTGCGGCATAGACAATACATAGGTTCATGCAACGCATGAACCTATGTATTGTTCTGAGTGATGGGCACAGGAGAGAGGGGACAGTGCTCCAGCGCCCACTCTGGACGCACCGCCACTGCAATGCTATCCTGTGGCCAAACACATCTCCCCCCCCCAAAATAATTTAGTAATGGCCCATCAGAGGGGGTGATGAATATGATAAATGAGCCTTCCATTATACTTTTTTTACACACCTTAATAAACGTATAATTAGATTGATGTTGGTCTCTAATTTTTTGGTCTTGAATTTGCTTGTAATGTATGCCTTTGTTTTTCTAATATTATTTCATCTTGTTTCACTCCACAGCTTCCTTCAACGCCACAGGAATGGCAGACTGTGGCATCGGAGTTTGCCACGCGGTGGGACTTCCCCAACTGCGGTGGTGCCATAGACGGGAAGCACGTCCGCATCGTGCCGCCACCCCGTTCTGGGTCCTACTACTACAACTACAAGGGGTTTCATAGCATTGTGCTGATGGCGGTGGTGTCAGCACGGTATGAATTCTTCTATGTTGATGTAGGGAAGAATGGCCGGATGTCCGATGGGGGATCCTTCATCCAGACGGAGTTTGCCCTCCGTCTCCAGAGTGACGACCTTGCATTGCCACCGGATGCAGGGAATATTGAAGGACTCCCCTTTGTTTTCTTGGCTGATGAAGCCTTCGGACTCGGACGGCATCTTATGAGGCCATTTCCACAGAGGACCCTGACCCCAGAGAAGAGTGTGTTCAATTACCGGCTGGCCAGGGCCCGAAGAGTCGTTGAAAATGCCTTCGGCATAATGGCCAGCCGGTTCCGCCTTTTTATGACTTCCATCCACTTGGCGGACTACAAAATAAACTATGTAGTGTTATGCTGCTGTGTGCTACACAATTTTCTTTGCCGCAAAGCGAATTCATATATGGCCTCAGTTTTGCCAGAGGCTGGACTTTCCCCTGCAAATCCCCTTCCGGGCCTGGAATCTGCCCGTCTTGGCTTGCCCCCCCAAAATGCCCGTGTGGTTCGGGACAAATACATGGAGTATTTCACGGGTAGGGGGGCAATTCCTATGCCAGCCTATGTCTAAGTATCCCAATAAAAATCTTCTTTAAACCTTTAATTATTTGTTCTTTCCTGTCTCCTAGTTTGTCTTTGTGCATTTGTAGTGGCAAGTGTATTTTACTTTAGTAAATAACAACCAATTTCACTATGTTACCTTACAAAAGAACCAAATAAGCTTAGAGTGTATTATAAAAAGAAGCTACACGTTGTTTGTGTTCAAATATTTTACTCTCTGCACATTTTTTTTTGTTTTACTTTGGGGTTGGCCTGACCACAACCCGGCAAATTTTGGCTTATGAAAATACAAAAATACCACTTGCATTTCTAAAATGACAACATTGGATACCTCTGAGCAATCTGAGACATTCAGTTACACAAACTATGTCTCTATGTGCCCGTCCTAATATGGGGTCCTGCCACCCCTTGCCCAGTCAAAAATTCAATATGCACACATTTTTACTTTTTTGCAAATAGGAAGTTTACAATCCTGATCCCTATTGTCAACATGTGCTATCTGCCATCAGGGGTGATCAATGGATGTGTTTTGGGGGTGCATCCCCTTCCTCAGTTCACCGACTTTTGATACGAGGAAGGTGTTGCACCCACAAAAGACGTACATGGATATCCCCTGATGGCAGATAGCACATGTTCACACACTGTGTGCATATTCAATTTTTGGCTGCTTTGTTACTCAAAAAATTAGTAAAAATATAAAAACAAACATGTAAAAACAAATGTGTTTGGATGGCTTATTGAATTCTCCCCAAAACATCGAGAAAGTCTTTAAATGTTTGTTCCATCACATGGATTCTTTGTTTAATTAGGTCCAGTTCCGTGCTACATTCCATCACTTGCTGGATGAGGCGGAGGGCACTGTCAGCAGAGAACGGTGTGCTATCCTTCACAACATTTCCATCCCCTAAAAACCATAAAAAAAAATTAATAAAACTCTGCAGGCCTACCTCGCTTACCTTAAGCTGTGGTGTCAGATACTGACCTGTTGTGGTGACCAGATCCACAACGTCATCCACCTCTCCTTCCTGCACTTCTCCTTCCTCCACCTCAACTTCCTGCACATCTTTCGGTTGTGGATCTTTGGGAGTTTGGGGTTGCTTGGAAGTTGTGGGGTGCATGTGCTCCCTGGAGTGTCCTCCTCCCAGTCTTCTCTCCCCTATGAGAATAAAACCAAAGGTCTATTTATCACACTGTAAAAATCTCATTTTTAAACTTAAAACAGGCTAAATTGTTTGGAAGTGGGGTACAAGTGTGTGTTTGTGCGGAATTTAAAGAAAAATGCATTCTTTATGACCCCAAATATGTTTATTATTCACATTTGGATGTAATTTTTTGGACATGGAGGCACCACAAATAAACTCTGATGCACCTGTGTGGGACACCCAAAAAAGGCGGGTCTGGTGGCCCACACTATAGTGCTCCAAAGTACAGATGTGGAAGCAGCTGCTGAGTGTCCTCTCCTTTACACTGATTAAAGTTTGCATTTCATTCTCCTTACAAACACATCATCTAGACTTAAAAATTATCCACAATACTTGATCAAAAATGGCAGATGTCTAATTACTTTTGGGGGTCTTAAATAAGCCAAAACCACGGATAGTGGCCGAACGAAGTGTCGGTAACGTAACGAACGATTACTGTGCCCAACCTAGTTCAAAATAATACATTTTGGAAGGGAGTCCAATATGCTTTAAAAAAAAAAAAAGTAAGTTTCTAAAAAGATTAATAGCAGAAAGGTCGTCATTTTACTTACTTTTAGCGAGCATCCTCTTTATGCTCCTCAACTGGTCTGGCTCCCTCAGTTTGAGGTCTGACCACCTCTTTCTGAGCTGCTCATTTGAGCGTTTCACCCCGAACTTCGCCCTCAGACTCTTCACAACTTTAGTGAGGATTTTGGCCTTCCTTCTATTTGGTTTGCTATACGGCCCATGCTTGGCATCATAATCAGCCTTGACCAAGATGTCCACCATCTCCGCCATCTCCGCCAAAGACATATTCGATGCCTTGAATCTCCTCCTTGATCGTGACGTGTCCTCGGTCTCCGGGCTTGTCTCCTCGCTAGTTGCGGAATTATCAGACACCTGCTGTAACTTCGCCATATCTGTCTGCGCGCCGAAAGAGAAGGGGCGGGGAAAAGATGTAAGTTAGAACGTCATGGGCGGGCGACGTGTGCGGAGCGACGTGTTCCAATTTGGACGCATGCGTGGTGTGTATATAGCAAACACACATGTGACTATAGTACGTTCGGTGTGCGGAGAGAGGAGTTCAAGTGACGGACGTGCGAACGAAGGTATGTGATTTTGTGAGACTTGTTAAAATTGTTGGCCTATACTGTCTTGAGATTGTTGGAGGATATATATGGTGACTAGGATGTGAAGGAGGTTAGACTGTTTGCCTCACATTATTTAAATATAATTTATTTTACTTGCAGATACAATATGAATGTATTTATTAGCGACAAAGAGTTCCTGGCGGAATTTATTGACCGGGTAAGGGAGCTGCCGGCTCTGTGGGAGACCAAAAACCCCATCCATAAAAAAAAAGGGGTGAGAAAAGCAGCGCTGGATAAGCTGCTCCCATTTGTGCATACCAAGGTGCCCACAGCCACAGCAAAACAAGTGGACACTAAAATTGGGAGCTTGAGAGGTACCTACAGGACTGAACGCTCTAAGGTGCTGGCTTCTCAGAGGTCAGGAGCAGCAGCAGATGATGTTTATGTCCCGGTTTTGTGGTACTACAGCAGGATGTCCTTCCTGGATGACCACATTGAGCCAAGGCCATCACTCTCCACTCTTCCCCCCAGACTTCCCTGCAGCCAACCTGAGCCTTCTCTGGAGCAAGAGGAGGCAGCCATCCTGGATGATCCTGATTTGGCCATCTGGAGCCAGGTATAGTATTAACTGAAAATGTAGTGGGATAAAATAATATTTCCCAAATATGTCAGGATGAGAAACATACATTATTTTGTATTCAACAAGTGAAATCATGATCTGTAGACATTATTCTGCACTTAATTGTGTGGTAAATAGTCAAGCTGATGTAGTGGTAAATTTAAAGCAAGGATTTATGCATTTACATTCTAATTGCTTCCATCAGGATTACAAAGTTTGATGCAAAGATTAAACCAACATATTAAACTATGTTTCTTTTTCATACACAGGATGAAATCAGCCAGGAGGAGGGTCTGGAAACTGTCAGGCAGGAGGAGGAAGGGCCCAGTGGCAGCCAGGAGGTGGCAGGGCCCAGTGGCAGCCAGGAGGTGGCAGGGCCCAGTGGCAGCCAGGAGGTGGCAGGGCCCAGTGGCAGCCAGGAGGTGGCAGGGCCCAGTGGCAGACAGGAGGTGGCAGGGCCCAGTGGCAGACAGGAGGTGGCAGGGCAAAGGAGAAGCAACAGATCCCAGGTGCCTCCCATCAGGCTTCACAAAAGAGGCAGGGGGGACAGGACCACCAGTGAGGCAGCAATGGCCCTTATTAAAGAGGCCCATGCCACCCTCAAGGAGCCCACATCCCCTGAAGAGGCCATTGCCGGCCTAGTGGAGGCTAAGTTCAAGGTGATGAGCATGGAGCAACGCCTCCTATGCGAACCCCTGCTCATCACCTTGCTCAACAAGGGGGTGATGGAGCAAATTACCCCCAATACCGCCATATGTGAGGTGGCCCAACTGACCCAACCTCAACCTCCACCTCCACCTTCCTCTTCTGCCCCACCCCCTTCTGCTACCCCTCCACCTTCTGCCCCACCCCCTTCTGCTACCCCTCCACCTTCTGCCCCACCCCCTTCTGCTACCCCTCCACCTTCTGCCCCACCCCCTTCTGCTACCCCTCCACCTTCTGCCCCACCCCCTTCTGCTACCCCTCCACCTTCTGCCCCACCCCCTTCTGCTACACCTCCACCTTCTGCCCCACCCCCTTCTGCTACACCTCCACCTTCTTCTTCTGCCCCACCCCCTTCTGCTACACCTCCACCTCCTCCTCCTGACAGGAGTACCCCTCCAGTGGGCCAGCCTCCAGCTAAACGAAGAAGGAAGGCTTCAGTAAAGGCTGCAGGGAAGGTTGCCAGGAAGAAGAGGAAGTGATGGCCTTGCTTCATTGTGGTCGCACTGGTCGGACAGAAGGCAGCCTGTTGTAGTACCACACACTTGGGACATATATCTCACCTGCTGCTGTTCCTGACCTCTGGGAGGCCAGCATCAGATTGTGTTCTGAAATGTGGACCTTCTCAAGCTCCCAATTTTAGTGTCCACACAGGGTTGCTGTGTGCTCTGGGGTCCCTGGGATGCACAAATGGCAGCAGCTTCTCCAGCGCTGCCTTCTCTTTATTTAATTTATAAACATGAATAAATGTGTTTTTTGTTTAAGTTCATACTTGACTATGTGTATTTTTAAATAAAAAAAAACAAGCTTTGGAGTAAGCAGATACATTTGACTGACAATAAAAGGCACAGATATCACCCCCCCAAAAGAATAACTAAATCTGATTAGCTCAAAAACATGGTGTGAAATTTTAAAAATATAGATTAGAAAATTAAATGGGAGATCGCTATCAAAACATTGAGAAATTATAATTAACATCATTTTGAAAAATCTAACCATTTAAATTATTCCGAAAAACTTGCACGATATAATACACATAAATCTTATAAAGAGCAGCATGAAAAAGGTTAAAAATAAGGCATAACTCTGTGTGAATATCAGCAGCAAAAGAAGGTCTCTCGTTTTGATTAATGTAACATTCTAACGAAGAATTCAATGCAGAACATTTAAACGATGAAATATTTATGAGCGTGACGAATGTGCTCTCTCCATTATGAAGGCTTGTTTTACCAGAAGATGCGCTCCCGTCTCATAGTTGCTTGTGAGCATGCGCGCTTTTGGAAGAGTCGTAAAAGCATACACACGAACCATTTTCTCGTCACAAAACAGGCCGACGAGAAACACGACGAGGAAATCTGGACTCCTGACGAGAAAATAGAGAGCAGGTTCTCTATTTTCTCGTCGAGATTCTCGTCAAGTTTCTCGTCGTAAAACCATACACACAAACGTTTTTCTAGACAAAAAAACTCTCGCGGCACTTTTCTTGACTGTTTACGACGAGAAAATCGGTCGTGTGTACGAGGCCTCATACTCTTTTAATGGGACTGCTGTCCCTTTAAACATGCTGCTAACATGCTTTACCACTACTTGAAGCGTGTTAAAAGCCTGCTGAAGCCTATCAGCAGCTTGTTTAAGTGGCAACAAGCACTCCCATTGATATCTGGGTTTAGCATTTACAAACTGAAGCAGAAGGGTGCTTTATAGGCTAAAGGCGCGATAAGAAAATCGGAAGTAAAATTTTGGACGGCGAACGATCGGCCAATTAACTGAGCTGCTTATCTGACAGCCAATTCCAACTTTTGAGACGACAGAACAGTGTGAACAGCAAGCTTTTATAAGACATTTGCAGAGATTTTAGCAAGCTCTGGTGAAGCTTTTAAAGCATCCTTCAGCATCAGTTTGTGTATGTTGAACACAGATCCTAATAGGAGTGCTGATTGTCACTTTAAACAAGCTGCTAGCAGGCTTCCGCACAACTTGTAGCTTATTGAAAGCCTGCCTCAACACTCTTAACTGATACATCTGGAAGAGAAACAACAGAATTTATATACAGCAGATTGCTATAAAAAAACTGATCAAATATTCAAAAATTACAAAGAGTATAGCTAAGCCTACAATGATACCTGGTAAGTACCTTTGTGTCATGCCTGATAATTACTGTAAAAATTTGATTTTGTTTTCAACAGCAATCCTATTAAAAAAATGCCTGCCTATAAAAGACAAGCACATATAGGGGTTGATTTACTAAAGACAAATAGGCTGTTCGCCTTGCAATGGAATTTTCTCTTAGCCTACTGATCAAGGTGACAAATCACTTTGCTAAGAATATCCAATCACGGGCAAAAAAAATAATTTTTGTGCAGCTCACCCCCCCCCCCGATAATTACCTGAGTGCCATCTTGATCCAGCGGTGTGCATGAGAGCAGCGGCTCGCCCGGGTCTCTCTCTCCTCATTGGCTCACAAGGGCATTCTTCCTGCTGCCCACCGATATAAAGGGGCATTGTTTTCATTAACCACCAATGTAAGGAGCATTCTTCCCACTGACCACCAATATAAGAGGCATTCTTCCCACTGACCACCAATATATTAAGGACATTCTTCCCACTGACCACCAATGTAAGGAGAATTCTTCCCACTGACCACCAATATAAGGAGCATTCTTCCCACTGACCACCAATGTAAGGGGCATTCTTCCCACTGACCACCAATATAAGGAACATTCTTCCCACTGACCACCAATGTAAGGGGCATTCTTCCCACTGACCTCCAATATAAGGAGGAGCATTCTTCCCACTGACCACCAATATAAGAAGCATTCTTCCCACTGACCACCAATATAAGGAGCATTCTTCCCAATGACCACCAATGTAAGGGGCATTCTTCCCAATGACCACCAATGTAAGGGACATTCTTCCCAATGACCACCAATGTAAGGAGCATTCTTCCCACTGACCACCAATGTAAGGGGCATTCTTCCCATTGACCACCAATATAAGGGGCATTCTTCCCAATGACCACCAATATAAGGGGCATTCTTCCCAATGACCACCAATATAAGGGGCATTCTTCCCAATGACCACCAATATAAGGGGCATTCTTCCCAATGACCACCAATGTAAGGAGCATTCTTCCCAATGACCACCAATGTAAGGAGCATTCTTCCCAATGACCACCAATGTAAGGGGCATTCTTCCCATTGACCACCAATATAAGGGGAATTCTTCCCACTGACCACCAATATAAGGGGCATTCTTCCCAATGACCACCAATGTAAGGGACATTCTTCCCAATGACCACCAATGTAAGGAGCATTCTTCCCACTGACCACCAATGTAAGGGGCATTCTTCCCAATGACCACCAATATAAGGGGCATTCTTCCCAATGACCACCAATATAAGGGGCATTCTTCCCAATGACCACCAATGTAAGGAGCATTCTTCCCAATGACCACCAATGTAAGGAGCATTCTTCCCAATGACCACCAATGTAAGGGGCATTATTCCCATTGACCACCAATATAAGGGGAATTCTTCCCACTGACCACCAATATAAGGAGCATTCTTGCCACTGACCACCAATGTAAGGGGCATTCTTCCCAATGACCATCACACTGATGTGCCATGAGTGCCATGAGCTGTAGATAAAGTACGGTATTTATTATAAGGAGTTTCTTGAGCCTAGAAGGTCATTTCAAGGGTTCCCTAATGCTAATTTTTTTTAGAAATGCTGCTATTGAGTGCACAAGGCTTTTCACCAGGATAGAAATCTGCCAAGCATGCCCTTTATTAGCATGTGATCTGCCAGCATGCTGCTCCGTGTTGAGATCACATCATTTATCAAAGTATCATAAAATCTGATCTACATTGTCCTGGAGCAGCCAGTCATATGCAGACTTTCATTCTCCTAGTGTCATTTGCACTGTTTAATCTGATTGGTGGTCAATGCTAAAGCCCCATACACACTATCAGTTTTCCTGCAGGTTTTTGTCTTCAGATTTACCAAAACCATCTAATATGGAGGTCAAACCTTAAGAGTTTCAATTCGTATGCAATCAGGCAGGCCCTTGCACTACATGGTTTTGGTAAATCTGAAGACAAAAACCTGCAGAAAAACTGATAGTGTGTATGGGGTATAACAGTTCACATGGAAGACACTTTGAAGGGCTCATAGTAAGCAATGTATAGAAAATAATAATAATAATTCCGATGATCAGAGAAATGTAATGCAGCGCACAGAGCGTGTGCCCGGCACGCTTAAAGTGGATTTCCACCCAAAAATGGAACTTCCGCTTTTCGGAACCCTCCCCCCCTCCGGTGTCACATTTGGCACCTTTCAGGGGGGAGGGGGGTGCAGATACCAGGTATTCGCACCCACTTCCGGGGAGAGTCACTCCACTCCTCCCCCCCCCGCTGTCTTCTGGGAAACACACTGGTCCCAGGAGATAGCAGGGACCAGTGTGTTTCCCAGAAGACAGCGGGGGGGGGGGGGGGAGTGGAGTGACTCTCCCCGGAAGTGGGTGCGAATACCTGGTATCTGCACCCCCTCCCCCCTCAAAGGTGCCAAATGTGACACCGGAGGGGGAGAGGGTTCCGAAAAGCGGAAGTTCCATTTTTGGGTGGAAATCCACTTTAGGCGCGCCGGGCACACGCTCTGTGCATTGCATTACATTTCTCTGATCATCGTATTATTATTATTATTTTCTATACATTGCATGCGCAGTAGGAAACCGGGAAGTGAATCCGCAACGCTTCACTTCCTGATTCCCTCACCGAGGATGGCGGCGGGGGCAGCCGAGAGCTGAGCGATTGCTCGTCTTCTGCTGCCGACATCACGGGCGCCCTGGACAGGTAAGTGTCCATTTATTAAAAGTCAGCAGCTGCTGTATTTGTAGCTGCTGGCTTTTAATATTTATTTTTTCCGCGGGACCTCCGCTTTAAGACGTTGAGCATTTTACGCACCTTCTCCATCTCTTGCAAATAGATTTGTGCAATCCAGCTGGCTTTCTCAAAACAAGATACGGCTTCCTCCTCCCTCTCCGACAGCCGGGCTCGGGATGCAATGGTGGCTGTAGAACGCTCTAATGATAGGCCTATACAAGATCAGGGGAAAAAATACGTGATCTTTTTTTACTATGTTGATATAAATATTTTTTTTCCAATAGTAAAAAAAATCTCCCCCCAGATCAGAGTGCTTTTATTCGGACAAACTACAGAAGTCAAATTGACTTTTTAAATTCATATTTTTTTTTTATTTAAATTATTTTTATTCCTTTTTCTGTTAAAAAAATTATTTTTATAAAATTTGCACAGATCTGAAACTCTACATACTTTGCAAAAACGAATTCACAAGTCATTCAAAAACATATACGGTAACACAAAACATTCAAAAACTACACATAAATACACAAATGGATCTATCCCATGGCATATACTCCTCTTAAAGTGGATGTAAACCCGATTTGTTTTTATTTATTTTTTGCTGTCACAATGTAGAGTATAAGATTTCCTATCATTTGTGTCAGGTCTTGCCACACAGAGTTAATCCAGCTCTGAGCAATCCTCTTTTGTTGTTCAGTGAGATAAAACGGACAAACAGAGAAAAACCTTTGTCCGTTCCGCCCCCTTGCTTTGAGTGACGGGTTATTTACATATCTCGTGCACTAGCTTTAGAGAGGCATTATTTTTTAATTCCCACCCCCACTCCTTTTCTGAAGTCATGTGGTTACTTTTCTGGATTTTGACTGGATGTTAGTGATCATAGCAGAAGGAATACACAGGAGAAAATGCATGTTGACAAGGGGAGTGTAGAGGTGGGCGGGGAGTCTACTGACATCACGACTCCGCCCACCGAGCTCCAGACAACAGATCCACCCACAGAATCTGCAGTTTCTCAGTTCTTATAACAGACAGAGGGGAGACATTTGATAGATAAGGATACATACAGGAGACATCTATATCCTTATAGATCAGCACTATGGCAGTAGTTTAGAAAGGATGAGAGTGGGTTTACATCCACTTTAAATTCCCCTGGGCCATCTAAAAAAATTGGGGGGTAGACCCCCTCCCCAAAAAAAACTATTATATATAAATTGTTATATATGTATCCCCCCAACAATCCCCACAACCCCCCCCCCCCTCCCTCCATACCCTATAGGTCCCTTCTCCCTCCCCTTATTCTGCTTACTTTATCCAAATGTGTATTAGTGAATGATCTCCTAACTCCCTACCGTAAAAAAAAAATTATTTACGTGAGTAGTGTTGCCTCCAGTGTAGGCACATCTATGATCTTGCCAATTTATCTTTTTTTTTTTTTTTTTACGAGGAGGAAAGAGATTCTCATCCCTCTACCCCCATTACTATCCTCCTATCAAAACTGTGCATTACGAAAAAAAAAGGGGGGAGGGGAAGAGGGACGACAGGGGGCGAGCCTCTAAGCACTCTCCATATAACTCAAGTAGACCAAGGACTGTTCATTTTTTTTTTTTTAAATCATATCAAAAATTTTGACAAAAATAATTTTTTATAACTTCCAACTAAACAACCAACATACAGCAAAAAAATTATTAAAAAAAAAATCATATTTTCATTGACAAATAATTAGGAGTAGAAAATTATCACATTCACTTAAACTCATTTCATTTAAATATATTCCTTAAAGTGATATTTTTTCTAAATAACAAACATATTATACTTACCTCCTCTGTGTAATGGTTTTGCACAGAGCAGCCCCGATCCTCCTCTTCTCGGGTCCCACGCCGGTGCTCCTGGCCCCTCCCTACTGCCGAGTGCCCCCAAAGCAAGCAGATTGCTATGCGGACACCCGAGCCGAGCCAATGCTCTATGTGTCTATTCACACATGAAGCATAGCTCAGCCCCACCCCCGCTCAATCCTCATTGGCTGACTGGCTTGACAGTAGCTGGAGCCAATGTCTCAGCCAATGAGAAGGGAGAGACCTGGTAGAGCGGCTGTTCTTGTGCACATCGCTGGATCAAGATTATTATTATTATTATTATACAGGATTTATATAGTGCCAATATTTTACACAGCGCTTTACAATATAAAAGGGAGACAGTACAGTTACAATAAATACAAGAGGATTATGAGGGACCTGCTCATAAGAGCTTACAATCTAATAGGGTGGGGCAGGTGGTACAAAAGGTTATAACTCTGGGGGGTGAGCTGATAATAGTGATAACAGATTAGTTGGGGGCGTGATAGGCGAGATGGGGCTCAGGTAAGTATTACGGGGGCTGGAGGGGGGGGGGGGGGCTGCTGCCCACAGGTTTTTTACCTTCATGCATAGAACCTTCATGCTTTACAACCCCACCCACAACCTCCTGGGCAGTGTGAAGCTGCAGGGAGTCACAGCCAGCTTCCCACATCCACGATGGCAGCGATGGGGACCCAAAGACTAGTCCAGAACTGACCGGGGTGAGGACAGCACTGGAGCCCTGGACAGGTATGTGCCCTTTTATTAAATGTCAGCAGCTACCGTAATTTTAGCTACTGACGTAATTTTTATTTTTTTTAGCTAACTGAAGATCCTCTTTAACCGATTGCCGACCAGCCGCCGCAGTTATACTGCGGCAGGTTGGCTCGTCTGGGCGAATCGCCGTACCTGTACGTCGGTCCGTTCAATAGCTATAGCAGGCGTTCCCATTGCACGTCAACGAAGCCGCTGCGCATGGCTGGTGGCCTGCAATGACCACCGGCCACCTGCGATCGCTCCTCAGAGAGGCAGAACGGGGATCTGTCAGTGTAAACAAACAGATCCCTGTTCTGTCAGGGAAGTTCAGAGAGATCGTCTGTTCCTAGTGATCAGGAACAGCGATCTCTCTACTCCCAGTCAGTACACTCCCCCCACAGTTAGAAACACCTCCCTAGGTAACACTTAACCCCTTGATCGCCCCCTAGTGATAACCCCTTCCCTACAAGTGACATTTATACAGTAATCAGTGGCTATTTTTAGCTCTGATCGCTGTATAAATGTCACTGGTCCCAAAAAAGTGTCAAAGGTGTCTGATCTGTCCGCCATAATGTCGCAGTCCCACTAAAAATCGCTGATCACCGCCATTACTACTAAAAAAAATATATATATATAAAAAAAATAGCATAAATCTATCCTCTATTTTGTAGACGCTATGACTTTTGCGTAAACTAAAAAGTATAAGCTTACTGCGATTTTTTTTTACCAAGAATATGTAGAAGAATACGTATTGGCCTAAACTGATGAAGAAAAAAAAATTCTAAATTTTTTGGGGAATATTTATTACAGCAAAAAGTAAAAATCATTGGGTTTTTTCAAAATTGTCGAATTTTTTGTTTATAGCGCAAAAAATTAAAACCGCAGAGGGGATCAAATACCACCAAAAGAAAGCTTTATCTGTGTGAAAAAAAAGAACATCAATTTTGTTTGTGTACATTGTCGCACAACCGCGCAATTGTCAGTTAAAGTGACGCAGTGCCGTATCGCAAAAAATGGCCTGGACAAAAAGTGGGTAAATCCTTCCAGGGCTGAAGTGGTTAAGGCTCCATTCACACTTGTGCGACCTCTCAAGCGATTTTGGACA
This sequence comes from Rana muscosa, assembly GCA_029206835.1. NCBI lineage: Eukaryota > Metazoa > Chordata > Amphibia > Anura > Ranidae > Rana > Rana muscosa. Next base: position 252,058,577 of record CM055121.1, on the reverse strand, counting down.
CATTGGGGTTGATTTACTTAAGGCAAATAAACTGTACACTTTGCAAAGTCCAGTTGCTCCAGAGCTTAATAAATGAGTAAAAGCTCTGCTTATTTCCATCATTCAATCATGTGCAAGCAAAAATTCCTTTTTTTTTTTTTTTTTCCTTGCACCTGATTGGGTACTCTTTGCAAAGTAAAGCTTTACCTCATTTACTAAGCTCTGGAGCAACTGCAAAGTGCACAGTCTATTTTCCTTTAGTAAATCATCCCCATAAAGTTGCATGACAAGTCGCAGCCCATTGTTTTTAATGGCACCCTTTCAGATCTTATGGTCGCAGCGACTTTGAAAAGCTGACTGCACTACTGTGATACGGCTCAGTGCCGATCCTGACCTCCCTGGGGCCCTAAGCAAAATTTGGCGGTGGAAAATGGGTGTGATTTATGCTGAATGGTGGGCGTGGCTTACATGGGCGTGGCTCGGAGGGTGTGTGGTTAGAGTCTGAGATGAATGAGGGATGGAGGGAGAAAGAAAGAAAGAGGGAGAGAAAGAAAGAAAGAAAGAGGGAGAGAGAGAAAGAGAGAAAGAAAGAGGGAGAGAAAGAAAGAAAGAGGGAGAGAAAGAAAGAAAGAAAGAAAGAGGGAGAGAAAGAAAGAAAGAGGGAGAGAAAGAAAGAAAGAAAGAGGGAGAGAAAGAGGGGGGAAAAGAGGGGGAGAAAGAAAGAAAGAGGTAGAGAGAGAAAGAGGGAGAGAAAGAAAGAGGGGGAGAAAGAAAGAAAGAGGTAAAGAAAGAGGGAGAGAGAGAGAAAGAAAGAGGGCGAGAAAGAAAGAAAGAGGGAGAGAAAGAAAGAAAGAAAGAAAGAGGGAGGGAGGGAGAGAAAGAAAGAAAGAAAGAAAGAGGGAGAGAAAGAAAGAAAGAAAGAGGGAGAGAAAGAAAGAAAGAAAGAAAGAAAGAGAAAGAAAAGAAAGAAAAGAAAGAAAGAGGGAGAGAAAGAGGGGAGAGAAAGAAAGAAAGAGGGAGAGAAAGAAAGAAAAAAAGAGGGAGGGAGAGAAAGAAAGAAAGAGGGAGAGAAAGAAAGAAAGAGGGGGAGAAAGAGGGAGAGAAAGAGGGAGAGAAAGAGAGAGGGGGAGAAAGAAAGAGGGAGAGAAAGAAAGAGAGAAAGAAAGAGAGAAAGAAAGAGGGATGGAGGGACAGCAGGCCCAGATCCTACACCACAATAGAAATGTGTGTATTCCATAAAGTTTAACAAATCAGCAGATAAAGATACTCCAAACACTTGGTGTTAGTGCTTCAATCATCCCAGAACCATGGTTGTTATGGTGTCAGGATGATTGAAGTGCATTATTTCTATTATTACATTGTAATATAGAATTAAATTATTCAACTCACCATAATGCAGAATCAGTGGAAGCCCTGAGTCCCTCCTTACATATGGCATTCCCAGCGGAGCCCCTCCTTACATCAGGTGTCCCCAGCGGAGTCCCTCCTTACATCAGGTGTCCCCAGCGGAGTCCCTCCTTACATCAGGTGTCCCCAGCGGAGTCCCTCCATTACGACTTAGTGCCAGAGAGCGTAAAGTTGGATCAAAGTCACACTCAAAGTCGCACAAGTGTGAATGGAGCCCAATGACATGGGGAAAGGGGGAGTAATTCTTCCATCCACCTCACTTGTGTGGATGGATATAGGTCTCTGCTGCTTGCACCCACCAATCCAGGTATAAACATTTTTCAAAGATAAGGATACATTGTTGCTGATGTCAGTTTCTATAAGAAATTTTCTTTCCCTTCAGATACTTTTATCTATGAGGGCCCATTGTTCTCATTTTCGCATCTAGAACAAACTGCTGACCCCGGGCCAGGAAACCGTGCATTCTACATTCGCATTCTGCACAGTCTACGCTGCAAAAAGAAAACACCGGCTTTTGCTCTGGGGCACTTTCTATTCAGAACGAGTCTTGTAGGTGACATATTTGCTCAAGGCATTGTTCTGCATAAACCTGGTCCAGGAGTAAGAATAAACACGAGCACAATGGCCATTCCTAGAGTTTGGAGATTTGCCTAATTCAAAGTAATTGGAAAACAAGTATTTCATGGAGATACCATTCCTGAAATATGGCTGAAAGAGGTCATTTCTTTCACATAATAGATGTAATATTTTTTTTCTTTCAATACATTTTTATTGAAAATTGTTAAGGCATACAGTGTATAACTGCAATCAGATTTTCAGATTTACAGATATATAAAGCAGAGACAGAATAACAACAACAAAAAAATCCAGAAGAACGCATTTCAAAAAAGTTATAAATTGATTTGCATTTTAATGAGTGAAATAAGTATTTGACCCCTTCCCAAAACATGACTTTCGGTCTTATTTCATTTGTTTAGAGTAAATCGGTCGTGTGTACGTGGCTATCGGGTTTCTCGTCGAGAAAACCGACAAGAAACCTCGACGAGAAAATAGAGAACCTGCTCTCTATTTTCTCGTCGAGATTCTCCTCGGCATGTTTCTCGACGAGAAAAGTGAGTGTGTGTACACTTACCTGTCCTCCCGGAAGCCCGCGCATGTTCGAAATGAATTCGACGCATGCGCGGTAGCTTCCTAGGCATACGTAGGGTATACCAAGATGGCGGCGACGGCATCGAATGTGACGAGCGCATGCTCGTCGTAGTCAATGACGTCACCGCGTACGCTCCATTCAAAGAACCGCGGGTTCTTTGAAGCGAGCGTGTGTACACTCGGCCGGGACAAGTTTCTTGTCCAAGAATCTCATCGAAAAAAAACGACATGTTTTTTTCAACGAGAATCTCGGCCGTGTGTACAAGGGCTCAGGGTACTCCGCGGTCCCAGACATCTGATATTATGCAGATGTTTAGGGTCTTCTACGCTGATCTACACACCTCTAAGGTCAATCCCACTGACAGGGAAGTAGATGGGTTTCTTGAAAAATGTGAACTTTCCGGGCCTGTCAGCCGGGGACGCTGATATGCTTAATGCCCCGTTGACCGAGGAAGAACTGGCAGAGGCTCTCGCACAATCTCACAACAATAAATCGCTGGGAATGGATGGCCTCCCATCCGAGGTATATAAACGTTACTCAGACACATTATTGCCTATGCTACTGAGGGTCTATAATGAGGCCTTCAGGGAGGGGTCTTTGCCCGGCTCCATGAATGAGGCAATTATAATTGTCTTGCTGAAGCCGGGCAAGGATGCTGGCTCACCTGATTTATATAGGCCCATTTACTTGCTTACAGCTGATGTCAAGCTGCTGGCCCGGATGTTAGCGACCAGATTAGCAAAGGTAATACACAAATTAGTGCATAGAGACCAATCAGAGTTCATACACGCGAGATCTACAGCTCAGAATGTTCTAAGGCTTTTTCTGAATTTACAGGTTCCCGTTGATAACCCTGGTAATAGAGCCATTTTTTCGCTGGATGCAGCTAAGGCCTTCGACAGTGTCGAGTGGCCTTACCTGTGGAAAGTATTAAAACACATGGGCCTAGGGGCTAATTTTATCAGGTGGGTTCAGCTACTGTACACTGAGCCCACGGCTAGGATCAGAGTTAATGGAGAGTTATCTGAGCCTTTTCCACCGTTTCGGGGCACCAGACAGGGGTGTCCTTTATCACTCCTGCTGTTTGCCCTGGCATTGGAACCTTTGGCGACGCGAATACGTGGAGATGCTAACATTATTGGGTTCCGGTGGAGCACGGGCACAGACGTGGTATCGATGTATGCTGATGACACTCTACTTTATCTGGGTGACACTCAGGATATGTTGCACGCTGTCATGACCCTTATTAAAGCCTTTGGGGAGCATTCGGGCTTCTCCATCAATTGAAATAAGTTTGTGTTGCTACCGCTTGATCCCATGACAACTCCACTGCCAGCTTGCGCAGAGATGATACAGATAGTGGCCTATTTTCGCTATCTGGGCATTCAGGTGGCCCCAGACCCTTTCCAATATATTGCTCTCAACTTAGTCCCCCTCCTTCACAAATTTCGTGAAAAATGTACTGCCTGGTGTAAACTACCTTCATCAGTAGTTGGGAAAGTCAATCTTATTAAAATGGTCTGGGCACCACAACTGTTATACATATTTAATAACTCCCCAGTTTGGATCCCACGGCGATGGTTTGATAGAATTGATTCCCAATTTAGGGAAATTATATGGCGTAAGAAGTTGGCTAGGATTAGATTACCGACAGTACGATAAAACAAAGATGAAGGGGGGCTAGCGGTGCCTCATTCTAGAGCTTATTACCTTGCGTTCCAGCTACAAAAGCTGGGGGGCTGGGGAATGATAGACCTAGCGGACCCTATACGCAGACTACTAGCCATGCCAGATGAGAGCGTTACCGCTCTTGCATGGTTGGAAGCGCGATACCTGCATTTAGATCCTGGGGCCCTCACCGTGAAATTGCTAAACACATTGTGGTCTTATGTTAGAAAGATGCTGAGGATACAGGGTTTCCTGACTCACACACCTCTGTGGCATAATAGGCACTATAGAGAAATACTGAAACTCAGAGGCTTTAGGAAGTGGGAAGAGGCAGGAATAAGATATGTGTCCCAGCTGTATAACGGCCCTACTTTCAAATCATTCATGGAGATTCAGGCGGAGTTTGGGATTTCACGTACCAATTTTTACAAATATCTGCAGTTGCGTCATGCCATACAAACCCGCAAAAACTGCCACTCTCCAGCTAACTGATCATGTGCTGATACAAAGCATTCTCATGGAAAATGATAAAAAGGGTATGATATCCAGGTGTTATAATATCCTCCTTGGTCAATTACAGGACCCCTCCAGGTTACCCTGTAGAAATGGTTTTGCAAAATGATGTGGGAACTATTGATGGAGAGACGTGGGATCTTTGCCTTTCTGATGCCCCTCTGGTATCGGTGTCTATGTCCCAGAGGCTGTCCCATCTGTATCTACTACATAGAGCATACAGGACCCCCATGCAACTACACAAATGGGGGATGCGGGACTCCCCTCTCTGCCCGAAATGTGAACGTGACCACGGTGATCATCACATGCTTTGGAAATGCCCCAAACTTTTCAAATATTGGAGGGAGGTGATAGATACAATATCCAAAGTGTATATGATCCCTATCCCACAGGACCTAGTTGTGTGCCTGCTGGGGGTACTCAATGAGGAGACGCTGACTCCATCAGCTCATACGGCGATCCTGTGGTTGCTGTATGTGGCGCGTAAGTTAATTGCACAACTGTGGATTGTCCCCAGGGTGCCCACTGGGATGCAATGGGTGGATAGTGTTAATAAACTATTAATTAGAGAAAAACAAACTTACAAACACAGAAATGTTCCACGCAAATTTTACTCACTATGGCAGGCTTGGCTGGATGTTCCAGGCTTAGCTCCTTATCAGCTGATCAAAGATAGGTTACTACAGGGGGTAGTCACCAGGTGCACAATGATCTGGTGACTGTCAGAAAATTGTGTCACAAATCACACTGAGTGTCAGGGTGGTCTCATTGTATTCATTAGTCCTGCTTTTAGGATATGAAGATTTGTATGACTTGCACTGGTTGTTTCTCTGAGTTTTTTTTTTTTCTATTTCTTTAAGTTTTTTTATGTTCTTTCAGTATGACTTACCGTATATACTCGAGTATAAGCCAACCCGAATATAAGCCGAGGCACCTCATTTTACCACAAAAAAATGGGAAAAACGTATTGACTTGAGTATAAGCCTAGGGTGTCCATCTGCATGCCTCACTGTGCCTCACTGTGTCCATGTCCATGCCTCACTGTGCCCATGCCTCACTGTGTCCATGCCTCACTGTGCCCATGCCTCACTGTGCCCATGACTAGACTGACGTTTAACATGGGAGTCTATGAAAGGGGTGCCCGGTTTGAAAAATCGGTGCTCCCCGGCCGTAGGTCCTCCAGACAACAAATTTTGCACACTTGTAGAAGAGAAATGGGGTTACATGTGTGCCAAGCTTGGGGTCCAGGGGACCTACGTCCGGCCGGTACCGGGTCCCCAAATTTACCGGAGAAATTACCATTTAACATGGGAGTCTATAGAAGAGGGGCCCGGCTTTGAAAAATCGGTGCTCCCCGGCCGTAGGTCCCCCGGACAACAATCTTTGCACACATGTGCAAGGAAGAGTGGGGCCATATATGTGCAAAGTTTGGGGTCAAGGGGACCTACGGCCGGCCGGTAACGGGTCCCCAAAGTCCGGAAGATCAGGCGCAAAAAAGTGGCTCGAGTATAAGCCGAGGGGGGCATATTTAGCACAAAAAAAGTATATACGGTAATCATAATAATCAAAGACTGCATTGGTTTTGTACACCAGGGTATTTTGTAATGTCTTATGCTTTCTGTTATTTTTCTGTATATACTCGTACATTGAACATCTTATACTGTGTACAATGCAAAACGAAAATAATAAAACTTTTTTCTGATTAAAAAAAAATACCACCATAAGAAATGTCTATTGCCGCGTACACACGATCGTTTTTCATGACGTTAAAAATGCCATTTTTAAAAATGGGCATTAAAACCGACCGTGTGTATGCTCCAGAGCATTTTTAACGTCGTGAAAAACGGGCATTAAAAATTTTGAACATGCTCTATTTTTTCACGTCGTTTTTCATGTCGTTTTTTTTAACGTCGTGAAAAACGGTAGTGTGTGGGCTTTTACGAGGGGAAAAAAACGTGCATGCTCAGAATCAAGTATGAGACGGGAGCGCTCGTTCTGGTAAAACTAGCGTTCGTAATGGAGATAGCACATTCGTCACGCTGTAACGGACTGAAAAGCACGAGGCTGAAAAGCGCGAATCGTCGCTCAACAAACTTTACTAACATGAAGGGTGGCGCCATTCTAACGGATCTTCCCCTTTATAGTGCCGTCGTACGTGCTTTGCTCGAGCGTTTTTTTTCATGATCGTGTGTACGCAAGACAGGGTTGAGAGGAAACAAGGAAAAAAAACGACGAGAAAAACGTCGGTTTTAAAAATGACATTAAAAACGGACGTGTGTACGCGGCATAAGTCTCAAAAAATGATAAAAATTTTGTTTGGATTCAGTGTTGCATGACCGTGCAATTGTCATTCAAGGTGTGACAGCGCTGAAAGCTGAAAATTGGCCTGCGCAGGAAAGGGGAGAAAGTGCCCAGTAGGTAAGTGGTTAAAGAAGAATTCCAGGTATGGCATTTTTATACATAGTTAGGGTCCATGTACACTGGGCTTAAAAATGCGTCTTTTATAAGAGTTTTGCGTGTTTTTTTCTCCTGATGTAAAAGCAGCTCAATGTTATCCTATGTGTCCATGCACATTAGGGCATTTAGCAATATATTTCAAGAGGCAGAGAAAATGACCATCACAGGTACGTTTTTGAGAAGAGTTTTCAGGCAGAAAAATGCTAAACGCTCATAAATGCGCATAAACGCACCTAAAGGCGGCGTTTAGAAGCATTCGGCGTTTCAAGTGTACATGGATTATGAGCAGAGGGGAATGTTTTGGATAAAAAAAATGTATAAAAGTAAATGCCCATAAACTCTCCTAAACTCTTGTGTAATATGAGCTACTATGAGCATTTCTATACCGCTATTTCTGCCAGAGGTTCTGCCATGTTTTTCTGCTCCTAGTGTAAATTAACCCTTATATTGGTCCAGCTTGGAGCAATGTAACTATGCATACTGTATACCAGGCATCACTAAATGGAGGACCAAGGTCCGGATCCAGACTGAGGCACCGTCCCATCTAGACCCGTGGTCGCGCCATTTAGGAGCCACTTCTTCAACTCTGGCCTCCGCCTCTGCCATTCTCAAGGCAGAGCGTGGAAGGCAGGATAGTAATACACAAGGACGGGAGGCACAGCCACATTGGATGGAGGGTGGGAGCGAGCTGCACGACTGAACTCTGACAATTATACAGACCGGAGAGCAGGAGGCACAAAAAAGTGAAGCTTTAGTATCACTTTAAGTGTGTGTATAGAAATTGCAGCATTTTTCTCAGTGCACCAATCCTTGTTAATCCCCCCTGATTGTTTCAGTAGATACTCTGGACAAACGTTTTTATTTTTTAAATAACAAACATATCATACTTACCTTCACTGTGCAGCTCGTTTTGCACAGAGGGGTCCCGATCCTCGTCTTCTGGGGTCCCCTGGCGGCTGTCTCGGCTCCTCCCCACTTCTGATAACCCCCTCTGGGAAGCGCTCTGCCAAAGGGGTTACCTTGTGGGCGCGCTCCCGAGTCCTGTATTCGGCGTCCATAGCAGCCAACTACAGGACTTGGCCCCGCCCCCGGCCCTCTCGTCATTGGAGTTGATTGACAGCAGCGCAAGCCAATGGCTGCGCTGCTATCAATCTATCCAATGAAGAGCCGAGAAGCCCAGCCGAGAAGCCAGCGCGTTCATGACTCGGGACTTTCGAGGGCTCAGGTAAGTAAACCGGGGGGCTGGGGGGCTTGTAAGCATCGAATGTTTTTTCACCTTAATGCATAGGATGTATTAAGGTGAAAAAACGGGAAGCTTTACAACCCCTTTAAACACTTCATGCATTTTTTTTTTTCGCACCAAATAAATAAAAGTATGTACAGTATAAAAATGGTGCAGCACTCCCCCAATAACCTAATATCAATTAAAACAAAAAATAAATAAAATACAAAAATAAAATGAAAAAAAATAAAAGTATGACAATTTATTAGTTTGTTGCAAGACTGTGGTACACCATCCATCTGTACAGATCTACCTCCTCGCTGTCCGCCCCTCACTACAGTATTTAGATCACTGTGGTCACAGTGTACATTTTAGAACAATTTTTTACTTGCTGCATTTGCTTAATTATTTTGGAGAACACGGTCAGAGATTATTAGAAACTGTTGCATATCACTTTCAAAGTGAATTGGCCTGGCTGGCACAACAGACATGGAAAATGTGCCAATATTTACACCAAATAAAAATGACGTATTTCCCTTTGTTTATCCCTGATACATGCTTTTTTTTTTTTTTTTTTTTAAAACCCTCTGGGTGATCTGTTTACATTGCAGAGCTTTTATTAAACTTAAAGTCTGCATTGTATGACTCCAGGTTCTGGTTCAATTATGTTGTGCAATAGTCATCCCACCACAGGGGGTGTTGTGTCATATTTTCCAACTCGTAAGATTTTCCAACATCGGCTCCTGCGCATACGCAAGCGCGTCCACAAGAACGTCAATCTGATTCATGTCGTCTTCCTATCATAATCTCCAACTTCACACTGCGCCTGCGTGGCCTTTCATTAACACGCTAATACCCTGAATAAATTAAATACATTAACACCACTCGCCGCTGCACTGCTCCTGTCCCCTACGAAATTCAAAACAATGCATACAAAGCACTGCACGCTGCACTTAGGCCCCTTTCACACTGGGGCGGTTTGCAGGCGCTATTTAGCTAAAAATAGAGCCTGCAAACCGAGCCTAAACAGCGGCTCCTTTCTCTACAATGTGAAAGCCCTGAGGGCTTTCACACTGGAGCGGTGCGCTAGCAGGACGGTAAAAAAAGTCCTGCTAGCCGCATCTTTGGAGCGGTGAGAGGAGCGGTGTGTTTACCGCTCCTCCACCGCTCCTTCCCATTGAAATGCATGGGATACCGCGGTAATACCGCCCGCAAACCACGGCTGTAGCCGCGGTTTGCGGGTGGTATTAACCCTTTATTGGCAGCTAGCGGGGGTTAAAACCGCACCGCTAGCGGCCGAATAGCTCAACAATCCCGACGTTATAGCGCCGCTAAAAATAGCGGCGCTATACCGCCACCGCCCCCACCGCCCCAGTGTGAAACCAGCCTAAGCAATGTGTGTCACCTACGAACAAAACAATACATACAAAGCAAAGCACGCTATACTAAGTAATGCACATTATACAAAGCAATCCACATATTTTATCAGACGCTTACCATATACAAAGCAATCTCCCCTGGGGACAGGGACACCCATCTCCTTTAAGGACAGGGACCCCATCTCCCTTGGGGACAGGGATACCCATCTTTCCTAAGGACAGGGACACCATCTCCCCTAGGGACAGGGACATCCATCTCCCCTAAGGACAGGGACACTCATATCTTTTAAGGACAGGGACCCCATCTCCCCTAAGGACAGGGACACCCATCTCCTTTAAGGACAGGGACGCCATCTCCCCTAGGGACAGGGACATCCATCTCCCCTAAGGACAGGGGCCCCATCTCCCCTAGGACAGGGACCCCGTCTCCCCTAGGACAGGGACCCCATCTCCCCTGGGGCCTGGGACCCTTTCTCTCCCTGGGACATGGACACCCATCACCCCTGTGGACAGTGACACCCTACAGGGACACCCATCTCCCCTAAGGACAGGGACCCCATCTCCCCTGGGGCCTGGGACCCCATCTCTCCTGGGGCCTGAGACACCCATCACCCCTGTGGACAGTGACACCCTACAGGGTCCCCCATCTCCCATTAGGACAGGGACACCCATCTCCCCTGGAGACAGGGATACCCATCTCCTCTGGGGACAGGGACAGGCATCACCCCTGTGGACAGTGACACCCTAGAGGAACACCCATCTCCCCTAAGGACAGGGACCCCATCTCACCTGGGGACAGGGACACCCTATCTATCCTGGGGACTGGGACCCCTTCTCCCCTAGGGACTGGGACCCCAATCTTCCCTTTAGGCCCAGAGACATGTCCAGAGTACACAGAGGATACCTGGGTTAGATTAGAAGGGATGGAGGCCCAGAGACATATCCAGAGTACACACAGGATACATGTGTTAGATTAGAAAGGATGGAGGCCCAGAGACATGTCCAGAGAACATAGAGGAAACATGGGATAGATTAGAAGGGATGGAGGCCCAGAGACATGTCCAGAGAACATAGAGGAAACATGGGATAGATTAGAAGGGATGGAGGCCCAGAGACATATCCAGAGAACATAGAGGATACATGGGTTAGATTAAAAGGGATGTAAACCCTCAACGTTTTTCACCTGCATTCTATGCATTAAGGAGAAAAACCTTTTGTGCTTCAGCTGCCCCCCAGATCTCCCCTTTTACTAACCTGAACCCGATTATTCCAGCGACGGGGACGAGCACAGCAGCTCCAGCCGCAGTCTCGGGTCCTCATTGGATAGATTGATAGCAGTAGGAGCCATTGGCTCCCACTGCTGTCAATAAAATCCAATGACGCGGGAGTCAGGGGGCAGGGGCGAGTCCTGCAGTCTGTGTCAATGGACGCAGCAGCAGGACATAAGAGCGCGCACGCGCGACTGCCTCCCAAGGAAAGCGCTTCTCTGTTGGGGCACTGAAGAAGAGGAGGAGCCAGGAGCACCCCACAGGGACCCTAAAAGAGAAGGCCACTCTGTGATAAACCCTTTCACGGCGGAGGAAAGTATGACATGTTGTTATTTTAAAAAAATTATTGTTACCTTACAACCCCTTTAAGGATGCCTAACCCTGTTTATTTTGTAGAGAAATTACTTTCTGGAATCCATATGGCCTTAGCTCAGGCATGTAGGCAGGAGGATGTGCTTAGCTGAGAAGGCCCGTCCTCCCTTGTAATGAAATATAAAAAAAAAAATGCCCATGAATACTCCTGGGATGTATGACATCATTATGGCCTAGGACAGAAACCAGAAAGCAACTGAAGAAATTAAAAAAAAAAAAGTTTATATCAAGTTACTATGATATAACATAGTCCCTCCCACTGACACCAAATATGGGGAACTATTTCTCCCCATAATACCAAAGATGGGGCACTATTTACCCCCACTGGCCACAGTCCAGCCCCCCTAAAGTCTGAAAGACAGTAAATTGGCCTGCAAAAAATAAATAAAAAATTGCTTGTCCATTCAAGAGAGGAGTGTTTTGGCTGAAAAAAAACGCCAAAACATGCTACATGCATGTAAACGTGTCTAAAAGTACATAAACGCCAGGCGCATTTACCCAGATAGCAAAGATACCATGCCACAAATTTGTGGCAGTGTTGAATTGTAAGTCTGTTAACTTGCTGCACATTTTCACTGGCAAGTTGTACACTTGCAGAAGACTTGAAGCACAAGTTCTAGTTGACACTTTTCCAATTTGTAGCAAATTTGCGTGGCAAGTCTCTCGCAAGAGCAAAGTTGCAGTGGTAAATCTACAGCAAGAGCTCTGCAAGTCTACAGCATGGAAATTCAGCCACAGTGCCCCCCTGTGGTGGCATGACTATTGTACAACATAAGGCTGGATTCACACCTGTGGCATTTTTAGTGCTATTTGCATTTTGCAGATTTGCACTACAGAACGTGTTCCATAGGAAAACATTTTAAATGGACTGTAGTGCAAATCTGCAAAACGCAAAAAGCACTAAAAATGCATAGGTGTGAACCAAGCCTAACTGAACCAGAACCTGAACCAGAAAGTTGATCTGGAGTCATGCAATGCGGACTTTGTGCAATTGTACAACAAACTTGTGAAGCCCAGCAAGTCTAGCAAAAGCTTATCAAGTCATTTTCAAACTTACAGCACAATTACTTGCTATCTGGGTTGTGCCCTGACCTATTACTATTACCATTACTATCATAACCCATAGCATGCAAAATACTACCTAGTACTTTGATAAGACATGCATTAACATGCAGTTGTTGTCCTCATTACATACCATTGGATGAGGTCAGCTGCAGTCTTTAGGTGTGCATGCTGCAGAGAGTAGAGAGCAGTAGAGAGGAGGAAGATTACAGTGATATCCAGTAGAGAATCACATTCCATCCAATAAGAACACTCAGAACAAGACAGTTGTAGAGCAGAAGGTAAGGAGAAAGCTAAGTTGTGCAAAACGTGGGGCACTTCTTGCTGAGAATAGAGGTTACACAACATGGGAGCATTGACAGTTCAAATAAAGCAAACCTTTCACCTATAATACAAATCCAACCCCCATCCATTAGCTCTCCTGCCCTCCCCATGCAAAAATGCAAATAAAAACTGTAAAGAAGAACGTTAGCAAAAAAAAAAAAAAAAAATCCAAATTCTTGCCTTATATTCTGGTTTCTTGCCATATGTTTCTGATAATGTTTAGTTTTGAGTGCTTTCACACTGCTCCATTAATGTGGTTGTAAACCCACTGTGACAACTTTCACCTACAGGTAAGCCTAGATTAAGGCTTACCTGTAGGTGCAAGAAATATCTCCTTAACCGTTTGAGGACCGCCGCACGCTGATGTACGTCAGCAAAATGGCACGGCTGGGCACATGGGCTTACAGGTACGTCCCCTTTAAGAGCCCAGCCATGGGTCGCGAGCGCGCCGCCGGCGGCGCACTCGCGACCCGGTCCTCTTCTCCGTGACCGTCCCCGCGGGAACAGCGATCGGGTCACAGAGCTGAAGAACGGGAAGAGGTAAGTGTAGACAAACCTCTCCCCGTGCTTCCTAGTGTGCCTGTCACTGATCGTCTGTTCCCTGTCATAGGGAACGACGATCAGTGACGTCACACGCTAAGCCACGCCCCCCCCCCACAGTAAGAAACACAAATCAGGGCACACTTAACCCCTACAGCGCCCCCTCCTGGTTAACCCCTTTTACTGCCAGTGTCATTTTTACAGTAACCAGTGCATTTTTATAGCGCTGGTCGCTGTAAAAATGACAATGGTCCCAAAAATGTGACAAAAGTGTCCGATGTGTCCGCCATAATGTCGCAGTCACGAAATCGCTGATCGCCGCCATTACTAGTAAAAAAAAAATGTTTTATAAAAATGCCATAAAACTACCCCCTATTTTGTAAACGCTATAACTTTTGCGCAAACCAATCAATAAACGCCAATTGCGTTTTTTTTTACCAAAAATATGTAGAAGAATACGTATCGGCCTAAACTAAGGCAAAAATATGTTTTTTTATATATTTTTGGGGGATATTTATTATAGCAAAAAGTAAAAAATATTGATTTTTTTTCAAAATTGTCGCTCTATTTTTGTTTATAGAGCAAAAAATAAAAACCACAGAGGTGATCAAATACCACCAAAAGAAAGCTCTATTTGTGGGAAAAAAAGGACGCCAATTTTGTTTGGGAGCCACATCGCACGACCGCGCAATTGTCAGTTAAAGTGACGCAGTGCCAAATCGCAAAAAGGGGCCTGGTCTTTATGCTGCGTATTGGTCCGGGGCTTAAGTGGTTAACCTACACGGTTAAGGAGATATTTGCAGAAAACACAGCATGGATGTCTACGGTGCAGGCGCACTGAGCGTGACGGTTTTCTAAATGGGGAAGTGCCGGTCCAACGCGCATTCGCGGGAGTGACGTAATCGCCGCTCCGGCCAGTCACAGTGCCGGAGAAGCGATACCCGGAAGACAGTCGGAGGGGACGCGGCAGAGGGGGCTTCGATCTGAGGTAACTGACACATAATGAGCTAGTATGCTATGCATACTAGCTCATTATGCCTTTCTCTTGCAGGGTTTTTTTTCCCGTTTTTTCGGGGGGGTTTACTTCCTCTTTAATGTGTTGAGTTATTTTGAGGGGACAGCAAATTGACACTGTTATACAAGCTGTACACTCACTACTTTACATTGTAGCAAAGTGTCATTTCTTCAGTGTTGTCCCATGAAAAGATAGAATAAAATATTTACAAAAATGTGAGGGGTGTACTCACTTTTGTGAGATACTGTATATATATATATACATACATACATACATACAATATATATATATATATATATATTTTGTATGTACTGTATACATATACACTGTATATAAACAAACCGTATTTAAATTTGAATGCAAAGCGCCCTATGGTATATGTTTAGATTCCCCAGCAGCTGTACAAATATTTAGAAGAAAAGTTCTGGAGGTGACATTTAGGAACGTCCCGGCGTCCATCATGCTACTTTCTATGACAAAATCTTTTTTCTTTGGTTTCCTGCAGATAAAATCTATGATCACACAGCTTTATGTTGTGAGAGTTAAAATATCTATAGAAATTCTTGTACACTGCAAACAATTACAGCAGTGAGGTTCCGGGGTATAAATACAAAACTTTGTTTAAAAAGAAACTGTACATGTGATAAACAGGTAGTAAATTTTATGTGTAACAGTTCATCATCCATAGGCTGCATTCATTTTATGCCTTAAAGGGTAACAGAACAGTAAGAAGCAAGTATTCGGCCGCTAGCGGTGCGGTTTTACCCCACGCTAGCGTCCTAAAAAGGATGAGGCGCATTGCCATCGGTATAGCCGCGGTTTCCCATTCATTTCAATGGGAAGGAGCGGTGGAGGAACGGTAAACACACCGCTCCTTCACCGCTCCAAAGATGCGGCTAGCAGGACCTTTGGAACGGTCCTGCTAGCGCACCGCAGCCGCTGTTTCAGGTCAATTTGCAGGCGCTATTTTTAGTGCAATGGCGCCTGCAAACCACCCCAGTGTGAAAGGGGTCTCAAAGCGGAGTTCCAGGCTTTTTATGTTTATGTTTATTTATACACTTTTTGTAGCTGCTGACTTTTAATAAACAGACACTCACCGGTTCCACGGTCCAGCAATGCGGCCACCCGGAGCGTCACTTCTCTCCCCCTCCTCTCCGCCGCTGGCGCCTCCATTGCCACTCTAGGCACCCGGCTGTGACAGCTTTCGACTTCACCGCTAGGCACGCACTGCGCATGCGCGAGTCGCGCTACGCACTCGGAGTGGACAGGCGATCTTCAAGTGTCCCAGGAGATCGCCTAGAGGGAGGGGCCGCCTAGGGCGAGAGAAGAAGTCGTCTAGGCAGAAGGAGGAAGTGGGACAGGAAGTCCCACTTCTAACAAAGCCCCCACTCCCCCCCCAAAAAAATTACATGCCAAATGTGGCATGTAAGGGGGTGAGGAGTGCTTAAAGCGGAATTTACACTTTTGGGTGGAACTCCGCTTTAATGCATTCTATGCATTAAGATAAAAAGCCTTCTGTGTGCAGCAGCCCCCCTAACACGTACCTGAGGTTTCTCTCTGTCCAGTGATGTCCACGAGTGTCTCAGCCGTCTGAGACTCTCTTCCATGATTGGCTGAGACACATCAGCAGAGCCATTGGCTCCCACTGCTGTCAAAGTCAGCTAGACAATCAAGGGGGAGAGAGGACAGGTTCGGCGCTGGGCTCTGTGTCTGAATAGAGCTGTGACTCAGCTTGGGTGCCCCCCATAGCAAGCTGATTGCTGTGGGGGCACTCAACAGGAGGGAGGGGCCAGGATCACAGAAGAGGGACCCAGAAAGAGGAGGATCTGGGCTGCTCTGTGCAAATCCACTGCAACAGAGCAGGTAAGTATAACATGTTTGTTATTTTTATAGGAAAAAAAAACAAGACTTTACAATCATATTAAAGCAGGGGTCGTCAACCCCCAAGCCGTGGCCTTTCTGCAGCCAGGTCGCGGGTGCAGGCAGCATGAGAGAGCCCGGCGGCCGGCATGAGACAGCCGGGTGGCCGGCATATGAGCTTTTCCTGGGTGGAAGAGATAAGCGAGCGGGCAAGCAGAGATGACATAATCTCTCTCCGTCCCCGCATCGCTGCTCTTCCGCCCTGTCAGCCTCAATGTCGGAGGTGCGACGGGGAGCAGAGAGCTGACATCATCTCTGACCGCTCTCCTGCCTTCACTTGGCAACCCTCTGTGCTAAATGGACCAGTGCTGCCACCAATGCAGTGGCAGGCAGCATGTCAAGTGACATTCCGCATCTTGTGACAGGCAGCGTGTCAGGTGACGTAGCAAGTGACATTCCGCATCTGGTGACAGACAACGTGGTAGGTCACGTGGCACATGACATACCACATCTGGTGGTAGGTGACGTGGCAAGTGACAGTCTGCATCTTGTGGCAGGCAACGTTGTAGGTCACGTGGCACATGACATTCCACATTTGGTGACAGGCAACGTGGCAGGTGATGTGGCAAGTGACATTCCGCATCTGGTGGTAGGCGACGTGGCAAGTGACATTCCGCATCTGGTGGTAGGCAACAGTGGCAAGCGACACACTCAGGGCTCCCACTAATTCTGCATTATGGCGAGTTGAACTATTTCATTTATTACTACAATGTAATAATAGAAATAATGCGCTGCCAAATTGCCCATGAAAAATCACTTACCCCCGCGTGCCAACTTTCCCCGCATCCAATTCGCCTGACAGGAGATTGTGACCGGCTCTGAATGGAGCCAGTTTACATATCTCCGTTGTGGTTCCGGAGCGGCTTGCACAGGAGTGCTGTGTGTCTTTGGCTCTGTTTCAGGGCCAAATTCAGGCAAAAATTTCGGCCCCAATTCATCCCTGAAACAGAGAACAGGGACGCACCGGACCCCTGCTGCGAGCTGCATCCGTCGTAGGTGTGAACCCGGCCTTAAAGCTGTAATTTGTCTGGCTGCAATCTTCAACTGTGAAGAGATCTGTAATCCCTCGGTCTCATTCAGATTGAGCTACTGAGCTCTGTAAACAACAGCATTCTTAATGCACATGCAATTGATGTGAAAAGGAGCCTGGAACTCCCCCTGCTGGCTGGAATAATAATCAATATTTCATTTTCACGTCATGAAAAAACATATTTGTATTATATTTATTACTTATTGTTTTTGTCCAGGTCATAATAATAACTAAAGAAAAGAAACATGTACAACAAAGCTATAAATTGCTTCTAAGAAAGTGTTATGATTCCCACTCTTGTATGTATATGTAAAGCCTATGGGGTAGATTTACTAATAGCAAACAGACTGTGTACTTTGCAAGAGCAATTGCTCCACAGCTTAGTAAATGAGCAGAAGCTCTGCTGAGATCCATCATCCAATCAATCACATGCTAGCAAAAATGCTGTTTGTTTTTTTTGTTTTGTTTTCCTTGCACCTGATTGGGTATTCTTTGCAAAGTGAAGCTTTACCTCATTTACAAAGCTCTGGAGCAACTGCACTTTGCAAAGTGCACCGTCTATTTGCCTTTTGGTAAATCAACCCTATTATATCAACGAATAATAAGAAAAATAACACATATAATTATATTTTACCTTTTATAAGGAAAGCTTCGGTAAATAGGCGCAACTTATACAGAGGCTCATCGTCCAATGACATGTTTTCGAATCCAGCGCGGGCGTACATGCTTATAGCGTCCCGATATGATCCCTCAACATAATGCAGCTTTCCCAGAATCAGCAGAGCCTCTGTTAGTAAATGCGGCTGTGGAAAGAAACAATAATGTATGATAATAATAATTATGATGATTAAATTTTACACTTCAGGAAAAATAGGAAACTGGCACTGAAATGTCTTCATAGACCGGGGACAGCTGCCCAATGTTTTAGCTCTTAAAGTGACACTAAATTCTAGTTTGGAAAAACAAATTCTACTGAAAGCGGAACTAAACCCATCAATTTAACAGTTTTCAAAAACAGTTACATTCAAGGCATGCTGTGAATGATAACTGTCACTGTTGCTCGTGCTCTCCACTGAAACGGCAAACTATTAAATGGCTGGTGTCATAACTGATCACATGTGCAGCACTATGGCAACTGCACATCAAAGAGAGGCTAATGCCCTGTACACACGATCGGATTTCCGATGGAATAAAATCCAATGGAATTTTCTGTCGGAATTCCGATGAAGCTGACTTCCATCAGTCTTGCATACTCACCATCAGACAAAATTCCGACCGTCCAAAACGCTGTGCTGTAAAACACTCCGAGCCGAGAAAAATGAAGTTCAATGCTTCTGAGCATGCGTCAACTTGATTCTGAGCATGCGTGGGTTTTTTCTCCGTTGGAGTTCCACACAGACGATCAGAATTTCCTATTGTTTTTTTTTCCCATCGGAAAAATTGAAAACGTGTTCTATTTTTTTACACCGATGGAAAAAAGACAGATGGGGCCCACACACGATCGGTTTTTCCGATGAAAAAAGTCCATCGAGCATAAGAGGACAACCTCTTTGGCTGTAAAGGATAAGAGGGTTTAGTTCCGCTTTAAGTATATATTGCTGAGATGACTGAATTCCTGTGAATGGGCAGGAGTGATGTCATGCATGTTCTGCACAACAATCGCAGCAGAATCGCAGCCTATTTGGGGTGCCATTAAGGATAATAGCACCCAAACATGCGGTGCACATTTTGCCGCGATTTTGAATCGCAGGCAGAAGCACGGTGCTTCTGCCTGCAATTCCAAATGAATGCACCTAAGATTCACCTCCCCTCCATTCTTAGATACAGGCTGGAGGGGCGTGACACAGCCTGTGATTGGCAGAAATCTGCCAACACCATGTTATTACCAAAAAATAATAAATATTTGATTTCAAATATACATTTGTATGACATTTTATAACAGTTCACTGATATTAATTTATTTTTACTCCTTTTTTTTATTTTTTTTTGATCATGTGACCAGCAGCAGAGGACTAGACGCTCCTCCTGCTTATGTTTCCCTGCAGACAGGCTGGGAGAGATCTGGGTCATGTGACAGCTGTATATTGATTAGAAAACAGGTACTTAGATGGTTCTTTTTATTTAACCGCTTGCGGACCAGTACATTATACTGTGGCAGGTTGGCTCTGCTGGGCGAACCGTAGTAGCTGTACATCGGCCGCTTTAAGCGGTGTTAGCAGGCGCGCACACAACGCCCGCTGCATCGTGGGAGTGCCGGTGCTCGTGACCGGCAGTCGCGATGACCGCCGGCCGCGAGCGATCTCCGGGCACAAGAGGCAGAACAGGGACGTGTGTGTGTGAACACACACATCCCTGTTCTGTGAGCTAATAGCTAGGAACCACAATCTGTCATTTCCTGTAGGTCAGTCCTCTTCCCCTGCAGTTAGAACACACATTAGGGAACACAATTAACCCCTTGATCGCCCCCTAGTGTTAACCCCTTTCCTGCCAGTGACATTTTTACAGTAATCAGTGCATTTTTATAGCTCTGATCGCTGTATAAATGCCAATGGTCCAAAAAATTTGTCAAAAGTGTCCAATGTGTCCGCCATAATGTCGCAGTCCCGATAAAAATCGCAGATCGCCGACATTACTAGTAAGAAAAAAAAAATAATAAAAATGCTATAAATCTATCCCCTATTTTGTAGACGCTAAAACTTTTGCGCAAACCAATCAATATACGCTTATTGCGATTTTTATTACCAAAAATATGTAGAAGAATACATATCGGCCTAAACTGAGAAAAAATTCACTTTTTAAAAAAAAAAATGGGGATATTTATTATAGCAAAATAATGAGTTTTTTTTCAAAATTGTCGCTCTTTTTTTGTTTATATCGCAAAAAAATAAAAAATCACAGAGATGATCAAATACCACCAAAGGAAAGCTCTATTTGTGGGGAAAAAAAGGACATACATTTTATTTGGGTACAACGTCGCACGACCGTGCAGTTGTCAGTTAAAATGACGCAGTGCCGAATCGCAAAAAAATGGCCCAGTCATTTGGCAGCCAAATCTTCCGGGGCTGAAGTGGTTAAATAATTACAGTGCCATCATCTATATACAGAAATAGAAAGGACAATGTAAATTAAACTGTGTGTGTTTAGTATCACTTCAATTCCCTTAATTCTCTCCAGAATTGGCTTTTAATAAAGCGGAGTGCCCACAATGCTACAGATCAGGAATGGGAGAAGAACACGTCCGATAGTGATATCAAAGCAGAGAAGGTTCCCATCTGTCACTTACTGGTAATTTGCCTCTGTTTAGAATAGCGCTCAGATAGTTCTTGGCTTGATGCAGTTTTGGCTCGTTGCTTTCCATTAATGGAATGGAGTCTTTGAGTTTGGCAACGTTCTCCTTTAGACAGATCTCCAGCAGGGCCTCGGCCAGCAGCAGGTTTGTGAAGTCATCTGGAAGGCAGGGGTTAAGGCAGATGTCACTTAGCACTGAATTCCCATATAAAGGAGGATCTCATCCCTTCTACTAAACGACCAGAAACACGTTCAACAGGCAGAGACCCAAAAAAGCGCAGGAAGCCATTTGTGTAAATGAGAATGTCGGAGAGGTGCTCGGGGTTGTTAATCTGTAAATAATCACTTCCGTTTTTATTGCCCAGATCCCCGGGAAAATGTTCCTGGTGAACGTGTAGGCCTCTGTCACCTAAACTGCTCTGCTTACCCTGGACATTTGACTATGGAAAAAATTTTTTTATAATACTTTTTTTTATTTTTATTTAACACATAGTTATTGACATACATAACATCATACATTAAAGGGGTTGTAAAGGTTGGTTTTTTATTTTCTAAATGGGTTCCTTTAAGCTAGTGCATTGTTGGTTCACTTACCTTTTCCTTCGATTTCCCTTCTAAATGTTTTTTTTTCTTTGTCTGAATTTCTCACTTCCTGTTTCTCCTCACTAAACTTCACACCATCATCCGAGTGGTGTGGAGTCAGCCAGAACAGCTTACTGAGGAGGAACAGGAAGTGAGAAATTCAGACAAAGAAAAAAAACATTTAGAAGGGAAATCTAAGGAAAAGGTAAGTGAACCAACAATGCACGAGCTTAAAGGAACCTATTTAGAAAATAAAAAACAAAACATTTACAACCCATTTAACATCGCATTAATTTTAATCTAGTATCCCCCCATCCCAAAAACAAAAACATCAAAAAACATAACAAAAAAATCATTTTTTTCCCTCCTTCCCCCCCCCCCCTCACTTCCCTCCCCTTAATTAAATCCCCCCCCCCCTCCATCCCCACCATTGATAAACCTTCACGCCCCCAAAAGAAAAAAAAATTGAAAATGAGAAAATTTGAAAATTATTTGTATGGTTGTCACCTACACTATATTACCAAAAGTATTGGGACGCCTGCCTTTACACGCACATGAACTTTAATGGCATCCCAGTCTAATGGCGTGTACACACGACCGTTTTTAATGACAAGAAAAATGCAATTTTTTAAAATCTTCATTAAAAATGATCGTGTGTGGGCTTCCGAGCATTTTTCACGGCGTGAAAAATGGAACATGCTCTAATTTTTCTCGTCGTTTTTCTCATCATAAAAAACGGCCGTGTGTAGGCTTTAACGACGTGAAAAAAAAATGTGCATGCTCAGAATCAAGTATGAGACGGGAGCGCTCGTTCTGGTAAAACTAGCGTTCGTAATGGAGATAGCACATTCGTCACGCTGTAACGGACTGAAAAGCACGAGGCTGAAAAGCGCGAATCGTCTCTCACCAAACTTTACTAACATGAAGGGTGGCGCCATCCGAAGGGAACTTCCCCTTTAAAGTGCCGTTGTACGTGTTGTACGTCACCGCGCTTTACTCAAGCATTTTTTTCCACAGAAGTGTGTAGGCAAGGCAGGCTTGAGAAGAATCACACGTTGAGAAAAATGCAGTTTTTTTCAATGACATTAAAAACGATGGTGTGTACGCGGCATTAGTCCGTAGGGTTCAATATTGAGTTGGCCCACCCATTGCAGCTATAACAGCTTCAACTCTTCTGGGAAGGCTGTCCACAAGGTTTAGGAGTGTGTCAATGGGAATGTAGCATCCTCTAGGTAGGTAGGTTCTAGAGAGAAAGTTTGGTAGGTTAGGTAAATTTAGGTAGGCCTGGCTGGCAGTCAGGCCTGTTTGTTTATTTTAATTGTGTGCTGGGAGTGGCTCAGAGTAGCAGCTGGTGACTCACAGGCAGTATCACTGGGACCTCCCACCTCCTTCTAGAATGTTCTGGAAGGAGAGGAGGGGAGGAGAGGTGGATCTGCCTGTTTGTTTGTTTTTAAGGTGTCATTTTTGAGTTGGACTTCCCTTTGCGGCTATAACAGCTTCAACTCTTTTGGGAAGGGTGTCCACAAGGTTTAGGAGTGTGTCTATGGGAATGTTTGACCGTTCTTCCAGACGCGCATTGGACTAGAAGGCCTGGCTCGCAGTCTCCGCTCTAATTCATGCCAAAGGTGTTGTATCCGGTTGAGGTCAGGACTCTGCGCAGGCCAGTCAAGTTCCTCCACCCCAAACTCACTCATCCATGTCTTTATGGACCTTGCTTTGTGCTCTGGTCCAAATCATTTGGTGGAGGGGGGATTATGGTGTGGGGTTGTTTTTCAGGGGTTGGGCTTGGCCCCTTAGTTCCAGTGAAGGGAACTCTTAAAGTGGTTGTATACTCCTGATTTTTACTTTTTACCTATAGGTAAGTCTAGAATAAGGCTTACCTATAGGTATTGGAAATATCTCCTAAACGCGCGCCGTTTAGGAGATGTTTACCTTGTAGTGCACCGATGATGTCATCTGCGCATGCGCTGTGAAGAAATGGACCTCCGTGCCATTTCTTCCCAACCGTGTGCTGTGACTGGCGGCTCCGGCATGAATGCACGGGAGTGACATCACATGGCTCTGGCCAGTCACACAGCCGGAGTCCGCGGCCCCGGAAGGAAGAGGGGTGAAGATAAATGCTTCCTGCAGCAGGGACAGTGCGGGATTCGTTTTCAGGTACGTGCTACATAATGGGCTAGTATGCAATGCATACTAGCCCATTATGCTTTTACTTTTCAGGAAACAAAAGAGGAAGTAAAACCCATCAGGGTTTACTTCCTCTTTAAGACGTCAGCATACCAAGACATTTTGGATAATTTCATGCTCCAAACTTTATGGTAAGAGTTTGGGGATGGCCCCTTCCTGTTTCCAACATGACTACACACCAGTGCACAAAGCAAGGTCCAAAAAGACATGTATGAGTGAGTTTGAGGAGGAGGAGGAACTTGACTGTCCTGCACAGAGTCCTGACCTCAACCCGATAAAACACCTTTGGGATGAATTAGAGCTGAGACTGGTCCAACATCAGTGCCTGACCTCACAAATGCACTTCTGGAAGAATGGTCAAACATTCCCATAGACACTCCTAAACCTTGTGGACAGCCTTCCCAGAAGAGTTGAAGCTGTTATTGATGCAAAGGGTGGGCCAACTCAATATTGAACCCTACGGACTAAGACTGGGATGCCATTAAAGTTCATGTGTGTAAAGGCAGGTGTCCCAATACTTTTGGTATTAAAGTGTATATCTATATATGAAGGTCCTCTTTAATATATATCGAAGCAGAGTGCATAAAATTTAATGTCTTACGTTTGTCTTTTTCCTTAAAATGATTGAAGAGGTTCGTTTTTTGTTTTTTGTAAAATAAACATTTTATTCTTACCTGCTCTGTGTAAGGGTTTTGCACAGAGCAGCCCCGATCCTCCTTTTCTGGTGTCCCCCGGAAGCGCTCCTGGCTCCTCCTCTTCATTAGGTGCCCCCATGGAGACCCGCTTTCCATGGGGGCTCCCGAGTCCTGCTGCTGCATCCATTGACATAGACAGCAGGACTCGGCCCCGCCCACCCCCTGTCACTGTATTTGATTGACAGCAGCTGGAGCCAATGGCTCCTGTTGCTATCAATCTATCCAATGAGGACCTGAGACACCAGCTGGAGCTGCTGGGCTCGTCCTCGACGCTGGGACAATCGGGTTCAGGTAAGAGAAAGGGGGCGGGACTCTGGGGGGCAGCTGCAGCACAAAAAGTATTTCACCTTAATGCATAGAATTCAGTGGTGTAGTGGTTAGACCTTTCACCTAGCAGCAAAAAGGGTCGCTGGTTCAAATCCCGACCACGACACCATCTGAATGGAGTTTGCATGTTCTCCCTGTGCCTGTGTGGGTTTCCTCCAGGTACTCCAGTTTCCTCCCATGCTCTCAGCTGATTGGACAGAATAAGTTGTGATGAAATGTTCCTCCTCCACTGAAATAAACATAGTAGGTTGACCTTACAAGTATATTGCACTCTGTGCATCGTGAAGGCACCTGTATCCTGTCTGCATGTTCAACCGCACCCTCCATGCTTCTGTCTATGGGCAGCCCAATGCTGAGGACACTGAGGACACGAGCAACTGGAGGAGAACAGCAGCTGCATATTTAAAGTCTAGAGATGCGATCGACAAATAAGGAACAGTGCTTAGGTTTATTAAGGAAGTCGGAGCCCATCGAGTCACAGAACAAAGAACTTGGCAATCTACCCAGAACTGAGGACGTCTGACACAGAAACTGGGAAAGGAGTGACCCAGCATCCCAAGTAGTTCAATGGAAAAAGCTAAAACTGATATTTGCAACGTCAGCATTTTTAAAAAAAACTGAACTCCAGGCTAACAGCTGAAAATGCTTTTGAAATCTATATACTGTATATTGAAGCCTAGACCAGGAAGCATGAAAATATAATATACCTTTCTATCTATGTAATAATCAAGGCAGTATAAAGATAAACAATAGTTCATGGACTTGAAAGTACAAACATTTTGCTCCATGCCCTGTATTTTCTATGGACTTCTCTCAATTTTTAAGACAGAAACTTACCGGTACTTCTGGAGGAAAAGAGATTGAACCTCCACATACAGAAAGGCTTCTTCACAGTAAGAGCTGTGAAAACGTGGAATAGACCTTGGGAATTAGTTCTGGCCAGCTCAGTAGATTGTTTTAAAAAAAAAGTTGGATGCATTTCGAAGTTCCCATTACATCTTAGGCTTAGAGCCCTTTTCACACTGGCTGTCAGCCGCATTAGCGATAAAGCGCCGCTAGTTTTAGGGGTGCTTTATGGCCTTGACCCCCCCACATCTCCTCCTGATGTGATCGGGCTCCTATGCTCTCTCCTGCCCCCCACCACATCTCCTCCTGATGTGATCAAGTGCCTCTGCCCCCCCTGCCCCCTCAAATCTCCTCCTGATATGATCGGGCTCCTATGCCCCCCCACATCTCCTCCAGATGTGATCGGGCTTCTACGCTCTCCCCTGACCCCCCCCCCCCACATCTCCTATTGATGTGATCGGGCTCCTATGCTCTCCCCTGCCCCCGCCCCCCCCCCACATCTCCTACTGGTGTGATCGGGCTCCTATGCTCCCCCTGCCCCCCCACATCTCCTACTGATGTGATCAAGCGCCTCTGCCCCCCCCGCCCCCTCAAATCTCCTCCTGATGTGATCGGGCTCCTATGCCCCCCCCCCAAATCTCCTCCTGATGTGATCAGGCTTCTATGCTCTCCCCTGACCCCCCCCCCCACATCTCCTCTTGATGTAATCAGGCTCCTATGCTCTCCCCTGACCCCCCCCACATCTCCTCCTTATGTAAACGGGCTCCTATGCTCTCCCCTGGCACCCCCACATCACCTCCTAATGTGATCGGGCTACTATGCTCTCCCCTGCCTCCACCCCCCCCCCACACATCTCCTAAAGCGATTGGGCTCCTATGCTCTCCCCTGCCCCCTCCCCTACATCTCCTACTGATGTGATCAGGCTCCTATACTATCCCCTGCCCCCTCCCCACATCTCCACGTGATGTGATCGGGCTCCTTTGCTCTCCCCTGGCCCCCCACATCTCTAGAAGTGCTGCTGGGTTCCCCACTCCCCTCTCCCACTGGTTGTTGTAGGGGATGTGTCAGGATGGAGAGATGGGAAGGGGCCGGTAAAATGTTTAGGATTTAGGCCTCATGCCCTGGGACGGTGACGTCATAAGGGGCGGGGTCCCCGGGTGACATCACCCGGTGACCACGTCCCATGTCTATATAAGTCGTTGCGCACGCGGCATTACCGTGGGAGAGATCGTTGGGTCAACATCGGAAGAAGAGAAGAGGGAAGAAGACAACGGAGAAGCCCGGGCAAGAGCTAGCATAAGAGCGGGCAGAAGACCCCCGGAGCTGCCTAATAAATTACTTTAAAAACCTTTGTAGTGTGTTTTTTTATTGACACTTTTACCCCCAGGGTTGGGGGCCGAGATCTGGGGGCCCCCTTATTAAAGGGTGCTCCCAGATTTCGATAAGCCCCCCACCCGCAGACCCCGACAACCAACGGCCAGGGTTGTCGGGAAGAGGCCCTTGTCTCCATCAACATGGGGGCAAGGTGCTTTGGGGTGGGGGGCGCAGTGCCCCCCCTGCTCCAAAGCACCAACCCCCCCATGTTGAGGGCATGTGGCTTGGTATGGTCCAGGAGGGGGGCGTTCCCCATAGGGAACCATTGATTTTGAATAGAGACAGAGAAACGCAGCTGAAAGCCAGCACGGCTAAACATGCATTGAATTCAATGCCAAACGGGGATAAAATCACTTTTTTAACGCCGCTTTTTTCCTGGCGTCTGTACTGGCTTTACAGCCCGTTTTTTAAAAACGTCAGTGGGCACGAGGCCTAACCCTGATGTACTAGTAGCCTTCATGCCATGCATTGTTCTTATCTGATTGATGTACCAATAAATATTTTTATGTACTTTACTCTTTATACATTTTGTGACTGAAGTGCCCTTAAAATAAAACATTTTGGGGGGAATGTTTGTTTTGTGCATTAAATCTCAGGGATGTGGCACCTAGCAGCGTTTAGTCCCAATTATTAAATGTAGAGAATAGAGTCAGTGATCTGTACCAATCACTGACTCTGCTCATTCATAATTGAGGCATAGTAAACTGTGTTTACTACACTTCCGTTTGTGAATGAACGGGAACAGAACTATTCCTGTCAATTCATTCTGTGCTGCTAAGACTGTAGAGATGGAGATTGAGGGTCTCAAAGGTGAAAACATAAGAGGTCTATTTAGAGTCTTGATATTTCACCAAAGCCCCCCAACAAAAAGATGTAAAAAAAAGCAAATGACAAAAAAAATTGTAAAAAAATAAATAAATAAAATAAAATGCCAAAAAATAATCAAATAAAATAATAAACATAACAAACTACTGACACTGAGTCAGAACCTTTTAAACATAAGTAAAATGAATTGGAGCAGAAGGGAGAAATGAATGCTTTTCTGGCTCAACATCTAAAGCTTTTTTTTGAACGTTTAGAAGTAAGCCAGATGTGAAGCTGTTGTCCAAGCAGAAATATTAAAAACAAAATTGATGCAAGTGCCCCACCTTTTTTGTTCTGCCGCTTCTTCAAGCTCCTCCAGCTCCTTTCATCTCCAATTCCTCAGGAAATATTTCCTGCTACATAACTTCTAACAACTACATTTCCCGTAACAACTACATTTCCCGTTGAGGAGACCAGTCACCCCAGCTAGCTATCTGTACATTGGGTGATCGGTCTCATCAACACCCAGCACTTGTTCTATCATGAGCATCTAAGTGATGTGGTCCAGCAGATTCCTCCTATCTGGAGGAGGAAGATCCCAAAGCCAAGCGATGATGTCCAGAAACATGTTCTTCAAACAAAATGAAGGTACTGTTACCTGGCTCCCACACTCGCCCAGGAAATTGCCCCTCGGGGCCTGAGATATCCTTTTGGTTTGTGTCAGTCCTGCGCTGGTAAGCTTCATATGTCCATTCTATTTTGGGATACATCTATAGCACAGGTGTCAAACACAAGGCCCGCGGGCCGAATCCGGCCCTCCAGGCCATTTCATGTGGCCCTCGCACCTCTCCTGCAGCTGCAGGAGAGCTCCAGCCCTCCTCTGGTCCTACTCCAGTCCCTTACTTTCTGCTTTCAAGCAATGCATCCAGCTTTTTCCCAGCAGCAGCATAACAAAAGGGGGTACACTGTGATGTAAGGGAGAGTGGGGGACTCAACTTCTGATGGTGGGGTGGCTCTTAACATCTAATGTAAGGGGAGGGGATGCACTGGACATCTAATCTTACAGATACAACCGGCCCTTTTGAGGGCAATCATAATGCTGATGCGGCCCACGATGAAATTGAGTTTGACACCCCTGATCTATAGGGTTAAATTATACGATAGATATTATGGATTCAGGTTGCTTGATTTTTGGATTGGTTCACCTCTGTGGTAGACAGAGTTGGGTTCCAAGTGTGTCCAAAATATTTGCAACTATTACTATGTATATTTTTGACTTTATTGTTTTGAAGTTTACTTATATACCGTATATATTTGTTCTTTGTAGTGATATCCAAACATAAACTCTGAGATATACTCCTGAAGAAGCGTTCCCACCGCGAAACATGTAGAGGTTGAACTGACAAGGGATGAATATCTGATCCCCCCTTCCATGGATGGATACACGTCTACTTTTGCAGTCCTGTTTCAGAGATTAAAGCTTGTGTGTATTGTATTTTTGCTTTAAAGGACTATTTTAATTATGTCTTGTCTTAATAAATTTATATTTTTTTATACATTTGCATATGTGAGTCTTTACCGTACCATGAAAGTCCAAAGTTGCCTCAAATTTTCTGCCATTTTTTCTTAAAATTTATAGGACGAAGGTACATTACTATATTACTATTTTTGTTCAGAAGTGATAATTAAAATTAAGGTACCGTATATACTCGAGTATAAGCCGACCCAAATATAAGCCGAGGCACCTAATTTTATCACAAAAAAATGGGAAAACGTATTGACTCGAGTATAAGCCTAGGGTGTCCACCTGCATGCCTCACTTTGCCTCACTGTGTCCATGTGCATGCCTCGCTGTGTCCACGCCTCACTGTGCCCATGCCTCACTGTGCCTATGCCTCATTGTGCCCATGCCTCGCTGTGTCCACGCCTCACTGTGCCCATGCCTCACTGTGCCCATGCCTCACTGTGTCCATGCCTCACTGTGTCCATGCCTCACTGTGTCCATGCCTCACTGTGTCCATGCCTCACTGTGTCCATGCCTCACTGTGTCCATGCCTCACTGTGTCCATGACTAGACTTACGTTTAACATGAGAGTCTATGGAAGGGGTGCCCGGCTTTGACAAATCAGTGCTCCCCGGCCGTAGGTCTCCCAGACAGCAAAGTTTTCACACTTGTAGAGGAGAACTGGGGCTACATTTATGCCAAGTTTCGGGTCCAGGGGACCTACGGCCGGTCGGTACCAGGTCCCCAAATTTACCGGAGAAATTACCATTTAACATGGGAGTCTATGGAATGGGTGCCCGGATATAAAAATCAAACTTTGCACACTTGTAGAGGAAGAGTGGGGCTACATGTGTGCCAAGAAAGGGGTCCAGGGGACCTACGGGCGGCCGGTACCTTGTCCCCAAAGTCCGGGAGATTAGGCGCAAAAAGGTGACTCGAGTATAAGCCGAGGGGGGCATTTTCAGCACAAAAAAATGTGCTAAAAAACTCGGCTTATACTCGAGTATATACAGTAAGTATAAAAAAAAAGGGGGGGGTTCTCTAGAGCAGCCTTTCTCATAAAGGGTTTCGTAGAAGCCTTGGGTTCCTCCAGAGGTTGTTGGGGCTTCCTTGAGTAATGAGCGATTTCTGTCTTTTAAGATGGCCACAGATGGATTAAAATGTGACAGTTCAGCAGGGCCTGGATGAATTTCGACCCATCTATGGCCGTTCTCGTTCAAGAGTCAGCGATCTAAGGACTGACTGCTCTCAAATGGGCTTGTTGGAATATTTTGCAGTGATCAGCGCTGCAGGCAACTGGTTCCAGTGCTGACCAGCTGGCTGATCAAAAAAAAAAATGATATGTGTATGGCAAGCTTTAGATAAATACCAGTAACTACTGACAACAATGATATCCTTAGCTATTTGTAAGAAAGGATTCTTGCCAATGACCACAAATGTAAGGAGCATTCTTCCCACTGACCATCATATTAATGTATCATGAGTTGCAGATATAGCAATTATAAGAAGGGCTGCCCTGATACCAGAAAATTATTTCAAGGGTTCCTCTGTGTTAAAAAGGCTTGGTGGGGTGGTAAAAAAAAGGGTTTTTGGGGTTTGAAATGATGTGGTAAGAAACAAATAATCCACCCACCTACAAGCAGACATTGTGTCACTCAGATGAGAAAACATTACCACAGCAATTTTAACGCTTAAAGGATATCTAAAGGTAGATATATTTTTTTTTAAATAATAAACATCTCATACTTACTTCAGCTGTGCAGTTTGGTTTTGCACAAAGTGGCCCCGATCCTCCTCTTCTGGGGTCCCTCAGCGGCGCTCCTGGCTCCTCCTCTTCTTGAGTGCCCCGTCGGAGAAGTGCTCTCCTTCGTGGACACCCGTGTGCGCGTGCGCTCCCGTGTCCCGTGTCCTGCTGTTGCATCTATTGACACAGACAGCAGGACTCGGCCCCGTCCCTGCATCATTGGATTTGATTGACAGCAGCGGGAGCAAATGGTTGCGCTGCTATCAATCTATCCAATCAGGACAGGAGACACCAGCTAGAGCTGGTGTGCTCGTTTCCGGCCGGAGAAAGACCGGGTTGAGGCAAGTATAAGAAATTGGAAGAGGGAAGGTCTGGACAGCCGCACTCCAATAAAAATGCCTTTATTGTGCAAAATAACAAAAGTACAGACAACAGCAGGGTACAGGATAAAGAACTGACGCGTTTCACACTCTCAACAGTGCTTAGTCATAGCTAGGTAAGTATAAGGGGAGCTCTGGGGGCCTCGTAAATGACAGGAGGTTTTTCACCTTAATGCATGGAATGCATTAAGGTGAAAAATCTTGAGGGTTTACAACCCCTTCAACCACTTCAGCTCCGTAAGATTTGGTTGCTCAATGACCAGGCCATTTTTTGCGATTCGGCACTGCGTCGCTTTAACTGACAATTGCGCGGTCGTGCGACGCTGTACCGAAACAATATTGAAGTCCTTTTTTTCCCACAAATAGAGCTTTCTTTTGGTGGTATTTGATCATCTCTGCGGTTTTTATTTTTTGCGTTCTAAACAAAAAAAGAGCAACAATTTAACCACTTAAGGACCTTGCCTGTTTTTCAAATTTGGTGTTTACCAGTTTAAAACATTTTTTTTTGCTAGAAAATTACTTAGAACCCCCAAACATTATATATTGCTTTTTTTCTAACATACTAGAGAATATATTAGTGGTCATTGCAATACTTTTTGTCACATCGTATTTGCGCAGCGGTCTTACAAGCGCACTTTGTTTGGAAAAAAATCACTTTTTTAAATTAAAAAATAAGACAACAGTAAAGTTAGCCCAATTTTTTTTTATAATGTGAAAGATAATGTTACGCCGATCAAATTGATACCCAACATGTCACATTTCAAAATTGCGCCCGCTCGTGGAATGGCGTCAAACTTTTACCCTTAAAAATCTCCATAGGCGACGTTTAAAAAATTCTACAGGTTGCATCTTTTGAGTTACAGAGGAGGTCTAGGGCTAGAATTATTGCTCTCGCTCTAACGATTGCGGGGATACCTCACATGTGTGGTTTGAACACCGTTTTCATATGCGGGCGCTACTCACGTATGCGTTCGCTTCTGCGCGCGAGCTCGTCGGGATGGGGCGCTTTAAAAAAATGTTTTTTTTGTTTTCTTATTTATTTTACTGGATTCTATTTATTTTTACACTGTTTTAAAAAAATATATAAAATGGATCACTTTTATTCCTATTACAAGGAATGTAAACATCCCTTGTAATAGAAAAAAGCATGACAGGTCCTCTTAAATATGAGATCTGGGGTCAAAAAGACCTCAGATCTCATATTTACACTAAAATGCAATAAAAAAACAAAAAACAAAAACAAATGTCATTTGAAAAAATGACAAAAAAAAATGTCCCTTTAAGACGTATGGGCGGAGCTGACGTTTTGACGTCAGCTCCGCCCTGCTATGGTATGGAGACGGGTGGGGGCCATCTTGCCCTCACTCTTATCCATACCACAGAGGGAGAAGGACCCGATCGCCTCCGCCGCTACCGTCGGCTCCGGTAAGCGGCGGAGGGCGCGGGAGAGCGGCGGGAGGGGGGGCCCTCTCCCGCCGCCGATAACGGTGATCTCGCGGCGAATCCGCCGCGGAGACCACCATTATTGTAAACACGACCGCTCACTGAAGAGATGGATATCTCGGTTGTGGCAGCAGCTGCTGCCGTTACCGAGATATCCCTCTTCAAAAAAATGACGTATATATACAGTGAGCGGTCGTCAAGTGGTTAAAAAAAAACAAAACAAAAAAAACACTATTTTGTACTTTTTGCTATAATAAATATCCCCATTTATTTATTTATTTTATTAAAAAAGCTAATTTTTTCCTCAGTTTAGGCCGATATGTATTCTTCTACATATTTTTGGTAATGAAAATCTCAATAAGCGTATATTGATTGGTTTGCACAAAAGTTATAGCGTTATCATTATTATTATTTTTTTACTAATGGCGGCGATCTGTGATTTTTATTGGGACTGCGACATTATGGCGGACACATTGGACACTTTTTTGGGACCAGTGACATTATTACAATGATCAGAGCTAAAAAATAGCCACTGATTACTGTATAAATGTCACTGGCAGGGAAGGGATTAACCCTAGGGAGCAATCAAGGGGTTAACTGTGTGTTCTAACTGTATGGGGGATGGAACTGACTAGAGAAGAAGACAGATCGTTGTTCCTAGCTAGTAGGAACACACGATCTGTCTCTCTTTTCCTCACAGAACAAGGATTTTACACACACACGTCCCTGTTCTGACTCTCGTGTCCGCGATTGCAACGTGGTCATCGCCTAGCCCAGTGTTTCTCAACTCCAGTCCTCGAGGCGCCCCAACAGGTCATGTTTTCAGGCTTTCCATTATTTTGCACAGGTGATTTAATCTGTTTCATTGCCTTGGTAATTACCACAGCTGTTTCATCTGAGGGAAATCCTGAAAACATGACCTGTTGGTGCGCCTTGAGGACTGGAGTTGAGAAACACTGGCCTAGCCCATTGAATTGAAGTCACATCCAAGTCGGATCAGCATCTTAAAGGGGAGTTCCAGTCTTTTTTCAGTTTATTAAAAGTCAGCAGCTACAAAAAGTGTAGCTGCTGACTTTTATTAAACAGCCACTCACCTGTCCCACGGTCCAGCAATGCAGCCGCCCGAGGCCTCACTGCTTTCCCCCTCCTCTCTGTGGTGCCATCATTACTACTGTGGGCACCCGGCTGTGACAGATTGCAGCTTCACAGCCGGGCACGCACTTCGCATGCGCTCTCTGATTAGCCAGGCAATTATCTGGGACCTGTGACATGTCCCAGAAGACTGCAGAGAGTAGGGGGAGAGGAGGAGTCGCCTAGGTGGCCAAGCGATGAAAGGAGGAAGTGGGACAGGGAGGAAGTGGGACAGGAAGTACCTGTCCAAACCAGGTACCCACTCCCCCCCCCCAAAAGAAAACTACATTCCAAATGTGGCATGTAAGGGGGCGAGAAGTGCTTAAAGCAGAAGTTCCACTTTTGGGTGAAACTCCGCTTTAAAGCGGAAGTAAACCCATCCATTAAACAGTTTCATTGCCAGAAATGTAACACTCCCATTGGTTGCGCTCTCAACCAAACTGTCAAACCATCCAATGGCTGGTGTCATAACTGATCACATGTGCAGCATCATGGCAGTTGTAGATTAAAGATGGCGGCTTCCTTGGCTGAAAACGATAGGGGGGTTTACTTCCACTTTAACTGATCCTACTTGTGACATGCCACTTTTGCTTGTTTAGAGGAATGTTAGCAAATCAAAATGTATTAAAAAAAATGACTGGGAGTGCGCATGCGCGGGGACTCAGGGACGGACGTGTGCTGACCGGGCTCCCGACACCCCGACCCACCGGAGCAAATAGCAGTGCAGGCAGCGAGGTCAGAGAGCCAGGACCAGATCCACAGGAGACCCGGGGAGGTGATGAATCGGAGGGCGCAGGGCCTGCCACGAAAGGGACAGTTTAAGCAGCCTACAGCCCAGAGGAGAGCGGGGCCTTCCCCCATAGCGCAGCCGCAATCCAAGATGGCGCCCGGCAAGCCAGACACACGAGGCAGCACAGCAGCTAAGTCGGATGGTGCATCACAGAGAGGGGGCAATCAACTCAATCCGGAGCCATCTAAAGACCCTTTTTCATCTCAATCCTCAGGAGAGGGGGAGGCTATCCAGCTGGGTGAGTCACCTTTGCATTCTTTATCCCCTGCTATGTGTACTGACGGCCAGGAATCAGTGAACTCCCCTGCTTCCTCTATGGATAGAAACATGGCAGATCTTACTGAGGCCCTTTTTAGCCAGTCTGGCCAGGACTTACCACCTCCCCAGCTGACACATTACTCCCCAGATGCTATACTGCTGGGTCGGTTCTCCACCATGCTGCAGCAGGAACTTTCTAAGGCCTGCACGTTGATTACCACAGACCTCAAAAAGGATATCCATAGCCTAGGCGAACGTTTTGAGCATATTGAAACCAAAGTAGATAATACTATTAAAAAAGTCAATCAGAACTCTGCCTTGGTCACAGACCTTCAAGACAGATTGGAGGAAGCGTTCACGAAAATCGAAGATTTGGAGAATCGCTCACGTAGATACAATTTACGCATCCGTGGACTCCCTGAAACTCACACAGATTTGGAGGGGGCTATAAAAGACCTAATGAAAACCCTCATTCCTGACATTACAGCTCCCCAAATGGAAGTGGATCGCATTCACCGAGCACTAACAGCCCCAAGATCTGACGGATTGCCACGCGACATTATTGTCAAGCCGCATTACTATCGCGTTAAAGAAAAGATGATGTTTGCAGCCCGTAATAGACCAGACTTGTCGCTGTTTGGAGCCCCAATACAGCTCTTCACCGACCTGGCCCCGTCAACAGTCCAAAAACGCAGAACCCTGCGACCACTACTACAGCAACTTATAGATAAGCAGATCAAATATAGATGGGCGTTCCCTTTTAAGCTGTCCTTCACATATAAGGGAAAGTCCCACTCATTTTCCACGTTCCAGGCAGGGGAGGCCCTACTGCTCGAGCTTGGTATCATCACTCAAGACTCTCCGACTTCGTCTCCCCCACGCCGGGATAACCGTCCACTTTCGCCAATGTGGCAAGAACGCACGCGCTCTCAGGCCAGAAATACTCGTCGGAACACTTGAGCCTTGTTGCCATTTTTCTGCCCTTTCCTGGGACCTGCTGGTTTTTGGTCGCATAGGTCTGGCCTGGGCTCATGATGGACTAGGAGCTGGATGGGACCATCATACCTGTGCTCTGTTCACTGAAGTTACCTGGTTTCCTGGCTTTTATACTGACTGTCAGAAGGTTAATCTTTTGCCTCATAGAACCCCACCTTGTTTGCCAGAACCACAGTATTCTTGAGACTGGGGTTTTTACCTGGCACAGTGTGTGGATGCCATGTTGGGTTGTGGCTTGGGGGCAGGAACGACCAATGGGGACCCTTCCTGCCCTTCAGACATCGCCCCGGGGAACATGTCTTACTACAGTTAACCTATTATGCCATGCTGTGTCGACTGGTTTATGTTATTTTTGATTGACCTCGCATGACCTGTTTAATTAACGCTTGTTCGAGTTGGGTCGGGGTGGCTACACATGCCACCCAATTGCGAGACTACCTATTCTCTGACGAGGATGGTACCCTTGCACCTAATGTGCCGGATTTTGTCTCCGGCGGGGGTTATTCCCCATGCTTTCATATATCAGTTAAAAATGTTCTATTCTCGTTTTCTGGGCCTAAGGCCCACGAGTGTTTTTCTTTGTCTTGCTGTATTTCTAACACCTTTTCTTTTCCTCTTTTCCCCCTCTCTCTTGCGAGCCTCGGTTTGGCACCCTCCCCCCGTATCAAGGTCCGAAGGGTCGGGGAGGCTGATGGTCTTTGCTCCAGTGGCACCGACCACCCCATTGACAACGCAAGGTAAGAGTGCTCTGCCCTACCACGATGGCCACGACATACAACACTGACTACTCCATAGTTAGCCACAATGTACATGGTTTTAATTCCCCTGCCAAGAGGACTAAAGCATTTCAGTTCTATCACAAGCAGAGGGCTGACGTCCTTCTCTTACAAGAGACTCATTTTTCACACACCTCAGCTCCTCGTTACCTCAGTGCGCAGTATCCGCAGTTTTATCTCGCAGGGGGATGGGAAAAAAAGGGGGGGTAGCTATCTGCTTTTCGAAACGGACCCCCTTCATCCCTGTTACTGTTGTTAAAGATAAGGGGGTAGGTATATTATGGCAGTGGGGCGGCTCCACGACAGAGAGGTTTCCTTTATATCATATTATGCCCCAAACACTGGACAGCCGGAATTCTTTAGCAAAATGCTTCGAATTCTGATGCCCAGGGTCCAGGGTCAGGTGGTAATGGGGGGTGATAGCAATATTCCCTTGGATAGAATTATGGATAAGTCTGACTCCTCTAAACCAATTTTGAAACGCCCACCGAACGGGAGCAGCAAAGGGGCGCGCTTATTTCACTTCCACGATCTTATTGATAGCTGGCGTGAACATAACCCCACGGTCAGAGACTTCACGTACTTTTCGCAGGTACATCATACTTATTCTAGGATAGATCATCTTTTAGTACGCACGCCTTTACTCCCATTTATTAAGACAGTCAAAATTCTGTCTACACCTTGGTCGGACCACTCCCCGATCAAACTCTCTATCACAGGACTGTGGACCAAATCAAAACCCTCCCCGTGGAGACTCAATGTGAGTCTGCTGAATGATCCTATAATCTTTGTGGAAATACAAACGGAAATACGCGAATACTTTAGACTTAATAAGGCTGCAGACACGTCCCCCGCAATAAACTGGGTGGCTCACAAAGCTGCGATTCGGGGCATTCTATTACAAGTGGCAACTAGAGTGAAACGGGACAGGGAACAGACGATTAAGAAACTGGAGACTAAATTAGAGGACTTAATGAACGAACAACATGGGAATCCCCGGATAGATATAAGGCACAAAATCGATGAAGCCAGACTAGCTCTTAATATTAGTCTGACTACGCAAGCGGAGAAACATATCAGTTGGTCCAAACATAGGTTCTACACTATGGGGGACAAACCGACCACAATGCTAGCTAGAAAACTGGTCCCTCGACCATATACGCCGACTTTACCCAAATTGAGATTATCCACGGGCCTTACCACCCAAAACCCTGAAAAGATTATAGAGGAATTTCATAAGTTCTACGCTAAGCTGTATGGGGCGCAAAATACATTTGATCCATCTGGAGCAGACGCGTTCTTCCACAACTTACAGCTGCCCACACTGACACAGGCCCACGCGGAACTGATGGACGGAGCTTTCACGGAGCTTGAAGTCACAGCCGCAATCAAAACACTGCATCCTACTAAAGCTCCGGGGCCTGACGGCTTTCCAGGCCACTATTATAGAAAGTATCAGGATCTCCTCACCCCTCACTTATGCTCCTACTTTAACGACCTGTGGAGAGGTGGTAGGCTTCCCTGTCATGAAAATATGGCGTATATCAGCGTCATTCCGAAGCCGGGTAAGGATCACGGGGATTGCACCAATTACCGCCCGATTTCTTTAATCAATACGGATCTGAAAATCCTAACTAAAATATTGGCCCAAAGACTCAATACCTTTCTTGAGTGCTATATTCACCCTGATCAGGCTGGTTTTGTCCCGAATAGACAGGCATCAGATCAAACACGTCGGTTAATTAATCTCGTTTCGGCAGTTCAGTCTGGTTGGGACGGCATAGGACCCAGGAGGGGAATGTTGCTTTCATTGGACGTCCAGAAGGCGTTTGATTCCATTTCCTGGGAATATCTATTTGACGTCCTTACTCGCTATGGATTTGGGTGGCGCTTTCTGGATCTCCTCCGCATATTATATGATTCCCCGAGCGCTTCACTAATGCTCAGGGGATATACTTCTCAAACATTTCCAATCTGCAGAGGAACTAGACAGGGATGCCCATTGTCACCGCTATTATTTGCACTGGCGATAGAACCACTTGCGATCAAAATTCGTTCAAGCAGAGATGTTCAGGGGATTTATTGCGGGGACTATGAACATAAATGCCTACTCTTTGCTGACGACCTATTGCTGACCTTGACTTCGCCAATTACATCCCTACCCAACTTATATGCAATCTTGCAACCATTTTCTGTCTTATCGGGGTTGACAATTAACCATAGTAAATCAAGGGCGCTGAATTTGTCATTGCTGAGCTCCACCCAGACGACACTTGAGCAAACATTTCCATTTCAATGGGAATCAGATGCTCTTCCTTACTTAGGTATACATTTGACCTCATCTGTTGGCACGTTGTACAAAAGGAACTATCCTGCCCTTTTTAAGCGACTGACAGATGATTTGGCTAAGTGGCAGGTTCATCCACCGTCGTGGTTCGGCAGACTATACTCAATAAAAATGAATGTTCTACCCCGATTGTTATATTTTTTCCGTACCTTGCCGGTTTCCCTGACCCGTAGCGACCTTCAACAATTTCAGAATAAGGTACTGCAATTTATTTGGGGAGACAAGAGACCTAGGGTGAATAGGAGTACCCTATATGCGTTAAAACAGAAGGGAGGCCTAGGCTTGCCTGATTTCTTGAAATATTTTTATGCTGCCCAGGTGGCACAACTCACTAGGTTCCATTCCCAACGGGCACCGGCCATATGGATGGCCATGGAATCCCACTCTTGCCTTCCCACTCCAATTTCTCACATTTTGTGGCTCTCTATTAAAGAGCGACCTGCTATATTATGCCCTACTTTATCAATGTCTTTGGAAATATGGGACAGACTATCCAGATCTCACAAATTTAAATCTCCTCATTCTCCACTGGCACCTCTACTACGCAATAGAGCTTTCACCCCGGGTCTCACCCCCCTGACATTTGAGTGGTGGACCAATAAAGGTCTCCTACGCATAGCTGACTTATGTGATCGCAGGGGTATGCTACCTGAGAAGGTATTGACTGATAAGTATCTTATGCCTCCAGCAGAGAGTTTTAGATTTGCTCAGGTTTCACATTATATGCAAACCCTTGCTAGAAAGAGTGACCTCGCAGTTCTTACTCCAATGGAGTATATGTGCCGTAATTATGATAAAATCAAAGGTCATCTGTCCGCTGTCTATTCGATGTTGTTGAGCGCATCGACAAAGCTGAACTATATGGTCCACTGGGAGACCGATCTGAAGGAAACCCTGGAATTGGACGACTGGCATAGGATAGCAGAGACAGCCTGTCGGTCGCTCGTCAATACATCAATAATAGAGGCGAACTACAAGGTTCTGCTAAGGTGGTATATGGTGCCGGCCAGGCTGGCGACTTTTATATCGGGGGCAACCCCGTTTTGCTTTAGAGGTTGTGGCCAGGTCGGTACCACCTTTCATATATGGTGGACATGCCCCAAGGTTCAGAGGTTTTGGATCCGGGTATATAATTTCATTTACTCCCTCACTCGGGTTAACCTGATTAAGTCAGCTAAACAAGCATTATTAGGGAGTGGAATAGCAGAGGCCTCCAAGAATTGCAGACGACTCTTGATATTTATATTCATTTCAGCAAAAATAACCATCGCTAGGAACTGGAAATCGGCGGCTCTGCCATTTGATCAGTTTAAAGGTAAATTGTCTTGGTTGATGCTGAACGAACGGTTGACGGCATTGGCTCAGGACAAAATGAAGCTCTTTCATAAGGTGTGGGACCCTTGGCTTCATTACCTCACTAATGACCCCGGAGGACCTCCAGCTTAACATTGTTTTTTTTTTTTTTTTTCTTTAGGGGCGTCGGGGTGCTTGATCGAGGCTCCTTCCCTCCCTCCCCCTTTTCCCTCTTCTCAACTATTCTTTTCTTGCTTTGTTTCCTTCCCCCCTATTTCCTTGCTTCTAATTTCTTAATGAATGTTATTTTTGGAGTCAGCCCCAGGCCTTAGAGGTCTGCACGACTCCCTGCTTTCACCGGTTTATAAGTAATTAATAGGAACATTGTCGGTCTGAACTGCACTGAGAGTTGCCCGCACAGGCTAGGGAGTCGAACCCCCCCGACAAGCAGATGGGGGGACGGATCCTCTGGGCGGGCAGTTCACCAGTTGAAACCCGAGATGTCGGGGGGAGTTGGTGGTTCAGGGGTGCAGTAGTTTTCTGTACGATATCCAAAGGTACCATTACGCTCCAGCCCATGCTAGTGATTCTTCAGCAGAATTGTTTTTTGGGTGCTATAACGTGGGCCCCTGGGCGTTATGATTCTAATGATTGGAATCCCAGAAGCGGTAATATGACTGTACAGTGTCTTGATGTATATTTTTATACTTTTTGTATGACGAAACTTTAATAAAAAGATTGAAACAAAAAAAAAATGACTGGGGGTCCCCCCAAGACCATACAGGATTTTGGGGGGACCCCATGACTTTTTTTTTTTTTGGGCGTGGGGTTCCCCTTCAAGATCCAAACCAAAATAAAATGGCCTGGTATGGATTGGGGGGCTCCACGCCATATTTTTTTTATAAATTTGGGGTGAGGTTTCATCCATACCAGAAGCAAATGAATTGTTTTGATTGGTCAAAGGACAAGTCGCAATCATCTCAAAGTTGGATCAAAATCGGATCCTGTTCATTGAATTTGTATGGAAGTCGGACCTGAAATCACAGGGCAAAGTTGAAATGAAAGTTGTGCGCCTTTCGTGTTGGATCAGTGTGAACATGTCCTAAATCAGGGGTGCCCAACCTTTTGAAGAGCGAGGGCCACTTAAGCGAATTGGTAACTGGTCGTGGGCCACATTGAGCGGAGTGGGAGGATGACAAATCTGTGTCTACAGACACAGCCTACTCGACTCTGGGCCCTCTGATCCAATCTGATTCCCCCAGATGGAAGGGGGCAGGTAGGCGGGTGTAAACAGATACGAGTCCGTTTACATCTGCTGCTCCATAGAGGTGAATAGTAAGTTCGATTGGGTCAGACCGATCATCTGAAAGGGGCCTAAGGCTGCTTTCACATCGATGCGCTGCGATTTGCCAAAACCGCGTGCGGCGCACTTTCTGAAGGAGCAACAAACCCGCAGGTAATAACAGAAGTCTATGGCTCAGTGCAGGTAACCCGCAGCTGCACTGCACCTGCGGATCAGTTTGACAGCAGCCCAGTAACCACTGCAAAACAGATATATCCATATATACTGTGAAATTAGTAGTAAACTTACCTTTAAATAACCGTCTTTCATATAGGTATCGCCGGCTGATGCTGTCCCAGGCGGAGTGCATTTGGTATCACTCCGCCTGTGACAGGAGCGGGCGCTATACAGGAAGCATTGGCTTATGTGGCTCTGCTCTGCAGCCACTTGCTTCCTCTACCAGCGGCTTCATTCACAAAACTGCTGCTCTGGGATGGCGGGTCGGCAAACCGTGATTTGGGCTTGCCAACCTGCCATTCCAGAGCAGGAGGTCAAGGGCCACATCGGAGGGCTCCGCGGGCCACATGTGGCCCCCGGGTCACTAGTTGGGCACCCCTGTCCTAAATCCTTGCATGGTCTGCTTTAACATGTAAAAATAAACCACAAGGAGAGGAACACAACCTCACACCTGGCAGTAAGGTGTTAAGCAGGGCGGGGCTTTTAGAGCCATAAAGTGATTACTTCTTGTGTCAACATTCAAAGTTCAAAGTATAATTAAACTCCTGTTCCCATATTATGGCGTATCGATCGTACATGAAATATCGCTATTCATTGAGATGGCATGTTTTAAAATCCCACCAGACGGGTCTTCCCGATCTCCATGCCAGTACACTCAGTGCAGGTTTTCTTGGCTTTTAGCCGGTCAAGTCGTTGAGTTTTCCCATGACTGCCTGAGCCATGAATCACTACCCCACAGCCCTGTGTGTTCATTCATTAGACTGTTATTACTGCTCTGTACATGAAATATGCACAAAATGTTTCCAGGCCAGTTCCCTGTCCGCCTGCAGCCTAGAAATGTGAAACCCGTGGTTGAGCCGTGTCTGCTTTTCCTTCTCCCTAAAAAAAAACCCTTGCTTCCTCACAGGGATAAAAAAAAAAAAGACATAACGTGACATAGAAGAATATGACTAAGAAAGGTTTACACTCCAAGATGGCTGGAAAACTCCATTATTTTACTCAACATTTCCACAGTCACTACAACTGAGCTACTGGGATATGAAGAGGAAATAACACAACTTCTATCCATAGGAAATATGATTACCTTACAAATGCAGAGCTACTGTACAAGCATCATAGCGAATCCAAATTTGGGGCAGTAATAAAATAATTAAAAGATAAGTTCACCTTTGTAAAAAAATAAAAATAATTGCACATCTTTTTTGCAGGTAAAAAATGTGCATGTATTATTTCTTTTTTTACTATGCGCCTGCAAAGCATTGCACGCCACAATCAGCAGATTTAGTCTGGTATGGATTTTGGGGGGGGGGGGGGGGGATTCCACGCCGTTTTGTTTTTTTCTCCCCAATTTGGCGTGGGGTTCCCTTTCAAGGTCCATACCAGACTCAAAGAGCCTGGTTGTTTAATTTAGGCGTGGGGTTCCCCTTCAAGATCCTCAGCACAAGTCGGATCATCATGATCTGATTTGGATGCGACTTCTATTCAAATCAATAGGCTGAAAGTCGGATCAGTGGATGGCTTTCATAGGGAACCATTGATTTTGAATAGAGTCAGAGAAACGCTGCTAAAAAGCTAACGTGGCTATACGCACATTAACGCCAATGCAAATAGCTACTAAAAGCGTGTTTTTTTACAGACGCTTTTTTCCTGGCTTTGGTAGTGGCTTTCCAGCAAGTTTTTGCTAACACCCCGTGTACATGAGGCCTTAAAGTGACAAGATCCTACCACTGCGGCCTCGAGGGTTACTGCTGCTTCATTGTCAGGCCTCTTCAAGTGCAGGTCTACAATCTTGTCCCTGACGTCCTTTGACGTCTTTAGTCTTGCCCATGATGGTGAGGTATGAATGGAAGAAAAAGATTCTTTGGACAGGTGTCTTTTATACACATAACGAGTTGTCGTTAGGAGCACCTTCTTAACCACTTCCGGACCGCCGCACGCCGATATACGTCGGCTGTTTGAAGGGGTATATCTTTGTTATGTCAGCAGCTAGCTGCCATAACCCCGGTATCCTCTTCTTCAGCGGGCGGTCCGGTTTCCGATAATGGTGGTCTCTCCAGCGAGCAAACCACAAGATCACCTTTATCAGCGGCGGGAG
This sequence comes from Rana muscosa, assembly GCA_029206835.1. Lineage (NCBI taxonomy): Eukaryota > Metazoa > Chordata > Amphibia > Anura > Ranidae > Rana > Rana muscosa. The sequence continues at coordinate 252,014,892 of CM055121.1, read as the reverse complement.
AGGGCCCCCCCTCCTCGTTATACGGCGGCAGGTTGGCTCCCCTGGGCGAATCTCAGTAACTGTATGGCAGCCGCTTTAAGGGCTATAGGGGGCACGTGCGATGTCCACCGGCCACCCGCGATTGCTCCTCAGAGAGCCAGAACGGGGATCTATCAATGTAAACAAACTGATCTCCGTTCTGTCAGGGAAGTAGAGAGAGATCTGCTGTTCCTAGTAATCAGGAACAGCAATCTCTCTCCTCCTCCAGTGAGTCCCCTCCCCCCACAGTTAGAAACACCTCCCTAGGGAACACTTAGACCCCTTTCACACTATTTTTAGCGTCACTTTACCGTCGGATTTGCGGCACATTTCGTCTGTTAGCGGGGCACTTTTAACCCCCGCTACCGGCCGAAAAAGGGTTAAAACCGCCCACAATGCACCGCTGCAGCAGGGTTTTGCCGGCATTGATTTCAATGGGCAGGAGCGCATTAGGAGCGGTGAGTTCACCTCTCCTAATGCACTCCAAAGAAGCTGCTGGCAGGACTTTTTCTGACGCCCTGCCAGCGCACCGCTCCAGTGTGAAAGCCCTCGGGCTTTCACACTGGAGTGAATAGAGCAGCTGTTTTAGGGTGGATTGCAGGCGCTATTTTTAACGCTATAGCTCCTGCAAAACGCCCTCAGTGTGAAAGGTGTCTTAACCCTTTTGATCGCCCCCTAGTGTTAACCCCTTCCCTGAGAGTGACATTTATACAGTAATCAGTGGCTATTTTTAGCTCTATAAATCGCTGTATAAAATGTCACGGGTCCCAAGAAAAAGTATCAAAAGTGTCCAATCTGTCTGCTACAATGTTGCAGTCCCGCTAAAAATCACCGATCGCCGCCATTACTAGTAAAAAAAATAAATATATATATATATATATATATATATATATATATATATATATATATATATATATATATATATATATATATATAATAAAAATATCTCCTATTTTGTAGACACTATAACTTTTGCGCAAACCAATCAATATACGCTTATTGCGATTTTTTTACCAAAAATAGGTAGAAGAATATATATCGGCGGCCTAAACTGAGGAAAAAAATGTATATCTTTTTTGGGGATATTTATTATAGCAAAAAGTAAAACATATTGAATTTTTTTCTAAATTGTCGCTCTTTTTTTTGTTTATAGCGCAAAAAATAAAAACCGCAGAGGTGATCAAATACCAACAAAAGAAAGCTCTATTTGTGGGAAAAAAGGACATCAATGTTGTTTGGTTCCAGCGTCGCACGACCGCGCAATTGTCAGTTAACCACTTAACGACCGCTCACTGTATATATACGTCGGCAGAATGGCACCGACAGGCACAATCACGTAGAGTGTACGTGATTGCCTTTGTATAGTTGGGGGGTCCAATCGGACCCCCCTCCTATACAGTGAGCGGTGGCTAAGTGTCCGGGAGCGTTCCGGGATGAGGGGGCAGCCATTCGTTTCTGGCCACCCCCTCGCGATCGCTCCCGGCGAATGGAAATGCCCCCTCTGTCTGTGTCAGACAGAGGGAGCAGGAGGAAGTGATGTCATCTCTGGTGCGGCGCTCACATATACCGAGCGCCGTAAAAGAGAAGACATCAGGTCAGTGCACACAACACTACACTGACACCAGGACACATAGGGACATAAATCGCCCCCCCAGGCCCCCCCAGCCCCCAGTCACAGTGTCACTGATTGCAGTGACCATTTATTTAGTGATCACTGCAATCAGTGACATTTGTGACTGTAAAAGTGTCAAAGTTTAGTCTTAGGTCCAGTGTAGCCCCCTAACCCCCCTAATAAAGGTTTAACCCCCTGATCACCCCCCAGATAACCCTTTCACCCCCTATCACCACTGTCGCTAAGCGATAATTTTTCTGATCGCTGTCTTAGCGTCAGTGATGCCGATCGGCAGCCAGTAATTTTTTTTAGGTTCGCCGCATGTTTTTATAGCGTCAGGTACCCCAATATATTATCTAATAAAGGTTTAACCCCCTTGATCGCCCCCCAGGTAAGCCTTTCACCCCCTATCACCACTGTCACTAAGCGATCGTTTTTCTAAACGCTGTCTTAGTGTCTGTGATGCAGATCGGTAGCCGGTAATTTTTTTTAGGTTCGCCGCAGGTTTTTATAGCGTCAGGTACCCCAATATATTATCTAATAAAGGTTTAACCCCCTTGATCGCCCCCCAGGTAACCCTTTCACCCCCTATCACCACTGTCGCTAAGCAATTGTTTTTCTAAACGCTGTCTTAGTGTCGGTGATGCAGATCGGTAGCCAGTAATTTTTTTTAGGTTCGCCGCATGTTTTTATAGCGTCAGGTACCCCAATATATTATCTAATAAAGGTTTAACCCCCTTGATCGCCCCCCCAGGTAACCCTTTCACCCCCTATCACCACTGTCGCTAAGCGATCATTTTTCTAAACGCTGTCTTAGTGTCGGTGATGCAGATCGGTAGCCAGTAATTTTTTTTAGGTTCGCCGCATGTTTTTATAGCGTCAGGTACCCCAATATATTATCTAATAAAGGTTTAACCCCCTTGATCACCCCCCAGGTAACCCTTTCACCCCCATCACCACTGTCGCTAAGCGATCGTTTTTCTAAACGCTGTCTTAGTGTCGGTGATGCAGATCGGTAGCTGGTAATTTTTTTTAGGTTCGCCGCAGGTTTTTATAGCGTCAGGTACCCCCATATATTATCTAATAAAGGTTTTAACCCCGATTGCCCCTAGTTAACCCTTTCACCAGTGATCACCATATAAGTGTTACGGGTGACGCTGGTTAGTTTGCTTTTTATAGTGTCAGGGCACCCGCCGTGTATATAACCCAATAAAGGTTTAACCCCCTGATCGCCTGGCGGGTGATATCAATTAGGTTTTAGCGTCAGAGAGGGTCTGAGTCACACCCCAGGCAGCGTCAGGTTAGTGCCAGTAACGCTAACACCCACGCGTGAAGCATACACCCCCCTTAGTGGTATAGTATCTGAACAGATCAATATCTGATCTGATCAGATCTATACTAGCGTCCCCAGCAGTTTAGGGTTCCCAAAAACGCAGTGTTAGCGGGATCAGCCCAGATACCTGCTGGCACCTGCGTTTTGCCCCTCCGTCCAGCCCAGGCCACCCAAGTGCAGTATCGATCGATCACTGTCACTTACAAAACACAACACACATAACTGCAGCGTTCGCAGAGACAGGCCTGATCCCTGCGACTCCAGTGCTGTAGGAGGTGATTTCACCACCACAGTTAAAAAAAAAAAAGCAAATATGCCGAAGCATTGGGGCAGCAGGGGCGGAGGAGCGATTTTGCTCCTAATGCCGCGTACATACGGTCGAAATTCCGACGGAGGCTTGCCCGTGGAAAAGTCCGACCATGTGTGTGCGGCATAACTTTTTTGCGGGAGGATGCCCCCATGCTTCGGCATATATAAATGGTGCGTGTATGCACATCATTGGAAGTGGGTGGATGAAGGGCGGTATTCTAATGGTGGGCATACCCACCGATCAATCTCTTTTTTCGTTCAGCCAACTGGCTGCATGAAATAAAAAGATTACAATACATGTCCAACAAGGACCAGCAACGTACTGGTATGTTGCTGGACTTTGAATGTTTATACCAGAATGATGCCTGCGGGTTTAGGTATCATCTTGGTATCATTCTTTTCAGCCTGCGGCCGGCTTTCATGTAAAAGCAATCCTAGCGGCTAATTAGCCTCTGGACTGCTTTTACAAGCAGTGGGAGGGAATGCCCCCCCCCCGGATATAAAAAGCGCCATTGGGAAATTGGGAAAGCATTTTATCACACCGATCTTGGTGTGGTCAGATGCTTTGAGGGCAGAGGAAAAATCTAGGGTCTAGAAGACCCCAGTTTTTTCAAAAAAAGAGTACCTGTCACTACCTATTGCTATCATAGGGGATATTTACATTCCCTGAGATAACAATAAAAATGATAAAAAAAAATACTTGGAAGGAACAATTTGAAAATAAAATAAAAAAGCAAAATTAATAATAAAAAAAAAAGAAAAAAAAAAAAAAGCACCCCTGTCCTGCCCTGCTCTTGCCCAATGGCGAACGCAAGCGTCGGTCTGGCGTCATATGTAAACAGCAATTGCACCATGCATGTGAGGTATCACCGCGAAGGTCAGATCGAGGGCAATCATTTTAGCAGTAGACCTCCTCTGTAAATCTACTGGGGTAACCTGTAAAGGCTTTTAAAAATGTATGTAGTTTGTCGCCAATGCGCGTTTGTGCGAAATTTTAAAGCATGTCGTGTTAGGTATCTATGTACTCGGCCTAAGATCATCTTTTTTATTTCATCAAACATTTGGGCAATATAGTGTGTTTTAGTGCATTAAAATTTAAAAAAGTGTATTTTTTAACCCATAAAATGCGTTTGAAAAATCGCTGCGCAAATACTGTGTAGAAAAAAAAATGCAACACCCACCATTTTAATCTGTAGGGCCTTTGCTTTAAAAATATATATAATGTTTGGGGGTTCAACATAATTTTCTTGCAAAAAAAAATAGGATTTTTTACTCACCGTAAAATCCTTTTCTCTGAGTCCATGGACCGACACAGCTTCTCTATTGACAAAGTGGGTATTATCCGTTAATTAGGAGTGACTAGGCAGAAAAACTTGTAAAAAGTGTTGCATCACACCTTCTACAGTACCGCCCAGGGGGCGGACCCTCTGGGTATACCCTCTCAGTCTGCATCTTCGCAGATCAGTTCGTCAAAAAGCAGTACAAACTTAAAAGGAGGGGTGGGTGCTGTGTCGGTCCATGGACTCAGAGAAAAGGATTTTACGGTGAGTAAAAAATCCTATTTACTCTTTCGTCCATGGACCGACACAGCTTCTCTATTGACAAAGTGGGACGTCCCAAAGCAGTGTCAGAGAAAAAACGAGGGGTGGTAACAGCATAAAAATAAACTTCACCCCAAACACAAAACAGCACTCCAACGGAGGAGTTGCAACTCTAAACAGCCGCTTGCAAAATCTTGCGACCAAAAGAGGCATCCGAAGATGCACCTACATCAATTTTGTAGAATTTTGTGAAAGTGTGAGCGGACGACCAAGTCGCCGCTTTACATAATTGGGAAACAGACGCTTGATGTCGGAAAGCCCAAGAGGCACCTATTGCCCTGGTCGAATGCGCCGTGACAGGAAAGGGGGGCGCCTGACCCTTTAAGGCGTAAGCCTGGATTACTATCTGTCGGATCCACCTAGAGATGGTGGCCGATGAGACTGCTTGGCCCTTCTTGGGACCAGCCACCGAAACAAACAGTGAGTCTGACTTCCGGAACAGGGAAGTAGCAGATAGGTATACTCTCAAAGCTCGGACAACGTCCAAGGAATGCAACGCCGACTCCTTAGGATTCGACGGCTGAGGACACAAGGATGGAAGTACAATGTCTTCGTTGAGATGAAAAGCCGAAACGACTTTCGGAAGAAAGGAAGGCTGCGGCCGCAGCACCACCTTATCCTTGTGGAAAATCAAATAGGGAGCCTTGCAGGACAAGGCTGCCAGCTCAGAGACTCGTCTAACTGACGTAACAGCCACCAAAAAGACCACTTTCTGAGAAAGTGTCAACAGGGGAATATCTCTAATATTCTCAAACGGTGCCTTCTGAAGCACCGAGAGGACCAGGTTCAAGTCCCACGGAGGTAACGGGGGACGGACCGGAGGGGCCACCTGTCGGACCCCCTGCACAAATGTACTCACGAGAGAGTGAGTCGCCAGGGGTCGCTGAAAAAAAGACAGCCAGGGCAGATATCTGTCCCTTAAATCGTACTTAGGGCAAGCCCTTGGTCCACCCCATGCTGTAAAAACAGCAGGATTCTGGAAACCAAATAGGTACGCGGATGCCATTTCATTTCCTCACACCTGGAGATGTAGGCCCTCCAAGTGCGGTGATAGACCTTCCTAGAGGACGGTTTTCGAGCACTTCTCATAGTAGAGATTACTGAGTCTGACAGGCCCCGGTCTCTCAGTACCTGGTTCTCAACAGCCATGCCGTTAAAGCCAATGACTGTAAAGCAGGATGGAATATGTGACCTTGCGATAGCAGGTCCTTCCGTAGTGGTAGGCGCCAGGGGACATCTGCTACCAGACGTACTAGATCGTCGTACCAAGGACGCTGAGGCCAATCTGGAGCGATTAGGATCATTGGAATTCCCTCTGCCTCCACTCTGTGGAGCAGAAGAGGAAGAAGCCTTAAGGGAGGGAAGGCATAGATTAGCCGATACTGACCCCACGATGCTACCAACGCGTCCGTTGCGTCTGCCCATGGGTCTCTTGACCGGGCCACAAATCTCAATACCTTCCGATTGAGTCGGGAAGCCAGAAGATCTACGTCTGGCGTGCCCCATCTTTGGCAGAGGAGTTGGAACACCTCCGGGTGTAAGGACCATTCTCCCTGGTCCAGCATCTGGCGGCTCAGGTAGTCCGCCTGCCAGTTTTCCACACCCGGAATGTACACGGCCGACAGTGCCGGTACGCTCCTCTCTGCCCACTTCAGGATGCGAGCGATCTCCGATGCTGCAGCTGAGCTTCTTGTTCCTCCTAGATGATTGACATATGCCACTGCTGTGGCGTTGTCTGACTGGATCCTGACTGGACGCCCTTGCAGTCTCTGAGACCATTTGAAGAGGCACAGCTTGATCGCCCGGATCTCCAGGACATTGATCGGCAGGAGGGCTTCCTCTGGGGTCCAGCGACCCTGCGCCGACTGAACACCCCAGACTCCCCCCCAACCTGTAAGGCTGGCGTCCGTCGTGATCACTATCCAGTAAACCGGAAGAAATGACTTCCCGGCCATTACAGCCGGTGCTGTCAGCCACCATACCAGGGATCTCCTGACTAGGTGGCTCACTCGGATTTGATAATCCAGAGATGAAGGGCATCTGTTCCATCTGGACAGAACTTCCTTCTGTAACACTCGAGTGTGGTATTGAACATATGGGACCGCCTCGAAGGAGGCTACCATGAGGCCCAACACTCGCATGCAAAAACGGAGTGACGACCAATTCCTGGAAGTCAGCTGCCGTACTGCAGCCCGGAGGGTCTGCAACTTCTCCACAGGGAGGAATACCTTTGCCTCTGAGGAATCCAGAATCAACCCCAGGTACACTAGGCGTTGAGTGGGCACCAATACTGACTTTTGCGTGTTTAGTATCCAACCACAGTCTCGAAGAGTCTGACAGGTAATGGACACGCTTACCTCTAATTCTGAGCTTGAAGGGGCCTTCAGCAGAAGGTCGTATAAGTAGCCTGTGATAGCAATACCCCGCTGTCTTAGAAGTGCCAGAATCGGAGCGAACACCTTGGTGAACGTCCTGGGTGCTGAGGCAAGGCCCAACGGGAGGGCCACAAACTGGTAGTGGTCCTTCCCGATAGCAAATCGCAGAAACCTCTGGTGTCTGGAGTATATGGGGACATGCAGGTATGCGTCCTTGATGTCCAAGGAGGCCAGAAAGTCCCCCGGATGGAGAGTCGTGACTACAGATCGAACCGACTCCATCCGAAAACTTTGTACCTTCACAAAGCAATTGAGGGCTCTGAGATCCAAGCTTGGACGAACCCCCTCCTTCTTCGGCACAATGAACAGATTTGAGTAAAAACCCCGTTCCAGTTCTGGAACTGGAATAACTACCCCGCGTTCCAGTAGACCCTGGACCGCCCCATACAGGGCCTCCCGACGGGTCGGTAGTAGCTGGAGATTGGAGGTGTTGAATCTGTCCGGTGGACAAGAGAGAAACTCTATCTTGTAGCCTGAGGAGATTACTTCGCAAACCCACCTGTCGGAGATTACTGCTGTCCACTGAGTCGCGAATTTGCGAAGACGTCTCCCCACCCGAGAGCTGGGTGGGGGTGGACCTTCATGCGGATGCAAATTTGTCCGCAGGCTTATTGGGTATGCGGGACCAGGGGCGCTTTTGTCCTTGGGCAGGCGCTTTATCGGCCTGGGGTCTTTTCCCTGTCGCCCTAGGGGGACGAAAAAAACACTTGTGTGCAGTAAAGGAGGGCCCTTGCCCTTGGCGTGGCCCCTTACCCTTGCTAATTTGGGGAAGCAAAGTGCTTTTACTTCCTGTGGCATCCTTGATGATGTCATCCAGAGAAGCCCCAAAAAGTCTGTCGCCCTTAAAAGGCAGATCCAACAGGGCTTTCTTGGAAGTCTGGTCCGCAGACCAGCCTTTTAGCCAGATCAGGCGGCGTATTGCTACTGCATAAACCAAAGTTTTAGACAGCAGGGGAATAGTATTCATGTCTGACTCGCAGACAAACCTAAGGCCCTGGACCAACAGGTCGGCCAATGTTATCTCATCAGGAGGAGCATCTCGCTCCTTAACCCCTGGAGTAGCAATCTTGCCCATTCAGTAAGTGTGTGAGACACTAGGGCCCCCGCCAATGCCGGGCGTACTGCCGAGCCTACCACTGAGTATAGGTAGCAAGCGAGTGCTTCAGCCTTCTTATCCACAGGGTCCTAGAAAACAGGAGCCCCTTCTACAGGAATTGTGGTGGCTCTATTAAGTCTGGACACCGGAGGGTCCACTGTAGGGGGGAGAGGTCCATTTCTTCAGAAAACTCTCCTCAAAAGGGGTACCGTACCGCAAACCTCTTTGGGGCTGTAAAGACCCTCAGTGGGTTCTCCAATTCCTTGTATAAGAGTTTATCAAAAGACACACAAGGGAACACCTTAGCAGTGCGGGCAGGTCTATGAAACCCAAGTGGATCGGAGTCTCTGCTGCTTCTGCAGCATTTTCCAATTTTAGCATATCCCGCACTGCAGTAATAAGGTCAGATACCAAAGCCGTCTCGCGTACTGACCTGGACTTTGAGTCATTCTCACTGTCCGGTCACGGTCTGCAGTCTCTGATGCGTCAGAATCTGTGCCCTGAGCCGTAGCTGGACCTGGTTCTGCACCAGAATTATCCCCAGAAGCTTGCAGGGGATGGGGCGTTTACTACCCCCTGTATTCCCGTGTGCTGCTTCCACCCTGGCAGCAAACGCCTCTAGGATTGCAGTCATAGCGTTCATAGACACCTCAGGGGCACCAGCTGCTAAATCTGGTGTTTCAGGGGAGAAGACATCTGGCTCAGATGCCATGCTGACCACACGCTGACACTCACAGGGCTCCAGGCAAGATATCAATAGGTCACCCTCCTGTGCTGCAGAGAGGCCGGGTCACCCAGAGGACTCACCACCCTGGATAGGTACTGCTATGCTGCGCCTGTGATGCTGTCCCACTGCTGCTGTGTCAGTCTGCTTCTTTTATCAGCACTTCCTGTGTGAATTTTCGCGCCAGTGTAATGCACCCTAGAGGCCGGAGGCTCTCGAAAAATGGTTGCCAAAAACGTCTGTATGGAAGATAATGTGGGCTCTAAGAAAATGGCCGCCGACAGAAGATAAAGGTCAAGCAGCCATAGCCCACAAAAAGATGGCCGCCGAACGGCAATATCTGCATACAGGGTGGACAAACATGGCCGCCGATCAGCTGATAGGGGCCAGTGGGTGTGGCCGAACCACAGGAAGATGGCCGCCGGGCAGTCACAAGAGGCCAAACTTGGCATGGACCACCTCAAAATGGTCGCCGACAGCATGGAGGAGGAAGGACACAGACACAGGTAAGAAAAAATGACATTTCTTTTAAATGTTAGTTACAGCCAGCCCCGCTCCAGTGGGACCCCCTAGGTGACCCCCAGCACCCAGCAACCTTTAGCTAGAAGCCCAGGGAGGAGGGAAAGGCAGGGAGAGAGGGAAGAAAGGGGCCACAACCACTTACTTGATCTCTCCAGGAATGTCCAGCTAAATCACCCAGCCGAGGCAGGGGAGTTTTACTTACCTATCCTGCATGTATTCTGCTGGAAGACATTCCAAACAGATCATCGTCCGCGCACGGAAGGTGACTGTTGGCCAGGCATGCTGTGATTGGACCCAGAAGGGACGATCATATGTATGCCCTGGAGTATGACGCTCACCGGACAGGCTGCTGCGACTCGGCCATAAGGTCAGCCGAAGCTGAGCGGTCCGATGCAAGCCTTGGAGCGTAAGCTCACCGGCCAGGCTGCTGCGACTCGGCCGTAAGGTCAGCCGAAGCTGAGCGGTCCGATGCAGACCCTGGAGCGTAAGCTCACCGGCCACCCGTGGAGCGACGGGCATGTCGTGGAAAACCCAGCGCGTAGCTAGGGTCGGCACACGCTCGATGGCCGAAACTGGGGAGACTACAAGGATCGAGGATCCAGCCTGTCACGCAGTTGATCGAAGATCGCAGGAAACAACAAATGTAGCAAAAAAAAAAATAAAAAAAAATATATATATATATATATATATATATATATATATATATATATATATATATATCTTTTTTCCCCGGACCAATGGGCCCGAAGGGAGCCATGTCCTACTCCTTGCTAGACAGAAAAAAACTGATCTGCGAAGATGCAGACTGAGAGGGTATACCCAGAGGGTCCGCCCCCTGGGCGGTACTGTAGAAGGTGTGATGCAACACTTTTTACAAGTTTTTCTGCCTAGTCACTCCTAATTAACGGATAATACCCACTTTGTCAATAGAGAAGCTGTGTCGGTCCATGGACGAAAGAGTAAAAATGTTTTCATGTAAACAAAAAGTGTCAAAAAGGGCTTTGTCTTCAAGTGGTTAGAAGAGTGGATGTAAGCTTCCTAATGTTGTGTATAAAATGCCAGAACAGTTCAAAACCCCCCCCAAATGACCCCATTTTGGAAAGTAGACACCCCAAGCTATATACTGAGAGGCATGTCGAGTCCATGGAATATTTTATATGTTGACACAAGTTGCGGAAAAACGACAATTTTTTTTTTTTTTTTTTTTGCACAAAGTTGTCACTAAATGATATATTGCTCAAACATGCCATGGGCATATGTGGAATTACACCCCAAAATACATTCTGTTGCTTCTCCTGAGTACGGGGATACCACATGTGTGAGACTTTTTGGGAGCCTAGCCACGTACGGGACCCCAAAAACCAAGCACCGCCTTCAGGCTTTCTAAGGGTGTAAATTTTTGATTTCACTTCTCACTGCCTATCACAGTTTCGGAGGCCATGGAATGCCCAGATAGCACAAAACCCCCCCCCCCAAATGACCCCATTTTGGAAAGTAGACACCCCAAGCTATTTGCTGAGAGGTATTGTGAGTATTTTGCAGATCTCGCTTTTTGTCACAAAGTTTTGAAAATTGAAAAAAAAAAAATATATATATATATATATATATATATTTTCTTTCTTCATTTTCAAAAACAAATGAGAGCTGTAAAATACTCGCAATTCCTCTCAGCAAATAGCTTGGGGTGTCTATATTCCAAAATTGGGTCATTTGGGGGGGTTTTGTGCGATTTTGGCATTTTATGGCCTTCGAAACTGTGATAGGTAGTGAGGAGTGAAATCAAAAATTTGTGCCTAGAAATCCTGAAGGCGGTGCTTGGTTTTCGGGGTCCCGTACGCGGCTAGGCTCCTAAAAAGTCCCACACATGTGGTATCCCCGTACTCAGGAGAAGCAGAAAAATGTATTTTGGGGTGTAATTCCACATATAACCATGGCATGTGTGAGCAATATATCATTTAGTGACAACTTTTTGTAATTTTTTTTTTTTTTGTTTTTGTTTTTGTCATTATTCAATCACTTGGGACAAAAAAAAATATATTCAATGGGCTCAACAGGCCTCTCAGCAATTTCCTTGGGGTGTCTACTTTCTAAAATGGGGTCATTTGGGGGGGTTTTGTGCTATTTTGGCATTTTATGGCCTTCGAAACTGTGATAGGTAGTGAGGAGTGAAATCAAAAATTTGCGCCCTTAGAAATCCTGAAGGCGGTGCTTGGTTTCCGGGGTCCCGTACGCGGCTAGGCTCCCAAAAAGTCCCACACATGTGGTATCCCCGTACTCAGGAGAAGCAGCAAAATGTATTTTGGGGTGAAATTCCACATATAACCATGGCATGTGTGAGCAATATATCATTTAGTGACAACTTTTTGTAATTTTTTTTTTTTTTTTTTTTTTAGTCATTATTCAATCACTTGGGACAAAAAAAAAAAAAAAAATTCAATGGGCTCAACATGCCTCTCAGCAATTTCCTTGGGGTGTCTACTTTCCAAAATGGGGTCATTTGGGGGGGGGGTTTGTACTGCCCTGTCATTTTAGCACCTCAAGAAATTAGATAGGCAGTCATAAATTTAAAGCTGTGTAAATTTCAGAAAATGTACCCTAGTTTGTAAACTCTATAACTTTTGCGCAAACCAATAAATATACGCTTATTGACATTTTTTTTACTAAAAACATGTGGCTGAATACATTTTGGCCTAAATGTATGACTACAATTGAGTTTATTCGATTTTTCTTATAACAAAAAGTAGAAAATATCATTTTTTTTCAAAATTTTCGGTCTTTTTCCGTTTATATCGCAAAAAATAAAAATCGCAGAGGCAATCAAATACCATTAAAAGAAAGCTCTATTTGTGGGAAGAAAAGGACGCAAATTTCGTTTGGGTACAACATTGCATGTCCGCACAATTTACAGTTAAAGCAGCGCAGTGCAAAATTCTGAATTCACCTCTGGTCCTTTAGCTACCAAATGGTCCGGGGCTTAAGTGGTTAAAGTAACGCAGTGCTGTATCGCAAAAAATGTCCCGGTCATTAAGGGGGGAAATTTTCCGATCCTTAAGTGGCTAAGGAGCGTTTTAACCCTTGCAGTGCAGAATGAGGGGGGGGGGGGACCCACTGCAAAAGGTATTTGGACTTCAGCTGTAATAATAAAAGGTAGAGCTCTTCTGAAGAAAATGATCCTGTGTCATGTCCGGAATGTATTCATGGTAACTATTGAGTGCCGGTTCACACTGCTGCGCTGTGAATTTTTTTCAGTCCATTCTGAGGTGCGAACTTACCGCGTTTTTACCGCGGTTTGAATGCAAATTTCAGGAGTGGGACATAGCTGTGTTTAATGTTCTAGCCAATGGAATTATAATGTAAACAAAAAAAGGTGTTAACTTCCTGGTTTTTGTGGAGAATAGTGTGGTGGAATTCGCACATATGTGAACCATCAAATGCGATTCCAGAACGATTTACATTAATGTCTATGGAGACTAAATTCGCAACGCAACGCTCTAAACTCGCACAAGACCCTTTTTTTCATTGCATCGCATTCGGAGAGGAATCGCAACGCATAGATGTGAACCACCATCATTGAAAACAATGACTTTTTGGATGACATGCAAATCTAGTTTGTGTTTAACACATCACATTCGGTATCAACTCGCACAAGTGTGAACCGGCACTTAAGGCCCCCCATCAGTCACACGCCCGCTATGTACGAGTATTTTGCGTTTTGCTGGTGGAACAGACAATGGCCAGACAGGGGACACTTTGACACAGTTGGCCACCTTGGATATGTACTGCAATATATGCAAACCAAGAACTCCAGTTATTATGCAAAACTCTGCTAGGCGTGTGTGAGGGAGGATACGGCTAACTTCACCCCGGGCAGCTTCTGAAAAGAGATCACATCAGGACGGGTTGAACACTTTTAAGAATGTAACTAAGCAGTCGCTGTCAGCCATTCAGGAAGCGATCCTGCCACCTCCTGAAAGCCTTTTTTTTTTCCGCTGTACAAAAGTTTATAACGGGACTAACGCAGCGCAACCGCGAGCCCAGTGTTTTGCTTGCAGTTGTAGCACGGCCCCATTTACTGTTTTTTTTTTTTTTTATTAATTATTTTTATTGTAGGTTTTCGAAGTCTCAATTGCATAGCAAAACAAAACAAAACAGGAAGCGCAAAAAAAAAAACACAATTATTGGGGGTTATTTACTAAAGGCAAATCCACTTTGCACTACAAGTGCACTGCAAGTGCAGTCGCTGTAGATCCGAGGGGGACATGCAAGGAAAGTAAAAAACAGCATTTTAGCTTGCACATGATTGGATGATAAAATCAGCAGAGCTTCCCCTCATTTCAGATCTTCCCCTCGGATCTACAGCGACTGCACTTCCAAATGCACTTTCAGTGCAATTTCAAGTGCACTTTGCACTTGTAGTTTGCACTTGTAGTGCAAAGTGGATTTGCCTTTAGTAAATAAACCCCAATAAAAGCAACCTAGCTAAAATCAAGGCACTCTAAACTATCGAAAAGTTGGTATGCTCTAACCGCCCGCACGGGCTGAAATATTAGGATTCTTATTGGCCACTCTCCCTCGCAAACATCCTACAGAGCTAACTCGGGAGTTTATAAAAATCCGCACTCTCCCATATCTTGTGTGTCAGGAAAGACTCCCTCTAATGAACAATAAAGCCCTGTACACACGATCGGATTTCCTATGGATTCTAATCCGATGAATTTTTCCATCGGAAATCCGATGAAGCTGACTTCCATCAGTCTTGCCTACACACCATCAGTCAAAAATCCGACCGTCCCAAACGCGGTGACGTAAAACACTCCGACAAGCCGAGAAAAATGAAGTTCAATGCTTCTGAGCATGCGTCGACTTGATTCTGAGCATGCGTGGATTTTTTGTCGGATGGAGTTCCACACAGACGATTGGAATTTGCTATCGTTTTTTTTCCCATCGGATAAATTTAAAACATGTTCTATTTTTTCTCACCGATGGAAAAAAGACCGATGGGGCCCATACACGATCGGTTTGTCCGATGAAAACAGTCCATCGGACTGTTTTCAACGGTAAAACCGATCGCGTGTATACGGCATAAATGTAAAGTTGTATTGACTTTAATGGGTAAGTTGGACAGGCTTTCTGTCCCCTATGGTATAAAAAATAAAGTTGAGTGAATTGTGATCCCTACATCTCGGGGGGGCGTTGGTTTTTTTTTTTTTGGGGAATGGGGTTGGTAAAGAAGGGGGGGAAATGGGTGGGAGGAAGGGGGGAGTTTTTGATTAAGGCCCAAGAGTTCCATGGCAAGTGGGAAAGAAGGATATAAATGGAATATATAGGTATAAATATGGTGATTGACTATGCTGACCTTACTGTCCTATTTTGGGGGAATAGGTATAATTGTATATATATATTGTGAGGGGGTTAACTCGGTAGCGGGTGTGTGTGACCCCCTGGTTGGGCTCCCCACACAAAAACAGGGCCAGCAGACGGAGGTTGTGGTTTTCAAAATCAAAAGGTGCGGTTTATTTCTCTATGTACAGTGACA
The DNA here is from genome assembly GCA_029206835.1 of Rana muscosa. Classification (NCBI taxonomy): domain Eukaryota; kingdom Metazoa; phylum Chordata; class Amphibia; order Anura; family Ranidae; genus Rana; species Rana muscosa. Next base: position 251,999,706 of record CM055121.1, on the reverse strand, counting down.
AAAACACAGCAAAGCCAAAAAGAAACATAAACAAAATAAATCCTGGTCAGTTTGACCTCTGACTAAACATGCAGGTTTCCTAAACTAACAACTGGGATCAGCCTGGTGCTGTCCTAGTCCCTAAGTCCCTGGTTTAGTAAATGTCCAAACAAATAGCCACACAGGCTTTTTCTCACCGCACAGGGGTTCACTCTCCCTAGACAGTCCACACAGGTCTGGGTCCAGGCATGAGCAAACACCTAATGAATCTGGGAGTTTTTATAGAGGCCTTAAACGAGCTGACAAGCTTCAGCTGGTCTCATCAACTCCCTGCCTGCACGACGCCCAGCCCTCTCCCTAGAGGTATGAGTCATCCATGAGCCCACTAGCCTCAGCTGGGCTTCATCAACTCCCTAGTTGTATAAGTCGGCATAAAGCCTGAATCTGGGAGAAATATATCTACCCCCCTGGATGCAACCAGGTGACTTTACCTTCCTGCTGTCACATACCCCCCCTCTTGTTTTAACCTTGGGGTTGGAACACCAGCAATCAGGCATTCATGTACTCGAGACAAAGCATCCACATTCCCCATTTGAACGCCAGGGCGATGCTTTACTGTGAAGTTGAATTCCTGTAGGGCCAGGAACCACCTATTCACTCTTCTATTTGTCTCCTTGTTTTGAGCCATCCACTTTAACGGAGCGTGATCCGTAACCATGTCAAAGTGCCTACCTAGCAGATAGTACCGAAGGGAATCTAGAGCCCACTTCACCGCTAAACACTCCTTTTCAACCGTGGCGTAATTTACCTCATGGGACTTCAACTTCCTGCTGAGGTAAATGACTGGGTGCTCTTCCCCGTTCCAGACCTGGGACAATACTGCTCCTAACCCCACATCTGACGCATCACTTTGTACGACAAAGTCTTTAGAGAAGTCGGGTGAGTACAACACTGGCTGGCTACATAAGGCTTGTTTCAAGAATTGGAATGCTGCCTCAGCCTCGGGGGTCCATTTAATCATGACCGACCCTTTCCCTTTCGTCAGGTTGGTTAGGGGCACAGCCTTAGAAGCAAAGTGGGGAATGAAGCGCCGATAATAACCCGCGATTCCCAGAAAGGCCCGTACCTGCTTCTTGCTGTTGGGACGTGGCCAACTCTGGATGGCCTCGACTTTGTTGAGTTGGGGTTTTATCACTCCCCTGCCAATGGTGTACCCAAGATATTTGGCCTCCTCCTGCCCAATGGTACACTTCTTGGGGTTAGCCGTAAACCCCGCTTCCCGGATAGAGTCTAGGACTGCTTGCACTTTTGGCAGATGTGAGGCCCAATCTGTGCTATGGACAATTACGTCATCCAGGTAAGCCGCAGCATACTTCCGATGGGGCCTCAGTATCTGGTCCATTTTCCGCTGGAATGTGGCCGGCGCATTCTGTAACCCGAACGGCATTCTCTTATATTGGAACGCCCCGTCTGGGGTTACAAATGCGGTTTTCTCTTTGGCCGACTTGGCCAGGGGAATTTGCCAATACCCTTTTGTGAGGTCAAGAGTCGTCATGTATCGGGCTGTTCCCAGCCGGTCGATCAACTCATCTATACGTGGCATGGGGTAGGTGTCAAATTTTGTAACTTTGTTCAACTGACGAAAATCGTTACAAAATCGCCAGCTCCCATCCGGTTTAGGCACCAACACAATGGGACTAGACCAATCACTTTGGGACTCCTCTATCACCCCTAAGTTCAGCATTTTCTGTACTTCCTCCCGTATTGCCTCCCGTCGGGCCTCTGGGATCCGATAGGGTTTTAACTTCACCCTTTCACCGGGCGGGGTAATAATATCATGCTCTACCCCAGATGTTTGTCCCGGCAGCTCAGAGAACACCTTCTTGTTGCGAAGCACAAACTCCTTAACCTCCTGTTGTTGGGGTTGTGACAAGGTGGCTGCTATTCCAACCTCCGGAATCACGCAACCAGTTTGAGCTGGTGACCAAGTTTCTGCGACTAGGGACTCTCTATCCCTCCAGGCTTTCAACAGATTAACGTGATATATCTGTTCGGGCTTTCGCCTTCCTGGTTGTCTGACCTTGTAATTCACTTCGCTCACTTTTTCCATTATCTCGTAGGGGCCTTGCCATTTGGCAAGGAATTTACTTTCAACCGTAGGGACAAGTACCAATATCCTATCCCCCGGGGAAAAGGTACGGGTCTTTGCTCCACGGTTGTACACTCTCTGCTGTGCCAACTGCGCTTGGGCCAAATGTTCCTTCACGATGGGCATTACCTGTGCAATTCGATCTTGCATCAGGGCGACATGCTCAATCACACTCCTGTGGGGAGAACTCTCACTTTCCCAAGTTTCCTTGGCAATATCCAACAGCCCTCTTGGGTGTCTCCCATACAGTAACTCAAAGGGGGAGAATCCCGTAGAGGATTGGGGCACCTCCCTAATAGCAAACATCAAATAAGGAAGTAGACAGTCCCAATCCTTTCCATCTCTATCCACCACTTTCTTCAACATTTGTTTTAGGGTTTTGTTGAATCTTTCAACCAGCCCATCGGTTTGGGGGTGATACACAGATGTACGCAATTGCGTCACTTTGAGCAATTTACACAGCTCTTTCATAACCCGGGACATAAAGGGTGTACCTTGGTCCGTAAGCAGTTCTTTACAAATACCCACCCGGCTAAAAACAAGAGATAGCTCTTTGGCTATGGTTTTGGCCGAGGTATTTCTGAGAGGGATCGCTTCTGGATAACGGGTGGCATAGTCCATTATAACCAATATGTACTGGTGCCCCCTAGCGGACTTGATTATAGGACCTACCAAATCCATTGCGATTCTCTCAAACGGGACCTCAATGATGGGTAGAGGGACCAGCGGGCTACGGAAATGTGGCATCGGGGCCGACCTCTGACACACAGGGCAGGAGGAACAATAATTTTCTATGTCCTTCATCACCCCAGGCCAATAGAATCTCTGTAATACCCTCTCTCGGGTTTTCTCTGTCCCCAGATGACCTCCAAGAATGTGCCCATGGGCCAACTCCAACACCAACTTCCTGTAAGGTTTGGGCACCACAAGCTGCTCAACGGTTTCTTCTGCCCTTTTTGCCACCCGATACAGTAGGTCCTTCTCTACGCTGAAGTATGGGTAAGTGCAGGTATTATCTGGGTTCACTAACTCGCCATCTATTTCCACTACGTTTTCCCGTGCCTTTATTAGGGCGGGGTCTTTTAACTGTTCTGTGGCAAAATTTTCCCTGTGAACCTCCAGATCAGAAAACTCCACAGACGGTAGGTTTTCGTCTGAGGAGGTGGGCTCCTCTCCAGTTTCTTGAGTCTCCCCTGCCAATACTGACAAGGGAAATTCTGGAGAGTCCTCACCACTCTCAGAGGAGTTCTGGCTGTCACATTCCTGGTACATAGGGGCACCAGTGGGGGGCTCAGGATCATCCCACAGTTCCCAGAACTTCGGAAAATCCCTTCCCACAATGGCATCATGCGGTAATTGAGATACTAACCCCACTGGATGAGAGAGGGTACCTTTGGGGGTCTCGAAACACACTGTAGTCACTGGATACTCTCGGGTGTCCCCATGCACACAAATAACAGCTACCTTGCTATTCCCAGAGACCTCTGTTTTAACTAATTCAGCCTTTATCAGGGTCACAAGGCTACCTGAATCCAGTAATACCACAACATTTCTACCATTAATACACATTTTGCATAAATGTTTCTCAGTTCCCCGAATGGCAGTGCATGCGACTGTCGCACACAGCGACTGACGTCTGTCCATCAGAAAGTCACATTGCATGGGTTCCTCCACAACCGGGCAATTTGCTGCAATATGTCCCGCTTGCCGGCAGCGGTAGCAAACAATCCATTTGGCTGCCTCTTGAGCCCCTGACTTCCCAGGCTGTTCTCGCCAAACTTTGGGTAGAGCTCCCACCCTCTCACTCTCTCCACCCTCACCCCTTGGAATCCTCTTATCCGCCCCTGGGGATGGTCTGGTCTTAGGGTGGAAAGTCCGAGAGTCTCTGGAAGAGGCCGTCAGGTTCTCTGTAGCCAAGTATTTCACTACACGATCCACAAGACCACCGGCCATCTCTGGGTCTCCATGGCTTACCCACTTTTGGATGGCAGTAGGAAGAGCTCTCAAAAACCGATCCATTACAACACGTTCCACAATCTCTGGTGCGGACAAAGTCTCTGGCTGTAGCCACTTCCTGCTCAGGTGAATGAGATCATACATTTGAGACCTGGGGGGTTTTCCAAGCTGGAAAGTCCAGTTATGCACACGCTGAGCCCAGACAGCCAGGGTGACACCCAGCCTTGCCAATATTTCAGCTTTTAGCATCACATAGTCTTTTGCTTGGTCAGGCTCTAGGTCATAGTAAGCCTTCTGCGATTCACCAGTTAACAGAGGAGCCACCAGTCCAGCCCACTGCTCCTCAGGCCACTTTTCTCTTTCAGCAGTCCTTTCAAATGTGGTCAAAAATACCTCTGGATCATCCTCTCCAGTCATTTTTGTCAATAAACGACTCACCCCAAAGGACGCGGTATTAGTGGGACGGCTTTCCTCACTGGTCTGCGGACGTTGCTGCATTACTGCTTCCATTTGTTGTAGTCTCTGCTCTTGCTTCTGTAACAGGTCTATGAAGCGGGCCTCAGATTGCTGCTGGGCTTGTTGATGAGCTTGCTGCTGGGCTGCAAGGCTCCTTTGCAAACCTGCATTTGTCTGCTGTTGATTGGCATTTGCTAGAGCCAGCTGTTTCAGTATCTCCTCCATGCTGGCTTAAAAAAAACTGCCACTGGTTCTCCACCAACTGTGAGGGGGTTAACTCGGTAGCGGGTGTGTGTGACCCCCTGGTTGGGCTCCCCACACAAAAACAGGGCCAGCAGACGGAGGTTGTGGTTTTCAAAATCAAAAGGTGCGGTTTATTTCTCTATGTACAGTGACAAAAACACAGCAAAGCCAAAAAGAAACATAAACAAAATAAATCCTGGTCAGTTTGACCTCTGACTAAACATACAGGTTTCCTAACTAACAACTGGGATCAGCCTAGTGCTGTCCTAGTCCCTAAGTCCCTGGTTTAGTAAATGTCCAAACAAATAGCCACACAGGCTTTTTCTCACCGCACAGGGGTTCACTCTCCCTAGACAGTCCACACAGGTCTGGGTCCAGGCATGAGCAAACACCTAATGAATCTGGGAGTTTTTATAGAGGCCTTAAACGAGCTGACAAGCTTCAGCTGATCTCATCAACTCCCTGCCTGCACGACGCCCAGCACTCTCCCTAGAGGTATGAGTCATCCATGAGCCCACTAGCCTCAGCTGGGCTTCATCAACTCCCTAGTTGTATAAGTCGGCATAAAGCCTGAATCTGGGAGAAATATATCTACCCCCCTGGATGCAACCAGGTGACTTTACCTTCCTGCTGTCACAATATATATAAACACATTTGTAGTTGATGGACTGTGAATATCATTATTATGTATTTTTGAAAGATTCCTCCTTTTTGATAAAATAAAAATAAAAGATATGAAAAAAAAAAGTGTAATGCCGCGTACACACAATCGGAAATTCCGACAAGAAAAGTCTAATGTGAGCTTTTGGTCGGAAATTCCGACCGTGTGTAGGCTCCATCGGACTTTTGCTGTCGGAATTTCCGCCAAAAAATTCCTATCGGAAAATCCGATCGTCTGTAGCAATTCCGACGCGCAAAATTCCGACGCATGCTCGGAGAGAATTTGACGCATGCTCGGAAGCATTGAACTTATTTTTCTCGGCTCGTCGTAGTGTTGTACGTCACCGCGTTCTTGACGGTTGAAAGTTCAGAGAACTTTTGTGTGACCGTGTGTATGCAAGCCAAGTTCGAGCGAAATTCTATCGGAAAAACCATTCAAGGGTTTTCCGATGGAAAATCTGATCGTGTGTACGCGGCATAAAAAAGAATAGTTGCATCTAAGCACTTAAACCCCCTCCACCTTAAAAACAATTCTGATCCTGCCCCCACATACATGCACATATACACTATGGGGGTTATTTACAAAAGGCAAACCCACTTTGCACTACAAGTGCACTTTCAAGTGCAGTCGCTGTAGATCTGAGGGGGACATGCAAGGAAAATAAAAAACAGCATTTTAGCTTGTACATGATTGGATGATAAAATCAGCAGAGCTTCCCCTTGTTTCAGATCTATCCCTCAGATCTACAGCGACTGCACTTCAAAGTACACTTGTAGTGCAAAGTGGATTTGCCTTTCGTAAATAACCCCCTTATTACCAAAAGTATTGGGACGCCTGCCTTTACACGCACATGAACTTTAATGGCATCCTAGTCTGTAGGGTTCAATATTAAGTTGGCCCACCCTTTGCAGCTATAACAGCTTCAACTCTTCTGGGAAGGATGTCCACAAGGTTTAGGAGTGTCTATGGGAATGGTTGATCATTCTTCCAGAAGCGCATTTGTGAGGTCAGGCACTGATGTTGGATGAGAAGGCCTGGCTCGCAGTCTCCTCTCTAATTCATTCCAAAGGTGTTCTATCAGGTTGAGGTCAGGACTCTGTGCAGACCAGCCAAGTTCCTCCACATTGTGTGTTCGTCCACATCAGTGCCTGACCTCACAAATGCACTTCTGGAAGAACGGTCAAACATTCCCATAGACACTCTCCTAAACCTTGTGGACAGCCTTCCCAGAAGAGTTGAAGCTGTTATAGCTGCAAAGGGTGGGTCAGTTATAGATAGATCAAACCCGCGCCGTCCCTTTAAGCCCCTTTCACACTGGGGCGTTTTCTATGCGGTTTAGCGCTAATATTAGCGCTATTATACCGCATGAAAAAATCATGCCCTTTAGCCTTCAATGTGAAAGCCCGAAGGCTTTGACACTGAAGCGGTGCGCTAGCAGGACCGCTCCAAAAGTCCTGCTAGCCGCTTCTTTACAGCGGTAAAGGAGCGGTGTGTACACCGCTCCTTTACCGCGGTCTCCCATTGAAATCAATGGGACAGCGCGGTAATACCGCCCGCAAACCGCGGCAATAGCCGCGGTTTGCGGGCGGTATTAACCCTTTTTCGGCCGCAGGCGGGGGTTAAATTAACCCCCCTAGCGACCGCATACCGCGGTAAGAACGACAGTATAGCAGCGCTGAAAATCGCGCTGCTATACCGCCACCGCACCTGCCCGCCCCAGTGTGAAAGGGGCCTTAGAGCTCCGTACCGTGGTCCGTGAATCCCACGTGTGGGAATGACGTCCAATCAGACGGCTGGAGGACTCAAGCCCAGAAGGAAGAGCGGGTGAAGATGGAAGCGCCTGTCAGCAGTGACAGCGCGGTGCTGGTAGGCTTCGATACATACTAGCACATTATGCCTTTACCTTGCAAGGTTTAAAAAAAATAATAAAATAGGTGCGGTTTCCTACCGCTTTAAAGTAGCAAAGCTAATCGCTGGATCAGGAGAGTTAAGCTGGGTTTAAACAGGTCCGTTTTTTTTTTTTATGTTGTACAACCAGACCACTTTGTACTACAGGTAAGCCTATAATAAGGATATCTCCTAAACCTACACAATCTCCTGATGGAGATAGCACGTGTGTACGTCATTGGCACATGCGCACCGAAGCAATGGCACGTTTGTGCCGTTGCTTCAGCTAGCGTGCCATTACCGGCGGCACCCACGTGGGAGTGACGTCATTGCGGCTTCGGCCAATCACAGCGCCGGAGACTGCGATACCCAGAAGTAACTTCCGGGAGCGATGTCGCCGGCCGGAGCGGTGTACGGGGACCGCTGTGGGGGCTTTGATCTAAGGTGAGTATTTCATAATGAGCTAGTATGCTATGCAAACTACATTATGCCTTTGTCTTGCAGGGTTTCTTTAATTATTAATGTGGGTTTACAAATAAATATCCCCAAAAAATATATAAAAAAAGTTTTTTTTCTCAGTGTAGGCCGATATATATTCTTCTACATATTTTTGGTAAAAAAAAAATTGCAATAAGCGTATATTGATTGGTTTGGTTTGCACAAAATTTATAGCGTCTACCAAATAGGGGATAGTTTTATTGCATTTTTATAAATAATTTATTTTTTCTAGTAATGTCGGCGATCAGCGATTTTTATCGTGACTGCGACATTATGGCGGACACATCGGACACTTTTGACACCATTTTGGGACCATTGTAATTTTTACAGCAATCAGTGCTATAAAAATGCTGTAAAAATTACACTGGCAGTTAACCAGTAGGGGGGCGCTGAAGGGGTTAAGTGTGTCCTAGGGAGTGCTTCTAACTGTTAGGGGGCGTGGCTACGAGTGACACAACACTGATCGCTGCTCCTAATGAGAGGGAACAGACGATCAGTGACATGTCACTAGAAAGAACAGGGAGATGTTGTATTAACACTGACATCTCCCCGTTCTTCAACTCCGTGACACGATTGTGGGACACCGAGTCCACGGGTCCCGCGGACATGGTCACGGAGCTCGCAGCAGGGTCGCAAGCGCGACAGCGGCGGAGCAAGTGCGACCACGCAGCGGCAATTTAAAGGGGACATATATATACGCCCGTTTGCCTGTCCATGCCATTCTGCCGACGTAAATGTTTGTGCGGCGGTCGGCAAGCGGTTAAACAAACAAAAACCTGACAGATCCCCCCCCACATCTACACAAGCGATGGGATCTATCCCGCTGAGACATTGTATTCTGATAGGGGGACTCCTCGCCCCAGCAGAATACACTGATTCCTGCTTGCAGCCATTGGCTACAAGTGCCGATCAAATGCTGGTTTTCCAGCAAGACTGTGTGACAGAAGTCGATCGTTAGACCTCCTCCTGTTGAAAAACATTGGTACACGTGGACCAAAAGATTTCCGCTCAGCGTGTCCCGGGCTTTGTTAGTCAGGGATATTTATGTAAGCAATGCTTATCTTATTTTGATTGCTTACCTGGATATTGCCGTTTCAGGTCCAAATTCAGCCCAAAATTTGGGCTGATATCGGACCTGAAACTATGAACGGGGACACACCGGATCCCTCCTGTGAGACGCATGTGGCAATAGTGTGAAGCCAGCCTTACATTGTTAATCTGATTGAAAAAAAGACACCCACAAATAGAAAACCTCCATACACACAATCCGATCCAGAGGAAGGCAAAAAAAAAAAAAAAACACAGAGCATGATCAAATTTGCTCCAACATTGGGAAAAAGATTCCTTCCTGATCCCCCGAGAGACAATCGGATATTCCCCGGATCAACTTTACCTATAAATGTCAGTACCCAGTTATATTATGTACATTTAGGAAAGTATCCAGGCTTTTCTTAAAGCAATCTACTGAGCAGACCAGAACCACCTCTGGAGGGAGTCTGTTCCACATTTTCACAGCTCTTACTGCGAAGAAACCTTTCTGTATTTGGAGATTACATCTCTTTTCCTCCCAGATGTAAAGAGTGCCCCCTTGTCCTCTGTGAACACCTTAACCGCTAGCCTACCGCCCGCCGTCATATGACGGCGGGACGATGAGGCTCTCGTTCTGGCCGGACGTCATATAACGTCTTCGCCTTCCTGAGCCACTAGGGGGCGGGCGCGCACCCACCGCGTCACTGGGGACCTGATGCGCGATTGCCCAGTAACGGAGCAGGACCGTGGATCTGTGTGTGTAAACACACAGATCCACGTCCTGTCAGGGAGAGGAGACCGATGGTGTATCCCTTGTACATAGGGACAACCATCAGTCACCTCTCCCAGTCAGTCCCCTCCCACAGTAATAATCACTCCCAGGGAACACATTTAACCCCTTCCTCGCCCCCTAGTGTTAACCCCTTCCCTGCCAGTCACATTTATAAAGTAATCAATGCATTTTTATAGCAGGGATCGCTGTATAAATGTGAATGGTCCCCAAAAATTTGTCAAAAGTGTCCAATGTGTCCGCCACAATATCGCAGTCACAATAAAAATCGAAGATCGCCGCCATTACTAGTAAAAAAATAAAATAATAATAAAAATGCTATAAAATTATCCCCTATTTTGTAGATGCTATAACTTTTGTGCAAACCAATCAATATATACTTATTGCGATTTTTTTAACCAAAAATAGGTAGAAGAATATATATCGGCCTAAACTGAGGAAAAACAATATATATCTTTTTTGGGGATATTTATTATAGCAAAAAGTAAAAAATATTGAATTTTTTTCAAAATTCTCGCTCTTTTTTTGTTTATAGCGCAAAAAATAAAAACCGCAGAGGTGATCAAATACCACCAAAAGAAAGCTCTATTTGTGGGAAAAAAAATTAAAAATTTCATTTGGGTACAGCATTGTATGATTGCGCAATTGTCATTTAAAGTGTGACAGCGCTGAAAGCTGAAAAATGGCCTGGGCAGGAAGGGGGTGAGAGTGCCCAGTATTGAGGTGGTAAAAGAGAATAACTCAACACCAAGTTTACTATATGGATCCCATATATATTTGTACATGTCGATCATATCCCCCCTTAATGTTCTCTTCTCAAGAGAGAATAAATTCAGTTCAGCTAATCTTTCCCAGGGTGGATAAAAATCTATAATAAAAAAATAAAATAAAAAAAAAGCAACAATTTTTGATTTTTATTACATTTATTTTAATAAAATGCTTTTAGAGTAAAAATCTAAAGATAGTTTTCTATTTAAAATACATTCATAATTTAGTTTATTCAGCATGAAATGGAGGTTAGTTATGTAGCATGAGGTTGTATATTCTGCAATATTTATATTTTTGGTAAACTCATTCAATGAATCCAAGCTGAGATAACATGCACTGCATTGATGCGTTCACACAATTTCACAGTAACCATGAGATAAAACAAAGTTCAGGAATATTCCTTTATCCCTTTGGTTTACAAATCTGTGTACACTACAAACTGTATGATTAAATCACTTCTGACATCTCTGTTTTTCTAACCTGACAGCTTATTATTCTAAATAGGAAACCTTCATTTTGTTTGCAAATATTAAAGATTCTAACTACCAGCAAGAATAAGTCCTTACATTTAAAGAGCACCTGACATTTCAGATCCATCATGGCAGCACCTGTTAGCGGGCATCCACTCACCTGCTGCCGCCACGTCCCTCACCTTGTTGTGTCACCGCCACATCACCCATGAAAGTGAATGGGACTGTCGGTGAGCAAACAGCGGGTCAGAGGAGGAGCCACTGCGGAACAGAGATGGCAGTTGCTCTTTAAAAATTATGATTTATATCAAGATTTTTTACTAGTGATTTAAATCATGATTTAACCACTTGTCAACCGCCCGCCGTCAAATGACGGCGGGAGGAAGACCCTCTTGTTCTGGGCAGATGTCATATGATGTGATTGCCTTCACAAGCCACTAGGGGGTGCGCATGCGCCGCGGCGTCACTGGGGACCCGATGCACGTTCCCGGCGCCCGCGATGGCCGCCAGGCACCTGCGATTGCCCAGTAATCGAGCACGACCGTGGATCTGTGTGTGTGTAAACACAGAGATCCACCTCCTGTCAGGGAGAGGAGACCGATGGTGTATCCCTTGTACATAGGGACAACCATCGGTCACCTCCCCCAGTCAGTCCCCTCCCCCCACAGTAAGAATCACAACCTAGGGAACACATTTAACCCCTTGATCGCCCCCTAGTGTTACCTCCTTCCCTGCCAGTCATATTTATACAGCAATCAATGCATTTTTATAGCACAGATCGCTGTATAAATGTGAATGGTCCCAAAAATGTGTCAAAAGTGTCCGATGTGTCCGCCGCAATATCGCAGTCACGATAAAAATCGCTGATTGCCGCCATTACTAGTAAAAAAAAAAGATAATAATAAAAATGCTATAAATCTATCCCCTTTTTTGTAGCTGTTATAACTTTTGCGCAAAACAATCAATGTACGCTTATTGCGATTTTTTTTACCAAAAATATATAAAAAAAAAAAAAAATGGATATTTATTATAGCAAAAAGTAAAAAATATTGTGTTTTTTTCAAACTTGTCCCTCTTCTTTTGTTTATAGTGCAAGAAATAAAAACTGCAGAGGTGATCAAATACCACCAAAAGAAATCTCTATTTGTGGGAAAAAAATGATAAAAATTTCATTTGAGTACAGTGTAGCATGACCGCGCATTTGTCATTCAAAGTGTGACAGCGCTGAAAGCTGAAAAATGGCCTGGGCAGGAAGGGGGTTCCCTAATTTATTTATTTTTGATCAACTTTATTACTATCACAAGGAATGAACAGCATCCCTTGTGACAGCATGTGCCATGACAGGTCCTCTTAATGGAGGGATCTGCGGTCTATTAGACCCCAAATCTCATCTCTGGTCTCCAATGCAGGGGGATCAGAACAAATCAGTCTTATCAGTCGCTTCACTAGCCGGTAACGGCTCGTTTACATGAGACTGTAACCGGAAGTGATGAAAACCCCATCACTTCCTGTTTCTGATGTCACAGTGAGAGGAATAACATCAGTTCCCCTCAATGTGTCCCAGGAAGTGGATGTTGCCAGCAGGGTGGATTTGATTTAAATCAGAATTTTTAAAGAGTAAATGTCATCTCTGTCCCTCAGTGGCTCCTCCTCTGACCCACCGACAGTCCCATTCACTTTATTGGGTGATGTGGCAGTGACACAACAAGGTGAGGGACGTGGCGGCAGCTAGGGTGACCACATTTCCAAACTGCCATTCAGGGACACTCCCCCTTCCCAAAAATCAGCTTGTGCTGTAACGAATCACAGCACAGTGATTGGACACAAGAGGCGGGATTTATGATTTCTCCAATCACAAGCAGGGGGCGGGATTGTGCTCCTCCAGGCATTCCCGGCCAGGACAAGTACTGTCAGTGAGTAAAGCGGTGATTTGGCAGCCTTTTTTGGGGGCATCAGAGGGGGTGGCTGTGTCAGTTTCATTCCGGGACACTGTATTGTCCTGGAATAAAGGTGCCCGGGACAGACCTGCAAAATGCAGGACTATCCCGGGCAATCCGGGACACATGGTCACCCTAGCGGCAGCAGGTGAGTGGATGGCCGCTAACAGGCACTGCCATGATGGATCTGAAATGACAGGTGCTCTTTAAATGTAAGGACTCATTCTTGCTGGTAGTTAGAATCTTTAGGGCCAGTTCACACCACATGCAGTCCAGTGCGTTTCTTTTCTGCATCAAAAACGCATGGAAAGAAGGTTATATGGTTTTTAGTGGCATAGTTCACACCAGTGCTTGCAGGTCCAGTGCGTTCCAGTTCCAGCAAAAAAAGTAGAACATGCTGCATTTTACCTGCACTGGACTGTACTGGAACGCTGTAAAACGCATCAAAAACGCACTGGAACGCACCGAAACGCACCTAAATGCACAAAAAACGCACTGGAACGCACCGAAACGCACCTAAATGCACAAAAAACGCACTGGAACGCACCGAAACGCACCTAAATGCACAAAAAACGCACTGGAACACACTTGTCCTTATTTAAGGTTAATAAAAAAGAGGGGTAAAAAAAGCACTGGACTGCATTAAAAACGTACCAAAAACGCACTGGAACGCATCAAAAACACGCATGGAAAAAAGCACCTGGAACGCATCTGGATTACGTTTCTATGGTGTGAACTGGCCCTAATGGTTAATAAAAAAGAGGGGGGGGGAATGCACTGGACTGCTTCAAAAACACACCAAAAACGCATAAAACCGCACTGGAACGCTTTAAACACGCGCATGCAGAAAAGCATCTGGAACGCATTCGGACTGCGTTTCTATGGTGCAAACAAAATGAAGGTTTCCTATTTAGAATAATAAGCTGCCAGGTTAGTAAAACAGCAATATTAGAACTGATTCAATCATACAGTTTGTAGTGTACATAGATTTGCAAAACATTGGGATAAAGGGATATTCCTGAACTTTGTTTTACTGTGAAATTGTGTGAATGCATCAATGCGGTGCATGTTATCTTAGCTTGGATTCATTGAATGAGTTTACCCCAAAAAAAATAATATTGCAGAATATATACAGCCTCATGCTACATAACTAAGCTCCATTTCATGCTAAATAAACTAAATTATTAATGTATTTTAAATAGAAAACCATCTTTTGATAGAATTTTACTCCAAAAACATATATTTATTTAAATACATTTTATAAAAAATAAACAGTTTTAAATAAAAATCAATGATTTTTATCCACCCTGGCTGCCAGTCACATCCCCGATTGGACAGGAAAGCCCGGTAAAGGCAGCAGTGGGAGGCGGGGACCCCTTCTGCTGCCTGTAACAGTAATCCAGAGGCTGTATAGCTGCTAGGATTACTTTTACTAAAAAAAGATACTGGGATCATAGTTGTAGCCTAGACCATGATTCTGGTATAACCACTTCAACCATAGGCTGTTTATAAGCAGCTTAAGAATGGGAAGTGATTAACTGAAGCCCTGATGAAGGGGGAGTTTTTTCGGCCCCTGAAACGCGTTGGCTGTTCGTAAACCAATAAATGAATTTGGACTCTTTTATCCTTTGGTCTGGCTCTCTTTCTGTTAGTGCATGTTTTTTTTGTTTTGCCTTTTGTTGGTAACCTGCTGGGTACCCACTAGGGGGTATCCTTGTCTGTTGTGAGCAGCCTAACCCGAGCCAGTGAGCCCTCCAAAATGTTTCGTCCTCTCACTACTTTGTATGATCTCACCCCTTAGATGTTTGATTCTTCTTCCTATTTAGTCTACATACACTAGAAATGACGGCGTTTGTGACAAACATCCTGGCACCACCCCCTATCCTACCCCCATGTGTGTGTGCAGATGTGCAGCCAATTTCTGACAGGTATTTGGGGAGCACATTTGTCCACATGCTGGACCATGCAAGATGACGTCACGGAAAAGAGGCGAGAAAGGGAAGTTCTGCTTTAAAGGAGAAGTACAGCCAAAGCTGGTTTAGTTGTACTTCTCCTGTGGTCACAGGATTGTCGTTTATTCTCCACACCTGTGACCCGTTTTCAGCTGACAGCGGGCTGAATCCCTCTGTCTGCTGACGTCAGAGAGACGGTCTAAACTGGGACAAGATCGTGACAATGAATTCGGGACACGCCCACGTGCCTGGACCGGCACCCGCTTCAGCCTCTCAGCGAGCCACTAAGAGCCTGAGGTAGTGCTCCGCCCCCTCCACAGCCCAGCGCTCCAGTGGGGGGGGGGGGAGAAGGGAGACTGACAGTCACCACTCTCTGCTCGCGGTGCTCTGAGGACCGAACGTTCGGTGGTGTTTGATCGCTTAGTTCTCAGTGCTGCAGACACCTAGGTATGATTCTGAAAAAAAAAACATTACCCATACCTCTCTTTTAGGTCAACAAACGAAAAAAAACAAAAAAAAAACAGTATCAGATGATTTGACATCTGCATGCTGATATGAATGTTAGTAAAAATACTCTGACCTCATAGTGGGACTCTGATGTAAAGGAGGACCTCTGATGTGATGGGGGGACCTCTGATGTAAAGGGGGACTCTGATGTGATAGTGGGACCCTGATGTAAAGGGGGACTCTGATGTGATGATAGGAACTCTGATGTGAAGGGGGACTCTGATGTGATAGTGGGACCTCTGATGTAAAGGGGGACTCTGATGTAAAGGGGGACTCTGATGTGATGATGGGACCTCTGATGTGATGGTGGGACCTCTGATGTAAAGGGGGACTCTGATGTAAAGGGGGACTCTGATGTAAAGGGGGACTCTGATGTAAAGGGGGACTCTGATGTAAAGGGGGACTCTGATGTAAAGGGGGACTCTGATGTAAAGGGGGACTCTGATGTAAAGGGGGACTCTGATGTAAAGGGGGACTCTGATGTAAAGGGGGACTCTGATGTAAAGGGGGACTCTGATGTAAAGGGGGACTCTGATGTAAAGGGGGACTCTGATGTAAAGGGGGACTCTGATGTAAAGGGGGACTCTGATGTAAAGGGGGACTCTGATGTAAAGGGGGACTCTGATGTAAAGGGGGACTCTGATGTAAAGGGGGACTCTGATGTGATGATGGGACCTCTGATGTGATGGTGGGACCTCTGATGTGATGGTGGGACCTCTTATGTGATGGTGGGACCTCTTATGTGATGGTGGGACCTCTTATGTGATGGTGGGACCTCTTATGTGATGGTGGGACCTCTTATGTGATGGTGGGGACTCTGATGTGATGGTGGGGACTCTGATGTGATGGTGGGGACTCTGATGTGATGGTGGGGACTCTGATGTGATGGTGGGGACTCTGATGTGATGGTGGGGACTCTGATGTGATGGTGGGGACTCTGATGTGATGGTGGGGACTCTGATGTGATGGTGGGGACTCTGATGTGATGGTGGGGACTCTGATGTGATGGTGGGGACTCTGATGTGATGGTGGGGACTCTGATGTGATGGTGGGGACTCTGATGTGATGGTGGGGACTCTGATGTGATGGTGGGGACTCTGATGTGATGGTGGGGACTCTGATGTGATGGTGGGGACTCTGATGTGATGGTGGGGACTCTGATGTGATGGTGGGGACTCTGATGTGATGGTGGGGACTCTGATGTGATGGTGGGGACTCTGATGTGATGGTGGGGACTCTGATGTGATGGTGGGGACTCTGATGTGATGGTGGGGACTCTGATGTGATGGTGGGGACTCTGATGTGATGGTGGGGACTCTGATGTGATGGTGGGGACTCTGATGTGATGGTGGGGACTCTGATGTGATGGTGGGGACTCTGATGTGATGGTGGGGACTCTGATGTGATGGTGGGGACTCTGATGTGATGGTGGGGACTCTGATGTGATGGTGGGGACTCTGATGTGATGGTGGGGACTCTGATGTGATGGTGGGGACTCTGATGTGATGGTGGGGACTCTGATGTGATGGTGGGGACTCTGATGTGATGGTGGGGACTCTGATGTGATGGTGGGGACTCTGATGTGATGGTGGGGACTCTGATGTGATGGTGGGGACTCTGATGTGATGGTGGGGACTCTGATGTGATGGTGGGGACTCTGATGTGATGGTGGGGACTCTGATGTGATGGTGGGGACTCTGATGTGATGGTGGGGACTCTGATGTGATGGTGGGGACTCTGATGTGATGGTGGGGACTCTGATGTGATGGTGGGGACTCTGATGTGATGGTGGGGACTCTGATGTGATGGTGGGGACTCTGATGTGATGGTGGGGACTCTGATGTGATGGTGGGGACTCTGATGTGATGGTGGGGACTCTGATGTGATGGTGGGGACTCTGATGTGATGGTGGGGACTCTGATGTGATGGTGGGGACTCTGATGTAAAGGGGGACTCTGATGTAAAGGGGGACTCTGATGTAAAGGGGGACTCTGATGTAAAGGGGGACTCTGATGTAAAGGGGGACTCTGATGTAAAGGGGGACTCTGATGTAAAGGGGGACTCTGATGTAAAGGGGGACTCTGATGTAAAGGGGGACTCTGATGTAAAGGGGGACTCTGATGGGATGATAGGACCTCTCATGTAAAGGGGGACTCTGATGTAAAGGGGGACTCTGATGTAAAGGGGGACTCTGATGTAAAGGGGGACTCTGATGTAAAGGGGGACTCTGATGTAAAGGGGGACTCTGATGTGATAGTGGGACCTCTGATGTAAAGGGGACTCTGATGTGATATGGGACCTCTGATGTGATGGTGTGGACTCTGATGTGATGGTGGGGACTCTGATGTGATGGTGGGGACTCTGATGTGATGGTGGGGACTCTGATGTGATGGTGGGGACTCTGATGTGATGGTGGGGACTCTGATGTGATGGTGGGGACTCTGATGTGATGGTGGGGACTCTGATGTGATAGTGAGACCCCTGATATAAAGGGGGACTCTGATGTGATGGTGGGGACTCTAATGTGATGGTGGGGACTCTAATGTGATGGTGGGGACTCTAATGTGATGGTGGGACCCCTGATATAAAGGGGGACTCTGATGTGATGGTGGGACCCCTGATATAAAGGGGACTCTGATGTGATGGTGGGACCCCTGATATAAAGGGGACTCTGATGTGATGGTGGGACCCCTGATATAAGGGGGACTCTGGTGTGATGGTGGGACCTCTGATATAAAGGGGGACTCTGGTGTGATGGTGGGACCTCTGATATAAAGGGGGACTCTGGTGTGATGGTGGGACCCCTGATATAAAGGGGGACTCTGGTGTGATAGTGGGACCACTGATATAAAGGGGGACTCTGGTGTGATAGTGGGACCACTGATATAAGTGGGACCACTGATATAAAGGGGGACTCTGGTGTGATATGGGACCTCTGATGAGATGGTGTGGACTCTGATGTGATGGTGTGGACTCTGATGTAAAGGGGGACTCTGATGTGATGGTGAGACCCCTGATATAAAGGGGGACTCTGATGTGATGGTGGGACCTCTGATATAAAGGGGGACTCTGATGTGATGGTGGGACCTCTGATATAAAGGGGGACTCTGATGTGATGGTGGGACCTCTGATATAAAGGGGGACTCTGATGTGATGGTGGGACCTCTGATATAAAGGGGGACTCTGATGTGATGTGAGACCCCTGATATAAAGGGGGACTCTGATGTGATGGTGGGACCTCTGATATAAAGGGGGACTCTGATGTGATGTGAGACCCCTGATATAAAGGGGGACTCTGGTGTGATGGTAGGACCACTGATATAAAGGGGGACTCTGGTGTGATGGTGGGACCCCTGATCTAAAGGGGGACTCTGGTGTGATGGTGGGACCCCTGATCTAAAGGGGGACTCTGATGTGATGGTGGGACCTCTGATATAAAGGGGGACTCTGGTGTGATGGTGGGACCCCTGATGTAAAGGGGGACTCTGATGAAAAGGGGGACTCTGATGTGATGATAGGATCTCTAATGTAAAGGGGGACTCTGATGTGATGATGAGACCTCTGATGTGATGGTGGGACCTCTGATGTAAAGGGGGACTCTGATGTGATGATAGGACCTCTCATGTAAAGGGGGACTCTGATGTAAAGGGGGACTCTGATGTGATAGTGGGACCTCTGATGTAAAGGGGACTCTGATGTGATATGGGACCTCTGATGTGATGGTGGGGACTCTAATGTGATGGTGGGGACTCTGATGTGATGGTGGGGACTCTGATGTGATGGTGGGGACTCTGATGTGATGGTGGGGACTCTGATGTGATGGTGGGGACTCTGATGTGATGGTGGGGACTCTGATGTGATGGTGGGGACTCTGATGTGATGGTGGGGACTCTGATGTGATGGTGGGGACTCTGATGTGATGGTGGGGACTCTGATGTGATGGTGGGGACTCTGATGTGATGGTGGGGACTCTGATGTGATGGTGGGGACTCTGATGTGATGGTGGGGACTCTGATGTGATGGTGGGGACTCTGATGTGATGGTGGGGACTCTGATGTGATGGTGGGGACTCTGATGTGATGGTGGGGACTCTGATGTGATGGTGGGGACTCTGATGTGATGGTGGGGACTCTGATGTGATGGTGGGGACTCTGATGTGATGGTGGGGACTCTGATGTGATGGTGGGGACTCTGATGTGATGGTGGGGACTCTGATGTGATGGTGGGGACTCTGATGTGATGGTGGGGACTCTGATGTGATGGTGGGGACTCTGATGTGATGGTGGGGACTCTGATGTGATGGTGGGGACTCTGATGTGATGGTGGGGACTCTGATGTGATGGTGGGGACTCTGATGTGATGGTGGGGACTCTGATGTGATGGTGGGGACTCTGATGTGATGGTGGGGACTCTGATGTGATGGTGGGGACTCTGATGTGATGGTGGGGACTCTGATGTGATGGTGGGGACTCTGATGTGATGGTGGGGACTCTGATGTGATGGTGGGGACTCTGATGTGATGGTGGGGACTCTGATGTGATGGTGGGGACTCTGATGTGATGGTGGGGACTCTGATGTGATGGTGGGGACTCTGATGTGATGGTGGGGACTCTGATGTGATGGTGGGGACTCTGATGTGATGGTGGGGACTCTGATGTGATGGTGGGGACTCTGATGTGATGGTGGGGACTCTGATGTGATGGTGGGGACTCTGATGTGATGGTGGGGACTCTGATGTGATGGTGGGGACTCTGATGTGATGGTGGGGACTCTGATGTGATGGTGGGGACTCTGATGTGATGGTGGGGACTCTGATGTGATGGTGGGGACTCTGATGTGATGGTGGGGACTCTGATGTGATGGTGGGGACTCTGATGTGATGGTGGGGACTCTGATGTGATGGTGGGGACTCTGATGTGATGGTGGGGACTCTGATGTGATGGTGGGGACTCTGATGTGATGGTGGGGACTCTGATGTGATGGTGGGGACTCTGATGTGATGGTGGGGACTCTGATGTGATGGTGGGGACTCTGATGTGATGGTGGGGACTCTGATGTGATGGTGGGGACTCTGATGTGATGGTGGGGACTCTGATGTGATGGTGGGGACTCTGATGTGATGGTGGGGACTCTGATGTGATGGTGGGGACTCTGATGTGATGGTGGGGACTCTGATGTGATGGTGGGGACTCTGATGTGATGGTGGGGACTCTGATGTGATGGTGGGGACTCTGATGTGATGGTGGGGACTCTGATGTGATGGTGGGGACTCTGATGTGATGGTGGGGACTCTGATGTGATGGTGGGGACTCTGATGTGATGGTGGGGACTCTGATGTGATGGTGGGGACTCTGATGTGATGGTGGGGACTCTGATGTGATGGTGGGGACTCTGATGTGATGGTGGGGACTCTGATGTGATGGTGGGGACTCTGATGTGATGGTGGGGACTCTGATGTGATGGTGGGGACTCTGATGTGATGGTGGGGACTCTGATGTGATGGTGGGGACTCTGATGTGATGGTGGGGACTCTGATGTGATGGTGGGGACTCTGATGTGATGGTGGGGACTCTGATGTGATGGTGGGGACTCTGATGTGATGGTGGGGACTCTGATGTGATGGTGGGGACTCTGATGTGATGGTGGGGACTCTGATGTGATGGTGGGGACTCTGATGTGATGGTGGGGACTCTGATGTGATGGTGGGGACTCTGATGTGATGGTGGGGACTCTGATGTGATGGTGGGGACTCTGATGTGATGGTGGGGACTCTGATGTGATGGTGGGGACTCTGATGTGATGGTGGGGACTCTGATGTGATGGTGGGGACTCTGATGTGATGGTGGGGACTCTGATGTGATGGTGGGGACTCTGATGTGATGGTGGGGACTCTGATGTGATGGTGGGGACTCTGATGTGATGGTGGGGACTCTGATGTGATGGTGGGGACTCTGATGTGATGGTGGGGACTCTGATGTGATGGTGGGGACTCTGATGTGATGGTGGGGACTCTGATGTGATGGTGGGGACTCTGATGTGATGGTGGGGACTCTGATGTGATGGTGGGGACTCTGATGTGATGGTGGGGACTCTGATGTGATGGTGGGGACTCTGATGTGATGGTGGGGACTCTGATGTGATGGTGGGGACTCTGATGTGATGGTGGGGACTCTGATGTGATGGTGGGGACTCTGATGTGATGGTGGGGACTCTGATGTGATGGTGGGGACTCTGATGTGATGGTGGGGACTCTGATGTGATGGTGGGGACTCTGATGTGATGGTGGGGACTCTGATGTGATGGTGGGGACTCTGATGTGATGGTGGGGACTCTGATGTGATGGTGGGGACTCTGATGTGATGGTGGGGACTCTGATGTGATGGTGGGGACTCTGATGTGATGGTGGGGACTCTGATGTGATGGTGGGGACTCTGATGTGATGGTGGGGACTCTGATGTGATGGTGGGGACTCTGATGTGATGGTGGGGACTCTGATGTGATGGTGGGGACTCTGATGTGATGGTGGGGACTCTGATGTGATGGTGGGGACTCTGATGTGATGGTGGGGACTCTGATGTGATGGTGGGGACTCTGATGTGATGGTGGGGACTCTGATGTGATGGTGGGGACTCTGATGTGATGGTGGGGACTCTAATGTGATGGTGGGGACTCTAATGTGATGGTGGGGACTCTAATGTGATGGTGGGGACTCTAATGTGATGGTGGGGACTCTAATGTGATGGTGGGGACTCTAATGTGATGGTGGGGACTCTAATGTGATGGTGGGGACTCTAATGTGATGGTGGGGACTCTAATGTGATGGTGGGGACTCTAATGTGATGGTGGGGACTCTAATGTGATGGTGGGGACTCTGATGTGATAGTGAGACCCCTGATATAAAGGGGACTCTGATGTGATGGTGGGACCTCTGATATAAAGGGGACTCTGATGTGATGGTGGGACCCCTGATATAAAGGGGACTCTGATGTGATGGTGGGACCTCTGATATAAAGGGGACTCTGATGTGATGGTGGGACCTCTGATATAAAGGGGACTCTGATGTGATGGTGGGACCTCTGATATAAAGGGGGACTCTGGTGTGATAGTGGGACCACTGATATAAAGGGGGACTCTGGTGTGATGGTGGGACCACTGATATAAAGGGGGACTCTGGTGTGATATGGGACCTCTGATGTGATGGTGTGGACTCTGATGTGATGGTGGGGACTCTGATGTAAAGGGGGACTCTGGTGTGATGGTGGGACCTCTGATATAAAGGGGGACTCTGATGTGATGGTGGGACCTCTGATATAAAGGGGGACTCTGATGTGATGGTGGGACCTCTGATATAAAGGGGGACTCTGATGTGATGGTGGGACCTCTGATATAAAGGGGGACTCTGATGTGATGGTGGGACCTCTGATATAAAGGGGGACTCTGGTGTGATGGTAGGACCACTGATATAAAGGGGGACTCTGGTGTGATGGTAGGACCACTGATATAAAGGGGGACTCTGGTGTGATGGTGGGACCCCTGATCTAAAGGGGGACTCTGATGTGATGGTGGGACCCCTGATGTAAAGGGGGACTCTGATGAAAAGGGGGACTCTGATGTGATGGTGGGACCACTGATATAAAGGGGGACTCTGATGTGATGGTGGGACCTCTGATATAAAGGGGGACTCTGATGTGATGGTGGGACCTCTGATGTAAAGGGGGACTCTGATGTGATGGTGGGACCTCTGATGTAAAGGGGGACTCTGATGTGATGGTGGGACCTCTGATGTAAAGGGGGACTCTGATGTGATGGTGGGACCTCTGATATAAAGGGGGACTCTGATGTGATGGTGGGACCTCTGATATAAAGGGGGACTCTGATGTGATGTGAGACCCCTGATATAAAGGGGGACTCTGATGTGATGTGAGACCCCTGATATAAAGGGGGACTCTGATGTGATGTGAGACCCCTGATATAAAGGGGGACTCTGGTGTGATGGTAGGACCACTGATATAAAGGGGGACTCTGGTGTGATGGTGGGACCCCTGATCTAAAGGGGGACTCTGATGTGATGGTGGGACCCCTGATGTAAAGGGGGACTCTGATGAAAAGGGGGACTCTGATGTGATGTGAGACCCCTGATATAAAGGGGGACTCTGATGTGATGTGAGACCCCTGATATAAAGGGGGACTCTGGTGTGATGGTAGGACCTCTGATATAAAGGGGACTCTGATGTGATGGTGGGACCTCTGATATAAAGGGGGACTCTGATGTGATGGTGGGACCTCTGATATAAAGGGGGACTCTGATGTGATGGTGGGACCTCTGATATAAAGGGGGACTCTGATGTGATGGTGGGACCTCTGATATAAAGGGGGACTCTGATGTGATGGTGGGACCTCTGATATAAAGGGGGACTCTGGTGTGATGGTAGGACCACTGATATAAAGGGGGACTCTGATGTGATGGTGGGACCCCTGATCTAAAGGGGGACTCTGATGTGATGGTGGGACCCCTGATGTAAAGGGGGACTCTGATGAAAAGGGGGACTCTGATGTGATGTGGGACCTCTGATGTAAAGGGGGACTCTGATGAAAAGGGGGACTCTGATGTGAATGGGGGGACTCTGATGTGAAGCTAATTTGATGAAGGTTGTTGTATGTATGTTTTGGGGCTCCGGTTCCTCTGTGTGTCACACATCTCCCCTCCCCCCTCCCCCGGGGTTCCCCCATAACATATATGAAGGGTCGGGTATCAGAAGATAGAACTGCAGGAAATCCCTGTGAAGCCTCAGTGCACCCAGATAACTGCCACCAATCATTTTCAGGAAGTCCTGTGATCTCAGGGCCCCGGGGCCCCTCACCCTGCCACTTCCTGCCCTCCAGATCAGTACACAGTGCTGTGTTATCAGTGCCAAGTCACCTGCCTGGGTGTGCAGCTCACCTTGAGCCCAGCCCTCATCTGCCTGATACTGATGGGGTGTGATCAGTGCAGGGATCACCTACCGGTACTGTCGGGGCCCCTGGGGGCCAGCTGCTTGCTCAGGCTCAGGATCTTCTCCCACTGACACTCTGCCCTGCAGCGCTCTATCTCTGCCTCCAGCTTCAGGTGGGACTGGGACAGCCTGGAAGCCATGACCTGTCACAGGGACGGAGGGGCCCCTGGATTGCACACAGAAGGGGCCCCGGACTCTCCAGCTGCGGCTCTGCCTGCACTCTGTCTGCGGATCGCTCAACAACTCTCAGCCTGCAGCTGCTTCCTCCGCCCCCCTTTCCGGGGGGGGAGCACGCTGATAGGCCGCCGACGGACGGAGTCGGGCGCTGATTGGATGATTGGTAATTTCTTGGCCAGCACCTTGTGTGATCTGTGCCAGGCAGGTGAGGGCACTGACAGATCAATGACAGGTCAATGGTGGCTGTGTGATCCGATCACCTGCACCGACATCGGCTATTATGTCTCCTTATACATCACTCCTCTCATTAGTAATAGGACAGGATATACTGATTGTTAGCATTACATAGAAATATATATATATATATCGTATATATCTATCTATATATAGATCTATCTCTATATATAGATATATCCATATAGATCTATAGATAAACTATATACAGTATATATAGATATAGAAATAGATATATGTTACTATACTAAATTATATATACACTGTACTATATATTCATTTTTAATATAATGCTAACAATCAGTTTACTGTCCTATTATTAATGAAATATTTTATATATACACACTATATGGTATATACACTCACCGCCCACTTTATTAGGTACACCTGTTCAATTGCTTGGTAACACAAATTGCTAATCAGCCAATCACATGGCAGCAACTCAATGCATTTAGACATCTAGACGTAGTGAAGACGACTTGCTGAAGTCCAAACCGAGCATCAGACTGGGGAAGGGGATTTAAGTGACTTTGAACGTGGCATGGTTGTTGGTGCCAGACGGGCCGGTCTGAGTATTTCACAAACTGCTGATCTACTGGGATTTTCACACACAACCATCTCTCGGGTTTACAGAGAACGGTCCGAAAAAGAGAAAATGTCCAGTGAGCGGTAGTTGTGTGGAGGAAAATGCCTTGTTGATGTCAGAGGTCAGAGGAGAATGGGCAGACTGGTTGGAGATGATAGAAAGGCAACAGTAACTCAAATAACCACTCGTTACACCCAAGGTATGAAGAATACCATCTCTGACCGCACAACGCACTGAACTTTGAAGCAGATGGGCTACAGCAGCAGAAGACCACACCGGGTGCCGCTCAGAACAGGAAACTGAGGTTGCAATTTGCACAGGATCACTAAAATAGGACAATAGAAGATTGGAAAAACGTTGCCTTGTCTGAGGAGTCTTGATTTCAGCTGCGACATTCAGATGGTGGGGTCAGAATTTGGTGTAAACAACATGAAAGCATTGATCCATCCTGCCTTGTATCACCGGTTCAGGCTGGTGGTGGTGGTCTTATGGTGTGGGGGATATTTTCTTGGCACACTTTTTGGGCCCCTTAGTACCAATTGAGCATCGTTTAATCACCACGGCCTACCTGAGTATTGTTGCTGACCATATCCATCCCTTTATGACTGCAGTGTACACGGGTGAGGCTGCATTAGTGGGCACTGGTCATGCTGTGTAGATGCACACGGGTGATAAAGTTGTTGTTAATATTTAATTGTGCATAAAACTTTTAAGTGTAATTTCATGAGAATTTATGAGGGAGTGTATAGGATTAGGGGGGGGAGGGGGATTAGGGGCGGGGTTGGGTGGGGCAACTGGTGGCGAGTAACCCTTAAGGCAGGGGTGCCCAACCTTTTGAAGAGCAAGGGCCACTTAAGTGACTTGGTAACCGGTCGCGGGCCACAATGAGTGGAGGGGGTGGATGGCAGCCCACTCTGCTCTATAGAGCCCACTCTACTCTCAGCACACCAAACTCGCAGGTATTAGAAGTCTATGGCTCAGTGCAGGTAACCCACAGGGTCACTTCTCTGTACCTGCGGATCAGTTTGAAAGCAGCCCAGTAACCACTGCAGAACAGATATGCCCCTATATACACTGTAATTTTAGTAATAAACTGACCTTTAATAACAGTATTCTATTCTATTTTATTCCATCCCAGAGCAGGAGGTCGTGGGCCACATCAGAGGGCTCCGCGGGCCACATGTGGCCCCCAGGCCACTGGTTGGGCACACCTGCCTTAAGGCCTGGCTAGTAGCTCAGGACTTGAAATTTTGAGACCTGGTATAATATATATTATACAGTATAGTATACACCAGGGGTGCCCAACCAGTGGCCCGGGGGCCACATGTGGCCCGCGGAGCCCTTTGATGTGGCCCTCGACCTCTTGCTCTGGGATGGATCAGAATACTGTTATTAAAGGTCAGTTTATTACTAAATTCACACTGTATATATGGGCATATCTGAGTGAATGAGTGACTTGAATAGCGCTACACATGCAAACTGAATCGCCTCTAGGCGCTTTTTCCAGCCAGTGTCTGCTTGGCTGGTGCAGTCATTTTACCCTGTAGGATCTCGACACGCTTGGGACACACAGTCGTACACACACATATACATATATACTGGGCCAATATATACAAGATCCAATTACCCTACCAGCATGTCTTTGTCTATCTGTTCTGCAGTGGTTTCTGAGCTGCTTTCAAACTGACATGCAGAGAAGTGCACCTGCGGGTCGCCTGCACTGAGCCATAGACTTCTGTTATTTCCTGCGAGTTTAGTATACTTTCTGAAAGTGCACCAAACCTGCAGAATATAATAGAAGTCTGTTGCAAAGTGCAGGAAAGCCAAAGGTACACTGCTTTGGTAAACCGCAGCGCATCAGTGTGAAAGCAGCCTTGGGCCCCTTTCACACGGTCAGTCCGACCCAATTGGACCCTCTATCCACCTCTAAGGAGTGGCTGATGTAAACCGACTTGTGTCCTACCTCCAATCCAATCTGCTAAAAAAAAAAAGAGTATAGTGGGCTGTGTCCGTGTCCGCTCTGCATATGCAGACCAGACACGGACCTGCCATCCTTCGTTTATTGTGGCCCGCGACGGGTACCAAGTCGCTTAAGTGGCCTTCCGTTTCCAAAGGTTGGACACCCCTGGTATACACTGTATATTACAAATGTGATGTCATAGAGGAGTGATGTAATCACTAGAGATGTGTTATAGAAATAATTACTACATTGTAACATGTTATATCATGTAGAGACGCCCAACAACACTCTTATATCATATATACCAGAACAGTATGCTAATTGCTGGTATTTTATAGATTTTTTATTTTATTTATTTAAAGTATGATGTCATAGAGAAGTGATGCCATCTCTAGACACAGATTAGAATGTATGTAAAGGGTCACCATACACATTACAATCAACTTTAGATTTACCAAAATTATGTAATATGAGGATCTTCCCAAACAATCCAATCATTTTGTATCCAATCAGGCAGGCCCTTGTACTACATAGTTGTTGGTAGATTTAAGGCTTCATTTAGACTTGCGGTTGGGGGGGGGGGGGGGGGAGTGCAAAATTGTGTATTTGAGCCGCATTTATGCTGCCCTTAAAGGAGAAGTCCAGCCTGAGCTTTTTAGGCTGGGCTTCTCCTCTGGGTCACAGGAGTGCAATTCGTTTTGCACTCCTGTGACTTGTTTTTAGCAGGGAGCAGTCTGAAGTCCGCTCTCTGCTGACGTCACCAGGATCAGTTGAGGCAGCGCGTCATCCCGACTTCCCAAGTCTGGATCTACCAGCTGCCTTGACTGATGGCAGTCTCAGCCTCCACAGCTCGGCGCTCCAGTGAGTGTGGAGGAGCAGAGAGGAGAGCTGCTGACTGACAGGTAGCAGCTCTCTGCTCTGGGAGGTGAGAGAACTGAGCCATCTGCGGTGTTCAGTGGCTCGGTTCTCAGACATCTCTAGTCCCCCGCATTTCTGCGGCGGCTCCCACACACCCGCAATCTCCCAGTAATGCTCAGCATGGCGGGGAACAGCTGTAAACACCGATCTCCTTTGTATATGTAGCGCCCTCCTCACTCCCCTCTTCGTCTTCAGCTCGTCCTTTCTCTTGTCTAGGGGTACCTTAGAGGGGAAGGGAGCGGGGACACCACGCCTGGCCTTCACAACAGGTGTCAGTGTGATATAAGCAAAGTTCTTTTACCTTCGGGTCAGTGCTGTGCACCTGGAGCCTCCACCGAGAGTTACCTTGAACAATGTCTGTCAGGAAATGAGCCCCACACCATTAAAGTTCAACACTCCTTTATTCTTCGCGAATGAACACAATCAGTTGAACTCCCTTGTAGAAACAGAACAGAAAAGGAGGTGTGGATGCGAATAGGCCCAGACACAATGTGTTCTCCACTTTCCTCCCTGAAAGTGGGTTGCGGTCTCCGAGCAAGGGGGGAATTTCCTTCCAGGCGGTCTCCGATGAGAGGCTCACTCGTCACTGGCAATATGCTGCACCAGGTCTTCAAGTGAGGAGCTTCCCCCGGTCCATTACGCCTTCCGGATTCGGGTTCCCAACCCCTGGTTCCCCTAGGATCTCCTTCCCTCGCGGAACTCAGTGTTGGGCACTGAGCTCCAGACCTCCATCCGAGTACCTCACCCCAGGCTAAAGGTGCCTGGGATGGAACACGACCTCCGGCTGTCCTCTAGGCCTAGGCCGCCTAGAGGACCGACACGAACCAACGCCCACAGGCTGAAGGTGCCTGGGACTCGACCCCGTGACAAAGATGGCCGGCCCCTTTATACCCTCTCCCGACAAGCACGGTGGGTTCCCCGCCCCACCATACCGCTGCCGAGGGAGGACAAAAAGGAGGCACGGCACACAGCAATGATTCAACCCCAGCCCAGGGCGACAGCGCCACCTGCTGGGCTGCAGGGAATTACACATCACTAATGTCTCTGCCAAGTTCAAATTACACCGGGAAAGTACATACACGCTACACTCTCCCCCTGGTGGTTTGACACTGGTCCCCAATGTCTGGAGTAAATCATGCCCTCAACGGCTGACATAATCCAATCCAGAAACCGACTAACAATTGTACAAAAATAACTCTTTAGAAAAAAACTACCCAACTGAAACATTGTGTCTGAGCCCTGTAATAAAAAGGGAAGAAGGAAGAGAGAAAAACAACAGCATTAAACCATAACTTTGAATCACATATTCATATCATACCTTTCCCACCCATCCCGACTAAGACCCACCCCATTCTCAGTGGTCTTGATGGGATGCTCTCCTGCAGAGGGAAAAGAAAAGGGATTAGCACACATAACCCTGACACATGTATTCGTGTGAGAGAAAAGAAACTTCTCCTGGAAGAAATCCTTTTCCCCAAAGAGTGAGTGTGTGAAAAGTGTTTAACGTTGCGCAACACTGCCACCTGGTGACAGCACCGCGGTAACTGCACTCGTGGAACTTTTCCTCTTCTCTTTGACCCTATCTACCCCAGAGTTCATGATCTCTTGCAGAAAAATGAAGAACAACAGGAACATTCCTTTATTCCTCTGGACACAAAAGCCACGGGCCCCAGATAGTTCAGCAGCATAACAAGAACGGAGTCTTTTCTCTCCTACAGGTAAAAGCGGGGATGCGGCAGAACAAGTGGCTTCAAGTGTTGATCCATGGTCTCCAGATGATACTCCACATCTTCTCCTTCCTTGCGCCGGATCAACACTTTGTCTGCATGGATGTGCCGTCCCAACATCCACTCTGCCTTGCAGTCTTTAAAACGTTGAGAGGCCTTTGGAGAGCATGCCAGGTACCTGCGGGCGTGTGGAGTCTGAAGGTGGGTCCACACAAAGTCATTGTACCAGCGCTCCCGGCACACTTCCACCTCCTAGAGCAACTCCTTAGACAAGTACGGGTACTCCCATCCGTACTCTGCAGCAACCTTCTGGCCAAATAGGCGTTGTAGTCTCGCCAAAGAAGGCATGGTAGCTTTGTCCCCTTCGCCAGGTAAAACTATTGAGTCCGGGTGGCGAGGGACCTTGACCACATCGGGTCTGGGCATTGGTGCCCGCAACAGCAGTCTCTTTTCCCCGGTCTTGGGTACAAATGGTACCGGGGTTGCAGAGGCAGGCTGGGGAAGGGACCCCTCTTCAGGCGCTGGTGCCTCCACCGGGGTTTCCCCTGTAGACATGGGTGGATCCCTGGTTCTGCTGGATGAAGCGAGAGGTACTTTGTCCCAGCCCTTTTCGGCAAACAGTTCATCTATAGCAACGTCGTCTCCCATGTCCGAGAGCGACTCCAGGTCAGAGGTGTCACACTTCTCCGCGGGCAGGTAGCCGGTAGTGGAGACTGAGTTTTCACCTCTTCCCACACACCAAATCTCTCCGCCTGGCTTACCTCGGCCTTTACTTGAAACGGGACGTCCGGAACTCTTGTCGACGGATCCATTGAGGCCGGGCGTAAGCAGGCGAGACGGTCCATCACAACCGCTGGTCGGGGCTACCATGCCGGTCTTTCTCTTCGGTGGTGGACGCTGCGAGACAGTGGTGACCGAGTCAGCATCCTCGGATTTCTCCCGTTGAGTTTTCACGACCTCCTCCGCGGTCGTTGCAGTGTGCGCAGGGATGGCTTTCAAAGCAGTGATTCCTCCTCTCTGAGTGGTGTTGCCCGCAGCACGGCCGGGGTAGATGGTTCTCGGCTTCTCAACCGCCGGATCCACTTCGAACAGAAACTCCCCACAGGCCTCACATCGCCCGAATGGCTTCAGTTGGCACACCAGTCCCGAACAGCCGGGACAAATCACACCCAGGGCCTCAACGTCCATGCACGAATACAGGGCGAATCGACCCCTTGGCTTTAGCCGGATCCCCGTATCTGTTACCGGAGCAGCAGCAGTCAATGTCGTGGTGGAAGGGTGAACTGGAATCCACGATGTATGTCCGAACATGGCGACCTGTTGCTGACCCATCGCACACTGCAAAGTTTCTGCGCCAACGTCCCACGTGTAGTCCTTCACACGTATTGGACTCCTCCCCTTTGCTCCAGTTCGCGGGCTTTTGTTCTTTTTGAGTCACGCCCACGAACTAAGCGATGGGGGTGTGCCTGGTGGCGCAGTGCAAATAGAAACCCCCACGTGTACTACTTCACACGGCTGAGCTTCCCCCTTTCCTCGCTCTTCTGCGCGGGCCTTTCCCTTCAATGGGTCATGTCCACGACTTTGAGCACAGGGATACACTTCAGCCAATGAAGGCCTGCCTACTCGCGTAACTCCTCCAGCAGACACGTTCAATTCCGTGGTGCACAAACACTATCCCGGACGAGCCCCCACGTGTAGCGCCCTCCTCACTCCCCTCTTCATCTTCAGCTCGTCTTTTCTCTTGTCTAGGGGTACCTTAGAGGGGAAGGGAGCGGGGACACCACGCCTGGCCTTCACCACAGGTGTCAGTGTGGTATAAGCAAAGTTCTTTTACCTTCGGGTCAGTGCTGTGCACCTGGAGCCTCCACCGAGAGTTACCTTGAACAATGTCTGTCAGGAAATGAGCCCCACACCATTAAAGTCCAACACTCCTTTATTCTTCTCGAATGAACACAATCAGTTGAACTCCCTTGTAGAAACAGAACAGAAAAGGAGGTGTGGATGCGTTGGTGTGGAAGTTCAAATTACACCCGGGAAAGTACATACCCGCTACACTTAGATTTTTATCTGACGGCCGCTTCTCCTTCTCTCCCTCCCACGGCTATCTGCTAAAAAACTATACAGGGAGATCGGTGTTCACAGCTGTTCCCCGCCACACCAATCATTCCCTTCTGTTTCCTGTGTGCTCCTCCCCCAGCCCCCTCCGTGTCCTTCTCCACCCCCCTCGTTCTCCTGCGGCCCCGTGTTCTCCTCTGCCATTCCTGTCCTCCTCCTCCACCCTCCCTCGTACCCCGCAGCCGGGACCCCTCCTCTCCTCTCCCGCCGGCTGCGGGGGGAACTGTCAGGAATTGGACACAGTATGCGAGATTGCTTCTGTGTCCTGTGATAACTGAGCAGAGTAAACCGTGTTTACTTTGCTCAGTTTATGAATGAACAAGAGCCTCTGTCTCCTCTCCATTCATCTTTAATGCTGAGAAAGGGACTGGGGATAGGGTGACCACATTTCCAAACTACCATTCAGGGACACTCCCCCTTCCCAAGAAACAGCTTGTGCTGTAACGAATCACAGCACAGTGATTGGACACAAGAGGCGGGATTTATGATTTCTCCAATCACAAGCAGGGGGCGGGGTTTGTGCTCCTCCAGGCATTTCCGTCCAGGACAAGTACTGTCAGTGAGTAAAGCAGTGATGTGGTGGCCTTTTTTTGGGGGCCCGGGGGGGGGGGTGGCTGTGTCAGTTTCATTCCGGAACACTGTATTGTCCTGGAATGAAGGTGCCCGGGACAGACCTGCAAAATGCGGGACTGTCCCGGGCAATCCGGGACACGTAGTCACCCTAACTGGGGAATCTGTGTCCTCAGTCCCTTTGTCTGTCTCAAAGGGGAGATGTCAGGGGTCTGTTTAGACAACTGACATCTCACCAAAGCCTGAAAAAAAATCAAAAAAAAAATTATTGTAAAAAAATTCTAAAGAATGAAAACGTGTAAAAAAAAGAAAAAACTGACACCACTCTAAAAAATCTATTATTAAAGTGGAGTTCCACCCAAAAATGGAACTTCCGCTTTTACGGAACCCTCCCCCCCTCCAGTGTCACATTAGGTACCTTTCAGGAGGGAGGGGGGTGCAGATACCTGTATAATACAGGTATTTGCACCCCCTTCCGGGGAGAGACTCCCACAGGAGTGACTCTTTATTAAAAGTCAGCAGCTGCAGTATTTGTAGCTGCTGGCTTTTAATATTTTTTTTTTTCACGGGACCTCCACTTTAAAAATAAAAAAATGACTGACACCGTCCACTGCCACATTACGCGGGCTCCGGGGGGTGGGGCGAGTCTGGCATTCGGCATTGGATGTCGAATGCTGGACTCAAGAGCATGCCCGCAAGGTAACCCCCTTGGGAGAGAGTTTCCCAGAGGGGGTTATCTAATGCGGTGGAGGAGCCGCGAGAGCCGCCGTGGGACCCCAGAACAGGTGTATCGGGGGCACTCTGTGCAAAACAAACTGCACAGTGGAGGTAAGTATGACATGTTTGTTATATATATTTTTTTTAAAACAAACTTTTAGTGTCACTTTAAATGCCATGGCTGTGATGCTTTGCTTTGCACCCGTGGCAAAGTTCACCCGGCTTGTAGCAATCAGCAAACCCTCTGAACGCTACACATTCAAGTAAATGGAGAAGCATCGCAAACGTCCCGCAACTGTATGCAATGCACGTGGTTGCACCTCGTTGCGCCAAAGTGCTGTACCATTCACTCCAGTGTGAAAGCCTGAGGGCTTTCACACTGGAGCGCTGCACTAGCAGGACGGTAAAAAAAGTCCTGCTAGCCGCATCTTTGGAGCGGTGAAGGAGCGGTGTGTTTACCGCTCCTCTACCGCTGCTGCCCATTGAAATCAATGGGACAGCGCAGCCGTTAGCGGAGCAGTCTTACGGCGCAAATTTGCCCATAGCGTCGGCGGTAAAAATAGCGGCGTTTTACCACCGACGCTATGGGCGCCTCAGTGTGAAAGGGGTCTTACTGCTCTTGGAGAGTGCAATGAAACTTTGCAAAGTGCACAGTCTATTTCCCTTTAGTAAATTAACCCCATAGTGTTGTTCCCTCCTCTTAGAGGAGAAGTCTGTGAAAACAAAAAAAAAGTCTGTTGGAAAAAAATAAATCCATAAAGATTTAGGATGCATTCACACCTGAGTGACATGGAAAACATGGGCAGAAACACGCTGGTGGTGTCATTATTTCTTAATGGCACTTTATGAGTGGGTAGTAGTTGTAGCGGGGTGTTCCCCTTTAATGCAGAGAGACAAGAAGTTCCAGGTGAGAGGTGAGTCGGGAGGAAGTAAAGAGACATTATGGAAGTGAAAGCAGAGGAGAGAGAGACTACATCTCCCAGTACATCTTGCAGCACCCAGGGTGCTTCGCTCCAGAACAGAGACTGCTGGGGCAGACTTTATAAAGGGGAGGCGGAGTTTTGGTCGGTCTCTTTGGACCCCCCTCTCCTAGCAAGAGGATGTCTGTGCTGAACTGCTGTGTGCACAAGGCCTGAAGCCCGGGCCGTGTGCTCCTTTCCAAAGAGGCCTCTGCCAGCCTAGCAGAGCCTTAGAGACATCTAATCCTCCTTGCTGCAGTACACCAGAAGGATTGAAGACTTGGATGTCGGTGGATTCCTGTTCCTAGACGAATCGATGGAGGAAAGGGACTTGGACTTGTCCGGGTGGTGAGAGCTGTTTAAAGACAGATACTTTATCTTTACTATTCGTTGGGATTACAAAGTTGTTCTTCAAGTGCACCACCGAGAGATTGCTAGCGAATATTGTTTCACTGAACTTCCATTTAGATCAGTCAGGCCTGACTGCATAGGTAGAGATTGCTGGGTGTTAGTCTACCCATGAGGGGAAGTAGCTGTAAAAGGGCAGCGCTAGAGTTGCATAGCAATACTTTATTATTCTGATTACTCTGTTTATCTTTATTACTGTTTATTGCAGGGATCTGCAACTTGTTATACTGTTGTTTATTACTTGCCCATTAGCCTCAGTAAAATATCTGGGTAAAGTACATTTGGTGTCAGTTCCGCTTACTTTAATAGGAGTTTTAAAGTATATTCTGTGTATGTTTGTTATAGGACTGCGTCACCAACAGTTGCGATCACGCGGTCCTATCTCTCTATCACCAGCTGTGCCACGGGAGGTTAGAGCCGATTGCCGGGGGTTGACAGCGGTGCACTGCAGGGCCCAAATCAATATCAGCGGCTCTCTTAACTGGGGGTAGCGCTACACGTGGGGGCTCGAGTCCGGGATCCTTGTACGTTGCACGCTGCAATCAAGCCGGTCAGAAGTACCAGCATGGACCCGCTGGCAATGTCACAGTGGTGCGCAGCGATTGGCGCCGATCCAACCGCGGCGGTAGTCATTGTACTCCCGGGGGAAAGATGGAAGGAAGAGGAGATAAAACAGCTCGTATTGTTACTGTCTCCGAGCCACAAAGCATGGGTGATGGATTTTAGGCCAGATCCAGTGATCTCGTTTACATACGCACTGGTAGAATGGAAAAACGAAATCCCAGAGCATTTTAAAAGTCAGAGTATACAAGCCATAGATAATCAGATCTATCACTTGATACATACGCTGCCAGTGAAGGAAGAATGGTTTCAGACACCAAAGCCATCACTCCCACAATTATCTCCACCACTATCCCCTAAAGCAGAAAAGCTTAAGGAACTATTAAGCCCGGGATCACCGCTGGCCGCTATAGGGCCTGAATTGTTGAATGCTCTAGGAGACCTTGTAATTAAGTGCCAGAAAAGCAGTACGGTGCATGTGGAGGCCGGTTACCGGAAGCTTAGCACCTTCTCAGGGAAGCTCCCCGTCCCTGCGGGGGAGGAAGATTTTGACACTTGGGTGGAACAGGCATTGCAGGCAGTAGAAGCATGGGAGGTGCCTGAGGCACAGAAGAGACAGCGAGTCTTAGAAAGTCTGAAAGGTGCCGCGGCAGAAGCGGTGAAGAGCTTCCGGTTTGGAAATGAAAACTGTACAGCTCAAGATTGCCTGGCCATGCTGCAGGAAGAGTTTGGTCAGCTGGAGAAGGTGTCAGAGATGATTTATCAAATTGAACACACTCTCCAGCAGCCGAATGAGAAACTGTCAGAATATGTTAGAAGGCTGAACAGGCAGTTATGCAAGATTGTACTGAAGAAGGGAATGCTGCCCAAAGATGCAGATGAAGCACGCATGAAGCAGATCATGAGGGGAGCGCGGTGCTCAGACCCGGTCTGGCTGCACCTGAAAACCTCAGGAGGAGGAATGTCACTAACCTACTCTGATCTAATAAAAATTATTAGGGACGAAGAGGCGCTGCAGGAAGATCAGCAGGTGGCCAAGGCGAATGTCACACCTGTACCAGTGTTGGTCCATTCGGTCAAGAGCCCAGAAAGAGATGCGGAGGTTGACACTCTGAAATCGCAAATGGCCCAAGTGTTGGAGATGCTGACCTCTTTGATGGAGAAAGATCAGAGAAGACGAGAGAAACCAAGCCCAAGAAAGGAGTTGTTCCCGAACACCTCAGCACCGGCCTCCCTACAGGACCGAGAAGAGGTGATTTGCTATAACTGCGGAGGGAGTGGCCACTTTGCTAACGTATGCTCCAGCCCAAAGAAGAAGAGAACAGATAATTGCAAGCCGGCGGGAAACTCCAAAGGGCCCCGGTGAAGGAGTCAACCGGGTGCCCATCATCTTCAGTGCGCTCCAAACTAAAAAAAAAGGCCAAGAATGGAGGAGACAAAACTCCTAGGAGGAGGTATAGTACACCCCCACCAAGATGTACCCCAGAGGGAGGGGGCAAGACCCCTCAGTGGAAGTACAGCACCCCAAAGAAGGAACATCCACCTAAAAGGAACAATAACATCCCTCAGCGGGTTTGTGCCCCCATTGAGAGGGAGAAAGTCAATGCATGCCAGGCTCAGGAAAAATTAAAGTCCAAAAGGAGCAGGGCAAGGGTCGAAAGCCAAAAAAAAGAGGTGACCCCAGTCCGGCCATACCCAAAGGAACTGGTGGGCCCGTCTCCTACTGTGCCCATTCAAGTGGAAGGAGTCTATACTAAAGCTCTTTTGGACACCGGAGCACAGGTGACTTTACTATACCGGGACTTCTATGATAGGCACTTGAGTCATCTGCCTATCCAGAAGATAGAAGAGCTGGAGATATGGGGGCTTGGAACCCAGAGTTTCCCTTATGATGGGTACCTGCCCATAAAGATGACTTTCGACCCATCCGTGGCTGGGACGGCTGAAGTGTTTGACACCCTGGCAGTTGTGTGTCCCCGGCCGCCTGGAGCCAGCAAGATTTCCCTGATCATTGGGACAAACACGGATCTAGTCAGGAGACTCCTGACCCCTCTAGTGAAAGAGAGAAACCATTCAGCCACCAAAATCCATCCCATGCTAAAGACGGCCTACCAACGACTGGTCTTAGAGCAGAAGACCCCGGGAGAGGGGATAGGGAAGGTGTGGAGACTTGGCAGAGAAGGAGTAGTGCTACAGCCCGGAGAAGTAACCTGTCTTAGGGCCACTGTGAAGCTTTCGTGGGAACAACCTGGCCCCTTTGTCATGCTGGAATCAGACCCAGGGGAAGTGTCCTCAGGCCTGGAAGTGATACCAGAAGTGATTCCGTTCAAGGCCCTGAAGAAGGCCCATGGCAGAGTTCCGGTGAGTGTTAGGAACACTACGGGAGGACCCATGGAGATCCCTGCCAGAGTGTTGCTTGGTCAGGTGAGCCCTGCTGCCCCGGTCACTTGGTCCGAAGTCAAGGGGACGGGTGACGGAGGAGATGTTTGGGAGAAACTGTCCGTGGAAAACCCGAACCTACCCAGGGCTTGGAAAGAAAGAGCCAAGGCCCAGCTGACCAGGTGGGAGAAGATCTTTTCCGAAGATGAATTCGATGTGGGGTGTGCAAGAAGTGCCACCCATCGGATCCGCCTCCAAGAAGATAAGCCCTTCCGAGAGAGGGTCAGGCGGGTCCCCCTGGCAGATCTGGAGGATCTGAGGCAACAACTTGTAGAACTAAAGAAGACTGGTGTGATCCGGGAGTCTAGAAGTCCCTATGCCTCCCCAATCGTGGTGGTCAGAAAGAAGAATGGGTCGTTGAGGCTTTGTATCGATTACAGGACTCTCAACAGGAGAACCATCCCTGACCAATACACCACGCCAAGGATAGAAGATGCCCTACAAAGTTTGTCTGGAGCCAAATGGTTCAGTGTGATGGACCTCAAGAGTGGGTACTATCAAATCCCTATGCACCCAGAAGACAGGGAGAAGACAGCCTTCATAACCACGGTGGGATTCTTCGAATTCAATAGGATGCCTCAGGGTCTGTCTGGAGCTCCTGCTACCTTTCAACGCCTTATGGAGAAGACTGTTGGAGACATGAATCTTATAGAAGTCCTTGTGTACTTGGACGATGTCATTGTCTTTGGAAGAACCTTGGAAGAACATGAAGCCAGGTTGGAGAAAGTATTGAGAAGACTCAGCGAAGAGGGACTTAAGCTTTCCCCCGAGAAGTGTCGGTTCTACCAGTCTTCTGTGAACTATCTGGGGCACATAGTGTCTGAAGAAGGGGTGGCCACAGATCCTGAGAAGTTGGAAGCAGTCACTTCCTGGCCACGACCCACCACAGTAACAGAGCTCAGATCCTTCCTGGGGTTCTGCTCCTATTATAGGAGGTTTGTGGAGGGGTTTGCTCGGATTGCCCGCCCGTTGAATGAATTGCTAAAGGCAGAAGGGGAAGAGGATGACTCAGGGCCCAGGAGGCCTGGTGAGTCAGTTCAAGATCAGTGGAACCCAAGGTGTGAAGAGGCCTTTCATGCTCTGAAGAGGAGCTTAACCACTGCCCCAGTCCTGGCCTACGCCGACCCTACCAGACCTTATGAATTACATGTGGATGCCAGCCATGAGGGTCTAGGTGGTGTACTCTACCAAGAACATGAAGGACAACTGCGACCAGTGGCCTATGTGAGCAGGAGCCTGACCCCCTCAGAAAAGAATTACCCCACTCATAAGCTGGAATTCCTGGCCCTCAAATGGGCGGTAGTAGACAAGCTAAAAGACTACTTGTATGGGGCAGAGTTTACTGTGAAGACAGACAACAACCCCCTGACCTACCTCTTCACCACCGCGAAACTAGATGCCACCGGACACAGGTGGTTGGCCGCATTGTCTGGATTCAACTTCAGTCTGAAGTACAGACCAGGAGCCGGAAATAGGGATGCAGATGCCCTGTCCCGGAGGTCTCATGCCACGACAAATGACTGGGAAGATTGGACCCAAGTGGCACCGGACGGGGTGCGGGCCCTTTGTCAAGGGGCTGAATTCCAAGCCAGAGGAGGCTCCAGAGCAGAAGAAATAGGGGTTACCATGGTAGGAGTCCCCAAACACTATTGTGGGGTAACTCAACTGGAGGAAGACAACCTACCGAGACTGTCCAAGAAGGAGTTGAGGTGTGACCAATTGGAAGACCCCATGGGGAGATTGGTCCTCGAAGCCCTGGAGAATCAGGATCCCAACAAATTCCTACATCACCCCTCAAAGGAGGCTCGCCTGTTGAGGAAGGAATTGGACAGGCTACAGGAACATCAGGGAGTGGTCTACCGAAGGGGCCCCTCTGATGACTCAGAAGATAAGTGGCAGTTATTTCTTCCAGAGAAGCACCGAGAGACTGTACTAATTGCCCTGCATGACCATCATGGTCACCTAGGGGCAGAAAGGACCTTCCAGCTTGTCAGAAATTGGTTCTATTGGCCCTGCATGAGGGCAGAAGTAGAGGAGTATTGCCATTCCTGTGCACGATGCATTCAGAGAAAGACCCTACCCCATCAAGCTGCCCCAATGGGCCACTTACAGAGTCAAGGCCCAATGGATCTGGTATGCATTGACTTTCTCTGCCTCAAACCCGACCTGAGTGGATTGGGGAATGTTCTGGTAATAACCGACCATTTCACCCGCTATGCTCAAGCTTTCCCAACCAAAGACCAGAAGGCATCCACCGTGGCCAAGATACTTATGGAGAAGTATTTTGTCCATTACGGACTACCACAGA
This sequence comes from Rana muscosa, assembly GCA_029206835.1. NCBI lineage: Eukaryota > Metazoa > Chordata > Amphibia > Anura > Ranidae > Rana > Rana muscosa. Next base: position 251,959,752 of record CM055121.1, on the reverse strand, counting down.
GACTCCACTCAGATCAAGGAAGGGACTTTGAGAGTCGGTTGATCCGAAGACTTTTGGATTCATTAGGAATAAAGAAGACCAGAACCACGCCTTACCACCCACAAGGAGATGCTCAGCCGGAGAGATTTAACCGGACCCTGCTCAACATGTTGGGAACCTTAGAAACAGAGAAGAAGCAACACTGGAGTCAGCACATATCAGCCCTAGTACATGCCTATAACTGTACCACAAGTGACGCCACTGGCTACTCCCCTTATCGACTTATGTTTGGGAGAGAAGCAAGGCTACCTGTGGACCTGGCCTTTGGCACTTCTATAGACAATACCTCAGCTACATCCCACAAGGGATACGTGGACAGACTTAGACGTAGCTTGCAGGTGGCCTATGAACAAGCCCAGGCGGCTTCGGATCAAAGGGGGGCCCGCAACAAGAGAAATTTTGATCTGAAGGTTCGAGTGCAAGATCTGCAGCCCGGGGACCGAGTACTGCTACGCAATCTGGGGGTCCCTGGAAAACACAAGCTTGCCGACAGGTGGAGATCTGAGCCCTATGTTGTCTGTAGGAAGTTGCCCGGTTTGCCTGTCTACAAACTAAAGCCAGAAGGAAAGGTGGGTCCACTGAAGACGTGGCATCGGAACCACCTGCTCCCACTTGCTGAGGCAGTCAGAATACCTCCCGTGAGAGACTCCCCTGAACCGGCCTCTATCCTGGATATTCCTAGGCCGAACACTCAGTCCCAGACCTCTCGAGCCAAAGATGGGGAGGCCTCCCAATTGAGTACAGAAGAAGGTGGAGAACTGGACTGGCTGTGGCCTCCCTCGACTCTGGGAACGTCCGCCATAGATCTCCCAAATGGAGGGGATACCCCAGATGCAACGCTGAATCCGGAGGCTACTGAATTCATACCCTTCAGTCCCTCAGCTGATTACTGGGAAGATGTTCCTGACACTTGCGCAGAGGAGGACTCTAGAGATTCCATACGTCAGTCGACTTCTGAATCAGAGGTTCCAGAACCAGCAATGTTACCTGAACTTACTCCTGAAGAAGAGCCTGTGGTGCCAGAGTCAGAAGCACCAAGAGAGCAGAGGGCTCGCAGAGTCATCAGGCCTCCCAAGAAACTAACTTACCCCCAAATGGGGACGAGCTCAGAGAACTCTGTTGTAACGGCTAGGAGAAGTGTTGAACAACCTGATCCTTCCACCGTCCATTTGGTGGAGGGCAACCCCAGCTCACTCTCTGGCACAGTTAGGCAGGCCACTCATGGTAGTGTGACCTGTGGGCAAGAGAGTTCCATCCCAAAGTTTTGGTGGGAATTCCCTATGCCAACATCATGCTCGACATTGTCCAAAATGGTAAACAGTATTTGTTGAAGTTTATCTTTGGGGACCAAAGAGTTCAAGTGGGGGGAGTGTGTAGCGGGGTGTTCCCCTTTAATGCAGAGAGACAAGAAGTTCCAGGTGAGAGGTGAGTCGGGAGGAAGTAAAGAGACATTATGGAAGTGAAAGCAGAGGAGAGAGAGACTACATCTCCCAGTACATCTTGCAGCACCCAGGGTGCTTCGCTCCAGAACAGAGACTGCTGGGGCAGACTTTATAAAGGGGAGGCGGAGTTTTGGTCGGTCTATTTGGACCCCCCTCTCCTAGCAAGAGGATGTCTGTGCTGAACTGCTGTGTGCACAAGGCCTGAAGCCCGGGCCGTGTGCTCCTTTCCAAAGAGCCCTCTGCCAGCCTAGCAGAGCCTTAGAGACATCTAATCCTCCTTGCTGCAGTACACCAGAAGGATTGAAGACTTGGATGTCGGTGGATTCCTGTTCCTAGACGAATCGATGGAGGAAAGGGACTTGGACTTGTCCAGGTGGTGAGAGCTGTTTAAAGACAGATACTTTATCTTTACTATTCGTTGGGATTACAAAGTTGTTCTTCAAGTGCACCACCGAGAGATTGCTAGCGAATATTGTTTCACTGAACTTCCATTTAGATCAGTCAGGCCTGACTGCATAGGTAGAGATTGCTGGGTGTTAGTCTACCCATGAGGGGAAGTAGCTGTAAAAGGGCAGCGCTAGAGTTGCATAGCAATACTTTATTATTCTGATTACTCTGTTTATCTTTATTACTGTTTATTGCAGGGATCTGCAACTTGTTATACTGTTGTTTATTACTTGCCCATTAGCCTCAGTAAAATATCTGGGTAAAGTACATTTGGTGTCAGTTCCGCTTACTTTAATAGGAGTTTTAAAGTATATTCTGTGTATGTTTGTTATAGGACTGCGTCACCAACAGTTGCGATCACGCGGTCCTATCCCTCTATCACCAGCTGTGCCACGGGAGGTTAGAGCCGATTGCCGGGGGTTGACAGCGGTGCACTGCAGGGCCCAAATCAATATCAGCGGCTCTCTTAACTGGGGGTAGCGCTACACGGTCATGCATTTTGACAAAATGTCACCAAACTATGGTACTTGAGCTTCTTTAGCGCATTTTTCACACGACAGGCAGCCCATTCAAGTCAAAGGGCTGTCGCACCAAAAACGCACTTAACCACTGCCCATCATTGTCTGCCTCATCAACACACATCGGTGAAGGAGAAAAATTTGCAAAAGAAACTAATGTAGCGGGTATATACTTTTAAAACTGGTGAAGACACCAGTGATGCATAGTTCCCTGCGGCCCAGCAGTTGGTGCTGTCACTTTGGCCCGGGGTTAAACCATCGCTGCAGTGCCGTACCCTTTGTGACCTCTCGCAGCGGTTGTACGGCGGGGCGGGGAACCCGCTGGGCTTGCTGGGAGAGGGTATAAAGGGGCGGACATCTTCACCACGATGTTCGAGTCCCAGGCACCTTCAGCCTGAGGGCTGCTGTTCGCGGTCGGTGTCCAGGCGGCCTAGGCCTGGACACCTGGAGTTCGTGTTCCATCCCAGACACCTTCAGTCTGGAGTGAGTTACTCAGCTGGAGGCCTGGGGCCCAGTACCTTCCGCTGGGTCCCGCGAACTTTGTAAAGTTCCTTCGCGGGACATTCTGATGTCCCCTCTCCCCTGCCAACCAGAGTTGTTGAGGGGGGGGGGGTGCGGGACATTGCCACAGAAGTTGTTGAGCGATGGGGGGGGGTGATGGTTGCCGCCGGAACATTTAAAAAAAAAAAGGACTTGCAAAAAAAAGTTGTTGAGCGCGGGGGGGGGGGGGGGGTTTGGGCGCGGCGGGGGGCCGCCGATCGGGGGGGGAATACTGGTGCGCAAATCGTGGGGGGGGGGCTCTTACCTGCTGCTGCTGCTCCTCTTCTTCTGTTCATGTTTCCTTCTGTGCGGGAAACATGATAGTCTCGCGGGAGTGCGGGAAGGAGGAGCCTCTGCGGGCCAGTTGGGAGGTATGGGCCCCGGGAGTGGGGCACCCGAATCCAGAGGCGTAAGGGACCGGAGGAGGGACTCATCTGAAGACCTGGTGAAGCAGATTGCCAGTGCCGGGTGAACCTCTGGAGACCGCCCGGAGGGATATCTTTCCCGAACAGGGGCCAAGTTCAAAGAGGAAGGTAGTTCATGTTCAATGACCGGTGGCAGCGGTCCAACTATTCAACTCAGGTCAGTGGCAGAGACCTGCTATTAGGCCTGTGGCAGGGACCTCAACGGTTCATCCGGTCGGTGGCAGCGACCAAAACTCACGGTCGTGGCAGAGACCGTGCGCCAGGCCTGTTCACTAGCAAAGGAATAGGAGAGTTCAGTTGTGCCTGGGCCTACTCGTACCTACACCCCTGTCTGTCTGTTACTGAAAGTTCAACTGATTGTGTTCACCCTGAAAGTAGAGAAATAAAGGAGTGTTGGACTTTCGATTGGTGTGGGGCTCTATGTTATTGGCAGACACATCTCCACGGGACAGCTGGAGGCTTCGTATGCAGTGAACAGACCCGGAGGTAATTCTAGTAACTCTGCTCAACCCTCATACACATACGAGGGGAGAGCTTGGCGTAGTGTTCCTGCACTCTCCTCTCCCAGGTACCCCTAGACACAAGCCAATCAAACGAGAAAACCCGAGAGGGAGAGTGAGGCTCCACTACACTAACAAAAACATTTTTTTTTTTTCAAAATGTTCGGTCTTTTTTTTTGTTTGTTCTGCAAAAAAGAAAAAACGCAGTATTGATAAATACTGTACCACCAAAAGAAAGCTCTATTTGTGTGAATTAAAAAAAAATATATATTTAAATGGGTACAGTGCTGCATGACCGCGGAATTGTCATTCAAAGTGTGACAGCGCTGAAAGCTGGAAATTGGCCTGGGCAGGAAGGGGGGTAAAAGTGCCTAGTAGGCAAATGACTAATACCACTTAAAATGTTCCTGTGTATGTCTGGATAAAATAAACATGCTTAGTACTCTGCAGTACATTTTCATATGTTTTAACCTTTTATAAAAAGCTTTCAATACCTGCTGATCCTGCCAGAAATCCACCTACCTGCCTGCCCACAGCGATCCCCAGCATGTATACTGAGCTGCACATGCCTACAGCGGCCGGCCTGATCCTTGTGTGCCGGGATGAGTCACTTCTGCGCATGCTCAGGAGTGATGTCATCCCATGCAGGCCAATGAAGATATATGAAAACCAACACACAAAAGAAGATGCCATTGAGAATCAGGACCGGTGGAGGAAAGGTGAGTATTTTTTGCTTTAGCTCCCTTTAAAGAGCTGCCTGCTCACAATGGGCTCCATTCACAAAAGAATCTCGCATGCGGTATTTAAATGTCCAGACACATTTTGCCAAAATATCAAATGCGATCCTAAAAACTGCCAATTCACTAGAGTTTCACGGTATTTACCATAAAAAAGCTGTAAACACTCGGTAAAACGCAGTTAAACCGAATATATATAATTAAATGCATGTGGAATGTGTATGGTTTTAACTGGTTGCTAAGGAGCAGGCGGCCATCGGTGTCCTTAACAACCAGTAAATGTCATAGTTGTTAAGGAGCAGGCAGCTGCCACGTCCTCGACAACCGATGAGTCATCAGCTGTCAGCGAGCTTCCCCGCTGACAGCTAAATGTAAAGAAAAAAATTGCCGGCATTAAAAAAAATAAATCCTGAAGACCCCCCCCCCCCCCCCCGTGTATACCAGGTCCTTCTCATCCAATCAAATTTTTTTTTTAAATGCTGTGGGGTCCCCCCCCCCAAAATTCAGACCAGACCCTTATCCGAGCATGCAGCCCAACAGGTCTGGGTAAGGGGGGGGGGGACAAGCAAGCGCCCCCCCCGAACCATACCAGGCCACAAACCCTAAACATGAGGGGGTGTTTGAGGTGGGGAGGCTCCCCCCCAAAGCACCTTGTCCCCATGTTGATGGAGACAAGGGCCTCGACTCATTTGGTAAAAAGGTTTTACCCCCTTCCTGACCAGGCCATTTTTTTGCGATACGGCACTGCGTTGCTTTAACTGAGAATTGCGCGGTCATGCGATGCTGTACCCAAATAAAATTTATGTCCTTTTTTTTCCCACAAATAGAGCTTTCTTTTGGTGGTATTTGATCACCTCTGCACTTTTTATTTTTTGCGCTATAAACAAAAAAATAAAGACAATTGAAAAAATATATATATATTTACTTTCTGCCATGAATACATATCCAAAAAAAAATGTAAAAAAATAAACTTCGTTATCAATTGAGGCCAATATGTATTCTTCTACATATTTTTGGTAAAAAAAATCCCAATAAGCGTATATTGATTGGTTTGCGCAAATGTTATAGAGTCTACAAACTATAGATTTAGGGACTTTTATTTTTATTTTTTACTGGTAATGGTGGTGATCTGCGATTTTTTAGCGGGACTGCAACATTGCGGTGGACAAATCTGATACTGAGTGACACTTTTTGGGGACCAGTGACACCAATACAGCAATCAGTGCTATTAAAATGCACTGATTACTGTATAAATGACACTGGCAGGGAAGGGGTTAACACTAGAGGACGATCAAAGGGTTAAATGTTCCCTATGGAGGTGTTTACTAACTGTGTGGGGCACTGTAACACTAAAGGAAAAGAGAGATCACTGATTCAGCTTAGCTGAATCACAAGATCTTCCTTTTCCTTCCTGACAGATCCGCCGCTCGCCTTGTTCACACAAGCAGACGGCTGATCTGTCTCTCCTGTGAACGATCGGCGGCCATCACAGCGGGAGCCCCCAAAACCGCATGCACTAAATCTCGTACAGGTACGTGATTTTGCGCAGCCGTGCCGCCCTGCCACAGTAAATGTACGTGGGGCGGTTAAGGACGAGGCAGTCACCTATTAACCAGTTACCGAGCGACTCACGCAGATATACTGCGGCAAGATGGCTCTCCTGGGCAAAATCTGTGTATATATATGGCTTCGCCCAGGAGAGCCACCAGAGGGCACGCGTGATCGTGTGCACGAGCGGGAGCACGGGCGTTTGTGTGTATAAACACACAAATCCCGCATTGTCTGAGGAGACAAGACAGATCGTGTCTTTCTACAAAGTAGAAAACGCGATCTGTCATCTCCTATAGTCAGACCCCATCCCCCCACAGTTAGAACACAAAATAGGGAACACATTTAACCCCTTGATCTCCTCCCGCAATTTTTTTTATTTAAAAGCCTGCAGCTACAAACGCTGTAGCTGCTGACTTTAATAACACTTACCTGTCCTAGGCGCCCGCTATGTCCCCCCCCCCCCCCCCCGAGGGCGATCCCTCGATCCTGGCAGGTCCCGGCACCTCCATCCTCACTAAGGGAAACAGGCAGTGGAGCCTTGTGGTTTCACTGCCCGTTTCCTACTGCGCATGCCCGAGTCTCGCGGCGCTTTGTAAATGGGCGGCTGCTCTCTGGGATACACACAGTTCCCAGAAGGCAGCGCGCTCCATTCCCCAGAAGACACTGCGAGGAGGACGAGGAAGAAGACCTGCCGCAGTATAGGAAGAGGCAGATTAGGAAGTTCCGCATAGCAACCGCCATTTTTGGTGAGTAAAATTGTTGGGTTTTTTTTTTCAGATTATTTTTTTCAATTTTTTTGCAGGATTTTGGTGTATTTTTTTTTTCTTTTTTTTAGGGTGGACCTCAACTTTAACTCCTTCCATACCAGTGACATTTACATAGTAATCAGTGCATTTTTATAGCACTGATCGCTCTGTAAATGTCAATGGTCCCAAAAATGTGTCAAAAATGTCCGACCTGTCCGCCGCAACGTCGCAATACCGCAAAAAAATCGCAGTTCACCACCATTACTAGTAAAAAAAAAAAAAATGCCATATAAATGCCATAAATCTTTCCCATAGTTTGTAGACGCTATAACTTTTGCACAAACCAATCAATATACGCTTGTTGCGATTTTTTTTTACCAAAAATATGTAGAAGAATACGTATCAGCCTAAACTGAGGAAATTTTTTATATTTTTTTTTAATTGGGATATTTACTATAGCAAAAAGTAAAAGATATTGGGGTTTATTTACTATAGAGAAAAAGACTGTTCAGTTGCTCCAGAGCTTAGTAAATGAACAGAACCTCTGCTGACTTCCATCATCCAATCATGTGCAAGCAAAAATGCTGTTTTTTTTTATTTTCCTTGCACGTGATTGGGTATTCTTTGCAAAGTGAATCCTTACCTAATATACTACGCTCTGGAGCAACTACACTGGCAAAGTGCACAGTGTATTTGCCTCTAATAAATGAACCCCATTGTGTTTTTTTTTAAGTCTCGCTTTTTTTTTTTTGTTTATAGCGCAAAAAATAAAAACCACAGAGATGATCAAATACCACCAAAAGAAAGCTCTATTTGTGGGGAAAAAGGGACATCAATTTTGTTTGGGTACAGCGTCGCATTACCGCGCAATTGTCAGTTAAAATGACGCTGTGCCGTATAGCAAAAAAATGCCCTGATCATTGAGCAGCCAAATCCTTCGGAGCTAAATCGGTTAAATTATAACAAGCTTTCACTACTAGTGATGAGCCGAACACCCCCGGGTTCGGTTCGCACCAGAACCCGCGAACGGACCGAAAGTTCGCACGAACTTTAGAACCCTATTAAATACAATGGATGTGAACGTTCGAAATCTAAAGTGCTAATTATAACGACTATTATGCATGTCATTGTCCTAAAAAGGGTTTGGGAACCCGGGTTCTGCACCAGGGGACATGTATCAATGCAAAAAGAAGTTTTAAAAACGTCCGTTTTTCTGGAGCAGTCATTTTAATGCATAAAGTGAAAAAAAAAAAGTCAAATATTCCTTTAAATATCGTACCTGGGGGGTGTCTAAAGTATGCCTGTGAAGTGCCACGTGTTTCCCGTGTTTAGAACTGTCCCTGCACAAAATTACATTTCTAAAGGAAAAAAAGCCATTTAAAACTGCTTGCGGCTTTAATGTAATGTCTGGTCCCGGTAATATGGATGAAAATCTTTAAGAAAAATGGCATAGCTACCCCATCAAACACCCCCCCCCCTACCCCAGCCCATTACCAGCCCCTTTGGGTCTTGTATGGATATTAAGGGGAACCCCGCACACAAAATAAAAAAGGCCCTATATACTCTGAACAGCCGTATACAGGCGGTGCAAACAAGACAGGGACTGTAGGTTTGTTCTTATGTAGAATCTGTTTGTAATTTTGAACAGGTACATTGTTTAAGTGTAGCTCCAGCCAAAAAATCTATTTTTAAGCTTTTTGGAAAACATAGGGAAGGGTTATCACCCCTGTAACATTTGTTTTGCTGTCTGTGCAGTGTGCACCTGTTCAGGACAGTTCACCTCACTTTCCGTCCTAATGACAAATGTTTTTTGAAAATTTGGGGTTTTTATTGAAACAAGAATTGGTGATAAAGAATCAGTGGAGAGGAGACACTTTTTTTCCCATATTAACTGTTACAGGAGAGAATTTGCCTTCCTAGGGGTAGATTTCCTCTCACTTCCTGTTGTATCCTTCTGTTTGCAAGGAGGAGTCGTTTGTAAGTTGGATGTTTGAAAGTAGGGGCCTGCCGTATATACTCAGCTGAAATTTGCCCCTTACATGTTGGTGTTGCCACAACACTGTGAGCCCTCACAGTTACTCTTGGTGGGCGCATGAATGGGCCCTGCTGTGAATTATTAGATCAAGAATTGTAATTGCATGCCCCTGTTGAACAGGGGCTGAAAAATTGGGCCTTTGGTGGTGGTGGTGGTGGTGGTTTTGACACAACACTGTAAGGCCTCACAGTTAGTCTTGGTGGGCGCAGGAATGGGGCAGAAAAATTGAGCTTTAGGCACTGGTGCCACAACACTGCAACCCCTCACAGATACTGTACTTGGAGCACAGCAATGAGCCCTGTTGCAAAGTATTGCATCAAAAATTGTAATTACACGCCCCTGTTAAACAGGGGCTGAAAAATTGGGCCTTAGCCACTGGTGCTGGTGCCACGACACTGCAACCACTCCCAGATACTCTAGTTGGAGTGCAGGAATGAGCCCTGCTGCAAAGCATTGCATAAAAAATTGTAATAACATACCCCTGTTAAACAGGGGCTGAAAAATTGGGCCTTAGCCACTGGTGGCGGCACCCAGAAACAAAAATCTTCTTCCAAGCTATCATCGTCAATCGGATCATTAAGGAGGAGGAGGATAGTCAGTCAACATAACAGGACAGTCTCTCAGCATCAGCATCAGTCTTGAAGGGATGTGACATTTGAAAATAAATTAGTCTGTTATATCAGCTTCAGGTGTTTGGTAGCTGGTGGTGATCCAAGACTGGTTCATCTTTATGAAGGTCAGTCGATCAACAGAGTCGGTGGACAGGCGCACCCTGTGATCCGTGACAAATCCTCCAGCAGCACTGAATGTGCGTTCTGAAAGAACGCTGGATGCAGGACAGGCCAGTAGCTCAATTGCATACTGTGCAAGCTCTGGCCAGTGATCCATCCTCAAGACCCAGTAAGCCAGAGGATTTTCGGTGGGGAAGGTGTCCAAGTCTGACTTTGCCCCTAGGTATTCCTGCACCATGTATATCAGACGCTGGCGATGGTTGCTGGAACTGATCATACCTTGGGGCTGCGGACTAAAGAATTGTCTGAACGCTTCGGTCAGACGGCCACCTTCCCCACCGCTCCTTCTTTGACTGACCGAAGCCTCAGCAACTCGTTGTCCAGGACCAGGAGTTTGTAACCTCCCAGTCTCTGGGAACGCGTTGCACAGACCTTTCTGCAAGGCCTCCCGGAGTTGTCTCATCCTCTGCTCCCTCTGCGACGGTAAGATAAGGTCCGCAACCTTACCCTTGTACCGTGGATCAAGGAGAGTGGCCAGCCAGTAATGGTCCCTCTCCTTGATCCGAAGAATACAAGGATCCTTCCGCAGACTTTGCAGGATCAGGGAGGCCATGCAGCGTAGGTTAGCTGAGGCATTCAGTCCGGAGTCCTCTGGGTCACTAAGGACGACATGATCCGCAGCCACCTCCTCCCAGCCACGTACAAGTCCACTGGTTTCTTGGGACTGTAAATTATCCCTAAAAGACTGCTGCTGATGATGCTGAGTGCCAGGCTCCACCTCCATGCTGAAACAATCCTCCTCCTCCTCCTCCTCCTCCTCTTCTTCCTGTGCGATGGGTGGGACAGAAGGAACACTGTCTGGGTAAAGGGGGCCTTGAGAGGCAAGGAAGTCCTCCTCTTCCTGCCTCTGTTCTGCCTCAAGTGCCCTGTCCATTATTCCATGCAGCGTATGTTCCAACAGGTGGACAAGAGGTACAGTGTCACTGATGCATGCACTGTCACTGCTCACCATCCTCGTGGCCTCCTCAAATGGTGCCAGGACAGTGCATGCATCCCTGATCATGCCCCACTGGCGTGGTGAAAAAAACCTGAGCTCCCCTGACCCTGTCCTGGTGCCGTAGTCGCACAGGTACTCATTGATGGCCCTCTGCTGCGTGTGCAGCCGCTGCAGCATGGCCAACGTTGAGTTCCACCTGGTGGGCATGTCACATATAAGGCGGTTCTTGGGCAGGTTCAACTCCTTTTGCAGCTCAGCCATGCGAGCACTGGCATTATAAGATCTGCGAAAATGCACACAGACTTTCCTGGCCTGCCTCAGGACATCCTGTAAGCCCGGGTACCTGCCCAAGAACCGCTGCACCACCAGGTTAAGGACGTGAGCCACACAGGGCACATGGGTCAGTTGTCCCTGTCGGAGAGCGGAGAGGAGGTTGGTGCCATTGTCGCAAACTACCATTCCTGGCTTAAGCTGGCGTGGCGTCAACCACCTCTCGGCCTGCCCCTGCAGAGCAGACAGAACCACTGCCCCAGTGTGGCTCCTGTCCCCCAAACACACCAGCACAAGCACGGCATGGCATCATTTTGCCTGCGTACTTGCGTAGCCCCTTGAACGCCTACGGAGCACCGCTGGTTCCGAGGACAAAGCACAGGAAGAGGCCACGGAGGAAGAAGAAGAGGAGGGGGTGGAGGACAGAGGTGTGTCACAACCAGTAGTAGCATTTTGGAGGCGTGGCGGTGGAACAACCTCCAACACTACTGCACCTTGTCCTGCATCCTTCCCAGCTGCCAAAAGAGTGACCCAATGGGCCGTGAAAGAAAGGTAACATCCCTGTCCATGCCTGCTGGACCATGAGTCAGCGGTAATATGCACCTTACCGCTGACCGCCCTGTCCAGCGAGGCCAAGACATTGCCTTCCACATGCCGGTAGAGAGCCGGAATCGCCTTCCGTGAGAAAAAGTGGCGTTTGGGAACCTGCCACTGAGGAACCGCACATTGCACAAACTTACGGAAGGGGGCCGAGTCTACCAACTGAAAAGGCAGCAGTTGAAGCGCTAGCAATTTAGCCAAGCTAGCATTCAACCGCTGGGCATGTGGATGGCTGGGAGTGAACTTCTTTCAACGGTCCAGCAGCTGGGGCAGGGAAATTTGCCTGCTAGAATCGGACGTTGGTGTACTGCTAGCAGAGTGCCCGCAAGTACTTGGCTGTGACACACCTAATTCTACACCTTCATTCCTCTCAGAGCAGGTTTCAGAGAGGACTGAAGGTATAGTGGGGTTGGAGATCCCAGCTGATGCGGTGCAAGAAGAGGTCAGCTTTGTTCTTTGGTGTGGGTCTTTAAGGTAGGCTTGCCAACGAGCTGCATGGCAGGTCAACATATGTCTGGTCAAGCATGTGGTGCCCAAGCGGGTGATGTTTTGGCCACGCGATATACGCTTGAGACATATGTTGCAAACAGCAGCTGTGCGATCTGATGCACTCGACTCAAAAAAGGCCCACACCAAAGAACTTTTTGAATAACGGGCAGAGGCAGCGCCCTGCACAGGCGGAGCTCTGCGGTGTGATTCTGTCGGTGTGCTGCCCTTACGCTGGCCCCCCAAGGGCATCCTGCCTCGTTGGAGATGTGCCTCCTCCTCATCCTCCTCCTCCTCCTCTCTCCTATTAGGCACCCACGTGGAGTCAGTGACCTCATCATCCCCTCCCTCCTCATCACTGGAGCCAATCTGGCAGTATGCTGCAGCTGCTGGAACATGACTGCCAGATTGGTGTCCTTCTTGAGCATCCCCTCTCTCTGCTCTCACGCTACTGCCTTCCTCTAGCTGGGTATCATCATCAGACCCTTCGAAAGGCTGGGCATCCTCCTGGAGCATGTACCCAACACTGTGCTCAAACAGTTCGGGGGACTCCTCAGGAGGACATGGTTGGTCTAGGGAAGGAGTGACTGATGATGACATTGATACCAGGGAAGAGGACGCTTTGGCAGCTGCTTTGCCAGTACCCTGAGCCTGGGTAAGAGAGGATGAGGAGGATGAGGAGGGCTTGGTCATCCACTCTACCAAGTCTTCGGCATGATGCGGCTCAACACGTCCAGCTGCCGAAAAGAAGGACAAGCGTGTCCCATGGCCACGTGCTGATGGCGATGCACCGCGTCCACGACCAGCACTGTTGTCTCTAGACACAGAGCCTGCTTGCCCTCTTTTTTTGGCTCCTGACTGTCTGCCTCTCCTTGTTTGCCTTCCAGACATTCTAATGGCCTGCAGGGAAATGGGAAAAGCAGCAATACAGGCTAAGTTAAGGTGTAATATGGTCAGGAGGCACACTCCGCCCGCTGTAAGTGCCGCAAAATCCTGTTGGTGTAACACACCAGGAGAAAGCAGCAATACAGGCTAAGTTAAGGTGTAATATGGTCAGGAGGTACACTCCGCCCGCTGTAAGTGCTGCAAAATCCTGTTGGTGTAACACACCAGGAAAAAGCAGCAATACAGGCTAAGTTAAGGTGTAATATGGTCAGGAGGTACACTCCGCCCGCTGTAAGTGCCGCAAAATCCTGTTGGTGTAACACACCAGGAAAAAGCAGCAATACAGGCTAAGTTAAGGTGTAATATGGTCAGGAGGCACACTCCGCCCGCTGTAAGTGCCGCAAAATCCTGTTGGTGTAACACACCAGGAAAAAGTAGCAATACAGGCTAAGTTAAGGTGTAATATGTTCAGGAGGCACACTCCGCCCGCTGTAAGTGCCGCAAAATCCTGTTGGTGTAACACACCAGGAAAAAGCAGCAATACAGGCTAAGTTAAGGTGTAATATGGTCAGGAGGTACACTCCGCCCGCTGTAAGTGCCGCAAAATCCTGTTGGTGTAACACACCAGGAAAAAGCAGCAATACAGGCTAAGTTAAGGTGTAATATGGTCAGGAGGCACACTCCGCCCGCTGTAAGTGCCGCAAAATCCTGTTTGTGTAACACACCAGGAAAAAGCAGCAATACAGGCTAAGTTAAGGTGTAATATGGTCAGGAGGTACACTCCGCCCGCTGTAAGTGCCGCAAAATCCTGTTGGTGTAACACACCAGGAAAAAGCAGCAATACAGGCTAAGTTAAGGTGTAATATGCTCAGGAGGTACACTCCGCCCGCTGTAAGTGCCGCAAAATCCTGTTGGTGTAACACACCAGGAAAAAGCAGCAATACGGGCTAACTTCAGGTGTATAATGTGCAGGAGGCTTAGCAACAATGACACTGACACTGTCCCCTGCCTATCCTTCTCTCTCCCTGCACACAAGGTTTATCAAAGTATATGACACTGACACTCTCCCTGCCTATCCTTCTCTGTCCCTACACACAAGGTTTAGCAAAGAATAGATTTGACAAGATTTGACACTGTCCCTGCCTATCCTTCACTTTCCCTGCTCCGGAACACACTACACAAGGCCGCCGCGCTGGCGGCCTTTTATAGTGTGGGGCGTGTACTAAACCCCCTCAGCTATAATTGGCCACAGGCATCCTGCCTGTGGCCAATCATTGCTCTCCTTGCTGCCGGCGCTGTGATTGGCCAAGCATGCAGGGTCACAGTGCATGCTTGGCCAATCACAGCGCCAGGATTACACTGCGATGGCGCAGTGTATTGTGGGCCGTTCGCGTCACTCGAATTTGGCGCGAACGGCCCAAATCGTTCGTTGTTCGCCGAACGCGCGAACAGCCGATGTTCGAGTCTAACCTATGTTCGACTCGAACACCGAGCTCATCCCTATTCACTACTAAAATACTGCATCACTTCATGAAATAGCGCATGCAGTGTTATAGTAGTGTTTTTGTAAATGGCAACATTTTAAAGCTGCACGTTATTTTATTGCATTTCTTAAAGTGGTAAAACCCGCTTAATAAATGGAGCACAGTGTTTTTAATTGTAGCTTTAGTTCTACTTTAAACCAATCAGAATTGATCTTTCTGACCTGATTTTAGTAAAGGGAAATCTGATTTATTGCTGTAGGCTGCTTGCATGTTACACACCCTAACTTAGGGATACCAGACATCCCCCAAGTGTGCTGTGTTGCCCCCCCTTTCCAGAAACTCCTGTAGTCCAGCCTGTCCCCATGATCCCTCTGGTGCTGGCGGCCCGTGCGTGTGTGAGAACAGTGGAGGGGAGAGGCGGTGCAGAGCGTACGGCGGCTTTTGGAGAAGCTCTTGGCGAGGGATACTGAGGAGCGACTGGGTGTCGGGAACAGTACCTGGTGCTGGGGAGAGCCCTGCTCTGATAGATTATCATGGATGCCATGGATGGGTGAGCAAAATCAACTGATCTAAACTGTTCATGTAGGGGGGGGGGGTGTAGTGCAGGAATAAGGTAGGTCAGTGTAGTGGTCAGTGTAGGAATCAGGTAGGTCAGTGTAGGAATCAGATAGGTCAGGGTAGGAATCAGGTAGGTCAGTGTAGGGATAAGGTAGGTCAGTGTAGTGGTCAGTGTAAGAATCAGGTAGGTCAGTGTAGGGATCAGGTAGGTCAGTGTAGGGATAAGGTAGGTCAGTGTAGTGGTCAGTGTAGGAATCAGGTAGGTCAGTGTAGGAATCACGTAGGTCGGTGTAGGGATAAGGTAGGTCAGTGTAGTGGTCAGTGTAGGAATCAGGTAGGTCAGTGTAGTGGTCAGTGTAGGAATCAGGTAGGTCAGTGTAGGAATCAGGTAGGTCAGTGTAGGAATCAGGTAGGTCAGTGTAGTTGTCAGTGTAGGGATAAGGTAAGTCAGTGTAGTGGTCAGTGTAGGAATCAGGTAGGTCAGTGTAGGAATCAGGTAGGTCAGTGTAGGGATAAGGTAGGTCAGTGTAGTGGTCAGTGTAGGAATCAGGTAGGTCAGTTTAGGAATCAGGTAGGTCAGTGTAGGGATAAGGTAGGTCAGTGTAGTGGTCAGTGTGGGAATCAGGTAGGTTAGTGCAGTGGTCAGCAGGGCCGGATTAACATAGGGGCTATTGGAGCTGCAGCTCCAGGCCCCTTCCTCAAGATAGGCCCATTTGCCCAAAAAAAAAAAAAAAAAAATCTAAAAAAAAAAAAAATCGGCTTCGAGGATTGTAGCTCGGCGACCAGGGGCCACAGAGACCCCATATTTGGGGGGTATGCAGCTGAAGACCCACCCCACCACTGGTCAAAATATGGGGCTGCTATCATTTATGGTTCCGGAGATACGGGGCTGCTTGCGCAGCCTGTCAGAAGCTATATACAGAGCGGCCAGTTTAAATACAAGCTGACACACTCTGCAGCAGAGAGGATGAGCTCACAGTGCTTATCATAATTATTTGTATATCACTAAGACTGCTTTCACACTATGCCGCCCCGAGCGTTGGCGGTAAAATAGCGGTAAAACGCTGCTATTTTACCGTCGGATTTGCGGCACATTTCGGCCACTAGCAGGGCGCTTTTAACCCCCGCCAGCGACCGAGAAAGGGTAAAAAAACGCCCGAGATGTGCCGCTACAGCGGCGTATTTCCAGCATACGGCGGTGCTGCCCATTGATTTTAATGGGCAGGAGCGCATTAGGAGCGGTGAGTTCACCGCTCCTAATGCACTCTAAAGAAGTTGCTGGCAGGACTTTTTCTGACGCCCTGCCAGCGCACCGCTCCAGTGTGAATAGAGCACCTGTTTAAAGGGGTTGCTCCACCGGAAAAAAAAAATTAAAAGCCAGCAGCTACAGCTACAGCAGCTGCTGGCTTTTAATATTTGGACACTTACCTGTCCTGGAGTCCAGCGACGTCCGCAGCAGAGGACGAGCGACCGCTCGTCGCTCTGCTGCTCCCTCCGCCATCCTCGCTGAGGGAACCAGGAAGTGAAGCCCTGCGGCTTCATGCCCGGTTCCCTACGGCGCATGCGCGAGTCGCGCTGCGCCGTTCTGATTGGTGCTCCTGTGTTCTGGGAGCCGAGTGTCTCCCAGAACACCAAGGGAAGTCTGCGGGAAGTGACGTAACTCCCGCAGATTCCCGGAGACAGGACTCCCGGATGTGGGTGAAAATACCTGTCTTAGACAGGTATCTTCACCCCCCTCCCCCCTGAAAGGTGTCAATTGTGACACCGGAGGGGGGGAGGGTTCCAAATAGCAAAAGTTGCTATTTAGGGTGGAGCTCCACTTTAAGGGCGGATTGCAGGCGCTATTTTTAACGCTATAGCGCCTGCAAAACACCCTCAGTGTTAAAGGGGTCTTATAGTAATTAACCCCTTGCCACCCAGGCCAATTCTGAAACTTCTCTCCTACATGTAAAAATCATAATTTTTTTTTTGCTAGAAAATTACTCAGAACCCTCAAACATTATATATTGTTTTAGCAGAGACCCTATGGAATAAAATGGTGGTCTTTGCAACTTTTTATGTTACACGGTATTTGCGCAGCAATTTTTCAAACCTGTTTTTTTTTGATTCATAAAAAAAAAAAAAAAAAAAAAACACTAAAGTTATCACGATTTATTTTGTTGTATACTAAGCGATGCTTTAAATTTTTTTACAGGTTACATGTTGAGAGTTACAGAGGGGGTCTAGTGCTAGAATTATTGTTCTCGCTCTAACGATCGTGGCGTATGTAACCTGTGTTTATCTGGCTCTGATACTAGCCAGTGCCTACCCAGCCACTGACTAGTATCTCTCCCCAGCCTGTCCCCACACACCCTCTCACCTGCTGACCTGTGGATGGGGGAATCACTCCTGCAGTGTTATTGTGTTCTGCCTGCGAATACAATGATTAGTGTTGCTAACTATAGCTGGCAGCACTGATTGTTTTGGGAAAAACCTGACAGGCTGGTTGTACTCAAGTCAGATAATAGATTGACTTGTGTAAAACCAGCTAGCCCATACATAGATCGACTATGGCTGGTCTCTGCTTAATTGGCGTAATTTCAATCCATGTATGGCCCGCTTAACCACTACGCAGTCCCTAAACATCCTTCCACAAACCTTTACATTTTTCCTTCCCAGATTCCCTTTATCCTCTTCACCTGTAAATACTCTCCACACTTCTCTCCTGTACATACTGCTCACTGTCATACCCTCCACACTTCTCTCCTATACATAGTGCCCACTGTCATACCCTACACACTCCTCTCCTGTACATAGTGCCCGCTGTCATACACTTCTCTCCTGTACATAGTGCCCACTGTCGTACTCTCCACACTCCTCTCCTGTACATACAGCTCACTGTCATACCCTCCACACTCCTCTCCTATACATAGTGCCTACTGTCATATCCTCCACACTCCTCTCCTATACATAGTGCCCACCGTCATACCCTCCACACTCCTCTCCTGTGCATACTGCTCACTGTCATACCCTCCACGCTCCTTCCCTATACATACTGTTCACTGTCATACCCTCCACACTTCTCTCCTATACATAGGGTCCACTGTCATACCCTCCACACCTCTATCCTGTACATACTGCCCATTGTCATATCCTCCCCACTCTTCACTGTCATACCCTCCACACATCTCTCCTATACATAGTGCCCGCTGTCATACCCTCCACACTCCTCTCCTGTACATACTGTTCACTGTCATACCCTCCACACTTCTCTCCTATACATAGTGCCCACTGTCATACCCTCCACACCTCTATCCTGTACATACTGCCCATTGTCATATCCTCCCCACTCTTCACCGTCATACCCTCCACACTCCTTTCCTGTGCATACGGCTCACTGTCATACCATCCACGCTCCTTCCCTATACATAGTGCCCACTGTCATACCCTACACACTCCTCTCCTGTACATAGTGCCCGCTGTCATACACTTCTCTCCTGTACATAGTGCCCACTGTCGTACTCTCCACACTCCTCTCCTGTACATACAGCTCACTGTCATACCCTCCACACTCCTCTCCTATACATAGTGCCCCCTGTCATACCCTCCACACTCCTCTCCTATACATAGTGCCCACTGTCAAACCCTTTACACTCCTCTCCTATACATAGTACCCACTGTCATACCCTCCACACTTCTCTCCTATACATAGTGCCCCCTGTCATACCCTCCACACTCCTCTCCTATACATAGTGCCCACTGTCAAACCCTTTACACTCCTCTCCTATACATAGTACCCACTGTCATACCCTCCACACTTCTCTCCTATACATAGTGCCCACCGTCATACCCTCCAAACTCCTCTCCTGTGAATACTGCTCACTGTCATACCCTCCATGCTCCTTCCCTATACATAGTGTCCACTGTCATACCCTCCACACTTCTCTCCTATACATAGTGCCCACCATCATACCCTCCACACTCCTCTCCTGTACATACTGTTCACTGTCATACCCTCCACACTTCTCTCCTATACATAGTGCCCACTGTCATACCCTCCACACCTCTATCCTGTACATACTGCCCATTGTCATATCCTCCCCACTCTTCACTGTCATACCCTCCACACTTCTCTCCTATACATAGTGCCCACTGTCATACCCTCCAAACTCCTCTCCTGTGAATACTGCTCACTGTCATACCCTCCACGCTCCTTCCCTATACATAGTGTCCACTGTCATACCCTCCACACTTCTCTCCTATACATAGTGCCCACCATCATACCCTCCACACTCCTCTCCTGTACATACTGTTCACTGTCATACCCTCCACACTTCTCTCCTATACATAGTGCCCACTGTCATACCCTCCACACCTCTATCCTGTACATACTGCCCATTGTCATATCCTCCCCACTCTTCACTGTCATACCCTCCACACTTCTCTCCTATACATAGTGCCCACTGTCATACCCTCTACACTTCTCTTCTGCACATACTGCTCACTGTCTTACCCTCCACACTCATCTCATGTACATACTGCTCAGTATCATACTGTCCACACTCCTCTCCTGTACATACTGACCACTTTCATAAACTCCTCTATTGTACATAGTGCCGGCTGTCATACCCTCCACACTCCTCTCCTTTACATACTGCTCTCTCTCATACCCTCCACATTCCTTTCCTGTACATACTGCCTATTGTCATACCCTCCTCACCTGTACATACTGCCCACTGTCATTCCCTCCACACTCTTCTCCTGTACATACTGCTCACTGTCTTACCCTCCACACACATTTAATGTACATACTGCTCAGTATCATACCGTCTACACTCCTCTCCTGTACATACTGCCCACATTTATAAACTCCTCTATTGTACATACTGCCGACTGTCATACCCTCCACACTCCTCTCCTGTGCATACTGCCCACTATCATACCCTCCACACTCCTCTCCTGTACATACTGCCCCCATTATACCCTCCACACCCCTCTCCTGTACATACTGCCCGCTATCATACCATCCACACTCCTCTCCTGTACATACTGTAACCCAACCTTACCCTCCACACTCCTCTCCTGTACATACTGTAACCTAACCTTACCCTTCACACTCCTTTCCTGTACATACTGCCAACTATCTTTCTCTCCACATTTCTCTCCTGTACATACTGCCCCCATCATACCCTCCGCATTCCTTTCCTGTACATACTGCCCACTGTCATACTCTCCACACTGCTCTTCTGTACATACTGCCCACTTTCATACCCTCCACACTCCTCTCCGGTACATACCACCCTTTGTCATACCCTCCACACTCCTCTGCTGTGAATGCTGCCCACTGTCATACCCTTCAAACTCCTCTCCTGTACATAGTGCCTTCTGCCATACCCTCCACACTACTCTCCTGTACATAGTGCCCACTGTTAGACCCTCCACATTCCTCTCCATTACCTGCACATACTTCCCAGTTTTATACCGTCCATACTCCTCCCCTAAGCCTCTTACCCACAAAAAACTGTTATTTAAAATTATACAGAATATCCTTAATGTTACCAGATCTAGAATAGGCACAATTTTGTTAGTTCAACTGAAGGAAATCTTCACAGTCCTCATATTTGTTCTGCCCCATTATTAGTACTCATTTCATTTTGTGATTACTATTGTGATGTATAGAGGAACATAGGGGATCTCAGCTACTCTAAATATAGCACTGGTGAAAAAAGTGCCCCTTAAAAATATTTTTGAAATGTTGGCAACTATGCACTTAGGCACTGACCAAAGGCCACCGGGTCAGTAGGGGCCCCATGAGAGGCTCCTGGGATCCTGTGATAATAAAGCGGTAGTAAACTTCAGTAAACATTACTACTTTTTAGAGGCCCTGAGGTAGGTTTTGCCATAATGTACAAGTATGCAGAGCATATTAGCACATTAGGGTACATTTAAATTGTCAGACTGAGCCCTCCAGCGCTGTGATCAATCCGGCGGGTCCTGAGCGCTTCCATTTTCACCCGGTCTTCCTTCTGGGCTCTGTGCCTTCGGTCACTTGCCTTGGCCGGGCTGCGTTGATGTCATTCCCACGCATGCTCATGCCCATCCTCTCTTTCTCATCCCCCCTTTCTTCCTCATCCTCCCTCCCTTACCCCTCACCCCTCTCTCACCCTCTCTCTCTCTCTCTCTCTCTCTTTCTCATCCTCCCTCTCTCTCTCTAATTTAATTTGTTATAACAAAAAATTGTTTGCATATTTATTTATTTATTATTTAGAAAAGGCCCACCAAAATCCTCAGCACCAGGCCCATGATGTTCTTAATCTGGCCCTGGTGGTCAGGTAGGTCAGTGTAGGAATCAGGTTGGTCAGTACTACTGTACTAGTGGAAGGGACTCAGGGAGAGCTAAATGTCTGGCGGGGGGGTGCAAATGTCTTGCCTTGTTCCGGGCGCTGACAACCCACGCTACACCACTGACTGCATTTATAATTTGAGGAAAATATGCATATAACATAGTTTACCATCTTCCAATTAAAAAAAATATGTCCCCGGATTTCATTTTAAAAATCTGGTCACCTTACCCTAACTTCTCTTTGCATCGCCTTCCTGGCGTCCCCTATTTTCGGTGAAAGGTAAGCGTGTCCCTGAAGAGGACAGTCGGGCTTTAGGTAGAATTCTGCTCTCTGACAACTGAGGAAGAACAGAGAACACAGAAGTAAGTCAGAATAAAACAATAAAAATCCCCTGTGTCTCCGCAGACCGTCCGCCGTATAAACAGTGTCATCCGCCGCCGTTATTAGCAGATAGAACTTTCGCCTTATTGTACTTTACATGATTTATCCAAGGCCTGCCTGGAGTCAGGAAAATAAACTGTACGCTCTCTGGTTACCACTGTTTGGCTCCGACACATAGGCTGCGCATTCGCTGTATACATGTCTTCCCTCTGATGTGTGTGTAGACAGGTGCTTGGCTAAAGCCTGGTACACACAATGAGATTATCGGATGAATGATCGTCGCTTTTTTTTTTTTTTTTTTTGCATGGTAATCTCATCTTTAAAATGGAGAGGTTACTAAAGTTATAAAAATTCTTGTATAACAGAATAAAAATTCAGAAGTGATGTAATGTGTTGTAATGTATTTGTATTGTATTTTCAATCGATCATATGATCTGTTATCGTAGGAGAAAAATCTTTGCGCTTCTAACATTGGATAATATCAGATGAACTGTTCTGATTGGCTCTCGAACGCTGTGTATTAACTGTAGCACCCTTTAGTTGTGCTAGGCATTAGGGATGAGCTTCGTGTTCGAGTCGAACATACGTTCGACTCGAACATTGGCTGTTCGATCGTTCGACGAAGATCGAACGATTTGGGCCGTTCGCGCCAAATTCGAGTGACGCGAACGGCCCACAATGCACTACGCCATCGCAGTGTCATCCAGGCGCTGTGATTGGCCAAGCATGCACTGTGACCCCGCATGCTTGGCCAATCACAGCGCCGGCAGCGAGGAGAGCAATGATTGGCCACAGGCAGGATGCCTGTGGCCAATTATTGCTGAGGGTGTTTAGTACACGCCCCACACTATAAAAGGCCGCCAGCACGGCGGCCTAGTGTAGTGTGTTCCGGAGCAGGGATAGAGTAGCATAGGCAGGGACAGTGACTGTTATTTCTTTCTTGCTTAACCTGGATTCCTTTAGTTTAGGGAAAGAGAAGGATAGGTAGGGAGAGTGTCAGTGTGTTTTGTGCTTCTGCTATAGTGTGCTTAAAAAAAACATTTATTCTAGGGACAGAAAACTCTAGGTAGGGACAGTGTCAGTTTCTTTCACTCTGCAAGTCCTTGTTTCCAGGGACCTGTAAGGACAGTGAGTTAATTGTCCTTGTGCTATATTGTGCTTAAAAAAAACATTTATTCTAGGGACAGAAAACTCTAGGTAGGGACAGTGTCAGTTTCTTTCACTCTGCAAGTCCTTGTTTCCAGGGACCTGTAAGGACAGTGAGTTAATTGTCCTTGTGCTATATTGTGATTAAAAAAAACATTTATTCTAGGGACAGAAAACTCTAGGTAGGGACAGTGTCAGTTTCTTTCACTCTGCAAGTCCTTGTTTCCAGGGACCTGTAAGGA
The DNA here is from genome assembly GCA_029206835.1 of Rana muscosa. NCBI lineage: Eukaryota > Metazoa > Chordata > Amphibia > Anura > Ranidae > Rana > Rana muscosa. The sequence goes on along the minus strand of CM055121.1, from coordinate 251,936,669 downwards.
CAGTGAGTTAATTTTCCTTGTGCTATATTGTGCTTAAAAAAAACATTTTTTCTAGGGACAGAAAACTGTAGGTAGGGAGAGTGTTTTTTTTCTTTCACTCTGCAAGTCCTTGTTTCCAGGGACCTGTAAGGACAGTGAGTTAATTGTCCTTGTGCTATATTGTGCTTAAAAAAACCATTTATTCTAGGGACAGAAAACTCTAGGTAGGGACAGTGTCAGTTTCTTTCACTCTGCAAGTCCTTGTTTCCAGGGACCTGTAAGGACAGTGAGTTAATTTTCCTTGTGCTATATTGTGATTAAAAAAAACATTTATTCTAGGGACAGAAAACTCTAGGTAGGGACAGTGTCAGTTTCTTTCACTCTGCAAGTCCTTGTTTCCAGGGACCTGTAAGGACAGTGAGTTAATTTTCCTTGTGCTATATTGTGATTAAAAAAAACATTTTTTCTAGGGACAGAAAACTGTAGGTAGGGAGAGTGTTTTTTTTCTTTCACTCTGCAAGTCCTTGTTTCCAGGGACCTGTAAGGACAGTGAGTTAATTTTCCTTGTGCTATATTGTGCTTAAAAAAAACATTTATTCTAGGGACAGAAAACTCTAGGTAGGGACAGTGTCAGTTTCTTTCACTCTGCAAGTCCTTGTTTCCAGGGACCTGTAAGGACAGTGAGTTAATTTTCCTTGTGCTATATTGTGCTTAAAAAAAACATTTATTCTAGGGACAGAAAACTCTAGGTAGGGACAGTGTCAGTTTCTTTCACTCTGCAAGTCCTTGTTTCCAGGGACCTGTAAGGACAGTGAGTTAATTGTCCTTGTGCTATATTGTGCTTAAAAAAAACATTTATTCTAGGGACAGAAAACTCTAGGTAGGGACAGTGTCAGTTTCTTTCACTCTGCAAGTCCTTGTTTCCAGGGACCTGTAAGGACAGTGAGTTAATTTTCCTTGTGCTATATTGTGATTAAAAAAAACATTTATTCTAGGGACAGAAAACTCTAGGTAGGGACAGTGTCAGTTTCTTTCACTCTGCAAGTCCTTGTTTCCAGGGACCTGTAAGGACAGTGAGTTAATTTTCCTTGTGCTATATTGTGATTAAAAAAAACATTTTTTCTAGGGACAGAAAACTGTAGGTAGGGAGAGTGTTTTTTTTCTTTCACTCTGCAAGTCCTTGTTTCCAGGGACCTGTAAGGACAGTGAGTTAATTTTCCTTGTGCTATATTGTGCTTAAAAAAAACATTTTTTCTAGGGACAGAAAACTGTAGGTAGGGAGAGTGTTTTTTTTCTTTCACTCTGCAAGTCCTTGTTTCCAGGGACCTGTAAGGACAGTGAGTTAATTGTCCTTGTGCTATATTGTGCTTAAAAAAAAACATTTATTCTAGGGACAGAAAACTCTAGGTAGGGACAGTGTCAGTTTCTTTCACTCTGCAAGTCCTTGTTTCCAGGGACCTGTAAGGACAGTGAGTTAATTTTCCTTGTGCTATATTGTGATTAAAAAAAACATTTTTTCTAGGGACAGAAAACTGTAGGTAGGGAGAGTGTTTTTTTTCTTTCACTCTGCAAGTCCTTGTTTCCAGGGACCTGTAAGGACAGTGAGTTAATTTTCCTTGTGCTATATTGTGATTAAAAAAAACATTTTTTCTAGGGACAGAAAACTGTAGGTAGGGAGAGTGTTTTTTTTCTTTCACTCTGCAAGTCCTTGTTTCCAGGGACCTGTAAGGACAGTGAGTTAATTTTCCTTGTGCTATATTGTGATTAAAAAAAACATTTATTCTAGGGACAGAAAACTCTAGGTAGGGACAGTGTCAGTTTCTTTCACTCTGCAAGTCCTTGTTTCCAGGGACCTGTAAGGACAGTGAGTTAATTTTCCTTGTGCTATATTGTGATTAAAAAAAACATTTTTTCTAGGGACAGAAAACTGTAGGTAGGGAGAGTGTTTTTTTTCTTTCACTCTGCAAGTCCTTGTTTCCAGGGACCTGTAAGGACAGTGAGTTAATTTTCCTTGTGCTATATTGTGCTTAAAAAAAACATTTTTTCTAGGGACAGAAAACTGTAGGTAGGGAGAGTGTTTTTTTTCTTTCACTCTGCAAGTCCTTGTTTCCAGGGACCTGTAAGGACAGTGAGTTAATTGTCCTTGTGCTATATTGTGCTTAAAAAAAACATTTATTCTAGGGACAGAAAACTCTAGGTAGGGACAGTGTCAGTTTCTTTCACTCTGCAAGTCCTTGTTTCCAGGGACCTGTAAGGACAGTGAGTTAATTTTCCTTGTGCTATATTGTGATTAAAAAAAACATTTTTTCTAGGGACAGAAAACTGTAGGTAGGGAGAGTGTTTTTTTTCTTTCACTCTGCAAGTCCTTGTTTCCAGGGACCTGTAAGGACAGTGAGTTAATTTTCCTTGTGCTATATTGTGATTAAAAAAAACATTTTTTCTAGGGACAGAAAACTGTAGGTAGGGAGAGTGTTTTTTTTCTTTCACTCTGCAAGTCCTTGTTTCCAGGGACCTGTAAGGACAGTGAGTTAATTTTCCTTGTGCTATATTGTGCTTAAAAAAACATTTTTTCTAGGGACAGAAAACTGTAGGTAGGGAGAGTGTTTTTTTTCTTTCACTCTGCAAGTCCTTGTTTCCAGGGACCTGTAAGGACAGTGAGTTAATTGTCCTTGTGCTATATTGTGCTTAAAAAAAACATTTTTTCTAGGGACAGAAAACTGTAGGTAGGGAGAGTGTTTTTTTTTTTTCACTCTGCAAGTCCTTGTTTCCAGGGACCTGTAAGGACAGTGAGTTAATTTTCCTTGTGCTATATTGTGCTTAAAAAAAACATTTATTCTAGGGACAGAAAACTCTAGGTAGGGACAGTGTCAGTTTCTTTCACTCTGCAAGTCCTTGTTTCCAGGGACCTGGAGAGACATTGAGTGAATTGTCCTTGTGCTATATTGTGATTAAAAAAAACATTTATTCTAGGGACAGAAAACTCTAGGTAGGGACAGTGTCAGTTTCTTTCACTGTGAAAGTCCTTGTTTCAAGGGACAGAGAAGGACACCTGAAGGTAGCCCTTATTGCTTTTTTCCCATCTCCCTGCAGGCCATCTATTAGAATGTCTGGAAGGCAAACAAGGAGAGGCAGACAGTCAGGAGGCAATAAAAGAGGGCAAGCAGGCTCTGTGTCTGGGGGCAACAGTGCTGGTCGTGGACGCGGTGCATTGTCATCAGCACATGGCCATGGGACACGCTTGTCCTTCTTTTCGGCAGCTGGACATGTTGAGCCACATCATGCCGAAGACTTGGTAGAGTGGATGACCAAGCCCTCCTCCTCCTCCTCATCCTCTCTCACCCAGGCTCAGGGTACTGGAAAAGCAGCTGCCAAAGCGTCGTCTTCCCTGGTATCAATGTCAGACAAATCATCAGTCACTCCTTCCCTAGACCCACCATGTCCTCCTCCTGAGGAGTCCCCCGAACTGTTTCAGCACAGTGTTGGGTACATGCTCCAGGAGGATGCCCAGCGTTTCGAAGGGTCTGATGATGAAACCCAGCTAGAGGAAGGCAGTAGCGTGAGAGCAGACAGAGGGGATGCTCAAGAAGGACACCAATCTGGCAGTCATGTTCCAGCAGCTGCAGCATACTGCCAGATTGGCTCCAGTGATGAGGAGGGAGGGGATGATGAGGTCAATGACTCCACGTGGGTGCCTAATAGGAGAGAGGAGGAGGAGGAGGATGAGGAGGAGGCACATCTCCAACGAGGCAGGATGCCCTTTGGTGGCCAGCGTAAGGGCAGTACACCGACGGAATCACACCGCAGAGCTCCGCCTGTGCAGGGCGCTGCCTCTGCCCGTCATTCAAAAAGTTCTTTGGTGTGGGCCTTTTTTGAGGCTAGTGCATCAGATCGCACAGCTGCTGTTTGCAACATATGTCTCAAGCGTATATCGCGTGGCCAAAACATCAGCCGCTTGGGTACCACATGCCTGACCAGACATATGTTGACCTGCCATGCAGCTCGTTGGCAAGCCTACCTCAAAGACCCACACCAAAGAACAAAGCGGACCTCTCCTTGCACCGCATCAGCTGGGATCTCCAACCCCACTATAACTTCAGTCCTCTCTGAAACATGCACTGAGAGGAATGAAGGTGTAGAATTAGGTGTGTCACAGCCAAGTACTTGCGGCCACTCTGCTAGCAGTACACCGACGTCCGATTCTAGCAGGCAAATTTCCCTGCCCCAGCTGCTGGACCGTCGAAAGAAGTTCACTCCCAGCCATCCACATGCCCAGCGGTTGAATGCTAGCTTGGCTAAATTGCTAGCGCTTCAACTGCTGCCTTTTCAGTTGGTAGACTCGGCCCCCTTCCGTGAGTTTGTGCAATGTGCGGTTCCTCAGTGGCAGGTTCCCAAACGCCACTTTTTCTCACGGAAGGCTATTCCGGCTCTCTACCGGCATGTGGAAGGCAATGTCTTGGCCTCGCTGGACAGGGCGGTCAGCGGTAAGGTGCATATTACCGCTGACTCATGGTCCAGCAGGCATGGACAGGGACGTTACCTTTCTTTCACGGCCCATTGGGTCACTCTTTTGGCAGCTGGGAAGGATTCAGGACAAGGTGCAGTAGTGTTGGAGGTTGTCCCACCGCCACGCCTCCAAAATGCTACTACTGGTTGTGACACACCTCTCTCCTCCACCCCCTCCTCTTCTTCTTCCTCCATGGCCTCTTCCTGTGGTTTGTCCTATGAACCAGCGGTGCTCCGTAGCCGTTCACGGGGCTACGCAAGTACGCAGGCAAAAAGATGCCATGCCGTGCTTGCGCTGGTGTGTTTGGGGGACAGAAGCCACACTGGGGCAGAGGTCCTGTCTGCTCTGCAGGGCCAGGCCGAGAGGTGGTTGACGCCACGCCAGCTTAAGCCAGGAATGGTGGTTTGCGACAATGGCACCAACCTCCTCTCCGCCCTCCGACAGGGACAACTGACCCATGTGCCCTGTGTGGCTCACGTCCTTAACCTGGTGGTGCAGCGCTTCTTGGGCAGGTACCCGGGCTTACAGGATGTCCTGAGGCAGGCCAGGAAAGTCTGTGTGCATTTCCGCAGATCTTATAATGCCAGTGCTCGCCTGGCTGAGCTGCAAAAGGAGTTGAACCTGCCCAAGAACCGCCTTATATGTGACATGCCCACCAGGTGGAACTCAACGTTGGCCATGCTGCAGCGGCTGCACACGCAGCAGAGGGCCATCAATGAGTACCTGTGCGACTACGGCACCAGGACAGGGTCAGGGGAGCTTGGTTTTTTTTCTCCACGCCAGTGGGGCATGATCAGGGATGCATGCACTGTCCTGGCACCATTTGAGGAGGCCACGAGGATGGTGAGCAGTGACAGTGCATGCATCAGTGACACTGTACCTCTTGTCCACCTGTTGGAGCACACGCTGCGTGGAATAATGGACAGGGCACTTGAGGCAGAACAGAGGCAGGAAGAGGAGGACTTCCTTGCCTCTCAAGGCCCCCTTTACCCAGACAGTGTTCCTTCTGTCCCACCCATCGCACAGGAAGAGGAGGAGGAGGAGGAGGAGGAGGAGGAGGAGGAGGATTGTGTCAGCATGGAGGTGGAGGCTGGCACTCAGCATCATCAGCAGCAGTCTTTTAGGGATGATTTACAGTCCCAAGAAACCAGTGGACTTGTACGTGGCTGGGAGGAGGTGGCTGCGGATCATGTCGTCCTTAGTGACCCAGAGGACTCCGGAGCGAATGCCTCAGCAAACCTACGCTGCATGGCCTCCCTGATCCTGCAAAGTCTGCGGAAGGATCCTCGTATTCTTCGGATCAAGGAGAGGGACCATTACTGGCTGGCCACTCTCCTTGATCCACGGTACAAGGGTAAGGTTGCGGACCTTATGTTACCGTCGCAGAGGGAGCAGAGGATGAGACAACTCCGGGAGGCCTTGCAGAAAGGTCTGTGCAACGCGTTCCCAGAGACTGGGAGGTTGCAAACTCCTGGTCCTGGACAACGAGTTGCTGAGGCTTCGGCCAGTCAAAGAAGGAGCGGTGGGGAAGGTGGCCGTCTGACCGATGCGTTCAGACAATTCTTTAGTCCGCAGCCCCAAAGTATGATCGGTTCCAGCAACCATCGCCAGCGTCTGATAAACATGGTGCAGGAATATCTAGGGGCAAGGTCAGACTTGGACACCTTCCCCACCGAAAATCCTCTGGCTTACTGGGTCTTGAGGATGGATCACTGGCCAGAGCTTGCACAGTATGCAATTGAGCTACTGGCCTGTCCTGCATCCAGCGTTCTTTCGGAACGCACATTCAGTGCTGCTGGAGGATTTGTCACGGATCACAGGGTGCGCCTGTCCACCGACTCGGTTGATCGACTGACTTTCATCAAGATGAACCAGTCTTGGATCACCACCAGCTACCACACACCTGATGCTGATATAACAGACTAATTGATTTTAAAATGTCACATCCCTTCAAGACTGATGCTGATGCTGAGTGCCTGTGCTGTTATGTTGACTGGCTATCCTCCTCCTCCGAGTCCTCAATGATACGATTGATGATGATAGCTTGGAAGATCATTTTTGTTTATGGGTGCCGCCACCAGTGCCTAACGCCCAATTTTTCAGCCCCTGTTTAACAGGGGCGTGTAATTACAATTTTTGAAGCAATACTTTGCAACAGGGCTCATTGCTGTGCTCCAAGTACAGTATCTGTGAGGAGTTGCAGTGTTGTGCCACCAGTGCCTAAGGCCCAATTTTTCAGCCCCTGTTTAACAGGGGCGTGTCATTACAATTTTTGAAGCAATACTTTGCAACAGGGCTCATTGCTGTGCTCCAAGTACAGTATCTGTGAAGGGTTGCAGTGTTGTGCCACCAGTGCCTAAGGCCCAATTTTTCAGCCCCTGTTCAACAGGGGCATGTAATTACAATTCTTGATCTAATAATTCACAGCAGGGCCCATTGCTGCACCCACCAAGAGTAACTGTCAGGGCTTACAGTGTTGTGGCACCAGCACCACCATCAAAGGCCCAATTTTTACTACCACTGTTCAACAATTATATGTAATTAAAATTCCTGATATAATAGTTGACAGCAGGGCGTTCCAGCACCAACCAAGAGTAACTGTGAGTGCTTACAGTGTTGTGCCAACACCAACAACTAAGGGGCCTATTTCTGCAGAGTATATACGGCAGGTCCCTACTTTCAAACATCCAACTTACAAACGACTCCTACTTGCAAACGCAAGAAGACAACAGGAAGTGAGAGGAAATCTACCACTAGGAAGGAAAATTCTCTCCTGTAAGAATAAATATGGGAGAAAGGTGTCTCCTCTGTACTGATGCTTTATCAGCAATCCTTGTTTCAAGAAAAACACCACATTTCAAAAACAGTTGTCATTAGGACGGAAAGTGAGGTGAAATGTTCTGAACAGGGGCACAGACAGCAAAACAAATGTTACAGGGGTGATAACCCTTACCTATGTTTTCCAAAAAGTATAAAAATAGATTTTTGGTCTGGAGCTACACTTCAACAATGTACCTGTTCAAAATTACAAACAGATTCTACATAAGAACAAACCTACAGTCCCTGTCTTGTATGCACCGCCTGTATACGGCTGTTCAGAGTATATAGGGCCTTTTTTATTTTATGTGCGGGGTTCCCCTTAATATCCATACAAGACCCAAAGGGGCTGGTAATGGGCTGGGGTAGGGGGGGGTCATGGGGTAGCTATGCCATTTTTCTTAAAGATTTTCATCCATATTACCGGGACCAGACATTACATTAAAGCCGCAAGCAGTTTTAAATGGCTTTTTTTTCCTTTAGAAGTGTCATTTTGTGCAGGGACAGTTCTAAACACGGGAAACACGTGGCACTTCACAGGCATACTTTAGACACCCCCCAGGTACGATATTTAAAGGAATATTTGACTTTTTTTTTTTCACTTTATGCATCATTAAAATGACTGCTCCCGGAAAACGACCGTTTTTAAAACTTATTTTTGCATTGATACATGTCCCCTGGTGCAGAACCCGGGTTCCCAAACCCTTTTTAGGACAATAACATGCATAATAGTTGTTATAATTAGCACTTTAGAATTCGAACGTTCGCATCCATTGTATTTAATAGGGTTCTAATGTTCGTTCGAACTTTCGGTCCGTTCGCGGGTTCTGGTGCGAACCGAACCCGGGGGTGTTCGGCTCATCACTACTAGGCATTAGTGTAGATTTGTTAGTGTAGTAGGTACGTTTCTTTAGCTTAGGGCTAAGCCTGATGCCCCATACACACGATCGTTTTTCATGCCGTTAAAACTGCCATTTTAAAAAATGGCCCTGAAAAATGATCATGTGTATGCTCCAGAGCATTTTTAACGACGTGAAAAACGGCCATTAAAAATTTCGGACATGCTCTCTTTTTTCACGTAGTTTTTCATGTCGTTTTTTTTAACGACGTGAAAAACGATAGTGTGTATGCTTTCACGACGTGAAAAAAAACGCGCATGCTCAGAAGCAACTATGAGACGGGAGCGCTCGTTTTGGTAAAGCTAATGTTGGAAATGGAGATGGCACATTCGTCACGGTGGAATTAATAGCATCGTTTTAATGCTGCGCATTCCGTTCTTCTTTTGATAATGCTTAAAAATTACCTTCTTTTGATAATGACATTGAGAGTTATGCCAAACTTGTTTCTAAAGTAATTCCAAATTGCTCTAATGATTATAAAATATTATTTATAAGCCGCACCTCCCTCCTAAATAATACTACTAATAATAAAATAATGTAAATATCCTTTTTTTTTTATTATTCTATTTTACTATTGTCTTTTTAATTTTTGGGGCCTTTTTTTTTTTTTTGGCTTAAATTATTCTTGTGTAAAATTACCACACCAACCTTCAAAATGTGGCTCATTTGGCCTCAGGGAGGTTTGTGTCCCTTGATAATAACAATAATATTATTTGAGATGTCCCTTCCTGCTCCCTAGCAAGCTCTCTTTTGAAATACAAATCACATAGTCAAGTTTTTTAAGGCCAAAAAAAAAAAGTTTATTTCGGAACAAATTAAAAGGGGAAGGCAGCACTGAAAAGCCTGCTTGCATTTGTGCATCCCTTTGACCCCACAACAACCATCCAAGATGTGAAAACCAAAATAGAGATTAGATCCCCAAAAAAAAGGAGCCCAATCTTGTCTTGAGCTCCCAGAGGTCAGGAGCCACAGCAGATAAGTCCTATATGTCCCCAGTCTGTGGTACTACAGCAGGCATTATTTTCTCCTCTTCCTTGTAGCCTTCTCTCCAGCCTTCTCTGCAGCCTTGGTTGGTTTCTTCCTTGGAGGCTGGGGATCAGGAGGAGAGGTTGTGGCAGGAGGAGTAGTAGGAGGAGGTGGAGGAGTAGGGACAACCTCCGTTATATCGGTGTACATGGTGAGTTCACCCAGCACGCCCTTATTGATGACTTTTAAAAGCAGGGTCTCACTATATATCTTTTGCCGCAAGTCCATTTGCCCTAGTTTGTGGGCGAGGACTGCGGCAAATCCCTCATCAACAGAGGGTGCTCCCTGAGGGCCGCTGTTGCCTCTCTGATGAAGGCCCTGGTTTCCTCCTCCACCTGCCTACCTCTCCTTGGCCCTCGTGGTTTAACTACCAGGGGAGGCATCTGGGCTCTTGTGCTGGGCCCAGCCTCCTCCTGGGTGCCACTGGGCCCAGCCTCCTCCTGGGTGCCACTGGGCCCTGCCTCCTCCTGATCCCCAACATCACCTTCTTCCTGGCTCTGCTCTGGCTGTAAAAAAAGAAAGGGACATTATTTATTTTGGCCCACCATCATTCACAGACATTGTTCACCTCTAGACATTGTTGAAATCAATGCCAAAAGTTATGTCATTTTCATTGATTCCGCATCCTGGTTTTGTTGCCTTGTCCACATAAAATTAGGCCACTACTGTATCTTGCTCTTCAAAAACTTTATTGGTAGAAGTTTACATACCTAACAATACTAACATCTATTTAAATTCTACAATTTTGTAAGATATAAATATAGATATCAATACTTTACCTGGCTCCATATATCCAAATCTGCCTCCTCAAGGACCTGATCTTGATCCTCAGAGGAAGCCAGAGCAGGGTTGCCAGGAAGGCTGGAGGACTGGCTGCAGGGAAGGCTGGAGGGTTGGCTACAAGGAAGGCTGGATTGAGCTCTGGGGGGAAGGGTGGAGAGAGATTCCCGCACTTCCAGCTGGTCATCCAGAAAAGAAAGCTTACTGTAGTACCACAGACTGGGTTTATAAACCTTATCTGCTGGAGCACCTGACCTCTGGGACCTCAGGACCATAGTCCTCTGGGTCCTGTATGTCCCTCTGATGGTCGCTATTTTGGTTTTCACATTTTGGAGAGTTGTTGTGGGTATCTTGGTTTGCACAAATGCAAGCAGGCTCTCCAGTGCTGCTTTCCTGGCGTCTTTATTTTTATTTGCGCCACATTTGGTTTGCCATAGTATAGGTAGCTCTTGCCATTTGTCTATGAACTCCCCCATGAATTCTGGGTTTTTAAAAGTATTCATGATATCTGTAAAAGCGAGAAAAAAAAAATATATTTCAGGCAACATTCCTCAAATGTGCATTTTCGACATATTTTTAGCGTACAAATCTTCTCGTCTGATGAACCTCAAATACTTAAATTGTTAGGTACCTTCGTCAAGACGTTCGTTGCTAACTCCCTCTCCCGCCAAATGAACGTATTTTCGAGACATGGATCTTCACTTGATATACACTGCGCATGCGTGACACTCCGCACGCTTTCCCCGCCCCTGACGTTCGATATTGTACTTTCCCCGCCCCTTCTCGCTCGTAGTGCTTAACAAAACATGGCGGAGACACAGGTGGCTGAGATAACCTCTACAGAGGATGAAATTACAGAGGAGCCCAAATCAAGACCCAGGAGATATAAGGCATCCAACATGTCATTCGAGGAAATGGTGGAGATGGTCGCCATTTTAAAGAAGGAGGATTATGATGCCAAGCATGGGCCGTATAAAAGGCCTAATCTGGTCAAGTCAAAAATTATGGGCAAAGTGGTCAAAAGTCTTCACAAAAAATTTGGGGTGTGCAGAACGAAGGAACAGCTCAGAAAACGATGGTCTGATCTGAAGTTGCGGGAGGCTGACCAATACAAAAGAATCAAGAAAGTTTTAGGAAAAAGTAAGTTATTTTTGAATATTTTCCATGGTACATATTATTTACTTGTATTCTGTCGTGTATTTTTTACTTTCATATAGTACAGTGAAAGATACCATCTTTCAGGTTCGTCCGCACAGTAAACGGACGTATTAAACCTCTTTCTCCGTACAGTTCCTCAAACGATGTTTTAGGATCATCCAGTGTGAACACCCATGTATTTTAATTTATTTGGGGGAGTAAATTTTGGCTTCACTTATTTTTTCGGTGCTAATCCAAAGGACATTTGTTTGTTTGAAAAAAGGATATGCATGGTAATGTTAAGGGAGTGAATGCTCAGCAGCTGATAAAACATCTGAACGCAGTAGTACAAGTGTGGGCCTAAAGCCAAAAAGCTTGAGGGTGTCACACACAGGTGATCCTGTGTAGATACTTTGGGGTGTTACAATGTGTCAAATTTGAGTTTTTAAAGTAGATGCTATGGTTTTGGCTATGTATCCAATCATTTGTCCCGGTTGGCACAGGGGGTACATTTTAAAATGGAGCAGGCTTCAAAAGAATGATTACAAAGTATTTTATCATGTTTAGTTTAATAGAAAAATTGAGTCGCTACTAATGAAACTATTCCTTTTATTTCAATCTCCCTAGGGATTCGAAAAGCTACCTCAGATGAGCCGATAATTGCAACACCTACAACAATACCCCCAGAACCCCAGGATGGAGAGGAACGTGATGTTGTGGAAGTGGAAAGTGGCACCACCACAGGTCAGAGAGAAACCAGACACATGCATGTTAAATAGATGTAGGCCTACATATTCTATCCTACATATTTCTTTTTACATTTAGGTGCAGTTCTGACCGAAGACCCCAAAAAGTTGACACATCACAGTGCCCAGATCCTGATCCAATACCTCATGGTCTGCTGTCGTGACCTCGAAAAAATTAAGGGAGACTTGCTAGAGATCAGGGCAAATACCAAGCGGGTGGAGGAAAGGCTCCAAAATATCATGGCTGTGCTTGGGCGTGTCTAATGTTTTTACACCAAAGAACGTTTAAATTGCTGAGTTTTGGAAGGTTTTTTGTTGTTTTACCCTTTAATGACTAGCACATGTTTAGCTTTTCACAATATTTAAGAATATAGTTTGTTTATGCATGGCTGGTCATGCGTTTTAATACCCCAAAAATTAAGGGAACATTCACATTTCAAAGGAAGTTTCCCACCTAAAAAAGAAATAAAGGTATTTTTACATTCAAAATAATTGTGGCTTCATTATGTAAATGTGGTGCAGAGTGAACTAATCAATGTTTTGTGTTTACACTGACAATGAAGGCTAATTAAGAATGTTAAATACACATGGCAATACAAGTGCACTAGGTAAACCTACATGAAACATAAAACATTATACAATTAAAACACCAAACCAATCTTTACTCCATAAAATAATTTATTTATTTTTAATTACATTTTTAAAGATTTTCTGGCATTTCAATGGCCCCCCTACCCATAAAATATTCAACATATTGGTTAAGGACCTCATGTCCGGTTGGGGGTGGCCCAGCCAGGACGGCCAGGTTCCAGGGCCACTAAAGTTTCTGTATTGAGTAAAGAGGCCTCAGGCCCACTCAAAGCTATATAACTGTTGGAATGCACCCGTAGGAAATTATGAAGCACACAGCAAGTCATTACCACATGGTTCCATTTGTATGGGGCAAGGTGGATGGAGGTCAGGAAGAGGCGAAATCGGCTGGCCATGATGCCAAAGGCATTTTCCACCACCCTTCTGGTAATTGAACACCCTCCTCTCAGGGGTGAGGGTGCATTGCGGGAATGGCCTCATCAAATGGGGTCCCAGGCCAAACGCCTCATCCGCCACAAAGACAAAAAGGTAGTCCCTCAACATTCTGCTCGGCTGGTGGCAAGGCCAGCAGATCCAAAAGGAGACGTTCCCCAAACTTCGTCTGGCCAAATACTCCTCCATCAGACATCCTGACATTCTTGCCAACGTCCACATAGAGGAACTCGTAGGTGGCCGACACCACTGCCATCATCACGATGCTGTGGAACCCCTTATAGTTGTAATAAAAGGATCCCGAATGGGGTGGTGGGACGACCCGAACATGTTTGCCGTCGATGGCTCCTCCACAGTTCGGAAAGTTCCATCGCTGGGCAAACTCGGAAGCCACATTCTGCCATTCATGTGGCGAAGAAGGGAACTGTGGAATTAAAGAAATAAAAAATTAATACTTTGAGCCAGAAACATGGAAAGCTGAATTCATACCAACATTCATGGCCAACATTGGTAGAAACTGTAATAAAAAAAAAAGATTAGTAAGCAACAACAAACCTAAAAAATAAAATAAAAATTTGGGGGGGGGGGGGGTTGAAGATGAGTTGGGAATATCACAAATGAAGGCTGTAGCACTCTGTATGAAGTTAAAAAAAATGAAACATTCCTAGGCAATCTTTAGGGTGCGTTTTGGGAAAAGCACTACGATGGGACATAGAATAAAATACATGGAAATGACTAGGCAAGGTAGGTATGGCCCCAGGATAGCATGCTGGAGAGGTTAGGTAAGCCAAATTTACAGGTAGGCCTCAAACCCGAAAATTGTAATATTAAAACATGGGGAGAAAGGGGACATTCCCTGCAGCTAAGAATCATGTGAATTAGGGACTGCTAATAAAGCGAAATAAAAAGTATCCAAAACAAAAAAACATACAATGTGAAGTTATTTTAGAAGAACACTTACCTTAATATAGTCCTCCTGCAAAACTTGAAGGATGGCAGAACAAGTCTCTGGTATAATGATCCCCAGAGCCTGGGGGGATATGCCTGTGGAGAACTTAAGGTCCTGCAGGCTTCTCCCAGTCGCCAGGTATCGCAACGTGGCGATGAGCCTCTGCTCAGCACTGATGGCTTCCCGCATAACGGTGTCCTGCCTGGTAATATAGGGGGACACCAAAGCCAACAGATGCTGAAATATGGGGTCAGACATCCTGAGAAAATTCCTGAAATCATCAGGATTATTCTCCCTGATCTCCCGCAACAAAGGCATGTGACAGAATTGGTGCCGCTGGAGCAACCAATTCTTGGTCCATGAACTCCTCCTGACCCTGCTCATGGCATGGAGTCGGGATACAGCATGAACCCCTGCACCAACTACAGCACGAACTCTATGACGAGTACGTAGCCGCAACATGGCTAGATAACGGTCGGCTGAACAGAACGAACTAGAAGAACGCACGGAAGAACAGCAAGGCCAATGAAGAACAAGCTGAAAAACAGGAACGAGCAGAGCAGACCGCACTGAATAAACAGATACGAACTGACTACACGCACTGCCAAACAGATACAAACCCACAGGCACAAACTGAACTCCACAAAACGATCTTCAAAGCACGAAGACTGAAAAGCGCGAATCGTCTCTCACCAAACTTTTACTAACACGCAGTAACACGGAATTAGCAAAAGCGTCCCAAAGGGTGGCGTCATTAGAACGGAACTTCCCCTTTATAGTGCCGTCGTACGTGCTGTACCATACTGCGCTTTGCTTCATCGTTTTTTAAAATGATCGTGTGTACGCAAGACAGGCTTGAGAGGAAACAAAAAAAACGACGTGAAAAACGGCAAGAAACAAAATGGCAAGAAAATCGATCGTGTGTACGCGGCATGAGCTGTGAATCTGGGTCAGGGTTCAGTGAGTCAGGGCTGAATGACTCATCCTATTAGCCTCTATGGTGCCTCCCCCTGTCCGCTGGTCGGTCCACCGGCACTTACCCCATCTAGGCGGCGGGGACCGGGCATCCATGCAGCAGCGGCGGGGACCGGGTATCCAGGCATCAGCGGGACCGGTCGGCTCTTCTCCTCCTGGCCTCCCCTGTGCATCTCCTCCCCTGCTCCTAGGCGTCCAATAGGATCGCCTGTCCTTTCAGCCAATCAGGTGACATGTATCAGCCCCGCTTCCCGATTGGCCGGGAGGAGGATCAGTGTTGCAACAGCGAATATTCATTCACTGTTGCAACACACCTAGGAGGGCTCCAGAGGCCTCATGAGTGCCCATCAGTGCATCCTCATTAGCGCACATCAGTGAAGGAGAAAAATTACTTATTTACAAAATGTATTGACAGAAACTAAGAAAAAAACTTTAAAAAAAAACAGTGGTGATTAAATACCACCAAAAAAACTCTATTTGTGGGAAGAAAATGATAAAAAATGTATTTGGGTACAGTGTTGCATGACCGCGCAATTGTCATTCAAAGTGTGACAGCGCTGAAAGCTGAAAATTGGTCTGGGCAGGAAGGGGATAAAAGTGCCCAGTATTGAGATGGTTAAAGGAGAATTATACAAAAAAAATTAAATAAATAGTAGTGCTTGCTTTTACCACTACTATTCCTTTATATTGGCGTTTGAAATATACAAATGCAACAAGTTTGAAATTGGATGAAAGGTGTAGCACTGGGAAAAATTTTGAAAGATAAAAAGTGCATTTTATATACAGTGGAACCTCTGTTTAAGAGTAACGCGGTTAACGAGCGTTTTGATTTGGGGCCTGCAGTACTGCATTTGGCCTGAGGTGCAGGGGCGCCGGAGCCGAGCAGCGACGATCGCAACCGATCTGCGCCGTTCGGCAATGCTCGGAAGAACACGGAAATACACGGAAATACTCTGTTTCCGAGCCTTTCCGACGTTTGCCGAGGTTAGCTGACGTGTCCTCGGGCCTTTCCGGCCAGTTCCGAGGCTCTCCGGTGCCCCCCCACCTCTGACCGCATGCGGTATTGCATCCCATTTAAGTCAATTAACTTCAATGGGGAAACTCGCTTTGATATGCGAGTTCTTTGGATTACGAGCATTTTCCAAGAACGGATTATGCTCGTGTAGCAGGTGGTTACATTCAGGGGGAAGCATCTGAGTGGTAACTAGGCTCAGATGCACTAATTGTTAGGTCTCATGGACCATTTCTATCCCTGGGAGATAGTACTGGTGTGTAAGTTCCCTGGGGCCTATAGGTGGCGCTGTTGTCATGGGCCTGGGTTGAACCGCAGAACAAGGTTGTGTCCTTTTTGTCCCCTCTCGGCAGCAGTACGGCGGGGAGGGGAACCTGCTGTGCCTGTCGGGAGAGGATATAAAAGGGGGCGGCCATCTTCCAGAGGGGTCGGTTCCGCGCTCAGGCACCTTAGGCCTGAGTGCGTGTGTGTCGCCTCCGGATGCCCTAGGCCCGGAGGCCTGGTCGGGTTGTCTCTGGGTGCCCTAGGCCCAGAGACGGAGCTGCTATTCCATCTCAGACACCTTCAGTCTGGGGTGAGATACTTCGGAGAAAGGCCCGGAGCCCAGCAGCCTTTGGCTGGGATCCGCCGGGGACCGAGACTCTCAGGGATCTGCCTTGCGAGGGGACCCGTATCCAGGACGAGGAGGCCAGGGAGGTGACCCTTTCTGAAGACCCAGCGCAGAGTCGTAGTGACAGATGGGGCCTCTGGTAACTCTCCGGAGCGATGTTCTTGTCCTATAAGGGCTAGTTCACTAACGGAAGGAAGTGCGTGTTCTTTAAGTCACAGTGGCAGTGATACTACGCACCCAAGGTCAGTAGCAGGGACTTTCATCTTTTTCACCTGGTCAGTGGCATTGACCAACCTCATGGTCTGTGACAGAGACCGTGCGCCAAGCCTGTTCGTGCTGATCAGAGCAGGAGAAAACCCAATTCAAATTTGTGCCTTGACCTCCTCCCACCTTATCTGACCTGTGTCTTGTCCCAACCTGTCTGCTCTCAAAGAGACTGTTTATTGTGCAAAGAGGAATAAATAAGTGTTGGACCTTTCAGTTGGTGTGGACAGTTGCTTACTGGGGAGAACTAAGGACTTGTTTCTGACTACCGCAGAAACGAGGTCAGCACTGGAGGCTTTTTTTACACTGGCTGCAAGCAGGCCCGAGAAACTAACACCGCTCAACCTCCCTATTCAGGAGGGTACGGGCTTGTGGTGCGGTGTGCCTCATTCTTTCCTGCGGAGGAGCCAAGCAGAAGGACAGCAGGTAAAGTCTGGGGTTGGTGCGCTACACGTGGGGGCTCGAGTCTGGGATGTGTTTGCGGTCACAGAGTGAAAACCCCCCCAGAAGCTGAACTTTTATTCCCCAGTGAAGTTCCGTGGAGGTCGGCCATGTTTAGAACTGCGCCACGAGGAGGACCCTGACTGCATAGTTCGTGGGCGTGTCTATTCAGAAAAGCCTGCGAGCGATGTAGGAGATGGGAGGAGTCTGATCATGTATGGGGTTACACGTGGGGACTTTGGCACAAAAAGGTCAGTGCGCGATGGAGCAGCAGATGGTCAGCATGTCGTCTCATGCATCATGGGTTCCAGCTTCTACAACCGTGAAGATGACCTCATTCGCTGCTTCGCTTACGGATACAGGGATTCGGCTTAAGCCCCGGGGAAGATTTGCCCTCTATGTGTGCAAGGACGTGGAGGCCCTCGGTGTGATTTGTCCCGGCTGCTCGGGACTGGTGGTTAAACTGAAGCCATTCGGGCAATGCGAAAGCTGTAAGGAGTTTCTGTTCGAGGTGGAGCAACCTACAGAGAGGCCTCGGGCCTTCCACCTCAATTGCCTTATGGGCGCCACCACTCTGGAAGGAGGAATCAAAGCTTGTACGGCCACCCCTGCGCTCACTGACGGGACTTCGGAGGAAGTCACAGAGGAGATCGCTGTAGCAAGTGAGAAACCGGAGGATGCTGCCTCGGTAACGACAGAGTCTTTTCTCCCACCGCCCAAGGGGAAGATGGGTCTTGTGAAGGCTTCCCGTGGCCGTGGTGGAGCAACGCCCCAGCGCTTACCCGGAACGGATGTCTCTGAAGGGAAAAGTCCCGGACGCCCGAGTCCTTCTTCGAGCCGAGGTAAGCCAGGGGCAGAGACTTTGTTAAAGGCCCCTAGCCTTGGGGATTCACATGCTAGTGAGTTGGCCAGAGGGGGTGAATCGTCCTTCACCAGGAATTACTTCCCTGCGGAGGAGTACGATACCTCTGACCTAAAGTCTGTCTCAGATGCGGGTGATGATGCCGCAATTGACGAACTGTTTGAGAGAAAGGGATGGGATAAGATGCCCCTGTCCTTGTTCCGTAAGCCTAGGGACCCACCTATGTCTACAGGGGAAAGTACGCCCCGGGTGGTGGCTTCCGAGCCTGAGGAAAGATCTGTCCCCTGGCTTGCCCTTCCACCGTCGGGAGCACCTGCTTCCGCCACTACTGCTACTGCGAGACCGGTGTCACTGCGGGCCCCTGCAACTGGCCCAGAGGTAGGTAAATTGCCTCGACACCTAGATGCTGTTGTCTTGCCTGGTGGAGGAGACCGCGCCACTATGCCACCGCTGTCCCGTTTACAGAGACTCTTCAATCAGAAGGTTGCCAGTGAATATGGGTGGGAGTACCCGTACCTGCCCAAAGAACTTTTGTTTGAGGTTGAGGCCTGTAGAGATCGGTGGTACTCGGAGTTTGTGTGGACACACACTAAGGTACCCCAGGCCAGAAGGTATTTTTCATGCTCGCCCGCCGCCACTCTGCGGTTTAAAGATTGCAAAGCTGCTTGGATGTTGGGTCGGCACATTCATGCGGACAAGGTGCTTATCTGCCGGAAGGACAAGGACAATGTGGAGTATCACGTAGATACCTTTGACAGACATTGGAAGACGCTGGTGTTGCCTGACCCACACTACTATTTGTGAGAGACCAGACTTGTGTTTTGCGTTTTGAACTTTCTTTTTTTTCTCTTCAGGAACTTTGCCCCGTGTTGAGGGTACTTTACTCTTTGGAGGAGTGGGAGTTGTTGCTGTTTGATTTTCTCCCTTCTCTTCCCACCACAAAGATTACAAGGACTTTGGGGTTGTAGTTAGTGGAGGGCCACAGTTCACAGAGAAGAGAATTTCCTTGCCATGAACAGGTGTTCTGACCGCGGCAGTACCACTAGGTGGCGGTGTTGCGCAACTGTTATATCATAAGTCTTACACTGCACTTACTGTTAGGGCGAGCAGGTTTTTCTCTAGGGAGGAACCTGTTCATTCTAACTTACACATTGTTAGATTATGTGTTATGCTTTTTTTGTTCCCTCTGCAGGTGAACGACAAGCAAGACTGCTGAGTATGGGGTGGGTCTTAGCTAGTTCTGCGGGAGGAAACTGTAACATTTTTATTGTAATGTTGAGTGACTTTAACATGTTTTATACACGTGTACATCTGTGTTTCATTCCTTTCCCATGTTAGGTTCCGGCACAAACAAACAACATTTTAAATTGTCATTTTTTTTTAGTTATTCTCTGGATCTGGCTTATGTTGACTCAGGTTGAGGAGGCATAAATTGGTTTCAGACACTGGGGACCAGTGTTCACAAGTGAGGGGAATGTGTAGCGGGTGGTTACATTTAGGGGGAAGCATCTGAGTGGTAACTAGGCTCAGATGCACTAATTGTTAGGTCTCATGGACCATTTCTATCCCTGGGAGATAGTACTGGTGTGTAAGTTCCCTGGGGCCTATAGGTGGCGCTGTTGTCATGGGCCTGGGTTGAACCGCAGTACAAGGTTGTGTCCTTTTTATCCCCTCTCGGCAGCAGTACGGCGGGGCGGGGAACCTGCTGTGCCTGTCGCGAAAGGATATAAAAGGGGCGGCCATCTTCCAGAGGGGTCAGTTCCACACTCAGGCACCTTAGGCCTGGGTGCGCGTGTGTCGCCTCCGGGTGCCCTAGGCCCGGAGGCCTGGTCGGGTTGTCTCTGGGTGCTCTAGGCCCAGAGACGAAGCTGCTGTTCCATCTCAGACACCTTCAGTCTGGGGTGAGGTACTTTGGAGAAAGGCCCGGAGCCCAGCAGCCTTTGGCTGGGATCCGCCGGGGACCGAGACTCCCAGGGATCTGCCTTGCGAGGGAACCCGTATCCAGGACGAGGAGGCCAGGAAGGTGACCCTTTCTGAAGACCCAGCGCAGAGTCATGGTGACAGATGGGGCCTCTGGTAACTCTCCGGAGGGATGTTCTTGTCCTATAAGGGCTAGTTCACTGACGGAAGGAAGTGCGTGTTCTTTAAGTCACAGTGGCAGTGACACTACGCAAGGTCAGTAGCAGTGACTTTCATCTTTTTCACCCGGTCAGTGGCAGTGACCAACCTCATGGTCTGTGGCAGAGACCATGCGCCAAGCCTGTTCGTGCTAATCAGAGCAGGAGAAAACCCAATTCAAGTTTGTGCCAGCAGCCAGTCGGGAAGGCCTCAGGGCTTAGCAGCCCCCTGAAGCACATGGTGCCCCTTCCTCCAGGGGAAGAACACATCTCGCTTGGTCCACAGCTATTTATTTGTTTCCCACCCACCATCTGGGCATGCGTGGAGCAAGCTAAGAGTCCAGCCTGGGCATTTGAATTTTCCTGCCCTGAGCTTTGGAAAGTTCTCAACAGGCTCAGAGAAACAAACAAATGCCAATACTGTAGAGCCAGAGCAGACCAAAACAGCAGATCACAGCTCCTCTGGCTACATAGCAAGCCACACTAAATGTACCTAGTATCCTTAGCCTAGGAGGATGCTACACTATTACAATGAGACCACTAGGACCTATTACTTCAAGATTGGTAGTAGGAGAAGGAGACCAGAAGAGGAAAAAGTGGTATTATATGCTGATACTTGGCTCTTCCTTGCATTTTTATGTTCTGAGTGACTCAATAGACTGTGCATACTTACCCCAGTCCACATCATGCAGGCCTAACGATTGGCTGCCTAATCCCCAAGCACTACATCGCATGAACGAATAGGAATTGTAATGCATTCCTCCATATGCTAAGAAGAAAGGAAGGATATCCACAAGCTTGACCTTGGCAGCTCTCATCTAGGACTGCCCCTACAGGGAGAAGCATAGCTCCCAATTGTCCCTAATTCAGGGGGACCGTCCCTGATTTGGAGCAATGTCCCTCGTTCCCCCTCATTTGTCCCTCATTTTGGTCTGATCTATATAGTTGTATATAAAATGAACTCTTTATCCTTCAAAAAGTGTTTCCCAGTGCTAAACCTTTCATCCAATTTCTAAATTGCTGCATTTGTACATTTTAAAGGTCAATATAAAAGAATAGTAGCAGTAAACAAAAAGTCCTTGTGGATTTAATTAACCTTTTTTTTGTTAATTCTCCTTTAAGGGTGTGTGGCAGGGGGCGTGTCCTACATACGTTTGTTAGTAGGTGTCCCTCATTCCCATCTCAAAATGTTGGGAGGTATGGAGAAGGGTGGCCCTAGACAAGCACATCTCCCAACTTTTTGAGATAGGAATGAGGGACACCTATTAGCAAAAGTATGTAGGCATAGGACACACCCACTGTCACGCCCCCTTAAAGGAGAATTATACAAAAAAAATGCAGCAATTTAGAAATTGGATGAAAGGTTTAGCAATGTGAAACACTTTTTGAAAGATTAAAATTGCATTTTATAAACAACTATAAAGGCTGTCAATGTCAAGCTTGTGGATATCCTTCCTAATAAATGTGGACACCAGTAATGACTGGTGTGCAGTGGCTTTCTATTTAGCACTAGTGATGAGCCGAACACCCTCGGGTTCGGTTCGCACCAGAACACGCGAACGGACCGAAAGTTCGCACGAACATTAGAACCCTATTAAATACAATGGATGCGAACGTTCGGATTCTAAAGTGCTAATTATAACGACTATTATCCATGTTATTGTCCGAAACAGAGTTTGGGAACCCGGCTTCTGCACCAGGGGACATGTATCAATGCAAAAAGACGTTTTAAAAACGGACGTTTTCCGGGAGCAGTCATTTTAATGATGCATAAAGTGAAAAAAAAAAAGTCAAATATTCCTTTAAATATTGTACCTGGGGGGTGTCTAAAGTATGCCTGTGAAGTGCCACGTGTTTCCCGTGTTTAGAACTGTCCCTGCACAAAATAACATTTCTAAAGGGAAAAAAGTCATTTAAAACTGCTTGCGGCTTTAATGCAATGTGTGGTCCCGGTAATATGGATGAAAATCTTTAGGAAAAATGGCATAGCTACCCCATCAACCCCCCCCCCCCCACCCCAGCCCATTACCAACCCCTTTGGGTCTTGTATGGATATTAAGGGGAACCCCGCACACAAAATAAAAAAGGACCTATATACTCTGAACAGCCGTATACAGGCGGTGCATACAAGACAGGAACTGTAGGTTTGTTCTTATGTAGAATCTGTTTATAATTTTGAACAGCTGCATTGTTTAAGTGGAGCTCCATGGCAAATTCCTTTTTTTTAGTTTTTTGTAAAACATAGGGAACGGTTATCACCCCTGTCACATTTTTTTTGCTGTCTGTGCCCCTGTTCAGAACATTTCACCTCACTTTGCGTCCCAATGACAACTGTTTTTGAAATGTGGTGTTTTTATTGAAACAAGGATTGGTGATAAAGCATCAGTAGAGAGGAGACACCTTTCTCCCATATTAATTCTTACAGGAGAGAATTTTCCTTCCAAGGGGTAGATTTCCTCTCACTTCCTGTTGTCTTCTTCCGTTTGCAAGTAGTAGTCGTTTGTAAGTTGGATGTTTGAAAGTAGGGACCTGCCGTATATACTCTGCAGAAATTGGCCCCTTAGGTGTTGGTGTTGGCACAACACTGTAAGCACTCACAGTTACTCTTGGTGGGTGCTGGAACGCCCTGCTGTCAACTATTATATCAGGAATTGTAATAACATATAATTGTTGATCAGTGGTAGTAAAAATTGGGCCTTTGATGGTGGTGCTGGTGCCCCAACACTGTAAGGCCTGACAGTTACTCTTGGTGGGCGCAGCAATGGGCCCTGCTGTGAATTATTAGATCAAGAATTGTAATTGCATGCCCCTGTTGAACAGGGGCTGAAAAATTAGGCCTTTGGTGGTGGTGGTGGTGGTGATGGTGGTGCTGGTGCCACAACACTGTAAGGCCTGACAGTTACTCTTGGTGGGCGCAGCAATGGGCCCTGCTGTGAATTATTAGATCAAGAATTGTAATTGCATGCCCCTGTTGAACAGGGGCTGAAAAATTAGGCCTTTGGTGGTGGTGGTGGTGGTGGTGATGTGGTGCTGGTGCCACAACACTGTAAGGCCTGACAGTTACTCTTGGTGGGCGCAGCAATGGTCCCTGCTGTGAATTATTAGATCAATAATTATAATTGCATGCCCTTGTTGAACAGGGGCTTAAAAATTGGGCCTTTGGTGGTGGTGGTGGTGGTGATGGTGGTGCTGGTGCCACAACACTGTAAGGCCTGACAGTTACTCTTGGTGGGCGCAGCAATGGGCCCTGCTGTGAATTATTAGATCAATAATTATAATTGCATGCCCCTGTTGAACAGGGGCTGAAAAATTGGGCCTTAGGCACTGGTGGCACAGCACTGCAACCCCTCACAGATACTGTACTTGAAGCACAGCAATGAGGCCTGTTGCAAAGTATTGCATCAAAAATTTTAATTACACGCCCCTGTTAAACAGGGGCTGAAAAATTGGGCCTTAGCCACTGGTGGCGTCACCCATAAACCAAAATGATCTTCCAAGCTATCATCGTTAATCGTATCATTGAGGAGGAGGAGGAGGATAGCCAGTCAACATAACAGCACAGGCACTCAGCATCAGCATCAGTCTTGAGGGGATGTGACATTTTAAAATCAATTAGTCTGTTATATCAGCATCTGGTGTGTGGTAGCTGGTGGTGATCCAAGACTGGTTCATCTTGATGAAAGTCAGTCGATCAACCGAGTCGGTGGACAGGCGCACCCTGTGATCCGTGACAAATCCTCCAGCAGCACTGAATGTGCGTTCTGAAAGAACGCTGGATGCAGGACAGGCCAGTAGCTCAATTGCATACTGTGCAAGCTCTGGCCAGTGATCCATCCTCAAGACCCAGTAAGCCAGAGGATTTTCGGTGGGGAAGGTGTCCAAGTCTGACCTTGCCCCTAGGTATTCCTGCACCATGTATATCAGACGCTGGCGATGGTTGCTGGAACCGATCATACTTTGTGGCTGCGGCCTAAAGAATTGTCTGAACGCATCGGTCAGACGGCCACCTTCCCCACCGCTCCTTCTTTGACTGCCCGAAGCCTCAGCAACTCGTTGTCCAGGACCAGGAGTTTGTAACCTCCCAGTCTCTGGGAACGCGTTGCACAGACCTTTCTGCAAGGCCTCCCGGAGTTGTCTCATCCTCTGCTCCCTCTGCGACGGTACGATAAGGTCCGCAACCTTACCCTTGTACCGTGGATTAAGGAGAGTGGCCAGCCAGTAATGGTCCCTCTCCTTGATCCGAAGAATACGAGGATCCTTCCGCAGACTTTGCAGGATCAGGGAGGCCATGCAGCGTAGGTTAGCTGAGGCATTCAGTCCGGAGTCCTCTGGGTCACTAAGGATGACATGATCCGCAGCCACCTCCTCCCAGCCACGTACAAGTCCACTGGTTTCTTGGGACTGTAAATCATCCCTAAAAGACTGCTGCTGATGATGCTGAGTGCCAGCCTCCACCTCCATGCTGACACAATCCTCCTCCTCCTCCTCCTCCTCCTCTTCCTGTGCGATGGGTGGGACAGAAGGAACACTGTCTGGGTAAAGGGGGCCTTGAGAGGCAAGGAAGTCCTCCTCTTCCTGCCTCTGTTCTGCCTCAAGTGCCCTGTCCATTATTCCACGCAGCGTGTGCTCCAACAGGTGGACAAGAGGTACAGTGTCACTGATGCATGCACTGTCACTGCTCACCATCCTCGTGGCCTCCTCAAATGGTGCCAGGACAGTGCATGCATCCCTGATCATGCCCCACTGGCGTGGTGAAAAAAACCCGAGCTCCCCTGACCCTGTCCTGGTGCCGTAGTCGCACAGGTACTCATTGATGGCCCTCTGCTGCGTGTGCAGCGCTGCAGCATGGCCAACGTTGAGTTCCACCTGGTGGGCATGTCACATATAAGGCGGTTCTTGGGCAGGTTCAACTCCTTTTGAAGCTCAGCCAGGCGAGCACTGGCATTATAAGATCTGCGGAAATGCACACAGACTTTCCTGGCCTGCCTCAGGACATCCTGTAAGCCCGGGTACCTGCCCAAGAACCGCTGCAACACCAGGTTAAGGACGTGAGCCATACAGGGCACATGGGTCAGTTGTCCCTGTCGGAGGGCGGAGAGGAGGTTGGTGCCATTGTCGCAAACCACCATTCCTGGCTTAAGCTGGCGTGGCGTCAACCACCTCTCGGCCTGCCCCTGCGGAGCAGACAGGACCTCTGCCCCAGTGTGGCTCCTGTCCCCCAAACACACCAGCGCAAGCACGGCATGGCATCTTTTTGCCTGCGTACTTGCGTAGCCCCTTGAACGCCTACGGAGCACCGCTGGTTCCAAGGACAAACCACAGGAAGAGGCCATGGAGGAAGAAGAAGAGGAGGGGGTGGAGGAGAGAGGTGTGTCACAACCAGTAGTAGCATTTTGGAGGCGTGGCGGTGGAACAACCTCCAACACTACTGCACCTTGTCCTGCATCCTTCCCAGCTGCCAAAAGAGTGACCCAATGGGCCGTGAAAGAAAGGTAACGTCCCTGTCCATGCCTGCTGGACCATGAGTCAGCGGTAATATGCACCTTACCGCTGACCGCCCTGTCCAGCGAGGCCAAGACATTGCCTTCCACATGCCTGTAGAGAGCCGGAATAGCCTTCCGTGCGAAAAAGTGTCGTTTGGGAACCTGCCACTGAGGAACCGCACATTGCACAAACTCACGGAAGGGGGCCGAGTCTACCAACTGAAAAGGCAGCAGTTGAAGCGCTAGCAATTTAGCCAAGCTAGCATTCAACCGCTGGGCATGTGGATGGCTGGGAGTGAACTTCTTTCGACGGTCCAGCAGCTGGGGCAGGGAAATTTGCCTGCTAGAATCGGACGTTGGTGTACTGCTAGCAGAGTGCCCGCAAGTACTTGCCTGTGACACACCTAATTCTACACCTTCATTCCTCTCAGAGCAGGTTTCAGAGAGGAGTGAAGGTATAGTGGGGTTGGAGATCCCAGCTGATGCGGTGCAAGAAGAGGTCAGCTTTGTTCTTTGGTGTGGGTCTTTAAGGTAGGCTTGCAAACGAGCTGCATGGCAGGTCAACATATGTCTGATCAAGCATGTGGTGCCCAAGCGGCTGATGTTTTGGCCACACGATATACGCTTGAGACATATGTTGCAAACAGCAGCTGTGCGATCTGATGCACTCGCCTCAAAAAAGGCCCACACCAAAGAACTTTTTGCATGACGGGCAGAGGCAGCGCCCTGCACAGGCGGAGCTCTGCGGTGTGATTCCGTCGGTGTGCTGCCCATACGCTGGCCACTCAAGGGCATCCTGCCTCGTTGGAGATGTGCCTCCTCCTCATCCTCCTCCTCCTCCTCTCTCCTATTAGGCACCCACGTGGAGTCAGTGACCTCATCATCCCCTCCCTCCTCATCACTGGAGCCAATCTGGCAATATGCTGCAGCTGCTGGAGCATGACTGCCAGATTGGTGTCCTTCTTGAGCATCCCCTCTCTCTGCTCTCACGCTGCTGCCTTCCTCTAGCTGGGTATCATCATCAGATCCTTCCAAACGCTGGGCATCCTCCTGGAGCATGTACCCAACACTGTGCTCAAACAGTTCGGGGGACTCCTCAGGAGGAGGGCATGGTGGGTCTAGGGAAGGATTGACTAATGAAGATAATGATACCAGAGAAGAGGACGCTTTGGCAGCTGCTTTGCCAGTACCCTGAGCCTGGGTGAGAGAGGATGAGGAGGATGAGGTGGGCTTGGTCATCCACTCTACCAAGTCTTCGGCATGATGTGGCTCAACATGTCCAGCTGCCGAAAACAAGGACAAGCGTGTCCCATGGCCATGTGCTGATGACAATGCACCGCGTACACGACCAGCACTGTTGCCCCCAGACACAGAGCCTGCTTGCCCTCTTTTTTTGCCTCCTGACTGTCTGCCTCTCCTTGGTTGCCTTCCAGACATTTTAATGGATGGCCTGCAGGGAGATGGGAAAAACAGCAATAAGGGCTACCTTCAGGTGTATACTGTGCAGGAGGCTTAGCAACAATGACACTGACACTGTCCCCTGCCTATCCTTCTCTGTCCCTAAACACAAGGATTGAAAATATGGTTCAGCAAAATAGTTTTAGAACAGAATAGCACACTGACACTTTCCCTCACTGTCCTACTCTGTCCCTCCCTACAAACAAGATTTAGCACAGAATAGCACACTGATAATTTCTACGAGTGTCCTTCTCTGTCCCTAAACTCAAGGATTGAAAATATGGAACAGCAAATTTGGTTTAGAACAGAACAGCACACTGTCCGTTTCACTCACTGTACCTCTCTGTTCCTCAACTCAAGGATTGAAAATATGGTTCAGCAAAATAGTTTTAGAACAGAATAGCACACTGACACTTTCCCTCACTGTACCTCTCTGTCCCTCAACTCAAGGATTGAAAATATGGAACAGCAAATTTGGTTTAGAACAGAACAGCACACTGTCAGTTTCACTCACTGTACCTCTCTGTCCCTCAACTCAAGGATTGAAAATATGGTTCAGCAAAATAATTTTAGAACAGAATAGCACACTGACACTTTCCCTCACTGTACCTCTCTGTCCCTCAACTCAAGGATTGAAAATATGGAACAGCAAATTTGCTTTAGAACAGAACAGCACACTGTCAGTTTCACTCACTGTACCTCTCTGTCCCTCAACTCAAGGATTGAAAATATGGTTCAGCAAAATAATTTTAGAACAGAATAGCACACTGACACTTTCCCTCACTGTACCTCTCTGTCCCTCAACTCAAGGATTGAAAATATGGAACAGCAAATTTGGTTTAGAACAGAACAGCACACTGTCAGTTTCACTCACTGTACCTCTCTGTCCCTCAACTCAAGGATTGAAAATATGGTTCAGCAAAATAGTTTTAGAACAGAATAGCACACTGACACTTTCCCTCACTGTACCTCTCTGTCCCTCAACTCAAGGATTGAAAATATGGAACAGCAAATTTGGTTTAGAACAGAACAGCACACTGTCAGTTTCACTCACTGTACCTCTCTGTCCCTCAACTCAAGGATTGAAAATATGGTTCAGCAAAATAGTTTTAGAACAGAATAGCACACTGACACTTTCCCTCACTGTACCTCTCTGTCCCTCAACTCAAGGATTGAAAATATGGAACAGCAAATTTGCTTTAGAACAGAACAGCACACTGTCAGTTTCACTCACTGTACCTCTCTGTCCCTCAACTCAAGGATTGAAAATATGGTTCAGCAAAATAATTTTAGAACAGAATAGCACACTGACACTTTCCCTCACTGTACCTCTCTGTCCCTCAACTCAAGGATTGAAAATATGGAACAGCAAATTTGGTTTAGAACAGAACAGCACACTGTCAGTTTCACTCACTGTACCTCTCTGTCCCTCAACTCAAGGATTGAAAATATGGTTCAGCAAAATAATTTTAGAACAGAATAGCACACTGACACTTTCCCTCACTGTACCTCTCTGTCCCTCAACTCAAGGATTGAAAATATGGAACAGCAAATTTGCTTTAGAACAGAACAGCACACTGTCAGTTTCACTCACTGTACCTCTCTGTCCCTCAACTCAAGGATTGAAAATATGGTTCAGCAAAATAGTTTTAGAACAGAATAGCACACTGACACTTTCCCTCACTGTACCTCTCTGTCCCTCAACTCAAGGATTGAAAATATGGAACAGCAAATTTGGTTTAGAACAGAACAGCACACTGTCAGTTTCACTCACTGTACCTCTCTGTCCCTCAACTCAAGGATTGAAAATATGGTCCAGCAAAATAGTTTTAGAACAGAATAGCACACTGACACTTTCCCTCACTGTACCTCTCTGTCCCTCAACTCAAGGATTAAAAATATGGAACAGCAAATTTGCTTTAGAACAGAACAGCACACTGTCAGTTTCACTCACTGTACCTATCTGTCCCTCAACTCAAGGATTGAAAATATGGTTCAGCAAAATAATTTTAGAACAGAATAGCACACTGACACTTTCCCTCACTGTACCTCTCTGTCCCTCAACTCAAGGATTGAAAATATGGAACAGCAAATTTGCTTTAGAACAGAACAGCACACTGTCAGTTTCACTCACTGTACCTCTCTGTCCCTCAACTCAAGGATTGAAAATATGGTTCAGCAAAATAGTTTTAGAACAGAATAGCACACTGACACTTTCCCTCACTGTACCTCTCTGTCCCTCAACTCAAGGATTGAAAATATGGAACAGCAAATTTGGTTTAGAACAGAACAGCACACTGTCAGTTTCACTCACTGTACCTCTCTGTCCCTCAACTCAAGGATTGAAAATATGGTTCAGCAAAATAGTTTTAGAACAGAATAGCACACTGACACTTTCCCTCACTGTACCTCTCTGTCCCTCAACTCAAGGATTGAAAATATGGAACAGCAAATTTGGTTTAGAACAGAACAGCACACTGTCAGTTTCACTCACTGTACCTCTCTGTCCCTCAACTCAAGGATTGAAAATATGGAACAGCAAATTTGGTTTAGAACAGAACAGCACACTGTCAGTTTCACTCACTGTACCTCTCTGTCCCTCAACTCAAGGATTGAAAATATGGTTCAGCAAAATAATTTTAGAACAGAATAGCACACTGACACTTTCCCTCACTGTACCTCTCTGTCCCTCAACTCAAGGATTGAAAATATGGAACAGCAAATTTGGTTTAGAACAGAACAGCACACTGTCAGTTTCACTCACTGTACCTCTCTGTCCCTCAATTCAAGGATTGAAAATATGGTTCAGCAAAATAATTTTAGAACAGAATAGCACACTGACACTTTCCCTCACTGTACCTCTCTGTCCCTCAACTCAAGGATTGAAAATATGGAACAGCAAATTTGCTTTAGAACAGAACAGCACACTGTCAGTTTCACTCACTGTACCTCTCTGTCCCTCAACTCAAGGATTGAAAATATGGTTCAGCAAAATAATTTTAGAACAGAATAGCACACTGACACTTTCCCTCACTGTACCTCTCTGTCCCTCAACTCAAGAATTGAAAAAATGGAACAGCAAATTTGGTTTAGAACAGAACAGCACACTGTCAGTTTCACTCACTGTACCTCTCTGTCCCTCAACTCAAGGATTGAAAATATGGTTCAGCAAAATAATTTTAGAACAGAATAGCACACTGACACTTTCCCTCACTGTACCTCTCTGTCCCTCAACTCAAGGATTGAAAATATGGAACAGCAAATTTGGTTTAGAACATAACAGCACACTGTCAGTTTCACTCACTGTACCTCTCTGTCCCTCAACTCAAGGATTGAAAATATGGTTCAGCAAAATAATTTTAGAACAGAATAGCACACTGACACTTTCCCTCACTGTACCTCTCTGTCCCTCAACTCAAGGATTGAAAATATGGAACAGCAAATTTGGTTTAGAACAGAACAGCACACTGTCAGTTTCACTCACTGTACCTCTCTGTCCCTCAACTCAAGGATTGAAAATATGGTTCAGCAAAATAATTTTAGAACAGAATAGCACACTGACACTTTCCCTCACTGTACCTCTCTGTCCCTCAACTCAAGGATTGAAAATATGGAACAGCAAATTTGGTTTAGAACAGAACAGCACACTGTCAGTTTCACTAACTGTACCTCTCTGTCCCTCAACTCAAGGATTGAAAATATGGTTCAGCAAAATAATTTTAGAACAGAATAGCACACTGACACTTTCCCTCACTGTACCTCTCTGTCCCTCAACTCAAGGATTGAAAATATGGAACAGCAAATTTGCTTTAGAACAGAACAGCACACTGTCAGTTTCACTCACTGTACCTCTCTGTCCCTCAACTCAAGGATTGAAAATATGGTTCAGCAAAATAATTTTAGAACAGAATAGCACACTGACACTTTCCCTCACTGTACCTCTCTGTCCCTCAACTCAAGGATTGAAAATATGGAACAGCAAATTTGGTTTAGAACAGAACAGCACACTGTCAGTTTCACTCACTGTACCTCTCTGTCCCTCAACTCAAGGATTGAAAATATGGTTCAGCAAAATAGTTTTAGAACAGAATAGCACACTGACACTTTCCCTCACTGTACCTCTCTGTCCCTCAACTCAAGGATTGAAAATATGGAACAGCAAATTTGGTTTAGAACAGAACAGCACACTGTCAGTTTCACTCACTGTACCTCTCTGTCCCTCAACTCAAGGATTGAAAATATGGTTCAGCAAAATAATTTTAGAACAGAATAGCACACTGACACTTTCCCTCACTGTACCTCTCTGTCCCTCAACTCAAGGATTGAAAATATGGAACAGCAAATTTGCTTTAGAACAGAACAGCACACTGTCAGTTTCACTCACTGTACCTCTCTGTCCCTCAACTCAAGGATTGAAAATATGGTTCAGCAAAATAATTTTAGAACAGAATAGCACACTGACACTTTCCCTCACTGTACCTCTCTGTCCTTCAACTCAAGGATTGAAAATATGGAACAGCAAATTTGGTTTAGAACAGAACAGCACACTGTCAGTTTCACTCACTGTACCTCTCTGTCCCTCAACTCAAGGATTGAAAATATGGTTCAGCAAAATAGTTTTAGAACAGAATAGCACACTGACACTTTCCCTCACTGTACCTCTCTGTCCCTCAACTCAAGGATTGAAAATATGGAACAGCAAATTTGGTTTAGAACAGAACAGCACACTGTCAGTTTCACTCACTGTACCTCTCTGTCCCTCAACTCAAGGATTGAAAATATGGTTCAGCAAAATAGTTTTAGAACAGAATAGCACACTGACACTTTCCCTCACTGTACCTCTCTGTCCCTGAACTCAAGGATTGAAAATATGGAACAGCAAATTTGCTTTAGAACAGAACAGCACACTGTCAGTTTCACTCACTGTACCTCTCTGTCCCTCAACTCAAGGATTGAAAATATGGAACAGCAAATTTGGTTTAGAACAGAACAGCACACTGTCAGTTTCACTCACTGTACCTCTCTGTCCCTCAACTCAAGGATTGAAAATATGGTTCAGCAAAATAATTTTAGAACAGAATAGCACACTGACACTTTCCCTCACTGTACCTCTCTGTCCCTCAACTCAAGGATTGAAAATATGGAACAGCAAATTTGGTTTAGAACAGAACAGCACACTGTCAGTTTCACTCACTGTACCTCTCTGTCCCTCAACTCAAGGATTGAAAATATGGTTCAGCAAAATAATTTTAGAACAGAATAGCACACTGACACTTTCCCTCACTGTACCTCTCTGTCCCTCAACTCAAGGATTGAAAATATGGAACAGCAAATTTGCTTTAGAACAGAACAGCACACTGTCAGTTTCACTCACTGTACCTCTCTGTCCCTCAACTCAAGGATTGAAAATATGGTTCAGCAAAATAATTTTAGAACAGAATAGCACACTGACACTTTCCCTCACTGTACCTCTCTGTCCCTCAACTCAAGGACTGAAAATATGGAACAGCAAATTTGGTTTAGAACAGAACAGCACACTGTCAGTTTCACTCACTGTACCTCTCTGTCCCTCAACTCAAGGATTGAAAATATGGTTCAGCAAAATAATTTTAGAACAGAATAGCACACTGACACTTTCCCTCACTGTACCTCTCTGTCCCTCAACTCAAGGATTGAAAAAATGGAACAGCAAATTTGGTTTAGAACAGAACAGCACACTGTCAGTTTCACTCACTGTACCTCTCTGTCCCTCAACTCAAGGATTGAAAATATGGTTCAGCAAAATAATTTTAGAACAGAATAGCACACTGACACTTTCCCTCACTGTACCTCTCTGTCTCTCAACTCAAGGATTGAAAATATGGAACAGCAAATTTGGTTTAGAACATAACAGCACACTGTCAGTTTCACTCACTGTACCTCTCTGTCCCTCAACTCAAGGATTGAAAATATGGTTCAGCAAAATAATTTTAGAACAGAATAGCACACTGACACTTTCCCTCACTGTACCTCTCTATCCCTCAACTCAAGGATTGAAAATATGGAACAGCAAATTTGGTTTAGAACAGAACAGCACACTGTCAGTTTCACTCACTGTACCTCTCTGTCCCTCAACTCAAGGATTGAAAATATGGTTCAGCAAAATAATTTTAGAACAGAATAGCACACTGACACTTTCCCTCACTTTACCTCTCTGTCCCTCAACTCAAGGATTGAAAATATGGAACAGCAAATTTTGTTTAGAACAGAACAGCACACTGTCAGTTTCACTCACTGTACCTCTCTGTCCCTCAACTCAAGGATTGAAAATATGGTTCAGCAAAATAGTTTTAGAACAGAATAGCACACTGACACTTTCCCTCACTGTACCTCTCTGTCCCTCAACTCAAGGATTGAAAATATGGAACAGCAAATTTGGTTTAGAACAGAACAGCACACTGTCAGTTTCACTCACTGTACCTCTCTGTCCCTCAACTCAAGGATTGAAAATATGGTTCAGCAAAATAGTTTTAGAACAGAATAGCACACTGACACTTTCCCTCACTGTACCTCTCTGTCCCTCAACTCAAGGATTGAAAATATGGAACAGCAAATTTGGTTTAGAACAGAACAGCACACTGTCAGTTTCACTCACTGTACCTCTCTGTCCCTCAACTCAAGGATTGAAAATATGGGACAGCAAATTTGGTTTAGAACAGAACAGCACACTGTCAGTTTCACTCACTGTACCTCTCTGTCCCTCAACTCAAGGATTGAAAATATGGTTCAGCAAAATAGTTTTAGAACAGAATAGCACACTGACACTTTCCCTCACTGTACCTCTCTGTCCCTCAACTCAAGGATTGAAAATATGGAACAGCAAATTTGGTTTAGAACAGAACAGCACACTGTCAGTTTCACTCACTGTACCTCTCTGTCCCTCAACTCAAGGATTGAAAATATGGTTCAGCAAAATAGTTTTAGAACAGAATAGCACACTGACACTTTCCCTCACTGTACCTCTCTGTCCCTCAACTCAAGGATTGAAAATATGGAACAGCAAATTTGGTTTAGAACAGAACAGCACACTGTCAGTTTCACTCACTGTACCTCTCTGTCCCTCAACTCAAGGATTGAAAATATGGAACAGCAAATTTGGTTTAGAACAGAACAGCACACTGTCAGTTTCACTCACTGTACCTCTCTGTCCCTCAACTCAAGGATTGAAAATATGGTTCAGCAAAATAATTTTAGAACAGAATAGCACACTGACACTTTCCCTCACTGTACCTCTCTGTCCCTCAACTCAAGGATTGAAAATATGGAACAGCAAATTTGGTTTAGAACAGAACAGCACACTGTCAGTTTCACTCACTGTACCTCTCTGTCCCTCAATTCAAGGATTGAAAATATGGTTCAGCAAAATAATTTTAGAACAGAATAGCACACTGACACTTTCCCTCACTGTACCTCTCTGTCCCTCAACTCAAGGATTGAAAATATGGAACAGCAAATTTGCTTTAGAACAGAACAGCACACTGTCAGTTTCACTCACTGTACCTCTCTGTCCCTCAACTCAAGGATTGAAAATATGGTTCAGCAAAATAATTTTAGAACAGAATAGCACACTGACACTTTCCCTCACTGTACCTCTCTGTCCCTCAACTCAAGGACTGAAAATATGGAACAGCAAATTTGGTTTAGAACAGAACAGCACACTGTCAGTTTCACTCACTGTACCTCTCTGTCCCTCAACTCAAGGATTGAAAATATGGTTCAGCAAAATAATTTTAGAACAGAATAGCACACTGACACTTTCCCTCACTGTACCTCTCTGTCCCTCAACTCAAGAATTGAAAAAATGGAACAGCAAATTTGGTTTAGAACAGAACAGCACACTGTCAGTTTCACTCACTGTACCTCTCTGTCCCTCAACTCAAGGATTGAAAATATGGTTCAGCAAAATAATTTTAGAACAGAATAGCACACTGACACTTTCCCTCACTGTACCTCTCTGTCCCTCAACTCAAGGATTGAAAATATGGAACAGCAAATTTGGTTTAGAACATAACAGCACACTGTCAGTTTCACTCACTGTACCTCTCTGTCCCTCAACTCAAGGATTGAAAATATGGTTCAGCAAAATAATTTTAGAACAGAATAGCACACTGACACTTTCCCTCACTGTACCTCTCTGTCCCTCAACTCAAGGATTGAAAATATGGAACAGCAAATTTGGTTTAGAACAGAACAGCACACTGTCAGTTTCACTAACTGTACCTCTCTGTCCCTCAACTCAAGGATTGAAAATATGGTTCAGCAAAATAATTTTAGAACAGAATAGCACACTGACACTTTCCCTCACTGTACCTCTCTGTCCCTCAACTCAAGGATTGAAAATATGGAACAGCAAATTTGCTTTAGAACAGAACAGCACACTGTCAGTTTCACTCACTGTACCTCTCTGTCCCTCAACTCAAGGATTGAAAATATGGTTCAGCAAAATAATTTTAGAACAGAATAGCACACTGACACTTTCCCTCACAGTACCTCTCTGTCCCTCAACTCAAGGATTGAAAATATGGAACAGCAAATTTGGTTTAGAACAGAACAGCACACTGTCAGTTTCACTCACTGTACCTCTCTGTCCCTCAACTCAAGGATTGAAAATATGGTTCAGCAAAATAGTTTTAGAACAGAATAGCACACTGACACTTTCCCTCACTGTACCTCTCTGTCCCTCAACTCAAGGATTGAAAATATGGAACAGCAAATTTGGTTTAGAACAGAACAGCACACTGTCAGTTTCACTCACTGTACCTCTCTGTCCCTCAACTCAAGGATTGAAAATATGGTTCAGCAAAATAATTTTAGAACAGAATAGCACACTGACACTTTCCCTCACTGTACCTCTCTGTCCCTCAACTCAAGGATTGAAAATATGGAACAGCAAATTTGCTTTAGAACAGAACAGCACACTGTCAGTTTCACTCACTGTACCTCTCTGTCCCTCAACTCAAGGATTGAAAATATGGTTCAGCAAAATAATTTTAGAACAGAATAGCACACTGACACTTTCCCTCACTGTACCTCTCTGTCCTTCAACTCAAGGATTGAAAATATGGAACAGCAAATTTGGTTTAGAACAGAACAGCACACTGTCAGTTTCACTCACTGTACCTCTCTGTCCCTCAACTCAAGGATTGAAAATATGGTTCAGCAAAATAGTTTTAGAACAGAATAGCACACTGACACTTTCCCTCACTGTACCTCTCTGTCCCTCAACTCAAGGATTGAAAATATGGAACAGCAAATTTGGTTTAGAACAGAACAGCACACTGTCAGTTTCACTCACTGTACCTCTCTGTCCCTCAACTCAAGGATTGAAAATATGGTTCAGCAAAATAGTTTTAGAACAGAATAGCACACTGACACTTTCCCTCACTGTACCTCTCTGTCCCTGAACTCAAGGATTGAAAATATGGAACAGCAAATTTGCTTTAGAACAGAACAGCACACTGTCAGTTTCACTCACTGTACCTCTCTGTCCCTCAACTCAAGGATTGAAAATATGGAACAGCAAATTTGGTTTAGAACAGAACAGCACACTGTCAGTTTCACTCACTGTACCTCTCTGTCCCTCAACTCAAGGATTGAAAATATGGTTCAGCAAAATAATTTTAGAACAGAATAGCACACTGACACTTTCCCTCACTGTACCTCTCTGTCCCTCAACTCAAGGATTGAAAATATGGAACAGCAAATTTGGTTTAGAACAGAACAGCACACTGTCAGTTTCACTCACTGTACCTCTCTGTCCCTCAACTCAAGGATTGAAAATATGGTTCAGCAAAATAATTTTAGAACAGAATAGCACACTGACACTTTCCCTCACTGTACCTCTCTGTCCCTCAACTCAAGGATTGAAAATATGGAACAGCAAATTTGCTTTAGAACAGAACAGCACACTGTCAGTTTCACTCACTGTACCTCTCTGTCCCTCAACTCAAGGATTGAAAATATGGTTCAGCAAAATAATTTTAGAACAGAATAGCACACTGACACTTTCCCTCACTGTACCTCTCTGTCCCTCAACTCAAGGACTGAAAATATGGAACAGCAAATTTGGTTTAGAACAGAACAGCACACTGTCAGTTTCACTCACTGTACCTCTCTGTCCCTCAACTCAAGGATTGAAAATATGGTTCAGCAAAATAATTTTAGAACAGAATAGCACACTGACACTTTCCCTCACTGTACCTCTCTGTCCCTCAACTCAAGGATTGAAAAAATGGAACAGCAAATTTGGTTTAGAACAGAACAGCACACTGTCAGTTTCACTCACTGTACCTCTCTATCCCTCAACTCAAGGATTGAAAATATGGTTCAGCAAAATAATTTTAGAACAGAATAGCACACTGACACTTTCCCTCACTGTACCTCTCTGTCTCTCAACTCAAGGATTGAAAATATGGAACAGCAAATTTGGTTTAGAACATAACAGCACACTGTCAGTTTCACTCACTGTACCTCTCTGTCCCTCAACTCAAGGATTGAAAATATGGTTCAGCAAAATAATTTTAGAACAGAATAGCACACTGACACTTTCCCTCACTGTACCTCTCTATCCCTCAACTCAAGGATTGAAAATATGGAACAGCAAATTTGGTTTAGAACAGAACAGCACACTGTCAGTTTCACTCACTGTACCTCTCTGTCCCTCAACTCAAGGATTGAAAATATGGTTCAGCAAAATAATTTTAGAACAGAATAGCACACTGACACTTTCCCTCACTGTACCTCTCTGTCCCTCAACTCAAGGATTGAAAATATGGAACAGCAAATTTTGTTTAGAACAGAACAGCACACTGTCAGTTTCACTCACTGTACCTCTCTGTCCCTCAACTCAAGGATTGAAAATATGGTTCAGCAAAATAGTTTTAGAACAGAATAGCACACTGACACTTTCCCTCACTGTACCTCTCTGTCCCTCAACTCAAGGATTGAAAATATGGAACAGCAAATTTGGTTTAGAACAGAACAGCACACTGTCAGTTTCACTCACTGTACCTCTCTGTCCCTCAACTCAAGGATTGAAAATATGGTTCAGCAAAATAGTTTTAGAACAGAATAGCACACTGACACTTTCCCTCACTGTACCTCTCTGTCCCTCAACTCAAGGATTGAAAATATGGAACAGCAAATTTGGTTTAGAACAGAACAGCACACTGTCAGTTTCACTCACTGTACCTCTCTGTCCCTCAACTCAAGGATTGAAAATATGGGACAGCAAATTTGGTTTAGAACAGAACAGCACACTGTCAGTTTCACTCACTGTACCTCTCTGTCCCTCAACTCAAGGATTGAAAATATGGAACAGCAAATTTGGTTTAGAACAGAACAGCACACTGTCAGTTTCACTCACTGTACCTCTCTGTCCCTCAACTCAAGGATTGAAAATATGGTTCAGCAAAATAATTTTAGAACAGAATAGCACACTGACACTTTCCCTCACTGTACCTCTCTGTCCCTCAACTCAAGGATTGAAAATATGGAACAGCAAATTTGGTTTAGAACAGAACAGCACACTGTCAGTTTCACTCACTGTACCTCTCTGTCCCTCAACTCAAGGATTGAAAATATGGGACAGCAAATTTGGTTTAGAACAGAACAGCACACTGTCAGTTTCACTCACTGTACCTCTCTGTCCCTCAACTCAAGGATTGAAAATATGGAACAGCAAATTTGGTTTAGAACAGAACAGCACACTGTCAGTTTCACTCACTGTACCTCTCTGTCCCTCAACTCAAGGATTGAAAATATGGTTCAGCAAAATAATTTTAGAACAGAATAGCACACTGACACTTTCCCTCACTGTACCTCTCTGTCCCTCAACTCAAGGATTGAAAATATGGAACAGCAAATTTGGTTTAGAACAGAACAGCACACTGTCAGTTTCACTCACTGTACCTCTCTGTCCCTCAACTCAAGGATTGAAAATATGGTTCAGCAAAATAATTTTAGAACAGAATAGCACACTGACACTTTCCCTCACTGTACCTCTCTGTCCCTCAACTCAAGGATTGAAAATATGGAACAGCAAATTTGGTTTAGAACAGAACAGCACACTGTCAGTTTCACTCACTGTACCTCTCTGTCCCTCAACTCAAGGATTGAAAATATGGTTCAGCAAAATAATTTTAGAACAGAATAGCACACTGACACTTTCCCTCACTGTACCTCTCTGTCCCTCAACTCAAGGATTGAAAATATGGAACAGCAAATTTGGTTTAGAACAGAACAGCACACTGTCAGTTTCACTCACTGTACCTCTCTGTCCCTCAACTCAAGGATTGAAAATATGGTTCAGCAAAATAATTTTAGAACAGAACAGCACACTGACACTTTCCCTCACTGTACCTCTCTGTCCCTCAACTCAAGGATTGAAAATATGGAACAGCAAATTTGGCTTAGAACAGAACAGCACACTGTCAGTTTCACTCACTGTACCTCTCTGTCCCTCAACTCAAGGATTGAAAATATGGTTCAGCAAAATAGTTTTAGAACAGAACAGCACACTGACACTTTCCCTCACTGTACCTCTCTGTCCCTCAACTCAAGGATTGAAAATATGGAACAGCAAATTTGGTTTAGAACAGAACAGCACACTGTCAGTTTCACTCACTGTACCTCTCTGTCCCTCAACTCAAGGATTGAAAATATGGGACAGCAAATTTGGTTTAGAACAGAACAGCACACTGTCAGTTTCACTCACTGTACCTCTCTGTCCCTCAACTCAAGGATTGAAAATATGGAACAGCAAATTTGGTTTAGAACAGAACAGCACACTGTCAGTTTCACTCACTGTACCTCTCTGTCCCTCAACTCAAGGATTGAAAATATGGTTCAGCAAAATAATTTTAGAACAGAATAGCACACTGACACTTTCCCTCACTGTACCTCTCTGTCCCTCAACTCAAGGATTGAAAATATGGAACAGCAAATTTGGTTTAGAACAGAACAGCACACTGTCAGTTTCACTCACTGTACCTCTCTGTCCCTCAACTCAAGGATTGAAAATATGGTTCAGCAAAATAATTTTAGAACAGAATAGCACACTGACACTTTCCCTCACTGTACCTCTCTGTCCCTCAACTCAAGGATTGAAAATATGGAACAGCAAATTTGGTTTAGAACAGAACAGCACACTGTCAGTTTCACTCACTGTACCTCTCTGTCCCTCAACTCAAGGATTGAAAATATGGTTCAGCAAAATAATTTTAGAACAGAATAGCACACTGACACTTTCCCTCACTGTACCTCTCTGTCCCTCAACTCAAGGATTGAAAATATGGAACAGCAAATTTGGTTTAGAACAGAACAGCACACTGTCAGTTTAACTCACTGTACCTCTCTGTCCCTCAACTCAAGGATTGAAAATATGGTTCAGCAAAATAATTTTAGAACAGAATAGCACACTGACACTTTCCCTCACTGTACCTCTCTGTCCCTCAACTCAAGGATTGAAAATATGGAACAGCAAATTTGGTTTAGAACAGAACAGCACACTGTCAGTTTCACTCACTGTACCTCTCTGTCCCTCAACTCAAGGATTGAAAATATGGTTCAGCAAAATAGTTTTAGAACAGAATAGCACACTAACACTTTCCCTCACTGTACCTCTCTGTCCCTCAACTCAAGGATTGAAAATATGGAACAGCAAATTTGGCTTAGAACAGAACAGCACACTGTCAGTTTCACTCACTGTACCTCTCTGTCCCTCAACTCAAGGATTGAAAATATGGTTCAGCAAAATAGTTTTAGAACAGAATAGCACACTGACACTTTCCCTCACTGTACCTCTCTGTCCCTCAACTCAAGGATTGAAAATATGGGACAGCAAATTTGGTTTAGAACAGAACAGCACACTGTCAGTTTCACTCACTGTACCTCTCTGTCCCTCAACTCAAGGTTTGAAAATATGGTTCAGCAAAATAGTTTTAGAACAGAATAGCACACTGACACTTTCCCTCACTGTCCTACTCTGTCCCTCCCTACAAACAAGATTTAGCACAGAATAGCACACTAATAATTTCTACGAGTGTCCTTCCCTGTCCCTAAACTCAAGGATTGAAAATATGGAACAGCAAAATTGGTTTCGAACAGAATAGCACACTGACACTTTCCCTCACTGTACCTCTCTGTCCCTACAAACAAGATTTAGCACAAAATAGCACACTGACACTTTCCCTCAGTGTACCTCTCTGTCCCTACAAACAAGATTTAGCACAAAATAGCACACTGACACTTTCCCTCACTG
Source organism: Rana muscosa (assembly GCA_029206835.1). NCBI lineage: Eukaryota > Metazoa > Chordata > Amphibia > Anura > Ranidae > Rana > Rana muscosa. The sequence continues at coordinate 251,895,288 of CM055121.1, read as the reverse complement.
TACCTCTCTGTCCCTACAAACAAGGATTAGCACAGAATAGCACACTGTCACTGACACTCTCCCTACCTATCCTTATCTGTCCCTAAACACAAGGAATCCAGGATTATGTAAAGGAAAAATAATGACACTGTCCCTGCCTATGCTTCTCTTTCCCTACTCCGGTCTGGAACACACTACACAAGGCCGCCGCGCTGGCGGCCTTTTATAGTGTGGGGCGTGTACTAAACCCCCTCAGCAATAATTGGCCACAGGCATCCTGCCTGTGGCCAATCATTGCTCTCCTCGCTGCCGGCGCTGTGATTGGCCAAGCATGCGGGGTCACAGTGCATGCTTGGCCAATCACAGCGCCTGGATGACACTGCGATGGCGTAGTGCATTGTGGGCCGTTCGCGTCACTCGAATTTGGCGCGAACGGCCCAAATCGTTCGATCTTCGTCGAACGATCGAACAGCCGATGTTCGAGTCGAACGTATGTTCGACTCGAACATGAAACTCAGCTTAGAGTGGAGAATTTTTATGTCCAAGCATCCAAATGTGAGGCATTTTTCCATAGCTGGAAGTATGTTCCCTCCTGTAAAGCTGACCTATTACTATGCTTATTAAAGGCAAACTATAAGTTCTCTTGAAGGTAGCTCTAGCGCCAAAGATATTATTTAATGTTATGTAGCGCTACTCCTGTAGGAGCCACATGAATTACTCTCAGGTCTTCCCAACTCCTGCCCTACAGCCAGGCACACAACAGGCTTATTCATTCTGTTTTCCCCAAAGACCAGTCTAATATCTAGGATGTTGTTTTTGTTGTTTTTATTTTTGGAGAACCTGTATAGGGATGAGGAAAGTGGTGGGATACTCCAAAGAGAAGAACAATGTACAAATGAGGACTTGGTTTTTTCCTTTAGGACAAGCTATGATGAAGTCTGGGCTTAAGTAGTAGTAGAGCAGGGGTGCCCAACCTTTTGAAGAGCGAGGGCCACCTAAACGACTTGGTAACTGGTCTCGTGGGCCACAATGAGCGGAGTGGGTGGATGGCAGCCCACTCTACTCTATAGAGCCCACTCTACTTTTTTTCTTTTATTTGCGGATCGGATTGGAGGTAGGCGTTTGTAAACGGACACAAGTCCATTTACATCTGCTACTCCTTAGAGGTGAATGGAGAGTCCAATTGGGTTGGACTGACTGTGTGAAAGGGGCCTATGGGGCCTATGGCTCAGTGCAGATAACCCTCAGGTACACTGCTCTGCACCTGCGGATCAGTTTGAAAGCAGCCCAGTAACCACTGCAGAACCGATATGCCCCTATATACACTGTAATTTTTGAAAAAAATTACCTTTAATAACAGTATTCTATTCCATCCCAGAGCAGGAGGTCGCGGGCCACATCAGAGGGCTCCGCGGGCCACATGTGGCCCCCCGGCCACTGGTTGGGCACCCCTGTAGTAGAGCCATTAGAGCAAAGTCCTTTAAGTAGGAAAATGTCTGGACAGAGCTCTTCAGGACACCAGCCAATGTCCCATTTAATAGACCCACAGATGACTATAATAAGGCACCAGAGGGGTAGCTAAAGCACAAGGCTCCCAAGATCTTTCAATGCCTGTACTCACAAGGCCCAAGGACAGATGGAGTCTTCTTCCAATCTTCCAAGCGATGCCCTTCAGTAATACCAGACAGATCTATGGCAGACAGCTCCCCTCAGTCAGCTTCTTCCAAGCACCCGGGTCTCTGAATTTCTCCCTTAGGTCACCCACCTGAGGCCTCCTCCTGGCAGCTTGTGCTTCAGAGGGCAGCTTTTTTAAGGTTGGACTCCTTCACTCTGGGACAAGGCCACAAGCTCTGTGTGCTCTCAGTATAAATACAGTCTCCCAGCCTCTCTGGGACAGGCCAGGGCTCTATCACTATTCATCACTATTCATTCTGCCATCTGCATAGCTCCACACCTATCATCTAGAAACTTCTCAAGTTATCCGTGTATATGTGATTGTATGATATATATATATATATATATTACAGTGAAACCTCGAAATTTGCCAGTAACGCGGTTAACGAGCGTTTCGCAATATAAGCATTTTATTTTTAAATCCTGACTCGGTTGGCGAGTGTTGTTTCGCAAAACGAGCAGGATTCAAGCCTCTGCGGTGTGCAGTACCGCATTTGGGCAGAGGTTCGGGGGCGCCGGAGCCGAGCGGAGCCGATTGGATCCGTTAGAAAATACTCATAAATACTCAGTTCCTGAGCATTTCCGAGTTCAGCCGAGTTGTCCCCGAGTATTTCTGAAGGCTCTCCGGCGCCCCCCCCACCTCTGGCCATGTGCGGTATTACATGCCATAGAAGTCAATGCAGAACAAATTATTTCCGTTTCTATTGTGTTTTGGATTAAGAGCATTCTCCTGGAACGGATTATGCTCGTAATTTAATGTTCCACTGTATATATATATATATATTTTTTTTTTTTAATTGGTTGAACTAGATGGACTTGTGTATTGTTTTCAAGTATTATATTTGTTGAAACCCATAACAGGCGAAAACAGGTCACTACATCCATTATGTGAAATCAGGTACAACATCAGACAGCGAATCGACATAAAGATCATAAAACAATCAAAATAGAATAAGGTAGATATTCTAAACAGAATCTCTATTGATAATGGTAAGATGATTTAATGCAAGTGTATTCATTGTCAGCTATTTATCAAAAAAGGTGAAAAATGTATAATGGGGTAAGATCCGAGTTTGCCTTTACCCATTTTCTTTTATTCAACAAAACAAATAAACAATTAGAAGAAGAGATAAGAGGGGGAACAGGAGAGACAGTGAGAAAAGGAGAGGGAGGGGAAGGAAGGGGGTCAGGGTGGCATTGGCTCCGGACGATCAAGAAGAACAGGTCATGGAGCTCATTCATGACATTATGTTCCAAAAAGGGCTGTACCCTCTACAGAGAGGACAAACTGATTCCAAAGCCCCAAGTTTGAGTATTTTTCTTGTTGGTGTTGCGCGGTGAGTACTAGATCCTCCTTTATGGAGCCAGTCAGCTGTAGTTGGTGGTAATTGTTTCTTCCAATGGAGTGGGATACAGGACTTTTCAGCATTCAAGAGATGACGTACAATGGATTTTTTATATCATTTGGCTGAGATGGTAGAGACGTGTGTAGCGCCCTGCTCCTGTTGGGTAGGTGATATGTGTTAAATTTAGTTATCTGAGGTGTAGTTTAGCTCAGAAGGATTAAGCTAAATTGTTGGCTCTGTTTCAGTCCAGCTGGGTTGCATGGTTTTCCCCTTGACAGTAGGTGTCAATGTCACCACGGGTCAAGGTTGGAAATGCAGCGGGCTGGGTGTATTGGGTATTCCTTTCCCAGAAGTGGCTCAGGGGGCGTGGTCAACCCGCTGTGCATTCTGGGCAGGGGTACTTAAGGGACAGAGACCGCGCTATCGGGGTTCGTTTGCCGGATCCTGACCTGAGGGCCCTCCTGGCCTCAGGGATGTGCAAGCTGTTTCTCGGCCTAGGGGCCTGCTGGCCCGAGGCTCTGCAACTGAGAGTAGGCCCAGGAGTTTCTGGGGCCTACTAGTCCAGGGATGGTCCTATGCGGTCTTACCTGCAGGAAGAAGCGGAACAATTGGGGACTCAATTGAAGGACACATCCTGGCTAATTTACCTCACGGTGCTGCCGGCTGGCTGAAAAATTCTGGCACCGTGAGCTGTGTACTTTCTGAAGAATTTTTGTAAAGTGTCAGTGTGGTTGCACGATGTGGTTGCACGATCTTGTGGCGGAAGATTGTGAAACGAATCAACGGTACTCATCAAGTCTGTGGCAGAGACTTTGAACGAGCTTCGCACTGGTTGCTAGGCTTGTGAGAGTAGGCCTATCCGGTGGTTGCTGAATCCAGTGTGGAACCGATTTGTCCTCTGAATCTAAGATTGTGCCTGATCCGCAAAGCAAGGTACCTGAACCTCCCCTATCCCTCTACCCCTCTGTTGGAACTGTTTGATAAAACTCTTGAAGAAAAAGAAACCAAGTGTTGGTGTGGACATTCATGGAAATTCTTCAAGAGGGACCCCTAAGACGAGTGTGGTGAACAGAAAGGTAACGGCAGGCCCAAATCTAAACCAGCGGCCCCTTCGGGGGTATTGCTACATGTGCAACAAGAACATTTTTGGGTTATGTCTCTAACTGTCTCCCAAAAATGGGTCAATTTAGGACATTGTGTCTTTTTTCAACCTGACTAACTATGTATTAGGGTTTTAAAAGTGAACAATATGTATGTGGAAATCCATCTAGTCCTTGGTTGCGGCATAGTCAGATCACTTGCAGTGTAAGTCCAAATCTGATCTGGGAGTGTCACTGGCCCTCATTATTGACTCTTATTATTCTTAGCAGTTTGATGATTAGACAAGAGCTACTAATACAACAGATTTTATTGACCCCTGGAGTGAGCATTGCAATCCAATTCCACCCAATCAAAGTGTCCAAAGGAAGAGGGTAGGTATGCTAGGGAGCATTTTATTATGCTCAGCTGACACACCCTTAATGTCAACTACCCTGGGCACAACTATATTTCTATATGATAAGGTTTCACAATCTGCCAAATATAATATAAACCTTGTGTGTATTTCTCTTAGGAGGTTTAATGTGTTTTATTAGCCATCTGGACCTCGTAATATAGGCATGTTAGGCATCAAACTGATTAGCATCTTATTATACATTAGTATAACCACTTTTTATGAAGGTAACTCCAATACAGTAGGAGATGTAGAAAATTAATTAGAGTTGATAATTTGAGGTTTTTGAAAATTCAAGTTTAGATAAAAAAAACAGACTCAGAGAAAATTATTACTCTCTAGACTGTACATGACTATTTTTGACAGTGCCTCTTTAGAAGTCCTTTGCAAACCCTAGCACTTAGCCTTTCTTAACCAGGGTTCCACCAGAGGTTGTTAAGGATTCCTTGAGTAATGAGCAATGTCTGCCTCTCACATAAGTTCCCACTGATACCATTGATCTTTTTAGCTATCTGTAATATTTTTTTTTCGATGTTAGGATATTTTTGCGGAATTTTTTTGAGTTATAAGGTCTTAAAGAGCAACTGCAGTCTGCTCACATAATCTGTAATAAAAACATCTTTGCCATTCTGAAGTTTCCCTCCAACCACTTTGCATATCTTATATATTTATACTGTGATTCTGTACTTGCCAAATATGCTGCAGAAATATCCCTCCACTGAGTCTGGCTGCATCCATTTTAACTGTGGGCAGCTGAAGCTGCTGCCTGTTCACTTCCTGGATTTACACAGACACACACCTCCAGCTCTGCAACTCTCATTGGCCCTCTTATGACTCAGCCCCCCTCCCTTCCTGACAAACTCTCACCAGAGTGAGAGAGAGAGCTGTACATGATGTCATAAGCCTAGGCTAATGTCCAGACAAGAAACAGAAAGTGGGCTGTATAAGGTATTTACTGGCAGAAAAAAAATGTTTTATTATCCAGTTATATTATAAGTTAAAAAAACAAGGGCAGAAGATTTAATAGATGGAAAGATGAAAAAATGAGTTCCGCTTTAACATTCCTGACCTCTTGAAAGATGGATTGGAAATATGTGCAATACACAGGAAATCCAGAAGATGGCAGTAGATTGCAAGCTTTTAAGATGTAAAAAAGAACATTAAATAAAGTAAAACGGAATCAATCCCACATTTTACAGTCTCACCTTTTCCTAATGGCTCATTCACACCAAATGATGATTCCATAAATTTTTCCGCATTGTGAACTGCAAGAAAACTGCATGCTTGAAAAATCAATGCATGTAAATGGAATTTGCCCTCAACAGAGCATAGAACTGCAGAGGCTGAGAAAATGAATGGAGACAACAATGAAGACCTTCATCTGAATATGCATGGCAACATGTGTTATAAACCAGACCAAATTTGTTTATAGACTTTTGGGTAAGAATAAGAGCTTCTGTCAAATTTTATTGCTTATTAACCTTGGGAAGATTTCCCCTCACCTCCTGTCCTGAATGACACTAGAAATAAGACACCCGAGAATAATAAAAACCTGACAGAAATTCTAACTACCATTGCACCGGTATCAGTATCAGTCATAAAACTAAGCATTGGCACAAGTACTTATGCAATTGCTCCAATACTAAATCCGATACCTTCAAGCCTGCAGATTGTAACCGTTGCCTTTAAAACGGGTTCAGCAGTGGCGGCCCATCCATTAGGGGCACCCCCTCTCTCCACTCCACCCCTATATGGTAATGGATAGATTCATGTATAGCATAATTCTATCCATGCCCGCCATGGCCATCCCCTATTCATGTGTCCCGCCCCTTTCAGGGCACCAGGTGCTTGTATTACAGCTGCGGGTGTTTGTTTTTTTTAAGCACCTGAATAGAGCCAGAGGCTCTAATAGGCTTCAAAATCGGGTGGGCTTGGGACGCAGAGGATGCGCTCCGATCCCACCCAGATGTGTTACAACAGTGAATTAATATTCGCTGTTGAAACACTGATCCTCAATCCGGCCAATCAGAAGCGGGTGTGAGACCCATTTTCCGAATGGTCGATAAGAGAAGACTCCCGATTGGCCGCCGAGGAAGAGGAGGGAGGAAACAGAAGCCGCCGTAATGACCCGGAGAACGAGAGGCCGCAGAAGAACAGCAGGAGAACGGGAGGCCGCCGAGCAGGGGAAGCCGCCGCTGAGCAGGGAAGCAGCCGGTGATGGGGTAAGGGGTAAGTGCTGACCGACCCGGGGGGAGGGGGGGCATATTGTTTAAAGTCCCCCAAAAAAAATTCCACCGGCCGCCACTAGGGTTCAGATATGTGCGGCGCCAGTTGCAGTGCGATTTGTAAAAGGAGTCTGGGGCCATTTCGTTCAGCGGTTCAGGTGCAAATTTTTAAAGTGTATGACACTGGAAATCGCATCTGAACCAGACTGAAAATCGTAGCTGCCTCTTTTTTACCTGACTGACCGTATACAGTGCATATACGGCGGCAAGGCGGTGATCATGTGCACACCAGATTTACTGCGGCAAGGTGGCACGGCTGCGTGAAACGACGTAACTGTACGTCGTTTTGTGCACTAGCCCGTGTGGGCGCGCGCCCCTGGTGTTAAACCCTTCCCTGCCAGTGTCATTAGTACAGTAACAGTGCATATTTTTAGCACTGATCACTGTAATAATGTCACTGGTTCCCAAAAAAGTATCACTTAGTGTCATTGTCAGATTTGTCCGCCGCAATCCCACTAAAAATCGCTGATCGCCGCCATTACTAGTAAAAAAATAAATAAATACAAAATTCCATAAAAATATCCCATAGTTTGTAGACACTATAACTTTTTCAAAATACCACCAAAAGAAAGCTCTATTTGTGGGAAAACCCCCGTTAGACTTACCGGTAACGGTATTTCCAGGAAACTTCCAGGACAGCTACTTAAAGCGGAGGTTCCGCGGTCCCTCGTTTTTTTTTTTCTAGGTGCATGTAATGGGGTTACAGATAACATGTTAGTACTCACTTGTCCTGCGATTAGAGACGTCCCCCGTCTATTTCCGTTCTAAATAATAACTTTTATAAATAGATCTTGTTCTTTGCCATTTTGCTTGTGGGCACTGTGAAGCCCACAAGCAGAGACTTCCGGGATGCGGTGAATGCATCCCAGCATTCACCGCTGTATCATCAGTGTTGACGGTGACCTGCCGAGAATTGCCCCTCAGCAGATTCTGCCAGCTCTGTTCTGCGCATGCGCAACACTTTAGCAGATTTCGCCCGCTCTGACCTGCGCATGCGCAACACTTGCGTGTCCATTCACGGCAGATCTCCGAAAATAGCCGAATGGATTATAACCCATATTCGGCGCATGCGCTATAACCCATATTCGGCGCATGCGCTTTGAGCACAATATTGTGCCACACGCTCCCGATGCTCGCTCCACTCAGCAAGGGGGGCGGATGTATTACTAAATAAAGGAATTGATGGACAGAGAGGGCGGGTAGTTCAATGTGGATGGCCGATTTGAATACTTGTCAGAGAATTGTTAAAAAAAAAAGACATAAGATTTTTTTTTAACAATTCTCTGACAAGTATTCAAATCGGCCATCCACATTGATTTACCCGCCCTCTCTGTCCATCAATTCCTTTATTTAAACATGCATCCGCTCATTATAATAGTAATACACCCGCCCCCCTTGCAGAGGGGAGCGAGCATCGGGAGCGTGCGGCAACGACTGTCACAATACCCTGTTGATTGCGCAGTCGCAGTCTACAGCTCTTAATGTTCGGCAATTTTCGGAGCTAGAGTGCTGCGCCTGCGCAGTCCAGGGCTGGCAGAATCCGCAACGGCTCCCAGGAGACATTGCGAGCACCTCCCAGAAATCAAGGGGCTCCGAGGAAAGAAAGATACGCCCACTCCCGTGGGAGGAATACCCGGAAGTCCACATTAAAACGACTGATTCACGGTAAGTACAACCACAAGAAAAAAAATCAATAGGAATATGTATATGTATCTGCTAGCAAGATCACTATAAGATAATGTCAGTATTTAGGGTGAACCTCCGCTTTAAGAGATGAATGGCTCCGCCCTCTACAGGAAACACAAATCAGATACAATTTAAAAAGGCCCCTCCCTTTCCTCTGACCCTCATCTGCTAGAAGATCAAGTAAACCTCCACCAAAAGTGCATTTGGCAGAGGAAAAACACAGAAACTCATATAAAAAAACACCACCACCAGGTAAACAAGGTCGACCAGTGAAAAGTAGAATAGGGTGGGAATATAGACGCTGTCCTGGAAGGTTCCTAGAAATACCGTTACCGGTAGGCGAACATGCAGCTTTAGGCGATCATGCATCCTTATGCGATTCAGCATTTTTTATGCGATCAAACATCTTATGCCTTTTAAGCACTACTGTGCGGACAAGTACCCTTGTGTGACCAAGGACTCTTGTGTGATCAAGCACCCCTGTGCGATCCAGCATCTTTATGCAATCAAGCATTTTTATGTGATAACAAGACTCTTTGTGTGACCTTGGATAATCAAGGACTCGTGTGATCAGGCAAACCTTGTGTGATCCAGCATCTTTATGCAATTAAGCATTTTTATGCGACTATGTAAAAAACATGTAAATCCATACAAACAGAAACATGTATCTTTATGTGATCAACAATAAACATGTTCTGTTACTTGTTTTTACCCCACATGCATTTTGTACATTCCAAACTCATGTATTTTATGCAAACATGTGGACTGGTAAAGAGGAAGTTATCCTCTGCAGACGTGCGTTTCCGAAATCATGCGATATAGCTATTGTGCGTTAGCAATGTGCACCAGCAACTGTGCATCCCAGCAGCTGTGCGTTTGGCTAGCCTGAAGCCAGCACCAAGATGAGGATCCTGTGAAGGTTTTTCTAGCAACCTATACTCCTTGGCTAGAGTTTTTAGGAGGAGAAAAAAAAACAGCTTATGCGGGTGCCCAACCAGCAGAAATAAAGTGTTGCAGTAATGGATGGAGTGGGAAGGTACAAGCAACCTATGGGAATTATTTATTTATTTATTTTAAACCCAAGGAGGAGACAGAGGCTTTGGCCGTCTAGGCTGAGGGTAAGTTATACGCAGTATGAATCTCTGAAAAAGACTGCAGCTGCATTTTCAGAAATTGTGAGGCTTCTGATACCTCTGCCTCGTTAGACTGCACCTGTTCCCTGCCCTCTGACGGTGAACTTTAATCCTCTTGTTTGAGGATTTAGAGCAGAGAAAGGGGCACACCCCGGTTTCTGCTTCTTGTGAGGATGCTGCGACAATAGCCGTTAACCTCTTATAGACCAACAAATGTAAGGCAAAAAAACGTCCAAACTGACATATGCAGAGAGGCTGCAATGTTGGGGGAGGCTGCAATGTCTGACAGGGCCAATGGCTCAACCTGTGCGGCTGCCTCAAGTCTCTACAGGGGAGGATGGTATCATGCAAGCATGATTAAGGCCACTGGATTCAGATGGCGATACCTTGGTGCCCTTTTATATTCCTGCCCCTGAACCTTTTCTACAGGGAGACATAGTCCTAAGCTAAAAGAAGAGGAACTTAACACAGGTGCATCAACAGCTGAACTTAGTCTAGCAAAAAAAAAAACAATGCCTGCTAATCTGCACAGCTTGATGCTGAGTGGGCGTCTTAGGTATGTCTGTATCCAACACACAGGAGGTGCTTACGTGCCCCAAGCTGCTGTGTCCTTCTGGCTTTACAGAGCTCTGACGTCTGGGGCTTTTTTGAAGGGCCTGCCCAGTGCCTGCACCATGAGCCGGCGTGCACGCGCGCACCAGCAGCAACCACATCCCCTCCCCCCGACTACCGGCCTCAAAAGTGCGCCCCCCTCGTGCGCACGTGCATAGGGAAATGGTGGAGGCGGGGGAGAGAGAGAGAGAAATCCCCCCAAAAGGAGCGCCGTGGACCTCGGACTATGAGGGACCCCCCCCACAACTGTGGCAGAGCCTGAAGCGGAGGAAGTGAGCCGCTCAACAGACCGGCTGACACTGAGCTTTCGTTCCTGGAGAGCATGGTAAGTGAAACACCAGGTATGTCTCTTTACTGCCTCTAGTGGTGGAAAACAGATAAGACATGCAGCTACTCATGGAAGATAATCCTTAAGGTATTTACCTAGGATTGTCTTCACTTACCTTTGGATGGATCTGGCCTTTATGGAGGCTATTTAACCACTTGAGACCCGCGCTATAGACAAAAGACGTCTGCAGCGCGGCTCTCAAGTGTCCATGGACATCCTGCCTGTTACACTCCCCCTGCGCGCCGCCGAGGGCGCGCGGCTGGGAACGGCTGGGAACAGCTGTGCCCGCCATGGTCACGTGATGCCGATGCGCGTGCCTGGCGGCCGCGATGTCCGCCAGGTGCATACGCGATCGGCTGTTACAGAGGCAGGACGTGAATCTCTGTGTGTAAACACAGAGATCCACGTCCTGTCAGGGAGAGAGGAGACCGATGCTGTGTCCATTGTACATAGGGACACAGATCGGTCTCCTCCCCCAGTCAGTCCCCTCCCCCCACAGTAAGAATCACTAATAGGGAACTAATAGGGAACGTATTTAACCCCTTGATCACCCCCTAGTGTTAACCCCATTCACTGCCAGTCACATTTATACAGTAATCAGTGCATATTTATAGCACTGTTCGCTGTATAAATGTGAATGGTCCCAAAATAGTGTCAAAAGTGTCCGATATGTCCGCCGCAATATTGCAGGCCTGACAAAAATCGCAGATCGCCGCCATTACAAGTAAAAAAAATTATAATAAAAATGTCATAATTCTATCCCATAGATTGTAGACGCTATAACTTTTTTGCAAACCAATCACTATACGCTTATTGCAATTTTTTTTACCAAAAATATATAGAAGAATACATATCGGCCTAAACTGAGAAAAAAAATAGTTTTTTAAAAAAAATTGGGATATTATTATAGCAAAAAGTGAAAAAATATTGTGTTTTTTTTTCAAAATGTTGTGTCTTTTTTTTGGTTTATAGCGCAAAAAATAAAAACCCCAGAAGTGATCAAATACCACCAAAAGAAAGCTCTATTTGTGGGAAAAAAAATGATAAAAATATCATTTGGGTACAGCGTTGTATGACTGCGTAATTGTCATTCAAAGTGCGTCAGTGCTGAAAGCTGAAAATTGGCCTGGGTACGAAGGGGGTTTTAGTTCCCAGTTGCCAAGTGGTTAAATCCAGCATAGATCCCTCCAGTGGAGCTCCTCAGAGCACATCTTCACTCGTGACCAACACCTTAGACACTGGCGAAAAAACTGAGGTGCTCCCAGTATGGGAGGTGTTATATTGGGAGGAAACTTCCTGTCTAATTGATTACACCAGTGTCCAGCACCTGAAGGTGGAATATAACCCACTTAGTAATTACTAGGCTCTGTGTCCCATGATGTACGATAAAGAAAGGCCTCTTGTTCTGGGACTTATTCCTTTGGGAAGAAGGGAACCGTGTACTCTTCTCAGAGGAACGAGCTAGGACCTCCACTAAGGAGGAACCGAATAAGAGCTTGCCTTCAAATGGTATGCCGCAGAGTTTATTCTTGGAGGTAAGGTCACCTTCCCAAGATTTCAGCCAGATAGCTCGTCTAGCTGAATTATTGAGAGCAGAAGACCTGGCTGTAGCTTTTACGGAATCTGCAGCTGCATCAGCTAAAAAGGCAACTGACTCCCTAATCTCCTCTTTGGGGGTGTCGAATGAAAGAAGATCATCCAGAAGCTGAACCCATATGTCTAAATTCCTAGCCACACAGGTGGATGCTACCGCTGGACCCAAAGAGAAAGCTGAAGCATCCCAGGTCTTACGTAGCAATGAGTCGGCCTTTCTGTCCATTTGATCCTTAAGGACCCCTGAGTCTACAAAAGAAAGATCTGACCTCTTGGGCACCTGCGACATAGGGGCATCTAATCTAGGACACTTAAAGAAAACCTCCTCAAACACAGACTGAAAAAGAAACCTTCTTTTGTGCCCTCTGGACTGGGATAACCTTTTCTCAGGTTCTTTCCACTCAGAAAGAATCATGTCCTTAAGTGACTGGTGCACCGGAAAAGCTCTCGCGGATCCAGGGGGGGCAACAGGGCAACTGCCACCCCGAGGAAATTAGTTTTAGTTGCGGAATTCGCAGGCGCCGGGGAGTCTGAGCGGGCGGCTCCGTGGCAAGTGAGAGTCAGAGAGTGGGCAGTCAGCTGGTTGGCTCTGTGCTCTGTGGGTGAACGAGCGGCTGGCCAATCAACAAGCCAGTGGCCCAGGGGAGCAGAGAAATGACATCATCACTCACCGCCCGTGCCTGCCTTGCATCCCTAAAGTAACTTCTACCCTCACTGTGCAGGCAGCAGAGAGATTACATCATCTCTCTGCTGCCTGACTCTGACAAGCAAAACACCACCTTAGCAAGTGACAATCCGCAAGATGTGGCAGGTGATGTGAAAGTGACAATCCGCAACATGTGGCAGGTGACGTGGGAAGTGACAATCCGCAACGTGTGGCAGGTGACGTGGCAAGTGACAATCTGCATCTGGTGGCAGGCAAGTGACATTCCGCAACTTGTGGCATGTGATGTGGCAAGTGACAATCTGCAACGTGTGGCAGGTGACGTGGCAAGTAACAATCCGCAATGTGTGGCAAGTGACAATCCGCAACGTGTGGCAGGTGACGTGGCAAGTGACAATCTGCAACATGTGGCAGGTGACGTGGCAAGTGATAATCCGCAACTTGTGGCAGGTGATGTGGCAAGTGACAATCCGCAAGATGTGGCAGGTGATGTGAAAGTGACAATCTGCAACGTGTGGCAGGGGATGTGGCAAGTGACAATCCGCAACGTGTGGCAGGTGACGTGGCAAGTGACAATCTACATCTGGTGGCAAGTAACGTGGCAAGTGACAATCCGCAACATGTGGCAGGTGACGTGGCAAGTGACAATCTGCATCTGGTGGCAGGCAAGTGACATTCCGCAACTTGTGGCAGGTGACAATCTGCAACGTGTTGCAGGTGACGTGGCAAGTGACAATCCGCAACGTGTGGCAAGTGACAATCCGCAACGTGTGTCAGGCGACGTGGCAAGTGACAATCTGCAACATGTTGCGGGTGACGTGGCAAGTGATAATCCGCAACATGTGGCAGGTGACGTGGCAAGAGACAATCCGCAACATGTGGCAGGTGACGTGGGAAGTGACAATCCGCAACGTGTGGCAGGTGACGTGGCAAGTGACAATCTGCATCTAGTGGCAAGCAAGTGACATTCCGCAACTTGTGGCATGTGATGTGGCAAGTGACAATCTGCAACGTGTGGCAGGTGACGTGGCAAGTAACAATCCGCAACGTGTGGCAAGTGACAATCCGCAACGTGTGGCAGGTGACGTGGCAAGTGACAATCTGCAACATGTGGCAGGTGACGTGGCAAGTGATAATCCGCAACTTGTGGCAGGTGATGTGGCAAGTGACAATCCGCAAGGTGTGGCAGGTGATGTGAAAGTGACAATCTGCAACGTGTGGCAGGGGATGTGGCAAGTGACAATCCGCAACGTGTGGCAGGTGATGTGGCAAGTGACAATCCGCAAGGTGTGGCAGGTGATGTGAAAGTGACAATCTGCAACGTGTGGCAGGGGATGTGGCAAGTGACAATCCGCAACGTGTGGCAGGTGACGTGGCAAGTGACAATCTACATCTGGTGGCAAGTAACGTGGCAAGTGACAATCCGCAACATGTGGCAGGTGACGTGGCAAGTGACAATCTGCATCTGGTGGCAGGCAAGTGACATTCCGCAACTTGTGGCAGGTGACATTCCGCAACTTGTGGCAGGTGACAATCTGCAACGTGTGGCAGGTGACAATCTGCAACGTGTGGCAGGTGACGTGGCAAGTGACAATCCGCAACGTGTGGCAAGTGACAATCCGCAACGTGTGTCAGGCGACGTGGCAAGTGACAATCTGCAACATGTGGCAGGTGACGTGGCAAGTGACAATCTGCAACATGTGGCAGGTGACGTGGCAAGAGACAATCCGCAACATGTGGCAGGTGACGTGGCAAGTGACAATCTGCATCTGGTGGCAGGCACGTGACATTCCGCAACTTGTGGCAGGTGATGTGGCAAGTGACAATCCGCAATGTGTGGCAAGTGACAATCCGCAACGTGTGGCAGGCGACATGGCAAGTGACAATCCGCAACGTGTGGCAGGTGACAAGCTGCATCTGTTGGCAGGTGACATGGCAAGTGACACACTCGGGGCTCCCACTGATTCTACATTATGGTGAGTTGAACCATTTTATATTACAATGTAATAATGGAAATAATGCGCTTCAATCATCCTGACACCATAATTACCATGGTGCTGTGATCATTGAAGCGCTAACACCAGTGATTTTCTTGTAGTGCCCCTCCCAAGACTAGACTCTGGATCCACCCCTGGTACAGATTGGGCTTGCTGTGGCATCTCAATCTGCTCCGAGGTATATATTGACTTTAATAGTTTGTCAATATCTTCAACTGGGAAAAGATACTTAGAGCTACTTGTATCTTCCTCTGATGCAGATTCCTCATCAGATGAAGAACTCGGATTCTCACCTTCTTCCAGATCAGAAGTATTGCGTGAACTAATGGTCTCAGACACTGACAGAGGAAGGGATCTAGCTGAGGCTGAAGGCTCTTGAGATATGGATCTAGACGAGGAAGGCCCCAGTCCAGCTACCCTGTCATTAAAGAACCGAAAGGAGGCCACTACCTCCTTCATAGAAGACATTAACTCTTTAAAAGAGGAAGTCTCTGAACTAGCTCTGGATGGAATACAATCCTCACAAAATAGTTTTTTATATGTAGCGGACCCCCACTCTCTTTAATGGCTTCTCCGGCTCTGGTCTAGGGGTATCTCGGAGGAGAGAGAGGGGCGGGGCACTACGCCAAGCTTTCACCACAGATGTAGTAGGTGTATGCAAATTTCTGTTACCTTTCGGGTCGGTGTCCTGCAGTGAGAGCTCCTTCTCTGGAACAGTGTCTGTATTAAAAGAGCCCCACACCACTAAAGTCCAACACTCCTTTATTTCCACAGCATAAATGTCACACAATCAGTTGGACTTCCTTTAAACGAACAGGGGGTGTGGATACAAGTAAGCCCAGGCACAGTGAACTCTCCTATTCCTGTAGTGAGTCGAATAGGCATGGCGCACGGTCTCTGCCACCGACCGTGAAGTGGTAGCTGCCACCTACCGGGTGAACCGTTGCAGCCCCTGCCACAGGCCTGTAGGTAACGGTCCTTGCTTGCGACCTTTAAGAGGAATGTCTCTGCCGGACTTTTCCTCAATAGAACCACCTTCCGTATGTATCAGCCCCTGTTTGAGAGGGCATCCCTCCAGACGGTCTCCAGAGGCCCTCACCCGTCACCGACAGTCTGCTGCACCAGGTCTTCGGAGAGGCCACCCTCCAGTCCATTGCGTCTTAGATTCGGGTATCCATCCCCCGGATACCCTAGGACGATCCCCTCCGGGCGGAACCCAGTGGAAGAAGCTGGGCCCCAGGCTAGGACAAGTACCTCACCCCGAACTCCCGGTGTCCAGGCCTAGGCCACCTGAACACCGCCCACGAACAGCAGCCCTCAGGCCAAAGGTGCCTGGGACTCGAAGAACCTCGTGGCCAGGATGTCCGCCCCTTTTATGTCCTCTCCCGGCATGCGCAGCAGGTTCCCCGCCCCGCTGTACAGGTGCCGCGAGAGGCCACAGAAGGACCCGGCCCTCCAGTAATGATTCAACCCCGACCCAGGGCGACAGCGCCACCCTCTGGGCCGCAGGGAACTGAGCATCACTGATGTCCTGACCCGAACAAACAAATTCAAAACCACATGCCCGCTACATATAACTATCAAAAAGCCTGGCCCTACAGTTCCCACATTTCTTCTTCACCGGTTTGCCCTAGAAAAAAGCAGAAACAAGAACCATAAACAAAAAAGGTCCATATGAAAAGGTCCCCTGCTGTAGAAGCTATCCACAGACTAGGGTTTACCGTGGGGGCAGTATGGGACCCGGATGCTGCCGCTGGTTCAATCTGAGCGGGTGCTCCATCCTCAGACCTGTCCTCAAGCTCCAGAAGGCAAGCGGAGATCGGCCGGAGAGATAGGCTGCTGTTGTCCTGCTAAATGCGCCTGTCCGGCGTTCAGCAGACTGTTACCCCAGGCAGCATGTCCTCAGTGTATCACGCCGTGCTTCCTTATGCAAAAAAACGGCGTCCGGAAGTACGTCACGTGACTTCCGGTTCCGGCGCCATCTTGCCGCGTCACCAGAAGTCCTCAGACGCCATCTTGGTAAACCTTGGCGAAGCACGATGAGGACAAAGTTCCACACGTGCAGAGCTGGGGAAAAAAACTGAAGGGAGTTGCCACCACTCACACCACCAGGTAGGCAAGTAACCTCCGAAAAAGGGAACCCTTCTGGATAGAAAGTACAGGACTATCTCCCAGGACTTGGTCACAACTAGGGATGAGCTTCGTGTTCGAGTCGAACATACGTTCGACTCGAACATCGGCTGTTCGATCGTTCGACGAAGATCGAACGATTTGGGCCGTTCGCGCCAAATTCGAATGACGCGAACGGCCCACAATGCACTATGCCATCGCAGTGTCATCCAGGCGCTGTGATTGGCCAAGCATGCACTGTGACCCCGCATGCTTGGCCAATCACAGCGCCGGCAGCGAGGAGAGCAATGATTGGCCACAGGCAGGATGCCTGTGGCCAATTATTGCTGATGGGGTTTAGTACACGCCCCACACTATAAAAGGCCGCCAGCGCGGCGGCCTTGTGTAGTGTGTTCCGGAGTAGGGAAAGAGAAGCATAGGCAGGGACAGTGTCATTATTTTTCCTTTACTATTCCTGGATTCCTTGTGTTTAGGGACAAATAAGGATAGGTAGGGAGAGTGTCAGTGACAGTGTGCTATTCTGTGCTAATCCTTGTTTGTAGGGACAGAGAGGTACAGTGAGGGAAAGTGTCAGTGTGCTATTCTGTTCTAAAACTATTTTGCTGAACCATATTTTCAATCCTTGAGTTTAGGGACAGAGAGGTACAGTGAGGGAAAGTGTCAGCGCACGGTCTCTGCCACCGACCGTGAAGTGGTAGCTGCCACCTACCGGGTGAACCGTTGCAGCCCCTGCCACAGGCCTGTAGGTAACGGTCCTTGCTTGCGACCTTTAAGAGGAATGTCTCTGCCGGACTTTTCCTCAATAGAACCACCTTCCATATGTATCAGCCCCTGTTTGAGAGGGCATCCCTCCAGACGGTCTCCGGAGGCCCTCACCCGTCACCGACAGTCTGCTGCACCAGGTCTTCGGAGAGGCCACCCTCCAGTCCATTGCGTCTTAGATTCGGGTATCCATCCCCCGGATACCCTAGGACGATCCCCTCCGGGCGGAACCCAGTGGAAGAAGCTGGGCCCCAGGCTAGGACAAGTACCTCACCCCGAACTCCCGGTGTCCAGGCCTAGGCCACCTGAACACCGCCCACGAACAGCAGCCCTCAGGCCAAAGGTGCCTGGGACTCGAAGAACCTCGTGGCCAGGATGTCCGCCCCTTTTATGTCCTCTCCCGGCATGCACAGCAGGTTCCCCGCCCCGCTGTACAGGTGCCGCGAGAGGCCACAGAAGGACCCGGCCCTCCAGTAATGATTCAACCCCGACCCAGGGCGACAGCGCCACCCTCTGGGCCGCAGGGAACTGAGCATCACTGATGTCCTGACCCGAACAAACAAATTCAAAACCACATGCCCGCTACATATAACTATCAAAAAGCCTGGCCCTACAGTTCCCACATTTCTTCTTCACCGGTTTGCCCTAGAAAAAAGCAGAAACAAGAACCATAAACAAAAAAGGTCCATATGAAAAGGTCCCCTGCTGTAGAAGCTATCCACAGACTAGGGTTTACCGTGGGGGCAGTATGGGACCCGGATGCTGCCGCTGGTTCAATCTGAGCGGGTGCTCCATCCTCAGACCTGTCCTCAAGCTCCAGAAGGCAAGCGGAGATCGGCCGGAGAGATAGGCTGCTGTTGTCCTGCTAAATGCGCCTGTCCGGCGTTCAGCAGACTGTTACCCCAGGCAGCATGTCCTCAGTGTATCACGCCGTGCTTCCTTATGCAAAAAAACGGCGTCCGGAAGTACGTCACGTGACTTCCGGTTCCGGCGCCATCTTGCCGCGTCACCAGAAGTCCTCAGACGCCATCTTGGTAAACCTTGGCGAAGCACGATGAGGACAAAGTTCCACACGTGCAGAGCTGGGGAAAAAAACTGAAGGGAGTTGCCACCACTCACACCACCAGGTAGGCAAGTAACCTCCGAAAAAGGGAACCCTTCTGGATAGAAAGTACAGGACTATCTCCCAGGACTTGGTCACAACTAGGGATGAGCTTCGTGTTCGAGTCGAACATACGTTCGACTCGAACATCGGCTGTTCGATCGTTCGACGAAGATCGAACGATTTGGGCCGTTCGCGCCAAATTCGAATGACGCGAACGGCCCACAATGCACTATGCCATCGCAGTGTCATCCAGGCGCTGTGATTGGCCAAGCATGCACTGTGACCCCGCATGCTTGGCCAATCACAGCGCCGGCAGCGAGGAGAGCAATGATTGGCCACAGGCAGGATGCCTGTGGCCAATTATTGCTGATGGGGTTTAGTACACGCCCCACACTATAAAAGGCCGCCAGCGCGGCGGCCTTGTGTAGTGTGTTCCGGAGCAGGGAAAGAGAAGCATAGGCAGGGACAGTGTCATTATTTTTCCTTTACTATTCCTGGATTCCTTGTGTTTAGGGACAAATAAGGATAGGTAGGGAGAGTGTCAGTGACAGTGTGCTATTCTGTGCTAATCCTTGTTTGTAGGGACAGAGAGGTACAGTGAGGGAAAGTGTCAGTGTGCTATTCTGTTCTAAAACTATTTTGCTGAACCATATTTTCAATCCTTGAGTTTAGGGACAGAGAGGTACAGTGAGGGAAAGTGTCAGTGTGCTATTCTGTTCTAAACCAATTTTGCTGTTCCATATTTTCAATCCTTGAGTTGAGGGACAGAGAGGTACAGTGAGTGAAACTGACAGTGTGCTATTCTGTTCTAAACCAATTTTGCTGTTCCATATTTTCAATCCTTGAGTTGAGGGACAGAGAGGTACAGTGAGTGAAACTGACAGTGTGCTATTCCGATAAATCCGTGTAAATCCGATTGCCTCTCGGGGGATCAGGAAGGAATTTTTTCCCCTGCTGTAGCAAATTGTATCATGCTCTGCTGGGGTTTTTTGCCTTCCTCTGGATCAACTGTGGGTATAGAAGTGGGTATATGGGAGTGCACGATATTTTTTTTTTATTTTAGTTATTTTTTTTTTTTTTTTTTTTTTTTTTTATGGTTGAACTGGATGGACTTTGTCTTTTTTCAACCTGACTAACTATGTAACTATGTAACTATGTAACTATTCTGTTCTAAACCAATTTTGCTGTTCCATATTTTCAATCCTTGAGTTGAGGGACAGAGAGGTACAGTGAGTGAAACTGACAGTGTGCTATTCTGTTCTAAACCAATTTTGCTGTTCCATATTTTCAATCCTTGAGTTGAGGGACAGAGAGGTACAGTGAGTGAAACTGACAGTGTGCTATTCTGTTCTAAACCAATTTTGCTGTTCCATATTTTCAATCCTTGAGTTGAGGGACAGAGAGGTACAGTGAGTGAAACTGACAGTGTGCTATTCTGTTCTAAACCAATTTTGCTGTTCCATATTTTCAATCCTTGAGTTGAGGGACAGAGAGGTACAGTGAGTGAAACTGACAGTGTGCTATTCTGTTCTAAACCAATTTTGCTGTTCCATATTTTCAATCCTTGAGTTGAGGGACAGAGAGGTACAGTGAGTGAAACTGACAGTGTGATATTCTGTTCTAAACCAATTTTGCTGTTCCATATTTTCAATCCTTGAGTTGAGGGACAGAGAGGTACAGTCAGTGAAACTGACAGTGTGCTATTCTGTTCTAAACCAATTTTGCTGTTCCGTATTTTCAATCCTTGAGTTTAGGGACAGAGAAGGACACTCGTAGAAATTATCAGTGTGCTATTCTGTGCTAAATCTTGTTTGTAGGGAGGGACAGAGTAGGACAGTGAGGGAAAGTGTCAGTGTGCTATTCTGTTCTAAAACTTTTTTGCTGAACCATATTTTCAATCCTTGTGTTTAGGGACAGAGAAGGATAGGCAGGGGACAGTGTCAGTGTCATTGTTGCTAAGCCTCCTGCACAATATACACCTGAAGGTAGCCCTTATTGCTGTTTTTCCCATCTCCCTGCAGGCCATCCATTAAAATGTCTGGAAGGCAACCAAGGAGAGGCAGACAGTCAGGAGGCAAAAAAAGAGGGCAAGCAGGCTCTGTATCTGGGGGCAACAGTGCTGGTCGTGTACGCAGTGCATTGTCATCAGCACATGGCCATGGGACACGCTTGTCCTTGTTTTCGGCAGCTGGACATGTTGAGCCACATCATGCCGAAGACTTGGTAGAGTGGATGACCAAGCCCACCTCATCCTCCTCATCCTCTCTCACCCAGGCTCAGGGTACTGGCAAAGCAGCTGCCAAAGCGTCCTCTTCTCTGGTATCATTATCTTCATTAGTCAATCCTTCCCTAGACCCACCATGCCCTCCTCCTGAGGAGTCCCCCGAACTGTTTGAGCACAGTGTTGGGTACATGCTCCAGGAGGATGCCCAGCGTTTGGAAGGATCTGATGATGATACCCAGCTAGAGGAAGGCAGCAGCGTGAGAGCAGAGAGAGGGGATGCTCAAGAAGGACACCAATCTGGCAGTCATGCTCCAGCAGCTGCAGCATACTGCCAGATTGGCTCCAGTGATGAGGAGGGAGGGGATGATGAGGTCACTGACTCCACGTGGGTGCCTAATAGGAGAGAGGAGGAGGAGGAGGATGAGGAGGAGGCACATCTCCAACGAGGCAGGATGCCCTTGAGTGGCCAGCGTATGGGCAGCACACCAACGGAATCACACCGCAGAGCTCCGCCTGTGCAGGGCGCTGCCTCTGCCCGTCATTCAAAAAGTTCTTTGGTGTGGGCCTTTTTTGAGGCGAGTGCATCAGATCGCACAGCTGCTGTTTGCAACATATGTCTCAAGCGTATATCGCGTGGCCAAAACATCAGCCGCTTGGGCACCACATGCTTGATCAGACATATGTTGACCTGCCATGCAGCTCGTTGGCAAGCCTACCTTAAAGACCCACACCAAAGAACAAAGCTGACCTCTTCTTGCACCGCATCAGCTGGGATCTCCAACCCCACTATACCTTCACTCCTCTCTGAAACCTGCTCTGAGAGGAATGAAGGTGTAGAATTAGGTGTGTCACAGGCAAGTACTTGCGGGCACTCTGCTAGCAGTACACCAACGTCCGATTCTAGCAGGCAAATTTCCCTGCCCCAGCTGCTGGACCGTCGAAAGAAGTTCACTCCCAGCCATCCACATGCCCAGCGATTGAATGCTAGCTTGGCTAAATTGCTAGCGCTTCAACTGCTGCCTTTTCAGTTGGTAGACTCGGCCCCCTTCCGTGAGTTTGTGCAATGTGCGGTTCCTCAGTGGCAGGTTCCCAAACGACACTTTTTCGCACGGAAGGCTATTCCGGCTCTCTACAGGCATGTGGAAGGCAATGTCTTGGCCTCGCTGGACAGGGCGGTCAGTGGTAAGGTGCATATTACCGCTGACTCATGGTCCAGCAGGCATGGACAGGGACGTTACCTTTCTTTCACGGCCCATTGGGTCACTCTTTTGGCAGCTGGGAAGGATGCAGGACAAGGTGCAGTAGTGTTGGAGGTGTTTCCACCGCCACGCCTCCAAAATGCTACTACTGGTTGTGACACACCTCTCTCCTCCACCCCCTCCTCTTCTTCTTCCTCCATGGCCTCTTCCTGTGGTTTGTCCTCGGAACCAGCGGTGCTCCGTAGGCGTTCAAGGGGCTACGCAAGTACGCAGGCAAAAAGATGCCATGCCGTGCTTGCGCTGGTGTGTTTGGGGGACAGGAGCCACACTGGGGCAGAGGTCCTGTCTGCTCTGCAGGGGCAGGCCGAGAGGTGGTTGACGCCACGCCAGCTTAAGCCAGGAATGGTGGTTTGCGACAATGGCACCAACCTCCTCTCCGCCCTCCGACAGGGACAACTGACCCATGTGCCCTGTATGGCTCACGTCCTTAACCTGGTGGTGCAGCGGTTCTTGGGCAGGTACCCGGGCTTACAGGATGTCCTGAGGCAGGCCAGGAAAGTCTGTGTGCATTTCCGCAGATCTTATAATGCCAGTGCTCGCCTGGCTGAGCTTCAAAAGGAGTTGAACCTGCCCAAGAACCGCCTTATATGTGACATGCCCACCAGGTGGAACTCAACGTTGGCCATGCTGCAGCGGCTGCACACGCAGCAGAGGGCCATCAATGAGTACCTGTGCAACTACGGCACCAGGACAGGGTCAGGGGAGCTCGGGTTTTTTTCACCACGCCAGTGGGGCATGATCAGGGATGCATGCACTGTCCTGGCACCATTTGAGGAGGCCACAAGGATGGTGAGCAGTGACAGTGCATGCATCAGTGACACTGTACCTCTTGTCCACCTGTTGGAGCACACGCTGCGTGGAATAATGGACAGGGCACTTGAGGCAGAACAGAGGCAGGAAGAGGAGGACTTCCTTGCCTCTCAAGGCCCCCTTTACCCAGACAGTGTTCCTTCTGTCCCACCCATCGCACAGGAAGAGGAGGAGGAGGAGGAGGAGGATTGTGTCAGCATGGAGGTGGAGGCTGGCACTCAGCATCATCAGCAGCAGTCTTTTAGGGATGATTTACAGTCCCAAGAAACCAGTGGACTTGTACGTGGCTGGGAGGAGGTGGCTGCGGATCATGTCGTCCTTAGTGACCCAGAGGACTCCGGACTGAATGCCTCAGCTAACCTACGCTGCATGGCCTCCCTGATCCTGCAAAGTCTGCGGAAGGATCCTCGTATTCTTCGGATCAAGGAGAGGGACCATTACTGGCTGGCCACTCTCCTTGATCCACGGTACAAGGGTAAGGTTGCGGACCTTATCGTACCATCGCAGAGGGAGCAGAGGATGAGACAACTCCGGGAGGCCTTGCAGAAAGGTCTGTGCAACGCGTTCCCAGAGACTGGGAGGTTACAAACTCCTGGTCCTGGACAACAAGTTGCTGAGGCTTCGGGCAGTCAAAGAAGGAGCGGTGGGGAAGGTGGCCGTCTGACCGATGCGTTCAGACAATTCTTTAGTCCGCAGCCCCAAAGTATGATCGGTTCCAGCAACCATCGCCAGCGTCTGATATACATGGTCCAGGAATACCTAGGGGCAAGGTCAGACTTGGACACCTTCCCCACCGAAAATCCTCTGGCTTACTGGGTCTTGAGGATGGATCACTGGCCAGAGCTTGCACAGTATGCAATTGAGCTACTGGCCTGTCCTGCATCCAGCGTTCTTTCAGAACGCATATTCAGTGCTGCTGGAGGATTTGTCACGGATCACAGGGTGCGCCTGTCCACCGACTCGGTTGATCGACTGACTTTCATCAAGATGAACCAGTCTTGGATCACAACCAGCTACCACACACCAGATGCTGATATAACAGACTAATTGATTTTAAAATGTCACATCCCTTCAAGACTGATGCTGATGCTGAGTGCCTGTGCTGTTATGTTGACTGGCTATCCTCCTCCTCCTCCTCCTCAATGATACGATTAACGATGATAGCTTGGAAGATCATTTTGGTTCATGGGTGACGCCACCAGTGGCTAAGGCCCAATTTTTCAGCCCCTGTTTAACAGGGGCGTGTAATTAAAATTTTTGATGCAATACTTTGCAACAGGCCTCATTGCTGTGCTCCAAGTACAGTATCTGTGAGGGGTTGCAGTGTTGTGCCACCAGTGCCTAAGGCCCAATTTTTCAGCCCCTGTTCAACAGGGGCATGCAATTATAATTATTGATCTAATAATTCACAGCAGGGCCCATTGCTGCGCCCACCAAGAGTAACTGTCAGGCCTTACAGTGTTGTGGCACCAGCACCACCATCACCACCACCACCACCACCAAAGGCCCAATTTTTCAGCCCCTGTTCAACAGGGGCATGCAATTATAATTATTGATCTAATAATTCACAGCAGGGACCATTGCTGCGCCCACCAAGAGTAACTGTCAGGCCTTACAGTGTTGTGGCACCAGCAACACCATCAAAGGCCCAATTTTTACTAACACTGATCAACAATTATATGTTATTACAATTCCTGATATTATACTTGACAGAAGGGCGTTCCAGCACCCACCAAGAATAACTGTGAGTGCTTTCAGTGTTGTGCAAACACCAACACCTAAGGGGCCAATTTCTGCAGAGTATATACGGAAGGTCCCTACTTTCAAACATCCAACTTACAAACTACTACTACTTGCAAACGGAAGAAGACAACAGGAAGTGAGAGGAAATCTACCCCTTGGAAGGAAAATTCTCTCCTGTAAGAATTAATATGGGAGAAAGGTGTCTCCTCTCTACTGATGCTTTATCACCAATCCTTGTTTCAATAAAAACACCACATTTCAAAAACAGTTGTCATTGGGACGCAAAGTGAGGTGAAATGTTCTGAACAGGGGCACAGACAGCAAAAAAAATGTGACAGGGGTGATAACCGTTCCCTATGTTTTACAAAAAGCTAAAAAAAAGGAATTTGCCATGGAGCTCCACTTAAACAATGCAGCTGTTCAAAATTATAAACAGATTCTACATAAGAACAAACCTACAGTCCCTGTCTTGTATGCACCGCCTGTATACGGCTGTTTAGACTAGAGTATATAGGTCCTTTTTTATTTTGTGTGCGGGGTTCCCCTTAATATCCATACAAGACCCAAAGGGGCTGGTAATGGGCTGGGGTAGGGGGCGGGGGGGGGGGGGGTTGATGGGGTAGCTATGCCATTTTTCCTAAAGATTTTCATCCATATTACCGGGACCAGACATTACATTAAAGCCGCAAGCAGTTTTAAATGGCTTTTTTTCCCTTTAGAAATGTAATTTTGTGCAGGGACAGTTCTAAACACGGGAAACACGTGGCACTTCACAGGCATACTTTAGACACCCCCCAGGTACGATATTTAAAGGAATATTTGACTTTTTTTTTTTCACTTTATGCATCATTAAAATGACTTCTCCCGAAAAACGTCCGTTTTTAAAACTTCTTTTTGCATTGATACATGTCCCCTGGTGCAGAACCCGGGTTCCCAAACTCTGTTTCGGACAATAACATGGATAATAGTCGTTATAATTAGCACTTTAGAATCCGAACGTTCGCATCCATTGTATTTAATAGGGTTCTAATGTTCGTGCGAACTTTCGGTCCGTTCGCGGGTTCTGGTGCGAACCGAACCCGGGGGTGTTCGGCTCATCACTAGTCACAACTAGTCCTGGATGATACCAGAGAAGGGGGGTCCTCCAACCACAGTTACCAGACCTAAGAAAACAAAAAACGTGTCGGTGCTCCTGGAGGGTCTGGAAACACACAAAACAACTGAGGGTCAGAGGAAAGGGAGGGGCTTTTTAAATTGTATCTGATTTGTGTTTCCTGTAGAGGGCGGAGCCAATCATGTCTCAAGCAGCTGTCCTGGAAGGTGAGAGGGGAAAAAAAGGACATCAATTGTATTTGGGTACAGCGTCGCATGACCGCACAATTGTCAGTTAAACTAAAGCAGTGCCGTATCTGTGTGTATATTGAATGGGGATGGAGGCGCCCCACAGGGCACTTCCAACCATATTCTGTTAGATAGTAACAATGGGGCACTATTACTTCCCTGATTCCAACAAAGGGGCACTATTGCTTCCCTGATACCAACAATGGGGCACTATTGCTTCCCTGATACCAACAATGGGGCACTATTGCTTCACTGATACCAACGATGGGGCACTATTGCTTCCCTGATACCAGCAATGGGGCACTATTGCTTCGCTGATACCAACAAAGGGGCACTATTGCTTCACTGATATCAAAAATGGGGCACTAATGCTTCACCAATACCACCAATGGGGCACTATTGCTTCCCTGATGCCAAACATGGGGCACTATTGCTTCCCTGATACCAACAATGGGGCACTATTGCTTCCCTGATACCAGCAATGGGGAACTATTCCTTTCCCTGATAGCAACAATAAGACATTACTCCCTGCCGATGGCAACAATGGGGCACTATTCCTCCCACTAATACCAATGATGGGGTATTGTTTACTCCCATTGAGGCCAGGGTGTTTTCTACTCATGCTGGCCACAGTCTGCCTTCCAAAGTCTGAAGGACAGTAAACTGGTCTTTTGTTTAGAAAGTTTGAAGACCCCTGGCCTATTTCCTTGGATCAACAATCTCTTGTAAAGTTATGATGTTGGATTTTACCCCCCAGGTGCCCAGACCTGCTAGAGAAGGCAAAAATAAGAACAAAATGTAGACAGAACCTGTAAGCTTTTTGTGTAATTTCTGTTCCCTCTTGCACTGTGGGCACCAGCACATTAACCACTTCAGCCCCGCTGCCCCAGAAGGATTTACCCCCTTAATGACCAGGCCATTTTTTGAGACACGCACTGCGTCGCTTTAACTGACAATTGTGCAATCTTGTACACAAACAAATTTTATGTCCTTTATTTTCAACAAATAGAGCTTTCTTTTGGTGGTATTTAATCACCTCTGCAGTTTTTATTTTTTGCGCTATAAACAAAAATAGAGCGACAACTGAGAAAGAAAAAAACAATATTTTTTTACATTTTGCTATAATAAATATCCCCAAAAAAAAAATCTTCCTCAGTTTAGGCCAATACGTATTCTACTACATATTTTTGGCAAATAAATCACAATAAGCGTATATTAATTGGTTTGCGCAAAAGTTATAGCGTCTAAAAAATAGGGGATATATTTATGGCATTTTTATTTAAAAATCATTTTTTTTACTAGTAATGGCGGTGATCAGCGATTTTTAGCGGGACTGCGACATTGCGGCGGACAGATCGAACACTTTATTGGGACGATTGACATTTATACAGCGATCAGTGCCACTGATTACTGTATAAATTACATTGGCAGGGAAGGGGTTAACAGTACACTAAGGGGCGATCAAGAGGTTAAGTGTTCCCTAGGGAGGTGTTTCTAACTGTGGGGACTGGGAGTAGAGCGAGATTGCTGTTCCTGATCACTAGGAACAGCAGATCTCTCTCTACTTCCCTGACAGAACGGGGATCTGTTTGTTTACATTGACAGATCCCTGTTCTGGCTCTCTGAGAAACGATTGCGGGTTACCGGCGGACATCGCGGCTGCCGGCCACGTGCATCGGCTCCGGCGCGCACCCCCTATAGCTTTTAAAGCGGCGGATACGGTTTGCGCAGCCGTGCTAACCTGCCACAGTATAATGATGGTGACTTGTCGGCAAGCGGTTAAAGGGTAATTCCAATTTCATGGGGAAAAAAATAGCAAATAAAGAAAAAAACAATATAGCATATACAATCGCGACACAAGTCATATTGTGATTGAATCTTATTAAAAATGACCTTTCCTTTTCAATCCGCAGCTTCTGTAATTTTCTGAAAATGCAATGCAATATGGCTACCTGGAGTTGTTCTGTACACAGAATGTCCCCCAGAAACATAATTTCCTGCTTGTGTGATTGGCTCACCGATTTTCCTAAGTCTACACTAAGATGCAAGTCAGATTTAAGGCATCTCCTGCAACAAAAATGTAGTTTTTGGTGGGATACTCTCAATAGGAATACATCTAAAGCAGTGGTTCTCAACTCCTGTCCTCAGGACCCACTAACAGGCCAGGTTTTACCTTGGGGAGATGCAGACTAGAATACTGCAATCACTGAGCAGCAAATTATATCACCTGTGATGTATTTCCATTATCTTGCAAACCTGGCCTGTTAGTGGGTCCTGAGGACAGGAGTTGAGAACCACTGCTCTAAAGGGATGCTGACCCTGCAATTTTCCTCATTAGAGCCCTGCAGGTGCAGCAGCTGACTGATAATTATGAAACCACTCCCATTCATTTTCCCACATGGGCACAGAGAAACGCTGAGGGATTTCTTCAGAATAACAAAAGGTAGGAATCTGCAACAAAGTTTGTTATAATCCTTGTAATGTAAGTAGATCGCCCAGAGGGGAATGATTTTTTCTCAACAAAAGTGGAGTTACGCTTTAACCACTTCAGCCCCGGAAGAATTTACCCCCTTCCTGACAAGAGCACTTTTTGCGATTCGGCACTGCGTGCGACGTTGCACCCAAACAAAATTGACGTCCTTTTGTTCCCACAAATAGAGCTTTCTTTTGGTGGTATTTGATCACCTCTGCGTTTTTTTTTTTTTTTACTATAAACAAAAAAAGAGAGAAAAAAAAGCAATATTTTTTACTTTTTGCTATAATAAATATCCCCAAAAAATATATTAAAAAAAAATTCTATCTCAGTTTAGGCCGATATGTATTCTTCTACATATTTTTGGTAACAAAAATCGCAATAAGCGTTTATTGATTGGTTTGTGCAAAAGTTATAGCATCTACAATATAGGGGATAGTTTTATGGCATTTTTATTATTATTATTTTTTTTATTAGTAATGGTAGCAATCTGCGATTTTTATCGTGACTGCGACATTATGGCGGACACATCGGACACTATTGACACCATTTTGGTACCATTGTCATGTATACAGCGATCAGTGCTATAAAAATGCACTGATTACTGTGTAAATGACGCTGGCAGGGAAGGGGTTAAACACTAAGGGGCGATGAAGGCGTTAAGTGTGTCCTAGGGAGTGATTCTAACTCTGGGGGGGGGCTGGGCTACCACTGACATGACAGCGATCACTGCACCCAATGACAGGGAGCAGTGGATCAGTGTCCTGTCACTAGGCAGAACAGGGAAATGCCTTGTTTACATAGGCATCTCCCCGTTCTGCAGCTCCATAAAACGATCGCGGGCACCAGGCGGACATCGAAGTCCTGAGGGCACGGTCACGGAGCTCACGGCGGGCGCCCGCACGGCGGCAAATTCAAAGCAACGTCCAGGTACGTTGCTTTGCGCAGGCGTGCCATTCTGCCGACGTATATCGGCGTGCACCGGTCGGCAAGTGGTTAATGGCCTATGGAATATAAAGCCCTATGACCAGAGAACATTATTTTCTTTTAAGGAAAACTCAAAGCCCATAGTGGCACTATATGACATTGTGAAGTTAATAAGGTGATTGAAAAACTTTAACGGAATCGAGCAATTAGCGGAAAGACGTTTTATGTTCTTTTTGTATTGGTATTGACATCCCCGTCAAGGAAAGTAATAGTATTTCATGAGTTAATCTGTTTTTCCCTGAAATTATGCTCCTCCGCTTCCATGTGCCTTCTGTTCAAAACGTCAATTCGCTTGCAATGTGAATGAAGTGCACAATGATGTAAAAAGCAATTAAACTTGTTAATTGGTTGACTAATCTATTTAGCATAAAATCAAAGTTCTGTCAGCGGATTACATCGATCTGTTATTTTAACAAACCCCCCAGGTACCTAGACAGCCTGTGACTGCTCACTATACATACAAAACTGAGAAAAATCTGTTTTTTTGCAACTTTCAAACACACCCTTATTTTTATAAAGTACACCCGACCTGTAATATGGTTGCTCTGCAATCTGCATAAGCCCAGGTTCACACTGAGCTGTGGGAATGAAGCCGAACTCGCACGATTTCACTCCTGCATGTCAGTCCTGATTTTGGCAGCGATTTCACAGACCACTGTGCGGGTTTCTGCACGAATATCAATGGAAATCGCACCCTGAAATCGCAAAAAGTAGTACAGAAACGACTTTTTGAATTCGCTGCGGCGCCACAAATGCAGCGTCGCACCGATTAGGACGGTGCCATTGCCGGAAATTGCAGCCGATTTGATATGTGATTTGACATGTCAAATCACATGTCAAAATGCACCAATGTGAACCAGGGCTTAAGGGCTCTTTCACACAGGCATTAATTCCTACAGCAGTCTTAAAGCGGAGGTGCCGCGGAAAAAAAAATATTAAAAGCCAGCAGCTGCAAATACTGCAACTGCTGACTTTTAATATATGGACACTTACCTGTCCTGGAGTCCAGCGACGTCCGCAGCAGAGGACGAGCAATCGCTCGTCACTCTGCTGCCCCCACCGTCATCCTCGGTGAGGGAACCAAGAAGTGAAGCCTTGCGGCTTCATGCCCGGTTCCCTACGGCGCATGCACGAGTCGCGCTGCGCCGTTCTGAATGGTCCCCTGTGTTCTAGGAGCCGAGTGTCTCCCAGAACACAACGGGGAATCTGCGGGAAGTGACGTGCTTCCCGCAGATTTCCCTCAGAGAGGACTCCCGGAAGTGGGTGCAAATACCTGTCTTAGACAGGTATCTGCACCCCCCTCCCCCCTGAAAGGTGTCAATTGTGACACCGGAGGGGGGGAGGGTTCCGATCAGCGGAAGTTCCACTTTAGGGTGGAGCTCCGCTTTAAAGTGCAATAACACACCTATAGTCTTAGGGCCAGTTCACACCAGACTCAGTTCCGTACAGTTTTGTGCGCATTTTTTCTGCACTAAAAATGCATGCACAGTGTTTTCCATGTATTCCAATAGCTCTTGTTGGCTCTAGTTCACACCATGCAGTCAGTTTCCGGTGCAGAAACTGACCGGAAACTGACTGCATAGTGTGAACTAGAGCCATTGGAATACATGGAAAACGCTGTGCATGCATTTTGTGCAGAAAAAAAAGCACACGGAAGTGAACGGAACTGCGTCTGGTGTGAACTGGCCCATGAGCATTTTGGTTGCGTTGCACAGGCATTCATATTGAGTCAGGCAACACTCCGCTAACGCCCTGTGAGATGTGTTTTTTTTTATTTGTCCAAGGCTAAAATGGGAAATATTAATTTTGGATGGTTTGCAACGGCACCTTGGGCACTTTTACCCCCTTCCTGCCCAGGCCAATTTTCAGCTTTCAGCGCTGTCACTCTTTAGCCTCATAGACTTCTAACAAACTTTTCCGTGGATTTTTATTTGAAGGGCGTTGGCCGGGAACGCCCATAGCATACACACGGCAGGACTTTTCTGCAAACTTTCCCCAAATCACATGTTTTTTCTGCTCTTTACCACCACCCTTTGGTCAACTTCTGCTATTGTTGGTTGATTTTAACATTGGTTCTGGGCATGCGCATTTGTACTTTGGACTAAAGTCCGATGGATTTCTATACACACGATAGGACTTTGCACCGTAGGACTTTTGTTGTCGAAAAGTTTGTCCGTTTGCAGAGCGAACTTTTGTCCGATGAAAACCGAAAAAGTTTGTCCGATGGAGCGTACACACGGTAGGATTTTTTTGAAGTTTGTTGTCAAAAAGTCCTACCGTGTGTATGGGGCTTTAGAATGATCATGCCACACTGTACCCAAATTAAATTTTTATTAAAAAAAATTCACACAAATAGAGCTTTCTTTTGGTGGTATTTAATCACTGCTGGGTTTTTTATAAAAAAATTAAAAAGAAAGGGCACTACGGGGCGCAGTGGGGATCAGGCAGCGGCGGGCACATTGGGCATCGGCGGGCACATTGGGCAGCAGCGGGGATCGGGGCATCGGTGGACATCAGGCTGCGGCGGACATCGGGCAGCGGCTCCTGCGTCCAATAGGATCGCCTGTCCTTTCAGCCAATCGGGTGACGGGTATCAAAGCCCAACTCCGGCAACTAGAAAATTAGCCCTTGCAGTGTAGGCACAACCCCAATTAATTGCTCATTTAGGTCTAGGGGAACAAAAAAGAAAATTTACTTATCCAAACCTCCCCCTTTCCCCGCAGCTAGAGCTAGACCACTCCCCACAGACTCTTGTCTCCCATGCTCTAGCAGTCTAGGATCCTGACGTCATCAAGACCAAAGCAGAGTCAATATCCTGCAATGGATATGTTGATGCTGAGGGACAGTCCACTGCTGGAGCCTGGGGGAAGCGTCACCTGCTGGGGTACTGAAAGATCTGGTAAGTAAAAGTGTTTCTCCCAGTCTTTCTCAACCTTTTTACCCTGTCGGATCCTCTGAAATAATTTTCACATTTCGGGGAACCCTTACTCAAACCTCTTCATTGGGGGTCAATGGCAAAAATTTCTCATACATCGGTGTTCAGTGGGATGAATGCAACCCATACAGTGGTACAGCTAAAAATAAATTGGTGTCATGCTTACTGGCTTTGCCAAGTGCCATTAGTCTTGAAACTATGTAGGCACCATCAAATGGGAGGTCAATCACTCACAGCTCAAGGAACCCATAGTATCCTCTGGAGGAACCCTAGGCTTCCATGGAACCCTGATTGAGAATGTCTGGTTTCTCTTATCAAAAGTGAGGTCAATCCCCCACAGCTCAAGGAACTCCTAGCAACCTCTGGAGAAACTCTGGTTGAGAATGGTTGTTTCCTCCTCTCCCCTAGACCAAACGAGCAATGAACTTGTTGCCTAGAGTTGCTCTTTAACACAGACAGCTCATTTTAGTGTCAAATTCATGACGACATCTTCCAATTCCCGTATTAAGAGACTATGAATACCAGCAAGAGATAGCTGTAATGCGAGACTCTATTTAGAACGCCTAGCTTTTCTCTCCATTGTCTCGGCCCTGAATGGCACATACTTTTGCTGATCTATGCAGGTCAGGTCCAAGTCAAAACGTTAGAAGGAAAATTAGTTATTTCTAATTAGTCATTTGGACTTCAACCCAGAACTGAAATGCCACCATCCTCTCCCAGTCTGTGGATTAGAAAGACTTTTCCAGATTCAGGTTAGTTGTAAACTGATCGTTCGTTGGTTTTCCTTCCAATAATTTAATATCGTGAGAAAGGGACTTGTGGCTCACAGTGGAGGTCAGTGACAATGGGACTAATTTAACTAGAAGGGAGTCAGGATTTAACAGAGTTTTGATTAGGAATAAGCCACAAGGGAGGGACTTAGGAAGAAAATCGCATTGACGCTAACCCTTATCCAAAACAAACAAGCAGTAAAATGCCAGAGAATAATTGTTATGACTGCAGTATGCTGGATAAGATGCTGGGACGGTAATACAAACAGGTGTATAAACAGGTTAAAGGGGTAATATTCCAGCACTGTTGAACAAATTCATTCACGGCTAGGGTAAATCTGGTAAACTATGCAAAAAATTACTTGTTTTGAACACAAATTTTTTATTTCCCTCAATGCATGTCCATATAACTTAGTCTTGTTGGGGAGAAATGTTCAGTTAAGACAGCAAAAAAACAAAACAAAAAAAAACTGTACGGAATAAAAAATTCTGAATTCCAGGGGTTGTCAGCACATCAATCCCAATCTATCCATCGATTGTGGGCTGGGGCAATGGGTTGATTGTGACCCCGCCGAAACACCAGCTACTGGCCCTGCCGGATGTCTCTCAGACCTTAGATAATTGCAGAGATGAGTCCTAGGTTCCCTCTTGGCTCAGATGTGTCATATAACACAGCCGAGGGGAGACCTCGGGAGACTTCCCTCACTATGGTGGGCACTGCTGAATCTAAGGTCTGGCGATTGAATTTTACAGGGGGAGAGGGGAATTTGTGCTGTGGGTGACTTTGGCTTAAGAGGATACAAACTGGAAGGGGGGTACTCTATGTTACCTACTAATGACCCCTGCACTGTGCGTAACGTACTCCTGACCTCTGAGATAAATACTACTGACCCCTGCACTCTTCGCTACTTACTCCTGACTAGTGTTACATAGTAGTGAAACCTGCACCCTGTGTTACATATCCCTGAGCCCTGCACTGTGCGTTACATACTACTGACCTCTGCACTCTGCATTACTTACTCCTGACCTCTTAACTTTGCATTAAATACTACTGACTCTTGCACTGTATGTTACAAGCTACTGACCTCAGCACTATGTGTTACTTATTCCTGAACCCTGCACTTTGTGTTACATACTGCTTATCTCTGTGTTACTTACTACCAACCTCTGAACTCTGTGTTACATACCACTGACTCCTGCACTGTTACATACTACTGACCTCTGCACTCTACGTTACTTTCTCCTGACCTCTGAACTTTGCATTACATACAATTGACTCTTGCACTGTAGTTTACAAGCTACTGACCTCTGCACTATGCTTTACTTACTCCTGACCCCTGCACTGTGTGTTACATACTGCTAATCTCTGCGTTACTTATTCCTGACCTCTGAACTCTGTGTTGCATACTGTCAGCGAAATGGCCGTGGTGTGGGCAATTCCGCCAGTATAGAATACACCAGCCTGTGAGCACTTCAGCGCGCACACCGCGGCATGTGGACGCATGCGCACGCCGTGACAATTGTAGGCGCATCCCCCCGGTCTTTATTTAAACCTGCCACTGACACTTCAAGTTCGCTGGATTATCATCAGCTTCCTGTGTCTCCTGTGTCTCCTGTACCCTGTGTATCCTGAATCCCTGGCTTAATCCTTGGCTTACGTCTTTACTAGGGATGAGCTTCGTGTTCGAGTCGAACATACGTTCGACTCGAACATCGGCTGTTTGATCGTTCGACGAAGATCGAACGATTTGGGCCGTTCGCGCCAAATTCGAGTGACGCGAACGGCCCACAATGCACTACGCCATCGCAGTGTCATCCAGGCGCTGTGATTGGCCAAGCATGCACTGTGACCCCGCATGCTTGGCCAATCACAGCGCCGGCAGCGAGGAGAGCAATGATTGGCCACAGGCAGGATGCCTGTGGCCAATTATTGCTGAGGGTGTTTAGTACACGCCCCACACTATAAAAGGCCGCCAGCACGGCGGCCTAGTGTAGTGTGTTCCGGAGCAGGGAAAGACAAGCATAGGCAGGGACAGTGACATTTATTTCTTTCTTGCTTAACCTGGATTCCTTTAGTTTAGGGAAAGAGAAGGATAGGTAGGGAGAGTGTCAGTGTGTTTTACTGTGCGAGTCCTTGTTTCTAGGGACAAAGAAGGAAAGTGAGGGGATTTCTCCTTGTGCTATAGTGTGCTTTAAAAAAACATTTTTTCTAGGGACAGAAAACTCTAGGTAGGGAGAGTGTCAGTTTCTTTCACTGTGCCAGTCCTTGTTTCTAGGGACAAAGAAGGAAAGTGAGGGGAATTCTCCTTGTGCTATAGTGTGCTTTAAAAAAACATTTTTTCTAGGGACAGAAAACTCTAGGTAGGGAGAGTGTCAGTTTCTTTCACTGTGCCAGTCCTTGTTTCTAGGGACAAAGAAGGAAAGTGAGGGGAATTCTCCTTGTGCTATAGTGTGCTAAAGCATTCCTCATCAACCATCTTTGAAATCCTTGTTTTTTGGACAGTCAGGGAAATTGTCGTTGTGCTATTCTGTGCAAAAGCAATAATCCTCAACCATATTTAGAAATCCTTAAGTAAAGGGACAGAGAAGGACACCTGAAGGTAGCCCTTATTGCTTTTTTCCCATCTCCCTGCAGGCCATCTATTAGAATGTCTGGAAGGCAAACAAGGAGAGGCAGACAGTCAGGAGGCAATAAAAGAGGGCAAGCAGGCTCTGTGTCTGGGGGCAACAGTGCTGGTCGTGGACGCGGTGCATTGTCATCAGCACATGGCCATGGGACACGCTTGTCCTTCTTTTCGGCAGCTGGACATGTTGAGCCACATCATGCCGAAGACTTGGTAGAGTGGATGACCAAGCCCTCCTCTTCCTCCTCATCCTCTCTCACCCAGGCTCAGGGTACTGGCAAAGCAGCTGCCAAAGCGTCCTCTTCCCTGGTATCAATGTCAGACTCATCATCAGTCACTCCTTCCCTAGACCCACCATGTCCTCCTCCTGAGGAGTCCCCCGAACTGTTTGAGCACAGTGTTGGGTACATGCTCCAGGAGGATGCCCAGCGTTTCGAAGGGTCTGATGATGATACCCAGCTACAGGAAGGCAGTAGCGTGAGAGCAGACAGAGGGGATGCTCAAGAAGGACACCAATCTGGCAGTCATGTTCCAGCAGCTGCAGCATACTGCCAGATTGGCTCCAGTGATGAGGAGGGAGGGGATGATGAGGTCACTGACTCCACGTGGGTGCCTAATAGGAGAGAGGAGGAGGAGGAGGATGAGGAGGAGGCACATCTCTAACGAGGCAGGATGCCCTTTGGTGGCCAGCGTAAGGGCAGTACACCAACGGAATCACACCGCAGAGCTCCGCCTGTGCAGGGCGCAGCCTCTGCCCGTCATTCAAAAAGTTCCTTGGTGTGGGCCTTTTTTGAGGCTAGTGCATCAGATCGCACAGCTGCTGTTTGCAACATATGTCTCAAGCGTATATCGCGTGGCCAAAACATCAGCCGCTTGGGTACCACATGCCTGACCAGACATATGTTGACCTGCCATGCAGCTCGTTGGCAAGCCTACCTCAAAGACCCACACCAAAGAACAAAGCGGACCTCTCCTTGCACCGCATCAGCTGGGATCTCCAACCCCACTATAACTTTAGTCCTCCTCTGAAACATGCACTGAGAGGAATGAAGGTGTAGAATTAGGTGTGTCACAGCCTAGTACTTGCGGCCACTCTGCTAGCAGTACACCGACGTCCGATTCTAGCAGGCAAATTTCCCTGCCCCAGCTGCTGGACCGTCAAAAGAAGTTCACTCCCAGCCATCCACATGCCCAGCTAAATTGCTAGCGCTTCAACTGCTGCCTTTTCAGTTGGTAGACTCGGCCCCCTTCCGTGAGTTTGTGCAATGTGCGGTTCCTCAGTGGCAGGTTCCCAAACGCCACTTTTTCTCACGGAAGGCTATTCCGGCTCTCTACCGGCATGTGGAAGGCAATGTCTTGGCCTCGCTGGACAGGGCGGTCAGCGGTAAGGTGCATATTACCGCTGACTCATGGTCCAGCAGGCATGGACAGGGACGTTACCTTTCTTTCACGGCCCATTGGGTCACTCTTTTGGCAGCTGGGAAGGATGCAGGACAAGGTGCAGTAGTGTTGGAGGTTGTTCCACCGCCACGCCTCCAAAATGCTACTACTGGTTGTGACACACCTCTCTCCTCCACCCCCTCCTCTTCTTCTTCCTCCATGGCCTCTTCCTGTGGTTTGTCCTATGAACCAGCGGTGCTCCGTAGCCGTTCACGGGGCTACGCAAGTACGCAGGCAAAAAGATGCCATGCCGTGCTTGCGCTGGTGTGTTTGGGGGACAGAAGCCACACTGGGGCAGAGGTCCTGTCTGCTCTGCAGGGCCAGGCCGAGAGGTGGTTGACGCCACGCCAGCTTAAGCCAGGAATGGTGGTTTGCGACAATGGCACCAACCTCCTCTCCGCCCTCCGACAGGGACAACTGACCCATGTGCCCTGTGTGGCTCACGTCCTTAACCTGGTGGTGCAGCGGTTCTTGGGCAGGTACCCGGGCTTACAGGATGTCCTGAGGCAGGCCAGGAAAGTCTGTGTGCATTTCCGCAGATCTTATAATGCCAGTGCTCGCCTGGCTGAGCTGCAAAAGGAGTTGAACCTGCCCAAGAACCGCCTTATATGTGACATGCCCACCAGGTGGAACTCAACGTTGGCCATGCTGCAGCGGCTGCACACGCAGCAGAGGGCCATCAATGAGTACCTGTGCGACTACGGCACCAGGACAGGGTCAGGGGAGCTTGTTTTTTTTTCTCCACGCCAGTGGGGCATGATCAGGGATGCATGCACTGTCCTGGCACCATTTGAGGAGGCCACGAGGATGGTGAGCAGTGACAGTGCATGCATCAGTGACACTGTACCTCTTGTCCACCTGTTGGAGCACACGCTGCGTGGAATAATGGACAGGGCACTTGAGGCAGAACAGAGGCAGGAAAAGGAGGACTTCCTTGCCTCTCAAGGCCCCCTTTACCCAGACAGTGTTCCTTCTGTCCCACCCATCGCACAGGAAGAGGAAGAGGAGGAGGAGGAGGAGGAGGAGGAGGAGGATTGTGTCAACATGGAGGTGGAGGCTGGCACTCAGCATCATCAGCAGCAGTCTTTTAGGGATGATTTACAGTCCCAAGAAACCAGTGGACTTGTACGTGGCTGGGAGTAGGTGGCTGCGGATCATGTCGTCCTTAGTGACCCAGAGGACTCCGGAGCGAATGCCTCAGCAAACCTACGCTGCATGGCCTCCCTGATCCTGCAAAGTCTGCGGAAGGATCCTCGTATTCTTCGGATCAAGGAGAGGGACCATTACTGGCTGGCCACTCTCCTTGATCCACGGTACAAGGGTAAGGTTGCGGACCTTATGTTACCTTCGCAGAGGGAGCAGAGGATGAGACAACTCCGGGAGGCCTTGCAGAAAGGTCTGTGCAACGCGTTCCCAGAGACTGGGAGGTTACAAACTCCTGGTCCTGGACAACGAGTTGCTGAGGCTTCGGCCAGTCAAAGAAGGAGCGGTGGGGAAGGTGGCCGTCTGACCGATGCGTTCAGACAATTCTTTAGTCCGCAGCCCCAAAGTATGATCGGTTCCAGCAACCATCGCCAGCGTCTGATAAACATGGTGCAGGAATATCTAGGGGCAAGGTCAGACTTGGACACCTTCCCCACCGAAAATCCTCTGGCTTACTGGGTCTTGAGGATGGATCACTGGCCAGAGCTTGCACAGTATGCAATTGAGCTACTGGCCTGTCCTGCATCCAGCGTTCTTTCGGAACGCACATTCAGTGCTGCTGGAGGATTTGTCACGGATCACAGGGTGCGCCTGTCCACCGACTCGGTTGATCGACTGACTTTCATCAAGATGAACCAGTCTTGGATCACCACCAGCTACCACACACCTGATGCTGATATAACAGACTAATTGATTTTAACATGTCACATCCCTTCAAGACTGATGCTGATGCTGAGTGCCTGTGCTGTTATGTTGACTGGCTATCCTCCTCCTCCGAGTCCTCAATGATACGATTGATGATGATAGCTTGGAAGATCATTTTTGTTTATGGGTGCCGCCACCAGTGGCTAAGGCCCAATTTTTCAGCCCCTGTTTTACAGGGGCGTGTAATTACAATTTTTTTAGCAATAATTTGCTATAGGGCTCATTGCTGTGCTCCAAGTACAGTATCTGTGAGGGGTTGTAGTGTTGTGCCACCAGTGCCTAAGGCCCAATTTTTCAGCCCCTGTTCAACAGGGGCATGCAATTACAATTCTTGATCTAATAATTCACAGCAGGGCCCATTGCTGCACCCACCAAGAGTAACTCTGAGGGCTTACAGTGTTGTGGCAACGCCACCACCACCACCACCACCACGAAAGGCCCAATTTTTCAGCCCCTGTTCAAAAGGGGCATGTAATTACAATTCTTGATCTAATAATTCACAGCAGGGCCCATTCCTGCACCCACCAAGAGTAACTCTGAGGGCTTACAGTGTTGTGGCAACACCACCACCACCACCACGAAAGGCCCAATTTTTCAGCCCCTGTTCAACAGGGGCATGCAATTACATTTCTTGATCTAATAATTCACAGCAGGGCCCATTGCTGCACCCACCAAGAGTAACTGTCAGGGCTTACAGTGTTGTGGCACCAGCACCACCATCAAAGGCCCAATTTTTACTACCACTGTTCAACAATTATATGTAATTAAAATTCCTGATATAATAGTTGACAGCAGGGCGTTCCAGCACCAACCAAGAGTAACTGTGAGTGCTTACAGTGTTGTGCCAACACCAACAACTAAGGGGCCTATTTCTGCAGAGTATATACGGCAGGTCCCTACTTTCAAACATCCAACTTACAAACGACTCCTACTTGCAAACGCAAGAAGACAACAGGAAGTGAGAGGAAATCTACCACTAGGAAGGAAAATTCTCTCCTGTAAGAATAAATATGGGAGAAAGGTGTCTCCTCTGTACTGATGCTTTATCAGCAATCCTTGTTTCAAGAAAAACACCACATTTCAAAAACAGTTGTCATTGGGATGGAAAGTGAGGTGAAATGTTCTGAACAGGGGCACAGACAGCAAAACAAATGTTACAGGGGTGATAACCCTTACCTATGTTTTCCAAAAAGTTTAAAAATAGATTTTTGGGCTGGAGCTACACTTCAACAATGTACCTGTTCAAAATTACAAACAGATTCTACATAAGAACAAACCTACAGTCCCTGTCTTGTATGCACCGCCTGTATACGGCTGTTCAGAGTATATAGGGCCTTTTTTATTTTATGTGCGGGGTTCCCCCTAATATCCATACAAGACCCAAAGGGGCTGGTAATGGGCTGGGGTAGGGGGGGGGGGGGTCATGGGGTAGCTATGCCATTTTTCTTAAAGATTTTCATCCATATTACCGGGACCAGACATTACATTAAAGCCGCAAGCAGTTTTAAATGGCTTTTTTTTCCTTTAGAAGTGTCATTTTGTGCAGGGACAGTTCTAAACACGGGAAACACGTGGCACTTCACAGGCATACTTTAGACACCCCCCAGGTACGATATTTAAAGGAATATTTGACTTTTTTTTTTTCACTTTATGCATCATTAAAATGACTGCTCCCGAAAAACGACCGTTTTTAAAACTTCTTTTTGCATTGATACATGTCCCCTGGTGCAGAACCCGGGTTCCCAAACCCTTTTTAGGACAATAAC
The DNA here is from genome assembly GCA_029206835.1 of Rana muscosa. Taxonomy (NCBI): domain Eukaryota; kingdom Metazoa; phylum Chordata; class Amphibia; order Anura; family Ranidae; genus Rana; species Rana muscosa. Next base: position 251,854,222 of record CM055121.1, on the reverse strand, counting down.
ATGCATAATAGTTGTTATAATTAGCACTTTAGAATTCGAACGTTCGCATCCATTGTATTTAATAGGGTTCTAATGTTCGTACGAACTTTCGGTCCGTTCGCGGGTTCTGGTGCGAACCGAACCCGGGGGTGTTCGGCTCATCACTAGTCTTTACCTGTGATCCCGTTCATCACCTCGCATCTGACCCCGGCTTGGCTGACTACTCCTTTATCTTCTGCTCTCTGTGTATGACCCGGCTTGTTCCTGTATCCTCTCTGGACTGATTCCTGTGTATGACCATTGGCCTGGCTACAAACTCTGTTCTTAACCCGCAGTCCTCCTACCGGAATTCTTCCTTGCACAGCCTCTGATCCCGCTCATCCAGCACACCCCAGCTACCCTCTGCTAGCATCTATCCAGTTAGAAGCAGTACCAGCAATCCATGCATCTTTGGGCACTGCACTCCCTGTCTCGCCTCCAGTGGTATGGTGCACTCAGCCACAAGGGCCGCCCTCTCAGCAATCCGGCCTCACACCAGAGACTGACAGTATAATCCAGCCATGTCTGAGGCCGGCAGAGGTGCGTCCCTGTTAGAGGCGCTGTGTCAACAGACCACTACTCTGACCCAAGCAATCCAGAAACTACAGGAAGGATACCTCCAGCTGGAGAATAGGCTGCAACACCTGTCAAAACCATATGCTTCAGCGGACCCGGTCCCAGTTTCTACCAGCTCCACCATACCTACCCACGAACGACCCTCTGTGGCTCCTACGATTGTGTTCCCTCCTCCAGAATCCCAAGTTTCCATCCCTGAATGATTCTCCGGGGACCAGAAGAAGTTCAGAGCCTTCAGGAATGCCTGCCTTTTGTACCTAGCCTTGCAGCCCCGGACTTTTTCTTTAGAGACTGTCAAGGTCGGGTTCCTTATCTTACTGCTGTCCGATGAACCCCAGACCTGGGCCCACAGTTTATGGGAACAAAAGAGTCCGGTCCTTAACACAGTGGACACATTCCTGGCAGCTATGGCACAACTCTATGAGGACCCCCAGCGTACGGCCACTGCCGAAGCCGCCCTGCACTCATTACAGCAGGGTAGGTGACCAGGTGGAGGACTATACTGTGGACTTCCGTCCGTGGTCTGCAGACACAGGCTGGAATGAAGCAGCTCTAAAACACCAGTTCCGCCTAGGACTCTCTGAATCACTCAAAGATAAGTTGGCCAGGATTGGGGTCCCCACTACACTCGAGGATCTCATTCAATTATCCATATAGTTGGATCGACGTCTACGAGAGAGACGGTCCGAACGATCTCGGGTCTCCAGGCCTGCCTGGACGCTGCCTAGAGTTCTCACTTCATCAGTGCCTGTGCCCGCCAGTACATCCACCTCTGGGTCAGTTCCTAGGCAAGTTGGCTTCCTACGTTCTGCATTAACCCCTGATGAAAGACGCCATCGTATTCTAGCCAGCCTCTGCCTTTATTGTGGAGGAAACTGACATTTCTTGTGTAACTGCCCCAGAAGGCCCAAGAAGCCATCTTCCTACCCTCCAGTGTATATCCAGGTCTCCGTAACCTCTCCGTCACACCTGGTTCTTCCCATCACTCTGCAATTGGAAAAAGAGGAGGTCCGGCTCCAGGCCATAATTGATTCTGGAGCATGTAGTTGCTTTGTGGACTTGAACCTGGCAAGAAACCTTAGGTTGCCCCTTCTCCACAAGAAACGGGGGCTGGAAGTTCGTCTAGCAGATGGCACGTTGCCTAGTTCTGGCCCTGTTACTCCAGAGACTATCCCTCTCCTCATTACTACTCCTGATGGCCATCGGGAGTTCATTCGTTTTGACGCTCTGAGAGCACCAATGTCTCCAGCTATCTTGGGAATTCCTTGGCTCCAAGCCCACAATCCCCAGATTGATTGGATCAAGAAGGAAGTCCGGTTTACCTCTCCCTATTGCCAGCATTATTGCCTTACCCCTGAATCCAGGGACACCACCAGTTGTCTGACAGTCCAACCTGTTTTCCCCAGTAGCCAGAATGTACCCCAGGTGTATCAAGAGTTCCTGGATGTCTTTGATAAAAAGAAAGCTGACGTTCTACCACCACATCGGTCGTATGGCTGTCCTATCGAATTGATTCCAGGAGCCGAGATTCCATTTGGACGAATATTCCCTCTCTCCGAAATGGAATTAGGAACTCTGCGACAATACATAGATGAAAGCTTGGCAAAGGGCTTCATCCATCGTTCCTCCTCTCCTGCCGGTGCCGGCATTTTCTTTGTTGAAAAAAAACATAAGACTTTAAGACCATGTGTTGACTACAGGGAACTGAATAAAATCACCATAAAGAACCGCTACCCACTTCCACTTGTCCCTGAACTCTTCCAGAGATTTCGTACAGCCCAGTTATTCACTAAACTTGACCTCCGGGGTGCCTACAACCTTGTCGGCAGCCGTGAAGGTGATGAATGGGAGACGGCATTCAGAACGAGATTCAGACATTTTGAGTATTTAGTGATGCTCTTTGGGCTCTGTAATGCCCCGGCAACGTTCCAGCACTTCGTAAATGATATCTTCCGGGAATATCTTGATTAGTGATGAGCCGAACACCCCCGGGTTCGGTTCGCACCAGAACCCGCGAACGGACCGAAAGTTCGTACGAACATTAGAACCCTATTAAATACAATGGATGCGAACGTTCGAATTCTAAAGTGCTAATTATAACAACTATTATGCATGTTATTGTCCTAAAAAGGGTTTGGGAACCCGGGTTCTGCACCAGGGGACATGTATCAATGCAAAAAGAAGTTTTAAAAACGGTCGTTTTTCGGGAGCAGTCATTTTAATGATGCATAAAGTGAAAAAAAAAAGTCAAATATTCCTTTAAATATCGTACCTGGGGGGTGTCTAAAGTATGCCTGTGAAGTGCCACGTGTTTCCCGTGTTTAGAACTGTCCCTGCACAAAATGACACTTCTAAAGGAAAAAAAAGCCATTTAAAACTTCTTGCGGCTTTAATGTAATGTCTGGTCCCGGTAATATGGATGAAAATCTTTAAGAAAAATGGCATAGCTACCCCATGACCCCCCCCCCCCTACCCCAGCCCATTACCAGCCCCTTTGGGTCTTGTATGGATATTAAGGGGAACCCCGCACATAAAATAAAAAAGGCCCTATATACTCTGAACAGCCGTATACAGGCGGTGCATACAAGACAGGGACTGTAGGTTTGTTCTTATGTAGAATGTGTTTGTAATTTTGAACAGGTACATTGTTGAACTGTAGCTCCAGCCCAAAAATCTATTTTTAAACTTTTTGGGAAACATAGGTAAGGGTTATCACCCCTGTAACATTTGTTTTGCTGTCTGTGCCCCTGTTCAGAACATTTCACCTCACTTTCCGTCCCAATGACAACTGTTTTTGAAATGTGGTGTTTTTCTTGAAACAAGGATTGCTGATAAAGCATCAGTACAGAGGAGACACCTTTCTCCCATATTTATTCTTACAGGAGAGAATTTTCCTTCCTAGGGGTAGATTTCCTCTCACTTCCTGTTGTCTTCTTTCGTTTGCAAGTAGGAGTCGTTTGTAAGTTGGATGTTTGAAAGTAGGGACCTGCCGTATATACTCTGCAGAAATAGGCCCCTTAGTTGTTGGTGTTGGCACAACACTGTAAGCACTCACAGTTACTCTTGGTTGGTGCTGGAACGCCCTGCTGTCAACTATTATATCAGGAATTTTAATTACATATAATTGTTGAACAGTGGTAGTAAAAATTGGGGCTTTGATGGTGGTGCTGGTGCCACAACACTGTAAGCCCTGACAGTTACTCTTGGTGGGTGCAGCAATGGGCCCTGCTGTGAATTATTAGATCAAGAATTGTAATTGCATGCCCCTGTTGAACAGGGGCTGAAAAATTGGGCTTTTCGTGGTGGTGGTGGTGGTGGTGGTGTTGCCACAACACTGTAAGCCCTCAGAGTTACTCTTGGTGGGTGCAGGAATGGGCCCTTCTGTGAATTATTAGATCAAGAATTGTAATTACATGCCCCTTTTGAACAGTGGCTGAAAAATTGGGCCTTTCGTGGTGGTGGTGGTGGTGGCGTTGCCACAACACTGTAAGCCCTCAGACTTACTCTTGGTGGGTGCAGGAATGGGCCCTGCTGTGAATTATTACATCAAGAATTGTAATTGCATGCCCCTGTTGAACAGGGGCTGAAAAATTGGGCCTTAGGCACTGGTGGCACAACACTACAACCCCTCACAGATACTGTACTTGGAGCACAGCAATGAGCCCTGTTGCAAAGTATTGCTTCAAAAATTGTAATGACACGCCCCTGTTAAACAGGGGCTGAAAAATTGGGCCTTAGGCACTGGTGGCACAACACTACAACCCCTCACAGATACTGTACTTGGAGCACAGCAATGAGCCCTATGGCAAATTATTGCTAAAAAAATTGTAAGTACACGCCCCTGTAAAACAGGGGCTGAAAAATTGGGCCTTAGCCACTGGTGGCGGCACCCATAAACAAAAATGATCTTCCAAGCTATCATCATCAATCGTATCATTGAGGACTCGGAGGAGGAGGATAGCCAGTCAACATAACAGCACAGGCACTCAGCATCAGCATCAGTCTTGAAGGGACGTGACATGTTAAAATCAATTAGTCTGTTATATCAGCATCAGGTGTGTGGTAGCTGGTGGTGATCCAAGACTGGTTCATCTTGATGAAAGTCAGTCGATCAACCGAGTCGGTGGACAGGCGCACCCTGTGATCCGTGACAAATCCTCCAGCAGCACTGAATGTGCGTTCTGAAAGAACGCTGGATGCAGGACAGGCCAGTAGCTCAATTGCATACTGTGCAAGCTCTGGCCAGTGATCCATCCTCAAGACCCAGTAAGCCAGAGGATTTTCGGGGGGGAAGGTGTCCAAGTCTGACCTTGCCCCTAGATATTCCTGCACCATGTTTATCAGACGCTGGCGATGGTTGCTGGAACCAATCATACTTCGGGGCTGCGGACTAAAGAATTGTCTGAACGCATCGGTCAGACGGCCACCTTCCCCACCGCTCCTTCTTTGACTGGCCGAAGCCTCAGCAACTCGTTGTCCTGGACCAGGAGTTTGTAACCTCCCAGTCTCTGGGAACGCGTTGCACAGACCTTTCTGCAAGGCCTCCCGGAGTTGTCTCATCCTCTGCTCCCTCTGCGACGGTAACATAAGGTCCGCAACCTTACCCTTGTACCGTGGATCAAGGAGAGTGGCCAGCCAGTAATGGTCCCTCTCCTTGATCCGAAGAATACGAGGATCCTTCCGCAGACTTTGCAGGATCAGGGAGGCCATGCAGCGTAGGTTTGCTGAGGCATTCGCTCCGGAGTCCTCTGGGTCACTAAGGACGACATGATCCGCAGTCACCTCCTCCCAGCCACGTACAAGTCCACTGGTTTCTTGGGACTGTAAATCATCCCTAAAAGACTGCTGCTGATGATGCTGAGTGCCAGCCTCCACCTCCATGCTGACACAATCCTCCTCCTCCTCCTCCTCCTCCTCCTCCTCTTCCTCTTCCTGTGCGATGGGTGGGACAGAAGGAACACTGTCTGGGTAAAGGGGGCCTTGAGAGGCAAGGAAGTCCTCCTCTTCCTGCCTCTGTTCTGCCTCAAGTGCCCTGTCCATTATTCCACGCAGCGTGTGCTCCAACAGGTGGACAAGAGGTACAGTGTCACTGATGCATGCACTGTCACTGCTCACCATCCTCGTGGCCTCCTCAAATGGTGCCAGGACAGTGCATGCATCCCTGATCATGCCCCACTGGCGTGGAGAAAAAAAACCAAGCTCCCCTGACCCTGTCCTGGTGCCGTAGTCGCACAGGTACTCATTGATGGCCCTCTGCTGCGTGTGCAGCCGCTGCAGCATGGCCAACGTTGAGTTCCACCTGGTGGGCATGTCACATATAAGGCGGTTCTTGGGCAGGTTCAACTCCTTTTGCAGCTCAGCCAGGCGAGCACTGGCATTATTAGATCTGCGGAAATGCACACAGACTTTCCTGGCCTGCCTCAGGACATCCTGTAAGCCCGGGTACCTGCCCAAGAACCGCTGCACCACCAGGTTAAGGACGTGAGCCACACAGGGCACATGGGTCAGTTGTCCCTGTCGGAGGGCGGAGAGGAGGTTGGTGCCATTGTCGCAAACCACCATTCCTGGCTTAAGCTGGCGTGGCGTCAACCACCTCTCGGCCTGGCCCTGCAGAGCAGACAGGACCTCTGCCCCAGTGTGGCTTCTGTCCCCCAAACACACCAGCGCAAGCACGGCATGGCATCTTTTTGCCTGCGTACTTGCGTAGCCCCGTGAACGGCTACGGAGCACCGCTGGTTCATAGGACAAACCACAGGAAGAGGCCATGGAGGAAGAAGAAGAGGAGGGGGTGGAGGAGAGAGGTGTGTCACAACCAGTAGTAGCATTTTGGAGGCGTGGCGGTGGGACAACCTCCAACACTACTGCACCTTGTCCTGCATCCTTCCCAGCTGCCAAAAGAGTGACCCAATGGGCCGTGAAAGAAAGGTAACGTCCCTGTCCATGCCTGCTGGACCATGAGTCAGCGGTAATATGCACCTTACCGCTGACCGCCCTGTCCAGCGAGGCCAAGACATTGCCTTCCACATGCCGGTAGAGAGCCGGAATAGCCTTCCGTGAGAAAAAGTGGCGTTTGGGAACCTGCCACTGAGGAACCGCACATTGCACAAACTCACGGAAGGGGGCCGAGTCTACCAACTGAAAAGGCAGCAGTTGAAGCGCTAGCAATTTAGCCAAGCTAGCATTCAACCGCTGGGCATGTGGATGGCTGGGAGTGAACTTCTTTCGACGGTCCAGCAGCTGGGGCAGGGAAATTTGCCTGCTAGAATCGGACGTCGGTGTACTGCTAGCAGAGTGGCCGCAAGTACTTGGCTGTGACACACCTAATTCTACACCTTCATTCCTCTCAGTGCATGTTTCAGAGAGGACTGAAGTTATAGTGGGGTTGGAAATCCCAGCTGATGCGGTGCAAGGAGAGGTCCGCTTTGTTCTTTGGTGTGGGTCTTTGAGGTAGGCTTGCCAACGAGCTGCATGGCAGGTCAACATATGTCTGGTCAGGCATGTGGTACCCAAGCGGCTGATGTTTTGGCCACGCGATATACGCTTGAGACATATGTTGCAAACAGCAGCTGTGCGATCTGATGCACTAGCCTCAAAAAAGGCCCACACCAAGGAACTTTTTGAATGACGGGCAGAGGCAGCGCCCTGCACAGGCGGAGCTCTGCGGTGTGATTCCGTCGGTGTACTGCCCTTACGCTGGCCACCAAAGGGCATCCTGTCTCGTTGGAGATGTGCCTCCTCCTCATCCTCCTCCTCCTCTCTCCTATTAGGCACCCACGTGGAGTCAGTGACCTCATCATCCCCTCCCTCCTCATCACTGGAGCCAATCTGGCAGTATGCTGCAGCTGCTGGAACATGACTGCCAGATTGGTGTCCTTCTTGAGCATCCCCTCTGTCTGCTCTCACCCTACTGCCTTCCTGTAGCTGGGTTTCATCATCAGACCCTTCGAAACGCTGGGCATCCTCCTGGAGCATGTACCCAACACTGTGCTCAAACAGTTCGGGGGACTCCTCAGGAGGAGGACATGGTGGGTCTAGGGAAGGAGTGACTGATGATGAGTCTGACATTGATACCAGGGAAGAGGACGCTTTGGCAGCTGCTTTGCCAGTACCCTGAGCCTGGGTGAGAGAGGATGAGGAGGAGGAGGAGGGCTTGGTCATCCACTCTACCAAGTCTTCGCCATGATGTGGCTCAACATGTCCAGCTGCGGAAAAGAAGGACAAGCGTGTCCCATGGCCATGTGCTGATGACAATGCACCGCGTCCACGACCAGCACTGTTGCCCCCAGACACAGAGCCTGCTTGCCCTCTTTTATTGCCTCCTGACTGTCTGCCTCTCCTTGTTTGCCTTCCAGACATTCTAATAGATGGCCTGCAGGGAGATGGGAAAAAAGCAATAAGGGCTACCTTCAGGTGTCCTTCTCTGTCCCTTGAAACAAGGACTTGCACAGTGAAAGAAACTGACACTCTCCCTACCTACAGTTTTCTGTCCCTAGAAAAAATGTTTTTTTTAAGCACAATATAGCACAAGGAGAATTCACTCACTGTCCTTCCAGGTCCCTAGAAACAAGGACTTGCACAGTGAAAGAAACTGACACTCTCCCTACCTACAGTTTTCTGTCCCTAGAAAAAATGTTTTTTTTAAGCACAATATAGCACAAGGAGAATTCACTCACTGTCCTTCCAGGTCCCTGGAAACAAGGACTTGCACAGTGAAAGAAACTGACACTCTCCCTACCTACAGTTTTCTGTCCCTAGAAAAAATGTTTTTTTTAAGCACAATATAGCACAAGGAGAATTCACTCACTGTCCTTCCAGGTCCCTAGAAACAAGGACTTGCACAGTGAAAGAAACTGACACTCTCCCTACCTACAGTTTTCTGTCCCTAGAAAAAATGTTTTTTTTAAGCACAATATAGCACAAGGAGAATTCACTCACTGTCCTTCCAGGTCCCTAGAAACAAGGACTTGCACAGTGAAAGAAACTGACACTCTCCCTACCTACAGTTTTCTGTCCCTAGAAAAAATGTTTTTTTTAAGCACAATATAGCACAAGGAGAATTCACTCACTGTCCTTCCAGGTCCCTAGAAACAAGGACTTGCACAGTGAAAGAAACTGACACTCTCCCTACCTACAGTTTTCTGTCCCTAGAAAAAATGTTTTTTTTAAGCACAATATAGCACAAGGAGAATTCACTCACTGTCCTTCCAGGTCCCTAGAAACAAGGACTTGCACAGTGAAAGAAACTGACACTCTCCCTACCTACAGTTTTCTGTCCCTAGAAAAAATGTTTTTTTTAAGCACAATATAGCACAAGGAGAATTCACTCACTGTCCTTCCAGGTCCCTAGAAACAAGGACTTGCACAGTGAAAGAAACTGACACTCTCCCTACCTACAGTTTTCTGTCCCTAGAAAAAATGTTTTTTTTAAGCACAATATAGCACAAGGAGAATTCACTCACTGTCCTTCCAGGTCCCTAGAAACAAGGACTTGCACAGTGAAAGAAACTGACACTCTCCCTACCTACAGTTTTCTGTCCCTAGAAAAAATGTTTTTTTTAAGCACAATATAGCACAAGGAGAATTCACTCACTGTCCTTCCAGGTCCCTAGAAACAAGGACTTGCACAGTGAAAGAAACTGACACTCTCCCTACCTACAGTTTTCTGTCCCTAGAAAAAATGTTTTTTTTAAGCACAATATAGCACAAGGAGAATTCACTCACTGTCCTTCCAGGTCCCTAGAAACAAGGACTTGCACAGTGAAAGAAACTGACACTCTCCCTACCTACAGTTTTCTGTCCCTAGAAAAAATGTTTTTTTTAAGCACAATATAGCACAAGGAGAATTCACTCACTGTCCTTCCAGGTCCCTAGAAACAAGGACTTGCACAGTGAAAGAAACTGACACTCTCCCTACCTACAGTTTTCTGTCCCTAGAAAAAATGTTTTTTTTAAGCACAATATAGCACAAGGAGAATTCACTCACTGTCCTTCCAGGTCCCTAGAAACAAGGACTTGCACAGTGAAAGAAACTGACACTCTCCCTACCTACAGTTTTCTGTCCCTAGAAAAAATGTTTTTTTTAAGCACAATATAGCACGAGGAGAATTCACTCACTGTCCTTCCAGGTCCCTGGAAACAAGGACTTGCACAGTGAAAGAAACTGACACTCTCCCTACCTACAGTTTTCTGTCCCTAGAAAAAATTTTTTTTTAAGCACAATATAGCACAAGGAGAATTCACTCACTGTCCTTCCAGGTCCCTAGAAACAAGGACTTGCACAGTGAAAGAAACTGACACTCTCCCTACCTACAGTTTTCTGTCCCTAGAAAAAATGTTTTTTTTAAGCACACTATAGCACAAGGAGAATTCACTCACTGTCCTTCCCAGTCCCTAGAAACAAGGACTTGCACAGTGAAAGAAACTGACACTCTCCCTACCTACAGTTTTCTGTCCCTAGAAAAAATGTTTTTTTTAAGCACACTATAGCACAAGGAGAATTCACTCACTGTCCTTCCCAGTCCCTAGAAACAAGGACTTGCACAGTGAAAGAAACTGACACTCTCCCTACCTACAGTTTTCTGTCCCTAGAAAAAATGTTTTTTTTAAGCACACTATAGCACAAGGAGAATTCACTCACTGTCCTTCCCAGTCCCTAGAAACAAGGACTTGCACAGTGAAAGAAACTGACACTCTCCCTACCTACAGTTTTCTGTCCCTAGAAAAAATGTTTTTTTTAAGCACACTATAGCACAAGGAGAATTCACTCACTGTCCTTCCCAGTCCCTAGAAACAAGGACTTGCACAGTGAAAGAAACTGACACTCTCCCTACCTACAGTTTTCTGTCCCTAGAAAAAATGTTTTTTTTAAGCACACTATAGCACAAGGAGAATTCACTCACTGTCCTTCCCAGTCCCTAGAAACAAGGACTTGCACAGTGAAAGAAACTGACACTCTCCCTACCTACAGTTTTCTGTCCCTAGAAAAAATGTTTTTTTTAAGCACACTATAGCACAAGGAGAATTCACTCACTGTCCTTCCAGGTCCCTGGAAACAAGGACTTGCACAGTGAAAGAAACTGACACTCTCCCTACCTACAGTTTTCTGTCCCTAGAAAAATGTTTTTTTTAAGCACAATATAGCACAAGGAGAATTCACTCACTGTCCTTCCAGGTCCCTAGAAACAAGGACTTGCACAGTGAAAGAAACTGACACTCTCCCTACCTACAGTTTTCTGTCCCTAGAAAAAATGTTTTTTTTAAGCACAATATAGCACAAGGAGAATTCACTCACTGTCCTTCCAGGTCCCTAGAAACAAGGACTTGCACAGTGAAAGAAACTGACACTCTCCCTACCTACAGTTTTCTGTCCCTAGAAAAAATTTTTTTTTAAGCACAATATAGCACAAGGAGAATTCACTCACTGTCCTTCCAGGTCCCTAGAAACAAGGACTTGCACAGTGAAAGAAACTGACACTCTCCCTACCTACAGTTTTCTGTCCCTAGAAAAAAAATTTTTTTAAGCACAATATAGCACAAGGAGAATTCACTCACTGTCCTTCCAGGTCCCTAGAAACAAGGACTTGCACAGTGAAAGAAACTGACACTCTCCCTACCTACAGTTTTCTTTCCCTAGAAAAAATGTTTTTTTTAAGCACACTATAGCACAAGGAGAATTCACTCACTGTCCTTCCCAGTCCCTAGAAACAAGGACTTGCACAGTGAAAGAAACTGACACTCTCCCTACCTACAGTTTTCTGTCCCTAGAAAAAATGTTTTTTTTAAGCACACTATAGCACAAGGAGAATTCACTCACTGTCCTTCCCAGTCCCTAGAAACAAGGACTTGCACAGTGAAAGAAACTGACACTCTCCCTACCTACAGTTTTCTGTCCCTAGAAAAAATGTTTTTTTTAAGCACAATATAGCACAAGGAGAATTCACTCACTGTCCTTCCAGGTCCCTGGAAACAAGGACTTGCACAGTGAAAGAAACTGACACTCTCCCTACCTACAGTTTTCTGTCCCTAGAAAAAATGTTTTTTTTAAGCACAATATAGCACAAGGAGAATTCACTCACTGTCCTTCCAGGTCCCTAGAAACAAGGACTTGCACAGTGAAAGAAACTGACACTCTCCCTACCTACAGTTTTCTGTCCCTAGAAAAAATGTTTTTTTTAAGCACAATATAGCACAAGGAGAATTCACTCACTGTCCTTCCAGGTCCCTGGAAACAAGGACTTGCACAGTGAAAGAAACTGACACTCTCCCTACCTACAGTTTTCTGTCCCTAGAAAATTTTTTTTTTTTAAGCACAATATAGCACAAGGAGAATTCACTCACTGTCCTTCCAGGTCCCTAGAAACAAGGACTTGCACAGTGAAAGAAACTGACACTCTCCCTACCTACAGTTTTCTGTCCCTAGAAAAAATGTTTTTTTTAAGCACACTATAGCACAAGCACAAAACACACTGACACTCTCCCTACCTATCCTTCTCTTTCCCTAAACTAAAGGAATCCAGGTTAAGCAAGAAAGAAATAAAAGTCACTGTCCCTGCCTATGCTGCTCTATCCCTGCTCCGGAACACACTACACTAGGCCGCCGTGCTGGCGGCCTTTTATAGTGTGGGGCGTGTACTAAACACCCTCAGCAATAATTGGCCACAGGCATCCTGCCTGTGGCCAATCATTGCTCTCCTCGCTGCCGGCGCTGTGATTGGCCAAGCATGCGGGGTCACAGTGCATGCTTGGCCAATCACAGCGCCTGGATGACACTGCGATGGCGTAGTGCATTGTGGGCCGTTCGAGTCACTCGAATTTGGCGCGAACGGCCCAAATCGTTCGATCTTCGGCGAACGATCGAACAGCCGATGTTCGAGTCGAACGTATGTTCGACTCGAACACGAAGCTCATCCCTAATCTTGATCACTTCGTCATCATCTATCTGGATGACATCCTCGTCTTCTCGGCCACCTTGGAGCTCCACCGGACTCATGTAAAAACAGTGTTGCTCACATTAAGGAAACATGGACTTTACGTGAAAGCGGAGAAGTGTGATTTTGAAAAGAAATCAATACAATTCCTGGGGCTGATCATCTCCACTGGTGGTGTAGCTATGGATCCACAGAAAGTCCAGGCAATCCTTGACTGGCCAACCCTGTTAGAAAAGAAGGGGGTGCAAAGATTTGTGGGCTTTGCAAACTTCTATAAAAGGTTTATAAGGAACTTCCATCATCTTCCATCATTTCACCCATAAGCCCAATCTGCCTTCGAAAAACTAAAATCATTATTCACCTCTGCACCAATTCTCCAACATCCTGACCCTGCCCTGCCCTACATCTTGGCCTCGGAAGTAACCACAGGGGCAGTACTTTCACAGCGCCAGGGACCCAAGTCTTTGCTTCATCCCATGGTCTTCTCCTCTTGGAAAATGAGCCAGCCCAAGAGGAATTATGATGTAGGTGATCGTGAGCTCCTGGCCCTTAAGACAGCCTTAGAAGATTCGAGATACCTTCTTGAGGGGCTACTCAACCCATAATGATATTCACAGATCACAGGAACTTTGAGTATCTCCGCACTGCCAAGCGCCTGAGTCAAGCTCACTGGGCTCTGTTCTTTTCAAGGTTTAATTTCGACAACACCTACCGCCCTGGCTCCAAGAACGAAAAGGCCGATGCTTTATCCCGAATGTTCCCCGATACTCTGGAAGAGACAACACCTAGCACGATCTTGTCACCACAGAACTTTCTTTTGATTCAACCCGATCTAAGGTCTTCTCTTGAACAGGCTTCCCTCCAATGCCAGGAATCGGAAGCATCCTCCTTAAGAAACCAGGGGGGGTATCCTTGGAACCAGGACAATATCTTTGTTCTGCAACAAGCCCGAAATTCAGGTTCTAAAGACATTGCATGACCACCAACTTGCTGGCCACTTTGGAGTGAGGAAAACCCTCGACCTCATCTAACGATCCTTTTGGTGGCCTACCATGAAATCTGATTGCAGGGAGTATGTTAACTCTTGCACTAACTGCCAGCGAAATAAGGGGTCCAACGTCAAGTCTTGGGGTCTGCTATGTCCACTGCAAGTGCCAGAACAGCCATGTAGAATAGTATCTATGGTCTTCATAGTAGAGCTGCCTTCCTCTGAAGGGTTCACAACGATCCTGGTAGTTGTGGACCATTTGTCCAAAATGGCGCACTTCTTGTCCATGACAGGTACTCATTCTGCAGCAGAGACAGCAAAAATTTTCATAAGGGAGATAGTCAGACTTCATGGCCTCCCTGATAGCATTGTGTCTGATAGAGGGGTACAATTTACCTCCCAATTCTGGAGAGAACTCTGCAGGTCACTATCAATTGAAGTATGCCTGTCTTCAGCCTATCATCCCCAAAGCAACGGTCAGACTGAAAGGACTAATCAGACCTTAGAACAATACCTACGTTGCTTCTGCTCCTTCTTCCAGGATGACAGGACCTCCTTACTCCCTTGTGCGGAGTTCGCTTACAACAATTCAGTGCACACAACCACCAATCAATCACCGTTTTGGGCCAACTATGGTTTCCATCCCTCATTTCTACCTAACGTCATTCCCAGCAGTTCAAGACAGAATAAGTTCTATTCAGGCCAATTATCAAACCCTCCGGCTAAACTTGTAAAAGGCTCAAGAGGACAACAAGAAACAATACAACAAGAAGAAGGGGGAGAGTCCTAGCTTTAAAGTTGGAGATGAAGTTTGGCTCTCTTTGGCAAATCTTAGGCTTTCTTGCCCCTCCCGAAAGCTGGGACCAAGATTTATCGGCCCATTTAAAATTAGACGGGAGATTGACCCAGTAGCTTTCGAACTGTCACTGCCAAGCTCTTATAAAGTTCATCCTGTGTTTCATGTATCTTTACTTAAATCTGTTATCTCTAGTCCTTTTCCAGGAAGAGAAGACGACCCTCCGCCTCCAGTCTCAGTAGGAGATGAACAGAGTTTGAGGTAGAAGCCATCCTGTACTGCCGCAGAAGAGGTAGGACTATTCAATATCTTATCAAATGGAAGGGTTATTCAGTAGAAGAAAATTCTTGGGAACCTGCAAGCAATATACATGCCCCTAGACTGCTTCAGAGATTTTGAGTCCGATACCCCAAAAAATGGGCCCGGTTGGGCATCCAGAGGCTGCCCCTTGGGGGGGGGCACTGTCAGGGAAATGGCCGTGGTGTGGGCAATTCCGCCAGTAACCGTCATAGTCGCGCCAGTCATGTTCCTGTGCGCATGCCCGCACACAGATGCGCGACGACTAGAATACACCAGCCTGTGAGCACTTCAGCGCGCAGGCCGTGACAATTGTAGGCGCATCCCCCCAGTCTATTTAAACCTGCCACTGACACTTCAAGTTTGCTGGATTATCATCAGCTTCCTGTGTCTCCCGTATCCTGTGTATGCTGAATCCTTGGCTTACGTCTGGACCTGTGATCCTGTTCATTTCCTCGCATCTGACCCCGGCTTGGCTGACTACTCCATTATCTTCTGCCCTCTGTGTATTACCCGGCTTGTTCCTGTATCCTCTCTGGACTGATTCCTGTGTATGACCCTAGGCCTGGCTATGAACTCTGTTCTTGATTAACCCGCAGTCCTCCTACCAGAATTCTTCCTTGCACGGCCTCTAAACCCACTCATCCAGCGCACCCCAGCTACCCTCTGCTAGCATCTATCCAGTCAGCAGCAGTACCGGCAATCCGTGCACCTTTGGGCACCGCACTCCCTGTCTCACCTCCAGGGGTACGGTGCACTCAGCCACAAGGGGCGCCCTCTCAGCAATCTGGCCTCACACCAGAGACTGACACATACTATGTATGTATGGACATAGAGCTGGAGGAAGAGCCTGGCATTGCATCCACTTATCGCATATACAAAGCTTTGCAGGTTAATTTGCAAAAACAAAATAATAATAAATGCCACATTTTTTCTGCAAATATATGTGCATTTATAATTTTTTTTACAAATGGTGGACTTAACCTTTATCTGGCATTGCTACTAATTTACTAAAGGAGTAGAAACTGTTCACTTACCTTATTTACCAAAGTAAATATTCCATTAGCTCAGTAAATAAAGTACAGTATGTGTTTAGCCAATCATGTGCACGGGATTTCACATGAACAGATGACTGAAGTGAACACAGCTGCATATCTATGGGCTCTTTCACACTGGGGGCAGAGCAACGGTAAAAGCAGGAGGCCGGACCACAGTTTTGCCAACCCTCCCTTCCTTCCGGCCACCCACTGAATTTCTAACATTACAGCCCCACAGTCATACACAAGGCACGTCTGCAGCTTGGGCTGCAGAGTTTTAGGCTGCAATCACACTTGCTCATTTCCTAAACGTGCGACAAAACACACAAAAAGAGTATTTTGGAAACGCGTTGCAAACACGAACCCAGGTCACGCTTGTGGTGCCATTAATTGGTAAGTGTGGGTAGCAGATGCTTGTTTTGCCGAACATTTGTTACGCTACAAACTTGTGCTGAAAAAACACTTAATGGTCCACGAGCGAAAATGCTCAGGAGCTCATTTTGGGGCGTTTGTCGCTACTTTGGGGCATTTGTCATGTGTAGGGCAGCCCATGCAAGTGAATAGGCTACCCTGGGAGGCGCTGCACGTTAACACATAAAAAACACACATAAAAAAGGCGAGCGGGAACGTGTGTTCTCGCTACGGTCAGTTGAGAATGGGACCTTACAGCCAGCACTGCCTGTCAAACGAACACACATTGAGATCAATGGGGCCCCACTGCAAACACTGCAAGCCTGCGGAAGGCTCAGCAGGGTTTCCTGCTAACAGTGGGATGCCCCATTCAAAGCATCAAGAGGCTGACAGTGTGCAAAGGCATTCATGGCCGTTCGCATGTAATCGAATATGCAGCCGTTACCTGAGGATGATCTGTCCTGGACGCAGGTAATTGCTGCAACTAATCACTGTGAATAAAAAAGGAACACAAGGAGGCGCCAGCTAAGAGCAGCATCGAGTGATGCTGCACTTAGCTGGTGCCCCCTTGTGTTCCTTTTTTGTACTTTCAGAGATTTGCTACTGTCTCAGGTGGAGCTGCCTACTGAAGTACAACACTCTTCCTATAGGATTTTTATGAACTTCTTATGAACATTTTATAAACTACCTATGCTACACAAGCATAACTTTTCATTTACCTAGGGAGGGGTAGAGGCCAACTCGTGTGGATGGTGCATTGGCATTTGTTTGCGCCACAATTTCAATTGTTTGTGCAGTGACATGTGAGCGGCTATGGATACCTGTGGATGGTGTCAGCCTTTCATTGCTTTGAATGAGACTTCCTGCCGGCAGCTTTTCACGGGTCATACAGGTCCTTCTCAAAAAATTAGCATATTGTGATAAAGTTCATTATTTTCTGTAATGTACTGATAAACATTAGACTTTCATATATTTTAGATTCATTACACACAACTGAAGTAGTTCAAGCCTTTTCTTGTTTTAATATTGATGATTTTGGCATACAGCTCATGACAACCCAAAATTCCTATCTCAAAAAATTAGCATATCATGAAAAGGTTCTCTAAACGAGCTATTAACCTAATCATCTGAATCAACTAATTAACTCTAAACACCTGCAAAAGATTCCTGAGGCTTTTAAAAACTCCCAGCCTGGTTCATTACTCAAAACCGCAATCATGGGTAAGACTGCCGACCTGACTGCTGTCCAGAAGGCCATCATTGACACCCTCAAGCAAGAGGGTAAGACACAGAAAGAAATTTCTGAACGAATAGGCTGTTCCCAGAGTGCTGTATCAAGGCACCTCAGTGGGAAGGAAAAAGTGTGGCAGAAAACGCTGCACAACGAGAAGAGGTGACCGGACCCTGAAGAAGATTGTGGAGAAGGACCGATTCCAGACCTTGGAGGACCTGCGGAAGCAGTGGACTGAGTCTGGAGTAGAAACATCCAGAGCCACCGTGAACAGGCGTGTGCAGGAAATGGGCTACAGGTGCCGCATTCCCCAGGTCAAGCCACTTTTGAACCAGAAACAGCGGCAGAAGCGCCTGACCTGGGCTACAGAGAAGCAGCACTGGACTGTTGCTCAGTGGTCCAAAGTACTTTTTTCGGATGAAAGCAAATTTTGCATGTCATTCGGAAATCAAGGTGCCAGAGTCTGGAGGAAGACTGGGGAGAGGGAAATGCCAAAATGCCTGAAGTCCAGTGTCAAGTACCCACAGTCAGTGATGGTCTGGGGTGCCATGTCAGCTGCTGGTGTTGGTCCACTGGGTTTTATCAAGGGCAGGGTCAATGCAGCTAGCTATCAGGAGATTTTGGAGCACTTCACGCTTCCATCTGCTGAAAAGCTTTATGGAGATGAAGATTTCATTTTTCAGCACGACCTGGCACCTGCTCACAGTGCCAAAACCACTGGTAAATGGTTTACTGACCATGGTATTACTGTGCTCAATTGGCCTGCCAACTCTCCTGACCTGAACCCCATAGAGAATCTGTGGGATATTGGGAAGAGAAAGTTGAGAGACGCAAGACCCAACACTCTGGATGAGCTTAAGGCCGCTATCGAAGCATCCTGGGCCTCCATAACACCTCAGCAGTGCCACAGGCTGGTTGCCTCCATGCCACGCCGCATTGAAGCAGTCATTTCTGCAAAAGGATTCCCGACCAAGTATTGAGTGCATAACTGAACATAATTATTTGAAGGTTGACTTTTTTTGTATTAAAAACACTTTTCTTTTATTGGTCGGATGAAATATGCTAATTTTTTGAGATAGGATTTTTGGGTTTTTATGAGCTGTATGCCAAAATCATCAATATTAAAACAAGAAAAGGCTTGAACTACTTGTGTTGTGTGTAATGAATCTAAAATATATGAAAGTCTAATGTTTATCAGTACATTACAGAAAATAATGAACTTTATCACAAAATGCAAATTTTTTGAGAAGGACCTGTATAGGGTTGCCACCTTTTCTTCAAGTCAAATCCGAACACTTTAGTGGCGCATGGCAATTTTTTTTTATTGTACAAACTATACATATATTTTGCTATTAAATAACATTTCAAATCATAGTTAATAACAAGAGTCCCCTTTTACCAGTGGCGTACTAAGTGGGGGGCGGGCCGCCCTGGGTACCACACACTGGGGGGGTGTCAGGCCGGCACCCCCTCCACGATGAAATCAATGACAGTGCCGCGGGATTTGGCAGCGGCGCAGTAATAGGCACAGGCAGGGAGAGGCGAGCTATAGTGGCGATGCAGGGGGGAGGGGGTGCAGGGTGACACACCACTGCACCAACCATCCCCTCCTCTCGTGGCCGCGGCTGTGCGTCTGAGAGATCCCAGTCCCGGATATCAGGCAGACAGAGGCAAGACTAGCAGAGCTATAGTGGTGAATCGATGCAAGGGGGAGGGAGGGGGTGTGCGGGTGACACACCGCTGCAGTGCACCAACCATCCCCCCACTCGCGGCCGCGGGCTGTGTGCCCTGAGCGATCCCGGTCCCGAATATCACATAGGCAGGCACAACCGTGCAGAGTGAAGCCGCCTCCCCCTCCTCTGTTTATGTGTACACAGGGGGAGGGGACCTCACCTGCTGTGCATATGCTGCCGCCGCGCTCGCTGATCTGAGGTACTGAATGGGGGAGGGGGGTCTGCACTGAACAGACTAAACTGAAGGGGGGTCTGCACTGAAGGGGGTCTGCACTGAAGGGGGGTCTGCACTGAAGGGGTGGTCTGCACTGAAGGGGTAGGCTACACTGAAGGGGTAGGCTACACTGAAGGGGGGGTCTGCACTAAACGGGGGGTCTGCACTGAACGAGGGGCTACACTGAAGGGAAGGTCTGCACTGAAGTGGTGGTCTGCACTGAAGGGGGGCTACACTGAAGGGGGAGTCTGTGTAACATGCAGGGGGTCCAGAGCTGTGGGGGCCTGTTTAATGTAAAGGGGTCCAGAGATGCAGGGTGCTGTGTAATGTAAAGGGGTCCAGAGATGCAGGGTGCTGTGTAATGTAAAGGGGTCCAGAGATTCAGGGCGTTGTGTAATGTAAAGGGGTCCAGAAGGGCAGGGTGCTGTGTAATGTAAAGGGGTCCAGAGATGCAGGGTGCTATGTAAAGTGGTCTAGAGGTGCAGGGGGCTGTGTAATGTAAAGGGGTCCAGATGTGCAGGGGCTGTGTAATGTAAAGGGGTCCAGAGATGCAGGGGGCTGTGTAATGTAAAGGGGTCCAGAGGTGCAGGGTTCTGTGTATTGTAAAGGGGTCCAGAGGTGCAAGGTGCTGTGTAATGTAAAGGGGTCCAGAGGTGCAAGGTGCTGTGTAATGTAAAGGGGAACAGAGGTGCAGAGTGCTGTGTAATGTAAAGGGGACCAGAGGTACAGGGTTATGTGTAATGTAAAGAGGTGCAGGGTGCTATGTAATGTAAAGGGGACCAGAGGTGCAGGGTGCTGTGTAATGTAAAGGGGTCCAGAGATGCAGGGTGCTGTGTAATGTAAAGGGGTCCAGAGGTGCAAGGTGCTGTGTAATGTAAAGTGGTCCAGAGGTGCAGGGTGCTGTGTAATGTAAAGGGGTCCAGAGATGCAGGGTGCTGTGTAATGTAAAGGGGTCCAGAGGTGCAGGGTGCTGTGTAATGTAAAGGGGTCCAGAGGTGCAGGATGCTGTGTAATGTAAAGGGGACCAGAGGTGCAGGATGCTGTGTAATGTAAAGGGGTCCAGAGATGCAGGGTGCTATGTAATGTAAAGGGGACCAGAGGTGCAGGATGCAGTGTAATGTAAAGGGGTCCAGAGATGCAGGGTGCTGTGTAATGTAAAGGGGTCCAGAGGTGCAAGGTGCTGTGTAATGTAAAGGGGTCCAGAGGTGCAGGGTGCTGTGTAATGTAAAGGGGTCCAGAGATGCAGGGTGCTGTGTAATGTAAAGGGGACCAGAGGTGCAGGGTGCTGTGTAATGTAAAGGGGTGCAGGGTGCTGTGTAATGTAAAGGGGTGCAGAGGTGCAGGGTGCTGTGTAATGTAAAGGGGTGCAGAGGTGCAGGGTGCTGTGTAATGTAAAGGGGTGCAGAGGTGCAGGGTGCTGTGTAATGTAAAGGGGTGCAGAGGTGCAGGGTGCTATGTAATGTAAAGGGGACCAGAGGTGCAGGGTGCTGTGTAATCTAAAGGGGTCCAGAGGTGCAGGGTGCTGTGTAATGTAAAGGGGACCAGAGATGCAGGGTGATGTGTAATGTAAAGGGGTCCAGAGGTGCAGGGTAATGTGTAATGTAAAGGGGTCCAGAGGTGCAGGGTGCTGTGTAATGTAAAGGGGACCAGAGATGCAGGGTGATGTGTAATGTAAAGGGGTCCAGAGGTGCAGGGTAATGTGTAATGTAAAGGGGTGCAGAGGTGCAGGGTGCTGTGTAATGTAAAGGGGACCAGAGGTGCAAGGTGCTGTGTAATGTAAAGGGGTCCAGAGGTGCAAGGTGTTGTGTAATGTAAAGGGGACCAGAGGTGCAGGGTGCTGTGTAATGTAAAGGGGTCCAGAGATGCAGGGGCTGTGTAATGTAAGGGGGTCCAGAGGTGCAGGGTTCTGTGTATTGAAAAGGGGTCCAGAGGTGCAAGGTGCTGTGTAATGTAAAGGGGACCAGAGGTGCAGAGTGCTGTGTAATGTAAAGGGGACCAGAGGTGCAGGGTTATGTGTAATGTAAAGAGGTGCAGGGTGCTATGTAATGTAAAGGGGACCAGAGGTGCAGGGTGCTGTGTAATGTAAAGGGGTCCAGAGATGCAGGGTGCTGTGTAATGTAAAGGGGTCCAGAGGTGCAGGGTGCTGTGTAATGTAAAGGGGTCCAGAGATGCAGGGTGCTGTGTAATGTAAAGGGGTCCAGAGGTGCAGGGTGCTGTGTAATGTAAAGGAGTCCAGAGGTGCAAGGTGCTGTGTAATGTAAAGGGGACAAGAGGTGCAGGGTGCTGTGTAATGTAAAGGGGACCAGAGGTGCAGGGTGCTGTGTAATGTAAAGGGGACCAGAGGTGCAGGGTGCTGTGTAATGTAAAGGGGTGCAGAGGTGCAGGGTGCTGTGTAATGTAAAGGGGTGCAGAGGTGCAGGGTGATGAGTAATGTAAAGGGGTGCAGGGTGCTATGTAATGTAAAGGGGACCAGAGGTGCAGGGTGCTGTGTAATCTAAAGGGGTCCAGAGGTGTAGGGTGCTGTGTAATGTAAAGGGGACCAGAGATGCAGTGTGATGTGTAATGTAAAGGGGTCCAGAGATGCAGGGTGCTGTGTAATGTAAAGGGGTCAAGAGGTGCAGGGTGATGTGTAATGTAAAGGGGTGCAGAGGTGCAGGGTGCTGTGTAATGTAAAGGGGTGCAGAGGTGCAGGGTGCTGTGTAATGTAAAGGGGTGCAGAGGTGCAGGGTGCTGTGTAATGTAAAGGGGACCAGAGGTGCAAGGTGCTGTGTAATGTAAAGGGGTCCAGAGGTGCAAGGTGCTGTGTAATGTAAAGGGGACCAGAGGTGCAGGGTACTGTGTAATGTAAAGGGGTGCAGAGGTGCAGGGTGCTGTGTAATGTAAAGGGGACCAGAGGTGCAGGGTGCTGTGTAATGTAAAGGGGACCATAGGTGCAGGGTGATGTGTAATGTAAAGGGGTCCAGAGATGCAGGGTGCTGTGTAATGTAAAGGGGTCCAGAGGTGCAGGGTTATGTGTAATGTAAAGGGGTGCAGGGTGCTATGTAATGTAAAGGGGACCAGAGGTGCAAGGTGCTGTGTAATGTAAAGGGGTCCAGAGGTGCAGGGTGCTGTGTAATGTAAAGGGGTACAGAGGTGCATTTGTGGAGAGGGGGTACACAGTAGTGACAAAGAGATATTAAAGGATGCAGAGGTATGCATGGGGCACAGTGGGGTGTTTTTTCATTTTAATGTGTGGGGGGGTGCCAGATATAGGATCCGCCCCGGGTGCTAAATGCTCTAGGCACGCCCCTGCCTTTTACATCAGATTCCACAGAGTTCCCCTTTTACATCTGAATATACAGAGTTCCCCTTTTACTTTTAAACTCACAGAGTTCCCTTTCACTGTAAGGGGGGACTCTGCAGAGTCTGATGTAAGGGAGAACTCTGGGGCCTCTAACATAAGGGATGCTCTGGGAACCCTGATTTAACCACTTGCCGACCGCGCCATGGACGAAAGACGTCTACAGCGCGGTCGAGTTATCCTGAGTGGACGTCCCAGGGACGTCCTCCCAGAATCTTGCTCCCGCGCGCCCCCTGGGGCACGCTCCAGGAAATGTCCGTGACCGCCGGGTCCGGAAGACCCGGCGCATCACGGATCACGGTAGATGGCCGCTAATCGCGGCCGTTTACCACATGATCGCTCCGTCAAATGACAGAGCGATCACTTGTAAACAGACCGGCGTCATGTGATGACGCCGGTTCCTCTCTCCCCTCTCTGTACCGATCAGTACAGTGTGAGAGGAGAGGGGAGGGAGCGGATCATGTCAGCTCCCTCCCCCATGTCAGAACATGTCAGCTGTGGGCTGGATCTGTGACAATTGCAGTCACAGATCCAGCCATCCATCCATCCCTGTGCAATACCCTGCAATACCCTGTACAATACCCTGCAATACCCTGTACAATACCCTGTGCAATACTCTGCAATACCCTGTGCAATACTCTGCAATACCCTGTGCAATACTCTGCAATACCCTGTGCAATACTCCGCAATACCCTGTGCAATACTCCGCAATACCCTGCCAATACTCCGCAATACCCTGGCAATACTCCGCGATACCCGGCAATACTCCGCGATACCCGGCAATACTCAGCGATACCCGGCAATACTCAGCGATACCCGGCAATACTCCGCGATACCCGGCAATACTCCGCGATACCCGGCAATACTCCGCGATACCCGGCAATACTCCGCGATACCCGGCAATACTCCGCGATACCCGGCAATACTCCGCGATACCCGGCAATACTCCGCGATACCCGGCAATACTCAGCGATACCCGGCAATACTCAGCGATACCCGGCAATACTCAGCGATACCCGGCAATACTCCGCGATACCCGGCAATACTCCGCGATACCCGGCAATACTCCGCGATACCCGGCAATACTCTGCAATACTCCGCAATAACCACTTCCCGCCCGCCGCCCGTCATATGACGTCCTTAACTTTGTGCAGGGATATCTGAATGATGGGAGCAGCTACAGGCATCATTCAGATATTCGCTTTTTCAGCCGGCAATTCCCCACACCATAAGAATGATCATAGCGGCTGTTCCACCGCTTGATCGCTCTTACGGGAGGTGAGAGGGGATCCCCCCCCCCCTCCTGCTGCCCTCCGGTGCTTCTACCGACTCACCGCTACGATCAAAGCCAAGATTGTTATTTTTTTTTTTTCAGGCTTCCCAGCCTAGAGGTGAGATGTGGGGTCTTATTGACCCCATATCTCACTGTAAAGAGGACCTGTCATGCCATATTCCTATTACAAGGGATGTTTACGTTCCTTGTAATAGGAATAAAAGTGATCAAAAAAAAATTGGGGGCGGAAAAACATGTCAAACTAAAATAAATAAAGTAAAATGAACAATAAAACATATATATATTTTTTAAAGCGCCCCTGCCCCCGCGAGCTCGCATACAGAAGCGAACGCATACGTAAGTCCCGCCCACATATGAAAACGGTTTTCAAACCACACATGTGAGGTATCTCTGCGAACGTTAGAGCGAGAGCAATAATTTTGTCCCTAGACCTCTTCTGTAACTCAAAACATGTAACCAGTAAAAATATTTAAAGCGTCGCCTATGGGGATTTTTAAGTAGCGAAGTTTGGCGCCATTCCACGAGCGTGTGCAATTTTGAAGGGTGACATGTTAGGTATCTATTTACTTGGCGTAACTTCATCTTTCACATTATGCAAAAACATTGGGCTAACTTTACTGTTTTTTTTTTCTTTTAAGCACAAAACTGTTTTTTTCCGTAAAAAACGCGTTAGGAAAATTCTGCGCAAATACCGTGCAAGATAAAAAGTTGCAATGACCACCATTATATTCTTTAAGGTCTTTGCTAAAAAAACATATATAATGTTTTGGGGTTCTATGTAATTTTCTAGCAAACAAATGATGATTTTTACATGTAGGAGAGAAATGTCAGAATTGACCTCGGTGCTCCAGAACGCCTGAAGGTGCTCCCTGCATGTTGGGCCTCTGTATGTGGCCACGCTGTGTAAAAGTCTCACACATGTGGTATCGCCATACTCGGGAGTAATAGCAGAATGTGTTTTGGGGTGTAAATTGTGGTATGCATATGCTGTGTGTGAGAAAAAACCTGCTAATATGACAATTTTGTGAAAAAAAAAAAATCTTGATTTTGCAAAGAATTGTGGGAAAAAATGACAACTTCAAAAAACTCACAATGCCTCTTTCTAAATACCTTGGAATGTCTTCTTTCCAAAAAGGGGTCATTTGGGGGGTATTTGTACTTTTCTGGCATGTTGGGGTCTCAAGAAATGAGATCGGCCGTCAGTACTTCAGGTGTGATCAATTTTCAGATATTGGCACCATAGATTGTGGACTCTATAACTTTCACAAAGACCCAAAAATATGCACCAATTTGTACTTATTTTTACCAAAGATATGTAGCAGTATAAATTTTGGCCAAAATTTATGAAGAAAAAATACTAATTTGCTAAATTTTATAACGGAAACAAAGAAAAATTCATTTTTTTACAAAATTTTCAGTCTTTTTTCTCTTATAGCGCAAAAAATAAAAAACCCAACAGTGATTAAATACCACCAAAAGAAAGCTCTATTTGTGTGAAAAAAAGGACAAAAATTTCATATGGGTACAATGTTGTATGACTGAGTAATTGTCATTCAAAATGTGAGAGCACCGAAAGCTGAAAATTGGTCTGGTTAGGAAGGGGGTTTAAGTGCCCAGTTGTCAAGTGGTAAAGGGGGAACACTGAGAACTCTGGTGTACAGAGAAGACTCTGATGTAAGGGGGAACACTGTGGCCTCTGGTGTAAAAGGGAACTCCGATGTAAGGAGTGCTCTGAGAACCCTGATTTGCCTTAGTGTATTCACTCAGAGGCAGGAGAGAGAAGGGGAAAGACTTCAGTCACAGAGAGGGATGGATGGTGAGCTCAATCACCCCTTGGCAGTCAGCACCTCTCATCCAGATGTATCTGAGGCTGCTGGACTTTATATTTCTGGCCCAAACGTTCCTTTTCTAAAGGCACAGCACTGATATTGGACACAGAGGGGTAGGGTGGGGGGAAGAGGTGCAGGTCAAGCCCTCTCTCCTCTCCCGCCTGTGTGTGTGTTTGGGGGGGTTGGTTAGTGCTGACTTTGGGCAGTGTGAAGGAGTGTAACAGACACTCTCAGTTTATGCCCTGTACACACGGTCGGAATTTCCAATGAAAAGCTCACATCAGACTTTTGCTGGCGGAAAATCCGACCGTGTGTACAGGGCATAAGACAACTGCAGCCAGAAACCCTGCTTGGAAGCCATAGTCCATTCTGAATAATGTGTCCGGGTTTCAGGCAGTCTGAAACCCGGACGCATGTTTCCAAACCCGAACTGTCCGGGTGAATCCTGGACAGGTGGCAACCCTAGGGTCATAGTCGGCCACAAGGCCTAAAATGTGACGGTTTATTTTGTGTGAAGACATATTTTAAGCAATGACAACACTGAATAGATGTCACAATAAATTGGTTAAGCTGTAAAAGCTTGCTTCCTCCCTAATATGATCTTCCCCGCACTCTGTACACGTCACCCAATGGTACAAGATCTTCTCTGGTCCTTCTACAAATAGATAAACCCCCCTCCGCTATTAGGTAATCAGCGTTCATTTTCTATGTAATATCACCAAATAACAAAGGTTATGTTTATTCTAGCTTCCTCCTATGTTGATAACACTCAATTAATAATTAGCTACCACAATCCAATCTTTGCTGCAATCTGATGCAAATCACCCTTCGACTGACGACACCCACTGGAAAAAATATGAAGATAATATAGATAGCCAAGGAAGATGGTCTCCTAGAACCCCTGGAATTATTTTCATGGTATTCAATATTATAACAGTCTGAATATAAAATATTTGTCTCTAAACATTTGCTACAATGAAAAAGGTACACGGGACGTTTTTACAACTTCTCCGAAATGATTAAACTTGACAGATAGTAACCCACGTTTAAAACGTCAATTTTGCCGCGTTTACATGCCGCGTTTAGCAGCGTTTTGCCGCGTTTGCGTTTAGAAGCGTTTAAAAAATGTTTTATTTTTTTTAAATGGCCAAAAACGAAAAACGCCTATAAACGAAACTTTGCTAAATGCGGGTTGCCGCGTTTAGCCGCATTTAGTCAAGTTTGGCGTCTGAAACGTGGAAATCTTCTGCGTCTGAACCCATTTTTTTGCTTTCAAAGAAACGCTGTTAAACGCAACTGCCTAAAAACGTCAATAAACAAGACACTGTGTACATGGTCACATAGGATAACATTGAATGAGTTCCGGGGCAGTTGAAAAAAGCGTCCAACTGCCTCTGAACGTACGTTTAGCAGCGTCCCGTGTACATGGGGCCATAAACTCACTTCTTATGGAGACTACCATCGCTCTCTGGCAGAGTCATATGGTTTTCAGAAACCATAAAGGGCCCCCCTGACCCCTCAGCCAGGGTGCCCCTCCCCCCCCCCCCCCCATGGTGGCGGAAACCTAGGGCTCTGTTGCAAGTGCTACTTTTGCAACCCTGGAAGTTCCGCCACTGGTGTCAGTAGTTTTTTTTTTGTTATTTTATTTTTTTATTATTTTTGACCATCTTATTTTATTTATTTAATTTTGTATTTTTATTATTGTTGGCAATTCTTTAGGAGCCCTGTTGGGGAACTTTGCTGAAATATCAGGAGTCTAAACAGACCTTTCACCTTTTGAGACAGAGAAAGGAGATTAAAGCGGAGCTCCGCTGTAAAAAAAAAAAATTAAAAGCCAGCAGCTACAAATACTGCAGCTGCTGACCTTTAATATTTGGACACTTACCTGTCCTGGAGTTCAGCGACGTCTGCAGCAGAAGATGAGCAATCGCTCGTCTCTCGGCTGCCCCCGCCGCCATCATCGGTGAGGGAATCAGGAAGTGAAGCGTTGCGGCTTCACTGCCCCGGTTCCCTAGTGCGCATGCGCGAGTTGCGCTGCGCTGTCCTCACTGGTCCCCGCTGTGTTCTGGGAGCCGAGTGTTTCACAGAACACAACGGGGGGAGAGAACTGACGAACTACCCGCAGTTTCCCACAGAGTGTATGAAGTGGGTGCAAATACCGACACCCCCCTCCCCCCTGAAAGGTGCCAATTGTGGCACCGGAGGGGGGGAGGAATTCGATGAGCGGAAGTTCCACTTTAGGGTGGAGCTCCACTTTAAGGACACAGCCCTTGATCTCCTCTGCAGCCTCAGCAGCACAGAATGAATAGCAAGGAATAGCTCTGTACAGAGCCTCCCATTCACTCACAAACTGAAGCATAGTAAACACAGTTATGACTGAACACAGTTTACTATGCCTCAGTTTGGAATGAACTGAGTCAGTGATCGGTATGGATCACTGACTCCATCATTAACCACTTCAATACTGGGCATTTTCACTCCCTTCCTGCCCAGGCCAATTTTTAGTTTTCAATGCTGTCGCACTTTGAATGACAATTGCGCGGTCATGCAACGCTGTACCCAAATGAAATCTTTATAATTTTCTCCCCACAAATAGAGCTTTCTTTTGGTGGTATTTGATCACCTGCAGTTATTTTTTTGCGCTATAAACAAAAGAACAGTGACAAGTTTGAAAAAAAACACAATATTTTTTACTTTTTGCTAAAATAAATATCCAATTTAAAAAAAACAAAAAACTATTTTTTCCTTAGTTTAGGCGCTTTTCAGCCTAGTGGCCAAGGAAAAGGTTAATAGCACCCGTATTGCGGTGCTGCCGAAGCGCTTCGGTGGCGCTGCCCATTAATTTCAATGGGCAGGGGCGTTTTGGTAGCGGTGTATACACCGCTCCCGCACCACCCCAAAGATGCAGGTTGCAGGACTTTTTTTCCCATCCTGCAAGCGCACCGCCCCAGTGTGAAAGCACTCGGGCTCTCACACTGGGGAGGCTTTAGGGGTGCTTTTCAGGTGCTAAAACGCCTGAAAAGCGCCCCAGTGTGAAAGGGGTCGAAGAAGAATGGATGCATGCCTGGGGCTGATGTGTCTCTATATGAAACCATCACCAATTATTATTACAAGCCTGCCTCCTCCCATCATCCCAGGACAGAGGGTCCCTCAGGTCAGGCAGCTCTCACATATGTGTATATTGGTGGGCTCTGCACTCCCTCCTCCCCTCTGTCATCCCTCTACTGAGAGAGGAACACGTCTACCCAAAAGAGGAGAAACAAAAATGGCGATTCCCAGCATCACAGGACCTACTGCGAATGCGCCAAGTACCAACTCTTCAGGCGAGCGAAGATGAGCGCCGATCTACGGACGTCTCCGCCGCTTGGAAAGACTTGTTTATCGCTCGGCACTCTATCGCTCTGGTCTGGGAAGCGATTGGATAAGGCTGAGGTGAGAGGTGAGCCGAATATCCCGAACAGAGTCCAGACTGAGCCCGGGGACCGGGACCGGGGGGGTGAGTCCGTGTATGGGGGAGGAGGTTATACCCCCCCTACTAGTCTGAGTACTATTACTTCCTATCTATGGAAGTCCCTGCTTATTACTACAGCAGCCTGGACTCCATTACTCTGTACCCCCAACAGTTCATGTATACAGTCCTATGTGTGTATATGTGTGTATATATATATATATATATATATATATATCACACACACACACACCTACCTATAAAGTCCTTTTTCTAGATGTATATGTACTTATACAGTCCTATGTATGTATATACAGTGTGTGTGTGTATATGTGTATATATATATATATATATATATATATATATATCTCTCTCGTCCTATATACACTCACCGGCCACTTTTATTAGGTACACCTGTTCGATAGGGATGAGCTTAGGCGTGTTCGCATTGAACACGTGCAGAGCCCGCCAAGGAAGTCGGCACGGCGCTGCGCTAATCACAGGCAGGGAGACATTTCCCGATCTCTGCAGCCGAGCATCGGGACAATGTCTCCCTGCCTGTGATTAGCACAGCGCCGTGCCGACTTCCTTGGCGGGCTTTGCACGTGTTCAATGCGAACACGCCTGAGCTCATCCCTACTGGTCGTTTGCTTGGCAACACAAATTGCTAATCAGCCAATCACATGGCAGCAACTCGATGCATTTAGGCATCTAGACGCAGTGAAAACGATTTGCTGAAGTTCACACCGTGCATCAGAATGGGGAAGAAAGGGGATTTAAGTGACTTTGAATGTGACATGGTTGTTGGTGCCAGACGGGCCGGTCTGAGTATTTCAAAAACTGCTGATCTGCTGGGATTTTCACACACAACCATCTCTCGGGTTTACAGAGAACGGTCCGAAAAAGAGAAAATATCCAGTAAACGGCAGTTGTGTGGAGGAAAATGCCCTGTTGATGTCAGAGGAGAATGGGCAGACTGGTTCTAGATGATAAAAAGGCAACAGTAACTCAAATAAGCACTCGTTACAACCAAGATATGCAGAATACCAACTCTGGATACACAACACATTGAACCTTGAAGCTGATGGGCTACAGCAGCAGAAGACCACACCGGGTGCCACACCTGTCAGCTAAGAACAGGAAACTGAGCCTACAATTCACACAGGATCACCAACATTGGACAGTAGAAGATTGGAAAAATGTTGCCTGGTCTGATGAGTCTCGATTTCAACTGCGACATTCAGATGGAGGACCAGAAATTGGTGTAAGCAACATGAAAACATGGATCCATCCTGCTTTATATCACCGGTTCAGTCTGGTGGTGGTGGTGTGATGGTGTGGAGGATATTTTCTTGCCACACTTTGGGCCCCTTAGTACCAACTGAGCATCATTTAATCACCACGACCTACCTGAGTATTGTTGCTGACCATGTCCATTCCTTTATGACTCCAGTGTCCCCATCTTCTGATGGCTCCTTCCAGCAGGATAATGCACCATGTCACAAAGCTCCGATCACCTCACCACTGGAACTCCCCCCGCCACCCTCCGGTGCTTCTACTGACTCACCTGTGCAATCGTTGGGCAAGATGGCCCCCGGAGTCTCTATGGTCGTTCGGATGTCACGCCCGGCCTCTGCATTTGAAAAAATTCTGTCGCCTCAGCTGGGAAGCCGAGATCTATTCATTTTTATTTCAGGCTTCCCAGCCTAGAGGTGAGATGTGGGGTCTTATTTACCCCGATTTCACTGTAAAGAGGACCTGTCATGCTTATTCCTATCACAAGGGATGTTCACATTCCTTGTAATAGGAATAAAAATGTTTAAAAAAAAGTGCCCCTGTCACCGCGTGCTCGCTGGCTCGCAGATGCAACCACATTTGTTAGTTGCGCCCACATATGAAAACAGTGTTCAAACCACACATGTGAGGTATCGCCGCGAATGTCAGAGCGAGAGCAATAATTCTAGCACTGGACATCCTCTGTAACTCAAAACATGCAACCTGTAAAATTTAAAAATTTTGCCTATGGGGATTTTCAAGTACCGAAGTTTGGCGCCTTTCCACGAGTGTGCACAATTTTAAAGGGTGACATGTTAGGTATCTATTTACTCGGCGTAACATCATCTTTCACATTATACAAAAAAAATTGTAACTTTACTGCTGGCATTTCTATTTAATGCATGAAACTTTTTTTTTTTTCCAACAAAAATGCGTTTGAAAAATTGCTGCAAAAATACGGTGCGAGATAAAAAAAGTTGCAACAACCGCCATTTTTATTCTCTAGGGTCTCTGCTAAAATACATATATTATGTTTGGGGGTTCTGTGTAAATTTTCTAGCAAAAAAAGATGATTTTTACATGTAGGAGAGAAGTGTCAGAATTGGCCTGGTATGGAAGTATACATTTTTTTTTTTTTTCTCTTTTTTTAGGAATTTTAGTGTAATTTTTATTTTTTTGGGTGGACCTCCGCTTTAATGTGTTTTTAAATTTTTAGATCCTATTCTATTTTGCTGGCGTTCTGCTTTAAATGATCAGCACATCCATCCCCTGGGATCCTTGTGGGATTACATTCACATGGTTGTGTGATATCACCAGTATGTTGAATACAGATCATGTCTCCTCGGAGGGATGTACGGTATTAGGAGCCTCATTTCACTATCATGTCACACAATAGATTTGTCCAAATTATATTCTTGTTAGGAATGTCTCAGCAGAATCCCTCACCCCGCTCTCTTCTCTGCCAGGTAATTAGATGAAGCTTAGTCTGTTCTTTATTCTCCGGCACATACCTGATGCCAAACTAAACCTGAAGAAGTATTTTCTAGAATCACCTGGCAGGTGCCCAGACTGGAGTGTTTGACTTTGCATCCCTGTGCTCCTTCTCCATGTTATTTAAACAGTTTAACCCGTGACTGTCTCATTTATTATTCAGAGATATGATGGTAGATAATTCAAAGCAAAGGGACATGGAATGACTGGCTGAACTCTGGGATCAGCAAATATTGTCTAAATCCTTTCATCATGTGTATTATTCCCTGAATCTTGGTGCGCTTTGTGTATTTCCTTCAGATCTGTGTAGTAATCCAGTGTGAGACTTTCCCTCTGTGTAGGATCTAGCTGTAATAAAGACCGGTCACTGCTGTTCTCTCACCTTGTGCAGGGGGACTGGTCTTGTCTCCGCCCTTCTCCTGTAGTTGTAGTCATGCAATAGTGTTGGCGAGCGTGCGCTGCACGAAGGAGGAGCCGATGCACGTGCCTTGTAGACCCGATGTCCGCCGGCCACCCGCGATCGCTTCACAGATAAATGTGAATCCCCGTTATGCCTTTGTAGACGTGGCAGATTCTCGTTCTGACAGGGGACAACATGGAGGTCTGCTGTTCCTAGTGATTAGGAACAGCAATCTCTGTGTTGTTCCTGTCAGCACTTCCCCCACACAGTAAGAAAGCACCAACAGGGAACCCATTTAACCCTTTGATCGCCCCTGATGTTAAAGTGGTTGTATAGTCATTTTTGGAACTTTTACCTACAGGTAAGCCTATAATAAGGCTTACCTGTAGGTAAAAAAAATATCTCCTAAACCTTTACGGTTTAGGAGATATTCCCCTTGCAATGAGCCGCTGACTGTAGCGGCGCATGCGCACAGGGGATTCTCGGCTAAAGGCCTGGCAGACGCTGGACCTTGCCGGAAAGAAGTCTCCCGCGCCCATGCTACTCACAGCGCTGGAGCCGTGATACCCGGAATACACGCCGAGGCAACATGTCTTCTCCCTCGGCATGGACCAGGTGAGTTACCGATGCCACGTTCTAAGGTAAGTATTTCATAATGAGCTAGTATGCGGTGCATACTAGCTCATTATGCCTTTTTGCCTTACAGGTGACAGAAAAAAAAAATTATGGGACTATACAACCGCTTTAACCTTTTCCCTGCCAGTGTCATTTATACAGTAATCAGTGATCTCTGTATTGGTGTCACATGGGGTCAGATTTGTCCGCCGCAATGTCACAGTCCCACTAAAAATCACCAGTTTTTTTTTTTTTAAAGTTAGTATGTAGACGCTATACCTTTTGCGCAAACCAATTAATATATGCTTATTGGGGTTTTTTTTTTTTTTTTTTTACCAAAAATATGTAGAAGAATGCATATTGGCCTTACTGCCTTACTAAAAATTACTAACGATTTACTAACTGCTAAAAGCAACAGCCAGTACTCCATACTCCTTCTACTCGACCTCTCTGCAGCCTTTGATACCGTTGACCACACCCGCTCCTTCTCAATAAACTCCATCCCCTTGGCCTCCAAGATTCTGCTCTATCCTGGTTCTCTGCCTATCTATCACAGCGCTCCTTCACGTGTTACCTACAACTCTCTCTTACTCTCCATTGCCCCTTTCTGTGGGGGTCCCCCAAGGGTCTGTTGTTGGACCCCCTTCTCTTCCCTATCTACACCTCCTCCCTTGGTCACTTGATAACCGCCCATGGCTTTCAATACCACCTATATGCCGATGACACCCGAATCTATCTGTCTACTCCTCACCTCACTCCTTCAGTCTCCTCTCGCATTACTAACTTACTAACTGACATCTCAGCATGGATGTCACACCACTTCCTTAAACGAAATCTCTCTAAAACTGAGTTACTAATATTCCCCCCCGCCCATGCCCCCCTCCATGACTTTTCCATCAAAATCAACAATGCAACCATCAGTCCCTCCCCTCATGTCAGGGTACTCGGTGTAATCCTAGACTCTGACATGTTATTTCAGCCTTAAGTCCAATCGTTGTCAAGTTTGTACCTCCGTAACATCTCTAAAATTCGCCCCTTTTTAACAAATGAAACCACCAAACTCCTCACTCCCTTGTTATCTCTCGCCTTGACTATTGCAACTCCCTTCTTATTGGCCTGCCTCTCCATAGGCTCCTCCCCTCTTCAGTCCATCATGAATGCTGCTGCCAGACTTATCCACCCTACTAACTGCTCAGTGTCTGCCAACCCTCTCCTCCAATCCCTACACTGGCTCCCGATCACCCAGCAAATTAAATTCAAAATACTAACCACAACCTACAAAGCCATCCACAACTCTGCCCCGAGCTACATCACCAATCTTGTCTCCAAACATATCCCAAACCGTCCTCTCCGCTCTTCTCAAGACCTCCTACTGTCAAGCTCTCTCGTCTCCTCCTCCCATGCTCGTCTCCAGGATTTCTCCAGAGCCTCTCCCATCCTCTGGAACTCACTACATCAACCTGTCTGGCTATCCCCTACTCTTGCTACCTTCAGGCGATCCCTGAAAACTCACCTCTTCAGGGAAGCCTATCACGTCTCCAACTAATCTTTTACCACTTCCATCGGCTCATTCCCCACAGTTACAACCTTTTGTACCACATGCCCCACCCTATTAGATTGTAAGCTCTTCTGAGAAGGGCCCTCTTAATCCTCTTGTACTTTATTGTATTGTAACTGTATTGTCTCCCTTTTATATTGTAAAGTGCTGTGTAAACTGTTGGCGTTTATATGAATCCTGTATAATAATAAAAAATAAAAAATAAATATATATATATATATATATATATATATATATATATTATAAAAAAAAAAAAAAAAATGAAATAACAAACATGTTATACTTCCACTGTGCAGCTCGTTTTGCACAGAGTGGCCCCGATTTTGGTCTTCTGGGGTCCCTCCGCAGCTGTCTCGGCTCCTCCCCGCAAGAGCTAACCCCCTTCATGGGAAACTCTCTCCCGAGGGGGTTAGCTTGCGGGCGCTCACGCGGGCCGCGTCATTGATTTAATTGACAGCAGCGGGAGCCAATGGCTGCCCTGCTATCAATCTCCAATGATGAGCCGCCTCAAGCTGGGGGTAACCATCGTGGGAACGAGCCCACAGAGTTTCGTGGCTTAGGTAAGTACAACAAGGGGGCTGGGGGGCCCGAGATTGCATGGTGTTTTTTCAGCTTAATGCATAGGATGCATTAACGTGAAAAAACTTGAACCTTTACTACCCCTTTAAGTGAATATCCAGGTAAACTATTAGTGCATAAAATAGACAGTCAAAACTGGCTGGAGAGGCTCAAAGAAATGCAATCCCCCACATGTAATCACACCTCTTACCAGAAGTATGTGATCTCAAATTATAGAGATCTGACTCGCTCCTGCAACACAGCCCACTATTTGTTATCCACAGGCTTAGCAACTCAGAAATGATTCCTTTGGGAGGTCTCAGCGCTGCAATTACCTCAGGGTATGTCGGCTGACTTGTATCAGGCGAACAGAAGCTGACTCTCCGTTTACATTATTGATAAAAGTGGAAGACAGAAGAGGCTGCGTGATGCAGTATGTTAAATTCAAGTTTATTGTAAAAAAAAAAAAAAAAAAAACGATTGCACTTACATGAATAAGGTCATAAAAAGTGATACAAACAATCCATGAACACGGATTTGCCATGAGGCTCTTGCGTCACAGATGTGGCTCCACAGGTGCCACAGATGTGGTGGAGCGGCATATGTGACGTCATCACGCACGAGCCTGCTGGGTATTTTCCAGACACTCCTTAGAACTGAAGGTGAGACGTGGACAAACTACAAAACGTCTGTATTGCAGGACAAGTCCAGTTGAATGTTACTAACTACTACTAGATACTAGATTATTTTTTTGTAAAAAAATAAATAAAAAATCTCAATAGACGTATATTGTTTGGTTTGCGCAAATGTTCTAGCATGACCTGGTTCAATGAGAACCATCACAGACTATTTTATGAAAGTTATGCATAGTTGTCTTTTGACATAATATTATCTAACTATTGTTATAATGTGTTTTCTCATTTGCTCATCATCTTTATTTCCCCCACATAGAAGAACAATGATCGGCTGCAGGACTTCCTATATCTTTTGCTGTCTGTTTTCTGCGGCGTTAATACTTCCCACATTCACAGAAGAACATGTACATCCCAACGTGCAAGAGGATCACCACGCTGGCGGTCGCTTCGACAAGAATGTGATACAGGATAAAGAGTGAGTATTGTAACCTGAAAGGAACAGAGTGCCCTACCCTAGCCCATTGTTGTAAAGACTTTGCTTACCCAAAAATATTATTATTAATATTTTCTTCTCCTTTTTTTGAAACAGTATGTAATGGAAGGTCTCATTATGTGTTATTTTTTAAAACATAGCTGCAATATTTTTTTTTTAGTTTTGAATAAAGTTGAGAGGGATTAGAACACCTGACAGTTATTTTTTTTTTTTTTTGCAGTCTGTGTCCCCTTTAAGAAGATTCACCCTCTCTATTTGTCCAATTTACTGTTTATCACTGAGGGTGAAAAGAAAATACCACATTTTGGGTTGTCACTAGGGCTGGGGGAAAAATCGATTTGAATCGAGTTTAGAGGTCAAATCGATTTCAGATTTTCAGCAAATCTATTTATTTATTTTTTTTTAGATTTTATTTTTTTTCACCAGGACCGGCGCTGACACCACGCCGGTCCCGAGGAGCTGCGGGCAGGAGTTTTTAGGTGAGGCCGCGGCTTCGGCCTAGTCCGCGAAGCCAGACGCTGTGGACTAGGCCAAAGCTGTAGCCTTGCCTAAAAACTCCTGCCCGCAGCTCCTCAGGGCTGCCGCGGTGTCCATCAAAAAAAAAAAAAAACTTGATTCGAATCGTGAATCGAGGGTTTTTTGTTTGTTTTTTAAATCGCTGATTTTTTTTTTTTTTTGGGAGAAAATCGCCCAGCTCTAGTTGTCACATGAACAGTAATAGAGGGGAAATCCTCAATGGAAAAGTTCTGACAGTCTGAGATTCCCTCACTTTGGAAGGATTTCCTTTCACTTCCTGTTTTGTCTATGAAGGGGAAGTGAAGGAAAATCTCTGCAATGGGACATAGATGGGTAAAAAAAGAAACTGTCATGCCCCATACACACGATCGTTTTTCATGCTGTTAAAAATGTCATTTTTTAAAATGGGCATTAAAACCGATCGTGTGTATGCTCCAGAGCATTTTTAACGACGTGAAAAACGGGCATTAAAAATTTCGAACATGCTCTATTTTTTCACGTCGTTTTTCATGTCGTTTTTTTTAACGACGTGAAAAACGATAGTGTGTATGCTTTAACGACGTGAAATAAAACGCGCATGCTCAGAATCAAGTATGAGACAGGAGCGCTCGTTCTGCTTAAACTAGCGTTCGTAATGGAGATAGCACATTCATCACACAGTAACGGACTGAAAAGCACAAGGCTGAAAAGCGCGAATCGTCGCTCAACAAACTTTACTAACATGAAGGGTGGCGCCATCCGAATGGAACTTCCCCTTTATTGTGCCGTCGTACGTGCTGTACGTCACTGCGCTTTGCTCGAGCGGTTTTTTTAATAATCGTGTGTACGCAAGACAGGCTTGAGAGGAAACATGAAAAAAAACGACAAGAAAAACGTCGGTTTAAAAAATGGCATGAAAAATGATCGTGTGTATGGGGAATTAGATGTTATAACCCTCCCTTAAGCCCCATACACACTATTAGATTTTCTGCAGATTTTTGTCCTCAGATTTACCAAAACCATGTAGTGCAATGGCCTGCCTGATTGCTTACAAATTGAAACTCTTATGCCGTGTACACACGACCGTTTTTTAATGACGAGAAAAATGAAATTTTTTAAAATGGTCATTAAAAATGATCGTGTGTGGGCTTTCCAGCAGTTTTCCCGACGAGAAAAACGCAGAGAATCACGACGAGAAAAATTGGAACATGCTCTAATTTTTCACGTCATTTTTTACATTGTCGTTTTTCTCGTCATGAAAAACGGCCGTGTGTATGCTTTAACGACGTGAAAAAAAAATGCGCATGCTCAGAAGCAAGTTAAGAGACGGGAGCGCTCGTTCTGGTAAAACTAGCGTTCATAATGGAGATAGCAGATTCGTCACGCTGTAACGGACTGAAAAGCACGAGGCTGAAAAGCGCGAATCGTCTCTCAACAAACTTTACTAACATGAAGGGTGGCGCCATCCGAATGGAACTTCCCCTTTATAGTGCCGTCGTACGTGTTGGACGTCACCGCGCTTTACTCAAGCATTTTTTTCCACGATAGTGTGTAGGCAAGGCAGGCTTGAGAGGAAACACAAAAAATCAGGTCGAGAAAAATGCTGTTTTTTTCAATGACATTAAAAACGGTCGTGTGTACGCGGCATTAAGGGTTGTCCTCATATTACCGTATATGGTTTTGGTAAATCTGAAGACAAAAATCTGCAGAAAATCTAATAGTGTGTATGGGGTCTGACTCTATCGTAAATGGGACTTGTGTTTTTTTTTTTTTTTTTTTTTTTTTGCTTTTAGGTCTATTTTATGATTATTAGCCAGATATTTCAGGTTTCTCTATCTTCGGTACTAGAAAGAATAAAAGAAAGACTTGACTGTCCTTTTTTATCCTTTAGTAAAAGGAAACAGTGTAGTACATGGGAAGTATCCAGTGTTTATAGGCTATTATGGAGTTCGTGGGGTGATAAGGAAGGTGAGTGTTGGGGGTGTACAACAGGAGAGTAGCTGCGTAGGGATAACTCAAGAGCTTAGTGGTGGGCCTTTGAAAGCTGTGAAGGCACTCCTTATGGTTGAGTTAATAAAACTGGAGAGTGCAGAGTCTGGTGCGGCTGTACATAATAGCCAATCGGCTTCTAACTTCAGCTTGTTCAGTTGAGCTTTGACAATAAAACCTGGACGCTGATTGGTTTCTATGCAGAGCCGCTATAAGTTGCACGCTCCAGTTTTAGTAAATTAACCCCTTTGAGTCTGTTGAAGGAAACCGAAGTTGCTGTATAAATGATGTTTTTGAGTCTTCTCTGAGAGTCATTGGGGGTCCGTATATTTATGTATGTAGAATAGATGCTTAGGATTATCCAGGAAAACCGGGTATTTTGGTACTTTTCTTCTCTGCTGTAGAGGGGTGCTTTAAAGCCTTCCATTGCATTCGTATCATTGATTTTGGCAAACCATAAATCTAAGGAAGGCGGTGCAGTTATCTTCTACATGGCTGGGATACATGCTTGTGCTGCGTTTAGTAGATAAAAAAAAAAGGTAAAAAATTTCTTCTTTTTTTTTTTTCCTAGCGGAATCTGGTTAATATGTAGTAAGTAGCCAATGGGATTTGGTCCAGAGTCTACAGAGGTGAGCTGGAGGATTATTTGTCCAACATCAGAACAAAATGAAGAGATTAAAGAGCAGTACCTACAGACATGGGGTAGTGTCCCTGATTCTGGCTGGTGTCTCAAGAAAACGTTAGGGTCCTATGGGTATATTTTATGGGAGGGGGGGGGGGGGTGTTGGGACTTTGTGTACTATTGCGAAAGTAGTTCATAGCCTTGTTCCTGGTAGCGGTTATCTATAGAGGACTTTTGTGTGATGAGGATTGCTCTGTCCTATTTGCAGAAGTGTGAGTGTTTGCAATGCATATTCCTGTTTTACGCATGTATGGAGGGACAAAGCCCTCTGGTGGGGAGACTCTAAGCCTGTATAAGTAGGAGAGTGAAGCGTTGAGTGTAGAATTTGTTTTGGCATTTTGCTAAGCCTCTGTGTCTCAGTACTACTTGTACCGGAGAAAGGGATTAAATCTCCTGAAAGCCAAACTGTTAGTGCAAATAGAAAAAATATATCATGTAATATTTATAACTTGGTACTTAAAGGATAAGTTCACCTTTGTAAAAAAATAATAAATGCACTTATTGCCGGCAAAAAAGAAAAGTGCATTTTATTATTTTTCTTTACATTTTTTTTTTACTAGGAGCCTGGAAAGCATTGCACCCACGATCAGCAGTTATAGAATGACAGAAACCATCAATTAACTACCTAGAGTGCTCAACAGTGCTGTGATAGTTCATTGAGAACTACAAGCTGACAGCCCCAAAGGCTCCAGCTGCTGTCAATCACAGCCAGTGAGGTGGGAACGGGGCCAGGCTGAGCTGCGCTCCATCTTATGGATACAGAGAGCCGGCTTGGAAGCAAGCATGCACGAGTGCCCCCACAGCAAGCAGTTTGCTATTGAGCACTCGGCAAGGGGTAGGGGCACTGGTGTGGGGCCCTAGAAGAGGAGGATCGGGGCTGCTCTGTGCGAAACCCCTGCACAGAGCAGGTAAGTATGATTTTTTTTTTTTTTGTGTTTTAATAAAAATGTTCCTTTTTACAATCACTTTTAATTTAAACAAAGGAGCAGAACAGATCTATCTATCTATAATAGTACCTTTTTTAATACAATGTTGATGAACCATCAATTTGTAGTCCAGAAGTTTGCAGTTGGTGTTTTAAATTATTCCAAAGGTGTTTTAATATGGTTTTTGGGTTGCAGTTGGAGTCCCAGTTCTACCCAAGGGTTTTCAGTAGGGTTGGGGGTCAGAACTCTGTGTAGGTAACTCAAGTTCCTCCACGCTCCAAACTCCTTAAACCATTCATTTATTTATGGACCCATATTTGTGGACTTGAACGCAGTAATTTGGAGGGGTATCCGTATACTTTTGGCCATATAGTGTATTTGATATCCTTTCACCCTAGAAAACCTTGTCTGGTATATTTTCCGGCAAATTGCAAATTTTCTCTTGATTTTCTTCCTAAGAATTAAAAAAAAATATCCAAATCTGCTACCAACTTAAAAGCTATATCTGTCCTTTTAAAGCTGCTCAGTGCTTTAACATAGACTACAAAATCTAAAAGATATAAAGTCCAAAAAAAGCTATGGGACTTGAGAGAAGAAGAATCTGAGACCAAAGTTATTAATATTACTTTTTGTCCTCAGCCACATCATGGAGCATTTAGAAGGAGTTGTAAAAAAGCCAGAGTCGGAGATGTCTCCACAGGAGCTACAGCTTCATTACTTCAAGATGCACGATTATGATGGCAACAGTTTATTGGATGGCCTGGAGCTAGCGACCGCGATCTCCCATGTTCACAAATCGGTCAGTATAGAAATCGCTGTCTTCTATTCGGCACACACAATGTGGCTAATGTTATGTCTGTGAGGTTCATTTACTGAAGGCAAGTAGACTGTACACTTTACAAGTGCCGTTGCACGCTGCAAGGGCACTTGCTCCAGATCTTAGTAAATGAGGGAAAGCTCTGCTGACTTCCATCATCCAATCATGTGCAAGCAAAAATGCTTTTTTTTTTTTTTCCTTGCATCTGATTGGGTATTCTTTGCAAAGTGAAGCTTCACCTCATTTACTAAGCTCTGGAGCAACTAGACTTGTAAAGTTAATTCTCACTACTGAACAAATAAAGATATAATAATGTACCGTCGTCCTATCAATTCAAGAAACAAGAGGCAGCAAATTTGAGGCAACTTTGGACTTTCATGGTACGGTAAAGACTCACATACGCAAATGTTTAAAAAATATAAGATCATTAGGACAAAATATGATTAAAATGGCCCTTTAAGGAGAAAGTACAATACACATAAGCTTAGATCTCTGTAAATGAACTGAAAGACTAAATGTGTATCCATCCATGAAGGGGGGATCAGATAATTGTCCCCTGTCTGTTCAACCTCTACATGTTTCGCAGTGGGACCACTTCTTCAGGAGCGTACTTCAGGAGCGTACTTCAGAGTTTTTTTATGTGTAGATATCTCTATAGAGAACAAACCTATATATGAGCAAACTTCAAAACAGTAAAGTCGAGTATGTACAATAATAGTTGCACTTGTAAAGTGCACAGTCTTTTTAACTTTAATAATAATCACGTGAATTATATATTTTTATAATACAGGATTTATATAGTGCCAACAGTTTGCAATGGGAGAAGTCCTGGAGATGAGCATGGGAGGAAACAAGGAAGATACAGAGCAGGAGATCTTGGGAGGAGCATAGAGAACAGGTTGGGTGATATTTGGAGACAAGATTGGTGATGTAGCTTGGGACAGAGTTGTACATGGCTTCGTATGTTAGCATTTGGAATTTTTATTGTTGGCCCATTGGAAGCCAGTGGATGGATTAGCAGAGAGGGGTAGCGGGCACTGAGCGGTTGATAAGGTGTATGAGTTTGGCAGCTGCATTCAAATTAGACTGAGGTGGGGTATAGCCTGTGTAGAGGTAGGCCTATGAGATATGAAGAAGTCTAAGGACACCACACACCCATCAGTAGGGATAATAAGAGAACTGGGAAACTGCCTCAGCCTTAGCCCCTCTCTGGCCATGCCCCCTGATGCATTTTTCCCTGCCCCAGGGTGAAACGTGTCAGCGGACGCGACCAGAGAGGGGCTGAGGCTATTTCACCTTCGCAGCGAGAGCGAGAAAGAAGCAACAATGTCCCCTCTCTATAGAGGGGACATTGAGAGATTTTTACCGCTCCAGGTGGATACACTCCAACAATCCGTAATGACAGGACTACCGT
Source organism: Rana muscosa (assembly GCA_029206835.1). Classification (NCBI taxonomy): domain Eukaryota; kingdom Metazoa; phylum Chordata; class Amphibia; order Anura; family Ranidae; genus Rana; species Rana muscosa. The sequence goes on along the minus strand of CM055121.1, from coordinate 251,811,735 downwards.
GAGTGCCAGCAATGCACGTAGCATATGAAGAGGAAAAAATAAAAAATATGGACAGCCGCACTCCAAAAAACCTTTGACGGTCGCCTTTATTGTAAAAAGATGGAAAAATTACACCAAAATTCATCACAGCATAGCCAGGGTAACTGCTTACATAGCTATGATTAAGCACTGACCTTCAGTGTGAAACATGTAAGCAGTTACCCTGGCTATGCTGTGATGAATTTTGGTGTAATTTTTCCATCTTTTTACAATAAAGGCGACCGTCAAAGGTTTTTTGGAGTGCGGCTGTCCATATTTGTTATTTTTTCCTCTTCATATGGAGGGGACATTGTCGGGGATCCGACTTGGATCCCCGCCAATACCAAGCACTGTGTTTGGTATGAATCATGAGGGGGAACTCCACGGCAAATTTTAAATAAAAAAACAGGCCCTTATCCGAGCACGCAGCCCGGCCGGCCAGGAAGGGGGGTGGTGACGAGCGAGCATCCCCCCCCCCCTCGCCCCTCCTGAACCGTACCAGGCCGCATGTCCTCAACATGGGGGGGATGGATGCTTTGGGGCAGGGGGCGCCCTGCGGCCCCCCCTCCCCATAGCACCTTGTCCCCATGTTGATGAGGACAAGGGCCTCTTCCTGACAACCCTGGCCATTGGTTGTCGGGACGTGCGGGCGGTGGGCTTATCAGAATCCGGCATCCCCCTTTTAATAAGGGGGACCCCAGATCCCGATACCCCTACCCATTCACCTAGGGGAAAAAAGGTGTCAATAAAAAAAACACATTTACAAAGGTTTTAAAAGTAATTTTATTAGGCAGCTCCAGGGGTGGTCTTCCGACTTTTGGGGTCTCTTCCGACTCCCTCCACTCTCCGGCCTCTTCTCTCGCTCTCCGCTGTCCTTCTGCCGGGCTCCTCCACTATCTTCTTCCAGCTCTCTTACTAGCGGTGGCCCGGTCTTCTCCGGCCTCTTCTTCCGCTCTCCGGTGTCCTTCTGCCGGGCTCCTCCACTATCTTCTTCCAGCTCTCTTACTAGCGGTGGCCTGGTCTTCTCCGGCCTCTTCTTCCCTCTTCTTGAGATGTTGACACAACTCTCTCTCCCGCTGTAATGCCGTGTGTGCGGTGCGCAACGATTTATATAGGCATGCCATACTCATTCACATAGGGTGGGGGGACCGGGATCTGGGGTCCCCCTTATTAAAGGGGGCTCCCGGATTCCGATAACCCCCCCGCCCGCAGACCCCGACAACCAACGGCCAGGGTTGTCGGGAAGGGGCACTTGTCCTCATCAACATGGGACCAAGGTGCTTTGGGGTGGGGGGGCCGCAAGGCACCCCAAAGCACCCACCCCCCCCCATGTTGAGGACATGCGGCCTGGTACGGTTCAGGAGGGGGGGGGGCGCTTGCTCGTCCCCATCCCCTTCCTGACCGGCTGGGCTGCGTGCTCGGATAAGGGTGTGGTATGGATTTTGAGGGAACCCCCATGTCGTTTTCTTTATCGTACACCACGGGACACAGAGCTAGTCATTACATAATGGGTTAAGGGTCACCAGCGGTGATTGGACACTGGCACAACCAATGGAAGACAGTTCCCCTCCATATAACCCCTCCCATCAGGGAAGTACCTCAGTTTTTTCGCCAGTGTCGAAAGGTGTTGGACGCGTTAGGAGGTGCTAAAGGAAAGCTCTACCAAAGAGACCCTCGGGGGGTAAAAGAGCTATGCTTTCGGATCCATCCAAGACGCCTACAAATGAGCTGAATCTGGATGGGATCCGGGCCTCATCCATGAGGCGTCGCCTGTAATGTCTCTCTTCGGAGGACTGGGCTCTAAGATCCAGCACTTTCGCTATTTCGCTATAAAGTCCTGGTAAGAGTCTTGTACAAGGCCCAGGGGAGAGGTATCCTTTAAATAGGAACCCATATCCCTGAAGGTTGGCACACATAGCCCACCGTGAAGGGTGAAGTTTGGTATCTGTCTGAAAACTTTCAGCAGAAAAACCTGCGGCGTGGATAAGGTGAGATTAGAAGGTCCATAACTAGGTTGGGACCTTTTTCAAAAAGTGGATGTCTTCTTTTTTTTCCACCACTGGGGGGAGTAAAGAGCTGAATATACTCACCTCACTCTGTTCAGTGTCGGCTTCGGCGAAGTACACTGCTCGTCACCTCCGCTGCTGAGCTTGCTTGAGCACCCCGCTCCTCCTTCCGGTGGCCGATACAGACACCTGCAGATGCAGGTAAGTGGGGACAGGGGCTGATGAGAGTCCTCTCTCACTATGGCCACCACCATAGCGCTAAAGGCCGCGCGCGGGAGCGCGCTTTATCGGAGGGGGGGGGGCCGAAGGCGTGCGCGGGCACGTGGCGCGCGCAGGCACAGAAACGGCGCCAAATTTAAAAGACTGTCAGTGTATAAAGCACTGCAGCAGCAAGCAAGCTCGTTAGTTCTCTTGTTCCTGGCAGAGAAACACAGCAGCTATACAGGGACGTAAGACTCCATGTGGTTGGATTGGGTACTTCCTAGAAGACATCCATGTTATGCATAGTTATGTGTTAAAAGTTGCATACTTAATGTATTTGCTAAACTGAACACGGTAGTATATGCATTTAGGTACCTTGTATTTTGTCTAAACAGTAAGTCTTCCAGGGGAAGTAATGCGGACTAAAAGAGCACCGCCGCCTGAGACAGGGGGCTCTAGCTGTGCTGACTCGGTACCTTCCTCTCCTGTGTTGCCAAAAGCACCTGTACAGGATGAGCCATTACCTCTGTCAGGTATGGCGGCTTCCCCAGTGAAGCCTGGGCCTGCATATGTCACTGAGGACACTTTATCAGCTGCCCTAAATAATCTGGAGGAGAAAATTGCTACTTTAATCGCTAAATCCTCTAAAAAGGACAATAAGCGAAGCAGATCTCCTCCAGTATTGGACCTCCCTTCAGAAGTACCTGAGGAGGAGGAGGAGGATGAGGAGGAGGCTACATCAGCAGAGGATGAGGAGTCAGACGGATCAGGGATATCGGATGAGCCTTTTTCGGTATCCCAGATTTTAAAGTCACAGGTGCAATGCTATGCAGGAGCCGTGCGAGCTGCATTTAGGTTACCCTCTTTGGAGGTAACAGAATCACCTGTCTCCTCCCTAGGATCATTAAGATCCCTGCAAGGTGCATGCTCCTTCCCGGTTCATCCGTTACTAGAGGATCTATTGTACGCAGACTGGCAACATCCAGATAAGCGTTTTTCACCTCCAAAAAAGTTTAACATTCTTTATCCTATGGAGGAAAATTTTTTAAAGAAATGGAGCCTGCCTACGGTAGATGCGGCTATTTCTTGTGTAAATAGAAACCTGACATGTCCAGTGGATAATGTACAAGTGTTTAAAGATCCTTCTGAGAAGAAGTTGGAATCCTTACTGAAATCCTCCTTCCTTTTGGCCGGCTCAATTATCCAACCTGCAGTAGCAGCAGTCGGTATGTGTCAGGTCGTCAGCCAACAGGTAAAGCAGGGGCTGAAGGAGCTGCCTTCAGAGCAGGCTAAAAATTGGGAGAATTTGCCTAAAGCCTTATGCTTCACAGTGGATGCCATGAGAGATTCTATCATACAGGCATCACGCCTTACACTCCAGCTGGTACAGATGCGCAGAGTACTTTGGCTTAAGCATTGGTCAGCGGAAGCCCCATGCAAAAAGTTGTTGGCAAGTTTCCCGTTCCATGGCGAACGCCTTTTTGGGGAAGATTTAGAAAGATATATCCAAAAGATATCAAGTGGTAAAACGACACTTTTACCTGAGAGAAAGAAAAACAAGAGACCTTGTTTTAAACACACTCTCTCCCCAGCTCCCGGGAAATCTGACTCCAGCCAGTGGCGACGGCCTTTTCAGCCGCCCAAAAAAGCCAAAGAACAGGCTCAGAAGAACAAGAAGCCGTGGGGTTCAAGAGCTAATAAGCAAGCCCCCAAAACCTCTCATTGAAGGGGCGCCCCCGCTCGGCCGAGTGGGGGGAAGGCTTCGTCAGTTCTCAGCGACTTGGCGGACAGAAACCCAGGACAAATGGGTGGTATCCACAATATCCTCAGGGTACAGACTGGAATTTCGAGAGATCCCATCTTCTCAATTCCGAAGTTCAAGACTCTCCAAGGATCCACAAAAAAGAGGATCCTTCTTCAAAGGTTTGAATCACTTAATAGCTCAAGGTGTGGTTACAGAGGTACCCCAAAAGGAGCAAGGTTCAGGTTTTTACTCAAACCTCTTTGTGATTCCAAAACCGAACGGAGAAGTCAGACCCATCCTGGATCTAAAAAATCTAAACCAGTTTCTGAACGTTCGCCATTTTCGAATGGAAACGATTCGATCCGTGGTCGCTACTTTAAAAGGCGGAGAATTCATTGCGTCCATAGATATCAAAGACGCATATCTACACATACCAATCCTCCCCGCTCACCAAAGATTCCTAAGGTTTGCGGTAGAAGATCGCCACTTTCAATTTGTGGCCCTGCCATTTGGTGTAGCCACCGCGCCCAGAGTATTCACAAAGGTGCTAGCTCCTCTGTTAGCAAACCTAAGAACACGGGGCATTGCGGTAACAGCCTATCTAGACGATCTACTATTAATAGATCAGTCAAAGGAGGGATTGGATCACACTGTAGACACTACAGTAGGATACCTGGAGCATTTAGGATGGATTATAAACTTACAAAAATCCTCTCTCCAGGCCCAAAGAAGGATAGTGTACCTGGGCATGATCATAGATATAGCCCAAAACAGGGTATACCTGCCAGAGCCAAAGATACAGTCTCTGAAAGACCTGATCCACAAGGTCAAAGCAAACAAGAGGCCGTCTATTCGCCTTTGCATGAGACTATTGGGAAAGATGGTAGCCTCCTTCGAGGCGGTCCCTTACGCCCAGTTTCATTCGAGACTACTTCAAGGCAATATTTTAGCCTCCTGGAACAGAAAGAGCCAAGCTCTGGATATACCCATGCGCCTGTCCTCACAAGTACGCCACAGCTTCAATTGGTGGCTAGAAGCCAGGAATTTACGGAAGGGCAAGTCTTTCCTCCCAGTGGCCTGGAAGGTGGTATCTACGGATGCCAGCCGATCGGGCTGGGGTGCAGTATTCGAGGAGGCTTCTACCCAGGGAACCTGGGCCAAGACTCAGGGGATCCTGCCCATCAATGTGCTAGAGATCCGGGCGGTATATCTAGCCCTCAAAACCTGGACATACAGGTTACAGGGCTACCCAGTTCGGGTTCAATCCGACAATGCTACGGCAGTAGCTTACATCAATCACCAAGGAGGCATCCACAGTCGGGCAGCCCAAAGAGAGGTGAACCGGATCTTGGCATGGGCAGAAGAGCATGTACCTTGCATCTCTGCAATCTTCATTCCAGGGATAGAAAACTGGCAAGCAGACTACCTGAGTCGTCAGCAGCTGCTACCAGGAGAGTGGTCTCTTCACCCAGAGATCTTTCAGGCCATATGTCTGAGATGGGGAAACCCAGATGTAGACCTGCTAGCTTCCAGGTTCAACAAGAAATTGGACAATTTTGTGTCCAGAACGAGAGATCCTCTAGCCTACGGGACAGACGCTCTAATAACTCCATGGAATCAGTTCTCACTGATCTATGCATTCCCTCCGATCCCTATTCTACAAAGACTGCTTCGCAGGATCAAGGAGGAGGGAATACCAGTAATCCTAGTGGCCCCAAACTGGCCCAGGAGGCCTTGGTATGCCGAGATCGTAAAAATGGCGATAGGAAGGCCCTGGAAGCTTCCACTTCGACACGACCTGTTGTCACAGGGTCCAGTATTCCACCCTTCCTTACAAAGGCTAAATTTGACGGCCTGGCTGCTGAGACCCACATTTTGAAAAAGAGAGGGGTCTCTGGCCTGGCTCTTTCTACGCTCATTAATGCTAGAAAGCCAGCCTCCAGACTCTTCTATCATAGAGTCTGGAAAGCATACGTTTCCTGGTGTGAATCCAGAAGTTGGAATCCTCTGAAATATGAAATAAGTAGGATTCTTGCTTTTTGCCAGTTAGGAGTGGATATGAAATTAGCCCTTAGCACCATCAAAGGGCAAATATCGGCTCTATCAGTCTTCTTTCAGAGACCATTGGCATCTCACTCCCTAGTTCGGACATTCATTCAGGGGGTACTGAGGATAAATCCTCCAGTCAGGTCTCCCTTGTGTCCATGGGATTTGAATTTGGTATTGTCAGTGTTGCAAAAGCAACCTTTTGAACCTATTCGCCATATTCCCTTAATTATATTAAGTAGGAAATTGGCCTTTCTGATTGCTATAGCTTCTGCTAGGAGAGTATCAGAGCTAGCAGCTCTTTCTTGTAAAGAGCCTTATCTAATTTGTCACAAGGACAAGATCGTACTACGACCCCATCCGGCTTTTCTGCCTAAGGTGGTGTCGGCTTTTCACTTGAATCAAGACATTGTTCTGCCTTCCTTTTTTCCAAACCCGCGGACGGCGGGGGAAAAATTATTACACTCTCTAGATCTAGTGAGAGCGGTAAGGGTGTATCTGCAAGCAACCGCTCAGATACGTAAAACAGATGTTTTGTTTATTTTACCAGATGGTCCCAAGAAGGGCCAAGCGGTATCAAAATCCACCATTTCCAGGTGGATTAGACAAGTAATTGTTCAAGCTTATGGTTTAAAGAACAGGACTCCTCCTTTTCCTGTTAAGGCGCACTCTACCAGGGCGATAAGTGCTTCATGGGCAGTGCACCACCAGGCTTCGATGGCTCAGATCTGTAAGGCTGCAACTTGGTCCTCAGTCCATACATTTTCCAAATTCTATCAAATAGATGTGAAAGGACATGAGGATTCCGCCTTCGGGCGAAGTGTGCTGCAGGCAGCAGTATAGGGCTTCTGGTCCGCAAGCGGTCGGTTTGATCTGTGTCTCCCCCCCTTCATATGAGCATTGCTCTGGGACGTCCCATTATGTAATGACTAGCTCTGTGTCCCGTGGTGTACGATAAAGAAAATAGGATTTTTATAACAGCTTACCTGTAAAATCCTTTTCTTGGAGTACACCACGGGACACAGAGGTCCCACCCTTCTTATGGGAACCTTACTGCTTTGCTACAAAACTGAGGTACTTCCCTGATGGGAGGGGTTATATGGAGGGGAACTGTCTTCCATTGGTTGTGCCAGTGTCCAATCACCGCTGGTGACCCTTAACCCATTATGTAATGACTAGCTCTGTGTCCCGTGGTGTACTCCAAGAAAAGGATTTTACAGGTAAGCTGTTATAAAAATCCTATTTTTTTGGCGTGGGGGTTCCCCTTAAAATCCATACCAGACCTAAGGGCCTGGTATGCTTTTGGAGGGGGAACCCATGCCAGTTTTTTATTTAAAATTTGGCGTGGAGTTCCCCCTCAAGATTCATAGCAAACACAGTGCTTGGTATTGGCGGGGATCCAAGTCAGATCCGCATTCATTGAAAGTCGGACGTATGTCGGCTTCAAGTCATGTCGCTCATTGGGAAAGGAAAAAACAAATTTTTACTTTCACGATGAGCGAGCCAGCTCGGCGCTGTCTCCTGTGCCGGGGCTCACGTCAGAAACCGAATCACAAAACAGCAGTAAACATGGCGCTGTCAATACCCGGAAATACAGAGCAGAAAAACATTTAAAAAAAAAAAGGTATTTGCAGGCCTCGTTTTTGGAAGATTTATATATATATTATGCATTGCGATGAGCTCGTGTAACTTAACAATTGAAAAACAGAAAAAATCGGTCTGTGTTTACTTCCTCTTTAATGAGTAGTTTTTTTTTTTTTTTTTTTTCTTTTAAGATATTTTGATTGTTTGTTTTTATAAACCAACATACAATAAACGACTTTGGTTTGCATCTGCAAGTAATACACTTGAACATTTAAACTTGCATGTCTCTTGTGATTGTTAACTGCAGGATTACAAGAAATGTCCAACATACAGTGCTCCAGATTAATGAGGCAACCAGGGGGGTTAACACGGTGAGGTGCACGGCGTGATTGGGAACAGTATATAACAGTGTATCTACCCTGGGGTAAGGGTTAGAGGGCTAGCCAACCACCTGCCCCATATTTTTTGAAAGGTTTTGGTTCTTTTTTGGGCCTCAAACGTGAGTTTGTATAAAGGTAAAGAGTAATTAATCAATTTTAACCAAAGGGATTTTAGAGGTATCTGTGATCCTTTCCAGGACAATAAAATGGCTTTCTTTGCATAGAAGTGCAGGATGCAAAGTAGTCTCTTTGCATTGTACGATATGTGTAGGTCACCAAAAATGCCTAGGAGGCAGTTTTTGGGATGAAGAATGTTTGGGAGACCTACTGCCGATGAGATGAAGGACCCTATCTCAGCCCAGAAGTCCTGGACCACTGCACAGGTCCAAAAACAGTGTAAAAAGTCTGCCACTTGACCACATCCTCTAAAACAGTCTACTGTGGGAGCCAATCCCATTCTGTATAACCTAGCAGGGGTAAGGTGGGATAGGTGAAAGATTTTTATGTTTATAATACGATCCCTGGAAGATATTACTGAGGTCTTGTATGTGTCACTGAATTCTGACCAGTCATCTTCTGTAAAGTTGATGTCCGTAGAGTCCCATTTCGTCTGGGCCACTCGGAAACCTAGGGTTACAGTCAGTCGTAAGGGCAGCATAATATGTGGAGATACGTTTTTAGTAGGGTCAGGGTGCCTTAGAGAAAATACTAACAGGTATGGTGAGAGCGTTTTCTAAAGAGCCAAACTGAGCATGAATAGCGTGACGGAGTTAGTAATAAAAGAACAGGTATGACCGTGGTAGGTCAAAATCAATGCGCATCTGTTGAAAGGATTTAAATCCCTGTGTGTCCCATAGATGACACAGGTATTTAACTCCCTTGGGGTACCAACGTTGTGGGTCAGGTAGAGAGCACAGTTCTTTCAAGTTTGGATTGAACCACAGAGGGCTATTTGAGGAGGCTGACCATGACTCTGTAGAGATTTTTGAGACAATTATTTGAAACAGGGAAAGCGAGGTACTTAGCATAGATGTGCCCAGGCAAGCCGGGACTCAAATTTTATAGATAATGTTATGGAGGGTCTCCAGAGAGGAGGTAATGGCTCCTTCAGTGGATGTACAGGCATTAGCTGCTACCGGGTGCAGCCAGTTATGAATGTGGACCAGTTGGGAGGCCAAATAGTAGAAGTTAGGAAACGCCACGCCTGCCAAATGTGGTGGCAACCTCAACATTTCCAGCGCCACCCTAGGGGACCCACAATTCCATAAGAACGCCGTACAGATTTCATCTATCCACCTGAAGATGGACTTAGGGATTTTACAAGGGAAGTTGGCTAGAACATATAACAGCTTAGGTAAATCGATCATTTTAAGGGTATGAGCCCTTCCCTTGAGGTCCAGAGGCAAGTCCATTCGCTGCTTAGTTTGTATTTGTATTTGGGTTAATAGTGGACACAGGTTATTATCAATATAGGAGGACAAGAGTAACTGCACTATAACCCCTAGGTATCTAAAAGAGGACACTACCTGTAATCTGGAGTCCAGGTGAACCTGCAGAGTTGCATCAGGGTCCAAAGAAAAAAAGATTTGATTTTCCCCAGTTCACCCGGAATCCAGAGTAGTCACCAAAATTGTTAATCTCAGATACTAGCTTTTTTAGTGAGTCCTAGGTATCAGCCAGGTAGACCAAGGTGTCATTGGCATATAGTGAAATTTTCTCCTCTATGGTAGCAATAGGGAGGCCCTTAACCACTTGAGGACACGCCGATGTACGTCGGCAAAATGGCACGGCTGGGCACATGGGCGTACAGGTACGTCCCCTTTAAGAGCCCATCCGTGGATCGCGAGCGCGCCGCCGGCGGTGCGCTCGTGACCCAGGCCTCTTCTCCGTGACCGTCCCCGCGGACCCGATCGCCGCTGGTGTCCTGCGATTGGGTCACAGAGAGGAAGAACGGGGAGAGGTAAGTGTAAACAAACCTCTCCCCGTGCTTCCTAGTGTGCCTGTCACTGACCGTCTGTCGTTTTTACAGTAACCAGTGCATTTTTATAGCACTGGTCGCTGTAAAAATGACAATGGTCCCAAAATAGTGTCAAAAGTGTCCGATGTGTCCGCCATAATGTCGCAGTCACGAAAAAAAACGCTGATCGCCACCATTACTAGTAAATAAAAAATTAATAAAAATGCCATAAAACTATCCCCTATTTTGTAAACGCTATAACTTTTGCGCAAACCAATCAATAAACGACAATTGCGATATATTTTTTTTTTTTTTTTTTTTTTTTACCAAAAATATGTAGAAGAATACTTATCGGCCTAAACTGAGGACATTTTTATTTTTTTATATATATATTTTTTGGGGATATTTTATTATAGCAAAAAGTAAAAAATTATTGAATTTTTTTTCAAAATTGTCGCTCTATTTTTGTTTATAGCGCAAAAAATAAAAACCACAGAGGTGATTAAATACCACCAAAAGAAAGCTCTATTTGTGCGGGAAAAAAAGGACACCAGATTTGTTTGGGAGCCACGTTGCATGACCGCGCAATTGTCAGTTAAAGCGACGCAGTGCCAAATCGCAAAAAGGGGCCTGGTCCTTATGCTGCGTATTGGTCCGGGGCTTAAGTGATTAATTAGCAGGGAGCAGCGAATGTGCACAGCAAGAGGCTCCATAGCCAAGGCAAATAGGAGGGGTAACAACGGACACCCCTGCCTAGTGCCCCTAGTAATGGGAAAAGTGTCCGTGATATGGGAATTAACTTGTATACGGGCCAATGGGGAGGTGTAAAGGCGTCTTATCCAAGCTATAATGCGGGGGCCGAAGCCATACCGTTGTAATACTTGAAAAAGATAAGGCCACTCCACGCTGTCAAAGGCCTTGAATGTATCAAGAGATACAATGGCCTGGGTAGGGAACAGTATGAATGAGTAGCTTGGTGGTTTCATTGGTTAAGAAGCGGCATATTTTGGAAAAGTTACAAAGGTGCAGTCTGCAAGATTTGGACATTGAATGAATTTTAGGCCGATAGGAGAGGTTGGAGTCTAGGATTACACCTAGAACCCTGGCTTAAAGGGTAGGGACTGATAGATGTATTATTGATCTTGATGAACAACCAAGAAAGAGGGTAGAGTAGGAGAAATATGAGCTCAGTTTAGAAAGATTGAGTTTGGGGAAGTGGTGTGATGTCCATACTAATCTGTTAGTAATGCGAGTGGAGATTAAAGGAGTTAGGTGAGGAGTACACAGATAGATTTGGGTGTTATCAGCCTATGGCACTGGACAGAATGGAGAAGGATTAGAACGCTTGTCGGTCTATATTGCTGTCTGTGCCCCCGCTAGGGAGACTTGCCCTCTCTATTTGTCCTGTTTACCATTATCATTGAAAGTGAAAGTAATGAAAATCCCAAATTTTGGGTTGTTCCCAGAACAGTAATGGAACTAGCAATGGGGACACTAGTTCTGGTGACCGAGGGGTTACCAAGGAGTCCTCTTAATGCGGAGCTCCAGCCAAAAGGTGAAGTTCCGCTTTAAGCACTGCTCCCCTCCTCCTATGCCAAATTTGACATGTCGTCGTTTTTTTTTGTAGGGGAGTGGGTACCTAGTCTTGAAAAGGTATCCACTTCCTCTTCCGCTTGGACCGCCTAGTCGATCCAAACGGAAGTCCTCCTATCTCCCCCACCCTCCCCCCCCCCCCCACCCATCCTGCCTGCAATCTTCTGGAACACGTCACAGGTCCCAGAAGATTGCCCGACCATTCAGGAGGTGCAGCGCGACTTGCACACGTGCAGTGCGCACCCAGCTGTGAAGCCACAAGCTGTCAGTCGGGTGCCCACAGTTGTATTGCCAGCGTCAAGGAGAGGAAGAGAATCGATTGTTCAGGCAGCCACATCGCTGGATCCTGGGACAAGTGAGTGTGTTTAACCACTTAATCACCGCCCATAGCCGAAAAACGGCTACAAGGCAGTTCCTTAACTCTGGGAGGACGTTATATAATGTCCTCCCAGAATCGCGTGCCCACATGGGAGTGTCCGTGACCGCCGGGTCCAGTGGACCCGGCGCATCACGGATTGCGGTAAATAGCCGCTGATAGCGGCCGTTTTACTACGTGATCGTTCCGTCAAATGACGGAGCGATCACTTGTAAACAAACCGGCGTCATGACGCCGGTTCCTCTCTCCCCTCTCTGTTCCGATCGGTACAGTGTGAGAGGGGAGAGATCCATCCATCCCTGCGATACCCTGCCACATACCCTGCCACACTCTGCGATACTCGACTGTACTCTGCCTCTGTATGTGGCCAGGCTGTGGAAGTCTCGCACATGTGGTATCGCCGTACTCAGGAGGAGTAGGAGAATCTATTTTGGGGTGTCAATTTTATTATGTACATGCTATGTGTTAGAAATATTGTATAAATGGACAACTTTGTGTTAAAAAAAAAAAAAAAAAAAAAGTTTTAAACACTTCCCGCTCACCGGCCGTCATATGACGTCCTTGACTTTGTGCAGGGATATCTGAATGATGGGAGCAGCTACAGGCATCATTCAGATATCTGCTTTTTCAGCCGGCGATTCCCTACACCATAAGAACGATCATAGCGGCTGTTCCGCCGCTTGATCGTTCTTACGGGAGGCAAGAGGGGACTCCCCCCCCCCCCCCCCATAAAAATGACGATAAAAATGAAAAGTGGCAATTTAAATGTAAAATCCTCAGAAGTGACAGGCAGTAATGAGGGAGTATTTTATTTTAACTCAGATACTCAGGGCAGCTTTTCTCTGTGATAAAGCCGACTCAAGGTGGTGACATAAAAAAGAAAAATGAAAAAGCGCCTCTAAGTAAAACAGGTTTATTGTTAGAAAAAACAAATCATATCCGAAACTTACATTGGGGTAAGTTCAGGTGTACTCCGGTGTAATGAGTGTTCATGCTGGATCCAGGGTCTGTGACGCTTCTCCGTGGATGTCCTGAGTCCCGGCAGTAGCAGCCGCAAGTGGCCAAAGGGAGTTAATAGTGGAATTTTACTGTTGTATATTAGAGGTAATAATGGGCTGTTAACTTTTATTATTTTATTTTACTGGTGCCACTGTAAGGATTGCTGCTTGACAGTATACGTAATCGTGTATCTCTCCTATGGGTCCTCTGCTGTCAGAAAATATATAAAGTTTTGGGTTTTTTTAAGTGTGTTTTTTCCATGTAAAATAAAAAGTGCAATTTGACATGTGTGCAAAAAAACCCCCTAAAAAGTTGGATCTGGCAGCGAATGGGGTTGAACGTCTGTATGGATGACAACATGAAACTCTCTAATGTCTTATCTCTTTTTCTTTTTTAGGGGAGCGCGGAGCATGCACAGGCAATAGACGAGGTGGAAATGATCACCCTGGTAGATGACGTTCTCAAAGATGATGATTTGAATAATGATGGATACATTGACTATGCAGAATTTGCTAAATCATTAGAATAAAGACTCGGGTTTATCCTTTCTTCTGAATGTGAACTTTGAGCAATCTACGTGTTTTTCTAGTATTGTGGTCTCCCACTCTGTGCGATCCTGTGGTCTGTATTATGTGTGTAGCTGCACAGCTGGGACATTTTGTGGCTGTTTTTAATGGTTTAATTTATACAAGAACATGATGTACTCTGACCAAAAATACAGGTTTTTAACGTTTCCTTAATTTGCCTTAACTTTTTTAAAAGTAACAAGCAGCCAAATGCCAGCATTTTAAAATTCCTACCTCCCATCAGTGGGCTGGAGAAAGATTTCGAAGCCTGCTGTTTATCTGAAGCAGACTGTCATGGTGCAGTGTGTGTTTTCAGCAGTGGCGATTTCCATTGACTTCTAGAAGCTCTCTGTTCTAAACAAGCTTTTTCCGCTGATTTCTAATGACGGAGCTGTTCAGATCCCTTAAAGGGGTTGTAAACCTTCGTGTTTTTTCACCTTAATGTATTTTATGCATTAGGGTGAAAAAACACCTTGCAGTGTCCGCCCCCTCCCCCGTTTTACTTAACTAAGCCCTTAATTTCCATGGGCACGATCCTGTGCCGCTCTCTCCACAGTTTCTATTTTTTCCATGGATAGGATGATAGCAGCACAGCCATTGGCTCCCGCTGCTGTCAATCAAATCCAATGACGCGGGGGCCGAGTCATATACTCCGCGGCTATGTAACCCCCCTCTGGAGAGAGCTTCCCAGAGGGGGGTTATCTGTTGCAGGGAGGAGCCAAGAGAGCCGCCAAGAGACCCCAGAAGAGGAGGGTCGGGCCACTCTGAGCAAAACGAACTGCACAGTGGAGGTAAGTATGACATGTTTTGGTGTGTGTGTTTGTGTGTTTGTGTGTTTTTTTTTTTTTTTTTTTTTTTAATGGGAACCTTTACAACCACTTTAAGTAAAATTTCTTAAAGCTGAACTCCAGGCAAATACACAAATAAGGAAGCTGTTTTCCCTGCCTAAAAATTTGTAGTATTGGCCATCCTTACTGATATTTACACAGCTCTGCCAGACGGCAGTCTTGTCTGCCAGGGCAGGCAACCCGTTTTTTTTAATACAGTTCAATAGGGGCTCGTTCACCCTAGCCTTGCTCTCTGAAGACTGATCCGCCTTTTGGATCACTCTTATTTATTACAGGTATGTATATAGTGCCAAAATATTACGCAACGCTTTACATATATACTGTACATTCACATCAGTCCCTGCCCTAAAGGATCTTACAATCTAAGGTCCCTAACTCAAATTCATACATACACATACTAGGGCCAATTTAGACCGGAGTAAGGATGAGCTCAGGTGTGTTCGCAACTCCACGTGCCCGCCAGGAAGCTGACATTCTGCAGTGCTAATCACAGGCAGTGAGATATTTCCCAATCTGTGCAGCCGCAGATCAGGAAATGTCTCGCTGCCCGTGATTAGCGCTGCGGATTGTCAGCTTCCTGGCAGGCACGTGGAGTTGAGAACACGCCTGAGCCCATCCTTAGACAGGAGCCAATTAACCTACCAGCATATGTTTGGAGTGTGGGAGGAAACCGGAGTACCTGGAGGAAATCCACACAGGCACAGGGAGAACATGCAAACTTCATGCAGGTAGTGCCGTGGTTGTGATTCCAACCAGCGCCCCTAGTGCTGCCAGATGGAAATGCTAACCACTTAGCCACTGTGGTAAGAGAGCATTTGACAGGTGGTGAGAGGGCAAAAAACTTCTTTAACCCCTTAAACCCTGCACTAGCGTGCCCAAACCGATTTCATGGCACACGGTTGCAGAGCGGCCCTATTCATTTGAAAAGGTCATGTTCAGCGGGAGAGAAGTGCATGCTGCAAGAAACAGGGGTGTTATTCTGTGTATGTGTGTGGGTGTGCACTCCCAGCTAAAGGGGGTGGCGGTTGAGGGGTGGTAAAAGTGTGGCTCAACCATGGGGTTTTACGCCCCCAACTGCTAGTGTGAACGAGTGAATGCCTTGTACACATGAGCGGAATTTCCGTCGTAATAAACTCTGACAGGTTTTTTTGACGGAATTCCGCTCAAGATGTCACACTAAAATCCGACCGTCAAGAACGCGGTGACGTACAACACTACAATGAGCCGAGATAATGAAGTTCTATGCTTCCGAGCATGCATGGTTTTTATTCCGCCGGAATTGCATCCAGACGAACGGAAATTCCGATAGAATTTTTTTTCATCGGAAAAATAGAGAACATGTTCTCTTATCTAATTCCGTCGGAAAAAGTCTGACAGAATTTTTTCATCGGATATTCCGACCGTGTTTATGCCCCATCTGACTTTTTCCGTCGGAAATTCCGACGGAATTAGATAGAAATGTTTTTCATGTTTTTTTTCATGTTCTTTATCTAATTCCGTCGGAATTTCCAACGGAAATAGTCCGATGGGGCATAAACACGGTCGGAATATCCGATGAAAAAATTCCGTCCGACTTATTCCGTCGGAAATTCCTAGCGCGTGTACGCGGCATAACACTTGCATGTCTTGTCCCTCCACCAGCCTTTGACCAAAAAGTGAAAAAAAAGCAGCAGATTGATGAGCCCATCCTTGTCCCTCCCCCTGCAATGTTAATGTCCCTTATTAGGACCGCGCAGCACAATGGACTTGCCTCTTGTGCTGCTTCCTCTTCTTTTCTCAGCTCTGCTGTACAGGCACTGCAAGATGCTCATACAAAGCTAAATTCAGACTCTTACAATAAAAACACTTTAGTAGAAAAGTAGAACTAAAATGCAAAATTTTTTTTTTTTTTTTTTTTTTTAATAGTGTAAGGCAACCCAAAATTGAAAAATTTATTTTACTTTCATTCTCTGTGATAACAGTAAACAGGACAAATAGAGGGGGTGAATCTCCCCAACGGGGCGCAGACAGCAATAAAAACTGACAGGCGTTTTAATCCCTCTTCACTTTATCCAAAATAAAATAAAAAGCGTTTTTTACCTTTTTTATTTATTTTTATTCTTACCTTTTTTTTAGTTATACTATAATGAATACAGAACCACATACATTTTTGTCTTATGTCTGCCTGAAGTTTAGATTTTTGTTTGTTTTAGTTATGTATTGAGTGATTTAGAACTCCGGTTGAGCTTCTGTTGTCTGTCCGTGTTGCTGATATTCAGCTTCTCTCTTTGTACTGGTGGCCACCAGAAAGTGATGGGGAAATCCATAATTTTCCCATTGTCGTCAGAATAACTTTAAACAAACTTTAATGGCATCCCAGTCTTAGACCATAGGGTTCAATATTGAGTTGGCCCCCCGTTTGCAGCTATAACAGCTTCAACTCTTTTGGGAAGGCCGTCCACAAGGTTTAGTAGTGTGTCTATGGGAATGTTTGACCATTCTTCCAGAAGTGCATTTGTGAGTGATGTTGGACTAGAAGGCCTGGTTCGCAGTCTCCGCTCTAATTCATCCCAAAGGTCTTCTATCGGGTTGAGGTCAGGACTCTGTGCAGGCCAGTCAAGTTCCTCCACCCCAAACTCGCTCATCCATGTCTTTAAAAAAAAAGTGACGATTTACCTCATTTACTAAGCTGTGGAGCAACTGCCTTTAGGAAATCAACCCCATTGTTCAAACAGCCCAGGTTTGAGAAGTATGTGAACCCATGTAAAAACTTGCATTAGCAGTAATAACTTCTTTTAAATATTCCTGTAGTTGCTAAGAGGTGCACTATAGTTTGAGGAAATTTTACATCATTCTTTCGTACAAAACACTAGCTTCTTTTATATTTCTGGGATTTTGTGGGTAAGGAATGCTCTTCAGATTGTATACCACAGCATGTTTTTTGGGTTGAGGTCTGAACTCTGGCCATTTCAGAATCTTTTTTTCCTTCCGTTGATTTACTCCCTCCATCTTGACAGTCTCTCATAAAATTTCCAAAAAGGCATTTCAATTCATTGTTTCCTCTGTGGAAGAAATCTCCCCAGACACGGTAACAGCAAAGTAGCTTCAAATATTATTATTTTTTGTGTGGTATGCTGTGCTCTCTACATCTTCATCCTCGCTGGGTCATATTTGTCTTATGTCTGTGGGTACCTTTTAGAAACCTCCCATGAGTGATTTTGTATTTCTTCTTTAAAGGGGTTTTAAAGGTTTGTGTTTTCTCACCTTTATGCATTAAGGTGAAAAAACACCTTGCTGTGTCCGCCCCCCCCCCCCCGAGCCCCCGTTTTACTTACCTGAGCCCTGAATCTCCGTGGTCGCGATCCCGCGTTGCTTTCCCCCAGCTCTGGTCGGCTCTTCGTTGGCTAGATTGATAGCAGCACAGCCATTGGCTCCCGCTGCTGTCAATCTAAACCAATGCTGTGGCACTCCGGGGGGCGGGGCTGAGTCATACACTCGTCGCCTATGGCCGCCGACTGTATCACACGGTAGCGTGCCCGCAAGGTAACCCCCTCGGGAGAGAGCTTCCCAGAGGGGGTTAGCTCTTGAGGGGAGGTGCCACGAGAGCCGCCATGGGACCCCAGAAGAGGAGGATCGGGGCCATTCTGTGCAAATCGAACTACACAGTGGAGGCAAGTATGACATGTTTGTTTTAAAAAAAAAACGGAATCTTTACTATCACTTTAAGGCTGGGTTCACACTATCTTTGCATGTGGCTCACAGCAGGGGTTTGGTGCGTCCTCGTTCACTGTTTCAGGTCTGATTTCAGCCTAAATTTTGGGCTGAATTCAGACCTGAAACAGACCAAAAGATGCACAGGACCCCTGTGCAAATTTGCCCCGGAGACACAACTGAGATATGTGAACCGGCTCCATAGAGAGCCAGTCAAAATCTCCTGCGGGAACCCTGATCCAATTCGCAATAGTGTGAACCCAGCCTAAAAAGATTTCCTCGATTTGCCCTATAAAGCTCATGCCCTGACCAACTTATGCCCATGTTTCCCTATGTTCGGTGAAGAATCTGAGAAATGCAGAGTGCTATTGGCAGGGGTGAGGATGTGACCTCCACCCATGATGAAATGCTCAAGTCTAGTGGCCAATAGCCGGGCTGAACAAGTGGCGAGGAGGACCTCATCAACCCTGTGGCTTCAACATGTGGCTTACCATAGGTGTGTGCTTGGGCACACCCTAATCACCCTGTGTGGTGCAGATTTCCCCTGATTACCAAACCTAATGGGGATCCTAAACAAATAGTAATAAAAAAAATAGTTGTAAAAAATAAAATAGTAAAAATGTAACTACTGACACCATCCACTTCCTTACTGACACTGCACACACACACACACACACACACACACACACACACACACACACACACACACACACTTGAGCTTTGGGGTACATACCCTAATACAATAGGCTGCCCACACCTATGTGGCTTACACAGGGCTTGACTTCTGGAGCAGCAGCATGGAAGGTGTCAGTGAATGGGCTTTATAGAGGCTCTTTCACTTTGCCCATTCTCAAACTGCTCATATAACTTGATTTATCACAAACCAAACTGCAGGAGCTCTATTTTTACATTACTTTATTTTACATCATGTACACATATTCCCAAATGAATAAAACAAAGGACATTTTAACTCCAGGGCGTCGTTGGGTCTATAGCAGTCATTGGTGTTAGGGTTAACATTGATGACGATAATCCTGTGCCCGGGGAATTGATAGACCGCAGTGAATTGTACCAGTCATCATGTTGGCGAGTAGGTGGGGTGCCAGTGGGCAGATGGGGATGTGTGCTGGAACACATGAACTGACTAACAGAGGATGCTGGCTGGTACCCTGGGGGGGCCATAGAAGTGAAGCGGGGTATGTGGTTGAGGGTGTGCGGATACTGGTACTGGCGAGATCCAGGTGGCACCGAGCACATGCCAGGCATTAGGCTTCCGCAGGCAATCATACCACTCGCTGTGATTGACTTCTGATTAGTTCTTTCATGTTTACGATGTTTCGCCCTCCGATTCTGAAACCAAACCTGTAATTTGGAGAAAAGTTTCAATATTTGTGCAATATGTCGATATTTTCTGTCTGTTCCCTGTGTTTATCCACAATTTAGGGCCAGGGGCCCGTGTCTCCTACCTCTCCACTGTTTCAGTCTTATTGGAATCCAACACTTGCCTGTGTCATCCCCTCCTCTGTACCTGCCGTGTTTCCTTTCTCCAACTGTCACATCACTGCTCAATCTTGTAGTGACATCGGGGTTGGAGGATGGAACCTTGGTGCCCAGCAGGAAAAACAGGCACCCGACACTCCTGGAAGCGTCACAAGAGACAGGCAGGGACTGCATCTCTAGAATGAAGCGGAGGTAGGAATTATGGGCATTAGAGAGGTTAGTATAACCACTTAACTGCCATATAGCAGGTTTACTGCTACAGGGCGGTCGTTCTGTGCAGAATCACGTATATATACGTGATTCTGGCCTAGGAGGCACGCTGCTTCTGTTATGATTAGTCGCAGCAGAAGCCGATCAGTGTGTGCCGGCGATTGGATGTCCACCAGTACCCGCTGATCATTGGGAAGACACACAGGACAGAGCTTTGCACATGTAAACAAGGCAGAGTTTCGTTCTGACAGGGCTGTTGTGGATTTTCTCTCCCTGCAAAGGGAACAAAATCCATAACATCCCTTAGTAAACCACCACACACAGTACACAAAAACACTGGCTAGGCACACATTTAACCCTTTGATCTCTCCAGATGCTTAACTGTTTAATGCAGCAACAGTGCATATTTTTAGCACTGATCACTGTATTAGTGTCACTGGTTCCCACAAAGTGTCGCCTCCATAAACTGCTCTGTTTCCTAGGCTGCTTAAAGCGGAGCTCTCCCCAAAAGGGAAAGCTCCGCTTGTTTGCACCCTTTTTCCCCCTCCACTGCCACATTTGGCACTTTTGGGGGGACGAGTACCTGGTTTTGACAAGTACCCGCTCCCACTTCCGGTTCAGATCGCAATTGCGATTTGAGTCTGCCATCCCCCCCCCCCCATGTTTCCCCCGCAGTTTTCTGGGACATCACAGGTCCCAGAAGACTACAGGACTATTCACAAGGCGCAGCACAGCTCGCGCATGTGCAGTAGGAAACACCTCCTGTTTCCCTTATTAGAGATGTCGGTGCCTGCACCTAAAGCCGACTGAAGAATCTGTTTGGGTGAGGACATCGCTGGATCCCTGGACTGGTAAGTGTTCTTATATTAAAAGTCAGCAGCTACAGTATTTGTAGCTGCTGACTTTTAATTTTCTAGGGGTGGCCAGGCGCTCCTTTTTAAATTGTGGAATGAAAGACTGCATTTGAAACAGCTGATGGAGCAGATTAGTTTTTTTTGTAATAGATTGCCATTGTAATTAGCAGTAACATTAAAGCGGAGGTTTACCAGAATTTTTTTTTTTTTAAAAGCCAGCAGCTACAAATACTGCAGCTGCTGACTTTTAAAAAAAGGACACTTACCTGTCCAGGTCACCTGCGACGTCGACAGCCGAAGCCGAGCTACCGCTCAGCTCTCGGCTTCCCCCGCCGCCACCCTCGGTGAGGGAATCAGGAAGTGAAGCGCGAGTCGCGCTGCCCCATTCTCACTGGTCCCCGTTGTGTTCTGGGAGCTGAGCGTTTCCTAGAACACAAGGGGGGGGGGGTGTCGCGAAGGGGTGGGACTCTCACGGGAGTCTGCACCCGGAAGTGGTGCAAATATCTGCACCCCCCTGAAAGGTGCCAAATGTGACACCGGAGGGGGGGGGGGGGTTCCGAAAAGCGGAGGTTCACTTTTGGGTGAACCTCCGCTTTAATGTTACCACAATAAAGTGCCATTAACCACAATGTTAGCATTCTCACCTGTATCCGGGCTTCATTGAGCTTGGTGATCTTGGCCAGTTCCTCCCGGCAGTAGATATCCGGATAGTGATTCTTGCTGAACGCCGCCTCCAGGTGCTCCAACTGTTCTTGGCTGAATGTGGTGCGATGTCGTCGTCTGGTTGGGGTGGGATAATGAGGGGGAGCGTGTTTGGTCGATGACAATAATATGGTGTTGTTCACACCAGGGCCATTGGGAAATGAGTTATGAATATCTGGAAATAAAGAGAACATACAATTGGGACAATTCATCTTTAAGACTGTAGACTTATAGGTAGACTTTTTAACTTTCAGAAGTTTTTTTTATTAATGGTAAAGCAGAATTTTAACAACAACATATGGGCCTCACAGTGCAATTTATGACAATGCAAAGGACAAATATGTAATTCAGGAGGATGAACCTTCAAAACATATATCAATGCAGTAACCACCTTATGTAAGACAAACCACTAAAATATAAAACCTGTAAGCATATAAAGTAGTAGAACTGTAACTCATAGTAACAGAAACATATCAAGGAAGGTATCAGCTTAGCAATATCATTACATGTAGACAGGCCTAATGCATATCAAGAGTTACACCAAAATATAATTATCAGCACTTGCGATCCAACATCACATAAAAGGAATTTTATTTTTAAAAACTAGCACAGTAGATGAAAGAAAAGAAAAAGAAGTCAGAGGAAAAGAGAGAACTCTGAAAAGAAAGGGAGATCTAGGTTAAATGAGGAGGTGAGGCCAGGGAAGAGGAGCCCGGAGACATTATTACATTAGCAGTCTGAGAGAGAGGAATGTGGAGGTATGTTGCCCAAGGTTCCCAGGTACATTCAAAGAGAGATTGACGATCATTAATAATACTTGCAACTTTTTCATAATCATAATTAACAATATTTTATGCTTCAACCTTCTAAAGGACTCTGAGGGTGTCTTCCATGCTCCATTTATAACGATCTTAGCAGCTAATAAAACAAAGTACACCAGACGCTTTAGTGGACAAGGCCATCCAGGTGGGAATTAGTTGAGCAGAGCTAAACTGGGCTGTTGGTCAATAGGCAACCCAGTCAACTTCCAGACCATCGAAAACACCCTGTTCCAGAAATCCCTAAGCTGAGGACATTCCCACCATATATGCAGCATGAAACCTCTTAGTTTGCAATTTCGGAAACATTCTGCGGGAGTCGTAGAATACATTCTGGCTAGGGGAGCAGGAACCAAATACCATCTGGTTAGAACTTTAAGACTAGCTTCTATCAGTGAAACATTCAGGACCCCCTTAGAGGAGACATGAAGTCTAGATGACCAGCAATCCAGATCAACCTCGGCATTAAGGTCCCTTTCCCAAGCCAGCATGTATGGCTGTTTCTGAATCGGGGTGAGCAGCGACTAGTACACCATAGAAATACCACCTCTTGTACCCTGGTCATTAGTACATCATTGTTCTTAAGCTGTAACTAGGGGGGGTTCTCTGGAGGGCCAGATAGATTGTAAAAAGTGAGATTTCTTGGAGATTTTTTGGAGAATTTCTCCAAAGAGGGCATCTCTAAGACTGAATGACAATGTGATAGGGTAAAGGCCTGCGATGTGTAAAAAAGGCTCCTATACGGTACAGACCTTTGTCTGCCCACCATTTAAATGCCCTAATATCCATACCTGGAGGAAAATTAGGATTATAAAAAATATGTGTGCCGAAAGGATATGGTTCGAAATCAGCAGAGGATTGTGCCTCAAGCAATCCCATAAAGCCTAAGAATGGGACAACATGCGTGACTGTATCAGGGGTCTATCCTTAAGGGGACACCATAGTAAGTAATCAATTGTATAAGACGAAACGGCCTGCCGCTCTAACTGTACCCAGTCCGTGCTCAAGTGGCGAGAATAGACAATTGCATCAATTGTGCTGCCTTGTAATACGCATAGAAATCAGGAACAACTAAACCCCCCTTGGATCTAGGTGTGTACAAAGTGGCATGAGCCAATCTAGGACCCTTGGAACCCCAGATAAATTTCAGCACTTTGGTTTGAAAGTGCAGAAAATCCGTCCTGGACACAGCACCCGGCAGGGACCAAAACAAATAAAGGAGTTTAGGTAAGAGGGTCATTTTGACCACGTGGATCCTACCCAGCCATGAGAGATTGTAAAGGACCCAACCAGAGAGCAATTGTTTTAAACTTTTATAGCAGTAAGGATAATTAGCCATGCATAATGATGCGTAAGAGGGAGAAAGACTAACTCCCAGATATGGAAGAGCATCTGAATGCCTTTAGAAAGGGAAAGGATCTCTAAGGCGCGAGTACAAAGATATTAATGTTCATAGCAGAAGACTTTGTCTCGTTTACCCTGAGCCCAGATACCCTAAAAAAATCACGTACTATTCAGAGTATATTCGGAATCGAGGTAAGGGTAGAGGCTACAAATTACAACTTACAACATATTGTCCACGAAAAGCACACAATTGTGTACACATGATCCGCAAGACAATCCTATAATATTTGGCTCACCCCAAATAGCTATAGCTACTGTTTCTATTGCAATAGCGAATAGAAATGGGAATAATGGACACCCCTGACGTGTGCCCCAATTAATAGCAATGGGGTCAGAATAGTTTCCCATCAGTTTGATTTTAGCTTGTGGTTTAGAGTAAAGAGTAACCAGGGTTTGCAAGAAGAGCGGGCCAAAGCCCCATGACTCCAAGACCTGAAACATATATGTCCAACAGACCGAGTCAAATGCCTTCTGCAAATCAACCAACAAGAGGAGGCCCTCCTGAGGGGGACCCCCAGACCAACCCGACCGCAGTAGGGAAAGAATATCCACTGCTCTCCTGATCTGACCTGGTCCATGGTGACCCGGGAATGAAGCCCACCTGATCCTTATGAACATAAGAACTAATGAAGGATGACAATCTGTTGGCCAAAACTTTCATAAACAGTTTAAGATCATTGTCAATAAGTGAGATGGGGCGGTAGTTGTCAACCTCTCCTGGATCCTTATTAGGTTTTGGAACCACTGAAATGTATGCCATTATAGGTAGACATTTTGAACAAACTGATTTAACTGTTGACCAGCAACCAATCAAACATCAGCATTGGCAGTTACATAGTGTACAGCCTAACCATAACTGTATGAATTAGTATTTCTACTCTTGGTAGGAGTAGAGCCAGCTCTAATGACATTTGCCTCTCATTTTTGTTGAGTTGATTGTTTGTTGATTGAGTTTGTTGATGAGCGAAATGCAGGGTTTTCATTTTGTCATTTTGGCAGAATGCATTTGGGGTTAATGGGGAAAAAATGAAATTAAGGTGGTTTTTGGTTTGTTTTAAGGATGCAACTGGGTTTTAAATGGCTCCTGAGAGTTACCGAAGGCCAAATCCAGGAAAAGCAAACAACCCTCCCTTGAAGTGGGGCTGCATCTGCACTGCAAGGGTTGAGTGCTCGTTTATGTCTAGGGGATGGGAAAAGCAATTTTATTT
Source organism: Rana muscosa (assembly GCA_029206835.1). Taxonomy (NCBI): domain Eukaryota; kingdom Metazoa; phylum Chordata; class Amphibia; order Anura; family Ranidae; genus Rana; species Rana muscosa. Next base: position 251,787,031 of record CM055121.1, on the reverse strand, counting down.
ACCTGATCCCCACTCCTTTGGCAGACAGTGCTCTCCCATGCTCTGGCTGTGGACTGTCCCTCATTGTCTCCACGTCCAATGCAGGGCTTTGGGTTCAGGTGCTCTTCTTTTTGGTCAACACCATAACATATATCTGTGCTGACCAATGAGTGCTTGCCATTGCAAGCATTATGATGGATACTCACTCCGGGGCCATGTATTTAGGTGTACCAACCGCTAAACCAGCAGCATGGGGTATCACGCTCGCTTTCGGCAGTGGGGTCGGGAGGGGTGGCCAAGGTATTTTTGTGACTTTGCAGACCTATCGGTTTAAGATTTTGCAGACCTATCGGTAGACTTTTTTGAAAAAACTGATATAACTGTTGACCAGCAAGCAATCAAACATCAACATTGGCAGTTACATGGTGTACAGCCTAATCATAACTGTATGAACTAGTATTTCTACAACTCTTGGTAGGAGTGCCAGCTCTAATGACACTTGCCCCTCATGTTTGTTGAGTACAGGTGAGCAAAATTCAGGGTTTTCATTTTGTCATTTTGGCAGAATGCATTTGGGGTTAATGAAAAAAATGAAATCAAGGTGGTTTTTGATTGGTTTTAAGGGTGCAACTGGGTTTTAAATGGCTCCTGAGTGTTACCGAAGGCCAAATCCAGGAAAAGCAAATAAACGTCCCTTGCAGTGGGGCTGCATCTGCACTGCAAGGGTTCAGTGCTTGTTTATGTCTAGGGGATGGGAAAAACTGTTCTAGTTACCTGATCCCCACCCATTCGGCAGACAGTGCTCTCCCATGCTCTGGCAGTGGACTGTCCCTCATTGTCCTTGTGTCCATTGCAGGGCTATGAGCTCAGATGCTCTTCTTGTTTGTCAGCATAATCACATATATCTGCGTTGACCAATGAGTATAAACAACAATTGCCGCGCTAAATACACAAATAATAATATAACATGTGAAATGAAATAAAGTGACAGTAATCAGTCCATAGGATTTCCATATAGGTCCATACAGAAATAAAGTGATCTATTGTTTCAACACGTGTCCAAATGATAGTGAACGATCGTACACCCAGGTGCGCCTTCCACCATATAGATTCAAGATGTGCCCTTACCAGATAGCCAGACTCCACATTATAGGAGTCTAATCACACATGGAATCATACATCATGAAGGATCCATCCACTGAAGGTAGAGAAGGGTGGCGTCATGGCCGCTGGTACTTTTTTCTCATGGAGGTTTATGTAAGAAAGGCAAAAAGCCGCACAGAGCGTAAAAACCAGGGTGGTTTTGTATTGAAAAAATGCTATTAAAAGTGACCACAGGTCCAATACAATGTAACAAGTGGATAAAATGGTTCTCACGTAAAAATCTGCAGATCAGAGTAGCGTGGTATTGCTGGACATAAACTCCCTCTACTTGTTTCATCATACATGATGTCATCAGGGGCAGTCAGGCTGTCCAATGAGTGCTTGCCATTGCAAGCATTATGATGCATACTCACTCTGGGGCCATGTATTGCGGTGTATCAACCACTATACCAGCAGCATGGGGCATCATGCCCGCTTTTGGCAGTGGGGTCTGGAGGGGTGGTCAGTATATTTTTGTGAATTAGGTGACCGTATCCTTTAAGTGTGTCACTGGAATTTCACCTGAGTATCCATCAAAATGCTTGCAATTCCTACTGAATTGGCTAAAATTCAAACTATGGGATGCCCTGTTGGAGGAGACGGGTGGAAAATTGCCAGCCAAACTACATTCAATCAGATGCAATCACACATTGGGGTATTCAGGCAACCGTGAAAGCTCCATCTCTAAGAATACAATACCAGGTAGCAAAGATTCCTCCATCTACAATGTTTAGTATTGATATAGAGATCTATTAGATTTCGCTTGCTTAGCCTGTAGGCTGTTAGAGAAATCTGTGCATGTATGGCTAGTATTAGACAGCTTGCAGGAGGTACAGTATCTGCACGTTCGTCAAGTTATCTTTATGTAGCACTACCCCCGTAGGAGCTGCTGGATTGTTTTTGGGTTTGCACGTTACCTCTTTAACTTCGTTGTCAGGGTAGGAAAGTCTATGTTAAATGCAATGTCCACACAAAGGTAAAACCTTCAACAGTCAGGCTTTATTCTTTTTTTCTGAAGTAGAACTTAAGAGAAAGTAGAAGGTAGGAGAAGAATAGGGGAAGGTTCAGGCACGCGGTACAGAATGCACAAATCAGTTCAAAGTTCTTATCAATCATTCACCACTCTCTCAGTAGAGTGGGTATTGCTCACCCGGATAGTCCCCTCTCACATGGCCTAGCAACCGGGATGATGCACGAACCAGTAACAAGACAGCCTCTGCCACAGACTGCTCAAGATGGAGTCGGTCTCTGCCACAGACCTTCTTTTAGAGTTAGTTCAATGGATAGTCCAGGAATCCTATGCCACAGGATTTTAAAGTCCCAAACTTCCAGCCGTACAGTAAGAGAGCCTTTAAGCCGATCCGGCGAACTGCAGGGCTTTTAGTAGATTGGATCCCTCCTCAACAAGGTAACCAGGCCTCACCCGAGACATCAGCGCTTTGCCAGTCTCCTCCAGGGCAGGTCCTCCCCCGGTTTCCTTCATCAAGGCAGCTTCCGTCCCTTTGTGGACGGACAGCTTGGGATCCCCTCTTAAGATGTAGGCCCCAGCCAGCATAGCTGAGCCTACTCGAAAGCAATGCAGCCTCGGGCCAACGTGGCCCCGAAACCAGAATCACACACACATATCTCGCGCCAGGAGGGCCACAAGGCGAAGAACCCCAAACAATGGCATCTGCCCCTTAAGTATCCCCTCCCAGCAGGCACAGCGGGTCGACCACTCCCACTGCACCGCTGCCGAGAAGGGTCACATTGTTTGCCCGTGTTCCAACAGGTGCCTGAGGTAGTAACGCCACCTACAGGCAATAAGGGAAACTGCTATCAGGCAAACCACAACCAGAACAGAGGCAATTTATACAAATTGACAGTCTGAGCCCAACTATTGGCTCAGACACCCTTAAATTTTAGAATAGCGTCCCCACAATTGGGGTAGGGCACTACATTTATAAGGACCCAAAGGTCCCGAATCGTGAGGCAAGCTATTATGTAAATAGCAGCTTCATCCCATGATGTTGCTGGAATTAATGGGTTAAAACAGGGAAAATCAACACTTGATTAAGTTAGAAGTGAAGTGAAAATTCACTGGCTCACCCCTATTGAGGGGTGGGGGATCCCGGAGTTCAGTAACAGGCTGAAAAGACAGGGAGGACTTGGATATAAAAATATACCAAGAGAGAGTAACTCCAAAGGGAAACACACAGCAGTGTAATAGTCACAAAATAGAAAATATTTATTAATAAGATTTCCACAAAAAGGCAACATTCACCACACCACAGTAAAAACCATTAAAGACAATGTTGTCAATAGTGTTAAAAAACGACCCAACCTCTTCCACCTCCTGAACATTGCTAAGGCTTAAATAGAATTGGGACAAATTTTGTTTATCTTGCCCATAAAGTACTACACATGGGAGTTAAAAATACAGAAGTAAGTTACACGCCTGGGGGGAGAACCTCTGGGGGAATCGAGGCTGAAAAAGGATCTGGGGGTCCTAGTAGATCACAGATTTAATAGCATACAATGCCAAGCTGCAGCAAGCAAGGCCAGCAGAATATTAGCATGCTATTAAAAGGGGATATACTCCAGAGATAAAACTATAATCCTACCACTTTACAAAACTCTGGTAAGGCCACATCTTGAGAATGCTGTCCAGTTCTGGTCACCAGTCCTCAGGAAGGATGTGAAGGGAGAAATCAACTAATAGTTAATTGATTTAAACCGCGCTTTCTCTGAGTGAAACTGTTTAAAGTGTAAAGCCCCGAACACACGGTCAGACTTTTGGCCAACAAACTTCATTTTGAGCAAGTTGGACCAACAATCCGACTGTGTGTACGCTCCATCGGACAAACTTTTTTTTTGTTGTTTTCATCGGACAAAAGTTGGGTCTGCAAACGGACAAACTTTTGGCCAACAAAAGTCAGATGGAGCAAAGTCTGACCGTGTGTACAGAAAACCATCGGACTTTTGTCCGATGGACAAAACAAATAATGTTAAAATCAACCAACAATAGCAGAAGTTGACCAAAAGGTGGCGGTAAAGAGCAGAAAAGAGCAGAAAAACCATGTGATGTTGCAAAAAGTTTTGGGAAAGTTTGCAGAAAAGTCCTGTGGTGTGTATGCTATGGGTGTGCCCGGCCAACTCCGTTCGGACAAAAATCCACGGAAAAGTCTGATGGAAGTCCAACCGCGTGTACGGGGCTTAAGACATAAAAAAGTCCAATAAAAATTGACGGTCTTACACATGTTTGTGTTTTGTTAGCACTTCATAATATTTATGTTTGATTGGTTACACTTTAAATAGTTTTATTAAGAGAAAGTGCAATTTAAATCAGTTAACTATTAGTTGATTTCTCCCTTCACTATATTTCTCTCTTACAACCAGCAGCTTCATTAAATTTAAATTTATTAATAGTCTTGATTTGTTATTTGTGCAGGTTTTGATTGTTTCTTTAACAATTTTTTTTTTTACTCAGGATGGTTGTGCGGGAACTGGAGAGAGTCCAGAGAAGGGCAACAAAACCAAAAAGGGACTGAAGGACCTCAGTTATGACGGATGACTACAAACATTGAACTTATTCTCCCTGGAGAAGAGTGGATATAATTGCAATATGCTGTATAAATCCTTAAATGTTGGCTCTAGCATTGGGAAAACAAACAAACAATTTAATCAAATGTCTCTAAAGAAGACACACATCCACAAAATGGAGTTGGACGAGAAGTAGTTCAATTTTAACCACTTCCCGCCCAGTCAATAGGCAATTGACGTCCGGGAAGTGGTTCAGTTATCCACACTGGACGTCATATGACGTCCTGCAGGATAACAGCCGCCGCGCGCCCGGGGGGGGGGGGCATCGTGGCGATCGGTGGAGCGGTGTGTCAGTCTGACACACCGCTACACTGATCTCGGTAAAGAGCCTCCGGCGGAGGCTTTTTACCACGTGATCAGCCGTGTCCAATCACGGCTGATCACGATGTAAACAGGAAGAGCCGTTGATCGGCTCTTCCTCACTCGCGTCTGACAGACGCGAGTAGAGGAGAGCCGATCGGCGGCTCTCCTGACAGGGGGGGTTCGCGCTGATTGTTTATCAGCGCAGCCCCCCTCAGATACCCACACTGGACCACCAGGGAAGCCTCCCAGGACCACCAGGGAAGCCCCAAGCATGTGGATGTCCAGGTAAGTCCCCCATGGCCATCCACATGCACAAATACACACAAAACATATGCCAATCAGTGCCCACAAATGGGCACTGACTGGCACCATCATGGTATGTGATGCCCAGCAATGCCAGCCACCAGTGTCATCAGTGCCACCTACCAGTGTCATCAGTGCCACCTACCAGTGTCCATCAGTGCCACCTATCAGTGCCCATCCGTGCCCATCTCTGCCCATAAGTGCCCACCTATCAGTGCCCGTCTGTGTCACCTATCAGTGCCGCCTATAAGTGCCCATCAGTGCCGCCTATGAGTGCCCATCAGTGCCGCCTATGAGTGCCCATCAGTGCCGCATACCAGTGCCACATATCAGTGCCCATCAGTGTCGCCTATCAGTGCCCATCAGTGCCACCTCATCAGTGCCACCTCATTGGTGCCACCTCAATGATGCCCATCAGTAGGGATGAGCTTCGTGTTCGAGTCGAACATACGTTCGACTCGAACATCGGCTGTTCGATCGTTCGACGAAGATCGAACGATTTGGGCCGTTCGCGCCAAATTCGAGTGACGCGAACGGCCCACAATGCACTACGCCATCGCAGTGTCATCCAGGCGCTGTGATTGGCCAAGCATGCACTGTGACCCCGCATGCTTGGCCAATCACAGCGCCGGCAGCGAGGAGAGCAATGATTGGCCACAGGCAGGATGCCTGTGGCCAATTATTGCTGAGGGTGTTTAGTACACGCCCCACACTATAAAAGGCCGCCAGCACGGCGGCCTAGTGTAGTGTGTTCCGGAGCAGGGAAAGAGCAGCATAGGCAGGGACAGTGACTTTTATTTCTTTCTTGCTTAACCTGGATTCCTTTAGTTTAGGAAAAGAGAAGGATAGGTAGGGAGAGTGTCAGTGTGTTTTGTGCTTGTGCTATAGTGTGCTTAAAAAAAACATTTTTTCTAGGGACAGAAAACTGTAGGTAGGGAGAGTGTCAGTTTCTTTCACTGTGCAAGTCCTTGTTTCTAGGGACTGGGAAGGACAGTGAGTGAATTCTCCTTGTGCTATAGTGTGCTTAAAAAAAACATTTTTTCTAGGGACAGAAAACTCTAGGTAGGGAGAGTGTCAGTTTCTTTCACTGTGCAAGTCCTTGTTTCTAGGGACTGGGAAGGACAGTGAGTGAATTCTCCTTGTGCTATAGTGTGCTTAAAAAAAACATTTTTTCTAGGGACAGAAAACTGTAGGTAGGGAGAGTGTCAGTTTCTTTCACTGTGCAAGTCCTTGTTTCTAGGGACTGGGAAGGACAGTGAGTGAATTCTCCTTGTGCTATAGTGTGCTTAAAAAAAACATTTTTTCTAGGGACAGAAAACTGTAGGTAGGGAGAGTGTCAGTTTCTTTCACTGTGCAAGTCCTTGTTTCTAGGGACTGGGAAGGACAGTGAGTGAATTCTCCTTGTGCTATAGTGTGCTTAAAAAAAACATTTTTTCTAGGGACAGAAAACTCTAGGTAGGGAGAGTGTCAGTTTCTTTCACTGTGCAAGTCCTTGTTTCTAGGGACTGGGAAGGACAGTGAGTGAATTCTCCTTGTGCTATAGTGTGCTTAAAAAAAACATTTTTTCTAGGGACAGAAAACTGTAGGTAGGGAGAGTGTCAGTTTCTTTCACTGTGCAAGTCCTTGTTTCTAGGGACTGGGAAGGACAGTGAGTGAATTCTCCTTGTGCTATAGTGTGCTTAAAAAAAAACATTTTTTCTAGGGACAGAAAACTCTAGGTAGGGAGAGTGTCAGTTTCTTTCACTGTGCAAGTCCTTGTTTCTAGGGACTGGGAAGGACAGTGAGTGAATTCTCCTTGTGCTATAGTGTGCTTAAAAAAAACATTTTTTCTAGGGACAGAAAACTGTAGGTAGGGAGAGTGTCAGTTTCTTTCACTGTGCAAGTCCTTGTTTCTAGGGACTGGGAAGGACAGTGAGTGAATTCTCCTTGTGCTATAGTGTGCTTAAAAAAAACATTTTTTCTAGGGACAGAAAACTGTAGGTAGGGAGAGTGTCAGTTTCTTTCACTGTGCAAGTCCTTGTTTCTAGGGACTGGGAAGGACAGTGAGTGAATTCTCCTTGTGCTATAGTGTGCTTAAAAAAAACATTTTTTCTAGGGACAGAAAACTGTAGGTAGGGAGAGTGTCAGTTTCTTTCACTGTGCAAGTCCTTGTTTCTAGGGACTGGGAAGGACAGTGAGTGAATTCTCCTTGTGCTATAGTGTGCTTAAAAAAAACATTTTTTCTAGGGACAGAAAACTGTAGGTAGGGAGAGTGTCAGTTTCTTTCACTGTGCAAGTCCTTGTTTCTAGGGACTGGGAAGGACAGTGAGTGAATTCTCCTTGTGCTATAGTGTGCTTAAAAAAAACATTTTTTCTAGGGACAGAAAACTGTAGGTAGGGAGAGTGTCAGTTTCTTTCACTGTGCAAGTCCTTGTTTCTAGGGACTGGGAAGGACAGTGAGTGAATTCTCCTTGTGCTATAGTGTGCTTAAAAAAAACATTTTTTCTAGGGACAGAAAACTCTAGGTAGGGAGAGTGTCAGTTTCTTTCACTGTGCAAGTCCTTGTTTCTAGGGACTGGGAAGGACAGTGAGTGAATTCTCCTTGTGCTATAGTGTGCTTAAAAAAAACATTTTTTCTAGGGACAGAAAACTGTAGGTAGGGAGAGTGTCAGTTTCTTTCACTGTGCAAGTCCTTGTTTCTAGGGACTGGGAAGGACAGTGAGTGAATTCTCCTTGTGCTATAGTGTGCTTAAAAAAAACATTTTTTCTAGGGACAGAAAACTGTAGGTAGGGAGAGTGTCAGTTTCTTTCACTGTGCAAGTCCTTGTTTCTAGGGACTGGGAAGGACAGTGAGTGAATTCTCCTTGTGCTATAGTGTGCTTAAAAAAAACATTTTTTCTAGGGACAGAAAACTGTAGGTAGGGAGAGTGTCAGTTTCTTTCACTGTGCAAGTCCTTGTTTCTAGGGACTGGGAAGGACAGTGAGTGAATTCTCCTTGTGCTATAGTGTGCTTAAAAAAAACATTTTTTCTAGGGACAGAAAACTGTAGGTAGGGAGAGTGTCAGTTTCTTTCACTGTGCAAGTCCTTGTTTCTAGGGACTGGGAAGGACAGTGAGTGAATTCTCCTTGTGCTATAGTGTGCTTAAAAAAACATTTTTTCTAGGGACAGAAAACTGTAGGTAGGGAGAGTGTCAGTTTATCTCACTTTGCAAGTCCTTGTTTCTAGGGACTGGGAAGGACAGTGAGTGAATTCTCCTTGTGCTATAGTGTGCTTAAAAAAAACATTTTTTCTAGGGACAGAAAACTGTAGGTAGGGAGAGTGTCAGTTTCTTTCACTGTGCAAGTCCTTGTTTCTAGGGACTGGGAAGGACAGTGAGTGAATTCTCCTTGTGCTATAGTGTGCTTAAAAAAAACATTTTTTCTAGGGACAGAAAACTCTAGGTAGGGAGAGTGTCAGTTTCTTTCACTGTGCAAGTCCTTGTTTCTAGGGACTGGGAAGGACAGTGAGTGAATTCTCCTTGTGCTATAGTGTGCTTAAAAAAAACATTTTTTCTAGGGACAGAAAACTGTAGGTAGGGAGAGTGTCAGTTTCTTTCACTGTGCAAGTCCTTGTTTCTAGGGACTGGGAAGGACAGTGAGTGAATTCTCCTTGTGCTATAGTGTGCTTAAAAAAAACATTTTTTCTAGGGACAGAAAACTGTAGGTAGGGAGAGTGTCAGTTTCTTTCACTGTGCAAGTCCTTGTTTCTAGGGACTGGGAAGGACAGTGAGTGAATTCTCCTTGTGCTATAGTGTGCTTAAAAAAAACATTTTTTCTAGGGACAGAAAACTGTAGGTAGGGAGAGTGTCAGTTTCTTTCACTGTGCAAGTCCTTGTTTCTAGGGACTGGGAAGGACAGTGAGTGAATTCTCCTTGTGCTATAGTGTGCTTAAAAAAAACATTTTTTCTAGGGACAGAAAACTGTAGGTAGGGAGAGTGTCAGTTTCTTTCACTGTGCAAGTCCTTGTTTCTAGGGACTGGGAAGGACAGTGAGTGAATTCTCCTTGTGCTATAGTGTGCTTAAAAAAAACATTTTTTCTAGGGACAGAAAACTCTAGGTAGGGAGAGTGTCAGTTTCTTTCACTGTGCAAGTCCTTGTTTCTAGGGACTGGGAAGGACAGTGAGTGAATTCTCCTTGTGCTATAGTGTGCTTAAAAAAACATTTTTTCTAGGGACAGAAAACTGTAGGTAGGGAGAGTGTCAGTTTCTTTCACTGTGCAAGTCCTTGTTTCTAGGGACTGGGAAGGACAGTGAGTGAATTCTCCTTGTGCTATAGTGTGCTTAAAAAAAACATTTTTTCTAGGGACAGAAAACTGTAGGTAGGGAGAGTGTCAGTTTCTTTCACTGTGCAAGTCCTTGTTTCTAGGGACTGGGAAGGACAGTGAGTGAATTCTCCTTGTGCTATAGTGTGCTTAAAAAAAACATTTTTTCTAGGGACAGAAAACTGTAGGTAGGGAGAGTGTCAGTTTCTTTCACTGTGCAAGTCCTTGTTTCTAGGGACTGGGAAGGACAGTGAGTGAATTCTCCTTGTGCTATAGTGTGCTTAAAAAAAACATTTTTTCTAGGGACAGAAAACTGTAGGTAGGGAGAGTGTCAGTTTCTTTCACTGTGCAAGTCCTTGTTTCTAGGGACTGGGAAGGACAGTGAGTGAATTCTCCTTGTGCTATAGTGTGCTTAAAAAAAACATTTTTTCTAGGGACAGAAAACTCTAGGTAGGGAGAGTGTCAGTTTCTTTCACTGTGCAAGTCCTTCTTTCTAGGGACTGGGAAGGACAGTGAGTGAATTCTCCTTGTGCTATAGTGTGCTAAAGCATTCCTCATCAACCATCTTTGAAATCCTTGTTTTTTGGACAGTCAGGGAAATTGTCGTTGTGCTATTCTGTGCAAAAGCAATCATCCTGAACCATATTTAGAAATCCTTAAGTAAAGGGACAGAGAAGGACACCTGAAGGTAGCCCTTATTGCTTTTTTCCCATCTCCCTGCAGGCCATCTATTAGAATGTCTGGAAGGCAAACAAGGAGAGGCAGACAGTCAGGAGGCAATAAAAGAGGGCAAGCAGGCTCTGTGTCTGGGGGCAACAGTGCTGGTCGTGGACGCGGTGCATTGTCATCAGCACATGGCCATGGGACACGCTTGTCCTTCTTTTCGGCAGCTGGACATGTTGAGCCACATCATGCCGAAGACTTGGTAGAGTGGATGACCAAGCCCTCCTCCTCCTCCTCATCCTCTCTCACCCAGGCTCAGGGTACTGGCAAAGCAGCTGCCAAAGCGTCCTCTTCCCTGGTATCAATGTCAGACTCATCATCAGTCACTCCTTCCCTAGACCCACCATGTCCTCCTCCTGAGGAGTCCCCCGAACTGTTTGAGCACAGTGTTGGGTACATGCTCCAGGAGGATGCCCAGCGTTTCGAAGGGTCTGATGATGAAACCCAGCTACAGGAAGGCAGTAGGGTGAGAGCAGACAGAGGGGATGCTCAAGAAGGACACCAATCTGGCAGTCATGTTCCAGCAGCTGCAGCATACTGCCAGATTGGCTCCAGTGATGAGGAGGGAGGGGATGATGAGGTCACTGACTCCACATGGGTGCCTAATAGGAGAGAGGAGGAGGAGGAGGATGAGGAGGAGGCACATCTCCAACGAGGCAGGATGCCCTTTGGTGGCCAGCGTAAGGGCAGTACACCGACGGAATCACACCGCAGAGCTCCGCCTGTGCAGGGCGCTGCCTCTGCCCGTCATTCAAAAAGTTCCTTGGTGTGGGCCTTTTTTGAGGCTAGTGCATCAGATCGCACAGCTGCTGTTTGCAACATATGTCTCAAGCGTATATCGCGTGGCCAAAACATCAGCCGCTTGGGTACCACATGCCTGACCAGACATATGTTGACCTGCCATGCAGCTCGTTGGCAAGCCTACCTCAAAGACCCACACCAAAGAACAAAGCGGACCTCTCCTTGCACCGCATCAGCTGGGATCTCCAACCCCACTATAACTTCAGTCCTCTCTGAAACATGCACTGAGAGGAATGAAGGTGTAGAATTAGGTGTGTCACAGCCAAGTACTTGCGGCCACTCTGCTAGCAGTACACCGACGTCCGATTCTAGCAGGCAAATTTCCCTGCCCCAGCTGCTGGACCGTCGAAAGAAGTTCACTCCCAGCCATCCACATGCCCAGCGGTTGAATGCTAGCTTGGCTAAATTGCTAGCGCTTCAACTGCTGCCTTTTCAGTTGGTAGACTCGGCCCCCTTCCGTGAGTTTGTGCAATGTGCGGTTCCTCAGTGGCAGGTTCCCAAACGCCACTTTTTCTCACGGAAGGCTATTCCGGCTCTCTACCGGCATGTGGAAGGCAATGTCTTGGCCTCGCTGGACAGGGCGGTCAGCGGTAAGGTGCATATTACCGCTGACTCATGGTCCAGCAGGCATGGACAGGGACGTTACCTTTCTTTCACGGCCCATTGGGTCACTCTTTTGGCAGCTGGGAAGGATGCAGGACAAGGTGCAGTAGTGTTGGAGGTTGTCCCACCGCCACGCCTCCAAAATGCTACTACTGGTTGTGACACACCTCTCTCCTCCACCCCCTCCTCTTCTTCTTCCTCCATGGCCTCTTCCTGTGGTTTGTCCTATGAACCAGCGGTGCTCCGTAGCCGTTCACGGGGCTACGCAAGTACGCAGGCAAAAAGATGCCATGCCGTGCTTGCGCTGGTGTGTTTGGGGGACAGAAGCCACACTGGGGCAGAGGTCCTGTCTGCTCTGCAGGGCCAGGCCGAGAGGTGGTTGACGCCACGCCAGCTTAAGCCAGGAATGGTGGTTTGCGACAATGGCACCAACCTCCTCTCCGCCCTTCGACAGGGACAACTGACCCATGTGCCCTGTGTGGCTCACGTCCTTAACCTGGTGGTGCAGCGTTTCTTGGGCAGGTACCCGGGCTTACAGGATGTCCTGAGGCAGGCCAGGAAAGTCTGTGTGCATTTCCGCAGATCTTATAATGCCAGTGCTCGCCTGGCTGAGCTGCAAAAGGAGTTGAACCTGCCCAAGAACCGCCTTATATGTGACATGCCCACCAGGTGGAACTCAACGTTGGCCATGCTGCAGCGGCTGCACACGCAGCAGAGGGCCATCAATGAGTACCTGTGCGACTACGGCACCAGGACAGGGTCAGGGGAGCTTGTTTTTTTTTCTCCACGCCAGTGGGGCATGATCAGGGATGCATGCACTGTCCTGGCACCATTTGAGGAGGCCACGAGGATGGTGAGCAGTGACAGTGCATGCATCAGTGACACTGTACCTCTTGTCCACCTGTTGGAGCACACGCTGCGTGGAATAATGGACAGGGCACTTGAGGCAGAACAGAGGCAGGAAGAGGAGGACTTCCTTGCCTCTCAAGGCCCCCTTTACCCAGACAGTGTTCCTTCTGTCCCACCCATCGCACAGGAAGAGGAGGAGGAGGAGGAGGAGGATTGTGTCAGCATGGAGGTGGAGGCTGGCACTCAGCATCATCAGCAGCAGTCTTTTAGGGATGATTTACAGTCCCAAGAAACCAGTGGACTTGTACGTGGCTGGGAGGAGGTGACTGCGGATCATGTCGTCCTTAGTGACCCAGAGGACTCCGGAGCGAATGCCTCAGCAAACCTACGCTGCATGGCCTCCCTGATCCTGCAAAGTCTGCGGAAGGATCCTCGTATTCTTCGGATCAAGGAGAGGGACCATTACTGGCTGGCCACTCTCCTTGATCCACGGTACAAGGGTAAGGTTGCGGACCTTATGTTACCGTCGCAGAGGGAGCAGAGGATGAGACAACTCCGGGAGGCCTTGCAGAAAGGTCTGTGCAACGCGTTCCCAGAGACTGGGAGGTTACAAACTCCTGGTCCTGGACAACGAGTTGCTGAGGCTTCGGCCAGTCAAAGAAGGAGCGGTGGGGAAGGTGGCCGTCTGACCGATGCGTTCAGACAATTCTTTAGTCCGCAGCCCCAAAGTATGATCGGTTCCAGCAACCATCGCCAGCGTCTGATAAACATGGTGCAGGAATATCTAGGGGCAAGGTCAGACTTGGACACCTTCCCCACCGAAAATCCTCTGGCTTACTGGGTCTTGAGGATGGATCACTGGCCAGAGCTTGCACAGTATGCAATTGAGCCACTGGCCTGTCCTGCATCCAGCGTTCTTTCGGAACGCACATTCAGTGCTGCTGGAGGATTTGTCACGGATCACAGGGTGCGCCTGTCCACCGACTCGGTTGATCGACTGACTTTCATCAAGATGAACCAGTCTTGGATCACCACCAGCTACCACACACCTGATGCTGATATAACAGACTAATTGATTTTAACATGTCACATCCCTTCAAGACTGATGCTGATGCTGAGTGCCTGTGCTGTTATGTTGACTGGCTATCCTCCTCCTCCGAGTCCTCAATGATACGATTGATGATGATAGCTTGGAAGATCATTTTTGTTTATGGGTGCCGCCACCAGTGGCTAAGGCCCAATTTTTCAGCCCCTGTTTAACAGGGGCGTGTAATTACAATTTTTGAAGCAATACTTTGCAACAGGGCTCATTGCTGTGCTCCAAGTACAGTATGTGTGAGGGGTTGGAGTGTTGTGCCACCAGTGCCTAAGGCCCAATTTTTCAGCCCCTGTTTAACAGGGGCGTGTCATTACAATTTTTGAAGCAATACTTTGCAACAGGGCTCATTGCTGTGCTCCAAGTACAGTATCTGTGAGGGGTTGCAGTGTTGTGCCACCAGTGCCTAAGGCCCAATTTTTCAGCCCCTGTTCAACAGGGGCATGTAATTACAATTATTGATCTAATAATTCACAGCAGGGCCCATTCCTGCACCCACCAAGCAAGAGTAACTCTGAGGGCTTACAGTGTTGTGGCAACACCACCACCACCACCACCACGAAAGGCCCAATTTTTCAGCCCCTGTTCAACAGGGGCATGCAATTACAATTCTTGATCTAATAATTCACAGCAGGGCCCATTGCTGCACCCACCAAGAGTAACTGTCAGGGCTTACAGTGTTGTGGCACCAGCACCACCATCAAAGGCCCAATTTTTACTACCACTGTTCAACAATTATATGTAATTACAATTCCTGATATAATAGTTGACAGCAGGGCGTTCCAGCACCAACCAAGAGTAACTGTGAGTGCTTACAGTGTTGTGCCAACACCAACTAAGGGGCCTATTTCTGCAGATTATATACGGCAGGTCCCTACTTTCAAACATCCAACTTACAAACGACTCCTACTTGCAAACGCAAGAAGACAACAGGAAGTGAGAGGAAATCTACCCCTAGGAAGGAAAATTCTCTCCTGTAAGAATTAATATGGGAGAAAGGTGTCTCCTCTGTACTGATGCTTTATCAGCAATCCTTGTTTCAAGAAAAACACCACATTTCAAAAACAGTTGTCATTGGGACGGAAAGTGAGGTGAAATGTTCTGAACAGGGGCACAGACAGCAAAACAAATGTTACAGGGGTGATAACCCTTACCTATGTTTTCCAAAAAGTTTAAAAATAGATTTTTGGGCTGGAGCTACACTTAAACAATGTACCTGTTCAAAATTACAAACACATTCTACATAAGAACAAACATACAGTCCCTGTCTTGTATGCACCGCCTGTATACGGCTGTTCAGAGTATATAGGGCCTTTTTTATTTTATGTGCGGGGTTCCCCCTAATATCCATACAAGACCCAAAGGGGCTGGTAATGGGCTGGGGTGGGGGGGGGTCATGGGGTAGCTATGCCATTTTTCTTAAAGATTTTCATCCATATTACCGGGACCAGACATTACATTAAAGCCGCAAGCAGTTTTAAATGGCTTTTTTTTCCTTTAGAAGTGTCATTTTGTGCAGGGACAGTTCTAAACACGGGAAACACGTGGCACTTCACAGGCATACTTTAGACACCCCCCAGGTACGATATTTAAAGGAATATTTGACTTTTTTTTTTTCACTTTATGCATCATTAAAATGACTGCTCCCGAAAAACGACCGTTTTTAAAACTTCTTTTTGCATTGATACATGTCCCCTGGTGCAGAACCCGGGTTCCCAAACCCTTTTTAGGACAATAACATGCATAATAGTTGTTATAATTAGCACTTTAGAATTCGAACGTTCGCATCCATTGTATTTAATAGGGTTCTAATGTTCGTACGAACTTTCGGTCCGTTCGCGGGTTCTGGTGCGAACCGAACCCGGGGGTGTTCGGCTCATCACTACCCATCAGTGTCGCCTTATCAGTGCCCGTTAGTGCCGCCTTATCAGTACCCTTCATTGAAGTAGAAAAGGTACTTATTTACAAAAAAATTTATGCCGCCTATAAGTGCCAATCAGTGCCGCCTATGAGTGCCAATCAGTGCCGCCTATGAGTGCCAATCAGTGCCGCATACCAGTGCCACATATCAGTGCCGCCTATCAGTGCCCATCATCAGTGCCCATCAGTGCTACCTCATCAGTGCCACCTCATTGGTATCACCTCATCGGTGCCCATCAGTGTCGCCTTATCAGTGCCCTTCAGTGCCGCCTTATCAGTGCCCGTCATTGAAGTAGAAAAGGTACTTATTTACAAAAAAAATTTACAGAAACAAAGAAAAACAGTTTTTTTCAAAATTTTCTCTCTTTTTTTATTTGTTGTGCAAAAAATAAAAATCGCAGAGGCGATCAAATACCACCGAAAGAGAGCTCTATTTGTGGGAACAAAATGATAAAAAAATTGTTTGGGTACAGTGTTGCATGACCGCGCAATTGTCATTCAAATTGCGACAGCGCTGAAAGCTCAAAATTGGCTTGGGCAGGAAGGTGTATAAGTGCATGGTATTGAAGGGGTTAAACTGTGTATGGGATTCCTTACTTCTAGAGTGGTAAGGATGTGGAACGCTCTTCAGTGTTAGTTGTATCTGTGGGGACTGTAGGTAAATTCTAAATACTTTTTGTGTCCCCCAGCAAGCTCAATGGAAATTGATAGTGACATAAACACATACATACATATACAGGCTGAATTGGACTGACTAGTGTCTTTATTCAACCTTACCAACTATGAATCTGTGTTACAATTGTGATGGATGGCCTCAGTGATCAATAACAAGGAGCAGTGGGAGGAAAGACTAAAGCCTCATACACACGACCGATTTTCTCGGCAAGAACCAGCAAGAAACTTGCTGGCAAAGCTTTCTTGCCGAGTAAATCGGTCGTGTGTACGCGGCTTTCAGGTTTCACGTCAAGAAAACAGGCAAGAATCTCGACGAGAAAAATAGAGAACCTGCTCTTTATTTTCTCGTCGGGATTCTCGTCGGCCTGTTTCTCGACGAGAAACCCGAGTGTGTGTACACTTACCTGTCGCCGTGGAAACCCGCGCATGCTCGTAATGCCTTTGACGCATGCGTGGTAGCTTCCTAGGCATAGGTAGGGTGTAGCAAGATGGCGGCGATGGCATCGAATGTGACGAGCGCACGCTCGTCGTAGTCGATGACGTCACCGCGTTCGTGCCATTCAAAAGAACGGCGGTTCTTTTGAAAGGTACGTGTGTACACTCGGCTGGGACAATATTCTTGTCCAAGAATCTCGTCAGGGAAAACGACATTTTTTTTCCTGACGAGATTCTCGGCCGTGTGTACTAAGCTTGAGTTCCAGCTTCATAAAGTTAATACTTGAAAAAGGAAAAAAGTCCTCTGTATATGCCCATGGGAGAAAATCACATAAAACTTGAACAAAATGTAATAAAATCTTGAATGAAAAAACAGGCTCATGCTAAGTCATTGCAAGCAGCTTGAAATAAATGTCCTACTACGCAAACCGCACAGTTCAGTTGTTGTTTCTGGCAACACAGCATGAGATAAGGATTACAGTTTAGGCATTCTTAACAAAAAGCAGAGGTTAGTTGGTTCACAAGGAAATAGGTGTGAATGATAAGCCAATGGTGAAACGGTTCTTTCTCTCTCAAAGAATCGTGCAAAGCTGACATTGTGGATGCCAGACCAGACAGTAGGGATGAGCTTCGTGTTCGAGTCGAACATACGTTCGACTCGAACATTGGCTGTTCGATCGTTCGACGAAGATCGAACGATTTGGGCCGTTCGCGCCAAATTCGAGTGACGCGAACGGCCCACAATGCACTACGCCATCGCAGTGTCATCCAGGCGCTGTGATTGGCCAAGCATGCACTGTGACCCCGCATGCTTGGCCAATCACAGCGCCGGCAGCGAGGAGAGCAATGATTGGCCACAGGCAGGATGCCTGTGGCCAATTATTGCTGAGGGTGTTTAGTACACGCCCCACACTATAAAAGGCCGCCAGCACGGCGGCCTAGTGTAGTGTGTTCCGGAGCAGGGATAGAGTAGCATAGGCAGGGACAGTGACTGTTATTTCTTTCTTGCTTAACCTGGATTCCTTTAGTTTAGGGAAAGAGAAGGATAGGTAGGGAGAGTGTCAGTGTGTTTTGTGCTTCTGCTATAGTGTGCTTAAAAAAAAACATTTATTCTAGGGACAGAAAACTCTAGGTAGGGACAGTGTCAGTTTCTTTCACTCTGCAAGTCCTTGTTTCCAGGGACCTGGAAGGACAGTGAGTGAATTGTCCTTTTGCTATATTGTGATTAAAAAAAACATTTATTCTAGGGACAGAAAACTCTAGGTAGGGACAGTGTCAGTTTCTTTCACTCTGCAAGTCCTTGTTTCCAGGGACCTGGAAGGACAGTGAGTGAATTGTCCTTTTGCTATATTGTGATTAAAAAAAACATTTATTCTAGGGACAGAAAACTCTAGGTAGGGACAGTGTCAGTTTCTTTCACTCTGCAAGTCCTTGTTTCCAGGGACCTGGAAGGACAGTGAGTGAATTGTCCTTTTGCTATATTGTGATTAAAAAAAACATTTATTCTAGGGACAGAAAACTCTAGGTAGGGACAGTGTCAGTTTCTTTCACTCTGCAAGTCCTTGTTTCCAGGGACCTGGAAGGACAGTGAGTGAATTGTCCTTTTGCTATATTGTGATTAAAAAAAACATTTATTCTAGGGACAGAAAACTCTAGGTAGGGACAGTGTCAGTTTCTTTCACTCTGCAAGTCCTTGTTTCCAGGGACCTGGAAGGACAGTGAGTGAATTGTCCTTTTGCTATATTGTGATTAAAAAAAACATTTATTCTAGGGACAGAAAACTCTAGGTAGGGACAGTGTCAGTTTCTTTCACTCTGCAAGTCCTTGTTTCCAGGGACCTGGAAGGACAGTGAGTGAATTGTCCTTTTGCTATATTGTGATTAAAAAAAACATTTATTCTAGGGACAGAAAACTCTAGGTAGGGACAGTGTCAGTTTCTTTCACTCTGCAAGTCCTTGTTTCCAGGGACCTGGAAGGACAGTGAGTGAATTGTCCTTTTGCTATATTGTGATTAAAAAAAACATTTATTCTAGGGACAGAAAACTCTAGGTAGGGACAGTGTCAGTTTCTTTCACTCTGCAAGTCCTTGTTTCCAGGGACCTGGAAGGACAGTGAGTGAATTGTCCTTTTGCTATATTGTGATTAAAAAAAACATTTATTCTAGGGACAGAAAACTCTAGGTAGGGACAGTGTCAGTTTCTTTCACTCTGCAAGTCCTTGTTTCCAGGGACCTGGAAGGACAGTGAGTGAATTGTCCTTTTGCTATATTGTGATTAAAAAAAACATTTTTTTCTAGGGACAGAAAACTGTAGGTAGGGAGAGTATTTTTTTTCTTTCACTCTGCAAGTCCTTGTTTCCAGGGACCTGTAAGGACAGTGAGTGAATTGTCCTTTTGCTATATTGTGATTAAAAAAAACATTTATTCTAGGGACAGAAAACTCTAGGTAGGGACAGTGTCAGTTTCTTTCACTCTGCAAGTCCTTGTTTCCAGGGACCTGGAAGGACAGTGAGTGAATTGTCCTTTTGCTATATTGTGATTAAAAAAAACATTTTTTTCTAGGGACAGAAAACTGTAGGTAGGGAGAGTATTTTTTTTCTTTCACTCTGCAAGTCCTTGTTTCCAGGGACCTGTAAGGACAGTGAGTTAATTTTCCTTGTGCTATATTGTGATTAAAAAAAACATTTATTCTAGGGACAGAAAACTCTAGGTAGGGACAGTGTCAGTTTCTTTCACTCTGCAAGTCCTTGTTTCCAGGGACCTGGAAGGACAGTGAGTGAATTGTCCTTTTGCTATATTGTGATTAAAAAAAACATTTATTCTAGGGACAGAAAACTCTAGGTAGGGACAGTGTCAGTTTCTTTCACTCTGCAAGTCCTTGTTTCCAGGGACCTGGAAGGACAGTGAGTGAATTGTCCTTTTGCTATATTGTGATTAAAAAAAACATTTATTCTAGGGACAGAAAACTCTAGGTAGGGACAGTGTCAGTTTCTTTCACTCTGCAAGTCCTTGTTTCCAGGGACCTGGAAGGACAGTGAGTGAATTGTCCTTTTGCTATATTGTGATTAAAAAAAACATTTATTCTAGGGACAGAAAACTCTAGGTAGGGACAGTGTCAGTTTCTTTCACTCTGCAAGTCCTTGTTTCCAGGGACCTGGAAGGACAGTGAGTGAATTGTCCTTTTGCTATATTGTGATTAAAAAAAACATTTATTCTAGGGACAGAAAACTCTAGGTAGGGACAGTGTCAGTTTCTTTCACTCTGCAAGTCCTTGTTTCCAGGGACCTGGAAGGACAGTGAGTGAATTGTCCTTTTGCTATATTGTGATTAAAAAAAACATTTATTCTAGGGACAGAAAACTCTAGGTAGGGACAGTGTCAGTTTCTTTCACTCTGCAAGTCCTTGTTTCCAGGGACCTGGAAGGACAGTGAGTGAATTGTCCTTTTGCTATATTGTGATTAAAAAAAACATTTATTCTAGGGACAGAAAACTCTAGGTAGGGACAGTGTCAGTTTCTTTCACTCTGCAAGTCCTTGTTTCCAGGGACCTGGAAGGACAGTGAGTGAATTGTCCTTTTGCTATATTGTGATTAAAAAAAACATTTATTCTAGGGACAGAAAACTCTAGGTAGGGACAGTGTCAGTTTCTTTCACTCTGCAAGTCCTTGTTTCCAGGGACCTGGAAGGACAGTGAGTGAATTGTCCTTTTGCTATATTGTGATTAAAAAAAACATTTATTCTAGGGACAGAAAACTCTAGGTAGGGACAGTGTCAGTTTCTTTCACTCTGCAAGTCCTTGTTTCCAGGGACCTGGAAGGACAGTGAGTGAATTGTCCTTTTGCTATATTGTGATTAAAAAAAACATTTTTTTCTAGGGACAGAAAACTGTAGGTAGGGAGAGTATTTTTTTTCTTTCACTCTGCAAGTCCTTGTTTCCAGGGACCTGTAAGGACAGTGAGTTAATTTTCCTTGTGCTATATTGTGATTAAAAAAAACATTTATTCTAGGGACAGAAAACTCTAGGTAGGGACAGTGTCAGTTTCTTTCACTCTGCAAGTCCTTGTTTCCAGGGACCTGGAAGGACAGTGAGTGAATTGTCCTTTTGCTATATTGTGATTAAAAAAAACATTTATTCTAGGGACAGAAAACTCTAGGTAGGGACAGTGTCAGTTTCTTTCACTCTGCAAGTCCTTGTTTCCAGGGACCTGGAAGGACAGTGAGTGAATTGTCCTTTTGCTATATTGTGATTAAAAAAAACATTTATTCTAGGGACAGAAAACTCTAGGTAGGGACAGTGTCAGTTTCTTTCACTCTGCAAGTCCTTGTTTCCAGGGACCTGGAAGGACAGTGAGTGAATTGTCCTTTTGCTATATTGTGATTAAAAAAAACATTTTTTTCTAGGGACAGAAAACTGTAGGTAGGGAGAGTGTTTTTTTTCTTTCACTCTGCAAGTCCTTGTTTCCAGGGACCTGTAAGGACAGTGAGTTAATTTTCCTTGTGCTATATTGTGATTAAAAAAAACATTTTTTCTAGGGACAGAAAACTGTAGGTAGGGAGAGTGTTTTTTTTCTTTCACTCTGCAAGTCCTTGTTTCCAGGGACAGAGAAGGACACCTGAAGGTAGCCCTTATTGCTTTTTTCCCATCTCCCTGCAGGCCATCTATTAGAATGTCTGGAAGGCAAACAAGGAGAGGCAGACAGTCAGGAGGCAATAAAAGAGGGCAAGCAGGCTCTGTGTCTGGGGGCAACAGTGCTGGTCGTGGACGCGGTGCATTGTCATCAGCACATGGCCATGGGACACGCTTGTCCTTCTTTTCGGCAGCTGGACATGTTGAGCCACATCATGCCGAAGACTTGGTAGAGTGGATGACCAAGCCCTCCTCCTCCTCCTCATCCTCTCTCACCCAGGCTCAGGGTACTGGAAAAGCAGCTGCCAAAGCGTCGTCTTCCCTGGTATCAATGTCAGACAAATCATCAGTCACTCCTTCCCTAGACCCACCATGTCCTCCTCCTGAGGAGTCCCCCGAACTGTTTCAGCACAGTGTTGGGTACATGCTCCAGGAGGATGCCCAGCGTTTCGAAGGGTCTGATGATGAAACCCAGCTAGAGGAAGGCAGTAGCGTGAGAGCAGACAGAGGGGATGCTCAAGAAGGACACCAATCTGGCAGTCATGTTCCAGCAGCTGCAGCATACTGCCAGATTGGCTCCAGTGATGAGGAGGGAGGGGATGATGAGGTCAATGACTCCACGTGGGTGCCTAATAGGAGAGAGGAGGAGGAGGAGGATGAGGAGGAGGCACATCTCCAACGAGGCAGGATGCCCTTTGGTGGCCAGCGTAAGGGCAGTACACCGACGGAATCACACCGCAGAGCTCCGCCTGTGCAGGGCGCTGCCTCTGCCCGTCATTCAAAAAGTTCTTTGGTGTGGGCCTTTTTTGAGGCTAGTGCATCAGATCGCACAGCTGCTGTTTGCAACATATGTCTCAAGCGTATATCGCGTGGCCAAAACATCAGCCGCTTGGGTACCACATGCCTGACCAGACATATGTTGACCTGCCATGCAGCTCGTTGGCAAGCCTACCTCAAAGACCCACACCAAAGAACAAAGCGGACCTCTCCTTGCACCGCATCAGCTGGGATCTCCAACCCCACTATAACTTCAGTCCTCTCTGAAACATGCACTGAGAGGAATGAAGGTGTAGAATTAGGTGTGTCACAGCCAAGTACTTGCGCCCACTCTGCTAGCAGTACACCGACGTCCGATTCTAGCAGGCAAATTTCCCTGCCCCAGCTGCTGGACCGTCGAAAGAAGTTCACTCCCAGCCATCCACATGCCCAGCGGTTGAATGCTAGCTTGGCTAAATTGCTAGCGCTTCAACTGCTGCCTTTTCAGTTGGTAGACTCGGCCCCCTTCCGTGAGTTTGTGCAATGTGCGGTTCCTCAGTGGCAGGTTCCCAAACGCCACTTTTTCTCACGGAAGGCTATTCCGGCTCTCTACCGGCATGTGGAAGGCAATGTCTTGGCCTCGCTGGACAGGGCGGTCAGCGGTAAGGTGCATATTACCGCTGACTCATGGTCCAGCAGGCATGGACAGGGACGTTACCTTTCTTTCACGGCCCATTGGGTCACTCTTTTGGCAGCTGGGAAGGATTCAGGACAAGGTGCAGTAGTGTTGGAGGTTGTCCCACCGCCACGCCTCCAAAATGCTACTACTGGTTGTGACACACCTCTCTCCTCCACCCCCTCCTCTTCTTCTTCCTCCATGGCCTCTTCCTGTGGTTTGTCCTATGAACCAGCGGTGCTCCGTAGCCGTTCACGGGGCTACGCAAGTACGCAGGCAAAAAGATGCCATGCCGTGCTTGCGCTGGTGTGTTTGGGGGACAGAAGCCACACTGGGGCAGAGGTCCTGTCTGCTCTGCAGGGCCAGGCCGAGAGGTGGTTGACGCCACGCCAGCTTAAGCCAGGAATGGTGGTTTGCGACAATGGCACCAACCTCCTCTCCGCCCTCCGACAGGGACAACTGACCCATGTGCCCTGTGTGGCTCACGTCCTTAACCTGGTGGTGCAGCGGTTCTTGGGCAGGTACCCGGGCTTACAGGATGTCCTGAGGCAGGCCAGGAAAGTCTGTGTGCATTTCCGCAGATCTTATAATGCCAGTGCTCGCCTGGCTGAGCTGCAAAAGGAGTTGAACCTGCCCAAGAACCGCCTTATATGTGACATGCCCACCAGGTGGAACTCAACGTTGGCCATGCTGCAGCGGCTGCACACGCAGCAGAGGGCCATCAATGAGTACCTGTGCGACTACGGCACCAGGACAGGGTCAGGGGAGCTTGGTTTTTTTTCTCCACGCCAGTGGGGCATGATCAGGGATGCATGCACTGTCCTGGCACCATTTGAGGAGGCCACGAGGATGGTGAGCAGTGACAGTGCATGCATCAGTGACACTGTACCTCTTGTCCACCTGTTGGAGCACACGCTGCGTGGAATAATGGACAGGGCACTTGAGGCAGAACAGAGGCAGGAAGAGGAGGACTTCCTTGCCTCTCAAGGCCCCCTTTACCCAGACAGTGTTCCTTCTGTCCCACCCATCGCACAGGAAGAGGAGGAGGAGGAGGAGGAGGAGGAGGAGGATTGTGTCAGCATGGAGGTGGAGGCTGGCACTCAGCATCATCAGCAGCAGTCTTTTAGGGATGATTTACAGTCCCAAGAAACCAGTGGACTTGTACGTGGCTGGGAGGAGGTGGCTGCGGATCATGTCGTCCTTAGTGACCCAGAGGACTCCGGAGCGAATGCCTCAGCAAACCTACGCTGCATGGCCTCCCTGATCCTGCAAAGTCTGCGGAAGGATCCTCGTATTCTTCGGATCAAGGAGAGGGACCATTACTGGCTGGCCACTCTCCTTGATCCACGGTACAAGGGTAAGGTTGCGGACCTTATGTTACCGTCGCAGAGGGAGCAGAGGATGAGACAACTCCGGGAGGCCTTGCAGAAAGGTCTGTGCAACGCGTTCCCAGAGACTGGGAGGTTGCAAACTCCTGGTCCTGGACAACGAGTTGCTGAGGCTTCGGCCAGTCAAAGAAGGAGCGGTGGGGAAGGTGGCCGTCTGACCGATGCGTTCAGACAATTCTTTAGTCCGCAGCCCCAAAGTATGATTGGTTCCAGCAACCATCGCCAGCGTCTGATAAACATGGTGCAGGAATATCTAGGGGCAAGGTCAGACTTGGACACCTTCCCCACCGAAAATCCTCTGGCTTACTGGGTCTTGAGGATGGATCACTGGCCAGAGCTTGCACAGTATGCAATTGAGCTACTGGCCTGTCCTGCATCCAGCGTTCTTTCGGAACGCACATTCAGTGCTGCTGGAGGATTTGTCACGGATCACAGGGTGCGCCTGTCCACCGACTCGGTTGATCGACTGACTTTCATCAAGATGAACCAGTCTTGGATCACCACCAGCTACCACACACCTGATGCTGATATAACAGACTAATTGATTTTAAAATGTCACATCCCTTCAAGACTGATGCTGATGCTGAGTGCCTGTGCTGTTATGTTGACTGGCTATCCTCCTCCTCCGAGTCCTCAATGATACGATTGATGATGATAGCTTGGAAGATCATTTTTGTTTATGGGTGCCGCCACCAGTGCCTAACGCCCAATTTTTCAGCCCCTGTTTAACAGGGGCGTGTAATTACAATTTTTGAAGCAATACTTTGCAACAGGGCTCATTGCTGTGCTCCAAGTACAGTATCTGTGAGGAGTTGCAGTGTTGTGCCACCAGTGCCTAAGGCCCAATTTTTCAGCCCCTGTTTAACAGGGGCGTGTCATTACAATTTTTGAAGCAATACTTTGCAACAGGGCTCATTGCTGTGCTCCAAGTACAGTATCTGTGAGGGGTTGCAGTGTTGTGCCACCAGTGCCTAAGGCCCAATTTTTCAGCCCCTGTTCAACAGGGGCATGTAATTACAATTCTTGATCTAATAATTCACAGCAGGGCCCATTGCTGCACCCACCAAGAGTAACTGTCAGGGCTTACAGTGTTGTGGCACCAGCACCACCATCAAAGGCCCAATTTTTACTACCACTGTTCAACAATTATATGTAATTAAAATTCCTGATATAATAGTTGACAGCAGGGCGTTCCAGCACCAACCAAGAGTAACTGTGAGTGCTTACAGTGTTGTGCCAACACCAACAACTAAGGGGCCTATTTCTGCAGAGTATATACGGCAGGTCCCTACTTTCAAACATCCAACTTACAAACGACTCCTACTTGCAAACGCAAGAAGACAACAGGAAGTGAGAGGAAATCTACCACTAGGAAGGAAAATTCTCTCCTGTAAGAATAAATATGGGAGAAAGGTGTCTCCTCTGTACTGATGCTTTATCAGCAATCCTTGTTTCAAGAAAAACACCACATTTCAAAAACAGTTGTCATTGGGACGGAAAGTGAGGTGAAATGTTCTGAACAGGGGCACAGACAGCAAAACAAATGTTACAGGGGTGATAACCCTTACCTATGTTTTCCAAAAAGTTTAAAAATAGATTTTTGGGCTGGAGCTACACTTCAACAATGTACCTGTTCAAAATTACAAACAGATTCTACATAAGAACAAACCTACAGTCCCTGTCTTGTATGCACCGCCTGTATACGGCTGTTCAGAGTATATAGGGCCTTTTTTATTTTATGTGCGGGGTTCCCCTTAATATCCATACAAGACCCAAAGGGGCTGGTAATGGGCTGGGGTAGGGGGGGGGGGTCATGGGGTAGCTATGCCATTTTTCTTAAAGAATTTCATCCATATTACCGGGACCAGACATTACATTAAAGCCGCAAGCAGTTTTAAATGGCTTTTTTTTCCTTTAGAAGTGTCATTTTGTGCAGGGACAGTTCTAAACACGGGAAACACGTGGCACTTCACAGGCATACTTTAGACACCCCCCAGGTACGATATTTAAAGGAATATTTGACTTTTTTTTTTTCACTTTATGCATCATTAAAATGACTGCTCCCGAAAAACGACCGTTTTTAAAACTTCTTTTTGCATTGATACATGTCCCCTGGTGCAGAACCCGGGTTCCCAAACCCTTTTTAGGACAATAACATGCATAATAGTTGTTATAATTAGCACTTTAGAATTCGAACGTTCGCATCCATTGTATTTAATAGGGTTCTAATGTTCGTTCGAACTTCCGGTCCGTTCGCGGGTTCTGGTGCGAACCGAACCCGGGGGTGTTCGGCTCATCACTACCAGACAGTTCTAAGGCACATAAGAAATATGGAAAATCTATAATGCTGTGCTGCATATAGTCTTGTTTTTCTGTGGTTTTGCACAACTATAAATACAGAAAGTGATTTTATATATATATATATAGAGAGAGAGAGAGAGAGAGAGAGAGAGAGAGAGAGAGACACACACCAATCAGCCATAACAGTATGACCATTCATCATAATCCGTTAAGGCATGGATGCAACTAGACCTCCTTTAGTAGAATATTCTTTAGGTCCTGTAATGCCCTGTACACACGATTGTTTTTTCCGATGAAAAAAGTCAGATGGACTTTTTTCATCGGAAAAAAACGATCGTGTATGGGCCCCATCGGACTTTTTTCCATCGGTGTAAAAAATAGAACATGTTTAAAATTTTTCCGATGGAAAAAAAAAACGATAGGAAATTCCGATCGTCTGTGTGGAACTCCAACAGAGGAAAAAAAACACGTATGCTCAGAATCAAGTCGACGCATGCTCAGAAGCATTAAACTTAATTTTTCTCGGCTCGTTGGAGTGTTTTACGTCACCGCGTTTTGGACGGTCGGAATTTTGTCTGATGGTGTGTAGGCAAGACTGATGGAAGTCCGATCGTGTGAGTACAGGGCATAAATTGCAAGGTGGGGTCTCTATGGATTAGACTTCTTTTTCCAGCACATTCCACAGATGCTTGATTGGATTGAGATCTGGAGAATTTGGGACAAAGTCAGCACCTGAAACTTTCTGTGTTCATCAGAGAATTCATCAGACAAGGCCACCTTCTTCTATTGCTCGGTGGTCCAGTTCTGATGCTCATTGTAGGCACTTTTGGCTGTGGACACGGGTCAGCATGAGCACCCTGTCTAGCCTGCGGCTACACAATCCCATATACAACAAACTGTGATGCTCTGTATGTTCTGACATCTTTTTGGAGCCAATGTCAACTTTTTCAGCAATTGAAGCTATAGTAGCTTTTCTATTTGATAAGAGTACATAGTCCAGCCTTCACTCCTCACGTGCATCAATGAGCCTTGGCTGCACATGACTCTGTCACTGGATTGACGGTTTTCCTTCGTAGACCACTTTTGGTCGATCCTGACCACTGCAGGCCAGGAACATTCCACAAGAGCTGCAGTTTTGGAGTTGCTCTTTACTTGTCATATTGTTATGGTTGATCAGTGTATACTATATGTATAGTTTATGGTATATTAGTATGATGGCCAGTGGCAAGAAAGATCCTTACATTTAGGGTCAGTAGGAGGAATTAAATGATCATTGAAAAGAAAATTAAATAAATGATCATCAATGTCAATGGTTACCAATCAGGCAGAAATTGCTCATTGCTCAAGGAACTCCTTGCAACCCCTGAATGAACCCTGGTTAGGAAATGCTGATCTAGTAAATAATCTGGAATAGGAGATCAACAAATTCTCATCAGCAGCCCTTCTAGCTTCAGAAACTGTACAAATTAGGTTATATTTAGAGATCCTAACAGAACACAATTCTAAACTACTTTAATTCTGGTCCTATGGCAAAATGCAGTGTGCCGGGTGCATGGTGGTGAATGTGTGGAGAGTAGATGGCTTCTTTTTAAATACATACACTATATTACCAAAAGTATTGGGACATCTGTCTTTACACGCACATGAACTTCAATGGCATTGCAGTCTTAGTCCGTAGGGTTCAATATTGAGTTGGCCCACCCTTTGCAGCTATAACAGCTTCAACTCTTCTGGGAAGGCTGTCCACAAGGTTTAGGAGTGTGTTTAGGTGGTCCTGCCAACGCTCAAAATCTTATGGAGGAAGACAAGGACTGGAATACTCTACCATGATAACACAGTTCATGGTTACATAACACCCGTCTTCTGTCCACGCTGCATGAAGTCATCTATACAAATATGTCTATAAGAATCTAAATTCTCAGGGTATTCTCTGTATATATTTGTATTAGAAACTGAAGGGTTCTTATTATTTTTACGACTCCTTATATAATAATAATTCCGTAATTGTATTAATATTATAACATTTGCAGTAGATAGATAGATAGATAGATAGATAGATAGATAGATAGATAGATAGATAGATAGATAGATAGATAGATAGATAGATAGATAGATAGATAGATAGATAATAGATTTTGCTTACTGGAAAATTTTATTTTCTTAGAACTCTTTATATCATATTTATGTAATAAGGACAATGTTCTCATTTCAGAATTTTATGAAGATAGATAGATAGATGGATATATAGAATGGATATAGATAAATAGATAGATAGATAGATAGATAGATAGATAGATAGAATGTATATAGATAGATAGATAAATAAATAGGATATAGATGGACAGATACATATATCAATAGAATGAATTAATAAGGATAGATAGATATATAGATAGATAGATAGAATTCTTTATATCATATTTATGTAATAAGGGCAATGTTCTAATTTCATAATTTTAGATAGATAGATAGAATAAAATTAGACAGAAATATAGGTAAATTAATAGAATTAGTGAATGAATGCATGAATAAGGATAGATAGATAGATAGATAGATAGATAGATAGATAGATAGATAGATAGATAGATAGATAGTTAGATAGATAAAATTGAAATTGATAGTTTGATAGATATATTGATAAAATGAATGAATAAAGATAATTAGATTTAATGAATAAAGATAAAGATATATAAAATAAAAATAGTTTGATATATTTTACATACCGGTACTGGGAAATTTAAATTTCTTAGAACTCTTTATATCATCTTTATTTAATAAGGGCAATGTTCTAATTTAATAATTTTATAAAGTTAAAAGATAGATAGATAGATAGATAGATAGATAGATAGATAGATAGATTTAGGGATAAGGATAGATAGATAATAGATAGATAAAATAAAAATAGATAGATAGATAGACAGATTTTGCTTACTGGAAAATGTACTTGTGTTTCTTAGAATTCTTTATATTATAGTTATGTAATAAGATCAATGTTTTAACTTCTTTATTTTATAGAGATAGATTATAGATAGATAGATAGATAGATAGATAGATAGATAGATAGATAGATAGATAGATCGTTTTACTTCTGCTGACTGGACATTTTACTTTCTTAGAATTCTTTAGATCATAATTATGTAATAATGCAAAAAGCTATCATGTCATTGTTTTATAGAGATAACTTATGGATGGATAGATAGATAGATAGATAGATAGATAGATAGAGATAAATAGATAGATAGATAGATAGATAGATAGATAGATAGAATGGATATAGATAGATAGATAGATAGATAGATAGATAGATAGATAGATAAATAGAGATAAATAGATAGATAAATAGATAGATAGATAGATAGATAGATAGATAGATAGAATGGATATAGATAGATAGATAGATAGATAGATAGATAGATAGATAGATAGATAGATAGATAGATAATTTAATTCTCACCAGCGGTTGATGTCACAGCAGTGATTTCGGAATAGACTTCATAGTCTGTACACTTCTTTTTGGAGGATTTCAGTCTCACCTCCTCCATCCTGTGCTCAGTAATGTCTGGTCCCTTTAGGTTTGGTTGGTAGAATGGATCAGTTCATAATTTTTTTTCCACAATTTTAAGTTAACATTGCAGTGATGTCATCCCAACTCTGGCTGGTTGGGACCACCAATCACATGTAGTCCCTGCTAATTAAATGGAGCCACAACTAATCAGAGAGGGAGAGAACAGGCCCCGAGTCACCTCTGACCTGACAAAGACATTGACTCAGCCCACTGCAATCTGCATACAGGATGGACAATCCCCACTCTGTGGGTGGCATCGGGGGCAATGGACGTAGTCTATACCAACAACTTCACAATAAAGTCATCCAGTACACAGACAGCCATGCTGGATGGATAATCCATTCTGTACATTCATTGTGTCATTTGTATATTGATTTGGTGTCTAGTGTGAGAATGGTAATGCCATTAGGAAAGCAGAAGGTGTGTTGTAGAATTTCATTACAACCTCTAATATGGCTAGATTGTATCTATCCTTATCCATTCATTCTATTTATCTATTATCTATCTTTCTATTTTTATTCTATCTATCTTTATCGGCCATTATATCTATCTATTTTATCTATTTATTTGTCTATCTGTCTATAATCTATCTATCTATCTATCTCTATCTATCTATCTATCTATCTATCCCTTTTAATTCATTTATCTATCTTTCTGTCTATTTCTATTCTATTCTATCTATCTATCTATCTATCTATCTATCTATCTATCTATATATCTATCTATCCTTCCTTATTAATTCATTCTATTGATATATTTATCTGTCTATCTATCTATCTATCTATCTATCTATCTATCTATCTATCTAGCTATCCCTTTTAATTCATTCTATAATTTATCTATCTTTCTGTCTATATTTCTTCTATCTATCCAGCTATTTATCTATCTATCCTTATTAATTAATTCTATTAAATGATCTGTCTTTCTGTTGTTTTATTCTTTCTTTCTATCTATCTATCTATTCATATTTGTCCATTCTATCTTTCTATCTATCTATCTATCTATCTATCTATCTATCTATCTATCTATCTATCCTTATTCATTCATTCACAAATTTTATTAATTTACCTATATTTCTGTCTAATTTATTCTATCTATCTATCTAAAATTATGAAATTAGAACATTTTCCTTATTACATAAATATAATATAAAGAATTCTAAGAAAAGTAAAATTTCCAGTAAGCAAAATATATCTATCAGTATCTATCTATCTATACATCTATCTATCTTTCCTTATTAATTCATTCTATTGATATATTTATCTGTCTATCTATATCCTATCTATCTATCTATCTATCTATATCCATTCTATCTATCTATCTGTATTTATTCAATTATTTCTTGTTATATGCAAAATATGCTGGCTCAGTTTTTATTTATTAAATGATGATTAATAATTAAAAACCTATTCAATTAAGGGAAGCACATTACCCTACTGAATTGTAGAAAAGTAAAATTTCCGGCTATTAGAATATTTGATTATTGATGTCCCTTATGAATGTATTTTACTCAATGACTGCATGCAACAAGTGTTAAATAATTGTGATTGTGTTATCTTTTTTACATTATTACAGCATAAGGAACTCCACTCTCCCTACCAGAGAATTTTGCAATTGGCAAGAGTCCTTTCATTAATGAGCAGATATGATATTGAAAAATAGAATATTTACTATCTATCTATCTATCTATCTATCTATCTATCTATCTATCTATCTATCTATCTATCTATCTATCTATCTTTCTATCTATCCAAGGATCCCTTTGTATATTTATCCTGCCGTTAAACGCTGACATAATTGATGAAAACAAATGATTCATCTAATTAGAATCCAAGTGCTCCTATTTGTGGATGGAGTTCCTAGTTTTGCTACAATAATAATCTCCTGATTGTTCTCCTCCATTCGGTATATATTTGTGTGTAGAAGGGGTTGGTAGTCAGGTGAATGGAGCCTGCTATAAATCCAGGCTCCATTGTTCTCTGCTCATCTGCCAAACATATTTGTATACGTTGTAGTTGTGTAAGAATAGTTTCATAAATCCAGTGCTAGGTAAGCCTGTTGAACCCCCCCCCCCCCCCCTCAGCCTTGTAAAACAATGGCCGCAGACTAAAGGGAATAGCCATTGATTTCAGGCTGGAATTCTATTCAGTACCTTTGAATCTGATTAATCCTTCAATTCCAGCCCATGTATACAACCTGGGACAGCTTCATCTATTAATCATGTAGAAGTGAACACTGATAATTGGGTAGATATTAATGAATTATTTAGTAGTTCAATTATTTATTGGGAAAGTCTGAGTACAAATCATTTATGAGGGGAAAAAAAAAAGATAAAACTATAAGCAGACAGTAATGCCCTGTACACACGACCGGTTTTCCCGCCGGATAAAAAAACCGATGGTTTTCCCGACGGAATTCCGGCCAAGCTTGTCTTGCGTACACACTGTGCAAGAATGTAAGAAAAAATATTGCGCTATTCTAAAGGGTAAGTGAGTAAAAACGTGAAAGCAAATAAAGCTGCTACATAAAATGTGACTAGAATTAATAAACGTGAAATTGGAATGTAGCGCTGTATGAAAGTGAAGCCCAATAACTTGGGCCTCAACTAAAATGAAAAACAATATCAATGTAATAAGTCCACACAGTGTCCATAAATGAATCCGTGTTGGGAAAACAAAACCATAAAGCACTGAGGGGTCATCACATGGCTCTTGTAGAAAAAGAGAGGTAGAATACTCTTACCAGAGCGTTGGACCTGTGGTTTAGGCAGGTCGAATGGGCGTAAAGAATCTCTGTGGCAGTCCTCATCTGTTGGTCTGGAGACTGAATCAGACGAATCCCCACTGTAAACCGTCCGGTAGGCTCCACAACTTGACAGCAGAGCTTGGGTTCAACGTTGGTCCAGATGGTCCTCAGATGGAACAGGAACCGCTTCCAAACAAAAGGAACTCTTTTCCACAACAAGTATTTGCAGCAAGGAGCAAAGCTAATTTAAAGCTTAACCGACAACCCATGTATGGAAAAAAGGGGAAAGAGAGCTCCGATGGTGCAGATCAATGTGGGTTTATTAAACCAACAAAATAAATTAAAAAGTGATCACATACAATAAAATTGTTAAAAAAGGGCAGTAAGTGAGGTAGCGTACACACTGTCAGACCAAATCCCGCCTGTCCAAAGCGCAGTGACGTACAACACGTATGATGGCACTATAAAGGGGAAGTTCAATTCCAATGGCGCCACCCTTTGGGCTGCTTTTGCTGATCTCATGTTATCGCGTGTTAGTAAAAGTTTGGTGAGAGACGATTCACGCTTTTCAGTGTTCGTGCTTTTCAGATCGTTTTCTGCTGTTCAGAAGGTGCTTGTGGGTTTTCGTTTCTGTCTTTCAGGGCGTGTAGTGAGTTCGTATCTGTTTTTCAGTGCGTTCTTGTCCGCTCGTTTCTGATTTTCAGGTCGTTCTTCATAGGCCTTGCTGTTCTTCAGTGCGTTCTGTTAGTTTGTTCTGACCAGCCGACCGTTTTCTAGCCCCAGAGCCTGGGGGGAGATGCCTGTCAAGGACTTGAGGTCCTGCAGACTTCTCCCAGTCGCCAGGTATCTCAACATGGCGACTAGCCTCTACTCGGCAGTGATGGCTTCCCGCATGACAGTGTCCTGCCTCGTGATATAGGGGGACAGCAAAGCCAACAGGCGGTGAAAAACGGGGTTAGCCATGTTGTGGGTACGTACTCGTCATAGAGTTCGTGCTGTGCGGGGGCTTATTGTTGGGGTTCTTGCTTTAACCCAAGCCCAGTCCATGAACAGGGTGAGGAGGAGTTCATGGACGAAGAATTGGTTGCTCCAGCGTGACCAATTCTGTCACATGCCTTTGCTGCCGGAGATCCAGGAGAATAACCCTGATGATTACAGTGGGGATCGAAAGTTTGGGCACCCCAGGTAAAAATGTGTATTAATGTGCATAACGAAGCCAGGGAAAGATGGAAAAATCTCCAAATGGCATCAAATTACAGATTAGACATTCTTATAATATGTCAAAAAAAGTTAGATTTTATTTCCATCATTTACACTTTCAAAATGACAGAAAACAAAAAAATGGCGTCTGCAAAAGTTTGGGCACCCTGCAGAGTTAATATCTTGTACTGCCCCCTTTGGCAAGTATCACAGCTTGTAAACGCTTTTTGTAGCCAGCCAAGAGTCTTTCAATTCTTGTTTGCCCATTCTTCCTTACAAAAGTCTTCCAGTTCTTTGAGATTTCTGGGCTGTCTGTCACGCACTGCTCTTTTAAGGTCTATCCATAGGTTTTCAATAATGTTGAGGTCAGGAAATTGTGAAGGCCATGGCAAAACCTTCAGTTTACGCCTCTTGATGTAATCCCCCGTGGATTTTGAGGTGTGTTTAGGATCATTATCCATTTGTAGAAGCCATCCTCTCTTTAACTTCAGCTTTTTCACAGATGGCATCAAGTTACCATCCAAAATTTGCTGAAATTTTATTGAATCCATTTTTCCTTCTACTCGTGAAATGTTCCCTGTGCCACTGGCTGCAATACAACCCCAAAGCATGATTGATCCACCCCCATGCTTAACAGTTGGACAGAGGTTCTTTTCATTAAATTCTGTGCCCTTTCTTCTCCAAACGTACCTTTGCTCATTCCGGCCAAAAAGTTCTATTTTAACCTCATTGGTCCACAGGACTTGTTTTCAAAATGCCTCAGGCTTGTCTATATGTTCATTTGCAAAGTTCAAACGCTGATTTTTGTGGTGAGGACGTAGAAGAGGTTTTCTTCTGATGACTCTTCCATGAAGACCATATTTGTACAAGTATCTCTTTATAGTGGAATAGTGTACCACAACTCCAGTGTCTGCCAGATCTTTCTGGAGGGATCGTGCAGTCAAACGTGGGTTTTGAATTGCTTTTCTCACAATCCTGCGAGCTGTTCTGTCTGATATTTTTCTTGGTCTTCCAGATCTTGCTTTAACTTTCACTGTTCCTGATGACTGCCATTTCTTAATTACATTCCGAACAGAGGAAATTGACATCTGAAAACGCTTTGCTATCTTCTTATAGCCTTCTCCAGCTTTGTGAGCGTCAACTATTTTCAGTTTCAGTTTTCTAGACAACTGCTTAGAAGAACCCATGGTGCTGATTGTTGGGGCAAGGTCAGATGAGTCTGGCCATTTAAAACCTTTGAGATTGACATCACCTGGTCTTCCCAGATGATGATTGAGAACAATCCATGACACTGGCAGGTCTCAGCTTTGCAAAGGGGGCAGTGCATGCTATAAATTCTGCAGGGTGCCCAAACTTTTGCAGACGCCATTTTTTTGTTTTCTGTAATTTTGAAAGTGTAAATGATGGAAATAAAATCTAACTTTTTTTGACATATTATAAGAATGTCTAATCTGTAATTTGATGCCATTTGCAGATTTTTCCATCTTTCCTTGGCTTCGTTATGCACATTAATACACATTTTTACCTGGGGTGCCCAAACTTTCGATCCCCACTGTACAGGAATTTTCTCCGGATGACGGACCCCATTTTTCACCATCTGTTGGCTTTGCTGTCCCCCTATATCACGAGGCAGGACACCGTCATGTGGGAAGCCATCACTGCCGAGTAGAGGCTAGTCGCCATGTTGAGATACCTGGCGACTGGGAGAAGTCTGCAGGACCTCAAGTCCTCGACAGGCATCTCCACCTAGGCTCTGGGGATCATTATCCCAGAGACCTGTTCTGCCATCATACAAGTGTAGCGTCCTTCACCTCTCCCCCTACCTGCCCTTTTTGTATGTGTTTTCGGCTCCTCGCAGGGAGGGGAGAGGCACACAGAACCACAAGCCCGTACCCTCCTGAGAAGGAGGTTGAGCGGTGTTACTTTTCGAGCCTGCCTGCGGCTGGCGTTGAATCCTCCCGAGGATAATTCTCACCTCTACCTTAGATAGATGCAAGTCCTTATGTTTCCCCAGGAATATAACTGTCCACACCAACTGAAAGTCCAACTTCTATATTTATTTCACTCGGATAATAAATATGCCTCTTTGAAAGCAGACAGGTTGGGACAAGACACAGGACAGCTTAGGTGGGAGGAGGTCCAGGCACAAACTTGAATCATGTTCTTTTACTGTTTAGATTTCACAAACAGCTTTGGCGCACGATCTCTGCCACAGACCGTGAGGTTGGTCTCTGCCACAGACCTGGTGAATAGAAAGTCACTGCCACTGACTTGGAGAACGGGTCACTGCCACTGACCTGGTGAATAGGGCCTTGCCCTATGAAGTCACTACCACTGACTTGGAGCGAGTAGGGTCACTGCCACTGACCTGGTGAACTTCCTTCTCAAAGTATTGGCCCATGTCAAGGAGAAAACCATCCCTCCGGAGAGTTACCAGAGGCCCTCACCGTCACCACGACTCTGCGCTGGGTCTTCGGAAAGGGTTACCTCCCTGGCCTCCTCATCTCTGATACGGGTCCCCTCGCAAGGCGGCACCCTGGGAGCTCTCGATCCCTAGCGGACCCCAGCCGAAGGTTGCTGGGCCCCGGGCCTTCAAAATAGTATCTCACCCCAGACTGAAGGTGTCTGGGATGGAACAGGAACCAGGCCTCTGGGCCTAGGGCACCCGGAGAAACTAACCCACACACCCAGGCCAAAGGTGCCTCGGCGTGGACAAACCCTCATGGAAGATGGCCGCCCCTTTTTATACCCTCGCCCGACAGGCACAGCAGGATCCCCGCCCCGCCGTACTGCTGCCGAAAGGGGACAAGAAAATGCAAAACCCTGTATTGCGGTTCAACCCGGACCCAGGGCGACAGCGCCACCTGTAGGTCAGAGGGAACTACACACCAATACCAACTACCATGGTACACAAATGGTCCCTTAACCCTAACAATAGTGTGTCTGAGCCCAACTACCACTCAGACACTCCCCTAAATTGTACACCCCGCTACACAAGTCCTGCAGAAGGACTATATTAAGGTAAGTTTTCTCCTTAAACATCATATTCTGTGTATTAAATGTATGCTAATGTATTGTATTTCTTTCATAACTCCCTAATTACCAATATTTGTAATATGCTGTGAATGTCCCATTTGTCCCAATGCATGCTGTAAGCTTTTAATGCTCCTTTTTTGGCCTACATGCATATTTCCCTTCATGCTATCCTTGGCCCGTACACACCTAGCCTAGATACTTCCCAATGTATTTTGTCAGCTCCATTGTAGTGCTTTTCCCTAAACACTAGAGGTGCGCATCTTCACTGGCCTCACGATTCGATTTGATTACGATTATCAGGTCAATGATTCGATTCGATTCGATTCCGCGATGCATCACGATGCATCACGATGCATCACGATTACAGCGCAAGTGCGCATGGTTTTCACCCAAAAAATTTAAGCAGTCAGGAGAACTCCATTTTTTTTATTATATCTGTTCTTTAAAAAAAAAAAAGACAACACTCCCTGCATGTAGCAAAGTCTAAACAAAGCAGACAACAACTTGTACATAGTACAGGAGATGATCAGAGAGTGCAGACCTAGTACAGGAAATGATCAGAGACTGCGGAAATGCTACAGATGATCAGCTACTGCGGACATGCTACCTGAGATGGTCAGACTGCGGACATGCTACATGAGATGGTCAGTGACTGCGGACATGCTACATGAGATGGTCAGACTGCGGACATAATACAGGAGATGGTCAGACTGCGGACACGCTACATGAGATGGTCAGACTGCGGACACGCTACATGAGATGGTCAGACTGCGGACACGCTACATGGGATGGTCAGACTGCGGACATGCTACATGAGATGGTCAGACTGCGGACATGCTACATGAGATGGTCAGACTGCGGACATGCTACATGAGATGGTCAGACTGCGGACATGCTACATGAGATGGTCAGACTGCGGACATAGTACATGAGATGGTCAGACTGCGGACACGCTACATGAGATGGTCAGACTGCGGACACGCTACATGAGATGGTCAGACTGCGGACATGCTACATGAGATGGTCAGACTGCGGACATAGTACATGAGATGGTCAGACTGCGGACACGCTACATGAGATGGTCAGACTGCGGACACGCTACATGAGATGGTCAGACTGCGGACACGCTACATGAGATGGTCAGACTGCGGACACGCTACATGAGATGGTCAGACTGCGGACATGCTACATGAGATGGTCAGACTGCGGACATGCTACATGAGATGGTCAGACTGCGGACATGCTACATGAGATGGTCAGACTGTGGACATGCTACATGAGATGGTCAGACTGCGGACATGCTACATGAGATGGTCAGACTGCGGACATAATACAGGAGATCAGCAGGTAAGTATAAAAAAATACCTGTTGTGCCGAGATTCAGAATGGTTCCCCGCCAGGTTCTGTTCCCCCCCTGTCTCTCGGCTACTATTGGAACTCTGCCCCCTCAGCGCTGTACATTGCCGCTCCCTCCTACTCTTCCTCACGAATTCAAATGCTCCTAATACCGCCCCGCCTCTCCAGC
Organism: Rana muscosa; assembly: GCA_029206835.1. Classification (NCBI taxonomy): domain Eukaryota; kingdom Metazoa; phylum Chordata; class Amphibia; order Anura; family Ranidae; genus Rana; species Rana muscosa. The sequence continues at coordinate 251,748,524 of CM055121.1, read as the reverse complement.
CCTCTGCTCATTAGCATTCGTGAGGCGTAGGCGCGAGCGGCGCTGGAGAGGCGGGGCGGTATTAGAAGAATTTGCATTCCTGAGTAGTGTACTAGGAGAGAGCGGCAATGTACAGGCTGAGGGGGGGGCGGAGTTCCGATAGCCGAGTGACAGAGAACAGAATCCGGCGGGGGAACAGTGCTGTCTACATGACGCGCTCATGTGACTGCCCTCTCTCCTCTCTGCTTTCACGTATGACGCCAGGAGAGACGTGAGACGTGAAAGCAGAGAGGAGAGAGGGCAGTCACATGAGCGCAGCTGGGAAAAAAAAAAAGGTAACAGCTCTCCCGGGAGGAGGGGGCGGGGCTAGACATCGGCATAATCGATTAATAGGTTTCCCTGCATCTGTGCCGCATCGGGGACGCCCGAATCGCGATGCACCGATGCAGCGATTAAATTCGACACCCCTACTAAACACCCCCTAAAATGTGTACAAATGTTTTTTTTCTCATTACATTCAGGCAGAGTGGCAGAGGCTTTTTTTGGGGTCCCAAACTCAGCTAAAACCCCCCCTAACATTTTTAAAATGGGCCATCAGAGGGGGCGAGGAATCTGATAAGTGGGCCTTAAAATGTTATACTGATGTTGGCCAAGAATGTATTTTTATAATCTGCTTGCAATGTTCTGTGCAAAAGTAATAATATATTTTTCTCTTGTTTGACTCCACAGTTTCCTTCAACGCCACAGGAATGGCAGACCGTGGCCTCCCAGTTTGCCCAGCGGTGGGACTTTCCCAACTGCGGAGGGGCAATAGACGGGAAGCACGTCCGCATCGTCCCACCACCCAATTCGGGGTCATACTATTATAACTACAAGGGTTTCTATAGTATAGTGATAATGGCGGTGGTTTTGGCGACATATGACTTTCTATATGTGGACGTGGGGAAGAATGGCCGGATATCCGATGGTGGAGTCTTCGCCCAGACCGAGTTCTCCCGACGTCTCCAGAGGCGTGGCCTGGCATTGCCACCTGCAGAAGACAATGTGGAAGGGCTCCTGTTTGTGTTAGTCGCTGATGAAGCATTTGGGCTTGGGAATCATCTCATGAGGCCATTTCCCCAGAGGACCCTCACCCCTGAGAGGAGGGTGTTCAATTACGGGCTGGCCAGAGCCAGAAGAGTGGTTGAGAATGCGTTTGGCATAATGGCCAGCCGGTTCCGCCTATTTCACACATCCATCAATATGGCGGAGTATAAACAAAATCACATTATCATGGCATGCTGTGTTCTGCACAACTTTCTCTGGAAAACTGCTCCGAATTATATGCCCTCATTTGGGCATGAGGCCGCAATTCAGGACCTCAATGCAATTCCGGCCCTGGAAGCTGGCCGTACTGGCTTGCCCCCCCCCAAAGCGCCCATGATGTGCGCCAAAAATAAGTTGACTATTTCACGGGTAGGGGGGCCATTGCTATGCCAGAAGATTCTTGTTTTCTTTGAAAATAATAAAAAGAAAATGACCTGTAATCATCTTGAATTTGATTTACTGCTTGTGTTTTATTTAGCTGTCTCCTAGGTTCTCTTGTGTGAATTTGCCTTTAGTAAATAACCCCCATTGTCACTTTAAACACCAACTTAGTTAAACATTTTTTATTGAGCATAGAAAGAAGAAGCCACACATTGTAGATTACATTTTTTTTTACTCCGTGCACATTCACATGTGCGTTATAAAACATTATTTCCAAATACATCTTGCTTTAATTAACTTTTTTTTGTGTGTTTTTTTGGCTTTAACAGGCATGTTTAAAAACATAACATACAAAACTCTGGAACTGACAAATTTCAACATATAAAATGTGAAGGCAATATCAGATATGTCAACAATGTGTTGCTGCTGCCTTCATCAGATTGGGGGGGGGGGGTGTCACCCCTGTAAAAGCCAAATTTAGAAGATGAACACAAATACAGAATCAAAATGGGGATTTCCTTCCTGATCCCATGCCTAATGTCAACATGTGCTATCTCCCATCATGGGGGATCAATGGACATGTTTTGGGGGTGCAACCCCTTCCTCTCACCTACTTGAGTTGTGAGGTAGGGGTTGCACCCAGAAAACGCGTACATTGCTATTCCGTGATGGGAGATAGCACATGTTGACACACTGTACGCATCTTCAAAATGTTATCTTTAAAAAAGTAGAAAAATATGTGGAAATAGGGCAAACCAAAAGGGGAGGGGGATTTTGTGGTTAATTAGATTCGCCCCAAAACATCAATCACGTTCTTCAGTTTTTGTTCGAGAACATTGAGATTATTTCTCATGATGTCTATTTCCCGACTACACACTATGATTTCCTGGATTAATATTTGTGCAATGAGGAGATTGTTCTTCCACAACCAGTACATCAACTAAAATCAAAAAACACACCAAGTATTATAAATATGCAGACCTATATCTATTACCTGAATCTGTGGTGACAGACACTGACCTGTTGTGGTGTCAATTTCAACCACTTCCTTCCTCCACATCCTCAGGTTGGGGTTCTCTCTGTTCTTTAGGAGGTGTGGGGATCCTGGTGTCCTCTGAGTGGTGTCCTCCGAGTTTTCTCTCCCCTATGAGAATGAAACAAAAGGTATACTTAGCACACACATATTTGAGGCCAGAAATAGGAATATGAAACATTGCTTGGAACTGGGGTACAATTGTGTGTTTTGGCACAGTTCCAAGCTGAAAACATGATTTTTTTCCCTTACCAAAGCTGGAATACTTACCTTTTTTGGACATTTTTCACACATGTAGACACCCCAAGAATTCACTGGAGCACCTGTGTGGGACACCCTAAAAATGTTGTTCTGGTGTCCCACACTAGTGCTCCAGAGTCACAAACACATCTAGACAACAATGTAATAAACTTCTTTTAATACAAATAGGCATGACCAAATGTACCTGTATCTACCAAAAACATTGTATGTAGTGGGTGAACGATGTTTCCGACGACCAATTACTGTGTCCACTAACCTGAAAGTTGCCATTTTAAACTGTCCAACAGTAAAGAAAAGCACATGGAGCAACATGCAAGTTATAATAATAATAGTAACACAGGAGAAATACTTACTTTTTTGAAGCATTTTCTTGATCCTTCTGCATTGATCGTGCTCCCTCAGTTTCAGGTCTGACCAGCGTTTCCTCAGCTGCTCCTTGGATCGTTGTACCCCAAAATTCTTGTGCAGACTTCTCACAACTTTAGACATGATCTTGGCCTTTCTCACATTTGGGTTGGTGTACGGTCCATGCTTCCCATCATAGTCGGTCCTCCTCAAGATGTCCACCATCTCCGCCATCTCTGCAAAGAACATATTTGAGGCCTTGTATCTCCTCCTGGATTGGGATGTTTCTGGCTCCGGGCTTTCCTCGTCCTTACTGGAATTATCATGCACCTGCTGTGTCTCCCCCATGTCGTCTCCCACTGCGCGCCAAAAGAGAAGGGGCGGGGAATATACTAGAAAGAACGCAGGGGCGGGCGACGTGTGCAGAGTTTTAACGCATGCCCAGTGTATATAAAGCTAACACGCATGTGTCGTACCTACGTCCTGTGTGAGGAGGAAGGAGTAAGCGACGAACGTGAGACCGAAGGTAACATTTTAACTTGGATCATCAGTGGCCTATACTGCTTCGAGATTGTGGCTTATATGGGGATAAAGATTAGTAGAGTTTAGACTGACATTAGTATTTTTGGCTTGTGTTTTGTCTTGCAGAAAGAATGAATGCATTCAAAAATCAAGATTTTCTGAGCGAGTTCTTGGACAGGTACAGGGAGCTGCCTGCTTTGTGGGAAACCGAAAACCCCATACATAAGAGACGAGGAGCAAGGACGGCAGCGCTGGAGAACCTGCTGCAAAAGACACGGGTCCCCACTGCAACCATCCAGGATGTGGACAATAAAATTGGGAACTTCAGGGGCACATACGGGAGGGAGTGCACTAAGGTCCTGGATTCACTGAAGTCAGGAGCAGCAGCAGCGAATGTTTATGTGCCTACTCTGTGGTACTACAATAAATTGCACTTTCTAGACAACCAGCTTGAAGTGAGGCCATCCCTTTCTAGCCTTCCCTGCAGCCTTCCCTCCAGCCTAGCTGAGCCTTCTGAGGAGCAACCTGAGCCTTCCATCCTGGAATAAGCGGATGCGCCTGGCTGGAGCCCGGTATAGTATTTTTACAAAGATTTATTGTCCTAAAAATAATGATGTAAAATAGATGTTAATATTGATAAGAAATTAATGTTTGAACAAAAAGTGTTTGACATATCAATAGACAGTAGTGGCCAATAATGATTGGGACATCATTAGCGCTGCACTATATTCTTATTAATGATTGGGACAAGAAGGAAAAATGCTGGAGTCAGAATGATAGTCTTTTCTATTTATTAACATTCAATTTGCAACAGTCATGAGCTGAAAATTGCGTGTGATTGATGAACCAAAAACTAAAACTATGTCCCTTTTTTATACACAGGATGAGGTCAGCCAGGATGAGGGTAGGGAAAGTGTCAGGCAGGAGGAGGCAGGGGTCAGTGTCAGCCAGGAGGTGGCCAGGCCCAGTGGCAGCCAGGAGGTGGCCGGGCCCAGTGGCAGCCAGGAGGTGGCCGGGCCCAGTGGCAGCCAGGAGGTGGCTGGGCCCAGTGACAGCCAGGAAGTGGCCGGGCCCAGTGGCAGCCAGGAAGTGGCCAGGCCCAGTGGCAGCACACAGTCGCAGATGCCTCCCCTCCGCCTTCCAACAAGAAGGGCCAAGAGGGATCGGAACCTGAATGAGGCAGCAACGGCCCTCATTCGTGATGCTCATGCGACCCTCAGAGACCCCCCAACACTCAAGAGGGCTATGCGGGCCTAGTCGCTAAAAAAAACCAGGAGATGGAGAGGGGCCAACGCCTCCTCTGTGAGACCCTCATTTTCAATTCCATCAATAAGGGGTTGATGGGCGAACTAACAAGAAATACTGATCTTTGTGAGGTCGCCCATCCTCCTCCACCTCCTTCTCCTCCTTCTCCTCCTCCTCCACCTCCTTCTCCTTTCACAAGTCCACCTCCAGTGCCACAGGCTCCAAGGAAGCGTGCAGGGAAGGCTGCAGGGAAGACTACAAAGAAGTCTAGAAAGTGATGGCCTGGCTTCAGTCTGGTCTGACAGAAGACACAGGCTGTTGTAGTACCACAGACTGGGGACATATATGTCATCTGCTGTTGTTCCTGACCTCTGGGAGTCCAGGACCAGATTGTGCTCCTAATTGTATGGACTTCTCAAGCTCTCAATTTTATTTTTAAAATACTTGATGTCTGCCCTGGGGTCCAAAGGCTTTGCAAATTGCAGCAGGTTCTCCAGCGTTGCCTTCCTCTTTAATTTGGTATGAGCCAGAATAAATTGAATTTATTTTTACAGTAAATACTTGCCTATGTGTTTTTCTTAAAAAAGAACAGTTTGTTTGTGAGTAGGCAGGTACATTTCAAAAATACAATGTCTAATTAACAAGGGACATCAACCAACCTCCTTGAGGTTACAAAATACAAGATAATAATGTTATTGTGGTAACTTGACACACCCAAATAAATAATAATAATAAAAAAAATATGGAGATCACTAAAAAATAATTTTCAAATAATCACAAAAAATGCAGATCTTGATAAAAAAAAATATAAAAAAAAAAAAGACAATAAAAAAAATAACTAAACATTATTATGGAGATCTAGCTTTAAAAAAAAAAAATATTCATGAGATCATGAGAAATAATAAAGAAACAAGTTTGTCAGAACTCTGTGAATATCAGCAGCAAAACAAGTTCATTATTGTAGCATTATAAAGAAGAAAAGAATGTGCTGCATTAAAAGATGCAATAATTTGCAGCGTGACGAATGTGATATCTCCACAACGAATGCTAGTTTTACCAGAAAGAGCGCTCCCGTCTCATACTTGATTCTGAGCATGCGCGTTTTTTTTCCCATCGGAAAAGCATACAGACGAACGGTTTTCCCGCCAGGATTTTTTCCTGATGGGAAAAAAGAGATCCTGCTCTCTTTTTTTTGTCCGGCAGTTTTCCCGTCGGAAAAACTGCGATGGAGCATACACACGGCCGGGATTCCCGGCCAAAAGCTCTCATAGCAGTTTTCCTGTTGAACAAGAGGTTAGGTGTACATCAGGGAAGGTGAGTGTTAGGGTTACAAGGTGGGTTAGTGTGAAAGTTAGTGCTAAGAAAGGGGTTATAGGTGGGGTTAGTGTTAGGGCAAGGGTTACAGGAATGGTTGGTGTTAGGAATGGGAGATACAAGGTGGGATATAGTGTGAGACTTAGTGTTGGGTCAAGGTTTACAAAAATGGATGGTTTTAGGGCAAGGGTTATAGGGAGGGTTAGTGTTAAGACCAGGGTTGCAGGGAGATTTAGACCCCTTTTACACTAGCGGTGCTTTACCGGCGCTGTGCGGGCAGGAGCGGGGCTCTTTTAACACCAAAGAAGGGGTTAAAAGTGCCCGAAAAGCGCTGCTGCCGAAGCTCCCACACCGCCCCAAAGACGCTGCTTGCAGGACTCCTGCAAGCGCACTGCCCCACTGTGAAAGCACTTAGGCTTTCTCACTGGGGAAGCTTGAGAGGCGCTTTTCAGATGCTTTACAGGCACTATTTTTAGCGCTAAAATACCTGAAAAGCACCTTCAGTGTGAAAGGGGTCTAAGTGTTAGGGCCAGGGTTGGTGTAAAGGATAAAGGTTACAAGGTAGGTTAGTTTGAGAGTTAGTGGTAGGGAAAGGGTTACAGGGAGGGTTAGGGTTGGGTGTTACAAGGTAAGCAAAGGGGGTTATAGTATGGGAGTTAGTGTTAGGGTAGGGTTTACAGAAGGATTGGTGTTAGGGCAAGCCTTACAGGGAGTGTTAGTGTTAAGGTCAGGGTTGCTGGAAGGGTCGGGGTTAGGGATGGGGGTTACAAGGTAGGTTAGTGTAAAGCCTCGTACACACGGCCGAGAATCTCGTCGTTAAAAACATGTCGTTTTTTACGACGAGATCCTTGGATAAGAAACTTGTCCTGGCCGAGTGTACACACGCTCATTTCAAAGAACCCGCGGTTCTTTGAATGGAGCGAACGCGGTGACGTAATTGAATACGACGAGCATGCGCTCGTCACATTCGATGCCGTCGCCGCCATCTTTGTACACCCTATCCTATACCCAGGAAACTACCGCGCATGCGTCAAAGTCATTTCGAGCATGCGCGGGCTTCCCGGGGAACAGGTAAGTGTACACACACACAATTTTCTCGTCGAGAAACAGGCTGACGAGAATCTCGACGAGAAAATAGAGAGCAGGTTCTCTATTTTCTCGTCGAGATTCTTGTCGCTTTTCTTGACGAGAAACCATACACACGAACGAGTTTCTCGGCAAGAAATCTCTGCCAGCAAGTTTCTTGCTGGTTTTTGCCGAGAAACTCGGTCGTGTGTACGAGGCTTGAGAGTTAGTGTTAGGGAAAGGGTTACAGGGAGGGTTAGGGTTGGGTTTTACAAGGTAAGCAAAGGGGGTTATAGTGTGGGAGTTAGTGTTAGGGTAGGGTTTACAGAAGGATTGGTGTTAGGGCAAGCCTTACAGGGAGTGTTAGTGTTAAGGTCAGGGTTGCTGGAAGGGTCGGGGTTAGGGATGGGGGTTGCAAGGTAGGTTAGTGTGAGAGTTAGTGTTAGGGTAAGGGTTACAGGGTGGGTTAGTGTTAGGGTTGGGTGTTACAAAGTAAGAAACGTGGGTTATAGTGTGAGATTTAGTGTTAGATTAAGGTTTACAGAAGGATTGGTGTAAGGGCAAGGGTTACAGGGATGGTTAGTGTTAGGGCCAGGGTTGCTGGGAGGGAAGGTAATAGGAATGAGGGTTGGAAGGTGACTTACAGTACCTCACAAAAGTGAGTACACCCCTCACATTTTTTAAATATTTTATAATATTTTTTCATGTGACACACTGAAGAAATGACACTTTGCTACAATGTAAAGTAGTGAGTGTACAGCTTGTATAGCAGTGTAAATTTGCTGTCTCCTCAAACCCACCTTGCGCTCCTCCACCTTCCGTTTGAGGATGCCCTTCAAATGCTCAATAGAGTTTAGGTCTGGAGACATGCTTGGCCAGTCCATCACCTTTACTCTCAACTTCTTTAGCAAGGCAGTGGTCGTCTTGGTGGTGTGTTTGGGGTAGTTATCATGTTGGAATACTGCCCTGCGGCCCAGTCTCCAAAGGGAGGGGATCAGGGCCGCTGATAGAAATCACGTGGCCCCGTACAGCCTACCTGACGGGGCCCCCTTCAGCCCCACCCCCGGCCCCTCCTTCAGCCCCACCTCTGGCCACACCCTTGGTCCCTGCCCAGACCCCGCCTTGAAACAAAGTGCAGGTAATGGTGGCGATCAGCGACTTAACAGTGGGACATGCCAATGCCATTATGTGCTGCAGACAGTGCCATCCATGCCAATTCCATAATGCATGTGCTGCCTGCAGTGACAAATGTGCCACCCATGCTGCCAATGCCATACCGCATAATGCATGTGCTGCCTGCAGAGACAGTGCCACCCATGCTGCATTATGGCATTGGCAGCATGGGTGGCACTGGCTCTGCAGGCACTGGCAGCACATGCGTTATGGCATTTGCAGCATGGGTGGCACTGCCAATGCCATCACTCATGTGCTGCCTGCAGAAACAGAGCCACCCATGCTGCAGTGCCAATGACATAATGTGTAGATGCTGCAGAGACAGATAGTGTGTTATCAAGCATCACCCCCAAGCACAATGCATCACCCCCAAGCAAGCACTAATCACACACCTGTGCCAGCCCCCACCACCAGCCACTTCCTCTCTGATCCTGCTGCTCCGAGTCCCTGCACTCAGATGATGAGATGATTACTCTGCCATCACTGCCGCTATTCGCCACTGCTTCTTCACCAGTTTCAGTCTAGGAGATAAATCACTCCGCCGAGGAAGGCAATCTGCAGGCCGGGACTTGAGCCAGCACTGACATACTGAGCGGCCGCGCAATGCGTGCATGCGCCCGAAATACAAGAAATAGTCCCACCCACACACAGAGAGAAAGGAACGTTTAAAAAAAAATGCTGAAAAGTCGGAGCGGAGCGGGCGCGCGCGGGGGGGAGTGGGGGTCGGGTAATCGGGGTGGCTGGATGTAGCGATTGCTTGTTGGTAAAAAAAAAAATATTATTATTTTTCTGCATTCTTTCATCCTAGATTGCACGGGCCCCCCTGCTGGCCGGGCCCGGTACAACAGGGCCTATTGTACTGGCTTATCAGCGGCCCTGGAGGGGATCATGCTCTTCTTCAGTATGTCACAGTACATGTTGGCATTTATGGTTCCCTCAATGAACTGTATCTCCCCAGTCCCGGCAGCACTCATGCAGCCCCAGACCATGACACTCCCACCACTATGCTCGACTGTAGGCATGACACACTTGTCTTTGTACTCCTCACCTGGTTTCCGTCACCATCTGAACCAAATAAGTTTATCTTGGTCTCATCAGACCACAGGACATGATTCCAGTAATCCATTACCCTTAGTCTGCTTGTCTTCAGCAAACTGTTTGCGGGCTTTCTTGTGCATCATCTTTATGGCTGCATGGCTGTCGTCCTTCTGGGACGACAGTAATGCAGACCAATTTGATGCAGTGTGCGGCGTATGGTCTGAGCACTGACAGGCTGACCCCCCCACCCCTATAACCTCTGCAGCAATGCTGGCAGCACTCATACGTCTATTTCCCAAAGACAACCTCTGGATATGACGCTGAGCATGTGCACTCAACTTCATTAGTCAACCATGATGAAGCCTGTTCTGAGTGGAACCTGTCCTGTGAAACTGCTGTATGGTCTTGGTCATCGTGCTGCAGCTCAGTTTCAGGGCGATAACGCCAAATGTAACACCCCTGCTCCCCATTCACACCTAAGACCTTGTTACACTAACGAGTCACATGACACTGCATATATATATATAAATATATATATATATATATATATATATATATATATAAACCTATGCTGTAACCCACAACTCTAGCACCATCCCTCCTTGTAATCCTTGCCCTTGAACAAACTCTTACACAAACCTACCCTGTAACCCCCAAACCTGACACTAACCCTTACTGTAACCCTTGCCTAACATTAACTTTCACACTAACCTACCTTGTAACCCTTGACCTAACACCAACCCTCCCTGTAACCCTTGCCAAAACACCAACCCTCCCTGTAACCCTTGCCAAAACACCAACCCTCCCTGTAACCCTTGCCAAAACACCAACCCTCCCTGTAACCCTTGCCCTAACACTAACCTTTTCTGTAAACTTTGCCCTAACACTAACTCCCACACTAACCTACACTATAACCCCCCAACCCTAACACCAACCTTCCTAGTAACCCTTGCCCTAGCACTAACTCTTAATCAAACCCACCTTGTAATTCCCAATCCTGACACTAACCCTTCCTGTAACCCTTTTCTAACACTAACTCTCACACTAACGTACCCTGTAACCCCCATGCCTAATGGTAACCCTCCTTGTTACTCTTGTCCTAACACCAACCTCTCTGTAAACATTATCCTAACACTAGCACTCACCCACCTTGCAACCATCCTCCTAACTTCTCCCTTCCCAGAAACCCTGGCCCTAACACTAACCATCCCTGTAAAGTTTGCCCTAACACTAACCTTCCCCATAACACCAATCTCTTCTGTAAGCCTTACACTAGCTCTCACACTATGACCCACCTTGCTTACCTTGTAACCCCCAACCCTAACACTAACCCTCCTTGTAACCCTTGCCCTAACACCAACCCCTCTTGGAAACGTTACCCTAACACTAGCACTTACACTATACAGTATCTCACAAAAGTGAGTACACCCGACACATTTTTGTAAATTTTTTATTATATCTTTTCATGTGACAACACTGAAGAAATGACACTTTGCTACAATGTAAAGTAGTGAGTGTACAGCTTGTATAACAGTGTAAATTTGCTGCCACCTCAAAATAACTCAACACACAGCCATTAATGTCTAAACTGCTGTCAACAAAGGTGAGTACACCCCTAAGTGAAAATGTCCAAATTGGGCCCAATTAGCCCTTTTCCCTCCCCGGTGCCACGTGACTCATTAGTGTTACAATGTCTCAGGTGTGAATGGGGAGCAGCTGTGTTAAATTTGGTGTTATCGCTCTCACTCACTCATACTGGTCACTGGAAGTTCAACACGGCACCTCGTGGCAAAGAACTCTCTGAGGATCTGAAACAAGAATTGTTGCTCTACATAAAGATGGCCTAGGCTAAAGTAGATTGTCAAGACCCTGGAACTGAGCTTACAGCGGTTTAACAGGACAGGTTCCACTCAGAACAGGCCTCGCCATGGCCGACCAAAGAAGTTGAGTGCACGTGCTCAGTGTCACATTTAGAGGTTGTCTTTGGGAAATACTGTAGACGTATGAGTGCTGCCAGCATTGCCTGTCAGTGCTCAGACCATACGCCACACGCTGCATCAAATTGGTCTGCATGGCTGTCGTCCCAGAAGGAAGCCTCTTCTAAAGATGATGCACAAAAAAGTCTGCAAACAGTTTGCTGAAGACAAGCAGACTATGGACATGGATTACTGGAACCATGTCCTGTGGTCTTATGAGGCCAAGATAAACTTATTTGGATCAGATGGTGTCAAGCGTGTGTGGCGGCAACCAGGTGAGGAGTACAAAGACAAGTGTGTCTTGCCTACAGTCAAGCATGGTGGTGGGAGTGTCATGGTCTGGGGCTGCATGAGTGATGCTGGCACTGGGAAGCTACAGTTCATTGAGGGAACCATGAATGCCAACATGTACTGTGACATACTGAAGCAGAGCATGATCCCCTCCCTTCACAGACTGGGCCGCAGGGCAGTATTCCAACATGATAACGACCCCAAACACACCTCCAAGATGACCACTGCCTCCCCAAAGAAGCTGAGGGTAAAGGTGAAGGACTGGCCAAGCATGTCTCCAGACCTAAACCCTATTGAGTATCTGTGGGGCATTCTCAAATGGAAGGTGGAGGAGCGCAAGGTCTCCAACATCCACCAGCTCTGTGATGTCATCATGGAGGAGGGGAAGAGGACTCCAGTGGCAACCTCTGAAGCTCTGGTGAACTCCATGCCCAAGAGGGTTAAGGCAGTGCTGGAAAACAATGGTGACCACACAAAATATTGACACTTTGGACCCAATGTGGACATTTTTACTTAGGGGTGTACTCACTTTTTTTGCCAGCGGTGTGTTTAGTTATTTTGAGGGGATATATATATACATTATATATTGTATATGTTATTATTATACAGGATTTATATAGCACCAAAAGTGCCCATCAGTGAAGGAGAAAACTTACTTATTTACAAAATTTTATAACAGAAACAAAAGAAAAACGTTTTATTTTTTCACAATTTTCGGTCTTTTTTTATTTGTTTAGCAAAAAATAAAAACCGCAGAGGTGATCAAATACCACCAAAAGAAAGCTCTATTTGTGGAAACAAAATGATAAAAATTCTGTTTGGGTACAGTGTAGCATGATCGCGCATTTGTCAGCGCTGAAAGCTGAAAATTGGCTTGGGCAGGAAGGGGGTGTAAGTGCCTGGTATTGAAGTGGTTAAAGATCAGAGTCCAGTGCCTCATACCTACTTTATCTTGAGATGTTGTAGAGTAACTGATTTATAAAGAGTCATGGAGGCCTGTTGCACACTGTAACCACCAGATTCCCCATTTCCCTCACCTCAATGCAGGGTAGGAATGGGAAACATCTGTAAATGGCTGCATTGGCTAAATGCTCTTTTCCATTTCCCTCTGCTCCTGTTTGCATAGATACAGACTTAATGTATTTTATATTTTATACAGACTGATGTGTGTGCTTTTGTGATCTCTGTAATAACCTTTTGCCTACCATGTTGGTGCTATAAAAAGGCGAGAAATTAATAAAAGTTACCAAATAAAAGAAAATGTGGATGTGAAGGGTGACTTCTTCCACTAGGTGGCAGTATTGGAGCACAGCACTCTTCCACTACACTGGTGTATATGAAGATCTTGCAACAATAGGAGTGGGAAAGTGACACTAAACTGGTTACACAAAAATCTATTCAAGTATGTATTCTTAATTTAAAAAGACATTATATTGCCCTCAGCCTCCTTCAAATCTCCAAATTACTTTTTTGTTTGTTGCTGTGACTTCCTGTTAGAAGGTGGCTATTTTCACTCTCTGCGGTCCTAGTACTGTATGTAGGAACGTAGCCTCCCTCTTTTGCTCACTTCTGAGATGGACTACGAGATTTTGTGGTGTGCAGTGCACCCACATTTAAAAAAGAAAAAAAAAAGTTTTGGGCTCATCTCCTCCCTACGTACATGTACGTACATATGTAAACAGGGCAAACTAGACAGCCGCCTAGGGCGCACTGCTGCCTAGGGCACTCAGCCAGTGGTGTTCCTACTCTCTTCTGTCTGCAGTAAGCAACTAAGTCTCAGCATCAGCAGGCAGCCGCCGCTCTGTTCGCACATCAGAGGCGCAGCGTCAGCGGAGGATTGTGTCTGTGTCCCGACTCCCGAATGAATGGAAGCAAGCAAACATTCATTGATGGGCACTGGTAGGCTGCATTGATGGGCGCTGGTAGGCTTCATTGATGGGCACTGGTGAGGCTGCATTTGATGAGCGTTTCATTACAAAGGTGGGGTATACATGGGCAGGGCAAAGGGGGTGGAGCCGGGGGGCAGCAAAATGAGGTTTTGCCTAGGGTGTCAAAAATCCTTGCACCAGCCCTGTATGTAAATGCACACTTCAAGTGTGCCCACATATGAAAACATGAAAGTTGTTGTTAAGCCACTCTAACCTGTATACACCATCAGCACTGTCTCCTATTGTAGTATCCCCCTCTGTGTGTGATTTACAAAAATAAGTGCTGCAAATACCTAATTTCACTGCCGAGTTTGCGATCACATGACTGGCCAGCCTTCTCCTTTCCTCCTCTGAGAGATGCAGTGGGCGGGGCTGAGATTCCTCTGCTGATGTCAGTCTGGAGGCGAGGAGGAGAGGAGGAGAGAGCTGGCTGGTCATGTGATCGCAATCTCGGCTGTGAAATTAGGTATTTACAGCATTTACTGTATATTAATAAATCATTTACAGAGGGGATCGCATTTCGGAAGACGGACGGTTATATTTGTTCTAATTTATTCTATTATATTATTTTCAATTCTATTATATTCTATTCTAACCAATTAAAATGTATTCTGTTCGAAATTAAAAATTCAATAGAGGGTTATATTCTTTCTATTTCTATTCTATAGTTTTTTTATATTCTATTATTTTTTATTATGTTCTATTCTATTCTATTCGAAGATGGTTATATTCTTTCCATTTTACTCTATTCAATTCTTATGTATTCTATTCTTTTATTTACTATTCTATGTTGTTCTTTTTTACTCTGGATCAACTGTGGGTATATGGGATTGTAGGATTTTTTTTAATTATTGGTTGAACTAGATGGTCTTTTGTCAACCTAACTATGTGACCTGTTTCCCCGAAAATAAGCCCTTCCCCAAAAATAAGACCTAGCATGAGTTTCTGGGATGGCTGCAATATAAGCCCTACCCTGAAAATAAGCCCTAATTAAAGTCCTTGAAAATCATGCAATCCGTTCTGTAAAAAGATTATATAATGTGCAGTGTGTCTCCTTGTGTAACTTTATTGTGGAAAATACCTTATTTACAGCTGCGCTGGGCGCTCACGTGACCCGCCAGAGCTCTTCTTCTCTCCTCTTGGCTGACGTAGCAGCCCCTCCTTCTGCAGTGCTTGGAGCGGGGCTGACGTCAGCAGGGATCTCAGCCCCTCCCTCTGCAGTATTCGGAGCAGGGAAGAAGAGCTCCAGCAGGTCACGTGAGCGCCCAACGGTGCTATAAATAAGGTATTTTCCACAATAAAGTTACAAAAGGAGACACACTGCGTATTATATCATCTTATTACAGAACGGATTACATGATTTTACAAGGTCTTAAACTAATGTTAATTTTTGGGATTACAGAATTTCAAAATGCTGACTCCTGAGCTGACGGGGGAGGAACTTTTTTGTACATACCGTAAATAAATAAGACATCCCCTGAAAATAAGCCCTAGTGTGTTTTTTGTAGCCAAAATTAATATACCATATATACTCGAGTATAAGCCGACCCGAATATAAGCCAAGGCACCTAATTTTACCACATGAAAATGGGAAAACTTATTGACTCGAGTATAAGACCTAGGGTGTCCATCTGCATGCCTTACTGTGTCTCACTTTGCCTCACTGTGTCCATGTGCATGCCTCACTGTGTCCATGCCTCACTGTGTCCATGCCTCACTGTGCCCATGCCTCACTGTGTCCATGCCTCACTGTGCCCATGCCTCACTGTGTCCATGCCTCACTGTGCCAATGCCTCACTGTGTCCATGCCTCACTGTGCCCATGCCTCACTGTGTCCATTCCTCACTGTGTCCATGCCTCACTGTGTCCATGACTAGACTGACGTTTAACATGGGAGTCTATGGAAGGGGTGCCCGGCTTTGAAAAATCGGTGCTCCTCGGCCGTAGGGCCCCCAGACAAAAAACTTTGCACACTTATAGAGGAAAATGGGGCTACATGTGTGCCAGGTTTCAGGTCCAGGGGACCCCAAAATTACCAGAGAAATTACTGTTTAACATGGGAGTCTATGGAAGGGGTGCCCGGCTTTGAAAAATCGGTGCTCTCCAGCCGTAGGTTCCCCGGACAACAAACTTTGCACACTTGTAGAGGAGGAGTAAGTCTACATGTGTGCCAAGTTTGAGGTCCAGGGAACTTACGGACGGCCGGTACCGGGTCCCCAAATTCCGGGAGATCAGGCGCAAAAAGGTGACTCGAGTATAAGCCGAGGGGGGCATTTTCAGCACAAAAAAATGTGCTGAAAAACTCGGCTTATACTCGAGTATATACGGTAAGACCCGGTCTTATTTTCGGGGAAACAAGGGTAACTATGTAACTCTATTCTTTTCTATTCTGTTCCATTCCTTTCTATTCTATTCCTTTATTTCCTATTCTGTTTTAAATGTTATTAAAAATCCCCTTTCAGTTTCAATCTGCAGCTTTGTAATTTTCTGTAAAATGCAATATGGCTATCGGGAGGTATTCTAGACACAGAATGTATACAGAACGCCCCCCAGAAACATCATTTCCTGCTTGTGTGATTGGCTCACTGATTTCACTGAAATCACATCTAAAGGTATGCAGCCCCTGACACTTTCCTCGTTACAACCCTGCAGGTGCAGGAGCTGACTGATATCTATAAAATGTATCCCATTAGATTAACTTTCCACATGGACACAGACAGACAAACAGAAATTTCTTCAGAATAACAAAAAGTAGCAATCTGCAACAAAGTTTGTTAAAATCCTTGCAATGTACATAGATTATCCAGAGGGGAATGTTTTTTTCTTAACAAAAATGGAGTTACTTTTAAGAAAACGGATATTGTTTTTGGGGTTTTAATCACTTCAGCTCCGGAAGATGTTATCCCCTTCATGACCAGGCCATTTGTTGCTATTTAGCACTTTGCTACTTTAAATGGTAATTGCACAGTCATGCAACACTGTACCCAAACAAAATTTATATCATTTTTTTCACACAAATAGAGCTTTCTTTTGGTGGTGATTGATCACCACTGTTTTTTTTTTTTCTTTTTGCGATATAAACTAACAAAGGCCAAAAATTGAGGAAAAAAAATAATATGTTTAACTTTTTGCTAAAAAAAAAAAATTCCAATAAAAAAAAAATAAAAAAAAAAATTTCCTCATAAATTTTGGCCAAAATGTATTTTGTCACGTGTCTTTGGTAAAAAGAATCCCAATAAGTGTATATTGATTGGCTTGTGTGAAAGTTTAAGCATCTACAAACGATGGTATGTATATTAGAATTGTTTTTTTCTTTCATACTACTAATGGCGGTGATCATACCTCCCAACTTTTTGAGCTGGGAATGAGGGACACTTATTAGCAAAAGTATGTAGGCATAGGACACACGCCCTGCCATGCTCCCTTGACCACTTTAAGACCGCCCACCGCACATATACTGCAGCAGGGCGGCTCTATTGCACTAAACGACATACCTGTACGTTGTTTCATGTAGTAGATAATGTGGGCACACGCGTGCGCCGCGGGAGCGCACGCGCGGGTCTGGTGGACTCGATGTCTTCTGGCCACCCACAGTCGCTGTACACAGAGGCAGAACGGGGATCTACTTATGTAAACAAGGCGGATCCCCACTCTCACAGGGGACAATATGGAGATCTGCTATTCCTAGTGATCAGGAACAGCAATCTCTTTGTTGTCCCAGGCAGCCCAGCCCCCACACAGTTAGAACACACCCAGGGAACACGTAGCCCTTTGAACGCCCCCTAGTGTTAACCCCTTCCCTGCCAATGTCATTTATACATTGATCAGTGCATTTTTTTTTAGCAATGATCAATGTAATAATGTCACTGGTCCCCAAAAAGTGTCACTTGGGGTCAGATTTTTCCACGGCAATGTCGCAGTCCCGTTAAAAATTGCAGATCGCTGTCATTACCAGTAAAAATGTTAAAAAAATGAAAAGTCCATAAATATATCCCCTATTTTGTAGACGCTATAACGTTTGCGCAAAGCAATCAATATACGCTTATTGAGATTTTTTTTTTACCAAAAATATGTAGCAGAACACATATTGGCCCAAACTGATCAATACAATTTTATTTTTATATATATATAAAAATAAAAAACGGAGAGGTGATCAAATACCACCAACAAAAAAGCTCTATTTGTCAATTTTGTTTGGGCTACCGCGCAATTGTTAGTTAAAGTGATTCTCCTTGCCCAGCCTGTCAGGTTAGGTGGACGCCCATGTCTTGGTAGGTTTGCAGTTGTACCATACTCTTTCCATTTTCAGATGATGGATTGAACAGTGCTTCATGAGATGTTCAAAGCTTGGGATATTTTTTTGTAACCTAACCCTGCTTTATACTTCTACACAACTTTATCCCTGACCTTTCTGGTGTGTTCCTTGGCCTTCATGATGCTGTTTGTTTACTAAGGTTCTCTAACAAACCTCTGAGGGCTTCACAGAACAGCTGTATTTATACAGAGTCGTGGTGACGGTGGGGGACTCTGGTAAATCTCCGGAGGGATGTTTTCTCCTTGACATGGGCCAAATACTTCAAGAAGGAAGTTCATGTTCAGGTCAGTGGCAGTGACTTCATAGGGCCAGGCCCTATTCACCCGGTCAGTGGCAGTGACTTTATTCACCCGGTCTGTGGCAGAGACCAACCTCACGGTCTGTGGCAGAGATCGTGTGCCAAAGCTGTTTCAGAAACCTAAACAGTCTAAAGAGTTAAAGGGGTTGTAAAGGTTTGTTTTTTATTTTCTAAATAGGTTCCTTTAAGCTAGTGCATTGTTGATTCACTTACCTTTTCCTTAGATTTCCCTTCTAAATTATTTTTTTTCTTTGTTTTCTTTGTCTGAATCTCTCACTTCCTGTTCCTACTCAGTAAGTTGTTCAGTAAGCTGTTCTGGGTGACTCCAAACCACTCGGATGATGATGTGAAGTTTAGTGAGGAGAAACAGGAAGTGAGAAATTCATACAAAGAAAACAAAGAAAAAAATTTTTTAGAAGGGAAATCGAAGGAAAAGGTAAGTGAACCAACAATGCACTAGCTTAAAGGAACCTATTTAGAAAATAAAAAACGAACCTTTACAACCCCTTTAAGCTACGTTTGTGCCTGGACCTCCTCCACATCTAAGCTGTCCTGTATCTTCGCTCCAACCTGTCTGCTATCAAAGAGGCTGTTTATTATACTGTGAGAAATAAATATTGAGTTGGACTTTCAGCTAGTGTGGACATTCACATTCCTGGGGAAAACAAGGACTTGCATCTATCCAAGGTAGAGGTGAGATCATTCTTGGGAGGACTTTGACTCTGGCCACAGACAAGGCCCAAAACTAACACCGCTCAACCTCTTTACTCAGGAGGGTACGGGCTTGTGGTGCGGTGTGCCTCTCTCTGCCTGCGAGGAGCCTAATTTAATGCAGGCTGGGGAGAGGTGGGTGTGCTACAATATATTATAATGCGAAAATCTGCAAGACTTAGAACTGAGACAGATGTCTAATTTCTGGAATAGCGTGCAGTTTGTTTCACCTAAATTCCCGTAGACACGCAGAGCCTAAATCCAGAAAAATTGGTGTGTGGAGGCAGGGGGGAGCTTTCAGAGACGTGTTCCCGTATGAGTCACTCCATCCTCCATCAGAAGACGCGGCACCTCGCCTGCTGGGTCCTCTCACATCACTGACGCTACACGCTACTTTCACTAACTAGCCGTGTTTCAACTCCCCA
The DNA here is from genome assembly GCA_029206835.1 of Rana muscosa. Taxonomy (NCBI): domain Eukaryota; kingdom Metazoa; phylum Chordata; class Amphibia; order Anura; family Ranidae; genus Rana; species Rana muscosa. The sequence goes on along the minus strand of CM055121.1, from coordinate 251,729,138 downwards.
GGCTGATAAACACCTAAAAGCACTTAAAATCCCTCACCGAGTCACATAACATTTCCATTCCATCTTTCCTTGGGCACGAAGGCACTGCTTGTGTAAATCCCATGTCCCTGCACAAGCTCAAGGGATGCCGACGTCCTCCAATATGAAAAGGAAGTTGTTTTTTTTTTTAATGCTGTAGCAATACCAAAGGCACACATGAATCAGACATAAAATATATTGCATTTTTCCTTGAACGTAGCTTGACTGGTGAGTGGGTCTAACTTGTATCTTGGCATTGATTTTTTTTACACCCTTATGTTCAGCTTGTTGATTCTCTGAGACCTCATTCACACTCACGGTTGGGGGAGGACAGTAAAAACATGTGGTTGAGCAGTGTTTTTTAGCACCCCCCAACCGCTCCTTCTAAGCTGCAAAGACAGCTGTACAGGTGAATTCACACATCGAGCCAGCATTGCTTTGCACCGCGGTGTAGCAAATATTATCTATGTGCAGGGTCGCTGATAGGCCAGTACAACTGGCCCAGTTGTACCGGGCCTGGCCAGCAGGGGGGCCGGGCAACCTGAACAAAATAGTAGTTACATGATGTAAAAAAAAAAAAAAGACCGATCAGGGTCCCTTAACATCGTCCAGCACCAAACAGCAGAGGCAGAGCAGAGGCATCCCATGATGATCATCTAACTGGAATAGTTTGTGGGGGACCCTCAAGTCCAGGCAGCAGCAGGATCACCAGGAATAAGTTACTCCTTGGGCCCAGCCAACAATTACACAGGTTAAGTGTGTGCTTGCTTGGGGGGGGGGCTTCAAAATCTACTACCACAGTTTTTTTTGTAGCATGGCACCTCTAGTAACACTGCATTACTCTGCTATTTGCATTGTTTCTGGTAATGACACCTATACATTGTGGCGTGGGTGGCTCTGTCTGCCCATAACGCATGTGCTGCCTTCAGAGACAGTGCCACCCATGCCGCCAAATCGCCTATGCCATAATGTGCTGCAGACAGTGCCACCCATGACGCTAATGCCATAACGCATGTGCTGCCTGCAGTGGCAGTGTCTGCAGCACAATATGCCATTGGCGGCATGGGTGGCACTGTCAGCAGGTAGCACATGCGTTATGGCATTAGCGTCATGGATGGCACTGTCTGCAGCACATTGCGGCATGGGTGGCACTGTTTGCAGCACAATATGGCATTGGCGGCATGGGTGGCACTGTCTGCAGCACAATATGGCATTGGCAGGCGACATGGCATGGGTGGCACTGTCTGCAGCACAATATGGCATCTGGGGAGGAGCCAGGGGCAGAGCCAAGGTGGGGCTGGAGGAGGGACCAGGGGTGGAGCTGAAGGGGGCCCCGTCAGGTAGGCTGTACGGGGCCCCATGATTTCTATCAGCGGCCCTGTCCATGTGTAACGCTACCCCTGTTAGAGCCGCTGTAGATTCAACAGGCTCTTTGCCAAATAGTGCAAGGCAGCCAGGCACACAGCAATAGTCCTGTCTAACAGTATGCGTTAAAAACAGGGGTTTAGTTTGCACACATTTGCAAACACATGCGTAAGCTGCAGAGCCACTTCATGGCAGCCCAGTATTATCTACAGTCCTAACTCAAAATTTTAAGAGCCTCCATAGTAGACGCACATGCATTATAATGGATAGGCAGAGGATAGGTGAGCCTAGAGGGAGCCCACCCCTTTTTAAAGTGGTTGTAAACCCACTCTGACAACTTGCACCTACAGGTAAGCCTAGATTAAGGCTTGCCTGTAGGTGCAAGAAATATCTCCTTAACCTACACGGTTAAGGAGATATTTGCAGAAAACACTGTGGCACACAACGGCGCACTGAGCATCTCGGTTTTATGAATGGGATCATGCCGGGATTATGCCGGTCCCGCGCGCATACGCGGGAGTGACGCCATCGCCGCTCCGGCCAGTCACAGCGCTGGAGCACCGATACCCGGAAGGCGCTTGGAGGGGACATGGCGGCGGAGGAGGGGAACGAGAAGCGCTTCCGGGGCTTCGATCTCAGGTAAGTCATTCATAAGAAGCTTAAGAAGCTAGTATGCTATGCATACTAGCTCATTATGCCTTTCTCTTGCAGGGTTTTTTTTTCAGGAAAAAAAAAAGAGGGTTTACTTCCTCTTTAACCACTTCAACACCGAGGACGTCATATGACGTCCTTGACTTTGAGCGCCGGTGATATCTGAATGACGCCTGCAGCTACAGGCATCATCCAGTTATAATTGTTTGCAGCCGGCGATTCTGTGCACGATAAGAATAATCATAGCGGCAGTTCTGCTGCTTGATTGTTCTTATAGGTGGCGGGAGGGGACATCCCCCCCCCCCCCCCACCGCCATCAGGTGCTTCTCCGGGGTCTCCTGTGCCATCGGGGGCCCGGAGAAAGAATCGTCCAGCATCGGCTCACGACGATAGAGATTTCCGGGGACCAGATGGTCACCAGTCATCTCTATGACCGTCGGAGGCCCGGGCGCGATGTTGTACCCAGAAGTAAACAAAGCCACAATCGCGGCTGTCAGCATGAGATCAGTGAATTTTTTTTCCCGATCTCATGCTTTCCAGCCTGGAGGAGAGATGTGGGGTCTTATTGACCCCGCATCTCTCCATAAAGAGGACCTGTCACAATAGATTCCTATTACAAGGGATTTTTACATTCCTTGTAATAGGAATAAAAGTGATCAAAGAAATAAAAATGTAAAAAAAAGTGTAAAAATAAAAAAAATTAAGTAATAAAAAAAAAAAATTAAAACGCGGTGGCTCGCGCTCAGAAGCGAACACGCATGTAAGTCCCGCCCACATAAGTAAACGCCGTTCAAACACACATGTGAGGTATCGTGCATTAGCGCGTGTGCAACAATTCTAGCACTAGAACTCCTCTGTAACTCGAAAATAGTAACCTGTAAACAATTTTAAAGCATTGCCTATGGAGATTTTTAAGTACTGAAGTTTGGTGCCATTCCATGAGTGTGCAGAATTTTAAAGCGTGACATGTTCGGTATCTATTTACTTGGCGTAACATCATCTTTCACATTATACAAAAAAATTGGGCTATCTTTACTGTTTTGTTATTGTTTAATTCATGAAACCGTTTTTTTCCCCCAAAAAAGGCGTTTGAAAAATTATTGCGCAAATACAGTGTGGGATAAAAAGTTGCAATGACCGTCTGCTAAAAAAAACAACATGTTGGATTACAAATTTGTTACAAACTCAAATAGCTAGCAGAATAAAGAAGATCAAAGACTGCATCTTGTATTGCAAGGCCTTGCACCTTTATTAAAGTAGGGGGAGCTTCCTTGTAGTTGTGTTGTACCATATTTATCATTTGTATTTCTGTATTCACCAGAGTGTGCTGGAATTGGGAAGGTGCCCAGAGTAAGGAGTAATCACTCTGAGCACTAGTCCCAATTGGAGCCACATTCTCAGAGGTCACCTAGGATAACTGTACAGATACAATCTGTTGTGTGTACCTACTGTACTGTTACGTTATGTTATGTTTATGTGACGGTGCAACTGCTGAAATTATTACTTTACACTAACCTTAATAAAAATACGTTCTTGGTTAAGTACTTTGGTGTGGAGTGTTGTTCCCTTTTCAGCAGCTGGTGGAGCCATTGGATACACAGGTAATAGCAAAAGTATACTGTTATATTGTATATTGTGGGTTTATCCTTCACCATTAGCTCCACACCAACATTGCACCACAGCTGTGTCAAGGGGATTGAGCCAAGTCAGTGGGGGTTCACTAGCAGAGTACAGGCCCAAACAAATTCAGCAGCTTCTTCGGGGGTCAGTGCTACACGTGGAGGCTCGAGTCCGGATCATACTGTTACTCTGCAATCAAGCCCCACCCCATTGGCACCAGTATGGACCCTTTCACTGTGGTCCAGTGGTGCGAAGCGGAAGGCGCTCGCTCGGAAGCGAGTGTAGCAATTGAGCTCCCTGGTGAGGACTGGGGAGAAGAAGAGGTCATAAAAATTGTAAAGACACTATCCCCACACAGAAAAGCTTGGGTGATTGCCATCAGGCCGGATCAAGGGACCTTTCGCTCTCATGCACTGTTAGAATGGAAAGAGGGAGTACCCGAAAGTTTCAAAGGAAAAAACGTACAATTGGGAAACAAGACAAAGTTTTACAAGGTACACCCAAGAGTTCCAGATGAGGGCCTCCTCAGTACTGGTCGGGTAGAGCCAGCTAGAGGAACAGCCACCTCCTCAGCACCCCTGACCATGATAGGGCCAGAACTCCTTACAGCTTTGGGGGATTTCGTGTCAAAGTGCCAGAAGAGCAACACAGTATGTGTGGAGGCTGGGTACAGGAAGCTGAGGATCTTCTCAGGAAAACAGCCTGTGTCGGCTGGGGAGGAAGAATTTGATGTCTGGATAGAGCAAGCCATGCAAGCTCTGGAAGAATGGGAACTACCAGAGGCCCAAAAGAAGCAGCGTATAAGTGAGAGCCTACGAGGAGCTGCCGTGGAAGCTGTCAGGAACTTGAGGTTCAGCAATACCACCTGTACAGTCTACGATTACTTGGTTATGTTACAAGAAGAGTTTGGGCGGTTAGAGAAGGCAGTTGATTTAATCTACCAGTTTGAACACACCCTCCAACACCAAGGAGAGTGCCTTTCCGAATACATCAGACGGCTAAATAAGATGTTATATCAGATTGTTCTAAAGAAAGAAATGACGCCCGCTGCCATAGACCAAGCCAGGATACAGCAAATCTTAAGAGGGGCTCTGCGCCCTGATCCAGTCTGGCTCCATTTGAAAACCTCTGTGGGTGTCATGTCACTAAGGTACCCTGACCTGATCAGAGTGGTGAGGGATGAAGAGGCACTGTTAAATTACCAGAAAGCAACTATTCAACCAACCTCTACCCCTCTAGTTTAAGTCAGACCTTTAAGAACAGTGGAACAGGACCCTGAAATAGCCACTTTAAAGTCTCAAATGGCACAAGTGATGGAGATGCTGACTTCATTGATGGCAAAGGTCTCTGAAACAGATAAAGAAGGAGAAACCGGCGACAAAAGTAATTCAGGCTACATCCACTTCCTCAACTCAAAGGTCGATGGGTGACGAAGTTTGTTTCAATTGTGGAGGAAAAGGACACTATTGACGAATGTGCCCAAGCCCAGTGAAGTCTGAGACACAACGCCAAAAGCCGGCGGAAAACTCCAGAGGGCCCCGGTGAAGGAGCCAACCGGGTGCCCTGTTGTGTTAGTTAACTCCAAAAAACGTAACGACGTGAAGAAAGCCTCAAAGGAGGGATCGAAACCCTTAGAGAAGACCCCTGGCATTGTCTCAAAACGACCCAGCACCTCAGCCCTTCCTGCCCAGACTAAGAGGCGTCGACGAGCCAATGCACGCCAGGCCCACAGAATCCCACAGAAAGCAGAGTGGAACCCGAACTCCAGCAAGAAAGAAGCTCGGGCACAAACCACTGAACAGGTCAAACCGGTCACCTCCTTTAAACTACCCCTCAGATTAGTGGGACCCTCCCCGGATGTCCCCATTCAGGTGGAAGGAATTTATACTAAGGGCCTCCTGGATACTGGGGCCCAAGTGACACTCCTCTACAGGGACTTCTATGATAAGCACCTCCAACATCTGCCACTCCAAAAGCTAGAGGAACTGCAGATATGGGGCATAGGGACTCAGAGTTTCCCCTACGATGAATACTTACCAATCAAGCTGACCTTTGACCCCTGTGTAGCCGGGAAGGCAGAGACCTTTTGATACCCTGGCAGTGGTTTGCCCTCGCCCTCCAGGTGCTAAAACAAACTCTATCATTATTGGAACCAATACTGACCTGGTCCGAAGATTACTCATACCACTTGTGCAGGAGAAGAGCACCTCTTCCCCAAAGGTGCACCCTATGCTGACACAGGTGCACCAGGATCTAGTGCATGAGCTGAAGGCCCCACCAGAAGGAGTGGGCAAAATATGGCACCTAGGCCAGAGTGAAAAGCTGGTACAACCGGGTGAGATAGTCTGCCTAAAAGCCTCCATCAAGCTGAGTTGGACACAGTCTGGCCCTTTCGTTGTCCTTGAGACGGACAGACAGAAACATAATAAAGGCCTGGAAATAATCCCTGAAGTGTTGTCGACCAAGGCACTAAAGAGAAACAAAGGGAGAGTCTCAGTCAGTGTCCGAAACACAACAGCCTTACCTGTAAAGGTGCCAGCTAGAATGCTCTTGGGCCAGGTAAACCAAGCAACCCCAGTCTCACCGTGTGGCATCGTGGGAGAACAAGATGGAGCGATTCCCCTGGAAGAGTTCTACCCAAAGAACACACCCCTTGCACCTGCTTGGATGGAGAAGGCCAAGATCCAACTCATGAGATGGAGAGCCGCCTTCTCAAACAGTGAGTTCGATGTGGGGCTAGCAAGGAGTGCTGAACACAGGATTCGATTGGAGGAAGACAAACCCCTCCGGGACAGGGTCAGATGGATTCCACTGGGAGATCTTGAAGACTTGCGAGAACAGCTGGCTGAGCTGAAGAAAACAGGGATTATAAGGGAGTCCTGGAGTGCATATGCCTCTCCCATAGTGGTAGTGAGAAAGAAGAATGGGTCATTACGGTTGTGTATTGACTACAGGACCCTGAACCGAAGGACCATTTCCGATCAATACACCACACCTCGGATAGAGGATGCCTTACAGAGCCTGTCAGGGGTGAAGTGGTTCAGCGTGCTGGATCTAAAGAGTGGATACTACCAGATCCCCATGTGTTACAAAGATAGGGAGAAGACCGCTTTTATTACCCCTGTAGGATTCTTTGAATTCAATTGGATGCCCCAAGGCCTGTAGCCTCGGCAACCTTCCAGAGATTGATGGAGAAGACTGTGGGTGACATGAACTTGATTGAGGTGCTGGTGTATCTGGATGATGTCATAGTGTTTGGCCGAACACTAGAAGAGCACGAAGAGCGCCTAGAGAAAGTCTTGAAGAGACTTCATGACGAAGGCCTGAAGCTCTCGATGGAATATTGTCAATTCTATCAACCCTCAGTAAACTACTTAGGACACATGGTGTCCGCGGAAGGAGTGGCAACAGATCCCAACAAGTTGGAAGCTGTCACCTCTTGGCCCAGACCCACAAATGTGACCAAGCTTAGATCATTCCTAGGCCTCTGTTCATATTACCGGAGGTTTGTGGAAGGGTTTGCCAAAATAGCTCACCCACTTACTGAGCTATTGAAGAACCAAGAGGAAGCTGATACAGACTCAGAAAAACCTGGAAGACCAAAAGAGAGACCCAGGAAAAAGAAAGAGTCCATCCAAGACCAGTGGACTCCGCAATGCCAACCTTTAGACAGCTGAAGTGGAGCCTTACCACTGCTCCGGTCTTGGCCTATGCAGATCCTGCCAGACCCTACAAACTGCATGTGGATGCCAGCCGAGACAGGCTAGGCGGAGTGCTCTACCAAGAACATGACGGGCATCTGAGGCCCATTGCCTATGTGAGCAGAAGTCTAGCCCCCGCTGAGAAGAACTTCCCCACTCACAAACTTGAATTTTTGGCTTTGAAGTGGGCTGTGGTGGACAAGCTAAAAGATTATCTGTATGGTGCGGAGTTCGTAGTCAAGACGGACAACAACCCTCTCACATACCTGCTCACCACCGCAAAGTTGGATGCCACTAGTCACAGGTGGTTGGCTGCCCTCTCTGCATTCACCTTCAGCCTGAAGTACAGACCAGGAGTTGGTAACCGAGATGGGGATGCCTTGTCAAGAAGACCTCACTGTTCCCAGGGCCACCCAGAAGAATGGACCCAACTTACCCCTGAAGGAATAAGAGTCCTATGTGAAGGGGCAGAACAGCAAGGAAAAGGTAGAGCCAGAGCTGAAGAAGTTGGAGTGTCCGCCATAGGGGTGCCTAGGTGCTACTGTAATGTCTCTCAGATCGTACAGGAGGATATACCTAAACTATCTAAAAAAGACCTTCGGAGAGACCAACAGGAAGACCCACTTTGTGGATTAGTACTAAAGGCGCTGGAGAGTCAACATTCTGATCTACTGCCCAGAAGCACCCGGAAAGAAGCTCAGGTGCTACACAAAGAGTGGGATCGATTGCAGCTACAACAAGGGGTGGTCTACCGAAGGGGCCCCTCTGAAGATCCTGAAGAGAAGTGGCAACTGTTTCTGCCAGAGAAACACAGAGAGAGAGTACTGATCGCCTTGCATGATAACCCATGGCCATCTGGGATCAGAAAGGACTCTTCAACTTGTAAGGGACAGGTTCTATTGGCCTTACATGAGGACTGAAGTGGAGAGCTACTGTCATTCCTGTCTCAGGTGCATACAACAGAAAGCTTTGCCCCAGCGAGCCGCCCCAATGGGCCACTTAGAGAGCCAAGGGCCAATGGATCTGGTCTGCATAGACTTCCTGTGTTTGGAATCCGACCTGAGTGGGCAAGGAAACATTTTAGTAGTCACCGATCACTTCACCCACTATGCTCAGGCGTTCTCTACTAAAGATCAGCAAGCAGCCACAGCAGCAAAGACTCTCGTGGAGAAGTTTTTCATCCATTATGGCCTACCTCAATGGATCCATTCAGACCAGGGAAGAGACTTTGAGAGTAGGGATGAGCTTCGAGTTCAAGTCGAACTCATTGCCTGTTCGCCGAACAGCAAACAATTTGGGGTGTTCGCAGCAAATTCGAAAAGCCGCGGAACACCCTGTAAAAGTCTATGGGAGAAATCTAAAGTGCTAATTTTAAAGGCTTACATGCAAGTTATTGTCATAAAAAGTGTTTGGGGACCCGGGTCCTGCCCCAGGGGACATGTATCAATGCAAAAAAAAGTTTTTTCGGGAGCAGTGATTTTAATAATGCTTAAAGTGAAACAATAAAAGTGAAATATTCCTTTAAATTTCATACCTGGGGGGGGGGGGGGGGGGGTGTATAGTATGCCCTTAAAGCAGCGCTTGTTTCCCTTACTTAGAACTGTCCCTGCACAAAGTGTCATTTCTGAAGGAAAAAAAGTAATTTAAAAGCACTCGCGGCTATAATGAATTGTCGGCTCCCGGCAATACAGAGAAGAGTCATTGATAAAAAAAAATTAACAAAGGGGACCCCCAGATCCCGCCCCCCCATGTGAATTGGTAAGGGGTACATTGTACCCCTACCATTTCACGAAGAAAGTGTAAAAAAAATGTAAAAAAAACACCCAGACACCTTGGAAAAGTCCTTTATTAAAAAAAAACAAAAAAACATTCCAGTGATGTAATCCAGTGTCCCGCGGCGATCCGATGTCCAGCGCTGCAGTCTCCACTCCACACGAAACGTCATTCCCTGATGGGGAACTTCCTCCGCAGTGTAGGTCCGCTCAGCCAATGACGTAGGTGGGGTCTGAGGTACGAGGGGGCGAACTTCCTCCGCAGTGTAAAAAAATGAATAGACCAGCCCCTTCTCACGTTCCCCATCCCAGCTTCTTGTGAATAGGACACTCTTGGTTAGGGTTTTAAATCTTCCTACTCTGTTTGCAGCCACAACTGTGGTAGGAGTGGGAAGGATGTCAGTCTTTTTTGTGGATACTGGGCCTCTACGGTTCTTATAGTTGCCCTGAAGACTGGTAGTCTTAGGAAAGGGTGAGAAGAGACTATACTCACTGTAGGAAAAACTTGTGTAGTGCCCTGCTCCCAATGAGTGGGTGCTATATGTTGAAATTTAGTTGTCTGGGCATTAGTTTAGCCCAGATAGATTGTTTATTCAAATTATGGCACTGTTTTCCCCCCACCAGTGGGTGTCGCTGTCACCGCTGGTCAGGGTTCGAAAGGCAGCAGGCTGGACGTACTGGGTACCTCTTTCTCAGCAGCAGCCCAGGGAGCGTGGTGAACCCGCTGTGCATGCTGGAAGGGGGTATTTAAGTGACAGACATCATTAGGCTGGAGGAGAATTTGGGGATCGTCTTCTTCGATCCTCACCTGAGGGCCCTCCTGGCCTCCGGGATGTGTTGGCAGTTCCCGCCTCGGGGCCACGTTGGCCCGAGGCCTCGCAACTGAGAAGTAGGCCCAGGATTTGCTGGGGCCTACTGATCCAGGGATGATCCTGTGTCGCCTTGCCTGATGGAAGGGACCGAGCAATTGAGGACTCAATTGGAGGATGCAACCGGATCCCAAAAATCTACCTCACAGTGCTGCCAGAGCGGCTGAAAGATTCTAGCACTGAGAGCTCTGTTCATTCCGGAGGGAACTAACCCAGTGAGGGGTTATACAAGTCTGTGTTAGAGACTATTCTATTGAACAATTTCCAATACAAGTCTGTGGCAGAGACTGTTCTATTGATCAAGCTTCGCACCGGCTGCTAGGCCCGTGAGATTGGGCCTATCTGGTGGTGGCTGAGTCCAGCGTGGAGACAGTCGCTCCTCTGGACCTAGGACGTTTCCGTGATTGTCAAGTAAGGTACCTGAGTCCTCACCATTCCTCTACCCCCTCTGTTGGAATGTTTTACTCAAATAAAACCCTTAAAAGAGACTCTGTGTTGGTGCAGACATTTCTTATGGATAGACTCTTCAAGGAGAACCCCTGAGCCGAACACTTGGAACAGTAAGGTAACGTGCAAAGACCCACAACTTAAACCAGCAGCTCCTATGGGGGTACCGCTACACTTGGATCGTTCTTGGTTTATGCAATGTTCCTGATGAATTTGCAGAAGAATAAGTATGGGGGGGGAAGGAAACCTTGTTTTCTTTTTTGTATGATGACCCTAGTGCAGACCATTTCTCTTGCAAACCATACAGGAGACGATTGGGTTTACCCCTCTGGCAGTGTCCAGATAACTGAATCTGGGTAGTTTAGGGTCTGCCTTGGCTAGCTGAAGCTCAAGGAGAAGCTCACTCAGTCTCTGGAACCCCTTGTTGTCCTTACCAGATATCTTTGGGAAAGTTTGCAGATGCATGAACGAGGCATTTTCTATAGCTTCTGGACTGCCATAACTTTGTTCTAGTCAATCCTATGCAGCTGTGAGGCCTGCTGTAGGATTGTCCACGAAAAGTGATCTTAAAGGGGTTGTAAAGGTTCATTTTTTATTTTCTAAATAGGTTCCTTTAAGCTAGTGCATTGTTGGTTCACTTACTCTTTCCTTTGATTTACCTTCTAAATGTTTTTTTTTCTTTGTCTGAATTTCTCGCTTCCTGTCTCTCCTCACTAAACTTCACACCATCATCCGAGTGGTGTGGAGTCAGCCAGAACAGCTTCCTGAACAGCTTAATGAGGAGGAACAGGAAGTGAGAAATTCAGACAAAGAAAAAAAACATTTAGAAGGTAAATCAAAGGAAAAGGTAAGTGAACCAACAATGCACTAGCTTAAAGGAACCTATTTAGAAAATAAAAAACTAACCTTTACAACCCCTTTAATGTCTTAACACGTGCAGCAGATAGAGGACCAAGCCATCTGATCAGCAGATCCAATTCTTCAGCAGCTGTAATGCCAAGATCACTGATTTCAGTTCTGATGGCACATTTCCAACTTCTGCAGCACTCAGGTTGGTCATCAAAACTTGTGAGACCATTCTTTATGAGCTCTCTGCGAAGTATGTACCTCAGAAACATTGCTGTCTCAGTTGTCTCTCCCTTTTTACAAGACGTTGTTGGCTGAATGGTGCTGATTGAGATATCTTTGACGTTGTTTAAGGACACAGGAAAAATGGTGCAGCAGATGAATTCAGGTGAGTTGCTTGCTTGAAGTCAGTTGTTCCAATGGTACATTGATTTGAAGCTGTACTGATGACAGGAAATTGATGACTTGCTTGCAGCTTGCTCTGATGCTCTGTGACATACGAAGGAAGGTTAGGTAGGCATGCAGGAAAGGCACTGGAGTTATTTTGCATGCAAGAAGTTGCTTGAACCTCTTCAACTTGATGCTGTGAAGAAGTCTCTATGCTGTCAAGAGCATTGGAGACGATGGAGTGTACACTGCAGTGGCTTAGGACATAGTCTTTAGTGCGTTTGAGGGGATCTTCCATATCTGCTATGTTTAGGTTAATGCTGTCTTTCTCACTTGCACCTTCGTCTGTGCTGATAGCTTGCTCTAGGACCCTTAACTTTGCCATAGCTGCATCATGTTTACACCGTTTGTTTAACATTTCTATTGCTGCTCTCTGAGTTTCCAACTCTGCTCTTTGACGTGCTGTCTGATTTTTTTTTCAACTCTGCTCTGTTTTCTGAATATGCAACCTGCACTTTGCTGGCTTCCACTATAGCTTGGGTACTAATAAGTTGCTCACTGAGGTTTGAGTATCTTTTTTTTTTTTTTTAAATTTATGTTTATTGATTTTTCCATTGAACAGAGAAAAATTACAGAGCATATCAACATACACGCTTACACATTATTTTCTTGTATTCAGTAGCAATATACCAGTATTACACCGTGAAGCGGGAGCATAAACAATATAGTCTCGAAATAACATTCAAGCCTAATAAGGCCTACAGCTTGTGGCCACATGGCCACATAGGTGTCCCAGTTCCTCAACGGAGGAGAAGAAAAAAAAAAAAAAAGAAACACAAAACCCTAATACCAAAGGTGTATCGAGAGTATTTAACTGTGATTTTCACAGGACTCATTCGGTTATCCTTATTCAGTAATACTTAAGTGCTTGCATTCACTCACACAACACTCATACCCATTCACCCAGCACTTCCACCCATTTCCCCAGCCGAAACTACAGCTGGGTGGGGGCACTCCTCCTACTCCCCCCCCACATTTATGTGGGATATGTTTCATGTCCCCAGCTTCTTTATTTAGGATAGGAGGTAGTTCTCCCCCCCCCCCCATCAAACAGGAGGGGCTGAATCAGGGCCCACTACTGCTGAGACAGAGGGGTATCCTTCCAAAAGGAGCTGTCTATATCCAGCCAAGGTTGCCAGATCTTGTAGAATTTCTGTATACAGGCCCTTCCTTTATAGATTAGTTTAAAGGTTGGTACGACTTTGTTTATCATGCGGTACAGCAGTTGGATGTTGGGAGCAGATTCACACTTCCATTGTAGTAATATCAGTTTTCTGGCATAAAAGAGTATCAAGCGGACTAGGGTCCGTTCGTGGGTTCTGGGTATGTGGTCATTAAGGATGCCCAGGAGCCCCACTTCAACAGTGTGGGGGGTCACTAGGCATAGATTGTTTTCAAAAAAAGAGAATAGGTCCACCCAGAACCCCAAGAGGGCCGGGCAGGACCAAAACATGTGTACATAACCAGCATTGGTGCACTTACATCTAGGGCAGAGGGCCCCTGAAACATAACCCATGCGAGCCAGACGGGCCGGCGTGTAATGCAGTTGATGAATAAATTTGAACTGTATATATTGGTCGTTAGACCCAACAATATCCAAGAAACAGGCCCCAGAGGCCTCCTCCCACCCCTCCTCTGAAAGCCCAGGGATGTCGACCATCCACTTCCGCTGTGCAGCACGGAAGGGAGAACTCCCACCCGTCTGCAGTCGGGAGTAAATGGTCGTGGCTAATTTCGTAATGCCAGAACACGACATCAATGCCTCAAGCGGGGATTCAGCGAGCTCAAGAGTCAGGCCATGAAACTGCGCACGGACAGCGTGTCGTATGAGAAGATATTTAAAATAGAATTTATTTGATAATCCACTTGTAGCTTTTAGGACTTCAAAAGAGATAAATTCACCATTGAGAAAAATGTGGGCAGCGTGGGTAATGCCCAGCCGTGTCCACCACAATGCATCGGGGTGACCCATGAGCTCCAGAAGATTGGGGTTATGCCATAGGGGGGTTTTCGGTGAGACCCCCCCCAATTCTGAAATCGTCTTATTCCCTTCATGCCAGGCCAACCAACTCACTTCTATCGGGGAGCCGCGGGAGCATCGTTTTGGTAAAGATCTATGCATAATATCTACCAATGGGGTCTCTAGGCCAGCATTGAGTATCTTGAACTATGGGATTTAGAGGACTTCTTAGAAAGTCTGGTGGAAACGGATCTGTGAGATGCAGTGTCCTGTAGCAGATCTATCTTTGCTTTTGCCTTTAATTTGTTTTGCTGGAAAAAAAAAGGCTCTTTCTAGATTAAGAACCTGGAAGCTGTTTAATTCCTCTAGTGAATCTTCTGTGTTCATACTTTGTAAGACATTATTAAACTTATTACTGGGTAAACTGATAAAGCTCATATGAGGCAGAAAGTTGTTTAATGGCACCGTCTAGTGGCAGTAGTTCACGTTCAACAGACAGTGTATTAGATTGAGTAACAACTTTTTCTCATAATACCTTCAGGCTAGTTGTCAGTTCAGTTCTTAAGGCTCCTTTCACACTGTCGGGACTTGAAAGTCACATGACTTTACCGCAATTTTTTTGGGGGTGCGTTTTTGGCCCAATTTCAATAGTAGAAATCTAACCTTATGGTCTATGGACCTCAACTCTCATCAAAGTCGGACCAAAGTAGTACAGGGACTACGTTGAAGTCGCACAGATATGAATAGCTATCATTGGGAATCATGGAGTATGACCTGTCATGCGACTCTGATGTCCAAAGGCGCAGGAAAAGTTTCACAAGTGTGAAAGGGGCCTAAAGCTTCATTATTCTCCATTACTTTCCAAGTGGGTTTGAATGAGCGTTTGGGTAACTTAGCAGGCTCAGGGTCTTGTGCTTCTAGCAACACGATGCGGCCGTGCTGCGTGCCCCCGTGGGCGTGCAAGAGCGGCTGTTCTGGGACAACGTCAAATGACATCTTCCCAGAATGAGAGCCGCACCGCCCCTCCGTCATTTGACAGTGGGCGGGCGGCAAGCGGTTAAAGACACAGAGCAATGATAACTAAGTTATGAACACAGATAAATGATAATAAATCACATAGTGTTACACAACAAGAGAGTTGACCTAGCTAATCTCTTCTCCGCCCTGTGGATCGCTCTTCAGAGGGCTAACACATGTGTAAACAAGCCCTAAGGCTGCCAAGAACCTATCCCTCAAATGATCCTGAACCTGAACAGGTGCAGGTCATTGTATTTGACGGTTCAAGCACAATCTTCTCTTTAAAATGGAATGAAAGCTGTTTTAGAAAAAAAATTGGAGAGAGTTAGGCTGGGTTCACACTATTGTGAGTTGGATGCGGAATCCCCGAATCCCCACAATCATCCGAAAATGCATCTTACAAAGAGACGGCTGCAATGATGACCAGCACTCATTTCAATACAAGTACCAGCAAGATGAATGCATAGAAATGTGATTATTTTAGTAAATATAAACTGCTAAATACCTTTCTCATCAGCAGTATATAGCAGTATTATGGCTTATATTGGTGTCTGGATAAAGCTTGTAGGAGGAGTTTAAATTCTCCCCTGATTGAATTATGAGGCTGCAGGACCCTTGACCCTCTGTCTGGATAGTGCTGATTGGCCCTGTGCTGATCACATGCACTCTCCCAAGAAAAAAAAAAATCTCTAGCGCTACACACTAAACTGAGCATGTGCAGAGTGCTCCAAGGCTCTGTTGTATCATCAACAGATGGTTTGGGGACAGTGGAAGAGGGAGAGGAACAGAGAGACAGGATCAAACAGCCTTTTTACACAATGTAACCCCTTAGGTTTCACAGTAAGTATAACAAGCATGCTTTACTGCATATACAGACTGATTTTACTGTTGTGGGTTTAGTAACACTTTACAGTGTACTTTTTTCCGAAAAATTTGTGTTTGAAAATCCGATGCGCAAATACCGTGTGACATAAAAAATTGCAACATCCACCTTTTTATTTTCTAGGGCCTCTGCTTATAAAACATATAACGTTTGGGGGTTCTAAGTCATTTTCTAGCAAAAAAAGAGCTGATTTTTACATGTAGGTTAAAAATGACAGAATTGGGCGGGTAGGGAAGTAGTTAAAAAAAACTGTGGGTTTCATATCACGTTTTTGCTGAGTTCAGCTTTAAGAACTTTTTCAATATCTTTATATATAGGAACTTGTAATTGACAGAAAGTCCCCCTCCTAGTTACACACTGTGTATCCCATCAGTCTTGTATCCCAGCCCTTGCCTGCCGTCAGCGTGATGGATTTCTGATTTTATCATTTCAGACTTGGCAAATGTGAGCGGCAAGAAACATCTCCACCGCAAGAAATTCCGAAATGTAGGAGGACGAGCTCCAGAAACACATGATTGCACAGAGAGAACGCTAACAGTGGAGATCCCAAAATGATACTTTACCCAAACACAAATTTGATTTGGCAGAGGAGAGTCTCATTACTTCATATGCGGCTTTACAATAGCTGCTAATTTGGAGATAATGGCTTCTAGTGTTCTAGGCCGGACCCACGCAATGCACCGTTGGTCTGGTCAGCACTATGACATTTGGGATTAAATCGTTTACAAAAAGTTTCATTCTAGACACAGAAAAGCCGTTATTATCAGCAACAGTTGTAGGATAACACAGCTGGAATATGAGCCTTTGCTTCACACAATAGGAAATGATATCATGTTTTTGAGGATTCCCTGGTGGCGCTGGTTAAGTCCGAAAGTGTTCACTGAGTTCATTCTTTTGGGACATTGTTTAAGAGAAAAATAAAAACCTCCTTAAACAGGCCTCTCAGATTAGGGCTCCATTCACACTTGTACGACTCCAAAGTTGGGCTGACTTTGGAGTGCATTTTTGATGCAACTTTGGATGGGTGCAACTTGGATACGACTTGGGCTTTGACCAGTGATCATGGACAAAAGTTGCATTGTATAACATTCAGGTATGACTTTCATGCAACTTTTTTTTTTTCACTTCAAATTTTTATTCAAAGGTTTTCAGATTACAAAGATGATATAGCATTGTGAATGACAGTGGAGCGTCTTAAGAACGTGTGACCCTATCTCATAGATAACATTTATGAATGTATAACAGCTGTGTTAAGCCCCGTACACACAGTCGGACTTTTGGCCAACAAACTTCATTTTGAGCAAGTTGGACCAACAATCCGACCGTGTGTACGCTCCATCGAACAAACTTTTTTTGCTTTTTTCTTGTTTTCATCGGACAAAAGTTGGGTCTGCAAACGGACAAACTTTTGCCCAACAAAAGTCCGATGGAGCAAAGTCTGACCGTGTGTATAGAAAACCATCGGACTTTTGTCCGATGGACAAAACAACTAATGTTAAAATCAACCAACAATAGCAGAAGTTGACCAAAGGGTGGCGGTAAAGAGCAGACTAGAGCAGAAAAACCATGTGATGTTGGAAAAAGTTTTGGGAAAGTTTGCAGAAAAGTCCTGTGGTGTGTATGATATGGGTGTTCCTGACCAACTCCGTTTAGGCAAAAAAACACAGAAAAGGTCGTGGGCCACATCCGAGGTCTCTGCGGGCCACATGTGGCCCCCAGGCCACTGGTTGGGCACACCTGTCTTAGGGGATGGTAGTATCTGCGAGGTAAGTGGTCCAGGGGGCCCAGAGTTCCTGTAGTTTAGGTATTGTTATGTCCGTACACACGATCGGAATTTCCGACAACAAAACCATGTTTTTTTTCCGACGGATGTTGGCTCAAACTTGTCTTGCCTACGCACGGTCGCACAAATGTTGCTCGGAAATTCCGATGGTGAAGAACACGGAGACGTACAACACTACGACGAGCTGAGAAAAATGAAGTACAATGATTCCGAACATGTGTCAAATTGATTTCCGAGCATGCGCAGCCCTTTTGTGCGTCGGAAGTGGCTACACACGGTCGGAATTTCAGACAAGAACTTTTGAAAAATTGAGAACCTGTTCTCAAACATTTGTTCTCGGAAATTCCGACAGCAAGTGTCCGGTGGAGCCTACACACGGTCGGAATATTCGACCAAAAGCTCACATCGAACGTTTGTTGTCAGAAATTCCGATCGTGTGTACGCGGCATAAGATGTGCTTTTGCATACATAAGTTCCATCTGGAAGTGTTGATTTAGTGTGGTGTGCAGTTGTTGACTTGAGGGAAGGGTGCTGCTTTTCCAGTTGCATGCAATCAAAAGTCGCGCTGCAATGAAGATGTGCGTAAGTATAGATCGATATGGAGGCGGCCACGACTCGAGGTCTAGTCCTAATAAGGCTAGTTGGGGGGTAAGCGTTGTATGGATTCCTGTGATTTTGCCAATAAGGGATTGCACTTTGTTCCAGAAAGGGGCAAGAAGTGGGCAAGTCCATCAGATGTGTATGGTTGATCCCAGGTCTCCGCATTCTCTCCAGCAAGCGGCTGAGTGTGAGGGATTTCAAGTGAGACCCGTAGGAGAATATGGACGGAGGGGCTGCATGACTAGGGGAGGAACAAGGTCAGGTAACGGTCAGAGAGGGGGCAGGGGAGGAGAGCTTACCTGATTGGAGGCAGAAGTTAGAAGGGGGCAGGGTCCAGTGGCGAGGGTCTTGCGTAGGGGCGGATTCCCATCATTCGGGGAAGATTAGGAGCAGAGCCAACTTACCACCCTCCCGCCCTGGTGTTTGTAGTTATCACATTACACAGTTGGGGGTATGTATTGGGGTCTTTAGAGGTGGGTGTTTTTTGTTGTCTTTTAGTTAATTTTGCTTTAAAAAAAATATATGTACAGGTGTATGTGTGTATATATATATATATATATATATATGTAATTTTGTGTATATAGTAATGACATTTGTATGTATTTTATGAATATATCGCAAAAAATTAAAAATTAAAAAGAGAAAAAAATAAAAAACATTTTTTATTTTTTTATTTTTATTTTTATGTGTAAAATCTTACTGACTGGGGGATATTGCTCGAACTTGTCACAGCAGTCGGCGCCTCAAGGGGTCTTTGGGGGGTCAGTGACGAATTACATGGTTACAGGATTAGTGGGGCCCATCTAAGGTATGGCGCTTCCACCTGGTTAGCGGTGGTTCTCCCAGGAGCTAGGTCCCCTGGGGGAAGAGAATATGGAAGTATGTGGGATGTCAGAGCGTCTTCGAGCCGGTTGGGGCACGGCTGGGGACATAGACCGTTCCAGTTAAAAATTGTGCCTTAAAGACACCCAAAGACCTCTTGTTGTTGGGCATTATTATTTTTGTTGAAAAGTTGCACTTACGGGTATGTTTACATGATGTTATTTGGTTAATAAAAAATTTGGCTGCTGTGGCCATATAAAACCCATGTCACGCAGTCTGTGTCTTTAATGTAATTGGTAAGGACCAAGGTTGACGAATCCTTTAGTCATGCAACTTTTGAGGGTTAATATTGAAGTCTACGGCCCTCAAGTTGCATGAAAGTCAGACCAAAGTAGTGCATTAACGACTTTTTTTTTACATAGTAGGTGAGGTTAAAAAAGGACACAAGCCCATCAAGTCCAACCTATGCGTGTGATTATATGTCAGTATTAAGGCACGTACACACGATCGGATTTTCCGACAACAAATGTGTGATGGCAGGGTTTTGTCAGAAAATCCGACCGCTTGTATGCTCCATTGGACAATTGTTGTCGGATTTTCCGACAACAAATGTTGGATAGCATGCTTTCAAATTTTCCGACAACAAAAATTTGGAAAAAAATCCAAAGTACAAAACACGCATGCTCCGAAACAATGCTAACCATAAGACAACATTAGCAGAAGTTGCCCAAAGGGTGGCGCTAAAGAGCTACAAAAACACGTAGTCTTGTGTATGTTGGCTGACAAAGTTCTGCCGTCTGTATGCAGAATAAGTTCACGGCCAACGCCCTTCGCACAAAATTCCACGTATTTGTCTGATGGAAATCCGATCGTGTGTACGAGGCTTTACATTGTAAATCCCTATATGTTGTGGTCGTTCCGCTTTAAGTTGCACATATATGAATAGTTATCATTGGAAAATATGGAGAACAGCTTGTCATGCAATTTTGATGTCAAAAGTTGCATGACAAGTTGCACAAGTGTGAATGGAGCCTAAAGTCAACTGGTCAGCCATTTTCAACTTTTGAGAGTGCCACTTTTTGTGTAAATCAGTATTTTTTGCTAGAAAATTCCTTATAACCCCCAAAAATTATACTTTTTTTAGCAGAGACCCTGGAGAATAAAATGCAGATCATTGCAGTTTTTTATGTCACGCAGGATTTGTGCAGCGATTTTTTAACCACAATTTTTTGGGGAAAAAAATAAATTTTAATGATTCGTAACAAACAATATATACCCCAATTTTTTTGTAAAAATTGAAAAATTATGTGTAACGACCTCACCCCTCTCACCCCTTCTCATTCACGGCTTGTCTGTCTCGTCTAGGGGTTAACACTGGGGGGAGGGATGAGATACACCACGGCCCATGTCCTCCAAAGCATAGAGGTGAAGGCCAGAACTATCGGGCTGTGTGTATGTGTCCCAGAGTCAAATCCTCTCCTCGGATTGATTCCCCTTCGCTCCTAGTAACCAGAGTTCCACACACTGAAAAGGTCCAACTCGTATTTATTCTTCCCAATAAATAGTCAAACAGCACAGACAGGTTGAGACCCATGTAACACTTCAGTATTTGTGGGGATTAAGGCCAAGGCACAATTCTTCTAGTTACAGCTAACCACTGTAGTATCACCAGTGGCGAATAGTCACTGCCACTGACTAGTGATGAGCCGAACACCCCCGGGTTCGGTTCGCACCAGAACCCGCGAACGGACCGAAAGTTCGTACGAACATTAGAACCCTATTAAATACAATGGATGCGAACGTTCGAATTCTAAAGTGCTAATTATAACAACTATTATGCATGTTATTGTCCTAAAAAGGGTTTGGGAACCCGGGTTCTGCACCAGGGGACATGTATCAATGCAAAAAGAAGTTTTAAAAACGGTCGTTTTTCGGGAGCAGTCATTTTAATGATGCATAAAGTGAAAAAAAAAAAGTCAAATATTCCTTTAAATATCGTACCTGGGGGGTGTCTAAAGTATGCCTGTGAAGTGCCACGTGTTTCCCGTGTTTAGAACTGTCCCTGCACAAAATGACACTTCTAAAGGAAAAAAAAGCCATTTAAAACTGCTTGCGGCTTTAATGTAATTTCTGGTCCCGGTAATATGGATGAAAATCTTTAAGAAAAATGGCATAGCTACCCCATGACCCCCCCCCCCCACCCCAGCCCATTACCAGCCCCTTTGGGTCTTGTATGGATATTAAGGGGAACCCCGCACATAAAATAAAAAAGGCCCTATATACTCTGAACAGCCGTATACAGGCGGTGCATACAAGACAGGGACTGTAGGTTTGTTCTTATGTAGAATGTGTTTGTAATTTTGAACAGGTACATTGTTGAAGTGTAGCTCCAGCCCAAAAATCTATTTTTAAACTTTTTGGAAAACATAGGTAAGGGTTATCACCCCTGTAACATTTGTTTTGCTGTCTGTGCCCCTGTTCAGAACATTTCACCTCACTTTCCGTCCCAATGACAACTGTTTTTGAAATGTGGTGTTTTTCTTGAAACAAGGATTGCTGATAAAGCATCAGTACAGAGGAGACACCTTTCTCCCATATTTATTCTTACAGGAGAGAATTTTCCTTCCTAGGGGTAGATTTCCTCTCACTTCCTGTTGTCTTCTTGCGTTTGCAAGTAGGAGTCGTTTGTAAGTTGGATGTTTGAAAGTAGGGACCTGCCGTATATACTCTGCAGAAATAGGCCCCTTAGTTGTTGGTGTTGGCACAACACTGTAAGCACTCACAGTTACTCTTGGTTGGTGCTGGAACGCCCTGCTGTCAACTATTATATCAGGAATTTTAATTACATATAATTGTTGAACAGTGGTAGTAAAAATTGGGGCTTTGATGGTGGTGCTGGTGCCACAACACTGTAAGCCCTGACAGTTACTCTTGGTGGGTGCAGAAATGGGCCCTGCTGTGAATTATTAGATCAAGAATTGTAATTACATGCCCCTTTTGAACAGGGGCTGAAAAATTGGGCCTTTCGTGGTGGTGGTGGTGGTGGCGTTGCCACAACACTGTAAGCCCTCAGACTTACTCTTGGTGGGTGAAGGAATGGGCCCTGCTGTGAATTATTAGATCAAGAATTGTAATTACATGCCCCTTTTGAACAGGGGCTGAAAAATTGGGCCTTTCGTGGTGGTGGTGGTGGTGGCGTTGCCACAACACTGTAAGCCCTCAGACTTACTCTTGGTGGGTGCAGGAATGGGCCCTGCTGTGAATTATTACATCAAGAATTGTAATTGCATGCCCCTGTTGAACAGGGGCTGAAAAATTGGGCCTTAGGCACTGGTGGCACAACACTACAACCCCTCACAGATACTGTACTTGAAGCACAGCAATGAGCCCTGTTGCAAAGTATTGCTTCAAAAATTGTAATGACACGCCCCTGTTAAACAGGGGCTGAAAAATTGGGCCTTAGGCACTGGTGGCACAACACTACAACCCCTCACAGATACTGTACTTGGAGCACAGCAATGAGCCCTGTTGCAAAGTATTGCTTCAAAAATTGTAATGACACGCCCCTGTTAAACAGGGGCTGAAAAATTGGGCCTTAGGCACTGGTGCCACAACACTCCAACCCCTCACAGATACTGTACTTGGAGCACAGCAATGAGCCCTATGGCAAATTATTGCTAAAAAAATTGTAAGTACACGCCCCTGTAAAACAGGGGCTGAAAAATTGGGCCTTAGCCACTGGTGGCGGCACCCATAAACAAAAATGATCTTCCAAGCTATCATCATCAATCGTATCATTGAGGACTCGGAGGAGGAGGATAGCCAGTCAACATAACAGCACAGGCACTCAGCATCAGCATCAGTCTTGAAGGGATGTGACATGTTAAAATCAATTAGTCTGTTATATCAGCATCAGGTGTGTGGTAGCTGGTGGTGATCCAAGACTGGTTCATCTTGATGAAAGTCAGTCGATCAACCGAGTCGGTGGACAAGCGCACCCTGTGATCCGTGACAAATCCTCCAGCAGCACTGAATGTGCGTTCCGAAAGAACGCTGGATGCAGGACAGGCCAGTAGCTCAATTGCATACTGTGCAAGCTCTGGCCAGTGATCCATCCTCAAGACCCAGTAAGCCAGAGGATTTTCGGTGGGGAAGGTGTCCAAGTCTGACCTTGCCCCTAGATATTCCTGCACCATGTTTATCAGACGCTGGCGATGGTTGCTGGAACCGATCATACTTTGGGGCTGCGGACTAAAGAATTGTCTGAACGCATCGGTCAGACGGCCACCTTCCCCACCGCTCCTTCTTTGACTGGCCGAAGCCTCAGCAACTCGTTGTCCAGGACCAGGAGTTTGTAACCTCCCAGTCTCTGGGAACGCGTTGCACAGACCTTTCTGCAAGGCCTCCCGGAGTTGTCTCATCCTCTGCTCCCTCTGCGACGGTAACATAAGGTCCGCAACCTTACCCTTGTACCGTGGATCAAGGAGAGTGGCCAGCCAGTAATGGTCCCTCTCCTTGATCCGAAGAATACGAGGATCCTTCCGCAGACTTTGCAGGATCAGGGAGGCCATGCAGCGTAGGTTTGCTGAGGCATTCGCTCCGGAGTCCTCTGGGTCACTAAGGACGACATGATCCGCAGTCACCTCCTCCCAGCCACGTACAAGTCCACTGGTTTCTTGGGACTGTAAATCATCCCTAAAAGACTGCTGCTGATGATGCTGAGTGCCAGCCTCCACCTCCATGCTGACACAATCCTCCTCCTCCTCCTCCTCCTCTTCCTCTTCCTGTGCGATGGGTGGGACAGAAGGAACACTGTCTGGGTAAAGGGGGCCTTGAGAGGCAAGGAAGTCCTCCTCTTCCTGCCTCTGTTCTGCCTCAAGTGCCCTGTCCATTATTCCACGCAGCGTGTGCTCCAACAGGTGGACAAGAGGTACAGTGTCACTGATGCATGCACTGTCACTGCTCACCATCCTCGTGGCCTCCTCAAATGGTGCCAGGACAGTGCATGCATCCCTGATCATGCCCCACTGGCGTGGAGAAAAAAAACCAAGCTCCCCTGACCCTGTCCTGGTGCCGTAGTCGCACAGGTACTCATTGATGGCCCTCTGCTGCGTGTGCAGCCGCTGCAGCATGGCCAACGTTGAGTTCCACCTGGTGGGCATGTCACATATAAGGCGGTTCTTGGGCAGGTTCAACTCCTTTTGCAGCTCAGCCAGGCGAGCACTGGCATTATAAGATCTGCGGAAATGCACACAGACTTTCCTGGCCTGCCTCAGGACATCCTGTAAGCCCGGGTACCTGCCCAAGAACCGCTGCACCACCAGGTTAAGGACGTGAGCCACACAGGGCACATGGGTCAGTTGTCCCTGTCGAAGGGCGGAGAGGAGGTTGGTGCCATTGTCGCAAACCACCATTCCTGGCTTAAGCTGGCGTGGCGTCAACCACCTCTCGGCCTGGCCCTGCAGAGCAGACAGGACCTCTGCCCCAGTGTGGCTTCTGTCCCCCAAACACACCAGCGCAAGCACGGCATGGCATCTTTTTGCCTGCGTACTTGCGTAGCCCCGTGAACGGCTACGGAGCACCGCTGGTTCATAGGACAAACCACAGGAAGAGGCCATGGAGGAAGAAGAAGAGGAGGGGGTGGAGGAGAGAGGTGTGTCACAACCAGTAGTAGCATTTTGGAGGCGTGGCGGTGGGACAACCTCCAACACTACTGCACCTTGTCCTGCATCCTTCCCAGCTGCCAAAAGAGTGACCCAATGGGCCGTGAAAGAAAGGTAACGTCCCTGTCCATGCCTGCTGGACCATGAGTCAGCGGTAATATGCACCTTACCGCTGACCGCCCTGTCCAGCGAGGCCAAGACATTGCCTTCCACATGCCGGTAGAGAGCCGGAATAGCCTTCCGTGAGAAAAAGTGGCGTTTGGGAACCTGCCACTGAGGAACCGCACATTGCACAAACTCACGGAAGGGGGCCGAGTCTACCAACTGAAAAGGCAGCAGTTGAAGCGCTAGCAATTTAGCCAAGCTAGCATTCAACCGCTGGGCATGTGGATGGCTGGGAGTGAACTTCTTTCGACGGTCCAGCAGCTGGGGCAGGGAAATTTGCCTGCTAGAATCGGACGTCGGTGTACTGCTAGCAGAGTGGCCGCAAGTACTTGGCTGTGACACACCTAATTCTTCTACACCTTCATTCCTCTCAGTGCATGTTTCAGAGAGGACTGAAGTTATAGTGGGGTTGGAGATCCCAGCTGATGCGGTGCAAGGAGAGGTCCGCTTTGTTCTTTGGTGTGGGTCTTTGAGGTAGGCTTGCCAACGAGCTGCATGGCAGGTCAACATATGTCTGGTCAGGCATGTGGTACCCAAGCGGCTGATGTTTTGGCCACGCGATATACGCTTGAGACATATGTTGCAAACAGCAGCTGTGCGATCTGATGCACTAGCCTCAAAAAAGGCCCACACCAAGGAACTTTTTGAATGACGGGCAGAGGCAGCGCCCTGCACAGGCGGAGCTCTGCGGTGTGATTCCGTCGGTGTACTGCCCTTACGCTGGCCACCAAAGGGCATCCTGCCTCGTTGGAGATGTGCCTCCTCCTCATCCTCCTCCTCCTCTCTCCTATTAGGCACCCACGTGGAGTCAGTGACCTCATCATCCCCTCCCTCCTCATCACTGGAGCCAATCTGGCAGTATGCTGCAGCTGCTGGAACATGACTGCCAGATTGGTGTCCTTCTTGAGCATCCCCTCTGTCTGCTCTCACCCTACTGCCTTCCTGTAGCTGGGTTTCATCATCAGACCCTTCGAAACGCTGGGCATCCTCCTGGAGCATGTACCCAACACTGTGCTCAAACAGTTCGGGGGACTCCTCAGGAGGAGGACATGGTGGGTCTAGGGAAGGAGTGACTGATGATGAGTCTGACATTGATAACAGGGAAGAGGACGCTTTGGCAGCTGCTTTGCCAGTACCCTGAGCCTGGGTGAGAGAGGATGAGGAGGAGGAGGAGGGCTTGGTCATCCACTCTACCAAGTCTTCGGCATGATGTGGCTCAACATGTCCAGCTGCCGAAAAGAAGGACAAGCGTGTCCCATGGCCATGTGCTGATGACAATGCACCGCGTCCACGACCAGCACTGTTGCCCCCAGACACAGAGCCTGCTTGCCCTCTTTTATTGCCTCCTGACTGTCTGCCTCTCCTTGTTTGCCTTCCAGACATTCTAATAGATGGCCTGCAGGGAGATGGGAAAAAAGCAATAAGGGCTACCTTCAGGTGTCCTTCTCTGTCCCTTTACTTAAGGATTTCTAAATATGGTTGAGGATGATTGCTTTTGCACAGAATAGCACAACGACAATTTCCCTGACTGTCCAAAAATCAAGGATTTCAAAGATGGTTGATGAGGAATGCTTTAGCACACTATAGCACAAGGAGAATTCCCCTCACTTTCCTTCTTTGTCCCTAGAAACAAGGACTTGCACAGTGAAAGAAACTGACACTCTCCCTACCTAGAGTTTTCTGTCCCTAGAAAAAATGTTTTTTTTTAAGCACACTATAGCACAAGGAGAATTCACTCACTGTCCTCCCCTGTCCCTGGAAACAAGGACTTGCACAGTGAAAGAAACTGACACTCTCCCTACCTAGAGTTTTCTGTCCCTAGAAAAAATGTTTTTTTTAAGCACACTATAGCACAAGGAGAATTCACTCACTGTCCTTCCCTGTCCCTGGAAACAAGGACTTGCACAGTGAAAGAAACTGACACTCTCCCTACCTAGAGTTTTCTGTCCCTAGAAAAAATGTTTTTTTTAAGCACACTATAGCACAAGGAGAATTCACTCACTGTCCTTCCCTGTCCCTGGAAACAAGGACTTGCACAGTGAAAGAAACTGACACTCTCCCTACCTAGAGTTTTCTGTCCCTAGAAAAAATGTTTTTTTTAAGCACACTATAGCACAAGCACAAAACACACTGACACTCTCCCTACCTATCCTTCTCTTTCCCTAAACTAAAGGAATCCAGGTTAAGCAAGAAAGAAATAAAAGTCACTGTCCCTGCCTATGCTGCTCTTTCCCTGCTCTGGAACACACTACACTAGGCCGCCGTGCTGGCGGCCTTTTATAGTGTGGGGCGTGTACTAAACACCCTCAGCAATAATTGGCCACAGGCATCCTGCCTGTGGCCAATCATTGCTCTCCTCGCTGCCGGCGCTGTGATTGGCCAAGCATGCGGGGTCACAGTGCATGCTTGGCCAATCACAGCACCTGGATGACACTGCGATGGCGTAGTGCATTGTGGGCCGTTCGCATCACTCGAATTTGGCGCGAACGGCCCAAATCGTTCGATCTTCGTCGAACGATCGAACAGCCAATGTTCGAGTCGAACGTATGTTCGACTCGAACACGAAGCTCATCCCTACCACTGACTATATGAAGTAGAACGTGAATTACCTTCGCTAGCACAGCCCCTGTCAGGGGAAGGTAATCCGTCCAAGGGAGTCACCGGAGGCCTCTCTGTCACCAGCAATGCTGCGCCGGACTCTCCAGAGAAGTTCCGCTCACCAGTCTTCTCGACCTCAGACACGGGCACCCAAGGAGTTAGGGCCCCCTCGGATTCCTCCACCCTCGCGGAACTCAGTCGAAGGTACTGATCTCCAGGCTTCCGCCATAGTACCTCACCCCAGGCTAAAGGTGCCTGAGATGGACTCCATCTCTCGCTCCGGCCAGGTAAAGGGCACCTAGGCCCGGAACTCCGGAACGCCAGCACCCAAGCTAAAGGTGCCTGGGTGCGGCTGCGTCCTCCGACTCTGACCCTCACGTCAGGGCGTCCACCCCCTTTTATCCCCTCGCCCGTTGCGTCACAGCAGGTTCCCCGCCCTGCCGTACCAGCGCCAGGCAAGGACAAAAAGGAAGCAGTCCTGTGGTGAGTGTTCAACCTCGGCCCATGGCGACAACGCCACCCGTAGGCCACAGGGAACCTCACACCACCAGAGTCCTCCAAGAACCACAGAAAGGTCTCAGATTCCCTGACAATCAATGCATCTGGGTTACACTACCACCCAGATGCTTCCCCAAAAATCAAACACCCGCTACATATGTTACGCCAAGTAAGTAGATACCTAACATGTCACGCTTTAAAATTGCAAACGCTTGTGGAATGATGACAAACTACAGTACTTGAAAATCTCCAAAGGCAACACTTTAAAGGCCTTTACTGGTTACCCATTTAAAGTTACAGAGGAGGTCTAGAGCTAGAATTATTGCTCTCACGCTTTAAAAAAAAAAAATCCTTATTTATTTGACTTTGAATTTTTACTTTTTACACTGTCCCTTTAATTATTTTTTGTCACTTTTATTCCTATTACAAGGAATGTAATCATCCCTTGTAATAGAAATAAGGATGACAGGTCCTCTATATGGAGAGATCTCGGGTCAAAAAGACCCCAAATCTCTTCTTTACCTTTAAAAGCAAAATATAAAAAAAATGTAATAAAATAATTTTGATCTTTTGCTTTAAAAAAAAAAAATTGTTTACTTCCAACCTGGACCGGAAGTGACGGCATGACGTCGCTCCGTTCCTCCAAGGCCAAAGGCCATAGAGGCAATCAGAGACAATCTACTCTTTGATCACCTCGGGGACCAGCTGGCTGCACCATCAGATTGTTTCTTGGGCGAGCCGGTAGAAATGATCCCCGCACAATCGATCCCTGCACTTACCATATCTAGGTCATGGGCTTCCTCCGGGTGGTGGCTTCACCCTGAGTCTGCTTCCTCAGCTTCACGGCAGCGTGGCTTTCCCTGCGTCTCCTCCCTCCTCCTTGGCGGCCAATAGGATCGCTTCTCCTCTCTGATTTCCGGGATGCAGCTTGGGACATGGCCATCTTGGGACAACTTGATAAAAAGCATGACTGCAAATCCGGGACAGCTGGGAAGTATGCTTCACATTTTCTCAGTGAATGCAAAGCATCCTTCTGATGTGTGAATGGGGTCCAAGGCTTCTTTTATGGATAGTACACCTCAGGGGTTGTGGTTTTATAACGGTGTCAAGGGGTCTCACACTGAAAGCAGAACAAGAGGCAGCAGTAGCAAATTATGGGAGGTTAGTGCAGAGACATTCTCCTTTGAGATGCACACTCCCCTTTGTATGGGCACAGCAGTAAGCCCTAAAGACTTTATTTAGAGGAACCTTGCTTGGCAACAGCAGCAGAGAGCAGGAAAGTGTAGTAACTCGTGAGTGTGTTCCTTTGAGTAGGGATCATGCATTGGCCTTGGACCTAAGTAGGCAGGTGCCTATTGTATACTGTTATTTTATGGTGTTTGTATTGTGATATTTGGTACTGTGTTGCTTTTTTCTAGCTGATTGCTGCAGGGGTCGGGTCGGGTCGTGTGTGTGACTTCTTCCTCTGAGGCATGCCATATCCTGTCTCTTCTAGGGTATATACAATATACATACACTATATTACCAAAAGTATTGGGACACCTGCCTTTACACGCACATGAACTTTAATGGCATCCCAGTCTTAGTCCATAGGGTTCAATATTGAGTTGGCCCACCCTTTGCAGCTATAACAGCTTCAACTCTTCTGAGAAGGCTGTCCACAAGGTTTAGGAGTGTGTCTATGGGAATGTTTGACCATTCTTCCAGAAGCGCATTTGCGAGGTCAGGCACTGATGTGGATGAGAAAGCCTGGCTCGCAGTCTCTTCTCTAATTCATCCCAAAGGTGTTCTGTCGGGTTGAGGTCAGGACTCTGTGCAGGCCAGTCAATTTCCTCCGCCCCCAAACTCGCTCATCCATGTCTTTATGGACCTTGCTTTGTGCACTGGTGCGCAGTCATATTGGAACAGGAAGGGGCCATCCCCAAACGGTTCACCAAAAAAATGGGGGGATGAAATTGTCCAAAATGGCTGACGCCTTAAGAATTCCCTTCACTGGAACTAAGGGGG
The DNA here is from genome assembly GCA_029206835.1 of Rana muscosa. Lineage (NCBI taxonomy): Eukaryota > Metazoa > Chordata > Amphibia > Anura > Ranidae > Rana > Rana muscosa. The sequence continues at coordinate 251,699,406 of CM055121.1, read as the reverse complement.
CAAGCCCAATCCCTGAAAAACAACCCCACGTCATAATCCCCCCCCCCCAGAGTCCTGACCTTAACCTGATAGAACACCTTTGGCATAAATTAGAGTGGAGACTGCGAGCCGGGCCTTCTCATCCAACATCAGTGCCTAACCTCACAAATGCACTTCTGGAAGAATGGTCAAATATTCCCATAGACACTCTCCTAAACCTTGTGGACAGCCTTCCCAGAAGAGTTGAACTGGTATAGCTGCAAAGGGTGGGCCAACTCAATATTGAACCCTACGGACTAAGACTGGGATGCCATTAAAGTTCATGTGTGTAAAGGCACCACCAAAGGCCCAATACTTTTGGTAACATAGTGTATCTGCAAAGGACTACCCCTAGAGAGAGAGTCCTATGAGAACTAGAGCTGTGAGGACCAACTGCTGCCCCCCTCAATGTGCCAGTTTTTTAGGGAATCCAAGTGTCATGGACTTCTTTTGCTAGGTATGGGCTGCACTGTGTTGCTATGCACCCACTCTAATGTACCTACTATAGTGTCATATTACAGCAGCACAGCCAGTTCTGAAAATTGATGTGAGCTGTACCTGTTATTTTTCAAGGTTGTCAGTAAAAAGGAATTTAATTTAATCCAAGAAGTTGACTGCGTTCTTTACTAGTAGAAGTGTCTATAACTCGAATCAGAAAAACCTTGGTGTACCTGAAGAATCTCACTCGGGAGTTAAGTCATTCAACCGTCAGGGTTGAGCAGCCTTGTGCTGCTGCAGGACATTTGCGACGGGTTAACCCTTGTGGTTTAGTACATTTGGCACATACATTTTAACCTTCGGGGCTTGGGACAAGTGTAACACTAGGCATTGTTACTGAGATGCAGAACTTTATTTGTCCACAAAATGTCAGTGTCCATTAGTTTGCCTAACTATAACTGGAATACAAGTGCCTAGGGCAGTCTGGGAGATCTAGTCTTGAAAGAGGACCATGCACACGATCAAACTGGGGCTACAACTACAAGGCCCACAAGCACCAGGAAAGGGAGGAAGGATATATAAAACACAAGCCCGGGAAGGAGACGGGCAGTTGAGGGGAGGCACGCCAACCGGGAAGAAGTGTGTGAGCTGTGGTGTGCTGAACCAAGCTGAGCTGGACTGCATCAGACAGGGCTGTGCCGGAACAAAAGGGTAGACTGCTGTGCTGAGTGCCGAGCAGAGGAGCTGGTCAGGAGTGTGAGCACCCATCATCCAGAATCGTTGTATGAGTTGCCTCGATGCTGCCTGCATCCAGCTTTCTCTTTGTGAACCCACCCCCCCTCCCAGGCTGCATAATACCTTAGTACATACCTTTTCCTTATCCACTGCCCTCTTGAGAACTTGCCCTATTGCTGTGATTCTGTACCAAGGGGCCTACTCAAGTACTGAGCCTAACTCCACTTTTATTTGCTGCTGAACTTCACCCTTGGAGACAACTTCACTGGTTTGTGCACCAACGTTAAAGGGCCCCAACGATGCAAAAGTTTACTTTAAGAACTGCTTAGAAGCACTACTTACCCGAAGACAGCACTGGGTTGCTGTTGGGGTGTAACAAGTCACAGGCCTAAGCCTAGCCCCTTGCTTAAGAGCCCTCAAGTGGGCTAGTCTGCTATACCTATTAGTAGTCCTCTGCAGTCACTGGGGGTGTAATCTTCGAGACTGAGAGCTATTGTTTATGCTCCTAGTACTGCAGTACATACTGACTCTAACCTTATATGTACCTGGGTTTATTGCGTGTGTTGCACTGTTTTCATATTTAGACATATGTTCATATGTTGACACTGAACTACTGATCTGCTGTGTTACAGTTTGGTCTTTTCCTATATAGTCTGCTTATTTTCTAAGAGGTCAGTGTGTGCCATCTTTATTGTGACTGCTGGGAGTACCCGGCCACGGTACTCTGGTGGTGTCAGTGGGAGTGAGGTTTTATCTAGGGCCAGAGAAAGAGCAGAGGAACCAATACTACCAGCAGCGCTACACAAGCTTTGAGGAACTAGCAGCCAAACTGAGTGGAAACGGATGACTATGGAAGGTGACGGTGGCCCTGTTCTGTGGGAGGGCAGGTGCGCTTTATGCCTCTCACCTTGCGGCTTGGTATCAATATCGAAACCTGCTTTGCTGCAGGGTCAGCCTATGGACCTGGCTTGGAGAGTCACGAGAGCACCGCCTTGCAGTAATCATAAAGTCATGGCTTCCTGAGGTGTAAGCCAACAGTATATGGTGAAGTGACTTCAGAATACAGAACCCAGTAGTGGCCAAGTATTAGGTTTCCAGGGAGGACACCACAGTCTGGTGAGGAGTGAGTCATGTTCTACATCCCCATCCTGAAACATTAAAGAATAATGAGAATCAGAAAGGAGTCTTAAGCCCTGTACACACGATCGGTTTTACCGATGAAAACAGTCCGATGGACTTTTTTCATCGGACAAACCGATCGTGTATGGGACCCATCGGTCTTTTTTCCATCGGTTTTAAAAAATAGAACATGTTTTAAATCGATGGATCAAAAACCAATAGCAAATTTTGATCGTCTATGGGCAAGTCTATCGGATAAAAAACCCACGCATGCTCAGAATCAAGTCGACGCATGCTCAGAAGCATTAAACTTAATTTTTCTCGGCTCATCGGAGTGTTTTACGTCACCGCGTTTGGAACGGTCGGTTTTTTGACTGATGGTGTGTAGGCAAGACTGATGGAAGTCAGCTTCATCGGATTTCCGATGGACAAAACCATCGGATTAGAATCCATAGGATATCCGATCGTGTGTACGAGGCTTCAGAGTGTCTGTAGGTTCAGAGTGTCTGTAAGCCACACACCTGTCCTATATAAGGTTCCACAGTTAACAGCGCATGTCAGAGCACAGACCAAGCCATGAAGTCCAAGGAATTGTTTGTAGACCAACGCTCCCCATCCAACCTGATGGAGCTTGAGAGGTCCTGCAAAGAAGAATGTGAGAAACTGCCCAAAAATAGGTGTGTCAAGCTTGTAGCATCATACCCAAAAAGAATTGAGGCTGTAAGTGGTGCCAATGGTACTTCAACAAAGTATTGAGCAAAGGCTGTGAATACTTACAGTGGAGCAAAAAAGCATTTAGTCAACCCTCAATTGTGCAAGTTCTCCTCCTTAAAAAGATGAGAGAGGCCTGTAATTGTCATCATAGGTAAACCTCAACTATGAGAGACAAAATGTGGAAACAAATCCAGACAATCACATTGTCTGATTTGGAAAGAATTTATTTGCAAATTATGGTGGAAAATAAGTATTTGGTCACCTACAAACAAGCAAGATTTCTGTCTCTCACAGACCTGTATCTTCTTCTTTAAGAGGCTCCTCTGTCCTCCACTCATTACCTGTATTAATGGCACCTGTTTGAACTTGTTATCAGTATAAAAGACACCTGTCCACAACCTCAAACAGTCACACTACAAACTCCACTATGGTAAAGAGCTGTCGAAGGACACCAGAAACAAAATTGTAGACCTGCATCAGGCTGGGAAGACTGAATCTGCAATAGGCAAGCAGCTTGGTGTGAAGAAATCAACTGTGGGAGCAATAATTAGAAAATGGAAGACATACAAGACCACTGATAATCTCCCTCGATCTGGGGCTCTACGCAAGATCTCACCCCGTGGGGTCAAAATGATCACAAGAACGGTGAGCAAAAATCCCAGAACCACACGGGGGGACCTAGTGAATGACCTGCAGAGAGCTGGGACCAACGTAACAAAGGCTACCATCAGTAACACACTACGCCGCCAGGGACACAGATCCTGCAGTGCCAGACGTGTCCCCCTGCTTAAAACAGTACATGTCGGGGCCCATCTGAGGTTTGCTAGAGAGCATTTGGATGATCCAGAAGAGGATTGGGAATTGGGAGAATGTCATATGGTCAGATGAAACCAAAGTAGAACTGTTTGGTAGAAACACAACTCGTCGTGTTTCGAGGAGAGAGAATGCTGAGTTGCAACCAAAGAACACCATACCTACTGTGAAGTATGGGGGTGGCAACATCATGCTTTGGGGCTGTTTCTCTGCAAAGAGAACAGGACGACTGATCCGTGTACATGAAAGAATGAATGGGGCCATGTATCGTGAGATTTTGAGTGCAAACCTCCTCCCATCAGCAAGGGCATTGAAGATGAAACGTGGCTGGGTCTTTCAGCATGACATTGATCCCAAACACACCGCCCGAGCAACGAAGGAGTGGCTTCGTAAGAAGCATTTCAAGGTCCTGGAGTGGCCTAGCCAGTCTCCAGATCTCAACCCCATAGAAAACCTTTGGAGGGAGTTAAAAGTCCGTATTACCCAGCTAGAGCCCCAAAACATCACTGCTCTAGAGGAGATCTGCATGGAGGAATGGGCCAACATACCAGCAACAGTGTGTGACAACCTTGTGAAGACTTACAAAAAACGTTTGACCTCTGTCATTGCCAACAAAGGATATATGACAAAGTATTGAGATGAACTTTTGATATTGACCAAATACTTATTTTCCACCATAATTTGCAAATACAATCTTTCCAAATCAGACAATGTGATTGTCTGGATTTGTTTCCACATTTTGTCTCTCATAGTTGAGGTATACCTATGATGACAATTACAGGCCTCTCTCATCTGTTTAAGTGGGAGAACTTGCACAATTGGTGGCTGACTAAATACTTTTTTGCCCCACTGTATGTACATGGGATTTTTTTCATTTTTTATTATTATTAATAAATTTGCAAAGATTTCAAACAAACCTCTTTCACGTTGTCATTATGGAGTATTGTTTGTAGAATTTTGAGGAAAATAATTGATTTAATCCATGTTGGAATAAGGCTGTACCATAACAAAATTTGGAAAGAGGGAAGCGCTGTGAATACTTTCCGGATGCACTGGATTATACAGGCATGGCCCACTGTTCTCACCATAAGGAAATTTGTGCATGAGGAATGCCATGCAGCCATTGCATGTGCACAGGAGGTGGCTGCAAGGAGCTCGCAGGAGTCGGTTCACACAGGGCCAACACGACTTTGCGAGGCAACATGGACACGACTTGAGAGTGAACCACAGTGCGACTTGGAGCAACTTGAAGTCGCCTCCAGGACAGGCTGTCCCCTGTGTTTGGTATGAATCATGAGGGGAAACTCCACGCCAAATTTTAAATAAAAAACCGGCATGGTTTCCCCTCCAAGAGCATACCAGGTAATGATTAAGCACAAGATGTTTGTGTGAAACGCGTTTACGTGATCTCGTGTTGGTGTCTTTGGTGTTATCACTTTGAACAATAAAAGGCAATCGGAATTCCTGGATGTGCAGCCATTTCTTTTCTTACATACCAGGCCCTTAGGTCTGGTATGGATTTCAAGGGGAACCACCTACGCCGAAAAAACGGCGTGAGGGTCCCCCCAAAATGCATACCAGACCCTTATCCGAGCACGCAGCCCGGCCGATCAGGAAGGGGGGTGGGGACGAGCAATTTCCCCCCCCTCCTGAACCGTACCAGGCCGCATGCCCTCAACATGAGGGTGGGTGCTTTTTGGCAGGGGTGGCGCCCTGCGGCCCCCCCACCCCAAAGCACCTTGTCCCCATGTTGATGGGGACAAGGGCCTCTTCCCGACAACCCTGGCCGTTGGTTGTCGGGGTCTGCCGGTGGGGGGCTTATCGGAATCTGCGAGCCCCTTTTAATAAGGGGGCCCCCAGATCCCGGCCCCCCACCCTATATGAATGAGTATGGGGTACATTGTACCCCTACCCATTCACCTGGGGGAAAAGTGTCAATAAAAAAACACACTAGACAGCTTTTTAAAGTAATTTATTAGGCAGCTCCGGGGGTCCTCTACCGACTTTGGGGGTCTTCTTCCAACTTCGGGGGTCTTCTACACACTTCAGGCCTCTTATCCCGCTCTCCGGTGCCTTCTCCGCACTCTCTGCTTCTTCTCCCGCTATCCGGTGCTTTCTGCCTTCTGCCGGGCACCTCCGCTATCTTCTGCCAGCTCTTTTGTTAGCGGGGGCCCGGTCTTCCCCGTCGTCTTTTTCCCTCTTCTCTTCTTGAGATGTTGACACAACGAGGTCTCCCGCTGTAATGCCGTGTGCGTGGTGCGCAACGACTTATATAGGCATGGGGCGCGGTCACCGTGTGATGTCAACCGATTACCCCGCCCCGCTATGGCATCACAGCCCCTGGGCATTATGGGACTGTGCCGTCATAAGGGGCGGGGTCACATCACCCGGTGACCACGCCCCATGCCTATATAAGTCGTTGCCTGTCAACATCTCAGGAAGAGAAGAGGGAAGAAGACGATGGGGAAGACTGGGCCCCCGCTAGCAAAAGAGCTGGCAGAAGATAGCGGAGGTGCCCGGCAGAAGGCAGAAAGTGACAACATAGGGACAAGGTGCTTTGGGGTGGGGGGGCCGCAGGACGCCCCCCTGCCCCAAAGCACCCACCCCCCATGTTGAGGGCATGCGGCCTGGTAAGGTTCAGGGGGGGGGCGCTCGCTCGTCCCCACCCCCCTTCCTGACCGGCCGGGCTGTGTGCTCAGGTAAGGGTCCGGTATGGATTTTGGGGGGACCCCCACGCTGTTTTTTCGGCTTAGGGGGTTCCCCTTGAAATCCATACCAGACCTAATGGCCTGGTATGCTCTTGGAGGGGAACCCATGCCGGTTTTTTATTTAAAATTTGGCGTGGAGTTCCCCCTCATGATTCATACCAAATACCAGCTCTGTGGGAGAGAGGGAGGGGTTTGCCTTAGAGCCGGTTCACAGAGGGGCGACTTCCTGTAAAGTTTCCTCACTATGAACGGGGATCCGACTTGGAGGCGACTTCCATTGAAATCAATGGGTACAAGTCGCCTAGAAGTCGGATTGAAGTCGTACAGGAACCTTTTCTGAAGTCGGAGCGACTGCAGTAGTGTACATTAAAACGGCGCCATTCACTTCCATTACTTTTTTAAACCGGGCGACTTGAAGTCGAATCCCAGGATGCCCCTGTGTGAACCGGCTCTTACAAAATTATATTTATTTATGGTTTATGTTTATTTTAAATGCATTCGTATATTCCTGATACTCTGACATAATCATATTTACATGTGATTTATCTAAAAATCGATGTGCAGGGAAATCGGATGAAAATTGACAGCCTGTTCGTTCTCATCCGATCCGATCCGCTGGACGGATGGCAAATGTATCACCATCTGTCTGTTTTGAGCAGATGTTGTCCGATCGGATGGCAGGCGGGTGTCAGCGAACCAGTGCCGGCCGAAGACATTGTGCTGCCTGGTACCAAGAATGAAATGCTGCCCCCCCCCCAAAAAAATAAAAATAAAAATCACGCCCACCAAAATGCCCCCACATCCATCATTTTATATCATGATAACTAAAGTGGACCTGTCATGGCTCTATAAAAAAGGACCTGTTATGGCTCTATTCATGTATATAGGAGTATAAAGAGGACCTGCCATGGCTCTATACATGTATATAGAAGTATAATGAGGACCTGTCATGGCTCTATACATGTACCGTATTTTCCCCGTCTATAAGACGCCCCCATGTACAAGACGCCCCCCACTTTTCCAACCCAAAATTAAGAAATCAATATTTTACACATAGGTAAAACAGAACACATTTTTATTTAGTAATTACCGCAGGTAACGTTTAAATACTAGTATATTATGCAGGGGTTGTTCTTCCTGTTTTCTCCACTGTCTATCATACACTCTGCGGAGGCAAGTCCAAACTGTTTCTCTGCAGCTCTATTCCCACGCTCTTTTTTGCATAGCTGGCTACATTTGGTTTGATTTGGCAGAGTAAGACAATCACTTACTTTTATTATTTTCTGACATCTTGGTCCCAGAACACTCCGGTCCCTGTTGCATCTGTGCATCTCCACTTCCAACAGGATCGCATCTGCTCACTCTCCACCTCCACCCCCAGCTTTAGCTGACGTCAGTAACATACGGCTCGTGATTGGAGAAAGCCACTTGACAAGCTATGGGCCGCGACGCACCTTCGCGGATGTCTCCCAGGCTGACCAACCGTGTATAAGACGCTGTTCGATTTACAGGCTATTATTTTAGGAAAAAATAGCGTCTTATCCACGGAAAAATACGGTTTATAGAAATATAAAGAGGACCTGTCATGGCTCTATACATGTATGTAGGAGTATAAAGAGGACCTGTCATGGCTCTATACATGTATGTAGGAGTATAAAGAGGACCTGTCATGGCTCTATACATGTATGTAGGAGTATAAAGAGGACCTGTCATGGCTCTATACATGTATGTAGGAGTATAAAGAGGACCTGTCATGGCTATATACATGTATATAGAAGTATAAAGAGGACCTGCCATGGCTCTATACATGTATGTAGGAGTATAAAGAGGACCTGTCATGGCTCTATACATGTATATAGGAGTATAAAAGGACCTGTGCGTAGCCGGCGGCCGCGATGTCACCGGCCACACATAGTGGATTGTCACTTGTCACAACGTCACCTGCCACACGTTGCAGATTGTCACTTGCCACAACGTCACCTGCCACACATTGCGGATTGTCACTTGCCACAACGTCACCTGCCACACGTTGCAGATTGTCACTTGCTGTGTCCCAGAGTAAAGGCAGGCAGCAGAGAGCTAATGTAATCTCTCTGCTGCCCGCACAGTGGGGGCGGAACTGCAGTGATGCAGGGCGGGCAGTGAGAGATGATGTCATCTCTCTGCTCCCCCGCCCGCTGTTTGGCCAGCAAGCCCGCTCACTTGCTGACTGTCCCGCCCGCTGACTGTTCCTCTGTTCTGCCCGCATGCTCCATTCACCTGGGCCCAACGCCCAGGTGAATGGAGCGCGCGGGGAGCGGAGCGGGCTGGCTGGCGGGCGGGCGTCAATTTGCCTCACAGCGGAGCGGGCGGAACGGGTTAGCGACAATTTGCCTCACAGTGCAGAGTAGGGTTGCCACCTTTTCGTCAAGCCAAACCCGAACACATTAGCAGCACACGCCAATATATATATTTTTTTGTAGTACATTAAATTCATTACCTCTGTACAAAGCAATGCACAGCTATTTTTTTTTTTATTTAGTATACCCTGTACATATATTTTTGTGATTAAATAAAATTTCTAATCATATGGAGTTAATCACAAGAGTCCCCCTTTATATCAGAGTCAACAGAGTTCTCCTTTAGATCTGAATCTGCAGAGTTCCCCTTTACATCTGAATGCACAGGGTACTGCAGAAGAGGAGTGCAGAGGGTAAGATGGGGGCAGTATGTACAGGAGAGGAGTGCAGAGGGTATAATGGGGGCAGTATGCATAAGAGAGAAGTGTGGAGGGTATGATGGAGCAGTATGTATAGAAGAGGAGTTGAGAGGGTATGAGGGGGGTGGTTTGTACAGGAGAGGAGTGTGGAGGGTATGATGGGGCGGTATGTACAGGAGAGGAGTTTGGAGGGTATGAGGGGGGCAGTATGTACAGGAGAGGAGTGTGAAGGGTATGATAGGTGCAGTTAGTACAGGAGAGGAGTTCGGAGGGCATGATGGGTGCAGTTAGTACAGTACAGGAGAGGAGTTCGGAGGGTATGATGGGTGCAGTTAGTACAGGGGAGGAGTTCGGAGGGTATGATGGGTGCAGTTAGTACAGGGGAGGAGTTCGGAGGGTATGATGGGTGCAGTTAGTACAGGGGAGGAGTTCAGAGGGTATGATGGGTGCAGTTAGTACAGGAGAGGAGTTCGGAGGGTATGATGGGTGCAGTTAGTACAGGAGAGGAGTTCGGAGGGTATGATGGGTGCAGTTGGTACAGGAGAGGACTTAGGAGGGTATGATGGGTGCAGTTAGTACAGGGGAGGAGTTCGGAGGGTATGATGGGTGCAGTTAGTACAGGAGAGGAGTTCGGAGGGTATGATGGGTGCAGTTGGTACAGGAGAGGACTTCGGAGGGTATGGCGGTGGCAGAATGGGGAGGGATTTCTTGCTGTGTCTGTGGGGTGACCAGGGAGTGATGTTGGGAAGATAGGGGAAGGAAAGTGACCATGAAATGATGGGGGGGGGGGGGGTAGGAAGCAGCTCTGAGTGACGTCTGTATGAAGTGGTCGGGGGGGTGATGCAAGCTGGGGGGAGTTGGGGGCTGAGAAGTGGTCAGATAGCGATGTATATAATTAAAAAAAAACTCATCCACTAAAAACATACAACAATAAATCATACAACAGTACTACAGATCTATGTAATGGAGCTCCCAGCACTCTGTATACCCAGATAATGTGAAGGTAATGTATGACCATTCATGTAACCCTGTGGTATCCAGGCTCTGAGTCTGTACAATCAGAGGTGTGAACTCACCACATATATACAGGTTACATGAATGGTTATAAATGACTTCACATTATCTAGTCTGAACAATTGGATTGGAGGATGTTTGCACAGACTTTTCATGCTTAGAAGTGATCTGTCAAATGTGATCGGGCTGCTGCAGACCAGGGCCGGCCCTATGATGGGACCGGGTGGTACCATGGTACCAGGCGGCACTGTTAGGGGGGCGGCAAACTGACGCCCGCCAGCCAGCCCGCTCCGCTGCCTGTGAGGAGCCCGGCGCCGCTGAGGACACTCACAGGCGGGGGGGCAGTCAGCGAGTGAGCAGGCATGGGCAGGCGCCGCTCCCTGTGAGGAGCCCGGTGTACCGGCGCCGCTGCCTGTGAGGACACTCACAGGCGGGGGGAGGGGGCAGTCAGCGAGTGAGCACTGCAGGCACCACTCCCTGTGAGGAGCCCGGTGTACCGGCGCCGCTGCCTGTGAGGACACTCACAGGCGGGGGGAGGGGGCAGTCAGCGAGTGAGCACTGCAGGCACCGCTCCCTGTGAGGAGCCCGGTGTACCGGCACCGCTGCCTGTGAGGACACTCACAGGCGGGGGGAGGGGGCAGTCAGCGAGTGAGCACTGCAGGCACCGCTCCCTGTGAGGAGCCCGGCGCCGCTGCTGTTGGTGACAGGGGTGGGCAGAGCACGCGCAGCATGGGGGGGTTGGGTTGGGAGCAGTCAGCGAGTGAGCGGGCAGCGGAGCAGAGAGATGATGTCATCTCTCCCCGCCGCCCTGCATCACCACAGTTTCACCCTCACTGTGCAGCCATGGGCAGCAGAGAGATTATATCATCTCTCTGCTGCCTGCCTTCACTATGGGACACAGCAAGTGACAACCCGCAACGTGTGACAGGTGATGTCGTGACAATCCGCAACGTGTGGCAAGTGACAATACGCAACGTGTGGCAGGTGACGCTTGGCAAGTGACAATCCGCAACGTGTGGCACGGGACTATCCGCAACGTGTGGCAAGTGACAATACGCAACGTGTGGCAGGTGACGCTTGGCAAGTGACAATCCGCAACGTGTGGCACGGGACTATCCGCAACGTGTGGCAGGTGACGCCGTGGCAAGTGACAATCCGCAACGTGTGGCAGGTGACGTTGTGGCAAGTGACAATCTGCAACGTGTGGCAGGTGACGTTGTGGCAAGTGACAATGCGCAACGTGTGACAGGTGACGTCTTGACAATCCGCAACATGTGGCAAGTGACAATATGCAAGGTGTGGCAGGTGACGCTTGGCAAGTGACAATCCGCAACATGTGGCACGGGACTATCCGCAATGTGTGGCAGGTGACGTTGTGGCAAGTGACAATATGCAACGTGTGGCAGGTGACGCCGTGGCAAGTGACAATCCGCAATGTGTAGCACGGGACTATCCGCAATGTGTGGCAGGTGACGTTGTGGCAAGTGACAATCCGCAACGTGTGGCAGGTGACGTTGTGGCAAGTGACAATGCGCAACGTGTGGCAGGTGATGTTGTGGCATGTGACGTGGCAAGAGACAACCCGCAACGTGTGGCAGATGACAATCCGCAACGTGTGGCAGGTGACGTGGCAAGTGACAATCCGCAACGTGTGGCAAGTGGCAACCCGCAACGTGTGGCAGGTGACATAAGTGACCATGCCAACATGTGGCAGCCGACAATCCGCAACGTGTGGCAGGTGACAACCCGCATCTGGTGGTGGAGTCCGAAGCAAAACTGTAAGTACAAACACACATCACAAGTTGTATGAGACATGAGAGCCTCTGAGAGGGACTTGCCTTGCCCAGCCCTGATTAACCACTTAAGGACCGGAAAGATTTGCCCACTTAAAGCGGTTGTATGGCTTTGTTTTTTTTTTTTTTTTAAATAACAAACATGTTATACTTACCTCCACTGTGCAGTGCGTTTGGAAAAGAGTGGCCCCGATTCTCTGGTCCCTCGGCGGCTGTCTTGGCTCCTCCTTGCATCAGCTAACCCCCTTCTGGGAAGCACTCTCCCAAGGGGGTTAGCTTGCGGGCGCGCTCCCTGTTATACGCGCTGCGTCCATAGACACAACGTGTATGACTCGTTCCCGCCCCCCAGGGCCCGGGTCATTGGATGTGATTGACAGCAGCGCGAGCCAATGGCTGCACTGCTATCAATCTAGCCAATTAACGGCCAGACTCCGTGGAGAAGAGGACGCCGGGGGACGCGCACAGCAAGTGAACGGGCTCAGGTAAGTAAAACAGGGGGGCTGGGGGGCAGTCATTGCCAGGTGTTTTTTCACCTTAATGCATAGGATGCATTAAGGTGAAAAATCACGAACCTTTACAAACCCTTTAATAACCAGGCCATTTTGTGCGATACGGCACTGTGTCGCTTTAACTGACAATTGCGCGGTAATGCGACACTGTACCCAAATAAAATTGGCGTCCTTATTTTTCCCACAAATAGAGCTTTCTTTTGGTGATATTTGATCACCTCTGCGGTTTATATTTATTGCACTATAAACAACAAACGAGCAACAATTAAAAAAAACAAACAAACAATATTTTTTACTTTTTGCTATAATAAATATCCAAAAAATGTATAAAAAAATAATTTCTTCATCAGTTTAGGCCAATATGTATTCTTCTACATATTTTTGGTACCAAAAAAAACACAATTAGCGTACATTGATTAGTTTGAGCAAAAGACATTGCGGCCGCCCGCCATGCACAGGTCCCTTTATACTCCTATATACATGTATAGAGCCCTGACAGGTCCTTTTATACACCTATATGCACATATAGAGCCATGACAGGTCCTCTTTATACTCCTTTATACATGTATAGAGCCATGACAGGTCCTCTTTATACATGTATAGAGCCACGACAGGTCCTCTTTATTATCCTTTATACATGTATAGAGCCATGACAGGTCCTCTTTATACATGTATAGAGCCACGACAGGTCCTCTTTATTATCCTTTATACATGTATAGAGCCATGACAGGTCCTCTTTATACATGTATAGAGCCACGACAGGTCCTCTTTTTACTCCTATACATGTATAGAGCCATGACGGGTTCCCTTTAGTTATCATGATCTAAAATAATGAATGTGGGGGCCTTTTGGTGGGCGTGATTTTTTTTTTTTGGGGGGGGGGGCAGCATTTCATTCTTGGTCCCAGGCAGCACAATGTCTTGGGCCGGCCCTGCTGCAGACCCCCCTCCCCCCCCCCCACACTCAAACTCACTATCTCCTCCGATTCTTCTGTCAACTTCTGTTAACCCTTCACTGCATCTCCTGAAGAAAAAACCCCCTTGAAAGCAACTACTATCCACCCTAGAAAACTTCTCCCAGAAAAAATCAGCTCACCTCCTCCCTTCCTCTGGCCAGCCTGACAGGAGACAGTGAGCTCCGCCTCCCAGTTCTCACAACACTCTGCACTGGTGATTGGAGGGAGGGGGGGAGGTTGAGTCGGAGATAACAGGGACCCCGCACTGCAGGAGACTGGAGGGAGGGGGAAGAGACAGAAAGGAGTTTTTTAAATCCAGAACACACACCGCAGCCGCAGGCACAGTGTATTCTTTACAATGCCGCTGCTGCTGTTTCACAGTGAAAGGTGGAGTGGGGGAGAGGAACGGGCGGAATAGGATGGCGGGCAGGCGGCAATTTGCCGCCCCCCTAAAAGTGCCGCCTGGTACAATGGTACCATCTGGTCCCATGGTAGGGCCGGCCCTGCAGCGAACACATATCCGTTGACATCTGCCTGCCCATAGAAGTCAATGGGTGGCCCGCTCAGATCCACCTGAAAAACGGACAGGCGGATCCGAGCGGGCCAATCATGTGGCCTTATTTATGTTTACAAACAAGATATTTACTCCAATCTGTGAGAGTACCAGCAAAAAAGACGCGTATTGCACTGACGGAATTAAGCACCAACTTACTAAGAGCTCCTGCACATGACTTATGTTTTATACTTAGTACCTCTTTAAAGTGGTTGTAAACCCACTTACACAACATGCACCTACAGGTAAGCCTAGATTAAGTCTTACCTGTAGGTGCATGAAATATCTCCTTAACCTACACGGTTAAGGAGATATTTGCATTTAAAACCGGCGCCGCTGACGTCACGCGCATGCACACTAGCGGGCCGGCTTAGCAGCCGGATTTCTGAATGGAGTTAGCCGGCCCGAGCGTGCATGCGTGTGACGTCATCGCCGCTCCTGGGCCAATAACAGCGCCGGAGCGGCGATACACGGAAGGCAGAGGGGAGCAACATGGCATCCGCGACGTGTCCGAGCACCGCTGCAGGGGCTTCGATCTCAGGTAAGTGATTCATAATGAGCTAGTATGCTATGCATACTAGCTCATTATGTCTTTGTTTTGCAGGTTGTTTAAAAAAAAAAAAAAAACGGGGTTTACAACCACTTTAAGAAGAATAAAACATTTTGATCCCCTTATTACCACCAGGGGGTGCACAGGACTTCCAAAATATTGCACAGTACTGGTTTCTATTACAAATAATTAAACGTTGAAGAGGTAACACAGCAATGTTACTACAATTTTTTTTGCAGAGTATGAGTCCCTTCACATGAGTGTTATCAGTTCCTTCTTGATAATTGATAAAAAAAAAAAACACATGAAACCCCGATGAGATGCTGATAGCAGATGTGACCAGACAATGCACCTAACCAACTTACATTTAGGGCATCGTGCACCCAAGGAACAATGTCCGGAACCAGAGGCGGCTGGTGTTTTTTTTTTTGGGGGAGCGGCAAACAACGGAGGCTGTCGGTTGGTCGGTTAGTCGGGTCACCCACACCGCCTCCCGGCAGCTTCCATCGCGTCTCCACCTCATCCGCATTAAGTCGGATTCCACCGTGCATCTCCTCGCTCCTCCTGTTAGGCGTCCAATAGGATCGCCTGTCCTTTCAGCCAATCGGGTGATGGGTCTCAAGACTCGCTTCCTGATTGGCCCGGGAGGAGGATCAGTGTGACATTAGCGAATATTAATTCGCTATTGTCACACAACTGGGTGGGCTCAGAGCGCAGTGCTCTGCTTCCCAAGCCCACCATTTTTTAAAGCCTATTAGAGCCTCGGACTCTAATCACAAGCTTCAAAAAAATCCCCCCCTATTGGAATCCATGCGTCTGGTTCCCCACATGTAGATTAGGGGGCCGGAGGCATGGATAGGGGGGACGGCACCCATTCGCCTCTAATGGATGGGCCGCTACTGTTCGCAACACAGGCTGGGCTGGATTGGACACTTGTGTCTTCTGCCTGCGGCTAAACACTGGAGCCTCATGCACCAGGACTAAACACCCAGTGTGCATAGGGTCTTACACGTCTGGGTTTTTCTTTTCTTTTTTTTTTTTGGCTAAAAAAAAATTAATTCTAGCCTAAAAACGGACGTATGCGGAATGGATGTAAACAAATGATATCCCATTATGTCTGTAAAGCTGGAAATGGACGCAAACCTTTTCTGTGTTTTTATTTCTCCAGTCATAAATAGACTCAGATGTAATGTAATTATAATGTTGGGGGTTGTTTAGCTCAGTGTAGTGCTCACCGGTGAGTAGAGTGCCCGCCAGTTGTGCCGTTTTATGGGCTTGTTGGCCCACTTATATTAACCTCTTCCCACCCAGCCTATAGCAAAATAACGGCAAGGCGGTGGTTTAGTTATCCTGACTGAGCGTCATATGACGTCCTGTCAGGATGCACTGATCGCGCTGAAGCGGAGCCGCGCAGCGGCGCGACCTGTCACCGCCCATGTCCACGTGACACAGTCGATGACCGATCCCAGTACTGGCTTGCTGCCAATGACCAATCACAGCAGGTCACATGACAGTTATACACAATGGATGGCTTCCTTTCAAGCCACCTACTGTGTAAAAATGTGTTTCTAGCTGTGATTGGTCAAATTGATCACATGGTATAGACGGGGCCAATCACAACCCATCTGTACCATGTGATTAGCTTTGACCAATTACAGCAAACCAGACTCAATGAATCAGTTTAATTCAGTAAAATGCTTGCTTATAGCAATCTAATACATTGCTATAAGTAAACATAATTTGTTAAAAAAAAAATATCCTGATCACTTGCCCAGAGCAGTACAATGCTACAATATAACATTATATTGCTCTGGTCACAGTGTGTTATAAAAAAAAAGTAAATAGTAAAAAAAAAAAGGAAAAAAATGTAATAAAAAAAATTTGAATTCTTTCAGCAGTCAGTTTCCCTGATCACCACCACACCAGTTATATGATGATAGTATGTAAAAAAAAAGTGAAATGTCTTAATTTTCCAAAATATTTAGACAAAAAATTGCAACTTCAAAAAATCCGCTATGCCTTTTACTAAATACCTTGGACTGTATTTACCTTTACAAAAAGGGAACACTTGGGGGATATTTGTACTATCCTGCCATTTTAGAGCCTTAAGAAATGAGATAGTCTGTCAGTACATCAGGATTGATCAATTTTCATATATATATACCATAGTTTGTGGACTCTATAACTTTCCTACACAGACTAAATAATTCCCACTGATTTGGGTTATTTTCACCAAAGCAATGTAGCGGAATACATTTTGGCCTAAATGACTGAAGAAAGATTATTTATTTGCAAAATTTTATAACAGAAATTAAGAAAAACTTGTATATGAAGGGATGATAGATAGATATATACATTGGTGGCTGGTGCTCAATTTTCTTGAAGGGGCAGCCTGTGGTCCCCCCCCCCAGCCTGTCACCCCCCCTGCCAGCCAACCACCCCTGCTTCGCTTGCCCCCCTCCCAGTCCTGCGCTTACCCCATGCAGGTTGCATCTTTGGCGGCTTTCCCCCCTGTGTCTGCTCTCGAGTCCCGGCAGTCGCTTCTCCTCCCGGCCAATCAGGACTTAGGGCTCGTGGCTTATCGGGTCTTATGCCTCCCGGCCAATTGGGTCTCAGCACCCGCTTCCTGATTGGCCGGGAGGAGAAACAGGAAGACATTAGTGAATATTAATTTGCTAATGTTACGCAACTGGGTAGCTTTGAGGCGCAGAGCCCACCCTTTTGAAGCCAATTAGAGCCTCTGGCTCTATTCATGTGCTTCACAAGAAAAACATTGAAATCCATGCAGACCGGGAGCATGAATTAGGGGTAGGCCCCCCTGCACCCTGTAGATAGATAGATAGATAAATAGATAGATAGATAGATAGATAGATAGATAGATAGATAGATAGATTCTGTAAATAAAGGGATGATAGATAGATAGATTCTGTATATAAAGGGATGATAGATAGATAGATAGAAAGATAGATAGATTATGTATATAAAGGGGTAATAGATAGATAGATAGATAGATAGATAGATAGATAGATAGATAGATAGATAGATAGATAGATAGATAGATAGATTTTGAGTGAGTGAGTGAATAACTTGTATAGCGCTACAAATGCAAACTAAATCGCCTCAAGGCGCTTTGCATCCAGTGACGTCCTAAACCTTCAGAAGAGGTGGGTCTTACGTTTTTTCCTGAAGGCCCGATGGTTTTCTTCCATACGGATGTTGGTGGGTAGAGCGTTCCATAGCCGTGGTCCTTGGACTGCAAATCTTCGTTCTCCCTTCGATTTGTAGCGGGACTTGGAGATGTGGTGGAGGTTTTGGTTGGTTGATCGGAGAATGCGTTTGGGGGTGTAGTGTTTTATCTTCTCGCATAAATATTGAGGAGCGTTTCCTTGTGTGCACTTGTGGGTGAGACAGAGGGTCTTGAATGTGACCCGATCCTTTACAGTTAGCCAATGCAGGGTCCTCAGTGAAGGGGTGATGGATTCCCAAGGTTTTTTCCCTGTTACCAGTCTGGCTGCCGTGTTCTGGACGACTTGTAGGCGCGAAATCTGATATTTAGGTAGTCCTATGTAGAGGGAGTTTGCGTAGTCAAGTCGGGAGTTGATGGCTGTTCCAACTACTACTGCTATGTCCTCTTCCGGTATGAAGGGGATGAGTCTACGCAGCAGGCGGAGAAGGTGGTGCGATCCGCTGCCTACTGATCCTATTTGGGGATCCATCGACATCTCTGAGTCAAAGATGACTCCGAGACTTTTGACTTTGGTGCTTGGTGTAATGGTCTGTCCAAGGATGGTGGGTGGTGTCCAAGAAGATTCTGTATATAAAGGGATGATAGATAGATAGATAGATAGATAGATAGATAGATTCTGTATATAAAGGGATGATATATAGATAGATAGAGTTAAAATAAGCCATCATGAACATTCTTACACAAATACGTAATCCAGGACTATAGGACTATAGGATAGGGTGTCCAGACATCCCCGGTTTCAGGGGACAGTCCCCGGATTGAGGACATTGTCCCCGGACCAAGTCTGTCCCCAGTTTTGTCCCTGGATTGGATTTGAACAGGGGCCATGGGGCAATTTCACAGACAGTCAGTGCAGGGGGGTGTATTTTTCCATTTTCTGTGCCCCTTTTTGATGATCATGTGCTGGTCGGAGCGAAGGTAATATTTCTTCAGTTTCGGGTGCATGCCCATTCAGCTCCGCTCGCATGTTCTTCTGCCTTGGCTCAAGTCCCAGCCAGCCGCCTGCTTATCTCCTTGCCTTCCCTGGTGGAGTGATCTTCCTTCACTCCACCACCCAGTAGTAGCCGGGGCCCAGAGAGTAAGACTTGACAGGCTGTGAGGCGGGCGGCGGCGATGGGCAGAGAGTCGCTGATTGCCGCCATTACTAGTAAAAAAAAAATATGTCCCCGGATTTCATTTTAAAAATCTGGTCACCTTACTATAGGACCGTCTCTCAGTGATGGTGGTGGGACTCGGAATGAGTTGCTAATGAAGTGTTTCTTACAGCCCAATGAACAGACTTGTCAGCATTTAAATCCTTTGCCAGAATTGTAGTAAAAATACACTTGTCTCTTCTGAAAAATGACTGAACACTAATGTAAGCAGTCAGTGTTATTATTGCGCAGTGCGTTTCATGGAATAACACTTGGCTTTCTCCTTTCTGTTTAATGGAAGAATTCTGGAAGCTGATTGTTCCTCTAATGTGGCTGGAGAAGAAATCAAAATCTTGTATTTAATTATGCAGAAGGCCCTAATGGACTGCATGGTACAGTTATATAATTGTAAGGAAGGATTAAGTTCTTTTCTATCTTTATTTCTAAATTTAGAGTGATGTCTCTCTAAGCAAGGGAATTATGACTTTTCTAGTCAGGGAGGTAAAAGTTCAATCATGCAGCATTAGTCATCTCTGCTTCATTCAGTCCGCAGGGCCTCTCTATGGAGACTCGGTGCTGACAACTTCTAATATAGAGGGCCGCATAGACGGCATAATGAGTAGAGATGAGCCAAATGATTTAAGCAAAATAGATTTTGCTGAATCTAGTAATTTCGCTCTTTGGGCTGCTTAGGTGCAATTTTCTTCAAAAAGTAAAAAAGATGTTTTTCATTGTTTATAGGGTATGTGTTTTAGGCATGTATGTCGGGTATTTTAGTTTTTCATTTAACCTTTTAAGGCCTCATGCACACTGGACATTAAAATAACGTTATAAAAATGTCAGTAGCTTTGCATTGAGTTTTTCAAAGTTTTTGCAATAGCGTTTGTTTAGCATTTATTAGCGTTTTTCCGCAATAGGCTTCATGTACACGGGACGTTTTTACAACCTCTCCTGAACAATTTAACTTGACAAATAGTAACCGATGTTTAAAATGTCCGCTTTGCCGCATTACATTCCGCGTTTTGCCGCCTTTTGCCGCGTTTGCGTTTAGAAGCGTTTTTCCCCCAAAATAGGCAAAAATTAAAAACGCTTGTAAACGGAACGTGGATAAACACGAGTTACCGCATTTAGCCGCCTTTAGAAGCGTTTGGCGCTTGAAATGCTTCTGAACCCATTTGTTTGCATTCCAAAAAAAGCCTCTAAACTCAACTGTCTAGAAAGGACTGTAAACGACCCTGTGTACATGTATTGATAAGATAACATAGAGGAGAGATCAGGAGCAGTTGAAAAAAATACCCAATTGCTTCTAAATGTCCGTTTACCAGCAGCAGTGTACATGAGGCCTTTAGCGTTTTTTTTTTATATATATATATATTTTTTTAATGATTCAAAAATGTAAAAAAAGGCTGATTCAGCACCGTTTTTGAGCGTTTATCTGCGTTTTTTGACGTTAGAGCGTTTATCTGCGTTTTTTGACGTTAGAGCGTTTTTACAGCTGAAAACCGCTGAAAAACTGCTCAGAACCCACTAGTTTTGGTGTTTTTTTTTTAAAATCATGCTAACTTTAGTGTTTTGTTTTTTTAAATTCATGAAACAGTTCTTTTAAAAAGAAAAAAAAATAATTGCTGCTCAAATATCATGCGACATAATAAGTTGCAACAACCACCAATATATTCTTTAGGCTCTGCTAAAAATATATTTAGATAATGTTTGGGGGTTCTGAGTAATTTTCTAGCAAAATTATGATTTTTACATGTAGGAGAGAAGTGTCAGAATTGGCTTGGGAGGCAAGAGGTTAAAGCCGGGTACACACTATTAGTTTTATTCGTTTAACCATTGGCTGAGAGCGCTGATCAGGAGTCGGTCGGCTGCTGTTTTTTTTTTGTACCAGCTGTTGTCTCCCGACATTTGGCCCGTGTGTGCCCGGTGGAGTTCTAGCCCTTTTTTTTCCCTAAAAACATCCCCATAATGTTATTACCTAAACCAACATTTTTTTTTATTATTATGTAGCGATACCCCCTAGAGGGCTGCTGGATTAAATTTGGGTCCTGCCGTTACCCCACCTTTCACCATCCCAGAACTAAGAGTCTATGTTAGAGATGAGATAGGTGTGCACTTCAGTCTTTTTACAATGCTTTATTAAAGGAACTCTCCGTAGTAACAGCTTTCTGTCTCTGAATCTTGCGACAACCGGATAGGCCTCTCACACCGACCTAGCAGCCAGTATGACGCACGGACAAGGCTCTGCCACAGACTTAGCGATACGTGGAACTCCTGGATAATCCTCTGCCACAGGATTGTTTAGCCAGTAATCAGTTAGTTGTAGGTCAGCTGCACAGTACCAGAACCTTTAAGTAATCCGGCAGTACTGTGAGGTAGGTTAATTTGGGTGCATCCTCCAAACGAGTCACCAGGCCCTTCCTGAGAAACCAGCCTTCAGCTCGGTTTTCTTCAGTAAGGTCCTCCCTTGGAATCTTCTCCGTTTGAGTGGCTTTTTCCCGCAGGCAAGACAACACAGGACCACCTTCAGTTCAGTAGGCCCCAGACAGATTTCTGGGCCTACTCGTAGCAGCACAGCCTCGAGCCAGCAGGGCCCGAGGTAGAAAAGAGCAACAGCCACATACCTTAAGCCAGGAGGGCCATGAGGTCAGAGAGCCAGCAGGCCCCTGGGTAGAAGAAGAGACTGAAAACATGGCGTCTGTCCCTTAAATATCCTCTCCCAGAATGTACAGCAGTAAGAACACTCCCACTGGGCTGTTTCTGGGAAAGAACAGTCAATGCATTTGGCTTGCTGTATTTCTCACACTCGCCTGTAGTGACAGCGACACCTACTGGCAACAGTGAGAAATGCACACAACACAGCCAAACTGGAACAGAAGCAAATTAACTTTATTAAATCACTCTGAGCTATTTACAGCTCATATAACACTAAATTTACCACATAGCCCCTATTCAATAGGAACAGGGCGCTACAATTATATGCAATGCTGTTTGTCTATATGCATGTTTTTATTTATACTAACCTTTCTCTTCCCTTCCCAGCACGCTCCCATTTTCATTGTGGGCATGTGAAGCCCATAGGGGTGCAACGGATCAAAAAACTCACGGATCGGGTCGATCCTCGGATCAGAGGCACGGATCAGATCATTTTTCGGATCAGCAAAAAAAAACAAAAAAAAAACACAAAATCTTGTTACACCCAACGGAGTTTTAGATTTCTGTTATTTTCAACACAAAATGGAGCATATAAGCTTAAATACAGTATTTGTAAATCCGACGGACTCTTTACATGTTAAATTTAAAAGCAGCAGCAAACCTTACATGGTTGTTAATGTGACAGAACACCTCTGATTTTCACATTTAACTAAATGTTAAATGTGAAAATCAGGTGTTCCGTCACATTAGCAAGCATGTAAGGTTTGCTGCTGCTTTTAAATTTAACATGTAAACAGTCCGTTGGATTTCCAAATGTATTTAAGCTTATAAGCTCCGTTTTGTGTTGAAATAAACTAAAATCTAAAACTCCGTTGGGTGTAACAAGATGTCCGCTTGGCCCCTTCTCTATCATTACTGTGCAGGACTGTGGGGTGGAGCAAGATGGCGGCGAAACGTCACTACAGCGGTCGCTGCCAGGTGTACCAAGATGGCCGTCGCTCCGCGACCAAGGCTCCGGAGCGCTCCGCGGATCGCGTGGTGTTCCGATCCGAACAGGGTGACCCGTTCGGATCACGGATCACCACCGATCCGTTGCATTACTAGAAGCCCACTAGTATCTTCTTCCTGGATAAGGTGCTGCTGGCTACCCAGTATGCACCTCCCGATCTCGCACATGTGCATAAAGCACACACATTGTTGTTCGGGTTGCTATAGCAATGGCGGCGTCGGAGCAAGTTCCCGCCCTATTGTTATGACAACCTGTCACTCAAGAGTAAAACCCGGAAGCAAGCTAGCCTAGCCCATTGACTCCAAAGATTGATGCCACTAATCTCCTAGGAGTCAATGCGTGGCTGGAAATGACGTACCTCGTTGCAGCGCGGTACACAGGAAGAGGAGAAATATGCCATTTAAAGCAAGGTAAATCGACCAAAAAAAACCCATTGTCAATGCCTTTTTAAAGGGCTTGTAAATGTAAAAGTTTTTTCACCTTAATGCATTCTATGCATTAAGGTGAAAAAACATCCTACAATACTGGCTCCCCCTGGCCCCCTGTTTAGCTTACCCGTCCCCTCGAAAGTCCCACGCTCGCCCCCGACATCCTCTTTGCTGCTCAGCCTGGCCGTTGATTGGTTACAGTGGATGGATTGAAAGCAGCGCAGCCATTGGCTCATGCTGCTGTCAATCACATCCAATGACACGACGCGTCGGGGGGCGGGGCCGAGTGATACAGTGAGCAGCAATAGCCGCTGGCTGTATCACTGGAGCGCGCCCGCAATCACTCACCACCATGCGAGCTCGCATATAGGTGGTGAGTGATTGCGGGGAGGAGCCGAGACAGCCGCCGAGGGACCCCAGAAGACGTGGATCGGGGCCACTCTGTGCAAAACGAGCTGCACAGCGGAGGTAAGTATAACATGTTTGTTATTTATTTTTAATTTTTTTTCTTTAGTGATCCTTTAACATACAAAAATGTACTGGATGGTGCAAAGTTTTAAATGTGGGTGGAACTCCGCTTTAACTAACAATCTAAATCCACTTTCCCATGTGAGCATATCGATATAATGTGCTGTTCACTATGGATTGATTATTCCTATCGGAAGAGATCGATTGGAAAATAAATCAATCATTTATCGAAGTGTGTATGGCCACCATAAAGGTAAGGATTACACCCATGTTTCCTGTATAAAATGGTAATACTGATGCACAAAGTCAACATTCTGTAAGTGAGGAAGATAGATTTTATTTAGATATCCAACATATTAACATAATAAAGAGAAATAAATGGAGAGAGAAAGGGAAAAAGAAAGAGAAAGAAAGTGTAGCCAAGGGTTTGCTACTGTAGTTATTATTAAGGAACAGTTTATTGTTTTCATGTATGGGTTTGGCTCCCCCTAGTGCATGCTGAACTCTATGAGGGTTTTTTCCTCCTTGAAAGTGAACAGAGCAATGCATTATGGGACATATAGTCTGAATAAGGAAGTGACACTGTTGGCCCAGCCAGTTCTGGACTACAGGACACACAATGCAAAGTGCACAGAACAGCCTGCTGCGAGGGGAAATAAAAAGGCAGGGCGGCCTGTTTTTAGCCTCTCTGGACGTCATTCTGAACCTGCCAGCAGGAGGTCTGTGTGACAGGGAGTGAGAGTCTGTGGCCTACACAGCTGAGAGCCGGATCACCAGCCTCAGAGGGACCTCAGAGAACAGCATCGCTATTCCAGCAAAGCAGACCGGCCTTCACTCCAGAGCTTCTGGGCACCCCTGCACTCCAGCCCACAGGGAGTCGCAGCGTGGCGTGGCGGCGCCATTCCACCGGAAGGAAACACCAGGAGGGATTCCAGCTGGAGCCCTTCATTTGACTGGGTCCATAGTGGTGAGCGGGCACAGCCCATCCAGATAGAGATAAAAGTTTTGCTGAGTGGTTTTCTACAGACTGGCTGCTGAGACTTGTAGTTCCACGGATGTGAATCTACTTCTTCACAGGCTACATACAGCCGGGCGCTTGGGGCCTATTCTTCCCCACTGTGCTGTAAAATCAGTACTGTATTCAACTCATTATCATAATCAAAGAGGAATATACATGTGATAATACTTCTTCAGTTTAAGCACTCATCAGTTCATCTTTGCTCTTCAGTTATTTTGTCTTTTGCCTACCTGGATTACAAATTACATTGCAGTATAAACAACAGGCTAGCTGAAGATTTCCAGAATTGAAAGGACATTTGTTATTTTCCTCTTTGTTATGCTTCACTGCTCTGCATTCTAATGCTAAATCATTGAACTACAACCTAGTGGGAACCATTTTGTGAGACATTATCCAATTTATACTGTGGTTACTGTATGTATATGCTGTACACTGTTTTCTGAGGCCTCAGAGGAAAGGTAGCCAATACATATGTTAACCACTTAAGGACAGAGCCTCTTTCTGAGATTTGTTGTTTACGGGTTAAAAATTTTTTTTTTTTGCTAGAAAATTACGTAAAACCCCCTAATATTATACATTTTTTTCTAACACCCTAGAGAATAAAATGGCAGTCGTTGCAATACTTTATGTCACGACGTATTTGCGCAGCGGTCTTACAAGCACACTTTTTGGGGAAAAAATACACTTTTATCCCTATTACAAGGAATGTAAACATCCCTTGCAATAGAAAAAAAGCATGACAGGTCCTCTTAAATATGAGATCTGGGGTCAAAAAGACCTCAGATCTCATATTTACACTAAAATGCAATACAATTTTAGCATTTAAAAAAAAAAATGGCCCTTTAAGAGCTATTAGTGGAAGTGACGTTTTGACGTTGCTTCTGCCCTGCTATGGTATGGAGACGGGTGGGGGCCATCTTCCCCTCACTCATCTCCATACCAAGCCACCAGAAGTACCTGATCGCCTCTGCCGCTGCCGACCGCTCCGGTAAGCGGCGGAGGGCATGGGAGAGCGGCGGGAGGGGGGCCCCTCTCCCGCCGCCGATAAAAGTGATCTTGCGGCAAATCCGCCGCAGAGACCACTATTATCGGAAACCGGACTGCCGGCTGAAGAGGAGGATACCTGGGTTAGCTAGCTGCTGCCATAACACAGATATCCCTCTTCAAACAGCTGACGTATATCGGCGTGCGGCGGTCCGGAAGTGGTTAAAGGTGTTGGATATTTGTCTCTCTGTGTACCTGTTCACATAGGTCTTGTGGAGGTATTAAGGTATATCAGTAGCAAGTGATATTATTTTCCAAACATTAGTTGTGTTTTACTTATATCATTTCTTGTTCATTCTTTATCTCAGTAAAAATATCTGAGTGGTTCAGAGATACTGTGTGAGTTTCTCATTACTAACGCAACATTTCAGAATGGAACCCAAGGTGTCAGAGGTAAGAGAGGATTTGCAGAGTTGAGGTAACCAGTGGGGTATAGAGTCTATCAGCAGCCCCCACGGGGGTACCTCTACAAAAGAAAGAAAGAAAGAAAGAGAAAAAAGTTAAAGAAAGAGAAAAAGGAAAGAAGGAACATATGGACACCATCTGATATATAAAACATGGTTACCACATCCACAATCTTAAAAGAGAGAAAATAATGTGCTGAAAAGAAATAAAACAGCAGAATGGCAGATGTGTACACGCTGATGAAATAATGCAGCTGGTCAGGTGGCGAATGTGTGTGTTCATAATCTCTTCTGGGCAAGTAGGCGGATGGTGACAGAAGAGCGAAAAAACCCACATCTAAACAATAATTCTATATACAAGTCAAATCTCTAGTTTTTAGCTTGCCCCATACAAGAAACCTTAAATTATGAAATTTACCAGGATTCCTAATGTAGCACTTACCCCCATTTAAGGGACCGGCTGCTTTTATTTTGGGTCTGCAGCAATTACCTCTCTGGATTGGATCCTTTAGCTCCGTTGTCTAGGCAAATAAAAATCTCCAGGAATAAGGCCAATGTCCACACATGAGTAAAACCTAATCAGCAAGGCTTTATTATTTTTCTTTTCCTCTTTGAGTCAACTTGAAGAGAGAGAGCAGAAAGTTGAAAGAAGTAAGGGAAGGTTCAGGCACGCCACACTTAAAGTCCAGTATCTATACTCGTCGCCACTGAAGCCTGAGTGGGTATTGCTCACCCGGATAGTCCCTATGAGAGCGGTCCTAGCAGCCAGGATGGAGCACGGATATCAGAGACGATGTATCCTTCTTTAGGCGAGTTTCCAGGCCTCTACCCCGAGATAGCAGTACCGTCGCTAATCTCCTGGGACTGATCCTCCCCTGGACTCCTTTCCCCTACAAACGGGCAGCCTGGGTTCCTTCTCTGAAGCGTAGGCCCCTGTCAGCGGAGCTGGGCCCACGATGCAGCAACAGGGCCTCGGGCTGAAGGTGCCCGAGGCCTAAACACACTTGCGCACCTAGTGCCATTCTGGCCACGAGACACACTCACTGGACCAGAGGTCCCCGCTCACGCCTTGGGGTCCCCCTGGAATCGCCCCCTAAAAATGGCGTCTGACACTTTTGTACCCTCTCCCAGCATGCACAGTGGGTAGACCACGCCCACTGTATGACTGCCGAGAGAGGACACCCAAGGTGCTGTGATACCCCCCATAGTTCAACCTATGCTGGCGGTGACAGTGCCATCTACAGGCAAAGGAGAACCCTTGATTGGTCTGAGCCCAACTACCGGCTCAGACTACCCCTAAATTTCCACATAGCACCCCCAAATATGGGGGGGGCGCTACACTAATATGCATATATTAGCCAGTGTTGCCAACCGTCCATATTTTTACGGACAGTCCGTAAAAATGGTATTTTTTTACCCCTGTCCGTAAATGTCCGTAGTTGCGGGAATGTGCCAGTAAAAATAGGCAAGATCGGTTCGGCTTAGAACTGCGCATGCGCAGTTCCGGAGCTTGCCCAGTCGAGCATATGCTGTATTCGGCCGGCGGGGAGCGGATTTCACAGAGACTGTGCCGCGCGGCGCCGGCGAGTGATGTATTAGGACATCCCGCCAGGCAAACGCGTGCCAGAATTTTAAATCTGTAACTAACCAGGAGGTCGGAGGAGCACAACACTGGAGCGGGAGTCAGGACTCGGAGCGGAGGCTGAGCAGCACACGGCGATGGCGAAATGGAGGAGCCTGCTGCATCCAGGCAATACAGAGTTCACACGGGAGTCGGGGACAGACAGAGTGACAGACAGCCCAGCCGACAGTGACATCAGGTGATGGTGGCAGAGGGGGATCCGATGGAGGCAGGGGTTAATGGTGGCACCGCAGAGGGGGGTTAATGGAGGCAGGGGGTTCATGGAGGCAGGGGGAGATTGGAGGCAGGTTGAGATTGGAGGCAGGGGGTGATGGTGTCACCGGAGAGGGGGATGGAGGCAGGGGGAGATTGGAGGCAGGGGGTGATTGGAGACACTGCAGAGGGTGGGGGATGGAGACAGGGGTTGTCGGTGGCACCGCAGAGGGGGATGGAGGCAGGGGGCCTGGGGGAGATTGGAGGCA
This sequence comes from Rana muscosa, assembly GCA_029206835.1. Classification (NCBI taxonomy): domain Eukaryota; kingdom Metazoa; phylum Chordata; class Amphibia; order Anura; family Ranidae; genus Rana; species Rana muscosa. Next base: position 251,671,280 of record CM055121.1, on the reverse strand, counting down.
GGGGGTGATTGGAGGCAGGAGAAGATTGGAGGCAGAGGGTGATTGGAGGCAGAGGGTGATTGGAAGCAGGGGGTGATTGGAAGCAGGGGGTGATTGGAAGCAGGGGGTGATTGGAAGCAGGGGGTGATTGGAAGCAGGGGGTGATTGGAGGCAGGGGGTGATTGGAGGCAGGGGGTGATTGGAGGCCGGGGGGTGATTTGAGGCCGGGAGGTGATTTGAGGCCGGGGGTGATGGTGGCACTCCAGAGGGTGGGGGATGGAGACAGGGGTTGATGGTGACACCGCAGAGGGCATGGAGGCAGGGGGAAATTGGAGGCAGGGGGAGATTGGAGGCAGGGGGAGGATGTGGCACCGCAGAGGGGGGGTGAAGGCAGGGGGTGTTGGTGGCAGAGGGGGATGGAGGCAGGGGGTGATGTGACTAAATAATTTGCCCTTATTATATCGAAAATAACAAAAATATGTTTTTTTTATTCTAATATTTACCTTAAATCACATTTCTATTTGCCTAGCGTACTTGTTTGTAGCCTAAATACTGAAATTCGCACCTAAAAATGAAATTTTGTAAGTTTTGTGAAATGTCAGTAAAAACGTGGCTGTGCCAGTAAATTTCGGGTGTCGTGCCAGTAAATTTCAATCTGGTAGGTTGGCAACACTGATATTAGCTGAACTATTAAAAAGATAGCTGATAGCCCTGATGAGAGCAGGTTCCCCCTAAGCACTGTGACAGACGTGAAAGGGTCTGGAGAAGCCACGGAGAACCTTATGCTGCCTGTAACATCGTTCAGCATGACCAGTTTGGTGGTGGGTCAGTGATGGTCTGGGGAGGCATATCCCTGGAGGGATGCACAGACCTCTACAGGCTACACAATGGCACCCTGACTGCCATTAGGTATCGGGATGAAATCCTTGGACCCATTGTCAGATCCTACGCTGGTGAAGTGGGTCCTGGGTTCCTCCTGGTGCATGACAATGCCCGGCCTCATGTGGCGAGAGCATGCAGCCAGTTCCTGGAGGATGAAGGAATTAATACCATTGAATGGCCCCCACGCTCGTCTGACCTAAATCCAATAGAACACCTCTGGGGCTTTATGTGTTGGTCCATCCGACCTTGCCAGGTTGCACCTCAGTCTGTTCAGGAGCTCAGTGATGCCAGGGTCCAGATCTGGGACGAAATACCCCAGGACGTTGTCAGGCATGCATTCAAGCACATGGGGGCCATACAAACTACTGAGTATCATTTTGAGTTGCTGCAATTAAAATTCAGCAAAATGGACTAGTCTGCTGCTTAATTTTTTCACTTTTCGGGGTGTCTTTAAATCCAGTCCTCTGTAGATTGATAATTTTAATTTCCATCAAACGATGGGGCATCCTTTCATTTGTAGCGGGGTCTCTAAATTTAGGTGGGACACCCAGGTGTGTAAGTGTGGGAACAGTGGACCTTTTGTGTTCGTGGAGGATTGGATGGTGTGGTGGTCTCCTTGGCCTCTGGGTGGCGGGTACCTGGAGGCTCAAGTGGATTTGCCGTTACAGTGCTGCCCTTTTTGTCCCTTTCCGGAGATGGTGCGGCGAGGGCGGGGAACCTGCCGTGGTGTCGATGGGAGGAGATAAAGGGGGGGGGGGACGCCTTAGCCACGAGGTCTGTCCTTGGGAGGATTTTCTTCACGCACCCAGGCACCTTAGGCCTGGGTGCGGGCGGTTCCAGATTCCGGCCCAGGTGCCCTAGGCCTGACCGGAATGGAGTTGGAGTCCATCCCAGGCACCTTCAGCCTGGGGTGAGGTACTATACTAGGAGGCCTGGGGTCCAGTGACTTCGACTGGATCCCGCGAGGGTGGAGAAGTCCGAGGGTCCCTGAGGTGGACGGGGCCCATGTCTGAGGTGAGGAGGCCGGGGAGGTTACCCATTCGGAGAGTCTGGAGCAGCATCAACCCAGTGACGGATGGGCCTCTGGTAACTCCCTTGGAGGGACATCTTCCCCTGATAGGGGCCGCAGCGCAGCGAAGGTACTCCTATCTACGTTCTCTTGAGTCGATGGTAGAGACTCTCAGATTTTAAGTCCTTTCTAGCTGAATGCTATAGTAACCGTTCGTGAGATCGCAGTGGTTTAGTTGACAACCAGGATAGTGCCTCGGCCTGCTCATCCCCTGTATCAAAATGTTATCAAGTCGCAACCAGTTGGCTACTGAAGCACTGTTTATTGTGAGATGCATAATAAAGCAAGAGTTGGACTTTGATCGGTGTGTGGAACTCTGGTTAATGGGAGCAAAGGGAAGTGTTGACACAGCAGGACTTGATTCTCGACAAAAGCACACAGGGCCGAGGAAATATCTGGTGCTGGCCTTCACCTCGCCCACAGCTATGGGGAGGACATGGGCCGTAGAGCATCTCACCCTGTCGTGTGACATACCCCTAGACAAAGGAGATGGGGTGAGGCCGCTACACATTCCTAACACATTACCCCATATCAGTATAGATATCCAGCATGATATTTTTCCCCATTGAGATATAATGTGTTTTCAAAGTGTTCCTTTCATTTTTTTTGAACAGTGTACATACAGGTGTATACTGTATATAAAATAAATAGAACAGGATCTGCCTCCGCCCATGTTCAGGCTTCCTAAAGATGTCTGAAGACCCTATAAATGAGTACAGTTTGTTTTGGCAATTCCTCTCATCGCCCCCCTTCCACAAAGTGGATGCAAGAATTTTAATTGTCAGTCGGATGGTTTATTATCTGGAATATTCAATGTCATGGCCAGTAGTAAAAATACTTCTCTGTTGGGCAGAATATTTTGTGGGTGGAAGACTCAAACCTCATTGTGAGCTGTCAAAAACTGTTGACTAAATCCACAAAAACATTCACACGTTAACACATACCTTGCATGCAACAATGACATTCTAGTAGTATGATGTACACTGCCCACTCAGCTTTCTAAAGTAGATAAATGTAAAAGAATATGACCTTTGTAATGTTCTGGTGTAAAGAACCTGCCTTTATCTAGTCTATATTGCTATGATGCTAAAAGAGATACAACAGCCTATTGCTGTCATAATGTAAATAGCAGGCTTCCCCAGTTGAGATACCTGTAGGCAGGTGCAGTCTACTTTCTCCACTGCAGGTGGTGCTCTTCCACAGCAGCACTGCATTTGGAGACGAAGTCTAGAGAAACATGGTTCCTCTGTTTTCCCGGGTCACTGGGGAAGCTATGCAATTGGATGCTGCCGCCCCATGTGACTCTTGCAGCCATCTTGGGTCAGGCAGAGCCTATTTAAGTCATCTCAGGCTTGGCAAGCATTTTTCAAGTGAGTAGATTAGGGACAGGTACCCTGCCTGTTAGGGACAGAACTAGTGGTAGGAAAAGGTTCTTGATGAAGAGGGAAAGCGTATGGCTCGCAACATCTCTGGACATCTTCCCGCTTGGGCACATGATCTGACAGTCTGACCCCTCTAACAGCCGCTGTCATTTTGGCCGAAACCTGCTCTCTACAGGTAGTTGGACCTGTGACTATTCCCGGTTGGGTTGCCTTCTCAGTGTGTTTATTGTGAACCGTTGTTGCATTATTTCAATACAAGTTCTTTCATCGCACTTGGACTGTGTGTGTGTTATTGCCGTCGCACCGCCCTGCACCACACCTACCTGCCATTTTTGCCAAGGCCAACATTTGGCACATCCCAGAAGATCTAGCAGTAGACTGAGGATCAGGGCTGAGAGGGCTTGTCTCCCCTGGTTTGTGGATATGGCTCATCCAGGATATTGTCAAGGCTTACTTTGTACAAAATAATGACATCCCATCTGGACTGTTTTACTAAGAGATTCTTTTGGCATTTCCATCTGTGTAAAAATCGGTGCTCCCCGGCCGTAGGTCCTCCGGACAACAAACTTTGTAGAGGAAAAGTAAGGCTACATGTGTGCCAAGTTTGGGGTCCAGGGGACCTACAGCCGGCCAGTACCGGGTCCCCAAAATCTGGGAGATAAGGCGCAAAAAGGTGACTGGAGTATAAGCCGAGGGGGGCATTTTCAGCACAAAAAAAATGTGCTGAAAAACTCGGCTTATATTCGAGTATATACGGTAAGCTTTGACAAAGAAAGACTGGAAACTGATTGGTTTCTATGCACAGCTGCACCAGATCTTGCTCTCTCCAGTTTTAGTAAATCAACCCCAATGTGACCATGTACAGTATTAGTACTGAGAATAATCAGGCAAATATCAGACACTGCAGGCTGATATTTCCAGTTTTTTAAATTCCCCAAGGAACACATTGATGAAAAGGCTATTCATTAGACTTGTGCACAACGGAAAAATGCGTTTAGTTTCGGTTCGTTTCTTTTTCGGTCCTGTTGATTCGTAATCGTTCGTAATTTTGCTAGACAGGATTTTTCGTGTTCGGACTAATTCGTATTTTTGCAAGCGACATTTTTCGTTGAATCGGAATGATTCGTATTAATGTAAGCCTTATTTTTAGTTGATTTATAATTCGTACTTTCGGTAGAGTACATTGTTTTTCGTTGATTCTGGACACAACTCCTACTTTCGTAACTTTTTTTGGGTTTGTTGATTCGTAATTTTCCGTGTCTCTCTCACAACAACGCTGCCTATTATGCCTAATGTGCTTCGAATGGATTTGTACTTTTCTAAATACATAGCGGTTATTTGTAACAATTCGAAATCTCGTATTTTACTTTTGTTTTTTTCATGTGGCTATAGCCTCCGCCCCTGTACACCATTTTGAGAGGGAGTTCAGCACGGTGAGGGAGAAGCAGAGAGCAGAGCAGAGTGTTATTGTGCTTCGAATGGATTCGTACATTCGTAACTTTTTTCAGAACGAATTATGCCGAAGACATTCGGGCATTCGCTATTTTGCGATATAATTTATTTCAGATTCGGTTTTATTTGTAATTGCTTTGTTCGGAAATTCGAATGCTTCCGAATGTCCGAAAGTTGCTAAATTCGGACGAATTTCGATTAGTTACGAAACAAATTGCACAAGCCTACTATTCATAGAAAAGTGACAAAACCAGCATGACCTATCATAGCTGTGTGTGGTGCTGTGTGGGCCCACCAGGTTTCTGAACGTAAGAGGATTTGGTAGAGCAGTGGTCTTCAAACTGCGGCCCGAGGGACGGATGTGGCCCTTTGCTTGCCTTTGTCTGGCCCTTGAGGCACTATTTCTCTCACTGACACCAACGATGCGGCACCATTGCTTTCACTGACACCAACAATGGTGCACATTTCCTCCCACTGATACCAATGATGGGGCATCATTTCTCCAGCTGACACCAAAGATGAGGTACTATTCTTCCCAGTGACATAAATGATGGTCCACTGTTCCTACCACTAATACCAATGATGGGAATTTTTTTCTCCTCCTACTGACCCACCCAGCCTGAGACATTGTGGACTTCCATCGATGCTGGGGCATTTTTTCCTCCCACTGGCCACAGTCTAAAGTCCCTAAAGAATTAATTACAATATTGGCGCTACAGGTTAAAAAAAGACAGTGTATATATAAGAGTTTACCAAACAAGTCCTTTGAGCTGTGTGACAAGCTTAGATGTGAGTTGTAACAGTCCAGGAGATAACTGGGCAGCCTTACTGGGGGAGCCGAAGCCAGACTCCAAACACATGTAAACAAAGGAAAAAACAAAAAGGCGCCACTTAGTTAAAACTGTTTATACTTTAATGACACAAAAGTATCAAAGCACTCACTCGTAGGTTGACTGTAATAGGCACATGAATCGTCTGGTCAATGGTCATATTCCGCTTGCTAGAAGTCTCAGTGTATAATGACCTCCTCGTATGTTGTAATGAGGACCGGGATGATGTCCATAGAGGATATCGCCGGGAGATTCTTCTCAGGGAGCCAGGAAGAGGGCTGGAACGCAAACAAAGGGTCCAGCTGAGACGCAACACAACGTTCAGCGGAGTGACGTCAGGACCAGCATGCAACGCGTTTCGATGTACAAAGCAGAGAGACGTTCTAAGTCTCTGCGCGCATCTTTATCAAGCAATCTTTTTGTTTGTTTTAACCTTTGTTTAAAGTCCCTAAAGCCCTAAAGTCTAAAAGGCAGGAAACTGGCCCTTTGTTTAGGAAGATTGGACACCCCTGTGGTAGAGTAAGAACCCTGTCCTTGGTATTCAAATTTATTTGATTTCATTAACCCCTTGACGCTGACTTCACACAAATATGCGAACCCCACTACACTAGACTTTTTTCCATGGGGCCACATATTTGCGTATTTCGTCTTGTGCTGGGAGCACTCTGCACGGCACGCTCCCAGCACAGAGTCCAGGGTCTCACCAAGAGCCTCAGGCCTCATTCTAATGATTGGAACCCGAAACACCTGATTCCAGGTCACCTGATTGCTGTGATAGCCTCTGATTGGCTACCACAGTGATCAGTTACTGTGAAGTCCGCCCCCCATGTTTTCTCTCCCTGTGAATGGAAGAGAGAGATGCATCAAAAAAGTGTGTAAAAAAAATAAAAATTATAGAAAAAATAACCTAGATCAAGGTTTGATTTAGGTCAATGCCAGGGTTAGTGTTTTGGTCAGGGTCAAAGATCAGGGTGAGGATTTTTTCTGGACAGGACTTTATTTTTTTAATTAGTATCGGTGTCAGTTAGTGTGAGTGTGTTTTAGGTAGGATATAAAAAAGCAATGCACACTATTGTCTACGGGTACAAACAACAAATAACATATGCATATGTGGTATTGCTGCAATCATCAGGAACAGGAGAATTTTGATGGAAGGTTATGGTAGTAGCAAGAAATATACAGCTACATTTAAAAAAAAAAAGAATTGTTTTTCTATTTTGGTACAGTTTTCTTTTATTAATAAAAAAAATCTGAAGATATCCATTACCACTTACCACTAAATGAAAGCCCAATTGGTCCTGAAAAAAAAAAGAAGGTATAATCCACCTGAATGCATAAATTAGTTGATGATATGTACAGATTTACTAACACATGTCAAAGTTGCAAAATTGTGCTTAGGCATTAAGATTTGTTTTACCCTTATGCCGCGTACACACGACCGTTTTTAATGTCATTGAAAAAAACTAAGTTTTTCTCGACGTGTGATTCTTCTCAAGCCTGCCTTGCCTACACACTATCATGAAAAAAAATGCTCAAGCAAAGCGCGGTGACGTACGAAATGTACGACGGCACTATAAAGGGGAAGTTCCATTCGGATGGCGCCACCCTTTGGGCTGCTTTTGCTTGTGTTAGTAAAGTTTGGTGAGAGACGATTCGTGCTTTTCAGCCTCGTGCTCTTCAGTCCGTTACAGCGTGATGAATGTGCTATCTCCATTATGAACGCTAGTTTTACCAGAACGAGTGCTCCCGTCTCATCACTTGCTTCTGAGCATGCGCATTTTTTCACGTCGTTAAAGCCTACACACGGCCATTTTTCATGACGAGAAAAATGACGACGTGAAAAACGACGAGAAAAATTAGAGCATTCATACAAAATATGCTCAATAGATAATTGTAAACAACTATGCATCAAACATTAACAGCGCTTCGCAGGTTAGGTGAAAACCTGTGGGTGATAAGGATACTTATCGTACAGTAATATACTATGCAACATGTAAACACATATAAGTCCAATGCATGAAATTGGAATAATTGAAAAAAGGAGAGAGAGAGAGAGAAAGTGAGAGTCCACTTCTCCAATCCTCTCATCTGCCGGTATTAACACAGTATATGTTGTTGCTCTGGCTCCTTATATGGGGAAACACACTGTCAGTTCAACAGTTCATTTACTATGAGTGTGCAACAGATTCATCTCAGAGGAACCCAGCAACTGTAGCTTGAAAGGACACTTCACCATTAGATGCAATACAGTTCCCTTAGGAGATCTACTCACCAGACTTCTAAACACAGATAGCCTTAGTCACTCCTCTAAATGGGTTGTTGTGAGCTCTTCATAGAGAGGGTTTCTCCTAGGATGAGCGGTGTCCCTGATCAGTGGATTTCAGCGTGCAGCAATGCGGGCATATAAAATGTAAGGGGAAACCGAACATAGTGTAAAACCCTTTTTATTGTAAATAGATAGACCCCCCGTTTACAAGCATGCTTACAAGGTTAAAACATATTAAAACATGTCTCATACTGTTGATACATCATGCTCACTCGAAACCAGAGATCCTGCCAATCGGTGGCTTGCTTGAGAGAGTCCCGGGAAGATGATCGCCTGTATGGACAGATGAGTCACGTGGTCACGCCCTGACGCATTTCGTGATTGGTTCACGTCTTCAGACGCCCTCTGAAGACGTGAACCAATCACAAAACGCGTCAGAGCGTGACCACGTGACTCATCTGTCCATACAGGCGATCATCTTCCCGGGACTCTCTCGAGCAAGCCACCGATTGGCAGGATCTCTGGTTTCGAGTGAGCATGATGTATCAACAGTATGAGACATGTTTTAATATGTTTTAACCTTGTAAGCATGCTTGTAAACGGGGGGTCTATCTATTTACAATAAAAAGGGTTTTACACTATGTTCGGTTTCCCCTTACATTTTATATGCCCGCATTGCTGCACGCTGAAATCCACTGATCAGGGACACCGCTCATCCTAGGAGAAACCCTCTCTATGAAGAGCTCACAACAACCCATTTAGAGGAGTGACTAAGGCTATCTGTGTTTAGAAGTCTGGTGAGTAGATCTCCTAAGGGAGCTGTATTGCATCTAATGGTGAAGTGTCCTTTCAAGCTACAGTTGCTGGGTTCCTCTGAGATGAATCTGTTGCACACTCATAGTAAATGAACTGTTGAACTGACAGTGTGTTTCCCCATATAAGGAGCCAGAGCAACAACATATACTGTGTTAATACCGGCAGATGAGAGGATTGGAGAAGTGGACTCTCACTTTCTCTCTCTCTCTCTCCTTTTTTCAATTATTCCAATTTCATGCATTGGACTTATATGTGTTTACATGTTGCATAGTATATTACTGTACGATAAGTATACTTATCACCCACAGGTTTTCACCTAACCTGCGAAGCGCTGTTAATGTTTGATGCATAGTTGTTTACAATTATCTATTGAGCATATTTTGTATGAATTTTTATGAAGTGTATAATAGCTGCTGCATTACAGAAGAATATAGATTTTTTTGTCCATTGAGCGCTAGGATCAGAGGCACCTTAGGGAGTTTTTCTGATATTTATTATCAAAAATTAGAGCATGTTCCAAATTTTTAATGCCCATTTTTCACGTCGTGAAAAATGCTCTGGAGCCCACACACGATCGTTTTTAATGACCAAATTAAAAAATGGCATTTTTCTCGTCATGCAAAACAGTCGTGTGTACGCGGCATTAGGCACAAAGGGGCTAAAGAACTATATAAAAGTTCACTTTTAGGTCTTGTTTTCTGGAGAAACACTCACGGCCAAAATCCAGTTTTTACAATTCTCTTCAGCAATGGCTTCTTCAAGAGCCAGTGCAAGCAAAAGGAGCCATCAAAGATTTATGAATAGTATTTACAAGATTGACAGTTGACTGCTCTGTTTTACAGTATCATTTCTCATGGAGGGTGGAGAAACCCTTGAATTTACCTAAGGCACTAAAAACAATAAAGAGACCTTCATGCCCTATAGAGTCTTAGAATGCAAAGAATAACATTGCAAGTCTGAAATGGCAACACACTTTAATGTTACTGTTTTACAAATGACACGGCCTCCCCCTTAGTAAATATGTCATGACATCAGGAATCTTCTCATTGCATGGTGCTGATAGATTTTGTGTCACATTCTACTTAGTATAATATTACACTGCATCAATTTCACAACATTTAATAATTGTCATTGGAGATAAAATGAACATGTGTGTGGGGCCAGTTCACCAGTGTTCGACTATTTCACATGATGACAGATATATATGGGTGGTGAAACATATCATATAGGAAGCAGCCCTTCTTATGTATAAACTATAAGCCTGTTTTTCAAGGGGGTGCATGGTAGAATATGTTGTATCAAAGAACAGGGCCTGTAAAAAGCACACATGGAGTATGAAAAAGTCCACTACAAAGGGTTAACTCGGCAGGAAAGTTGAAGTTGGAGAGCAGTTGCCACGGGTAACTAGGAACTTGTGGGAAGTGTATAGCAGCTGGTCATGAAGAACGGTACCCGGCAAAGGTGACAGCTCCTCCGGTAGCAAAGGGGTCGGTGATCTGGCTCCCTCCCTAGCGGTTGGCTCCCCTAAGTCGTTAGGATCGAACCTGAGGCACAGAGACCTCATGTACCTGGCCGCATGGCATGGTGGAACTTAAGGAGTTGTAGTGCACGCATGAGGTCGGCGCTAGGTGAACGACAGGACCTCATTCTGTCACAGAGGTATGATTTTCTGGTGGAGAGTGCTTGGGCTCAGTGGTGTCCCTCCTAAATGGAACATATAGGTTCAAGGTGTATAGTAACTTAGGACAACTCATTACACAGAAGTATTATTGACTACTGCACACATTGTTTGGCCATAATGTTCGATTTTCACATTAACACGGCCCCGCCTGGCATTAAAGAGCACGTACACGGCTAAAGATACCCCTATGCGCAGGGCGAGTAGGCCTCGCCCACAAGCCACATTTCCAACAGTTGCAAATGGGTAAATGGAGGTAGTGTAGAATGAAGAATGGATAAAATCTGCAACCAAGCAATGATGCGTTCAGGTAAAAGCACTGTTTCCATAAAACTCCCTCCACCCTTCATTGTAAAGGCCTAGATCATTTAAGCTGAACTCAGTTGGTGATTTTATGCAGGACAGTGTGCAAAATTAGGAAAAGGCTACTGTTGGACATGGGGTTCATGGTATATGAGTGAGTGAAAACTTGTATAGCGCTGCAATTGCGAACTAAATCGCCTCAAGGCGCTTGGCATCCAGTGTCGTTGAGATCGTTAGAAGAGATGGGTCTTTAGTTTATTCCGGAAGGCCCGATGGTTTTCTTCCATGCGGATGTCCGCTGACTACTGATTCTATTTGTGCGTCCATAGTCATGTCTGAGTTAAAGATGACTCCCAGGCTTTTAACTTTGGTGCTTGGGGTTATGTTTTGTCCAAGGATGGTGGGTGGCGTCCATGTGGTCCTGGCGTTTTCCTTTCGGTTAGCGTGGAAAATTAACAGTTCTGTTTTGGATGCATTAAGCTTGAAGGAGCTCTCTGTCATCCAATTGTTGATTAATGTAAGGCATTTTTCCAGCCCGTAATATTGATCTTTTTTGTTGTTGATGCGAAAGTAAAGTTGAGTGTCGTCTGCATAGGAGTGATAACGTAGGTCCTGTTCACTGATGATTTTGAGGAGTGGCCGGAGGTAGATGTTGAAGAGTACCGATGACAGGGGTGATCCTTGAGGGACTCCGCATGTATTTATGCGTGGTGCCGAGGTGAAGGCTCCCAGTTTCACTGTCTGGGATCTGTTTTCCAAAAAGGATGTGAACCATGGTAGGTCCTCATCTGTGACTCTTGCTACTTCTGTGAGGCGCGTAAGTAGAATTTTGTGATCGACTGTATCAAAGGCTGCACTGAGATCCAGCAGCACCAGGAGGCACGATTCTCCATCATCTGCTGCTTCTAGTGCGTCGTCCCATATGAAGGATTACTGAAGATATATGCAAACCTCTTTTCTATCATAGTGAGGCTTATAACTGCCTAAACTTTCTAAAGTCAAGTCTAAAGGTGCATATTTTCAAATACCATGCAGAGTGCACAATGATTTCGTAAGTTCGATGAGCTCTTTAGGTTCTAAATTCTACCTTCAAACAACGGTCCAACACAATAATGTATAACTTCACTGACCAATAGTGCAGAAGGAAGGAGGGCTGGGGAAAGACTCTTCCTTGTCTCATTGCAAATAAGTTCTCCAATGTCATCTAGCTTAGACCTTTTCAACCGGCTTTCTGTAGAACCCTGGAGTTCCAAGAGGTGTCTCCAGGGGTTCTGCCACCTCCACTACTGCCCAACGGTGGTTTCCCAGACTCCCGCTGTGGAGTGAGGAAGGCTTCCTTCACTCCTAAGTCCCTACACTGCCATTGGGGAGGGAGGACGACCACCTCCTGTCCCTTCTCCCCCCCGAATCCTGATCTGCTTAATCCATGGGCCATAATCAGTGGGTAGGAGGCTTGCCACTAGTCCTCTCCAAAAGCCCCTGTCCTGGTTGGGTCTGTCACAGGCCATATTTGGTCAATGTCAACCTTAGCTCATTACTAGTCACCAAGAGCAGTGGACGAGGGGGAAAGCAGCTGTGGAAAGATAAAGTATGAATGAAGAGACTAGATTAAGCAACTTAAGGTACAGAAAGACTGAGACAAAAGTAATTATTTTTTTTTTTTTTAAATCGTAAGTCTCTCCTTCCTGCATTTACTCCAAGGTCTGAGAGATGGATAGGCTGGGTTGACATTTCCATCAAACAAGGAAAGGAATGTTACTACAGATCAGTTGAAGGTTGAAAGGAATTTAAAGGTAAAAGGGGATCACTATATTGCAACCTCCATACAAGTGGTTCTGTATACTGGGTGCCAGTTATCCCATCACTGTGGAACCAGCTAAAAAATACACTGAGCAACAATGCACAATTAATGTTAGTGTAAATTTTATTTTTATACTTTTATTAATTGATATTGTGAATGTGATGGACCACCTGACATCTCGCCTGGGTGCCTCTGCCAAACAGTGCCTCCTGCCGTCCAAACCCATCCAGCAGACCAATAGCTGATACCAGCCCTTTACCCCAAGCATCTTACACAGACAAAACTTTAAGGTAAAAACCAAAGGAATCACTTTATTGAACAGAAATATTTATTAAAAAAATTAAAACAAATGTAGCAAGGTCTCGGACCTCTAGAGGCCTAGTGGTGACCTCCAGAGTCAGGGAGAGCTGACATCCTTCTCTGTAGAGTGGGTTACAAGGCATGGTGGGTGTAATCCAAGCTCAAGTGATGGGCGCCAGACACTTTTTCAATGCAAAGAGATTTATTGTCTCCTGAACAAGAACTGTAGGAGAGAGGGTTAGGGCCAGGACACCCTTAAGTAGATGCAATGACAATTGGCAGACTTTGAGACTTCTGTAGGTAGACAGCTATACAGTGGAAGGCCTCCAGCTGGACACCACTTCTGTAAAGGTAGGACCATTGTCTCCTATGGCAACAAATCTTGTAACAGTCACTAACGGTAGTTGTATTTAACCAGTTGCCGACCGTGTCATGCAGATATACTGCGGCACAATGACACTGGTGGGCGAAATCCAGTACGGGTACGTCCTAGCCGTTTTCGGCCACCAGAGGGCGCACACGTGCCCGCTGCCCAGCTGGGGACCCAATGCGCGTGGCCGGCGGGCACATTCGCCCCTGGCCACGCACGATCGTGTGCACGAGTGCCAGCGGGGGGATTTGTGTGTGTAAACACACAAATCCCTGTGCTGTCAGAGGAGAGGAGCCCTATCGTTTCTTCCTACGAAGTAGGAAAAACTATAGGGCTTCTCTCGTTCAATAGATTTTTTTTTTCAAAATAATCAAAGAAATTACAGAAATGTAATATGACGAAGGGTTCATTCATGTATTACAAAGGAAAAAATAAAAAATAAAAAAGGGAAAATAAAACATTGTTTTCATCATCACAAAACAGTAAATTAATAATAAGTCCATCACTGAAGTTTCCGAGAAAAACTCAGGTTTGAGGAAATAAGAAATGAGTGAACTCCTGGTAAAGAAAGAAAATAGATGTATAAAAATGAACCATAATGACAGACAGTCTGTGAGGTCCTACCCAACCTGGACACTCCAAATGGGATCTTCCTGTGCCCCGGTCAGGCCCCCCCCCCCCCCCCCCAGCTCGCACACCACACAAAAACCAAACCACCAGATTATGAGGTAAGCTAATGTAGAAAACATTGAGACTATAGAATCAAAATGCATATTTATAAATACAGAATTGCTGAAGCAATTTCCCAAGTCTATTATTTAAAACCCCTAATGCTGCGTACACACGACCGTTTTTAATGACGAGAATTTTTTTTTTTTTAAATGGTCATTAAAAATGATCGTGTGTGGGCTTTCCAGCATTTTTACAGATGAGAGAAACGCAGAGAATCACGACGAGAAAAATTGGAACATGCTCTAATTTTTCACGTGGTTTTTCTCGTCATGAAAAACGGCCGTGTGTGGGCTTTAACGACGTGAAAAAAAATGCGCATGCTCAGAATCAAGTATGAGACGGGAGCGCTCGTTCTGCTAAAACTAGCGTTCGTAATGGAGATAGCACATTCGTCACGCTGTAACGGACTGAAAAGCACGAGGCTGAAAAGCGCAAATCGTCTCTCAACAAACTTTACTAACATGAAGGGTGGCGCCATCCGAATGGAACTTCCCCTTTATATTGCCGTCGTACGTCACTGCGCTTTACTCGAACATTTTTTCCCACGATAGTGTGTAGGCAAGGCAGGCTTGAGAGGAAACACGAAAAATCACGTCGAGAAAAATGAAGTTTTTTTCAATGACATTAAAAACGGTCGTGTGTACGCGGCATAAGTCATATTTATCAACCTAAAATAAAAAATAATAATAAAATAATAAGATACAAAAAGAAAAAGAATAGAGAGAAAGAAGAAAAGAAAGAAAGATGAAAAGAGGGAAGAAATCACGTGCCTATTATCGAGTTTTATGGAATAGAGCGATCAGGGTTGAGTCTGATCGCTAGGGAAATAACACAGTAAGCAGCTCAAGGTTCCCAAACAGCTTCGAATTTAGGAAATGTATTTGATAAAATACTAGTCAACTTCTCTTGTGTCATAATCCAAGAGATCTTATTGTGTATAGCCAGAAAGGGAACCCTGGGTTGTCTCCAAGTCCTAGCAATGGAAATGTTTGCCCCGAGTAGCATAAAGCGGATCAGCTGCTGAGTAGGTTTGGGGATATTAGGAATACGAGCATTAAGGAGAGCAATAGCTGCTGACCTGGAAATCAGGAACCTAGTGACCTTGAATATGAGGTTAAATATCCTTTTCCACACAGACCTAATCCTAGGACACTCCCACCAGACGTGCACCATCGAACTCAAGAGTTGGCAGCCTCTAAAGCAATTGGGATCAGTATCAGGGTAGATGGTCGCAAGCCTGGCAGGAGTCATATACCACCTCATAATAATCTTCACGTTAGCTTCTATAAGAGAAGTATTCAAAATACCCCGAAATGAGTCAGAGCATACCCTCTGCCAGGAGCCTAAATCCCAGCTCAGCTGAAGGTCTTCTTCCCAAGCCATCATATATGAGGATTTCATAGTAGGACTAGTAAGCGATGAATAGATGACAGAAATACCTCCCCTTTGTCCCATGGCCAATCCACACCAAAGCTCGTAATTTGTAAATTTTAGCGGATTAGGTTTATTCCTCCAGATATCATGTAAGAATTGTGAGATCTGTTCAAATCCTAGTTTTTCTGAATCCGGGAGATCTAATTTACTTAGACAATGGGACATGGTAATAGGGCCTCGAGATGTAAAGTAGTGTCCTATCCTATAAAGACTCTTGTTCATCCACCAGTTGAAAGCTGCGATATCCATTCCAGAGGGAAAATTAGGGTTATTAAATATGTGTGCCAGTGGTTGAATTTCGGACACTAAAGCCGGAAGAGAACGGAGTCTGTCCCACAGGGCATAGGATTGAGATAGTGAGGGGGATAAAATGGGTGGTCTCTATTTTAGGGGACACCAAAGTAGAAAGTCCAAGGAAAAATTGGGGGTAGCCTGTCCCTCTAAAAATACCCAGTCCGGTTTTTCATTACTAGAGTATACCACTGATAATTGGGCTAGTCTAGCGGCTAAATAATAATTATATAGGTTAGGCAATCCCACCCCCTCCTTTTCCTATGTAAAGAAAGAGTGTTCTGGGGGATTCTGTAACCAGATTTTCCCCATACAAATTTGAGAATCATACTTTGTAAAGGCTGTAACTGTTTTTTACTGACGGGTATGGGTAGGGAACGAAATAAGTATAAAATTCTAGGTAGAAAGGTCATCTTGATCCTACCCAACCAGGAAAGTTCATATTTGGACCAATTTTTTAAATCTGATGTAAGTTTGCGAAATAGGGTAGGGTAATTGCTCGCGTAAAGGGATTCCGTATGTGCAGTAAGGGAAATTCCTAAATATTTGATAGAAGATGGGTTCCATTCAAATTTGAAAGACTGTTGTAGGAGGGAAACTGTGGAAGCTGGAAGGGATACATTTAGAGCTTGCGATTTAGCAAAATTTAATTGAAGCCCAGAAATTTTGGAGAAATCGTTAATGACTTTGTATAGGCTTCGGGAGGGAAGTAATGGGAGAAGTCAGGAATAGTAGCAAATCGTCTGCGAATAAACCACATTTGTGTGTCTGATCCCCACAGGATACCCCCCTTATGTTGGGATTTTGCCGAATGGCAATGGCTAGGGTCTCGATTGCTATGGCAAAAATAATGGGGGACAAGGGGCATCCCTGTCTTGTGCCTCTGGCAATATTTATCGGGGAGGAATAATGTCCCTGCAATCGGATTTGGGCTTTGGGTTGGGAGTAAAGAGCGCGAATCACACATAAAAAACGTGGGCCGAAACCCCAGCTATCCAGTAAGGAGAGGATATATTGCCACGACACTGAGTCGAAGGCCTTCTCCAGATCAAAGGAAACCCTGTTGTTTTTGACCTCCCTCCCAATTGGACTGTAGAATGGAGACAATATCAATTGCCCTTCTAACCTGATCCGGGCCTTGTCTTCCCAGTACAAATCCTACCTGATCCTTGTGGATATATTTATTAATGAAAGAAGAGAGTCGGTTAGCCAGAATTTTAGTGAGAATTTTTAAATCATTATTAATCAGCGAAATAGGGCGGTAATTAGAGACCTCCTCCGGATTTTTATCCGGTTTCGGAATAACAGAGATGTAAGCGGTATTGAGTTGCGAGCCTAATTGGGAACCTAGAGTTATAAAATTGAAAAATTCTGTCAAGTGAGGAATAAGGGTGTCTGTTAAAGTTTTGTAGTAAGGACCTGATAAACCGTCAGGTCCCGGTGCCGACCCTGTTTTGAGACCTCCAATAACCGCTGCTACCTCTTCCACCAAAAACCGAGCTTCAAGAAAGTCTCTATGTTACGCATTCAAGGATGGAATAAGTAGGCCATCCATGAATGTGGACACCGAGTCCCCTGGAGGTTGTGAAGGAGCACTGTAAAGTTTTAAGTAAAACGTATGAAATGCCTCAAAAATCTTTTCTGGGTTTGCCGTGGGATCCTGTCCTGCTATACGAATCTTAGGCATGGAATAAATCCTAGTCCTAGGGGACAATTTGTTTGCTAACAACCGACCTATTTTTCCTTTCTGAGTATAAAACTTGTTACTACTCCAACGTAGGGATCTCTCCGCTTTCGTTGTGAGAATTAAATTAAGTTCCAATCTTGTTTTATCAATTTCAGCCAATAAAGTAGGAGAAGGATTCTTTTTGTGTAGTGTTCTCAGGGACCTGTATGACCTCCCCAGTCGCGATAGGGCTTCTCTCATAGTCACTAACATCCCCACACAGTTAGAACATGCAGAGGGAACACATATTTAACCGCTTGATCGTCACAAAGTGTAAACCCCTTCCCTGCCAGTGACATTTTTATAGCACTGATCGCTGCATAAATGCAAATGGTCCCAAAAAAGTGTCAAAAGTTTCCGATCTGTCCGTTGCATTGTTGCAGTACCGCTAAAAATCGCAGATCACCGCCATTACTAGTAAAAAAAATAATAATAAAAATGCCAAAAATCTTTCCCATAGTTTGCAGACGCTATAACTTTTGCGCAAACCAATCAATATACGCTTATTGCGTTTTTTTTTACCAAGAATATGTAGAAGAATATACATTGGCCTAAACTGAGAAATAAATGTTTTTTTAAAAGAACTTTTGGGGATATTTATTATAGCAAAAAGTTAAAAATTTTTATTTATTTTTTCCAAAATTGTCGCTCTTCTTTTGTTTATAGCGCAAAAAATAAAAACCACAGAGGTAATCAAATACCATCAAAAGAAAGCTCCATTTGTGGGAAAAAAAGGACGCAATTTTGTTTGGGTACAGTGTTGCACGACCGCGCTTGTTGTCAGTTAAATTGGCTCAGTGCCAAATTGTAAAAAGTGCTCTGGTCAGGAAGGGGGTAAAATCTTCCAGGACTGAAGCGGTTAACTATTGGTAATACAAATAGTTCTCCTCACACTCTACAGTCTCTCACTGTAGGCCTTCGCTCCCAGTCTCTCACTAGACTCTCAGACCCAATCGCCACTGGATTGCCGGAGCTCTTCGACTTACATAACTTGGTATCTTCCTTAAGCATTACCCCAGCTTCCCTGCTGGGTCCCAGGCTTGGCACTCACAGATACTCCTCAAGCGTCACCCCTGCTGACCCGCTAGGTCCCTGGCTTGGCACTCACTGATGCTCCTCAAGCGTCACCTCTGCTGTCCCGCTGGGGCCTTGGCCACTAAGCGACCATCCACCTTGTTTCCAGTGGTCTCTGGAAACAAGGTGGATGGTCGCTTAGTGGCGACAACTTCCCTTCTACCTCCGACCACTGAACCATTACTCTTGGTTAGACTCCAATCCTGCAGTCCCAACCCTGCGCTGCTTCTCCTGCTTCTGGATAGGCCCTCAGACAGCCTAGCAGCCAGATATCCCCGGAATAGGCTTCAGGCTTCCGACCTAGCAGCCCAGGGGAAGCATAACACACGTCCAGCCAGACAGTCATCCAGGTGGCACAGAACCCTGATCACCTGACTCCACCCAAATAAATAGGCTCCCAGCAAGCCAAGGGGCTTAAGAAACCCCAGGCAATTGGCTAAGACACCCCATCCATTCCTGGATGCATTGCTTGAAAGCAGAAAGTAAGGGTCTGGAGGAGGACCAGAGGAGGGCTGGAGCTCTCCTGCAGCTGCATTAAGTGATCCTGACAGTTTCTGAGTCTAATGCCCCGTACACACGATCGTTTTTACTGTCATTTTTTAAACCAACGTTTTTCTCCTCGTTTTTTTTCATGTTTCCTCTCAAGCCTGCCTTGCGTACACACCATCATTAAAAAAAACGATCAAGCAAAGCGCAGTGACGTTCAACACGTACGACGGCACTATAAAGGGGAAGTTCCGTTCGAATGGCGCCACCCTTCATGTTAGTAAAGTTTGTTGAGCGACGATTCGCGCTTTTCAGTCCGTTACTGTGTAATGAATGTGCTATCTCCATTACGAACGCTAGTTTTACCAGAACGAGCGCTCCCGTCTCATACTTGATTCTGAGCATGCGCGTTTTTTTTCACGTCGTGAAAGCATACACACTATCGTTTTTCACGTCGTTAAAAAAAACGACATGAAAAACGACGTGAAAAAAGAGAGCATGTCCGGAATTTTTAATGGCCGTTTTTCACGTCGTTAAAAATGCTCTGGAGCCTACACACGATCGATTTTAATGGCCATTTTTTAAAATGGCATTTTTAACGGCATGAAAAACGATCGTGTGTACGGGGCATAAGGATGTGGTTGAAGCAGTCAATGCTGCTTTGGGCTGTTGGTTCTATACCTCAACAAAACACAGAGGCCCCAACCTGTATCCGTCACCTCCAGTTGAATCCGAAGTGAAACTATTTCAAAGGCCCTCAGGCACACACCTCCCAAAGAATAGAGTCCCCTTAAAGCGGAGTTCCACCCAAATGTGGAACTTCCGCTTTAAGCACTCCTTGCCCCCTGACATGCCACATTTGGCATGTCATTTTTTTTTTGGGGGGGGTGTGTCCTCTTTTTAGTGGGACTTCCTGTCCCACTTCCTCCTTCCAGGTCCTCGACCGCCTAGGTGACTCCTCCTCTCGCCCTAGGCGGCCCCTCCCTGCCAGCGATCTTCTGGGACACAACACAGGTCCCAGAAGATCGCTGGCCAATGGCAGAGCACAGCGCGACTCGCGCATGCGCAGTCCGACTCACGCATTCGCAGTGCGCGCCTGGCCGTGAAGCCGTAAGCTGTCATGGCCGGGTGCCCACAGTAGATATGACGGCGCCAAGGAGAGGAGGGGGAGAGGAGCGGAGCTCCGTGCGGCCGCATCGCTGGACCATGGGACAGGTGAGTGTATCGGTTTATTAAAAGTCAGCAGCTATGCTTTTTGTAGCTGCTGACTGTTAATAAACGAAAAAACGGAACTCCGCTTTAAATGTCAAGACCTATAGTCAGTAGGCAAGAGGCTAGCCTGCAGTCCACTCCAAAAACCCTGTCCCAGGTGGGTCTTTCACAGGTATACCTACAGATCATTGATCACGATAACATCACATGACCTGTATATCAGAAAATAATTTCAGGGGTTCTTTCCTGAGGTCTGAAATATTTTTCAAAGGTTACTCAAGTGTGGAAAGTGTCTAGCTGTTGGCTCTCCTCTGGAAGAGTGCTGCAAATCATTAAACTGACGGAGTACGTTGAATGAATTTAACTGTTTTAAAGAGACTCATATTTGATGTGCTTTTTCAGCATGTATTTTAATATGTTTCAGATGAGCTGAACTGTGCTGCGCTTGTTGTTTTCAAAAGGACACCTCAGATCAAAGTTTTATAACTGATGCTTGTTTTTTTTTTATAGCTCCTTCATTCAAAAGCATATTAAAGTGCATGTTAAAGCCTAATTTAAATGTCTTACAAAAGTATAGATATTGAGCAGAAAGAAAAAATGTGAATGCCTGTTTAACCTTGGGGTTGGGAGGGCAGTAAAAACAGGTGGTTGACCTGGAATTCTTCCACCTACAAACCGCCCCCCAAGCTGTAAAAAGTAGGCCGTATGGGGGTATACACATGCAACATGCAACATTGCAGTACAGGAAAAATGATCCCCCCCTGTCGGCAGTACCATCCACCCAGCACAACCTATTCAAGTGAATGGAGTTCAATGCATGCGGTTGCAGTGCAGTGGAGCTGTTTTTAGGGGATAAAACAGACAGTGAGGTGGTGAAATATACCTCTCCAATTGCAGTAAGCTTCAGAGAAAGACTACTTGTCTTTGTGTGGGGCAGTGGTCTCTCTGTAGTGGGTGGACTGCTGCAGAGAGACCGCTAATAGGTTTTATTGTTATAACACCTCTTCAGTGGTTCGCTCCTCAAAAGGTTACTGCAAGTGTAAATGAGCTCTAATGCCGCGTACACACGACCGTTTTTAATGTCATTGAAAAAAACTGCATTTTTCTCGACGTGATTTTTCGTGTTTCCTCTCAAGCCTGCCTTGCCTACACACTATCGTGGAAAAAAATGTTTGAGTAAAGCGCAGTGACGTACAACATGTACAACGGCACTATAAAGGGGTGTTCCAATTTTTATCGTCGTGATTCTCTGCGTTTTTCTCGTCGGGAAAACTGCTGGAAAGCCCACGCACAATAATTTTTAATGACCATTTTAAAAAATGTAATTTTTCTCGTCATTAAAAACGGTCGTGTGTACGCGGCATTACTGTTGCTAGAAGCTTATTTAATCCCCAGTACCAATAAAAACTTCAGAATAGGACCACTGCTCTCTGTGTGGAAGCAATGATCTCTCTGCAGTGGGTGGACTGCTGCAGAGAGACCACTAATAGGGTGGTTTTATTGTTATTCTAGGACAGTGGCTCTTAAAGTGGAATTATACTCAACTTTGATCTGCGAGCTCCATTAATGCCAATGTCATCTTCTTCCTGGCTTCTCCTGGGCTCATCATCTAGCCACCTTTTTTGCCTGGCCCTGGATGTAACTCATGTGCATGTGAACTCATTCATCCCCGGACCTGCCAGATGTGACTGTAAACGGAGCTCTGCACGTTTAATTTAATGTACACCCAAAAGAAGAATGCAAACAAGAATTATGCCGCGTACACCCGATCGGAATTTCTGACAACAAAACCGTGTTTTTTTTTTCCGTCGGATTTTCGTTTAAACTTGTCTTGCATACACACGGTCACTCAAATGTTGCTCGGAAATTTCGAACGTCAAGAATGCGGAGACGTACAACACTACGATGAGCCGAGAAAAATTAAGTACAATGATTCTCAGCATGCGTCAAATTGATTCCGAGTATGCCTAGGGTTTTTGTGCGTCGGAATTGGATACACACGATCAAAATTTCCGACAAGAACTTTTGTTGTCTGAAAAATTGAGAACCTGCTCTCAAACATTTGTTGTCGGAAATTCCGACAACAAATGTTCGATGGAGCCTACACACGGTCGGAATATCCGACCAAAAGCTCACATTGAACATTTGTTGTCGGAAATTCCGATCGTGTATACGCGGCATTAGACACCATGATTGCAGAAGGGACACAGTATGCCTCTTCTGCAATAAAAAAAATGTCCCGCTTTTTTTTCAGAACTTTCAAAAACATGGGAATTCCAATTTCTCTGCAAAGAGAACATGATACTTTTTAAAGCAGAACTAAACCCTCCTGTCCTTTTCAGCCAAGGAAGCTGCCATCTTAGCCTCTGTTTGATCTGCAACTGCCATGGTGCTGCACATGTAATCACTTGTGACGCCAACTATTTGATGGTTTGATAGTTTGGTTGAGAGCACAAACAAATGTGACAGTTAGCAATCCCGGCATTCCAGGAATGTAACTGTTTTTTGAAATTGTTAAATTAATTAGTTGGGTTTAGTTCCCCTTTTAATACAAGTACAGTGATTAAAAAGTATTCACACCCCTTGAAATGATCCACATTTTGTCATGTTACAACCAAAAATGTAAATGTATTTTATTGGGATTTTATGTCATAGACCAACATAAAGTGGCACATCATTGTGAAGTAGAAGAAAAATGTTTTCCAAATCTTTTACATATAAATATCTGAAAAGTATGGCGTGCATTTGAATTCAGCCCTTTTACTCTGATACCCCTAACTAAAATCTAGTGGAACCAATTGCCTTCAGAAGTCACCTAACTAGTAAATAAGTGTCCACCTGTGTGTAATTTAAAGTGAAGCTTAACCCTGCTGCCATATTTGGCACCTTTTGGGGGGGAGATACCTGTTTTTGACAGGCATCCGTCCCCACTTCCGGGAGACCTCCCTGTGGCAAGATCGCCAAAAAGTTTGGCCCCCCTCCTCCTTCCACCGTCGCTGGGCCATTCAGAAAGTGCAACACGCTTCACACATGCGCAGTAGGTAACCAGCTGTGAAGCCACAAGTCTTCACTGCCTGTTTCCCTTACAAAGAATGGCAGCACCCGAAAGCCGATTGAAAAATTGGTTGGGGTGTCGAGTCTGTCGACATCACGGGATTCCTGGACAGGTAAGTGTCCTAGTATTAAAAGTCAGCAGCTACAGTATTTGTAGCTGCTGACCTTTAATTTTTGGAGGGGGGGGGGGGGCTGGAGCTCTGCTTTAATCCCAGTATAAATACAGCTGTTCTGTGATGAAGCCCTCAGAGGTTTGTCAGAGAACCTTAGTGAACAAACAGCATCATGAAGGCCAAGGAACACACCAGACAGGTCAGGCATAAACTTTTGGAGAACTTTAAAGCAGGGCTAGGTTATAAAAAAATATCCCAAGCTTTGAACATCTCGCGGAGCACTGTTCAATCTATCATCCAAAAAAAAAAAAAAGAAGAGTATGGCACAACTGCAAACCTACCAAGACATGGCCGTCCACCTAAACTGACAGGCCGGGCAAGGAGAGCATTAATCAGAGAAGCAGCCAAGAGGCCCATGGTAACGCTGGAGGAGCTGCAGAGATCCACAGCTCAGGTGGGAGAATCTGTCCACAGGACAACTATTAGTTGTGCACTCCACAAATCTGGCCTTTATGGAAGAGTGGCAAGAAGAAAGACATTGTTGAAAGAAAGCCATAAAGAGTCCCGTTTGTAGTTTGTGAGAAGCCATGTGGGGGACACAGCAAACATGGAAGAAGGTGCTCTGGTCAGATGAGACCAAAATGTAACTTTTTGGACTAAAAACAAAACACTATGTGTGGTGGAAAACTAACACTGCACATCACCCTGAACACACCATCCCCACCGTGAAACATGGTGGTGGCAACATCATGTTGTGGGGATGCTTTTCTTCAGCAGGGACAGGGAAGCTGGTCAGCGTTGATGGGAAGATGGATGGAGCCAAATACAGGGCAATCTTAGAAGAAGACTTTTTAGAGTCTGCAAAAGTTCACCTTTCCAGCAGGACAACGACCCTAAACATACAGCCGGAGCTACAATGGAATGGTTTAGATCAAAGCATATTCATTTGTTAGAATTGCCCAGTCAAAGTCCAGACCTACAGTAAATCCAATTGAGAATCTGTGGCAAGATTTTAAAATTGCTGTTCACAGACACTCTCCATCCAATCTGACAGAGCTTGAGCTATTTTGCAAAGAAGAATGGGCAAAAATGTCACTCTCTAGGTGTGCAAAGCTGGTAGAGACATCCCCAAAAAGACTTTCAGCTGTAATTGCAGTGAAAGGTGGTTCTACAAAGTGAATACAGATCTTTACAAAAATGGAATGCAGATGTGGTAGCGCATCCTTCTTAATATGTATACATCAAATTTTATCTGTTTTCATGGATAAAAGCGCCTTTTTAAAATCTGTCAGTAATTGATTGCGAGACTCCTTGGGCTCAGGCAAGGCATAAAGCCATGAATTCCTCCATTGCTCACCTCACTTAGTAACGCTCTGTGGGTCTTTCAGCTTTTGTTATTTAATTAAGACAAAGACATGGAAGGTTTTTGGCCCGCCGCCGATTGCCGATGTCTTCCAGGCTGCAGATTGCCGGTGTTAGGAATTACTAATGTGCCCGATTCTACGCAGCCACCTCCATCCTATTTGTAAAGCTTGAACTGCAGTTGACCTGGTAAGCAGTGAAAACATTCTGACAGAAAGAATGTAATCTAAGCTCCAAACATTCATTTTCTATTATTAAGATAGATCCCAAACCCGGCGAAGTAACGCAATCCCGCACATATTTCCTGTACAGGTTTTATTAAAAGATTAAAAAAGGGATCGTCTTTTTTTTTTTCCGGTGTTTGAGAGAATGCGCCACAGTCTAAGTGCCATGATAACATTCTGCTGGCTGGTGAAATCACAGATAATAGTTCATGCCACAGGATTATTTTTAACCTCAAATATGTGCCAGGAATTCTTGTCTAAAAAGTGCTACTAATTGGGAGACAGAAAAAAAAAAACGCTAAGAGCCCTTCTCAAGTGTACTTTCAGTTGACTCAAAGCCAATATGGTTTTAGTGCTCATCACTGGCATTTCTTAAAGTCATACTGTACTCCGTTTACAACTGTAGCGCCCTGCTCCCAATGACTGGGCGCTATGTTTCAATTTAGAGGGTATCTGAACCAATAGCTAGGCTCAGATTTAAATAATTGATGTTAAATTAGCCTCTGTTCCGGCTATGGCTGTGCTGGGAAAACTTCTCATTATTGCCTGTAGGTGGACGTTACCACCTCAGGCCAATGTGGAAGATTGACAAGCCAGAGTGTATTGAGTACCTTCCCCCGGGAACAGTTCACTGGGCGTGGTCTACCCGCTGAGCATGCTGGGGAAAGGTACTTAAGGGGCATACGCCATTTTTTGGGGTTCTTCGTCCCCTCACGGCCCTCCTGGCGTGAGGGGTGTATTGTGTGATTCTTGGCCTCGGAACCATGCTGGTCCGAGGCCGCAGCTCCGACAGGCAGGCCCAGTTATGCTGACTGGGTCTGCACTTTGAAGGTGATCCTGTGCTGTCCGTCCTGAGGGAGGAAGCCACTCAATGGAGGAAACCAGGGGAGGACCTGTCCTGGAAAAGACCAAGCGGAAGGTTGGTGTCTTGAGGAGGGCCTGGTAATTCTATTGGAGGATACACCACAACCAAAGTTACCTTGCAGTCTGCCGGGTCAGCTTAAAGGCTCTTGACTGCTTTGCTGGAAGTTCAGGTGTTACGTCCTGTGGCAGAGGATCCCGGATTATCCCAATTCTGTGCACCGCCAGTCTGTGGCAGAGACTGGTCCTGACTTATCGTTCGTGCATCATACTGGCTGCTAGGCCAGGTGAGAGTGGCCTATCCGGGTGAGCAATACCCACTCCAGGGAGAGTGGTGGGTGACTGTATTTTTGGGGAGTTCTCCCCAGTGATCTGTACCGTGTGCCTGAACCTACCCCTTCCCTTCCCCCCTCTATATGTTTATGCAAAAGAAAGGAAAATAAAACCTAACTGTTTAAGGTTTTACATCTTGTGTGGACATTGGAGTTTCTACAGACTTTCTTCCCCTAGACAACGAATACTGAGGTAATGTGCAGGCCCAAAATTAAACCAGCAGCTCCTACGGGGGTGTGCTACACAACCTAAAGAGACACAGCCACGAGCCCTCACCAACTCCCGGCACTGCCAAAACCTTCCCAAGTCTTCTGGGGAAGGGGGAGCAAATGGCACAAGGCTGGTTAACTGGGTTAACTGGGTGGCAGTAATTAAAGGGGAGCAGGCGAAACAACATCTTATGTTTCAGAATTTTATGGTTTCTAAATTTTATGGTTTGTATCAGTGTTGGTCAACTTTTTAGAGCTGGGGGGCCTCAAGTGACTGCACATAAAATGTAATGAATATTCAGTGTCAGAGAGGCAGACGCAAAACAGGATATAGTCAAAGACTAGGGGTATGATACCGGAGATGGTTCGAGTCTGTGGACATAACACAGCAGATGGTCCGAAACTGTGGACATGATACAGTACAAGAGACGATGAGAAAATATGGATATAATACAAGAGATGGCAGACATGGTACAGGAGATGGTCAGAGACTGCAGACATGGTACAAGAGATGATCAAAGACTCCAACATGGTACAAGAGATAGTCAGAGACTGCAGACATGATACAAGAGATGGTCAGAGACTGTAGACTAAATACAAGAAATGGCTAGAGACTCCAGACATGATACAGGAGACAGTCAGAGAATGCAGACATGATACAAGAGATGATTAGAGACTACAGACATGATACAAGTAATGACCAGAGACTCAGGACATAATACAGGAGATGGTCAGAGACTGCAGACATGATACAAGAAATTATTAGAGACTGCAGACATGATACAAGATATGATCAGAGACTCCAGACATGGTACGAGAGATGGTCAGAAACTGCAGACATGGTACAAAGAATGATCAAAGACTCCAGACATGGTACAAGAGATCGTGGACATGATACAAGAGAAGGTGAGAAAATATGGATATAATACAAGAGATGGCAGACATGGTACAGGAGATGGTCAGAGACTGCAGACATGGTACAAGAGATGACCAAAGACTCCAACATGGTACAAGAGATAGTAAGAGACTGCAGACATGGTACAAGAGATGGTCAGAGACTGCGCAGACATGATAAAATAGATGGTCAGAGACTGTAGACTAAATACAAGAAATGGCTAGAGACTCCAGACATGATACAGGAGACAGTCAGAGAATGCAGACATGATACAAGAGATGATTAGAGACTACAGACATGATACAAGTAATGGCCAGAGACTCAGGACATAATATAGGAGATGGTCAGAGACTACAGACATGATACAAGAGATGATTAGAGACTGCAGACATGATACAAGAAATGATCAGAGACTCCAGACATGGTACAAGAGATGGTCAGAGACTACAGACATGATACAAGAGATGATTAGAGACTGCAGACATGATACAAGAAATGATCAGAGACTCCAGACATAATACAAGAGAAGGTCAGAGACTGCAGACATGGTGAAAGAGATGTTCAGGGACTGTAGACATGATACAAGTGATGTTCAGAGACTGCAGACATAATACATGTGATGGTCAGAAACTGTCAGAACATGTGAACATTCTCTAGGAGTTGTTGGAGACTCAGGACATCCCTCAGGTGACAAGTCAAGGGCCAAAGACATATTACACGAGACTGCTAAACTGCTATAAAAGGGCAATAGAGAAACACAGATAAGGTTCTGCAGGGCCCCTCGAGGGTCACAAAGAAAGTGCCAAAGGGCCACCCGTGGCCCCCCAGGCTGCAGGTTGGGTATCAGGGTTTATATAATTCATAATACACAGTACAACAATATGGTGGTTATCAAAAAGCTTATGTATGGACAGTATGACACTGTTACAGTACAGTGCCATAGTGAGACAATGCAAACATGCAGACTTATGCCCCGTACACACGATCATTTTTAATGGCCATTTTTTAAAATGGCATTTTTAACGGCATGAAAAATGATCGTGTGTATGGGGCATTACATGCAGCAGGGTTGTACATAAATGGATGGGTTTATAGTAGGCCTCCAGATTGGGTGCTGTGCTGGCAATGTAGGATGTAAGAGTGCACTAATCTGGAATTATGCTGGTTAACAGGGTTCTTTCCCAAACTCACAAGTATTCCAGGGGTGTTCTGGACCATCCCTATTTTGTCCCTGCTCCTCAGTAGGGATGAGCCGAACACCCCCAGGTTCGGTTCACATCCAGAACATGCAAACGGACCGATAGTTCACGCGAACTTTCAAGCCCCATTAAAGTCTATGGGACTAAAACGTGAGAAATCAAAAGTGCGAATTTTAAAGGCTAATATGCAAGTTATTGTCCTAAAAAGGGTTTGGGGACCCGGGTCCTGCCCCAGGGTATATGTATCAATGCAAAAAAAAAGTTTTAAAAATGGCCGTTTTTTCGGGAGCAGTGATTTTAATGATGCTTAAAGTAAAAAAATAACAGTGAAATATTCCTTTAAATATCGTACATGGGGGGTGTCTATAGTATGCCTGTGAAGTGGCGCGTGTCTCCCATGTTTAGAACAGTCCCTGCACAAAATGACAATTCTAAAGGAATAAAAGTCATGTAAAGCTGCTTGCGGCTTTAATATAATGTCTGGTCCCGGCAATATGGATGAAAATCATTGAGAAACCCCCCCCCCCCCCAGCCTATTACCAGCCCCTTTGGGTCTTGTATGGATATTAAGGGGAACCCTGCACCCAAATTAAAAAAAGGCCCTATATACTCTGAGCAGCAGTATACAGGCGGTGCAAACAAGACAGGGACTGTAGGTTTGTTCTTAAGTAGAATCTGTTTGAAATTTTGAACTGGTACATTTTTAAAGTGTAGCTCCAGCCCAAAAATCTATTTTTAAGCTTTTTGGAAAACATAGGGAAGGGTTATCACCACTGTAACATTTGTTTTGCTGTTTGTGCACCTGTTCAGAACATTTCACCTCACTTTCTGTCCCAATGACAATTGGATTTTGTAAATTTTGGGTTTTTAGGGAAACAAGGATTGGTGATAAAGCATCAGTGGAGAGGAGACACCTTTTTCCCATATTAACTCTTACAGGAGAGAATTTCCCTTCCTAGGGGTAGATTTCCTCTCACTTCCTGTTGTCTCCCTCCGTTTGTAAGTAGCAGTCGTTTGAAAGTCGGATGTTTGAAAGTAGGGGCCTGCCCTATGTACTCTGCAGAAATTTGGCCCTTAGGTGTTGGTGTTGCTACAACACTGTAAGCCCTCACAGTTACTCTTGGTGGGCGCTGGAACGCCCTGCTGTGAATTATTATATCAAGAATTGTAATTACATGCCATTGTTGAACAGTGGCAGAAAAATTGGGCTTTTGGTGGTGGTGGTGGTGCTGGTGCCACAACACTGTAAGTCCTCACAGTTACTCTTGGTGGGCGCTGGAACGGGCCCTGCTGTGAAATACTATATCAAGAATTGTAATTACATGCACCTGTTGAACAGGGGCAGAAAAATTGGGCCTTTGGTGGTGGTGTCGCCACAACACTGTAAGCCCTCACATTTACTCTTGGTGGGCGCAGGAATGGGCCCTGCTGTGAAATATTAGATCAATAATTGTAATTACATGCCCCTGTTGAACATGGGCAGAAAAATTGGGCCTTAGGCACTGGTGCCACAACACTGCAACCCCTCACAGATACTCTAGTTGGAGAGCAGGAATGAGCCCTGCTGCAAACTATTGCAGCAAAAATTATAATTACACGCCCCTGTTAAACAGGGGCAGAAAAATTGGGCCTTAGGCACTAGTGCTGGTGCCACAACACTGCAACCCCTCACAGATACTCTAGTTGGAGCGCAGGAATGAGGCCTGCTGCAAAGTATTGCAGTAAAAATTATAATTGCACGCCCCTGTTAAACAGGGGCAGAAAAATTGGGCCTCAGGCCTCGTACACACGGACGGTTTTCTCGTCAAGGAACAACAAGAAAACTGCTGGGAGAGCTTTCTTGCTGAGAAAACCGGCCGGGTGTTTGAGGCTTTCGGGTTTCTTGTCAAGAAAACTGCCCAGAATCTCGACGAGAAAAGTAGAGAACCTATCTTCTCGTCGGGATTCTTGTTGGCCTGTTTCCCGATGAGAAACCCGAGCGTGTGTATACTTACCTGTCGCCGTGGAAACCCGCGCATGCTCGAAATGACTTTGACGCATGCGTGGTAGCTTCCAAGGCATAGGTAGGAGCGCATGCTCGTCGTAGTCGATGACGTCACCGCGTTCGTGCCATTCAAAAGAACGGCAGTTCTTTTGAAGTGTACGTGTGTACACTCGGCCGGGACAAGATTCTTGTCAAGAATCTCGTCAGGTTTTTTCCTGATGAGATTCTTGGCCGTGTGTACTAGGCTTCAGGCACTGGTGGCTAGGGATGAGCTTCGTGTTCGAGTCGAACTCATGTTCGACTAGAACATCGTCAGTTCGGCCGTTCGCCCAAATTCGAGTGGCGCGTCACGGCCCATAATTCACTAAGTCATCGCAGTGCATTGCTGACTGATGATTGGCCAAGCATGCACTATGACCCGCATGCTTGGCCAATCACAGCGCCGTCAGTACAGAGAGCCGTAATTGGCCAAAGGAAAGGCTAATGACGAGCAAGCAGTGTTGACAGTTCTTTTACAACCGAGGTCGGAAACCCCCATGACGCATAGAGGGGGCGGGGTTACCCGTCCCGCCCCCTCTAACGCGTCACGGGAAACCCTGTGACGCGTTAGAGGGGCAGGGTTACCAATCACGTCACGGGGGTTTCCGACCTCGGTTATAAAAGAACTGTCAACACTGCTTGCGCGTCATTAGCCTGGAGGCTCCGGTGCAGGGAAGATGTGTGTCGTTCATCGCTGGAGACTCGCCGCATCGCTGGAGATACATGGATCGTTGCTGGACAGACTGCATTACAACGCTGGAATGGCTTTTTTTTATTTTTAATAAAGGACTTTTCACAACGATGTCTGTGTGGTTTTAAATTTTTTTGACACTTTCTTTTGTGAAATGGTAGGGGTACAATGTACCCCATTACCAATTCACATAGGGGGGCCAGAATCTGGGGGTCCCCTTTGTTAAAGGGGGCTTCCAGATTCCGATAAGCCCCCCCGCCCGCAGACCCCCAAAACCACAGGGCAAGGGTTGTGGGGATGAGGCCCTTGTCCCCATCAACATTGGGAAATGGTGCTTTGAGGGGTCACAGAACCCCAAAGCATCCTCCCCATGTTGAGGGCATGTGGCCTGGTATGGTTCAGGAGGGGGGGCGCTCTCTTGTCCCCCCCTCTTTTCCTGCGGCCTGCCAGGTTGCGTGCTCGGATAAAGGGTCTGGTATGTATTTTTGGGGGGAACTCCATACCATTTTTTTTTCATTTGGCGTGGAGTTCCCCTTAAAATCCATACCAGACCTGAAGGGTCTGATATGGATATTTGGGAGGGGACCCCAAGTCATTTTTAAAAAAAAATTGACGCAGGGTTCTCCTTAATATCCATACCAGACCTGAAGGGCCTGGTAATAGAATTTGGGGGGACCCCCACGCATTTTTTTTTTTTTTATCAATGACTTTCAATGACTGTTCTCTGTATTGCCGGGAGCCGACAATTCATTACAGCCGTGAGTGCTTTTAAATGACTTTTTTTCCTTCAGAAATGACACTTTGTGCAGGGACAGTTCTAAGCACGGGAAACAAGCGCTACTTTACAGGCATACTATAGACACCCCCCATGTACGATATTTAAAGGAATATTTCACTTTTATTAAAATCACTGCTCCCGAAAAAACTGCCATTTTTAAAACTTTTTTTTTGCATTGATACATGTCCCCTGGAGCAGGACCCGGGTCCCCAAACACTTTTTATGACAATAACTTGCATAAAAGGCTTTAAAATTAGCACTTTAGATTTTTCATGTTTGAGTCCCATAGACTTTAACGGTGTTTGGATGTTCGAAGAAATGTATTGCCTGTTCGCATGTTCTGATGCGAACCGAACTGGGGGGTGTTCGGCTCATCCCTACTCAGCATCAGCATAGGCATTCTTGAAGGGATCTCACATTCAAAAAAAAAATATTCGGTTACATCAGCATCAGGTGCTTTGTAGCTGGTGATCCAAGACTGATTCATTTTTATGAAGGTCAGACGATCAACCAAGTCGGTGGACAGGCACACCCTGTGATCGGTTACAAAGCCTCCAGCAGCACTGAACGTGCGTTCCAAAAGAACGCTGGATGCAGGACAGGCAGGTAGCTCAATTGCATACTGTGCAAGCTCTGGCCAGTGATCAATCCTCAAGACCCAGTAACCCAGAGGATTTTCGGTGGGAAAGGTGTCCAAGTCTGATCTTGCCCCTAGGTATTCCTGCACCATTTGAATCAGACGCTGGCGATGGTTGCTGGAACCGATCATACCTTGGGGCTGCGGACTAAAAAATTGTCTGAATGCATCGATCAGACGGCCACCTTCTCCACCGCTCCTTCTGTGACTGACCGAAGCCTCAGCAACACGTTGTCCAGGACCAGGAATTTGTAACCTCCCAGGCTCTGGAATTGCGTTGCACAAACCTTTCTGCAAGGCCTCCCGAAGATGTTTCATCCTCTGCTCCCTCTGCGACGGCTGGATGAGGTCCGCAACCTTACCCTTGTAACGTGGATCAAGGAGGGTTGCCAGCCAGTAATGACCCCTCTCCTTGATACCACGAATACGAGGATCCTTTCGCAGGCTTTTCAGGATCAGGGAAGCCATGCAGCGTAGGTTTGCTGAGGCATTCGGTCCGGAGTCCTCTGGGTCACTAAGGATGACATGATCCGCAGCCACCTCCTCCCAACGTACAAGTCCATGGGGTTCTTGGCACTGTAAATGATCCCTTGAAGACTGCTGCTGATGCTGAGTGCTAGGCTCCACCTCCATGCTGACACAATCCTCCTCCTCCTCCTCTTCCTGTGTGATCGGCGGGCCAGCAGGAACACTGTCTGGATAAACGGGGCCTTGAGAGGTAAGGAAGTCCTCCTCTAACTCCCTCTGTTCTGCCTCAAGTGCCCTGTCCATTATTCCACGCAGCGTGTGCTCCAACAAGTGGACAAGAGGGACAGTGTCACTGATGCATGCACTGTCACTGCTCACCATCCTCGTGGCCTCCTCAAAAAGGCTCCACAGGAGAGTGCATGCATCCCTGATCATGACCCACTGGCGTGGCAAAAAAAAACAAGCTCCCCTGACCCTCTCCTGGTGCCATAGTCGCACAGGTACTCTGTCCTGCATTCTTCCCAGCTGACAGCAGAGTCACCCAGTGGGCCGTGAAAGATAGGTAACGTCCCTGTCCATGCCTGCTGGACCAGGAGTCAGCGGTAATATGCACCTTACCGCTGACTGCCCTGTCCAGCGAGGCCAGGACATTGCCTTCCACATGCCAGTAGAAAGCCGGAATCGCCTTCCGTGGGAACCTGCCACTGAGGTACCGCACATTCCACAAACTCACCACACCGGAAGGGGGCAGAGTCTACCAACTAAAAAAGGCAGAATCTTGAAGTGCTAGCAATTTAGCCAAGCTAGCATTCAACCGCTGGGCATGTGGATGGTTGGGAGCAAATTTCCTACGGCGGTGCAGCAGCTGGGGCAGGGAAATTTGCCTGGTACAATTGGACGTTGGTGTACCGATAGCAGATTGCCCGCAAGTACTCGGCAGTGACACACCTAATTCTACACCTTAATTTCTCTCAGTGCAGGTTTCTGAGAGGACTGAAGGTATAGTGGGGTTGGAGATCCCAGCTGATGAGGAGCAAGGAAAGGTCTGCTTTGTTCTTTGGTGTGGGTCTTTTATGTACGCTTGCCAACGGACTGCATGGCAGGTCGACATATGTCTGGTCAAGCATGTGGTGCCCAAGCGGCTGATGTTTTGGCCACGCGAGATACGCTTCAGACATATGTTGCAAATAGCAACGTTCGATCTGCTGCACACGTCTCAAAAAAGGCCCACACCAAAGAACTTTTGGAATAACGCGCAGAGACAGCAGCGCCCTGCACATGCAGAGCTCTGCGGTGTGATGCAGTCGGTTGGCTGCCCTTAAGCTGGCCCCTGGAGGGCATCCTGCTTCAGAGATGTGCCTCCTCCTCTCTCCTATCAGGCACCCAAGTAGAGTCAGTGACCTCATCATCCCATCCCTCCTCGTCACTGGAACAAACCTGGCAGTATGCTGCAGCTGGGGGAACATGACTGCCAGTTTGCTGTCCTTCTTGGGCACCCCCTCTCTCTGGGCTCACGTTACTGCCTTCCTCAAACTGGGTACAATCATCGGAGCCTTCAAAACGCTGCGCATCCTCTTGCAGCATGTACCCAACACTGTGGTCAAACAGTTCGGGGGACTTCTCAGGACGTGGTGGGGCTAGGAAAGGAGTGACTGATGCCATTGAGCCGAGGGAAGAGGCCGCTTTGGCAGCTGCTTTAGCAGACGAAGTGCCCTGAACCTGGGTGAGAGAGGATGATGAGGACGGCTTGGTCATCCACTCGACCAACTCTTCTGCATGTTGCGGCTCAACACGGCCAGCTGTCGAAAAAAAAGGACAAGCGTGCCCCACGG
The DNA here is from genome assembly GCA_029206835.1 of Rana muscosa. Classification (NCBI taxonomy): domain Eukaryota; kingdom Metazoa; phylum Chordata; class Amphibia; order Anura; family Ranidae; genus Rana; species Rana muscosa. The sequence continues at coordinate 251,636,518 of CM055121.1, read as the reverse complement.
CCACGAGCTGATGAGGATGCACCATGTCCACGACCAGCACTGTTGCCTCTAGACACAGAGCCTGCTTGCCCTCTTTTATTGGCCTGTGTGTGTCTGTATCTCCTTGTTGGCCTTCCAGACATACTTTATTTGATGTATTGGAATAGGTACATAAGGAATTGTCTGCAGTCAGCTTTAGCTGCACACTGTGCCCAGTATACAGTACACTGACTTAATATACTGCAGCTTAGCTCAATCAACTGCCTGCCTATATTATTAGGAAGAGAACAGGGATGGTCTGCAATCAGCTTTACCTGCACACTGTGCCTGCCCAGTATACAGTACACTGACTTAATATACTGCGGCTTAGCTCAATCAACTGCCTGTCTGTATTATTAGGAAGAGAACAGGGATGGTCTGCAGTCAGCTTTACCTGCACACGGAGCCCAGTATACAGTACACTAACTTAACAGACTGCAGCTTAGCTCAATCAACTGCCTGCCTATATTATTAGGAAGAGAACAGGGATGGTCTGCAGTCAGCTTTACCTGCACACTGAGCCCAGTATACAGTACACTGACTTAATATACTGCAGCGAGAATAAAAGGAACACTCTGAAGTGAGATCTAGCTAAACTGAATACATTGTACATACCGTATTTATCGGCGTATAACACGCACAGGCGTATAACACGCACCCTAACTTTAAGAGGGAAGTTTCAGGAAAAAAAACTTTCCACAGCCCCCTGCGTATAACACGCAGGCACAGTTTACCCTCTATTTTCAGGGTAAAAAAGTGAGTGTTATATGCCAATAAATACAGTTTATTTATATATATATATATACACACACACACACACACACACACACACACACAACTCCTGGGATGCATATATATACTAAATACACTGACTGCAGCTACCTGAATCGTCTGCCTGCTCTATCTAACTGAAATGAGATGACACTCTGACTCTCTCTCTACTCTCTCAGACTCTCACAAGTCACAACGCCACAACACACTACACAAGACCGATACACAGGCGGCCTTATATAGTGTGGGACATGTACCTACTTCCCTGAGCCATGATTGGCCAAAGGCACCCTTCCTTTGGCCAATTATGGCTCTCTGTGGTAACGGCGCTGTGATTGGCCAAAGCAGTGCATGCTTGACCAATCATCAGCCAGCAATGCACTGCGAAGTGAATTATGGGCCGTGACGCGCCACTCGAATTTGGCGCGAACGGCCCATAACGTTCGAAAATTCGGCGAACGAGCGAACAGCCGATGTTCAAGTCGAACATGAGTTCGACTCGAACACGAAGCTCATCCCTACTCCTCAGGAACCTTTTACTGCACTAGACCTATCTTTAGCCAGCGTGTGCCTGTACCTATACCCTATTCAAGTACTCTGACTCCGCAGGTAAAAGGGGGGCTGAATACAAATGCACGCCACACTTTTCAGATATTTATTTGTAAAAAAAAAAAAAAAAAAAAAAAAATGAAAACCATTTATCATTTTCTTTTCACTTCACAATTATGTGCCACTTTGTGTTGGTCTATCACATAAAATCCCAATAAAACAAATTTACGTTTTTGGCTGTAATATGATAAAATGTGGAACATTTCAAGGGGTATCAATACTTTTTCAAGGCACTGTATATAGCCCAAGGTAGGTCATTTTGGTATGCCCTGCAGTATCAGAGTACTTGAATAGGGACAGGCACACGCTGGAGCCTGCATAAAGTGAGCGTGTTGCTTTTCCCTGCATGGACCGAACACAGATTTATTTTAAAAAGTTAACTACAAGATGCCTGCTTTTTCCTTTACTAACCAGAAAATCACCATCTCTGATCTTCCTTTATTTTGGGTACTTATATAGCACCGTCAATTTACACAGCACTTTACATTTACATATTGTACATTCACATCAGTCCCTATGATCCGATAAACCTACCAGCATGTCTTTAGAGCCTAGGAGGAAACTGGAGTAACCAGAGGAAACCCACGCAGGCACAGGGAGAACATGCAAACTCCATTCAGATGGTGTCATGGTCGGGATTTGAACCAGCAACCCTTTTTGCTGCTAGGTGAAAGTGCTAACCACTACACCACTGTGCTGCCCTCTTGATTTAGTTTCAGTTTGTTTCTGGCTCCTGACTCTTGCTTTGCTTCATGGCTAACCTCATACCTCCCAACCTTTTGAGATGGGAATGAGGGACACCTACTAGCAAATGTATGTAGGCATAGGACGCGCCCCTTGCCACACCCCCCTTAAAGGAGAATTAACCAAAGAAAAAAAGGTTAATTAAATCCACAAGGACTTTTTTTTACCACTGCTATTCCTTTATACTGGCTTTTAAAATTTACAAAAGCAGCAATTTAGAAATTTGATGAAAGGTTTAGCTCTGAGAAACACTTTTTGAAAGATAAAAAGTGCATTTTATATACAACTATATAGATCAGACCAAAATGAGGGACAAATGAGGAGGAATGAGGGACAGAGGGACATTGCTCCAAAACAGGGACAGTCCCTCGAAATCAGGGACAGTTGGGAGATATGGCTAACCTAACCATGCCAACAGCCATTCCGCTATCCAATAAGTGTGCCATTATTGGTCACTGAGGCACTCTCATAGGACAGAGATGGGCTGAGGATGTGTCCTGGACCAAACCGTATTGTTTAACTTCAGTAGATAAAAGTAAGTTCTCTGACCTGGCTGTGATGACTGGTAGGGGAGCCTGGATCGCAAGCCTGGCTGAACACAACAACAAATCCTTGGCAAGTGAAACAATTATGTATAATATCTCAACTGTGTATTTAGCTTTTTACCTGGAGTTCATTTTTTTCCGTTAAGGAATTAAGAAGTTATAGTTGTTGTATTATATAATTCTGCTGTCACTTTGCAGGAAGAAATAGCTTTGAGTTTTCAGGTCACATCACAACCTGTCTTTTACAATTTCTGACATGCGAATTTTCAGAGCTCTTTCCTGCTACTAGTAAATTAGCAGTTACATAATTATTATTGTGTACCGTGACAAATAAATCTCAAATATACAGTAAAAAGAAATAAAACGTATTTTAATAAAAATATTTTTCCAGTTAAAGGAAAATGTGTTTAAAATGTACAAAATGTGTAAAATACAAAACTGCAAGTAATGCTAACAGCAAATACAGTGCCTTGAAAAGGTATTCGTACCCCTTGAAATTTTCCACATTTTGTCATGTTACAACCAAACATGTAAATGTATTTTATTGGGATTTTATGTGATAGACCAACACAAAGTAGCACATAATTATGAAGTGGAAAGAAAATGATAAATGATTTTCAATTTTGTTTTACAAATAAACATCTGAACAGTGTGGGGTGCATTTGTATTCACCCCCCCTGAGTCAATACTTTTGTAGAACCCCCTTTCTCTGCAATTACAGCTGAAAGTCTTTTTGGGGATGTCTCTACCAGCTTTGCACATCTAGAGAGTGACATCTTTGCCCATTCTTTTCAGGTTGAATTCAGGTTTCATGTTTTGAGTTACAGAGGGGGTCTAGGGCTAGAATTATTGCTCTTGCTCCAACGATCGCGGCGATACCTCACATGTGTGGTTTGAACACCGTTTTCATATGCGGGCCTCACTCACGTATGCGTTCGCTTCTGCACGCGAGCTCGGCGGGACTGGGCGCGTTTAAAAAAAGGTTTTTGTTTTTTTCTTATTTATTTTATCTTTTAAATTTTTACACTCTTCTTTTTTTTTTTTTAAATGTGTAACTTTTATTCCTATTACAAGGAATGTAAACATCCCTTGTAATAGAAAAAAGCATGACAGGACCTCTTAAATATGAGATCTGGGGTCAGAAGTGACATTTTGACATCGCTTCTGCCCTGCAATGATATGGAGATAGGTGGGGGCCATCTTCCTCTCACTCGTCTCCATGCCAAGCCAGGGAGCAGACGCGATCACCTCCGCCGCTGCTGGCAGCTCCGGTAAGCCGCCGCCGATAAAAGTGATCTTGGGGTGAATCCCCCGCAGAGACCATTTTTATCTTGAAGCGGACCGCCCGCTTAAGAAGAGGATACCGGGGCAGCAGATATGCCTCTTCAAAGTACCGACGTAAAACGACGGCGGGCGGTCTGTAAGTGGTTAAGGTTTAATCAGTCAATTATTGAGATTACTTATGCTATTCTGGCCACCCAAATCCCAGCATTACCAGTCTAGAAGTCACTGACCCCCAAATAAATTATAACCTTCTTACTGTATATAATTTATTCCTTTTTAGCCAGGCAGTTATTGAGGTTACTTTAGGCTTTTCTGGTTCACTTCCTAGATAATATGGCTGCCTGCTGCCACGCCATGTGTCTCTTTCTTCCTGGACATTCAGCCCACACGGCCAGCTCAGCAGCATGGTCTCCAGCAGCTTCCAGAGCACACCTGTATAGGCTGGCCTTTTTTTCGGGTGATGAAGGGTGCTGATGGGAGGGAGAAGTCAGGTGGTCTGACGTCAGGACATTGGTCCAAATCCTTAGGTATGTAGTTATGTCACTGCCTTTCAACACAGACAACAAAACAGCAAAAGAGGGAGGGCAGGATGCAGCCATAAATCAGCTTATTGTGACATAACACTTAAGCCTTGAACACACAATGAGAATATTGGACAAATGATCGTGCGTTTTTTTTTTTTGCATGCTAGTCTCATATGGAAAATGAAGTGATGTAATGTATTGCATTGTATTGTAATGTATTCTTTAGTTTCCCAGCATGCGCGGTCTTGGTCACTCAGACTAATATTGCACTGATTAAATGACAATCGTATGTTCTGGTAACGTACGAGAAAAAATGTCATGTTTGTCCGGATAATTTCATGAACTGTCATGATCGGCTCTCGAAAGCTGTCAACTAACGATCAGATTATTGTACAATCGCTACAAAAGCAGTATTTTTCGTCCGATTTTCTCGTCATGCGTTCTAGACATTACTGAAGTTGATGTGCACAATACTTACTGACAGGAATGATGTGGCTGGGACCCGTAGGGATGAAATGCTCAGCACAGAGGCAAGCATGACATTGACAAGTATGTTGTAGAAATGACAGACACATTTTATTTCATTTTTGGGCCACATACTCTGGTGCTCCAGTGGGCCAGTCAGAGCATAGATTACCATATGCATCCTTTGTTCCCAAGAGGTGCCTGTTGCAGTGGCGGTGCGTCCATAAGGGCGCACGGGCGCCGCCCCCTCTCTCCTGCCACCCCCTCTATCACCATAGATAGATTCATGCGTTGCATGAATCTATCTATGGTCGCCGCTGCCACCCCCTGTTTAGGCGCGGCCGCGTGGGCCCCTTTTCGGGTGCGGGGAGCCTGAATTACAGCAGCAGGGTATTTTTTGGAAGCACCTGATTAGAGCCGTGGGCTTCAAAAAGGTGAAGAACAGGCGCCATGCTGGGCGCTCGCAGTTCACTCAGTGTTGTGTTAAGAAAGTGAATGAATATTTGCTTTCCTAACACTGAACCGCCTCTCAGCCAATCAGGTGCTCGGGTCTGTTACCTGTCACCTGATTGGCTGAAACGACAGGCGCTGTGATTGGACGCCTATCAGGCATCCAATCATAGCAGAGAATGGGAAGAGAGGACGGGAGAAGACATCGAGGAGCGTGGAGGACACCGCCGCCATGACCCGCTGCTCCACCGAGACAGGTAAGTGCCGTGTGGGTGGGGGATGCACACTGGCAGCATTTGATGGGCACAGTAGCCGCAATTGATGGGCACACTGGCAGCAATTTATGGGCACACTGACAGCAATTGATGGGCACAGTAGCGGCAATTTATGGGCACAGTAGCGGCAATTTATGGGCACAGTATCGGCAATTAATGTGCACACTGGCAGCAATTGATGGGCACAGTAGCGGCAATTGATGGGCACACTGGCAGCAATTGATGGGTACAGTGGCTGCGTTTGATGGGCACACTGGCAGCAATTGATGTGCACACTGGCAGCAATTGATGGGCACAGTAGCGGCAATTGATGGGCACAGTAGCGGCAATTGATGGGCACACTGGCAGCAATTGATGGGTACAGTGGCTGCGTTTGATGGGCACACTGGCAGCAATTGATGTGCACACTGGCAGCAATTGATGGGCACAGTAGCGGCAATTGATGGGCACACTGGCAGCAATTGATGGGTACAGTGGCAGCAATTGATGGGTACAGTGGCTGCGTTTGATGGGCACACTGGCAGCAATTGATGTGCACACTGGCAGCAATTGATGGGCACAGTAGCGGCAATTGATGGGCACAGTAGCGGCAATTGATGGGCACAGTGGCAGCCTTTGATGGGCACAGTGGCAGCCTTTGAAGGGCACAGTGGCAGCCTTTGATGGGCACAGTGGCAGCCTTTGATGGGCACAGTGGCAGCCTTTGATGGGCACAGTGGCAGCATTTGATGTTTTTTTTTTCAGTTTGTTTGCGCCTCCCAAAAAATTTGGAGCACCAGCCGCCACTGGCCTGTTGCCCTGGTGGAATTGGTTCAAACATCCAGAGACAACTGAAGATTCTGCTGCTTATAACAGAAGGGAATGATATTCTTGTTTGGATTAGGAAATAACAAAGTTAGGATGCTGTCTTCTTGTGAGAGGTGATGCTTGGCAAGGACTGAGGTGTAGTCTTTGGGAAGCATGCTGTGCAGAAATTTTTTCAGATATGGTTCAAGGCAAAAGAGTTCTTGGATTTCCTCAGTCTTCTTGGCAATTGTAATGGTAATTGGCAGTGGAATATGGACTTCCAAGAAAGCAGGTTTGATGGGGCCACCTCCAGATGTTCAAGTGGACTTTACTTCAGCATGTTAAGCACAAGGTTTTAAGGCCATATTGTCTGTTTGGATTGGAAATGATTAGAGCTTGACAAAGTGCTGGATAACTCTAACTTTCTGGTAGGTCCTCAACTCTAAGATGGAATGACAACTGAGGGTCCCACTAAAAAAATAAAGTGGGACCCTATTGACTATCAATAAATGGTGTATTACATCCTGTTCATATGAGATTCATTTTCTGTATTCTGCAAAAATCCTGGTTGATCCTGCTGCTCTCTTTTTCCCCCTTCTGTTCATGTCCCTGGTGGGGACACAAATGTTGGGGGGGCTGATGGCTTTGATGGGGACACAAATGTTGGGGGGGGGGGCAATTGCTCTGGACACAAAAATCTGGGGCTTATGGCTCTGATGGGGACACAAACATGTGGGGGGGGGCTGATAGATTTGATAGGGACACAAACATGGGGGGATGATAGGGACACAAACATGTGGGGGCTGATGGCTCTGGTGGGGACACAAATGTGGGGGGGGCTGATGGATTTGATGGGGACACAAACATGTGGGGGGGGGGGGCTGATGGCTCTAACAGGGACACAAACATGGGGGGCTGACGGGGACACATACATGTGGGGGGGGGATAATGGCTCTGGTGGGGACACAAATGTTAGGGGGCTGATGGCTTTGATTGGGATACAAACATGGGGGGGCTGATGGCTTTGATGGGGAAACAAACATCTGGGGGGCTAATGGCTCTGATGGGGACACAAACATGTGAGGGGGCTGATGGCTCTAGTGGGGACACAAATGTGGGGGGCTAATGGCTCTGATAGGGACACAAAGATGAAAGATGGTGGGCAAAGGGGGGGCTGATGGCTCTGATGGGGACACAAAAATGTGTGCGGGGGGTGCCGGTGCTGATGGGGACACAAATATGCGGTGGGGAAGGTGATGGCTCTGATGGGGACACAAAAACGCAGGTGGGGTGGGCTGTGATGGGAACACAAATGTGCAGGGAGACTCTGATGAGTGATGGGGACACAAAAATGTGGGGGGCTCTAATGGGAACACCAATTTATAGGGATACCCTGATGAGTGACGGAGACACAACTGTATGGAGAGACTCTGATGCGGACACAGATGAATGGGGAGACTGATGGGAACACAGATGAATGGGGAAAATGATGGGGACACAGGGTAAAGCCTCATGCACACTGGAAGTTTAACCCTACTGCATGATGCTCCAGCGTTTAGGTGCCAGCAAAGGATACAAGAGCACCATCCAGCCCAGCTATCAGCAGTAAGTCAAATTCTATTCTATACTTCTACCGTGGATTTATTTATAAATGAATTTTCCGGCCCGTGAATATGTGTAAAATATAGAAAATGGCCCTTGAAGTATAAAAGTTTGGAGACCCCTGTTCTAGGAGATGCAGGGAGTTTGTCTGTCACCATCTTAGGACCAGTCTGGTTGAATCCTGTGCACATTATGTGTGTGTCTTCTAGTACCTTACGAGGTGGACTCCAGAGTAAGTTACAGCCAAAGACCGGGCAGACCTAAAAGACAAAGCTCCGACACCTCTTGGTAGCGTGGAATGCATGAAGGTAAAAAACCTTGTGCCTTTACAACCACTTTAACATTCTCACAGGAATTGCATTTAAAATGTTTTATTGCAGTTACAAGGAAGTTAATCCAGTTTGTAAGAAAACTTGTGTGCTTTTACAGAAACCCTGCCAGGGGATTTAATTCCTTTGCACCGACAGTACGCAAATATCGTCAAGGCCTCTCGTCGGGTAGGCCTTGACGCTGAACGGCTGCATATTTGCGTACCAAAATGTAAACACAGCTGTGCCAAGAGTGCGCTCCCATCACAGGTACCAACAACTAGAGGAAACCTCCCGATCGCTACTTGAGATCATGAGCTTTCCGATCATGTAACAGCTGTGACAGTCACATGATCATAAACCCAGCCCCACCTTCCGGCATCTAAAACCTTATAAAGGGCTGGGAGGCGCCATTGCCAAGGGGTTAAAAAATTACATTGGCAATAACCTGTGAAGAAGGCTGCTTTTATACTTAGTTGTCCATTGAACAGTTTGCTGAAGCTGTCCTATACCAGCACCAATCCTACTTGACTCCTTTAGGGTATCAAAAAACTGGTCCCTGGTTGGCCGATGAACAGGTATGTATAAAACTGCTTTCTTCACAGGACACTGTAGATGTCATTTTTTGGTTCAACCCCCTCACAGGTTCGCTTTAATAATACATATTTGAAATTTTTATTGTAACACTAATTGAAAGAAATTTAGTTGTTCATTCTCAATCTTATGTATATGGTGTTACATATTGTAAATATCTCATATACAGTTATGTAAATACTTCTAGTGGGCATCTGTATGTCAGAGGACTGATTAAAACTTCCATTATTTATAATCAGGTTAGACTTGTTGCCCCTCCGTAGATGTAGTGGAGGAATGAACATAGCCACCCTAAGATAGGAAGTATGATATTGCAGGATCACCAGGTGGAAATAAAGTAAAAAAAAAGCTTAAAAAATAAAACCAATGCAGCCACCATATCTTAGGATTGCAATAGATTCATTTTTTTTGTTCCAATATGTTCAACTTTTATTTTTGGGTTTAGATACCTTTTAATTAAGCAGCAAACAAATTAAAGGTGAACTCCAGATATAGTTTTTATTGCACAGTTACATTGGTCCAGCTTGTGAGTATGCATGTGCCATAACTGTGGGGCTGCTGTAGAAGAGATCAACTATAGTAGTCACCGCTACTACAGTGATTGTCATTGTCTTCCATGTCCCATGTGTAGCACACAGACCCCCTTTTACCTGCCGTGTTCTTCGGCTCTTCGCAGGAAGAAGGGGCACACCACACCACAAGACCGTACCCTCCTGTATTAAGAGGTTGAGCGGTGTTGTTGGTGGGTCATTTCACAGTCGAGCCAGAAAATGTTTTCTCACCTCTGTGGATAACAGATTTGAGTACTTGTTTCCCCCAGTGAATAGAATGTCCACACTTGCTGTAACTCCAACAGAGAGTTTATTTCTTCTTTCAGCAAATAACAGTCTCTTGATAGGAACAAAGGTTGGAGCAAGAAAAAGGACAGCACAAGATGTGAGGAGAGGTCCAGGCACAATCTCAGTCACTTCACTGTTCAGCTTCTCGAACAGACTCAGCCTCAAATGGATAGTGTACTTAGGACAAGACTAGCAGCCAAATGACACTCACGCTTTACTCAAGGCCTCTATCACAGACCTGGTGAACTTTGCCTAGGGAGAAGACATCCCTCCGGAGAGTTACCGGGACCCTTTCCTTCACTGTGACTACCGCATCAGTCCTTCGGAAAGGTTCCTCACCCGGCCTCCTCTACTCAGATATGGGTCCCCTCGCAAGGCGGCACCCTGAGATTCCTCGATCCCCAATGGGCTCCAGCCAAAGATGCTGGGCCCAGGCCTTTGCTGCAATTCCCGAGTCCACGCACCCAGGACGGACAGGAACAGCAGAGTAGTACCTCACCCTGGGACTAAAGGTGCCCAGGATGGAACAGGAACAGAGAACACCCGCCCCTGGGCCTAGGGCGCCCAGGGCAGACTGGAACAAGAACCTGGGGTAGGACCCCACCGACTAACCACAACAACTCCAAACAGGCAGCGTCTGCCCCTTTTATCTCCTCCCCCAGCATGCACAGCAGGTTAACCCCGCCCTACCGTACGTTTGCCGAGAGGGGACACAAAAAGCACAGCCCTGTATTAGTGGTTCATCCCTAGCCTACTATGGCAGCGCCACCTGTAGGCCACAGGGAACTGTACACCAATAATCTCCCTGCGGATAAAATGGTTGCAAAATCCTGACAAATTAGGGTGTTTGGGCATAACTACCACCCAAACACTTCCCCTAAATTTATCACCCCGCTACACATGCTAAGAGGTTGTCCTGGAGCATAATGAACACATGGGGGCCACTTTCTTATCACAGGCTCCATTCACACAACACCTTGCATTTTTCTCAATGAATGCCAAGTGTTTTCTGATTGGACGAGGAGGAGATTGTGACATCACTGACCCACCTTTCCATCTCCTACAGTCAGACAATGCCTTGCATTCATTGAGATAAATAGCATTCTGTGAATAGCTCCTGTGCCGAGCGAGTGGCTCCCTGGGGTTGCTATGCAGCAGGGCAGCCACTCGGCACTGGACCTGGGAAACTTTAGCAGGCACTGTAGTAGTAGAGGTTGCTACTAAAGTGATTCTCAGCTTCGACAGTGGTCCCACAGGTAAGGCATATGCATACTTACATTGGTCCAAGCTGGCCCAATGCAATTATGCAATAAAATCCACATCTGGAGTTTATTTTGAAACACAATTCCAGATGCTAGCTGGGTTAGGCATCCTTTGCACCGTTACGGTTTGCCCCGATCCCTGTAACTGTCCCTCTTTATGCTGAACTGTTTGGTCTGCATGTAAATCTGTAGAAAAATAAAATGCAGGCCTATGAAATAAAAAGGGAAATTATACACTGAAGACTTTAATTACATGTATTCACCTCATACAATTACCAGAATAACAGATTTTTTTTTTTGATAGTGGAGCTTTCAGTTGACATAAACCCACAGCAAAGTGAAGACAGAGGCAGTTACCAAAATGCCAGTTAAGCAGCAGGATTCAAACCTTTTCCCAGGCAACTAGGGAAGCATGAGACACTTAGCGGCTGGCGCACATGCTGCCTAGGCAACCAATAAAAGTCTTTGCAATGTAACTGACTAAACGATTTATTAAAGCATGTAAATAAAATAAAAAACATCTAACAATGTCACCCATCACAGTCGATCAATAGGCAGTAAAATGCACAGTAAATACCACTTACAGCAAAGCATTTCTACAGTGTATATTTGTATTGCTGATATTCTTGATTTGATGCACCATATGTAGGAGACATAATGCTGGGAGGGAGACATTTTCCTTTCCTTGTTAGGCCCTTTGCATATGAGGCTTCTAGGTGCAGTGCGCCCAGGAAGGACAGGTGCAACATCCAGCCCCGCTGTAGGCAACATGGCAGCCTTTCAAAGTCTATTGCAGGCTGCTGCTCGATGAAGCTTAGCACTGTACAGAGTGGCTCCTGTGTTTATGGCCCTGTGCCTTCAAGGATGAAGGTCCAGAATGCAGAAGACCTGCATTCCAGACTTAAAACATTCTGGCAGGTGCAGGTTTCCCCCCATGCTGTAGGGGGCACTGTGCTATTATTATAGATGGAGTGGAGTCTGATAGGGTTATTGTCCCCTCATGGACTGTTGGTTCTCAGAGAGAGGTCAACTTCCTGGTTGGACGTTGTACTCCCTTGAGATCTCTGGTGGCCATCTGGGCATGGGACCTTAAATAATAGGGTACCTGTGTCATTCCAGTGAGCCTGGAGCGAGTAGTAGGTCAAGGACAGAGACCTGCTGGTGAGGGAAAATGCATAGCACTGGGAAAGGTTCCTGGGGAGTGGGGTCAACTCAGGGACAACGCCTTGAAGAAACATCTCGTTATCTGGACCAGTAATGTGGGGCTCTTCCCAGCAGGATTATAGTGGCATCCCAATACACCCCAAATAGGATGACCACATGTCCCGGATTGCCAGGGACAGTCCCGCATTTTGCAGGTCTGCCCCGGGCACATTCATTCCAGGACAATACAAGGTCCCAAAATGAAACGGACACAGCCACCCTCTGGGCCAATCTGATGCCCCCAAAAAAAGGCCGCCACATCACCGCTTTACTCACTGACAGTACTTGTCCTGGCCGGGAAAGCCTGGAGGAGCACAATCCTGCCCCCTGCTTGTGATTGGAGAAATTATAAATCCCGCCTCTTGTGTCCAATCACTGTGCTTTGATTCGTTACAGCACAAGCTGATTTTTGTGAAGGGAGGGTGTCCCTGAATGGTAGTTTGGAAATGTGGTCACCCTAACCCCAAACCACCATGCTAATTTTTTGAGATAGGAATTTTGGGTTGTCATGAGCTGTATGCCAAAATCATCAATATTAAAACAAGAAAAGGCTTGAACTACTTCAGTTGTGTGTAATGAATCTAAAATATATGAAAGTCTAATGTTTATCAGTACATTACAGAAAATAATGAACTTTATCACAATATGCTAATTTTTTGAGAAGGACCTGTATAAGGGGCCTTATATGGTTCTATAAAAAAAAGTGGCCACTGCCCCCACCTATGCCTGGTCTTTGTAGCAAGGAGCACTGGAATGGCAACGTATGTCAAACAAATATAAAAGGGATTTCCAAGCTCAAACTTACCAACCAGCCAGCGATCAATCAAATTGACCGGTCTAACAATATGCGTTAACAGGGGTTTAGTTGCACACATTTGCAAATACATGCGTAAGCTGCAGGCCCGGCCAAGGCACCCTGTTTCCTGCAGACCCTAACCACTGAAAGTCTCCATCTTGGAAGCACGTGAATTTATAATGGATAGGGAGGGGACAGGTGAGCCTGGAAGGAGCCACCCCTACTTAAAGGTACGGGGTCACACTGAACGCCCAGCGCATAGCACTTTGGCAGCAAGGGCATCAGTGCGTTGCCTGACCAATATATTCAGGTACAAAAAAGTGGCCACTGCCCCCACCTATGACTGGTCTTTGTAGCAAGGAGCACTGGAATGGCAACGTATATCAAATAAATATAAAGGGATTTCCAAACTCAAACTTACCAACCAGCCAGTGACCAACCGAATTGACCTGTCTAACAATATGCGTTAAGAACAGGGGTTTAGTTGCACACATTTGCAAATACATGCAAAAGCTGCAGGCCCCGCCAAGGCACCCTGTTTCCTGGTTCTAAAAAGTAAGGCTGAAGTTGAAGGTTGCCTCAAGTCTTGTTTAGGCCTCAAAGATCTGTATGTGAATTACATTTCTGACAATCTCTTTTCCAGTGGCATACAATAAAAGGGCCTACAGCATTAAATATGCTCATGAAGAAGTCACTTTTCAACAAAGTGTGTAGGGCAAGCTCTCATGGTGTCATCATGCTTGGTCACGTGTTGTCATCAGAGAAACAGGAACAGCCTGTGAGCAGGGTGCAGCCTGGAGTGTCGGCGGGTAGAGATTACACACAGAGACCAATGAGAACAATGTATTAGGATAGTCCCAACAATACACAATTAGGCCTGGTGGGTAGGTACAGCTGACCAGAGCCACTTACAAAACAGTAGCAGAGGAACACTAATTCGAGATGATGCAGACAGCTTCTGCAACGAGAAGCAGGGATGTGGCCTGGCCAGTCCACACCCAAATGGGAGACTTCCTGAGAGGAGATAACATATTCCCTGCACTTTTCCTACTTCTTTAGAACCTCTCCCTGCCGCTATGCCCTGTCCCTGACAAACTGGGAAACTGTTCCTCAACTAACCACTCGCATAATGCCGGTCAAATCAGGGGGCCAAGGCCTTAAAAAAGCTCTATCCTTATCCAAGATGGCCACAGAGATCACGAGGAGCCCCAGCATCCTATTAGACAGCTGTTCTCTTGGTGACCGCAGGAAGTCATAGAGGAACTCAGTTCCTCACAACTTTCTTCCCCTACTGTATTGCTGCTTCGGTTCAGTGCCACCTACAGTCAGGAGTACAGACTACCCTGCCTACAATAAGATGACCAGATTTTTTAAATGAAATCCGGGGACACATTTTTTTTTACTAGTAATGGCGGCAATCAGCGACTCTCTGCCCACCGCCACCCGCCTCACAGCCTGTCAAATCTCACTCTCCGGGCCCCGGCTACTACTGGGTGGGGATCGGAGGAAGATCACTCCACCAGGGAAGGCAAGGAGATAAGCAGGCAGGCGCTGGCTGGGACTTGAGCCAAGGTAGAAGAACATGCAAGTGGAGCTGCAAAAATATTCCCTCCGCTCCAACCAGCACATGATCTTTAGAAAGGGGCACAGATAATGGAAAAAATACACCCCACTATGCTAGTAGGAGCGGCGGAGCAGGGGTGTGTAATTCCAATTTTTATTTTTTAATTCTGCACTGACTGTCTTGAAATTGCCCCAGCTCATGTTCAAATCCAATCCGGGGACGAAACCAGGGACAGACTTGGTCAGGGGACAGTGTCCTCAATCCGGGGACTGTCCCTGGAAACCGGGGATGTCTGGTCACCCTAGCCTACAAGCCTTGTAAATGAAATGATGAACTCAATCATAAGAAGGTAAAGTCGTTTTCTGGGTCCTTCTGCATAGTGAACATGGGGGATCATTCGCTTGTAATGGCTATCATTCTAGTAGGCTTTGTGGAGGTGGAGATTGTGACGCCACAGATAATGGAAACAAATACACCCCACTAAGCTAGTAGGAGCGGCGGAGCAGGGGTGTGTAATTCCGATTTTTAGTTTTTAATTCTGCACTGACTGTCTTGAAATTGCCCCAGCTCCTGTTCAAATCCAATCCGGGGACGAAACCGGAGACAGACTTGGTCAGGGGACAGTGTCCTCACGGAAACCGGGGATGTCTGGTCACCCTAGCCAACAAGCCTTGTAAATGAAATGATGAACTCAATCATAAGAAGGTAAAGTCGTTTTCTGGGTCCTCTGCTGAGCGGCTGCCCTTCTGCATAGTGAACACGGGGGATCATTCGCTTGACATGGCTGTCATTCTTGTAGGCTTTGTGGAGGTGGAGATTGTGACGCCATAGCCCTACTTCTTCACTTAATCCAATCAGGAAATGTGTCTTGAAAAAAATAGTTGTCCTGCCAATGGTGGCTGTGCCGGACAAGTGCCCCCATATGTTCACTATGAAGAAAGTCAGCTGCTTGGCACAGACCCAGGAAACCACGGCGATCGCTGAAGTAGCGGCAACTACAAAAGTAATTTTCTGCTTCCTCAGCGGTCCCATAGGTATGGAATATGTATACTTACATTGTGCCAAGCTGGAACAGTGTACCAATGCAATAAAATCCATGCCTGGAGTTCAACCTTAACATTAAGATAACCAAACTATTATTCTTGTCTGGAAACTAAGTTTTCACATAACTCCTCAGTCTCCTCCAGTAGAGGTGTTACTTCTTTGTGGAACTACAAGCCCCAGAACACTGTACACTTCTGCATAAATTAAAACAATACAAACTGCCTAAGCGTGCAGTAACATATTTTCAAGATAATGAATTCAGCATTTCTGATGTTCATGTGGTCCCAAAAGAAACTAACCCTTTAGCATGAATGACTGGCTGACAGCAGGAACTGGCTTGCTGTTATTATGAGAATGTCTACAATGAATTTAATGTATTTTCCATTGGACTTGTTTCAAGATCTCTGGCTGGAGATATATAATTAGGGAGGGGGTAATCAGAGAATGCTGTATTCTGGGAAGTAAATATCCAAGTAATGACTAGGCCGAGGCTGCTCTGGATCCAAATGAAGGGGTTAATGCTGGATAAATATTACCATACAAGTAGTAGAGGCCTAAAGAATTTAAAAATGTTCTAAGACCCAATAACATAAAGTAAAATGCGGGGCAGACATTCTCTATGCTACACTGGAAACTATAAATACAACTATAGTGGATATAAAATGTCTACACACCCCTGTTAAAATGTCAGGTTTCTGTGATGTAAAAAAATGAGACAAAGATAAATAATTTCAGAACTTTTTCCACCTTTAATGTGACCTATAAAATGTATAACTCAATTGAAAAACAAACTGAAATCTTTTAGGGGGGGGGGGGGGGAGTAAAAATAAAAAAACGAAAATAATGTGGTTGCATAAGTGTGCACACCCTCTTATAACTGGGGATGTAGCTGTGTTCAGAATTAAGCAATCACATTCAAACTCATGTTAACCACTTAACGACCGCCCACCGCCGATTTACGTCGGCAGAATGGCACGGACAGGCAGAATCACGTAGATCTACGTGATCGCCTTTGTGCAGTTGGGGGGTCCATCCGGACCCCCCTTCACTGCAGTGAGCGGCCGTTAAGTGTTCGGGAGCGATCAGGCATGAGGGGGCGGCCGCTCGATTCCGCCCCCCCCCCTCGCGATCGCTCCCGGCCAATGAAATTGCTTCCTCCGCCATGTGATGTAAACACAGGCTGGAGGAAGTGATGTCATCTCCCTCGCCGCGGTCTTTTCGTTCCCGGCGCCGAGGAGTGAAGACAGAGGTTAGTGCTCCAACAGTCCACTGACACGTAGGTACACATAGGCACACAAATCACCCCCCAGTCACCCCCAGATCACCCCCCAGGTCACCCCAAAGCCCCCAATCACAGTGTCACTGATTGCAGTGATCATTTATTTTACTGATCACTGCATTTAGTGTCATCTGTGATAGTAAAAAGTTGCAGGGCAGTTAGGATTAGGCCCCTTTAGGTCCAGGGTAGCCCCCTAACCCCCCCTAATAAAGGTTTAACCCCTTGATCACCCCCCAGGTAACCCTTTCACCCCCTAACTTCAGCGTCACTAAGCGATTGTTTTTCCGATCGCTGTATTCGTGTCGCTGGTGTTTTAGATAGGCAGTTATTTTTTTTTTAGGTTCGCCGCAGGTTTTTATTGGTGTCAGGTACCCCCATATATTATTTTAACCCCCTGATTGCCCCTAGAGTTAACCCTTTCACCAGTGATCGCCGTATAAGCGTCACTGGTGTCACTGGTTAGCCAGTAAGTTATTTAGTTATTTAGGTTACCCGTCAGGTTTTTATATAGTGTCAGGTACCCCCATATTTAACCTAATAAAGGTTTTAACCCCCTGATTGCCCCTAGTTAACCCTTTCACCAGTGATCACCATATAAAGGTTACGGGTGACGCTGGTTGATTAGTTTGCTTTTTATAGCATCAGGGCACCCGCCGTATATAACCCAATAAAGGTTTAACCCCCCTGATCGCCCGGCGGGTGAGATCAATTAGGTTTTAGCGCCAGAGAGGGTCTGCGTCGCCCCAGGCAGTGTTAGGTTAGTGCCAGTAACGCTAACACCCACGCGCAAAGCATACACCCCCCTTAGTGGTATAGTATCTGATCAGATCTATACTAGCATCCCCAGCGGTTTAGGGTTCCCAAAAACGCAGTGTTAGCGGGATCAGCCCAGATACCTGCTAGCGCCTGCGTTTAGCCCCTCCGCCCAGACCAGCCCAGCCCACCCAAGTGCAGTATCGATCGATCACTGTCACTTACCAAACACAACACACATAACTGCAGCGTTCGCAGAGACAGGCCTGATCCCTGCGATCGCTAACAGTTTTTTTGTAGCGTTTGATATATTTGCTGACGACAGTCAGGTGCTTTTTTTCCTGTGAATCTTACTAGTGTACCCCTAAATTTAGAGCCCAAAATGGCAAGACGAAGGTACACTAGTAAAGAGGCCTACGAGATTCTGAGCATGACAGATAGTGAAGAGGAGGTCACGTATCTGTCAGATTCAGGCTCAGAATATCTTCCCGTAGAAGACAGTGACGTCAGCGGCCCCACGTCAGATAGCTCTGACGACGAAGTTGAGGTCCCTGCTAAGGTCAGGCGTACCCGATCCCGATCTTCTGAGGTTGTTGAGGAGCAAGAGCCGCAGGTCTCTCGTATCATGGAGCAGAGTAGTACTAGCGCCGCTATTCCTTCTGGTGAACTGGCAAGCACCAGCGGCCTAGTACAGCCTGGACGTACATCCAGCACTGCAGTAACACTTGGTGACGTGGCGAGTCCCATAAGTGCAGTTCAAGCTGGCGAGGTGGCAAGCACAAGTAGTGTCCCGCTGCCACCAAGAAGACAAAGGCAGGCCCGTCGTGCCCATACTGCCCTTCCTGCAGAATTCGCCTATCCTGATTGGGTCCCCACCACTTCTGCAGAACCCGTACTTCCCCCATTCACTGCCCAACCCAGTATTCAGGTGGAAACAGCTGATTTTATTCCAATTGATTTTTATTCGCTGTTTTTCACGGAAGATCTCTATAGATCTATTGTGGACCAGAGTAATTTATATGCTGGTCAATTTATCGCCGCTAACCCCCAGTTGCCTAAAATTGCCAGAAATTGGAAACCAATTACGGTTTCCGAATTTAAGACCTTTCTGGGCCTTTCCCTCAACATGGGCACACATAAATTTCCGTCATTGCGTGCTTATTGGTCCACGCACCCAATTGACCACATGCCCGTGTTCTCTGCCTCCATGTCCAGGGCACGATACGAGCAGATTTTGCGGTTCATGCACTTCAACGACAATGAACTTTGTCGTCCACGTGGGGACCCTGAATACGACCGGCTCTATAAAATTCGGCCCCTCATAAACCACTTCAACGAACGTTTTGCAGCCTTGTTTACTCCCGATCAAGTTGTCTGCGTTGATGAGTCCCTGATTAAATTTTCTGGCCGCTTGTCTTTCAAGCAGTACCTTCCCAGCAAGCGTGCCAGATACGGGGTCAAGCTCTACAAGTTCTGTGACAGGGCAACAGGCTATGTAGTGAACTTTACGGTTTATGAGGGAAAAGACAGTCAGATTGAGTCGGTCAACTGCCCGGATTACATAGGGAGCGCTGGCAAGATAGTGTGGAACTTGGTGTCACCCTTATTCGGAAAGGGGTACCACTTGTATGTGGACAATTATTACACGAGCGTGCCACTGTTTAGTCACTTGTTTGATCATCAGATTGGAGCATGTGGCACCGTGCGACCTAATCGCCGGGGCTTTCCCCAGCGGCTTGTAGATGCCCGTCTTAGGCTGGGGGAGAGAGCTTGCTTGAAGTGTAATAACTTGCTCGCTATGAAGTGGAGGGACAATAAGAATGTTTTCCTTCTTACCTCCCTTCATGCAGACACGACAGTCCAAATTCGTACGGCGACTGGTGTTGTGGAGAAACCCCTCTGTGTCCACGAATATAACCAAAATATGGGAGGGGTGGACCTCAACGACCAGTTGATGGCGCCGTATCTAATTGACCGTAAGGCGAGACGCTGGTACAAAAAAGTGTCTCTATCATTATTCCAATTGGCTTTGCTGAACGCTCATGTGCTATACAGAGCTTCAGGCGGGACGTTATCTCTTCTAAAATTCCAGAATGAGATAGTCACAGAACTCCTGTATCCAGGCGGTTCTGCACCTCACCATCCCCAACCAAATGCAGTAAGCCGGCTGCATGAGAGGCATTATTCGTATGTCCTCCCGAGTACCCCTACCCAAAGCCACCCCCAAAAAAGATGTTGTGTCTGTAGCAAGCGCGGATTTAGGCGTGACACCCGTAGTTTTTGTCCACTCTGTCCTGACAAGCCTGGTCTTTGCCAAGGTGAATGTTTTGAACGCTACCACTCAAAAGTGAAGTTTTAGCGTAGGGTACAGCATTTCACAGACAAGGACACACTTACACAGGGTCTCCCAAGATGCCATTACATTTTGAGAGACCCGAACCATTACAGTTGTAAAGTTACAAAAAAAAGTGTAAAAAAGAAAAAAAAAACGTAAAAAACAAAACACAAAAAAAATATAAAATAAAAAAACCAAAAATAGTTGTCGTTTTATTGTTCTCTCTCTCTCTATTTTCTCTCTATTGTTCTGCTCTTTTTTACTGTATTCTATTCTGCAATGTTTTATCATGCTTGCTTTTCAGGTATGTAATTTTTTGTTTTCAGGTGCGCCATTCAACTGCAGCGCGGAATTATTTATCTTGACAGCAACAGCGTTTGCTCCCACGATACATAAAGCCGTGACTCCAGTGCTGTAGGAGGTGATTTCACCACCACAGTTAAAAAAAAGAGCATATATGCCGAAGCATGGGGGCAGCAGGGGCGGAGGAGCGATTTTGCTCCTAATGCCGCGTACATACGGTCGAAATTCCGACCGTGTGTACGCGGCATAACTTTTTTGCGGGAGGATGCCCCCATGCTTCGGCATATATATATTTTAGGCACAGGTTGCGTTAAAACATTTTTTTATTTTTTACTAGGTTTTGTTTTGGTATTTGCTTTGCAGGTATGGCATGGTAAGGTCTTACTGTTGTACTGTAATGTTACTTTTTTTTAATGTTAACCACCATTTGCTTAGCAGGTACGCCATTCAGTTGCAGCGCGGATCTATTTATCTTGACAGCAACAGCGTTTGCTCCCACGATACATAAAGCCGTGACTCCAACGCTGTAGGAGGTGATTTCACCACCACAGTTAAAAAAAAGAGCATATATGCCGAAGCATGGGGGCAGCAGGGGCGGAGGAGCGATTTTGCTCCTAATGCCGCGTACATACGGTCGAAATTCCGACGGAGGCCTGCCCGTGGAAAATTCCGACCGTGTGTACGCGGCATAACTTTTTTGCGGGAGGATGCCCCCATGCTTCGGCATATATATATTTTAGGCACAGGTTGCGTTAAAACATTTTTTTATTTTTTACTAGGTTTTGTTTTGGTATTTGCTTTGCAGGTATGGCATGGTAAGGTCTTACTGTTGTACTGTAATGTTACTTTGTTTTAATGTTAACCACCATTTGCTTAGCAGGTACGCCATTCAGTTGCAGCGCGGATCTATTTATCTTGACAGCAACAGCGTTTGCTCCCACGATACATAAAGCCGTGACTCCAACGCTGTAGGAGGTGATTTCACCACCACAGTTAAAAAAAAGAGCATATATGCCGAAGCATGGGGGCAGCAGGGGCGGAGGAGCGATTTTGCTCCTAATGCCGCGTATATACGGTCAAAATTCCAACGGAGGCTTGCCCGTGGAAAAGTCCGACCGTGTGTACGCGGCATAACCTTATATGCCGCGTACATACGGTCGAAATTCCGACGAAGGCTTGACCGTGTGTACGCGGCATAACTTTTTTGCGGGAGGATGCCCCCATGCTTCGGCATATATGCCCATCATTAGAAGTGGGTGGATGAAGGGAGGTATTCTAATGGTGGGCATACCCACCAATCAATCTCTTTTTTTCGTTCAGCCAATAGGCTGTATGAAAAAAAAGATTACAATACATGTCCAACAAGGACCAGCAACGTACTGGTATGTTGCTGGACTTTGAATGTTTATACCAGAATGATGCCTGCGGGTTTAGGTATCATCTTGGTATCATTCTTTTCAGCCAGCAGCCGGCTTTCATGTAAAAGCAATTCTAGCAGATAATTAGCCTCTAGACTGCTTTTACAAGCAGTGGGAGGGAATGTCCCCCCCCCGGATATAAAAAGCGCCATTGGGAAATTGGGAAAGCATTTTATCACACCGATCTTGGTGTGGTCAGATGCTTTGAGGGCAGAGGAAAGATCTAGGGTCTAACCCCCCAATTTTTTTCAAAAAAAGAGTACCTGTCACTACCTATTGCTATCATAGGGGATATTTACATTCCCTGAGATAACGATAAAAATGGTAAAAAAATAAAATATGGAAGGCACAGTTTAAAAATAAAATAAAAAAGCCAAATAAATAATAAAAAAAAAAAAAAAAAAAAAGCACCGCTGTCCCCCCCTGCTATTGCGCAAAGGCGAACGCAAGCGTCGGTCTAGCGTCATATGTAAACAGCAATTGCATCATGCATGTGAGGTATCACCGCGAAGGTCAGATCGAGGGCAGTCATTTTAGCAGTAGACCTCCTCTGTAAATCTAACGTGGTAACCTGTAAAGGCTTTTAAATGCTTTTAAAAATGAATGTAGTTTGTCGCCGCTGCGCGTTTGTGCGCAATTTTAAAGCATGTCGTGTTTGGTATCCATGTACTCGGCCTATGATCATCTTTTTTATTTCATCAAACATTTGGGCAATATAGTGTTTTTTAGTGCATTAAAAATAAAAAAAGTGTGTTTTTCCCCCAAAAAATGCGTTTGAAAAATCGCTGCGCAAATACTGTGTGGAAAAAAAAATGCAACACCCACTATTTTAATCTGTAGGGCCTTTGCTTTAAAAAAATATATAATGTTTGGGGGTTCAACATAATTTTCTTGCAAAAAAAAATTTTTTTTCATGTAAACAAAAAGTGTCAGAAAGGGCTTTGTCTTCAAGTGGTTAGAAGAGTGGATGATGTGTGACATAAGCTTCATAATGTTGTGCATAAAATGCCAGGACAGTTCAAAACCCTCCCAAATGACCCCATTTTGTAAAGTAGACACCCCAAGCTATTTGCTGAGAGGCATGTTGAGCCCATTGAATATTTTTTTTTTTGTCCCAAGTGATTGAATTATGACCAAAAAAAAAAAAAAAAAAATGTACAAAAAGTTGTCACTAAATTATATATTGCTCAAACATGCCATGGGCATATGTGGAATTACACCCCAAAATACATTCTGTTGCTTCTCCTGAGTACGGGGATACCACATGTGTGGGACTTTTTGGGAGCCTAGTCGCGTACGGGACCCCAAAAACCAAGCACCGCCTTCAGGATTTCTATGGGTGTAAATTTTTGATTTCACTCCTCACTGCCTATCACAGTTTCGGAGGCCATGGAATGCCCAGATGGCACAAAACCCCCCCAAATGACCCCATTTTGGAAAGTAGACACCCCAAGCTATTTGCTGAGAGGTATGTTGAGTATTTTGCAGATCTCGCTTTTTGTCACAAAGTTTTGAAAATGTAAAAAAAGAAAAAAAAAAAAGAAAAAAAACGTCTTTCTTAATTTTCAAAAACAAATGAGAGCTGTAAAATACTCACCATGCCTCTCAGCAAATAGCTTGGGGTGTCTACTTTCCAAAATGGGGTCATTTGTGGGGGTTTTGGGCTATTTTGACATTTTATGGCCTTCAAAACTGTGATAGGTAGTGAGGAGTGAAATCAAAAATTTATGCCCTTAGAAACCTTGAAGGCGGTGCTTGGTTTTTGGGGTCCCGTACGCGGCTAGGCTCCCAAAAAGTCCCACACATGTGGTATCCCCGTACTCAGGAGAAGCAGCAGAATGTATTTTGGGGTGTAATTTCACATATAACCATGGCATGTGTGAGCAATGTATCATTTAGTGACAACTTTTTGTACATTTTTTTTTTTCTTTTTGTCATTATTCAATCATTTGGGACAAAAAAAAAAAAATATTCAATGGGCTCAACATGCCTCTCAGCAAATAGCTTGGGGTGTCTACTTTCCAAAATGGGGTCATTTGGGGGGGTTTTGTGCCATCTTGGCATTTTATGGCCTTCAAAACTGTGATAGGTAGTGAGGAGTGAAATCAAAAATTTATGCCCTTAGAAACCTTGAAGGCGGTGCTTGGTTTTTGGGGTCCCGTACGCGGCTAGGCTCCCAAAAAGTCCCACACATGTGGTATCCCCGTACTCAGGAGAAGCAGCAGAATGTATTTTGGGGTGTAATTTCACATATGCCCATGGCATGTGTGAGCAATATATCATTTAGTGACAACTTTGTGCAAAAAAAAAACAGTTTGTCATATTCCCGCAACCTGTGGCAAAATATAAAATATTCCATGGACTCAACATGCCTCTCAGCAAATAGCTTGGGGTGTCTACTTTCCAAAATGGGGTAATTTGGGGGGGTTTTGTGCTATTTTGGCATTTTATGGCCTTCGAAACTGTGATAGGTAGTGAGGAGTGAAATCAAAAATTTACGCCCTTAGAAATCCTGAAGGCGGTGCTTGGTTTTTGGGGCCCTGTACGCGGCTAGGCTCCCAAAAAGTCCCACACATGTGGTATCCCCGTACTCAGGAAAAGCAGCAGAATGTATTTTGGGGTGCAATTCCACATATAACCATGGCATGTGTGAGCAATATATCATTTAGTGACAACTTTTTGTACATTTTTTTTTTCTTTTTGTCATTATTCAATCATTTGGGACAAAAAAAAAAAATATTCAATGGGGTCAACATGCCTCTCAGCAAATAGCTTGGGGTGTCTACTTTCCAAAATGGGGTCATTTGGGGGGGTTTTGTGCCATCTTGGCATTTTATGGCCTTCAAAACTGTGATAGGTAGTGAGGAGTGAAATCAAAAATTTATGCCCTTAGAAACCTTGAAGGCGGTGCTTGGTTTTTGGGGTCCCGTACGCGGCTAGGCTCCCAAAAAGTCCCACACATGTGGTATCCCCGTACTCAGGAGAAGCAGCAGAATGTATTTTGGGGTGTAATTTCACATATGCCCATGGCATGTGTGAGCAATATATCATTTAGTGACAACTTTGTGCAAAAAAAAAAAAGTTTGTCATATTCCCGCAACTTGTGGCAAAATATAAAATATTCCATGGACTGAACATGCCTCTCAGTAAATAGCTTGGGGTGTCTACTTTCCAAAATGGGGTCATTTGGGGGGGTTTTGTGCTATTTTGGCATTTTATGGCCTTCGAAACTGTGATAGGTAGTGAGGAGTGAAATCAAAAATTTGCGCCCTTAGAAATCCTGAAGGCGGTGCTTGGTTTCCGGGGTCCCGTACGTGGCTAGGCTCCTAAAAAGTCCCACACATGTGGTATCCCCGTACTCAGGAGAAGCAGCAGAATGTATTTTGGGGTGCAATTCCACATATAACCATGGCATGTGTGAGCAATATATCATTTAGTGACAACTTTTTGTAATTTTTTTTTTTTTTTTTTTGTCATTATTCAATCACTTGGGACAAAAAAAAAAATATTCAATGGGCTCAACATGCCTCTCAGCAATTTCCTTGGGGTGTCTACTTTCCAAAATGGGGTCATTTGGGGGGGTTTTGTACTGCCCTGCCATTTTAGCACCTCAAGAAATGAGATAGGCAGTCATAAATTTAAAGCTGTGTAAATTTCAGAAAATGTACCCTAGTTTGTAAACGCTATAACTTTTGCGCAAACCAATAAATATACGCTTATTGACATTTTTTTTACTAAAGACATGTGGCTGAATACATTT
This sequence comes from Rana muscosa, assembly GCA_029206835.1. Classification (NCBI taxonomy): domain Eukaryota; kingdom Metazoa; phylum Chordata; class Amphibia; order Anura; family Ranidae; genus Rana; species Rana muscosa. The sequence continues at coordinate 251,610,987 of CM055121.1, read as the reverse complement.
TGGCCTAAATGTATGACTAAAATTGAGTTTATTCGATTTTTCTTATAACAAAAAGTAGAAAATATCATTTTTTTTCAAAATTTTCGGTCTTTTTCTGTTTATATCGCAAAAAATAAAAATCGCAGAGGCAATCAAATACCATTAAAAGAAAGCTCTATTTGTGGGAAGAAAAGGACGCAAATTTCGTTTGGGCACAACATTGCATGTCCGCACAATTTACAGTTAAAGCAGCGCAGTGCCGAATCCCAAAAACAGGCTTGGTCCTAATGGCCCGAAATGGTCCAGGGCTTAAGTGGTTAAATAGGAGTCAGTACACACCTGCCATCATTTAAAGTGCCTCTGATTAACCCAAAATAAAGTTCAGCTGTTCTAGTAGGTCTTTCCTGACATTTTCTTAGTCGCATCCTACAGCAAAAGCCATGGTCCGCAGAGATCAGAAGGATCTCATTGTTAAAAGGTATCAGTCAGGAGAAGGGTACAAAAGAAATTCCAAGGCATTAGATATACCATGGAACACAGCGAAGACAGTCATCATCAAGTGGAGAAAATACGGCACAACAATGACATTACCAAAAACTGGATGTCTCTCCAAAATTGATGAAAAGACTAGAAGAAAACTGGCTGTTTGGTACATGTGACAACAATCTCCCGTAATCTACCATTTGTCTGGGCTATGGGGTAGAGTAGAAAGACGGAAGGAAGCCTTTTCTTATGAAGAAAAAACACCCAAGCCTGGCTAAATTTTTCAAAAACATATCAGTCTCCCAAAAGCATGTGGGAAAATGTGTTGTGGTCTGATGAAACTAAGATTGAACTTTTTGGCCATAATTCCAAAAGATATGTTTGGCACAAAAACAACACTGCACATCACCAAAAGAACACCATACCCACTGTGAAGCATGGTGGTGGTAGCATCATACTTTGGGGCTGTTTTGCTTCAACTGGAACAGGGGCCTTAGTCAAGGTAGAGGAAATCATGAACAGTTCCAAATACCAGTCAATATTGGCACAAAATCTTCAGGCTTCTGCTAGAAAGCTGAGCATGAAGAGGAACTTCACCTTTCAGCATGAAAACGACCCAAAGCATACATCCAAATCAACAAAGGAATGGCTTCACCAGAAGAAGATTAAAGTTTTGGAATGGCCCAAACAGAGCCCAGACCTGAATCCCATTGAAAATCTGTGGGGTGGTCTGAAAAGGGCTGTGCACAGGAGATGCCCTTGCAATCTGACCGATTTGGAATGTTTTTGCAAAGAAGAGTGGGCAAATATTGCCAAGTCAAGATGTGCCATGCTGATAGACTCATACCCAAAAAGGTGCTTCAATAAAATATTTATTTAAGGGTGTGCACACTTATGCAACCATATTATTATTATTTTTTTTTTTTTAATTCTCTCCACCTAAAAGATTTCAGTTTGTTGTTCAGTTGAGTTGTACAGTTTTATAGGTCACATTAAAGGTGGAAAAAGTTCTGAAATTATTTATCTTTGTCTCATTTTTTACATCACAAAAACCTGACATTTTAACAAGGGGGTGTAGACTTTTTATATCCACTGTAAATTGGAGCTGTTTCTTATGGATTAAAGAACCATTAACAATATTTAGGCCTCATGCCCACGGGCGTTTTTTCAGCCGCGTTTTTGAGCGTTTTTTACAGCTTAAAAACGCCTGTCCATGTTAGTCTATAGCTTCATGCCCACCTAGGCGTTTTTGAGCTGTAAAGAGCATAGGCGTTTGTAAGCTGTAAAAAAAACCCAGGGCCAGTGCGTTCCTCAGCGTCAGAACTAGGCAGGAAAAAACGCGAGCGTCAAAAAACGCGCACTAACGCGCACTAACGCGCACTAACGCACACTAACGCGCAAAAAACGCGCACTAACGCGCGGTCGCGTTTTTAGCTCCGACGTTTTTTTTTTTTTTTTTTTTTTTTTTTTTCAAAAAAAAAAAAAAAAAAATATTTACAATAACATGGACAGGCGTTTTTAAGCTGTAAAAAACGCTCAAAAACGCAGCTGTAAAAACGCCAGTGGGCATGAGGCCTTAGGGTTGTAAGTCTGGAACTCCCAGGGGAGAACTGGGAATATTTGGCCTGGGGGGAAAAAGAATCAAGTGGCTGTTTCTTGGAAGGAATTATTTCTGTACCCTGCAGTGTCCCATGGTGCTGCCATGATTGATGGAGATAGCGGAAGGTATACATGTGTATACATATGAAGGTGATACACCTTCATATCTTCCAACACCAGCTTTCTTTGCAGCTCTCAGCATTTGGTAACATGACATCCCAGATCCAGAAAGGAAGTTGGTGCAGAAAGACCTACTTTATGCTAAATTTAAAAATAATAAATAAATAAATAAATAAATATATATATATATATATATATATATATATATATATATATATATATGAAAAAGTGAAAAAAAAACTAAAACCATTACAGTTTCCAGTGGCGGCTGGTGTTTTTTTTTTTGGGGGGGGGGGGGCGGCAAACAACCACCCCCCTCCTGGCAGCACCTAAAACCCCCCCCAGCCCCCCGCCCGATCGCTGTCTTACCCCATCTAGGTGGTGGGTATCTGCCAGCAGGCAGCGAGATCGGGCATCGGCAGTGGGATCGGGCAGTGGGCATCTCCTCCATTCCTCCATCTCGGCAGTCGTGTGTCTCCTCCCCCTCCTCCTAGGTGTCCACTGTCCAATAGGATCGCCTGTCCTTTCAGCCAATTAGGTGACAGGTCTCAAAATACGCTTCCTGATTGGCTGGGAGGAGGATCAGGTTTACAACAGCAAATATTCATTCGGTGTTGTAACACACCTGGGTGGGCTCTGTTCGCATTCTATGCGCCTTGACCCCACCCTATTTTGAAGCCTATTAGAGCCTTTGGCTCTAATCAGGTGCTTCAAAAAAACACCCCCCCCACATTGGAATCCATGCGTCCGGCGTCCTGAAAGGGGAGGTGGGGGGGAGCGGCCATGGACAGGGGGGGCAGCGCCCGTGCGCCCTTAATGGACGTGCCGCCCCTGACAGTTTTCCTTCTTTGTCCATTGACTTGAAATATATAAAAACATTAGAGATTCCCTTCAATGTACACTAAAATTCTGATTTTATCCAACTAGCAGCACGTTGTAATTTACTGATTGCCGTGTTGACGGGAATCTCGTTAATATTTTATTTGTGTACCTAGTAGGTTATGAACTGTATCAATTCATCAGGATTGTCTTGCACAGGGGCAGATATTGTTACAAAAAGTTAAACAGTGAAGTAGTAGAAAATATTGTCTCCAGGTTCTGCTTTTCACTGGTAAGAGACACCGAACATTCAGATGGTTAAATACCAGGATCTTGTTACTAATTGGCCCTTTCTTGAATTTCACTTATGTAAATTGAAACAAGAAGGCAAGAGAAAGCGTGTTCCCTACCCTTCAGAACCCCAGGATTTAGTTGTACAAATAGCATTAAAATAGCCAGGTCTGGCTCAGACAGGATAGCAAAGGTCTTGTGTGTCTCTAATTGGTGGATACAACATGATTAGCATCAGCAGGGAATTTAAAATCATCTTGCTACTGACGCAGAAGGGACAGCTGGGAAGCTTGTGTGTGCCGCGGTCTCTAAGCAGATTCTTGTGGTCGTTGTGCCGTAAGAAACCAAGCTTTTTATAAATAAACTTGACATTCTCAACCCAGTCTCCAAATCTCCCAGGGATCATTTTTTTTAAAAAGGCCGAGTAGAATGGTGTGATCGCTGAAAAATATACAAGAGGAATAATCGTGAGGAAGTGCTGGCGCGGAGGCAACAAAAGCACTGAACCTGCAAAATAATCAGGATTGATGAAGGAAAGCGATAAGATGGGATGGGGAAGGGAAAGCCAAAGCATTTCTCTAGGCCAGGCACTACAGCAGCTGCAAGAAGAGGCCCCAAAATGCCAGAAGATAACAAAAAAAATGTTCAAGAAAAAATGCCAAATGATAAGCAATTTTGTTTTGAAAAACATAATTTAAAGTTAAACTGTAGGCAGATATAAAAGGAACACATTATTGCAGCTCTGTATTCATCAATAGGTCATTAACCACTTGCTTACTGGGCACTTCCTGGGCCCCCTTCCTGCCCAGGCCAATTTTCAGCTTTCAGCGCAGTCACGATTTGAATGACAATTACGCGGTCGTGCGACGTGGCTCTCAAACAAAATTGACGTCCTTTTTCCCACAAATAGAGCTTTCTTTTGGTGGTATTTGATCACCTCTGCGGTTTTTATTTTTTGCGCTATAAACAAAAAAAGCGACGATTTTGAAAAAAAACACAATATTTTTTGCCATAATAAATATCCCATTTTTTTTTTTTTTTTAAAACATATTTTTTTCCTTAGTTTAGTCCGATACGTATTCTTCTACATATTTTTGGTAAAAAAAAAAAAAAATCGCAAAAAGCGTTTATTGATTGGTTTGCGCAAAAGTTATAGCGTCTACAAAATAGGGCATAGTTTTATTGCATTTTTATTATTATTATTTTTTTTACTAGTAATGGCGGCGATCAGCGATTTTTATTGTGACTGCGACATTATGGCTGACACATCGGACACTTTTGACACCATTTTGGGACCATTGTCATTGATACAGCGATCAGTGCTATAAAAATGCACTGGTTACTGTAAAAATGACACTGGCAGGGAAGGGGTTAACACTAGGGGGCGAGGAAGGGGTTAAATGTGTGCCCTGGGAGTGATTACTACTGTGTGGGGGAGGGGACTGACTGGGGGAGGTGACCAATCTGTGTCCCTATGTACAAGGGACACAGCATCGGTCCCTCTCCCTGACAGGACGTGGATCTCTGTGTTTACACACAGAGATCCACATCCCTGCTCTGTGTACCGGACAATCGTGGGTGCCTGGCGGACATCGCGGCCGCCAGGCACGCGCATCGGCATCTCAGTGATGCGCCGCTGGCGGCGTTTGCACGCCCCCCAGTGGCCGAAATAGCCGAGGACGTCTATTGACGTCCTCCCGGATTTTTAGATCCACATTGAGGCCGTCAATAGTCTATGGCCCGGATCTAAAGCGGTTCAATTATACGAGGGCTGTACCAATAGTCATGCAAAAAGAGCATAACTTCTGTTTATTAACTTACATAAGTTGTGGAAATTTCACATGTTGGTAGAGTAACCACTTCAACTTCCTCTATAGCAGGGGTCTCCAAACTGTGGCCCTGGGGCCGAATGCGGCCCTTTGCTTGCCTTTATCCGGCCCTTGGGGAACTTTTTCTTCCAATGATACAAAACACCATTGTTCCCTCTGATACCAATGATGGGGCATTAATTCTTCCATTGACATCAGCGATGGGGCACTATTAATCCCACTAACCCCAATGATAGGGGACTATTCCTCCCATTGACACCAATGATGGGGCTCTGTTCCTCAAACTGACATCAACAATGGGGCACTATTAATCCCACTGACACCAATGATGGGGCTCTGTTCCTCAAACTGACATCAACAATGGGGCACTATTAATCCCACTGACACCAATGATGGTACACTAGTCCTCAAACTGACACCTACAATGGGGCACTATTAATCCCACTGAAACCAGTGATAGAGCACTATTCCTCCCACTGACACCAGCAATAGGGCGCTATTTCACCCCCTTATACCAAAGATGCATTGTTTACTCCCACTGATGCCACGATACTTTTTTACTCCCGATGACCACAGTTCGGCCCTCCTAAATTCTGGAGGATATTAAACTGGCCTTTTGTTTAGAAAGTTTGGAGACCCCTGCTCTATAGTAACCACTTCAACTCCAGGTCTTTTTTTGACACTTCTGTTTACATGTAAAAATCTGTATTTTTGCTAGAAAATTTATTAGAACCCCCAAACATTTTAATATATATATATTGTGGGGGGTTAGCTCAATTGAGATCACTTTCCCTGGTCAAAAGGGTAGTCCAAACGGCAGATTTTCTTAAAATCTGACTTATAGACAATTTTTTTTTTTAAAAGGTTGCATAAAAATCAAATAAACAAACCATAAATTAAATCCTCACCATGCAGGCACTAACTAAACAGTCCAGGATCCTAACTTACAGTTGACAGACTTCTCCTAGACACCCACAAAACCAAGATAATGCAAACCTTTTTCTGTCTCTTACAAAGCAGACTTGACATCAGAAGATATCTCTCTCTCTCTCCCTCTCTCTCTCTCTCTCTCTCTCTCTCTCTCTCTCTCTCTCTCTCTCTCTCTCTCTCTCTCTCTCTCTCTCTCTCTCTCTCTCTCTCTCTCTCTCTCTCTCTCTCTCTCTCTCTCTCTCTCTCTCTCTCTCTCTCTCTCTCTCTCTCTCTCTCTCTCTCTCTCTCTCTCTCTCTCTCTCTCTCCCCGGTATGGCTTCCTGAGTCCCAGGCCAAGAGCAATTGTTTGATCCAGTCCTGCTTTATTTATACCACCTGTTGGGGAAACACAAGTGGACAGAAAAATCTGGTCTGGAATCAACCCTGCAAAGGTGGCTGCTAAAACCAAGACCAGATTCCACCTTAGTTCTCTGCAAATGAACGCATGCAATTGCAAGGTGAAACATAACGTCCATCAATCACCTTGCCTTTCATAATGTCACATATCCTCCCCTCTGCTCATGCTCAAGCCCCTGCGGCTGAGCAACTGTCCCAACCAGACAATGGACACGGGAAAGGGCATCTGCATTTTTCTGGAGTTTCCCAGCTCTATGCTCCACTGTGAACTTAAATACTTGAAGGGCAAGGAACCATCTTGTCTCCTTGTTATCATACGTCCATTTAAGAGGGGCATGATCAGTGACTAGTTTGAATAGTCTCCACCACAGGTAATATTTCAGGACATCTAAGGCCCATTTGATAGCTAAACATTCCTTCTCAACATAGTTGCATAGTTTTTCTCATGTCTGTTAAGCTTTCTGCTTAGGTAGACCACTGGGTGTCCCAATGCTCAACCTGACCATGCCATTTTTTGCGATACGGCACTGCGTCGCTTTAACTGACAATTGCGCGGTCGTGCGACGATGTACCCAATAATAAGTCAGGCACCACATTCTGTCTACTCTCACTATTAGAGTCAGAGATAATTTCTTGTTCATTAACCTCAAGCTGGGGATGAGATTCCAGCTCCTTCTGCTCCCCAACCATTACCGAAAAGGAAAAGGATCTACCCCACTGTTGGACACGCCAACAGTTTCCTTTTCCGGAGTGAGTTCCTCAGCAGGGGGAGCTCTGTCCTCATTACTCCTTTTGTTTTCCCATAGACTCCAAAAGTGTGGAAAATCTCTCCCCACTAGGGCTTCATGAAGCAGTGAGCCCCCACTGAATGTGTCACAGTGCCTCAAGGGGTATCAAATTCAACCACTGTAGTCTGGTAGTCACGTGTGCCACCATGTATACAAATCACCCCAATAGTGCTAGGGTTTACAAAATCACCTTTGTCTAATGTCACAACACCAGAATCTAGCAGAGCAGTGACTGGCTTCCCATCAACTGAAATCACACACATTTGTTTTTCCATGCGTCCCTGACATGAAGCAGTACATGCCACCTGTGCAAAAAGAGACATAAGCATTATCCCATTGCATTGGTTTATCATTTAGGGAACAGTTAGCGGCAATATGACCTAATGCATGGCATTGATAACATTTTATGTGTTCTGTACCCAGTCCTCTAAACAGCCTCAGAGACCTTCCTGACCTATTTGGTCAGTCTCCAGGTCCTGTGCCCATAGTCTCATTATCTGTAGCAACAGTTTTGTAATTTTTTCCCGAGCCCTTGAACCCTGGAACAGCCTTACCGGATCCTCCGGGCGGTTTTTAACCCCTAGCAACATTGGGGTGGGGCACGGATGGGTTTAACAAGTCCTCAGCAGCAGTATACCTTTTCACCAGGTTCACCAGCACGCAAATACCGGTCCATGACCGCACACTCCACAAACGTAGGGCCTGACAAAGTCTCTGGCTGCAGCCACTTCTGGGTGAGATGTATCAAGTCAAACATCTGGGAGCGGGGTGGCTTGTCAGTACTGTATGACCACCGATGCACCCGTTGAGTCCGGACTGCAATGGTGACACCCAGGCGTGCAAGCATCTCAGCCTTTAGTGTCTCATAATCCTGGGCAGCAGGTTCCAGGTCATAATAGGCCTTTTGGGGTTCTCCTGTCAGAAAGGGCGCTAGCAGTCCTGCCCATTGCTCTTTTGGCCATCTTTCTCGAACAGCGACTCTTTCAAAAGTTGCTAGGTAAGCTTCCACATCATCTGCATTTGTCACCTTCTGCGGGTAATAGCTGGCACGCACCATTTTCTGTTTCACCGGCAAAGGACCTGTGGACCCCTTCTTTAACTCCACCAGGGCCTTCGCAAACTCGGGCTTTCACACTGAGACTGCAAGAGGGCTGTTTTTCAGGCGCTTTACAGGTGCTATTTTTAGCCCAAAAGCGCCTGAAAAATGCCCCAGTGTGAAAGGGGTCTAATAGCCAGTTTTATTTTTTAAAAGGTTGCATGAAAATCAAACAAGCAAAACAGAAAATAAATCCTTGCCATGCAGGCACTAACTAAACAGTTCAGGATCCTAACGCACAGATGACGGGCTTATCCCAGTCACCCACAAAACAAAGATAATGCAAACCTTTTTGCCATGTCATCGATTCCGGTTTATTGCTAGGAACAACTGATTAATGCCGATCTCGACTTTGCTTGGCTCTCCGGCCAGCTGGCAGATGCGCTGGAGAGCCCAAGAGAGCCGTAGAAGGCAATGGGAGGAAGGGGATGTCCCCTCCTGCTGCTTTTAATAGCAATCGAGCGGCTAGTAAGCTGCCCTGATTGCTATTCCACGAGACCCAAATGCCAGCTCTAAAAAAAAGGTAATGGAAGGATGCCTGCAGCTGCAGGCATCATCCCAGTACAAACATCTTGTTTGCCTTGCGGTAAATACCCCTGCCAATATGCAATAGTGGGCATAACTTTTTTTAACCACTTCAGCCCCGGAAAGCATTTACCCACTACCTGACCATGCCATTTTTTGTGATACGGCACTGCGTCGCTTTAACTGACAATTGCGCGGTCGTGCGACGATGTACCCAAACAAAATTGATGTCCTTTTTTTCCCAGAAATAGAGCTTTCTTTTGGTGGTATTTTATCACCTCTGTGGTTTTTATTTTTTGTGATATAAACCAAAAAAGAGGGACAATTTTGAAAAAAATATAATAATTTTTTACTTTCTGCTATAAAACATTTCCAAAAAAAAAATGTAAAAAAAAATAATGTATTCATGAGTTTAGGCCAATATGTATTCTGCTACATATATTTGGTAAAAAAAATCCCAATAAGCGTATATTGATTGGTTTGCGCAAAAGTTATCGTGTCTACAAAATAGGGGATAGATTTATGGCATTTTTTTTTTTTTTACTAGTAATGGCGGCGATCAGTGATTTTTAGTGGGACCATTGCAGCGGACAGATTGGACACCTAACTGACATTTTTGACACTTCTTTGTGAATCAGTGACATTATTACAGTGATCGGTGCTAAAAATATGCACTGTTATTGTACTAATGACACTGGCAGGGAAGGCGTTAACATCAGGGGCGATCAAGGAGTTAAATGTGTTCCCTGTTTGTGTTTTCTAACTGTATGGGGGACTGTGTGACTGGGGAAATACACAGATCCATCTTCCTGCATAGCAGAAAGACAGGATCTGTGTGATCCCCCTTATCAGAACGGAGATCTTCCTTGTTTACACAGGCAGATCCCCGTTCTGTCACTGCGGGGGAACGATCTAGGGTGGTCAGCGGACATCAAAACCGTCGGACCCGCTGATTGGCTCCCCCGCTGGCCAATGGGAGCTTCGGTGGCGCGCCCACAAAAGCGAGTTCCTGCGCCGACGTACAGCTACGGTGATTTGCGGGAATGAACCACCTTGCCGCAGTATAATGATGGCGGCTGGTCGGGAAGCGGTTAATTGATGTAGCAAAATGGACTACAATTGTAAAGCACCATATCCTGGGTCTTTCAAAGCCTCACCTGTCCCTCTAGTGCTCAGTGTATCTATCAGGTGACATCATATTTGTGTGCCCATTGCAAAGGACTGTGGGATGAGTAGTTCTCCCGCCAGATAATTGCTATACCTGATTATGTGTCCGGACTATATATCCCAGGGATCTTTGCTGCTGTGAGGAAGATTGCTGGGAGTAGCTATAAAAGAAGCGGAAAGCCTGCGGCGGCTGGAGTTGTAAAGGCAGAAGTTTTTTTTTATCCTAATGCATTCAATGCATTAAGATAAAAAAAACTTCTGTGTGTAGCAGCCTCCCCAGCACCCCGTAATTACTTGCCTGTGCCCCACCCCATCTCTATACAGTGATGTCCACAAATGTCTAACACGGGACACTCCTTCTGATTGGCTGAGACATAGCAGCGGTGCCATTGGCTCAATCAAATTGTCAATCAATTAGCTCAATTGTCAATCAAAGTCAGTCAGCCAATCAGAGGAGCGAGGTGGCAGGGTCGGGGCTCTGTGTCTGAATGGACACACTGAGCTGTGACTCGGCTCCAGTGCCCCCATAGGAAGCTGCTGACTGTGGGGGCACTAAATAGGAGGGAGGGGCCAGGAGCAGCGAAGAGGGACCCGAGAAGAGGAGGATCCAGGCTGCTCTGTGTAAAACCAACTGCACAGAGGGGGTAAGTATAACATGTTTGTTAATTTTTGTTTTTTGTTTTTTAAACAAGACTTTACAATCACTTAAAAAACCTTCAGCCTTTACAACCACTTTAATGATGGCTAAAAAGAGTGATGAACGTTTTTTTTGAATTTCCATAAAAACGTTAGATCAAAAATCTACCCGTGTATGGACATCCTTCAGGTTATGGGCTTGGTTGAAAATAATTTGACTAATATGTGTCTTTAGGAGATATACTGTATATAAATATTTTATATATTAGCCTGCACAAACCTTACTCTCTTATTTTCACCAAGGCATGCTTATATCCAGTCCCCTAGCTACTGTTAATCTGTATCTCCAAATAGTTATATATTAAATAATTAAAACAAAGATGAAAGGTGAATTAAAAAAAAGGAGCCATGAAACTGGATCTATTCTGAGGCATATTTAGATGACTTGGACCTGAAATAACTCAGTGCTATTACCAGAACCCTACTCCCGCACTTTTTGAATTGAACAGCTGACTATTAATATTAAATCCCTGTGCATGCAGCTGCAAGCTAGGAATTCACTCTGAGCTTCAAAGGAGACTTGGCAAAAAGAATTCCACAAGAAGCATCACATCTAATCTCGACAACTGTCAGATCTGTTATTTGTTTTAATTGATTTACGAATAAAAGAGGCAAAGAAAAGCAATATAATCTAAAATGGAACGCCATTCAGGATACAAATTGCCAGTGAACCCATATACAGGTATACCTGATAAGGTTACATGCACTTGGATTTTTATTTTTATTTTTTAAAGCAGAAACCCAACCATATATTTTTTAAGCATAAAACCATAATATTGAGCTAACATTGTTAGATCTAAATAGTGAGTCCTATTATCTTTTTGAGAGTTAAAGTGTATGCAAACTCTACCAGTAAGTGTCTCTTATTTGCTACCTTTTGCTCTGTTAATTATACAATTTAAAGTATTTTGTTATATCATTTCAATAAGTGCCAAAAAAATACCTGTTATCCAGAAATTCAGAGCTGTCCTTTGTACAGTTCCTCTTTTCCCTCGTGGAGTCTATCTAGCTCTCCTAGTTCTTACCTTGGTACTACAGAATAATCAGAGGTCTATAGATGCTTTCACCAAAGATTCACACAACAAATTATAAAATAGATCCTTTAGTGTTTATGTTGCAGAGATGGGGAAAGTGGGTGGATTTGAGTAGTTTAGCAGAAGACAACTGGGCAGGACTGACAACACTCAGTCCACAAAAATGTGATGTGTTGTCAGCCCGAAACAGGACTTCAGAGCTGAGTGCATTTCTGGCAGGTCAACTGGTATTCTTTTGGACTTATGGGGCCTTTCAAGGCATAAAACATGGGAAAATGTGCGTTTATTGCAGAAATGTATATAAAGTATCTCACAAAAGTGAGTACACCTCTCACATTTTTGAAAATATGTCATGTGACAACACTGAAGAAATGACACTTTGCTACAATGTAAAGTAGTGAGTGTACAGCTTGTATAACAGTGTAAATTTGCTGCCCCCTCAAAATAACTCAACACACACACATGGGCGTCCGCTCCATAGGGCAATTGCCCCCCCCGGAATCGTAAGAGTGTTGAAGTCAGAGTGAAGACACTTGCCCCCTGTGTTGCAATGGCCGGCGCGGCCGCCTCCGCGGCAGTCATGGACTTTTTTTTCTAAGTCTGCTGCTGGCCTGGGGGCTGGGGCTGCTCTTAGTCCTTTCCGACTACACATCCGTTCCTCCCTTCTCACCCCCGGCCCGAGCATCGGATTGGCTCTGCCGCTCGGGCCTCTGCTTAACATCACGTGACCCGGCTGTTCCGTGATTGGCTGCTGCCTCAGCCTGCCTCTGCCTGTGTAAATGTATGTTGTGCCTATGACGATCCGGCCGGCGTGGCGCCGGCTCCTCCCACAGGTGCGTGGTGTGCAGTGGCCGAGACAAGAGAGAATACGCTGCCAGTGCCTGCCCTGGGCCTATCACTGAAGAACTACAGGTAACAGCAGTGCCTGTGTCACGACACCACTGTGTACATATTTTTTTATTGCAATATATTGCAATACATCTGTGTTGTGGCTACAGTATACAGTATAGGCTGTTTTCATCAAGATCAAAATATGGTCACAACAGATGTATTGCAATACATTGCAATATAGAAAGATGTACATTCTCTAGGCTATATTTATATGGACATGGTGGAGTGAAGCTGAATTATCCTCAAGAGCTATTTCACACTGCCAGTTAGTTTTAGCGGCACTTTACCATCGTTTTAGTGGCGCTATTCGCCCGCTAGTGGGGCGCTTTTAACCCCAGCTAGCGGTCGAAGACAGGGTTAAATGCAACTGTGTATCGCCACTGCCAAAGCGCTTTGCAGGTGCTTCGGCAGCAGTGCCCATTTATTTCAATGGGCAGGGGCAGTGCAGGAGTGGTGTATACAGCGCTGCTATACTGCCCCAAAGATGCATTGATGACCTTAAAATGATGCCCCCCCCGAAAAAAGTTCAGCGGACGCCCATGCACACACAGTCATTAATGTCTAAACCGCTGGCAACAACACTTCTAAGTGAAAATGTCCAAATTGAGCCCATTTAGCCATTTTCCCTCCCTGGTGTCATGTGACTCGTTAGTGTTACAAGGTCTCAGGTGTGAATGGCGAGAAGGTGTGTTAAATTTGGTGTTATCGCTCTCACTTTCTCATACTGGTCACTGGAAGTTCAACATGGCACCTCATGGCAAAGAACTCTCTGAGGATCTGAAAAAAATAATTAATGCTCTACATAAAGATGGCCTAGACTATAAGAAGATTGTTAAGACCCTGAAACTGAGCTGCAGCATGGTGGCCAGGTCCATACAGCGGTTTAACAGGACAGGTTCCACTCAGAAGAGGCCTCGCTATGGTCACAGGTGCTCAGCGTCATCTCCAGAGGTTGTCTTTGACAAAAAGACATGTAGCGCACTCACCCCTTTCCTCCCGTCTCTTTGGCTCACTCATGGGAGGAAAAGGCGCAAGGTGCCACCATGCCTGTACCCTCTGGTTTGCAGAGGTTAAGCACACTTGTTTCACCTACGGGTCTTGCAGCGAGGTTCTCCTCAAAGTTGGTTTCTGTCCTCAGTGCACAAGGACAGAGTCTCTATACCCCAAGTAACTCCAAGATCCACACCAGTATATCACTCCAACATAGAGATTTATTTTCTTTGCATGAAGAGAGAAAGGTGTTAGAGGATAGACAGCATTCAGGCACTTCTGGCTTCGTCGACACTCGGTCCCGAGTGGGTATAGCTCACCCGGATAGCCACCAATGGTGCTAGCAGCCGGCGTGCAGCTCAAACAGTCAATCTAGATCCCTAATGGATGCGTCTAGGAGATCCTCTACCACAGGATCTATAGTGTCCCAAACCTCCTGATGGTCCAGATTGTTAGGTCCCTGGGTTCTGGATGGATGACATCCCCCTGGAGAGTTACCGGGCCTCTTCCTTCACTGTGATCTCTCACCAGTCCTTCGAAACGGTCCTCCCCCAGCCTCCTCATCCAGAAACGGGTCTCCTCGCAAGGCAGCACCCTGAGATTCTTCCTTCCGAAGCGGGCTCCAACTAAAGGTGCTGGGCCCAGGGCTGAAGCTGCAGTCCCAGGACTAAAGGTGCCTGGGACTGAGGCGTACGTGGCCCCATGGCTTGGAAGGCCACGCACTCGACTCCCGAACCCGCAGGTTCCCTCGGGTACAGGTCCCCGGATCACTTTCCCCTGAACAATGGCGTCTGCCCCTTTTGTATCCTCTCCCAGCATGCACAGCAGGCAGACCCCACCCACCGCACGGCTGCCGAGAGAGGACACCAAATCGCCACTCCAATACCTGTGGCTCAACCCCCAAGTACAAGTGACAGCGCCACCTATACTACTTAGGGGAACTTCAAGCCAGGTGAAGCAGCAGCAAGGCAGAGTCCAGTAATTGAAAGACTTGAGCCAACTATCACTCAAGTCACCCCTAAATTTGGCATAACATAACCTCAATTTAGGACCCCCGTTACATACTCCCCTCTCTTAAAGAGACACTGTCTCCAGTGTCTGGAGACAAATTTGCACACTCAATCCTGAGCAGGCGCAAACTTACCTTCAGAACTATATACAAAAACCCGATAAAAATGGGAAAAAATACCAAAGTGCCTGAATGAGAGGAGTGAATTGCAGCAAAGAGAAGAAGACAGAACATGGTTTACAACAAATGACATTCCCTCCCACCATCCTATCGCAAATAAATCCCACCCAATCTCCGGTGAGTTGCTTGATGGTCTCCTGCATGGGAAAGAAAACACATATCATACAAACAAATATCATACTATATCTACTGTATGTACATGAATCAAACCACCTCCCCTAAAGGAGATGATTTGCTTCAGCTAATGGAACACACTAAGCCTAGTGTATATGTTTCTATAGCAGTATCGTGTAAGTGCTCATTAAAGTTTTGCAGAACACTACCACCTAGTTGCAGCACACACATGTGACTCTGTTGCCTAAATGTGTTCTAACGCATCATCACACAAGGGTCCCCTTGTTGATCTCGACGGCTTCCAGCTTGGCCCTGACTATCCCTACCCAAAGTTCTTTTCACTTGTGAAAAAGAAAGGAAACAAAAAAACAAACAGTCCTTCAAAAGTAAAAAATCTCCGGGGATAGAGTCAGCACAGCAGTTCAAGGTATTTTTCGCCAAAAGCAGAGAAAAAGAAAAAAAAAAACAAGTCCCACTTTAAAGATAAAACCGTGGGTCAGGTAAAGTCAGAGACTTCCAGTCTTTATCCAGAGTCTCAATGGAGTAGGTCGCATCATCTCTGTCCGTACTGCAGATCACGACCTGATCCGCATGTATGTGGCGACCCAAGAGACCAGTCTTTTCGGCAGCCTTTATATCTTCCAGTCGCCACTGCTGAACAACTGAAGTATCTGTAGCCTTTCTTCACCTCCAAGCGATCCCATATAAAGTCACTATACCACCGCTCTCGAGGGGCTTTGATTTCAAACAATAAATCCTTTGGGATGTATGGGTACTCCCACCCATACTCTGCAGCAACCTTCTGGCTCAGTAGCCGCTGTAGACGAACCAAAGGCGGCATGGTCGCCCAATCTCCAGCTCCTGGCAGAACGATAGCGTCCGGAGATCTTCTGGGGCGTACAGGCTCCAACTGTGGCATGGGAGGCCTCAATGGTGAACGGGCCTCCGGCAAAGCAGGCACAGTAGACACCGGAGCGTGAGGAGCGGGCATGGGAAAGATTTCTCCAGCATTAACAGGGGCTTCCACCCGGGGTGTAGTATCCCCAGAGTCCATGGGCGATCCCTTTGCATTACGAGGAGAAGTTAAAGAAATTTTGTCCCATCCCTTTCTGATAAACAGTTCATCAATCTCCCCATCATCCCCTATGTCAGAGGAAGAATCCATGTCCGAAGAGTCCCACATCTCAGCTGGCAGGCAAACTCTTGTGGACACAGCATCAACTTCCAAAAGTCTCTTTGGGTCAGGCACCCAAGCATCCCCAATCGAACGGACACTGACCTTTGTTCCTTTCCCCGGCCGGCCTCGACCTGCTGCTGCCGTGGATCGCTCTGAAGTTCCTCCGGCTGGACAATCCAAGTCAGGCTGGCGCTGGGATGGGCCTCCACCGCGGCTGCGGGAAGCCTTCACGAGTCCTACCTTCCTTTTTGCAGGTGGAAGGGAGGGCTCCGTTGCAACAGAGGCAGTGTCTGCGGGGTTCTCCGCCTCAAGTTCCTCTACGGCCGGAACCTCTGCCTTTACATTTGCCACCACCACGGGACTGTGCTGGGGTAGGGCGGTTAGCACACGCACTTCCTCCTCAGGAGTAACAGCCCCTGAAATCCAGTTCACTTGGTAGACTTTTGACTTTTCCGTCGGCTGTTCTACCTCAAACAGGAATTCCCCCACAGCGGGTACATCTCCCGAAAGGTCGGAGGTGGACAATTAGTCCCTGACACCTTCCACAGACCATGCCCAAGGCCTCTGCATCTCGGCATGCATACAGGGCAAAACGGCCTCTGGGCTTCAACCGGATTCCTGTGTCAGTCAAGGAGGCAGCAATTGGGTTACATCCATAGTTGAACCGGGCAAGAGAGCACAAGATTCCTGTGAAGCAGGTTTCCAAGTAAGAGCAGACATGTCGCTTCATCAACAGTTTATCGGATAATGCCCCCCTTTTGCGCCAAGCACACCACGAGGAGCTCACACTTTCCCAAGCTCCTCCCCTCTCTTGTTCCTTTGCTGCACTTTCTTCGCAGGCTTTTCCAGTTAAGACACGCCCACGAACTACGCAGCTGGAATTTCAGCCAGGCCTGAATCTTTCTTTTCTCTGTTTGTGGCGCAGGTCAAATTTCGAAAAATGGCCGACCTCCACGGAGCTTCACATGGGAATAAAGTCCAACTTTTCCGGGGGGGTATACACTGCAACATCCCAGACTACGAGCCCCCACGTGTAGCGCACTCACCCCTTTCCTCCCGTCTCTTTGGCTCACTCATGGCTCACTCATGGGAGGAAAAGGCGCAAGGTGCCATCATGCCTGTACCCTCTGATTTGCAGAGGTTAAGCACACTTGTTTCACCTACGGGTCTTGCAGCGAGGTTCTCCTCAAAGTTGGTTTCTGTCCTCAGTGTGCAAGGACAGAGTCTCTATACCCCAAGTACTAAAGGTGCCTGGGACTGAGGCGTACATGGCCCCATGGCCTGGAAGGCCACGCACTCGACTCCCGAACCTGCAGGTTCCCTCGGGTACAGGTCCCCGGATCACTCTCCCCTGAACAATGGCGTCTGCCCCTTTTGTATCCTCTCCCAGCATGCACAGCAGGCCGACCCCGCCCACCGCACGGCTGCCGAGAGAGGACACCAAATCGCCACTCCAACACCTGTGGCTCAACCCCAAGTACAAGTGACAGCGCCACCTATACTACTTAGGGGAACTGCAAGCCAGGTGAAGCCGCAGCAAGGCAGAGCCCAGTAATTAAAAGACTTGAGCCAACTATCACTCAAGTCACCCCTAAATTTGGCATAACATAACCCCAATTTAGGACCCCCGCTACAGACATATGAGTTCTGCCAGCATTGCTGCAGAGGTTGAAGGGGTGGGGGGTCAGCCTGTCAGTGCTCAGACCATACGCTGCACACTGCATCAAATTGGTCTGCATGGCTGTCGTCCCAGAAAGAAGCCTCTTCTAAAGATGATGCACAAGAAAACAGTTTGCTGAAGACAAGCAGACTAAGGACATGGATTACTGGAACCATGTCCTGATGAGACGACCAAGATAAACTTATGGTTCAGATGGTGTCAAGCGTGTGTGTCAGCAACCAGGTGAGGATTACAAATTTAAGTGTGTCTTGCCTACAGTCAAGCATGGTGGTGGGAGTGTCATGGTCTGGGGCTGCATGAGTGCTGCCGACACTGGGGAGCTACAGTTCATTGAGGGAACCATGAATGCCAACATGTACTGTGACATACTGAAGCAGAGCATGATCCCCCTCCCATCGACAGGGCAGTATTCCAAACACACCTCCAAGACGACCACTGCCTGGCTAAAGAAGCTGAGGGTAAAGGTGATGGACTGACCAAGCATGTCTCCAGACGTAAACCCTATTGAGCATCTGTGGGGCATCCTCAAACGGAAGGAGGAGGAGCGCAAGGTCTCCAACATCCACCAGCTCTGTGATGTCGTCATGGAGGAGTGGAAGAGGACTCCAGTGGCAAACTGTTAAGCTCTGGAGAACTCCATGCCCAAGAGGATTAAGGCAGTGCTGGAAAATAATGGTGGCCACACAAAATATTGACACTTTGGGCCCAATTTGGACATTTTCACTTAGGGGTGTACTCACTTTTGTTGCCAGCTGTTTAGACATTAATGGCTGTGTGTTGAGTTATTTTGAGGGAACAGCAAATTGACACTGTTATACAAGCTGTACACTCACTACTTTACATTGTAGCAAAGTGTCATTTCTTCAGTGTTGTCACATGAAAAGATAGAATAAAATATTTACAAAAATGCGAGAGGTGTACTCACTTTTGTGAGATACTGTATATATACACATATACTATATATATGTAGCGGGTACTTACTTTCCCGGGTGCATTTTTTGAATCTAGCTGTGACATCAGTGCTATGTTCCCTGGGTCCAGGAGGTGGCGCTGCCGCCGTGGCCGGAGAGACGAATGTCACTGTGTGTCGAGTCTTCTTTTTGTCCTCTTTCGGTAGCGGTATGGTGGGGCGGGGAACCCGCCATGCTTGCTGGGAGAGGGGATAAAAGGGGCGGCCATCTTAGTCACGGGGTCTTCGTCCCAGGCACCTTCAGCTTGCGGACGTGGGTTTGTGCTCGTCCTCTAGGAGGCCTCGGCCTAGAGGACCAACGGAGATCGTGTTCCACCCCAGGCACCTTCAGCCCTGGGGTGAGGTACTTGCAAGAAGGTCCGGAGCTCAGTGCCCAACACTGAGTTCCGCGAGGGAAGGGTCCTAAGGCACTTCGGGGATGGAGGCCTGAATCTGAGTAAGACGCAATGGACCGGGGAGAGCTCCTCACTCGAAGACCCGGTGCAGCAGACTGCCGGTGACGGGTAAGTCTCTTGTCGGAGACCGTCCAGAAGGATCCCCTTCCTCTCGTACGGAGACCATATCCCACTCTCCAGGAGGAGAGTGGAGGAGCGAATTTGTGTCTGGGCCTATTCACACTCACACCTCCTTTTCTGTCCTAACTATCAAGGAAGTCCCTGTATGGTGTGTTCTAATAAAGGAGTGTTGGACTTTAATGGTGTGAGGCTCACTTCCTGGCGGACGAAGGTCACGGTGACTCTTGGAGGGAGGATCCGGGTGCACGGCACAGACCCGAAGGTAAACAGGACATTGCTGATACTACAGGCATTCCCATGTGGTGGAGGCTAGGCGTAGCCCACCCGCTCTTTCTCTCTCCACTCTACCAGATACCCCTAGACAAGAGACAGTGCGGGCCGCACAGAGAAAGAAGAGGGGCAGGAGCTACACGTGGGGGCTCGGGTCCGGGATTGTGTTGTGCATCACAGTATTGAACAAGTCTGCTGGATGAGTTAACTGAATAGGCCAAAGTGCAGCCCTGCTCGAAGTCGTGGAATTGACCCTAGACCAGGGAAAGGCCCGCGCAGGAAGAGCGGTGAACGGGGGGAGGCCCAGCCGTGTGAGGTACTACACGTGGGGGCTTCTAATTGCACTGCACCAACAGACACAACCCCCCGCCGCTTGGTTCGAGGGCGTGGCTCATCCAAGGAAAGTGAAAAAGCCCGCGAACTGGAGCAAAGGGGAGGAGTCCAATACGTGAGAGGGCTACACGTGGGACATTGGCGCGAAAACTCTGCAGTGTACGATGGACCAGCAACAAGTCACCATGCTTGGACATACTTCATGGATTCCAGTTCACCCTGCTACTACCACGATGACTGCTGCTGCTCCGATAACGGATACCGGGATCCGGCTGAAGCCAAGGGGTCGATTCGCCCTGTATTCGTGCATGGACGTAGAGGCCCTGGGTGTAATTTGTCCCGGGTGCTCGGGACTGGTGTGCCATCTGAAGCCCTTCGGACAATGTGAGGCCTGTGGGGAGTTCCTGTTCGAGGTGGATCCGGTAGTTGAAAGGCCGAGAACCATCTACCCAGGTCGGGCTTCAGGTAACACTACTCGCAGAGGAGGAATTACTGTTGTAAAAGCCATCCCAGCGCACACTGCAGCGACCGAGGAGGAGGTCGTTAAAACTCAACGGGAGAAATCCGAGGATGCTGACTCGGTCACCACTGTCTCACAGCGTCCACCACTGAAGAAGAGAACCAGCATGGTGGCCCCGACCAGTGGTGGTGGCGGACCATCTCGCCAGCTTACGCCAGGCCTAGACGGATCCGTCGACGAGTGTTCTGGACGTCCTGCTTCAAGTAAAGGCCGAGGTAAGCCGGGCAAAGAGACTTGGTGTTAGGGCGGAGATGCCGGGAAGGCATGGCCCAGTATGTTCGAGGGAGGTGTTAGCTCTGTCTCTACAACGGGCTACATACCCGCGGAGGAGTGTGATACTTCGGATCTGGAGTCGCTCTCTGATGTGGGAGATGACACAGCCATTGACGAACTGTTTGCAGAAAAGGGCTGGGACAAAGTGCCGCTAGCTTCGTTCCGAAGGCCTCGAGATTTACCCATGTCCACGGGGGAGAGTACACCCCGGGTGGAGGCACCAGCGCCTGGACAGGGGTCCTGTCCCCAGCCCACCTCTACATCTCTGGTGCCGCCTGCATCAGGTACTGGGGAGCAGAAGTTTATACTACGGGCACCCATGCCCCAACCAGAAGTGGTTAAGGCCCCTCGTCATCCGGACTCTATAGTTCTACCCGGCGAAGGGGACAAAGCCACAATGCCTCCACTGTCAAGGCTTCAGAGACTCTTCAACCAGAAGGTTGCTGCTGATTACGGGTGGGAATATCCGTACCTTCCCAAGGAGTTACTCTACGAAGTGGAGGTGTACCGAGAGCGCTGGTATAATGACTTTGTGTGGACCCACCTTAAGGTTCCACACGCCCGCAGGTATTTGACATGCTCTCCAAAGACATCTCAGCGGTTCAAGGACTGCAAGGCAGAGTGGATGAGGGGAAGACACATCCATGCGGATAAAGTGTTGGTCCGACGCAAAGAAGGCGAGGATGTGGAGTACCATTTGGAGACCATGGATCGGCATCTAAAACCTATCGTTCTGCCACATCCCCGCTTCTACCTCAAAAAAAAAAAAAGAAGGACTCCAAATGTTGCTTTTTGAAAGGACTTTGCACCCCTGAACTTTGCTGTCTGACTTTCTTGTTGGTGCCTTCATCAGTGCTTTTACCCCGCAAGAGGGGTGCTTGTGTCATTCCAAGGAAGAACTGTTCCAGTTGTTGTTCTTTCCTCTCTGGTGAGAAGTTGCAGACTTTGGGGTAGATAGGGCCCAGAATTGAGCAGCAAGAAAAGAAAGATGGTTCAACGGGTGCAGTTACCACGAGGCTGTCACCAGGTGGCAGTCTTGTGCAACGTTACACATTGTACACGCTCACACTGGAGGAAAAGATATTTCTCTTCGGAGGAGTTTCTTTTCCTCTCACACGTACACATGTGTTAGGGTTTATTGTTTCTTTTCTCTTCCCTCTGCAGGAGAGCGTCCCGTCAAGATTATGGAACCTGGGGTGGTTCTTAGTTAGGATGGGAGGGAAAAGTATATGTTTTAAATGTTGTCTTTCACTTTTCTGTTGTTGCAGGGGCTCAGACACAACTTCTTCGTTAGGATAGCTTCCTAAAAAAAAAAAAAAAAAAAAAAAAAATGTTTTGTTTTTTAAATGGTTAGTTGGTTTCTGGATTGGATTATGTCAGCCGTTGAGGGCGTGATTCACTCCAGACACTGGGGTCCAGTGTCAAAAGACAGGGGGGAATGTGTAGCGGGTACTTACTTTCCCGGGTGCATTTTTTGAATCTAGCTGTGACATCAGTGCTATGTTCCCTGGGTCCAGGAGGTGGCGCTGCCGCCGTGGCCGGAGGGACGAATGTCACTGTGTGTCGAGTCTTCTTTTTGTCCTCTTTCGGTAGCGGTATGGTGGGGCGGGGAACCCGCCATGCTTGCTGGGAGAGGGGATAAAAGGGGCCGGCCATCTTAGTCACAGGGTCTTCGTCCCAGGCACCTTCAGCTTGCGGACGTGGGTTCGTGCTCGTCCTCTAGGAGGCCTCGGCCTAGAGGACCAACGGAGATCGTGCTCCACCCCAGGCACCTTCAGCCCTGGGGTGAGGTACTTGCAAGAAGGTCCGGAGCTCAGTGCTCAACACTGAGTTCCGCGAGGGAAGGGTCCTAAGGCACTTCGGGGATGGAGGCCTGAATCTGAGTAAGACGCAATGGACCGGGGAGAGCTCCTCACTCGAAGACCCGGTGCAGCAGACTGCCGGTGACGGGTGAGTCTCTTGTCGGAGACCGTCCAGAAGGATCCCCTTCCTCTCGTACGGAGACCATATCCCACTCTCCAGGAGGAGAGTGGAGGAGCGAATTTGTGTCTGGGCCTATTCACACTCACACCTCCTTTTCTGTCCTAACTATCAAGGAAGTCCCTGTATGGTGTGTTCTAATAAAGGAGTGTTGGACTTTAATGGTGTGAGGCTCACTTCCTGGCGGACGAAGTTCACGGTGACTCTTGGAGGGAGGATCCGGGTGCACGGCACAGACCCGAAGGTAAACAGGACATTGCTGATACTACAGGCATTCCCATGTGGTGGAGGCTAGGCGTAGCCCACCCGCTCTTTCTCTCTCCACTCTACCAGATACCCCTAGACAAGAGACAGTGCGGGCCGCACAGAGAGAGAAGAGGGGCAGGCGCTACATATATATATATATATATACACATTGCATATACACATCATCCACGCCATAAAACAGTCATTGCACTCTCTTATATTCTATTTTTCGAAAGTTATAATAAAAAGCTTCATAAAAGAAAGAATCATTTTCTCCAGGGACTTGAAGATCTTGTTAGAAGACTGACATATTTTTCTGCACAATACTTTCATATGAAGGAAATGTTTTGTAGACTGCTAGATCTAAGACAGATTATTTTTACGTTTCTTACAAAAAAGCCATCACAAAATGCAATTGAGAAGTTTTAGACAGGAGTTGAAGGCCCTTATAATCAAGTTGCTATAGTACTTACAATTAACTTGTATTTTACCCATGCAGGGCAAATCAATAACTACACTAAACTCCTACTGTCCTCTGCTGATGTGTTCGGGAGCAAGGAGAGAAGTGAAATACCCAAAATGTATGAGCATAGAAGAGGCTCATTCCCCTTCCTCACTCCTGAAAGCAACGGCACTTGTTGACTGACCCAATTCTGTCACATGGGGATGGAGAGAAGTCAAATGCACTTCTTGAAGGAGAACTTTATTCCCCCCCCCCCACACACACAAAATGCATGCCTTAGTTTTTACTTCGGAATATGTCCCTTCTGCAATAAAGAATTCTTATGTCGCATACACACGATCGGAAATTCCGACAAGAAAAGTCCGATGTGAGCTTTTGGTCGGAAATTCCGACCGTGTGTAGGCTCCATCGGAATTTTTTTGTTGGAATTTCCGCCAAGAAAAATTTGAGAGCTGGTTCTCAAATTTTCCGACGGAAAAAATTCATATTGGAAAATCCAATCCTCTGTAGCAATTCCGACGTGCAAAATTTCGATGCATGCTCGGAAACAATTTGACGCATGCTCGGAAGCATTGAACTTAATTTTCTCGGCTCGTCGTAGTGTTGTATGTCACTGTGTTCTTGACGGTCAAAAGTTCAGAGAACTTTTGTGTGACCGTGTGTATGCAAGCCAAGCTTAAGAGGAATTCTGTCGGAAAAAACATCCAAGGTTTTTCCGACGGAAAATCATTACATGCTCATTCCAGGTAAGTAGGTATTTCCATGTCTGTGCCTTCTTCTCAATAATACCCTATAAGGGAATTCAGACAAGCCACTTTACAGTACATTCTCATGTGGGACTTTGGCACATTACATTACCCTCTTTATATTCTTCACATTTTACATTGTATGGTCCATTAGTTCTGACATTGGCCATGTGACGGCACTATGTGGAATTTATCACCAACATTGCCTACATCTTGGGATTTTTTTGCACATTGGCTGCACCTCTGAAATCCCTCATTAGTGCTTTTATTCATAACATATTTTTTGAGATATGGTGTCTTTAATTGTGGACCATTCATAGTAATGTCTGAGGAAGTGGTTGGACTCACTCAGCTGTCCTACCTTGGGAAAAACCTACTAAAATACCATTTCAGCCTTTGTCCCTAGGCAGACAAAGATCAGTGAGTTTGCTATTGGCCAGCATAGTCTATGGAAACACAGAGAGAATTCTGAAATCTCAGTTTTTGGGAAGTGTGCATTTAGAACCCTTCCACACTGGGGCCGTGGCCATGTTCACGGTAAAAAGAGCGGCGCTTTACAGCTGTTTAAGCGGTTTTGTGCTGCTTTGCGGTCGCTAGCGGGGCTCTTTTAACCCCAAAAAAGGGGTTTAAAAACTTTGAAAGCATTGCATATTCATTCCAATGGACAGGGGCGTTTTGGGAGTGCTGTATATAGCGTTCACAACTCTCCCCAAAGATGCTGCTTGAAGGACTTTTTTTTCCCGTTCCGCAAGCGCACCACCCCAGTGTAAAAAGGCACACTGGAATGAATTAGAGGCGGTTTTTAGGCGCTTAGCAGAGGCTATTTTTAGCACTAAAGCACCTGAAAACCGCTCCAGTGTGAAAGGGATCTTAGGGAATCCTTGATTGTTACTCACCCTCCCTCCCATTTACTGTAGTTTTTCATAAATCTGTTCATATTCATAGTGAATAGTGATTGGAGACCAAGTTATTGCTATTAAACCCATCGATTTAACAGTTAAAAAAATCAGTTACATTCCCAGGCATGCCGGGAATGCCAACTGCCACATTGGTTGTGCTCTCAACCAAACTGTCAAACCATCCAATGGCTGGTGTCATAACTGATCACATGTGCAGCATCATGGCAGTTGAAGATTAAACAGAGGCCAAGATGGCAGCTTCCTTGCCTGAAAATGATAGGAGGGTTTACTTCCACTTTAATACCCAAGAGAAAGAACCAGCCCTTAGGTAGATATTCCTAGGTCAATGTGGCCAATTATGCTATCTGCAGGTCATTTGCAGGGATCTCAGAGTATATAGCGTTACACTTACTTTTAGGCTGTAAATGTCTCCATATTGTGTGCAGTTGTGACTGGTGGAAGTAGCATTATTTGGACTCTTGTCAATCACCGAACAGCTGGGTCTACCACCACTAAACACTGGTTATCTGATGATAAGCTGCATCATCCCAGGAAAGGCTTTGCACATCCAGGTAGAAGTAGCTTCAAAGCTGCTTACCTACTTGGTCCAGATACTATAGATTTCCAGCAGGTGTATGGACCAAGCTAACTCTTCTAGTCATAAAAGAGGTGGTAAACTCTTGCCAGTCCTGGGCAGGGAGGACCTGCATCTGAAGTTGGTGTTTATATTTTACATTTTTGAGTATTTGATAATGCTAGGCAAATTCTGTTTTGGTTCTATTGTAGTTAATGGAACAGTGATTGTTTTTGTCTGCTCTGGAGCTGGGTGTTTGATTTTTTCAACCTTCTCCTCGAAGAAGCTTCCAGAACATAGAGCAGGGAGAATCAAATACCCAGTATTATTATTTATCATGTTCCATCCAGTTCCTGAAGGAAGGTGTCCAAAACATGGCTGGGGAGGTGAATAATGTTTAGGATGCCTGAGCAGAGTGTTCTTTCCTCGTCAGTGAGAATTCCAGTCCTCCTGGGGTTGCTGCCCCTACGAGAAGAAATATTAAAACAAAGAGTCAGCACTCTGGGCCTCAGCAGCTGCTAGGCTGAGAGCCTGGAAAAGATTGCTAAAGAATTATACTCGCTCAAAACTGAAATGTGCCTTTACCTTTTGCTTACTGAGCTCATATACCCCCTTCCTGCCCAGGCGAAATTTCAGCTTTCGGCACTGTCACGTTTTGAATGACAATTGCGTGGTCGTGCAACGTGGCTCCCAAACAAATTTGACGTCCTTTTTTTCCCACAAATAGAGATTTATTTTGGTGGTATTTGATCACCTCTGCGGTTTTTATTTTTTGCGCTATTAATAAAAAAAGAGTGACTATTTTGAAAAAAACACAATATTTTTTGATTTTTGCTATAATAAATATCCCAAATTTTATTTTTTTTTAAACTATTTTTTTTCCTCAGTTTAGGCCGATACGTATTCTACTACATATTTTTGGTAAAAAAAATCGCAATAAGCGTATAGTGATTGGTTTGCACAAACGTTATAGCTGCCACAAAATAGGGGATAGAATTCTGATATTTTTTTTTATTTATTTTTTTTACTAGTAATGGTTATCTGCGATTTTTGTCAGGACTGCGATATTATGGCGGACACATCGGACACTTTTGACACATTTTTGGGACCATTCACATTTATACAGCGAACAGTGCTATAAATATGCACTAATTACTGTATAAATGTGACTGGCAGGGAAGGGGTTAACACTAGGGGCGAGGAAGGGGTTAAATGTGTGCCCTGGGAGTAATTCTTACTGTGGGGGGAGGGGACTGACTGGGGGAGGAGACCGATCTGTGTACCTATGTACAAGGGACACAGCAGTGGTCTCCTCTCCCTGACAGGGCGTGGATCTCTGTGTTTACACACAGAGATCCACGTCCTTGTCTGTGTAACGGCCGATCGCGGGTACCTGGCGGACATCGCGGCCGCCAGGCACGCGCATTGGCATCTCAGTGGCCGGAGGAGCCGAGGCCGTATAAAGACAGCCTCCCGGCATTGTAGAGCCACCTTGTGGCCGTTTATAGTCGTACGGCGGGTGTGAAGTGGTTAAGTACCATGTACTTGTATGAAAAAGTATCCTGTCATCTTTGTATTGCTTCCTTTATGTGAAATTCTTGGTGTTCCTGCTAGTCCTCTTGATTTCCTATTAAAAACTGACCATACTAAGCAGCAAAGCAGAACTCAGTGTACACTCCTCCAATGATCAGATTTGTCCTGACATGCGCTGCTGCACAGCCATACATTGGCTAGCTCAGTGTGCTGCTGCTTCTCCTCCCCCAGCTCTTAAGCAGCCGAGAACAGAGGGAATGTGATCACGTATAAAAAAGCAAAAAAGGGTATTTATAAAGTTTTTGTTATATCTTTACAAAAATGTTTTGCCTTTCATTTGTATTTTAAACTGAATGGGTTGTTTTACAAGGTGATCGTCTACAATCATTTTAAGTCCTGGTCTGGAAAAGGCTCTTTGTCTCTCCCTCATTGAGGATCTACCAGTGGATGCTAGGTGGCAGACCGCTCCTGGGACACTGTTATTAAATACCTTGCTGGGGACTATTAGTGTTCCAAGTGCCAGAAGGGAACTAAGTGGCTATATGGATTGCTGCTCTGGAGACATACTGTAGATATACTCACCATTCCCTGTTTCCTCCAAGAAGAGCTGCTATTAGAAGATTAGTGAGGAGTTTGTCCTCCCGTTATTAACGTTTTGAAGTGTCCTGTGCCCGAAACTGCTCTCCTGTTATAGATCTTCAGCAATAAATATTAAAAAGTCATCCCCTAGACTGAGCCTGAATTGTTGGTGCGTGTGCGACTGTAAAACAAAACCAAAGAATTTCCCAGCCTAACTTACCGACCAGCCTGCAACTAACCGAATTATCCTGTTTGCATTAAAAACAGGGGGTTCAGTTTGCACACATTTGCAAATACATATGTAAGCTACAGAGCCCCGTTGAGGCACCCCAGTATTTTTTGTAGTCCTAATTCTACGTTTTGAGAGCCTCCATAGTAGAAGCACATGCATTATAATGGATAGGCAGAGGGCAGGTGAGCGTGGAGGGAGCCCAACCCTCCTTAAAGGCACAGGAGCACACTGGACACCCAACATATAGAACCATGGCAGCAAAGGTGTCTAGGATGTCCCCTCACCCATATTTCAACAGTACAAACAAATGGCCACTTCCTTCACCTATAACTGGCCTTCACAGCAAGGAGCACATGGAAGGGCAATGCATGTCAAACAAAACCAAAGAAATTCTCAGCTCAACTTACCTATCACAGACTTGGGAGGCTTTTGAAGGGAACATTACTCTTTGTGAGGTGTATGTCCTTAGAGTAATGTTACTTTTGATTCATGTCCATGTCTCCCCAAGACACACAGACTCTGGGATCCATGTTAAGGGCCTATATGTCACATTTCCAGCAAGGACTGCTTCACAGTGTGGGACTCATAGCAGGTGCTGATGTCATCACCAAGCCACCTGTCTTGCCTTGCCATAATGTGTTTATTGTAAGTAGGTCTGCTATTGTCTGAAGGAGTTCTGTTTTTATACTTAGGCCCCATGCACACGAGACGCAGGTGCAAACTCTGCTGAACACACGTTTTTAAACGCTGAAACCGGCGTTTAAAAACGCGCGTTTGGCCGCGTTTGCAGCCGCGTTTATTGGCGTTTAGCGGCGTTTTACCGCGTTTGCGTTTATAAGCGTTTCATCATAAGACCCTCCCTAAGCTCAAAAAACAGTAAATTTTAACCATTTCAGCCAGTTTGTGAGACCAGAGTGAGTAGCAGCAGCTGAGAGAGCCGCAGTGTACTTGTATTTAGCGTATCACCTGCCACGTCACCTGGCCACGTCACCTGGCCACGTCACCTGGCCACGTTACCTGCCATGTCACCTAGCCACGTCACCTGCCACAAGTTGTGGATTGTCCACTTGCCACGTCACCTGGCCACGTCACCTGGCCACGTTACCTGCCACGTCACCTAGCCACTTCACCTGCCACAAGTTGTGGATTGTCCATTAGCCACGTCACCTGGCCACGTCACCTAGCCACGTCACCTGCCACAAGTTGTGGATTGTCCACTTGCCACGTCACCTGCCACGTCACCTGGCCACATCACCTGGCCACGTTACCTAGCCACGTCACCTGCCACAAGTTGTGGATTGTCCATTAGCCACGTCACCTGGCCACGTCACCTAGCCACATCACCTGCCACAAGTTGTGGATTGTCCACTTGCCACGTCACCTGCCACGTCACCTGGCCACATCACCTGGCCACGTTACCTAGCCACGTCACCTGCCACAAGTTGTGGATTGTCCACTTGCCACATCACCTGACCACATCACGTGTCACCTGGCCACGTCACCTGCCACAAGTTGTGGATTGTCCACTTGCCACGTCACCTGGCCATGTTACCTGCCACGTCACCTGGCCACGTCACCTGCCACGTCACCTGGCCACGTTACCTGCCACATCACCTGGCCACGTCACCTGCCACAAGTTGTGGATTGTCCACTTGCCACGTCACCTGGCCACGTCACCTGGCCACGTTACCTGCCACGTCACCTAGCCACTTCACCTGCCACAAGTTGTGGATTGTCCACTGGCCATGTCACCTGGCCACGTCACCTGCCACAAGTTGTGGATTGTCCACTTGCCACGTCACATGCCACATGCCACGTCACCTGGCCACGTCACCTGGCCACGTTACCTGCCACGTCACCTAGCCACAAGTTGTGGATTGTCCACTTGCCACGTCACCTGGCCACGTCACCTGGCCACGTTACCTGCCACGTCACCTAGCCACTTCACCTGCCACAAGTTGTGGATTGTCCATTAGCCACGTCACCTGGCCACGTCACCTAGCCACGTCACCTGCCACAAGTTGTGGATTGTCCACTTGCCACGTCACCTGCCACGTCACCTGGCCACGTCACCTGCCACGTCACCTGGCCACGTCACCTGCCACAAGTTGTGGATTGTCCACTGGGCATGTCACCTGGCCACGTCACCTGACACAAGTTGTTGACTGTCCACTTGCCACGTTACCTGCCACAAGCTGTGGATTGTCCACTTGCCACATCACCTGGCCACGTCACCTGCCACAAGTTGTGGATTGTCCACTTGCCACGTCACATGCCACATGCCACGTCACCTGGCCACGTCACCTGGCGACGTTACCTGCCACGTCACCTAGCCACGTCACCTGCCACAAGTTGTGGATTGTCCACGTGCCACGTCACCTGGCCACGTTACCTGCCACGTCACCTGGCCATGTCACCTGCCACAAGTTGTGGATTGTCCACTGACCACGTCACCTGGCCACGTCACCTGACACAAGTTGTTGATTTCCACTGGCCACGTTACCTGCCACAAGCTGTGGATTGTCCACTTGCCACGTTACCTGCCACAAGTTGTGGATTGTCCACAATGCAATGCAAGCAATTACAGTTTTCTTTTATATTTTTTAATAGTTTTTCATCATTTGCCATCATTTTTGAGATTTCTAATGTTAAAAAATAGGTCACCTTTAAAAACGCTTATAAACGCAAACGCGGAAAAACGCCGGTACCGCGTTTAGCCGCGTTTAGCCGCGTTTAGCAGCGTTTAGCGTCTGAAACGTGGAAAACTTTTGCGTCTGAACCCATTTTTTTGCTTCTGAAAAAACGAGGTTAAGCGCAACTGCTTGTAAACGCCAAAAAACGAGAGTGTGTGCATGGACACATAGGATAACATTGAATGGGTTCAGGGGCAGTTGAAAAAAGCGTCCAACTGCCTCTGAACGCGCGTTCAACAGCAAATAACAGCGTCTCGTGTGCATGGGGCCTTATGATAATGTGTATTGTGCTGTGTGAGCTTGGAGTCGGCTAGTCTGACATGCAATGTGACATCTGAGTCATCCAGGTGGTTAATTAAGGATCCTCTGTGATGGAATTAGCCATGAGTCAGGTGTACCTCGTTAGCTAAACCATTGTGTGATGTTTTGGGTAAAAATTTGGGTCATTGTTAATGTGGTGAGTGACCTCCGTCTCAAGTGTATAAAATACTGTATTCTTGCTCAAATAAACAGTTCTTGTTCTGGTTTACTCCAAAACTGGTGTTGCCTAGTTCTTGGGGTAACTATAGCAGATTCACCAATCTCCTGTTCCAGAGCATTGGGAAGCAGCTTCATGGCGGAGATACCCAGTCAGGGTGTCTGGATTCCATCACATTACTGACCAGTCTTCTAACCAACCAAATTATCCTTTCCTGGCTGCAACCCCTTTAAGGAAGGGTAGGCTCCCTCCAAGCTCACCTGCCCTCTGCCTATCCATTATAATGCATGTGCTTCAACTGTGGAGGCTCTCAAAATTTTAAGTTAGGACTACAGAAAATACTGGGGTTCTTTGATGGGGCTCTGTAGCTTACGCATGTATTTGCAAATGTGTGCAAACTAAACCCCTGTTTTTAATGCTAGGAATTTCTTTGGTTTTATTTTACATGCATTGCCCATGTGCTCCTTGCTGCAAGGGCCAGTTAAAGATGAGGGCAGTGAGCATTTGTTTTTTGCATGGGACTGGGCCTCTGTGACTGGCAGCTTCTGTACTATTGTGTGAAACCTATGAGAACAAATGGGGGAAAGGCAAACCTGGGACTTTAAATGGGACGTGAGGGATAGTTCACGCCCCCCAGAGGGGGGGGGGAGGTCGGGACTTTAAATGAGGTGTGCGTGGTGGGACCAATCAAGTCCAAACATATGTATGTTTATTGAGACAAATGATCGACAAAGCATAAAAACGGTGTTGCATGTAAATTGACAAGTGAATGAGAGTATACAATCAGTGGCATATATAACAACATGGCATGAAACAAAATTAAAAATCAAAAAAGTACATCCCAATACTTCATATGTCGGGGTACACCATTGCACAATGGGGAAAGAAGAGGCGGTAAAACCATCTAAAAATGATCAATATATGTTGAATGCATCCAGGGGGGGTCGACGCGTTTCATGGAGTTGTATCCATTCATCAGGAGCCAGGTGCATCCATTTCTATGAACCAAAAATATGACCCAAGTGATCTAGTTAGTATACCCTTATGGGAACAGAGGGAAAAGACGACAGCAAATCAGGGACACGCACGCCATCCACCAAGGGAAACTGGGACTTCTAAGGTATACAAGATGGAAAGTGGTGTATATGTCTATATGACAGTATGGGTCAGAGGAGTATTAAGATAGAGGCCAGTGACCCAGGTTGTATACCATAGAAGTCCCGGTTTCCCTTGGTGGATGGCGTGCGTGTCCCTGATTTGCTGTCTTCCCCCCCCCCCCTCAGTTCCTGGGTCAGGCTTCATTGATCAGCCTCCGATCTGTGGTTCTTCATGGTTCACACTGGAGTGTCATGTGAGTACAATTTTGGCATGGCGAATCACTTTATACCTACTATATATTGTTTCTTTTCCCTCTGTTCCCATAAGGGTATACTAACTAGACCACTTGGGTCATATTTTTGGTTCATAGAACATGGATGCACTTGGCTCCTGATGAATGGATACAACTCCATGAAACGCGTTGATCATATACATATGTTTGGACTTATGTGAAGTTGATTGGTCCCACCACGCACACCTCATTTAAAGTCCCGACCTCCCCCCTCTTTACATTGTGTGAAACCTAGGTACAGGGGTACGCACTACACACGTGTGAGCTGCTATAAAATCCTATTGAGGCAAAGCAGAACAGACAATCCTTTTCTGAGTTTTGCATACGTTTGAGTAGGACTGCATGCGAATGCAAAAGAAAGCATTTTTTAACGTTGCATGTCTATATGAGCCCCTATTTTGCTGCGCGAAAGCATGATTTCATGGAAAGGCCGAGTTAAAACACATTTATAATTATTGTATAATTGTTTCAATCCCTATTGTAGATATTTGTCAATTGTTATTTCCACTCCAATTAGACAAATTAAGCTTTTATTGTTCACTCACGATCCTTTGATATTTGAATTTCTCCTTTTATGACAATCCCTATTTTTCCTCTTCACACGCAATGCGGGCTAAACTTAGCAAAATGACAGCTCCAAGTACGAACGACACAAATACAAAATCAACAAGGTGACGGTGGTAAAACGTGTTAACTCTTCAGGTTTCACTTAAACAAAACCTAATTTCTACGTGAGAATATTTATAAATGTTTTCACACCAGATTCAAACAACTTTCACCCAGGATTTACACATGTATGCAGTTTGATCCAACTGAAAAAATGTGTGAGGCCTCGTACACACGGCCGAGATTCTCGTTGAAAAAAACATGTCGTTTTTTTCGACGAGATTCTTGGACAAGAAACTTGTCCCGGCCGAGTGTACACACGCTCGTTTCAAAGAACCCGCGGTTCTTTGAATGGAGCGTACGCAGTGACGCCAGCATGCACTCGTCACATTCGATGCCGTCGCCGCCATCTTGGTATACCCTACGTATGCCTATGAAGCTACCGCGCATGCGTCGAATTCATTTCGAACATGCGCGGGCTTCCGGGAGGACAGGTAAGTGTACACACACTCACTTTTCTCGTCGAGAAACATGCCGAGGAGAATCTCGACGAGAAAATAGAGAGCAGGTTCTCTATTTTCTCGTCAAGGTTTCTTGTCGGTTTTCTCGACGAGAAACCCGATAGCCGCGTACACACGACCGATTTACTCGGCAAGACCTCTCTGCCAGCAAGTTTCTTGCTGGTTCTTGCCGAGAAAATCGGCCGTGTGTACGAGGCCTGAATCCTGGGTAAAAGATGTCCCCTTACTCTATAGCATATCCCTCCTCACTGCTAACCTCTTTCTAAGCACTAAGGGCCGGTACACACTGGTTTGACATGCACTCCGACTTCAAGAGCACAAGTCGCATGACATGTCAAAATCAATGGTTCCCTATGAGAGTCGTTTTAACTGGTCCGACTTGTGTCGGTCCGACTCTTGAAAAGGTTCCTGCACTACTTTGGTCCGACTTCTGTCTGATTCGTCGGAGGAGGAGCGTTTTTTTTTTACAGCGGGTCCGTAGCGGTGGAGGAAGACATTGTGATTGAAGTATGATCTATATTGAGGGACATTAGTATTTTTAACAAAGGACTTGTCAAAAACCATCTCATGTTTTTATTACACTACAGTGTTTTTTTTTGGGGTGTGAATGGGTAGGTGAACAATGTACCCCATACTCATTCACATAGGGAGAGGTCGGGATCTGGGGGCCCAAATTCCAATAAGCCCCTTGCCCGCAGACCCCGACAACCACAGCCCCGACATGGGGACAAGGTGCTTTGGGGTGGGCGGAACCCCCACCCAAAAGCACCCACCCCCCCCTCCCATGTTGAAGGCATGTGGCCTGGTATGGTTCAGCCAGGCTGCGTGCTTAAAAAAGGGTCTGGTACGCCTTTTTTTTGGCGTGGGGTTTCCCTTAAAATCCATACCAGACTGAAAAGTCTGGTATGGTCTTGGGAAGGGGGGGGGGGGCCCACATCATTTTTTTAAAAAAATTCTGGCTAGGGGTTTCCCCTCAAGATCCATACCAGACCCAAAGGGCCTAGTATGGATTGGAGGGGGGACCCCACACCGTTTTTTTTTTTATAAATTTGGCGTGAGGTTTCATTAATGCCAGAGCAAAAAGGAATAGTTTTGATTGGCCAAAGGACAAGTCGCAATCATCTTGAAGTCAGATCAAAATCAGATCCCGTTCATTGAAGTCGGACCGAAGTCGCAGGGCAAAGTCGGATCAGAAGTCATCCGACTTTTGTGTCGGATCAGTGTGAACATAGCCTAAAGCTGGCCATCTACTGTAAGATGTCTTACAAGAGAAGTAATTTGATTCTCCCTTCCATGCTAAACAGCAAAGGAATCTCTCCTACCATCCATTGTAGTCCGCCAGCCAGCATCTGAGGAGTGGCTGCATCTGGTTGAATGCAGATACTATTTGTTCAACAATTTTCCACTTAGCTCCTTTGATTTGCAAATAAAAAGATGTTGAGTAGAAGGATGTCTCCCCTGATGTCCACCCTGCCCTCTACTGCAGCTAATGGAAACCAGGCGAGAAAAGGGTCTGTACCTTTGGCAGGATGTGAAAATGATTGGGTGGCTGTGAATCAATTCCATTCCATTCCATTCCATTCCATTCTACCAGCTGCTGTTTATAAATGGTGCTGGTAGAAAAGTGGTGAAAGTGGACCTTCGCTTTCCCCACCCATTTTCCTGCATTCCACCCCTATCCCCCTCTTTTCTTACAATTGTATATATTTTTTTATTACCCCAAACTTCCTGAATTTTCACCAAGGCAAGTATATCTGTTGCTTGCAGCCTCTTGGAAAACTTACATCATGCACCCCAGGAGGCTCCTGGGTACTCTGTGTTGCATCATCAGGTTAACTATCACTTCCCTTTTCATGCAGTTGGCTTGCATCTTCTTCAGCTTGTCATCAGGGGGCTGGCTGTAATAACCTGGAAGAGACAGCCATTTTCTGATGACATCACAGAAGTTTATGGTGGCACAGGACCAGGTGTGCAGTGGGGGATCGGTGAATCCCTACAGAACACTGCTGAATAGCTGGGTGTGTGAGCATTGTTTGTGAAAATCAGCATGTAAGTGGGACACAGCGTGGTGTGGAGACAATAATTCACACAGATGCAATGGAACTTGTACTGAAGGAATGCAACAACAGTTCATGAGAAGTCAAGTGGGACAGCAACCCAGCCGGGCACACTCACAGTTCAGGAGCAGATTCCAGACAGAATTACAGCATTTGTTGAGAGTGGACCAAATGTGGCCTGGTCCCAATCGGGAGTTGGTCCAGAGAGATGAGGCCCTATGCTTACCCTCCTCGACAGGAATCTTTCCCTAGCGCTGTTACTATCCCTCACAGTTGGGGTACCTGTCCACTCGCCAAAGTGTGCCAAAAACGCAGGAGCCAGGGCCTTAAATAGGCTCTGCCTGACCCAAGATGGCTGCCTGGGTCACATGGGGCAGGAGCATCCAATGGGATAGCTTCCACAGTGACCCAGGAAACCATTGAAGAAGCTTGTGCCCCCTAGAACCCAGTCCCTTGCGCTGATTAACTAAACTTAAATTGATTGTAAAGGCAGAAGGTTTTTTATCTTAATGTATTCTATGCAGCCCCCCTTAGCCCCCCTAATACTTACCTGAGCCCCATCTCGATGCAGCGATGTGCACGAGTGCCTCGGCCATCCGGGACTCTTCCTCCTGATTGCCTGAGACAGCAGTGGGGGGGCGCCATTGGCTCCCGCTGCTGTCAATCAAAGTCAGTTAGCCAATGAGGAGAGAGAGGGGGCGGGCTGAACTGTGGCTCTTTGTCTGAATGGACATACAAAGGCAGGGCTTGGCTTGAGTGCACCCATAGCAAGCTACTTGCTGTGGGAGCACTCAACAGAAGGGAGGGGACAAAACATACACACACACACTGCTGGATGGGGCTGGGTGCGGTGACAGTCAGACTTGTGGAAGAGAAGAATGTGTGGAGCCGGCTGTGTGAGGAGTATTTGTAGTACCGGAGAAGCTCGGCTGGCCTCCCCCCCCCCTTCATCCCATTCATCTAAGTGACATCACCCTCCACCTCCACTCCGAGGGGGCATCAACCACAGGGAGCCCCCGGGGGGGGGGGGGGAGGTGGGTGTCATAGTGCAGCAGCTACTTCAATGTCCCCATCACCATTAATTGCCAGGCCGGTAAGCTGATTTTGGGGGAGTGTCTAATGAAGTAGGCGGAGAGTCTGGTTGGGGGGAGGGGAGAAGGGAGTGTAATGCTCTATTTGTGAGGTGAGTGCGGACCTGGAGGGGTTTTGTTTGCAGCCCCCCCAACAAAAAAAAAACATTTTTTTTTTAGCACCGGACACCACTGCAGAGCAGGTACAGTATCTCACAAAAATTAGTACACCCCTCACATTTTTGTAAATAGTTTATTCTATCTTTTCATGTGACAACACTGAAGAAATGACACTTTGCTACAATGTAAAGTAGTGAGTGTACAGCTTGTATAACAGTGTAAATCTGCTGAGGATCGGGGCCACTCTGTGCAAAACCCTTGCACAGAGGAGGTAAGTACAGAGGGCCGCCATCAGGAATTTTGGGGCCCCTTACACAGCTTCAGACATGGGGCCCCCCCTGGAGCAAATTGAGAAGCGGGGGGGGGGGGGTGCCACGAATTGAGAAGCAGGGGGTTTGGGTGCTGACGAACACAAAAAAAAAAATAGGGGGGTTGCCATCCAGGGCCCTGGGGACCTCCTGGGCCCCTTACAAAAAAAAAATAATAAAAAAAAATAATAATAATCATTTTTATAAAAAAAAAAAAGGGGGAGGTTTCCATCCGGGGCCATGGGGACCTCCGGGCCTCTGGGGACCTCTGGGCCCCTTACAAAAAATAAATAAATAAATAAATTAAAAAAAAAAAAAAAAATATATATATAATAATTTATTTTTATAAAAAATAAATAAAAAAGGGAGGTTTCCATCCGGGGCCCTGGGGACCTCCGGGCCTCTGGGGACCTCTGGGCTCCTTACAAAAAATAAATTAAAAAAATTAAAATAAATAAATTAAAAAAAATTTAATAAAAAAATGAATAATAAAAAAAATTATAAAAAAAATACAAAAAAGGGGGGTTGACATTCGGGGCCCTGGGGAACTCCGGGCCCCTGGGGACCTCTGGGCCGCTTACAAAAAAAAATGTAAAAAAAGGGGGGCCATCCGGGCCCCTGGGGACCTCCGGGCCCCTTACAGGTGTACTGCCTGTACCCCCCTGATGGCAGCCCTGGGTAAGTATACCATGTTTGTTATTTGAAAAAAAACTTTATAACCCCTTTAAGGGCCGAGAAAAACAAGTAAGTGAAGAATCATGAAATGGAGGAAGGAAGGTAATTATTTAGAGCTCAGAACATGATGAATGTCCAGATGAAGAATGAAATCTCAGCATTGGGCAGACAGACCCTTTAACCATCGTGAGTCAGTGTACAGAACAGTGCAGCTATTTAAATGACAAAGGTTACATTCTTACCAGAAGACTTATTGCCTACAAAGATGTTTCTTGTAAGTTTTAGAAATATTTAAGAGACTAAAAAGTAAACGTTACCTCAGAATGCTGAGAATTTCCTGCTTTTACTAACAGGACGTTGCTGGCTGCCGTACAAAGACACTGATGCATTATTTGGAAGCGGGAAATGCAGAGGAGAGGCCTTGCAGAGCCGTTCATGTGTTACCTTACAAGTTCCTTTCTGTGAATTATCCAGTCCAAACCGAAATAACAAAAATGCAGCGTAAGAAACATTTACCATCATACGAGGACGAGTTCAGATCTGAGAAAAGAATAATGTTCTGTGATGGTAGGATGTATTACCGTCTTATTATTCCACCCTTGGCAGATGTTATGTATTAATTACCGTATTTATCGGCGTATAACACGCAAAGGCGTATAACACGCACCCTAACTTTAAGAGGGAAGTTTCAGGAAAAAAACTTTCCACAACCCCCTGCGTATAACACGCAGACACAGTTTACCCTCTATTTTCAGGGTAAAAAAGTGAGTGTTATACGCCAATAAATACAGTATCTACTTCTCATCTACCTAACCCCTTTCTAATTGCCTAACACATACACTATATTAACAAAAGTAATAGGACCCTTGCCTTTACACGCACATGAACTTTAATGGCATCCCAGTCTTAGTCTGTAGGGTTTAATATTGAGTTGGCCCACCATTTGCAGCTATAACAGCTTCAACTCTTGTGGGAAGGCTGTCCACAAGGTTTAGGAGTGTAGCCTCGTACACACGGACGAGAATCTCGTCAGGAAAAAACACGTTGTTTTTCTTGACGAGATTCTTGGACGAGATTCTTGGACAAGAATCTTGTCCCGGCCGAGTGTACACACGTTTGATTCAAAGAACCCGTGGTTCTTTGAATGGAGCGAACGCGGTGACGTCATCGACTACGACGAGCGTGCGCTCGTCACATTCGATGCCGTCGCCGCCATCTTGCTACACCCTATCTATGCCTAGGAAGCTACCGCGCATGCGTCAAAGTCATTTCAAGCATGCGCGGGCTTCCCGGAGGACAGGTAAGTGTACACACACACAATTTTCTCGTCGAGAAACAGGCTGACGAGAATCTCGACGAGAAAATAGAGAGCAGGTTCTCTATATTTCTCGTTGAGATTCTTGTCGGTTTTCTTGACGAGAAACCATACACACAAACGATTTTCTCGGCAAGAAAGCTATCTCGGCAGTTTTCTTGTCGTTCCTTGCCGAGAAACTCGTTTGTGTGTACGAGGCTTGTGTCTATGGGAATGTTTGATCATTCTCCTAGAAGTGCATTTGTGAGGTCAGGCACTCATGTTGGACAAGAAGGCCTGGCTCGCAGTCTCCACTCTAATTCATCCCAAAGGTGTTCTATCGGGTTGAGATCAGGACTCTATGCAGGCCAGTCAAGTTCCTCCACCCCAAACTCGCTCATCCATGTCTTTATGGACCTTGCTTTGTGCACTGGTCCAAATCATTTGGTGGAGAGGGGATTATGGTGTGGGGGTTGTATTTCAGGGGTTGGGCTTGGCCCCTTAGTTCCAGTGAAGGGAACTCTTAAGGCGGCAGCATACCAAGACATTATGGACAATTTCATGCTCCCAACTTTGTGGGAACAGTTATACCAGTCATTTATTTAGGCATAGATTTTTTTGCCACCAATTGGTCCCAGCACTAGTACATTCCTCTTTATCTCTTTATCTGCTAATTCACTGCATACCTTCACTTTTGAGTTGATACTCTATTTTACCTGCTTTATAGATGACTATGTTGACATGGTTTATACCTTTCTTGAATATCCATGGGGGTTCATTCCCGGGGACTGCTGTCTTCCACTGGTTTCCATCCTTGTGCTTTTGGGGTGATCCCACCTCAGCTCCCGGGGCTGATGACCTTTTCAGCCGGCGTTCAGCCCTCCACGCTTGCGCCCATAAGCATATTTGTAAATAGTATTGGGTATTTATTTCTACTCAGTTTTTTCTCCTTCTCCCCCTATAGTTGAGCTGAGTTGAGAGGTATCTTAATATAGCATGGTCTTACCCCGAAGAGTCTCGACGCGCAGAGCAGAGTTCCTGGGAAAAAGAGGACCCAGGAACCAAGAGCAGCACAAAGCGGCAAAAAGGGTGGAAAAAAAGAGGCTACGCAGGAAAGGCTTACGTGAAAAGCCAAGTCTTGAATAACCCGCGGAAGACCGGGATAGTAGGGGCCTCCTGAAGCTCGACAGGGAGGCTATTACATAATACTGCACCCTGGTGGGAGAAGGCCCGACCACCACGCCGGATCTTCTTGGGCAACGAGATGTAGAGGAGATTTCTGCCGGTAGATCTGAGTGATCTGGCAAGAGCTCGTTTATGAAAACGAGAGCAGAGATAGCTTAGACACACCCACTTCAATAAACTTTTAATATCTAGTATTTTTTAATACATTTTTATAGACACCTGTTCTACATCTGCTCCTGATGAGTGGCAGAAGCCATGAAACGCATCAAGCTATTAAATGCCCCCCCCCTTTTTACACCGCAAGATTGTTACCATTACTTTACTGATTATGCCATGCACCAATCAATTAAGGTTATGTTTACTACATTGTGGAGACACGCAATAATGAGTTTGGTCTTTTATAATGTTTACAACATGAACTAATATGTTACTATACTATCATGTTAGTAATGTAGACAGTTCTAACTCACTATGTACCCGCCAGACACATTCTTGCTGTGTTATCTCCCTGGCTGCATGCTTCGTATAAAGTCCCAACCCTTCCCCTCATTGCTCAGTAACCAGGAATGGAAGCGCTTGGTTAAACACGCCTTGTGCTTCATATTAAGTGCCAAATTTTTGTTTATATTTTTTCTTTATGGGATGCTTTTAAAGTTCATGTGCATGTAAAGGCAGGTGTCCCAATACTTTTGACAATATACTGTATGTGCGGCGGCAAAACTGTGGGCATTAACACACATACACCGCACACAGGCATCACTGGGAGGGCGATGTTTATGTGTTAAGAGCATGGGGGATTTCTCCCCCATTACCGTTTCCTGCTGCTAGATGTCCTTATTCTGATGGCCAGCATTTATT
Organism: Rana muscosa; assembly: GCA_029206835.1. Taxonomy (NCBI): domain Eukaryota; kingdom Metazoa; phylum Chordata; class Amphibia; order Anura; family Ranidae; genus Rana; species Rana muscosa. Next base: position 251,569,805 of record CM055121.1, on the reverse strand, counting down.
TAACATACATCCTCTGAGCCCAGGCCATTCCAGATAGTGAAAGGAGAAGCAGCACTGCGATGAGCTCATTTCTCAGTCACTCTGCTCTCTTATTCTATTAGCATTCTTCTTATCAGCACATGAACTGGTTGGCTCCTTTTACAGATTCTTCCTCTCATGTTCCACCCCGGCTGTACTTAGCAAATAGTAGAAGAATAATATGGACAGCCGCACACCAAAAAAAAAAACTTGACGGTTGCCTTTGTTTGTAAAAAGGATAAAAAGCACTACAAATCACAGCAAGATAAGGGACAAACACCTGACGCATTTCACACTATAATCGAGTGCTTACTTATAGCTGTACTTAAGCCCTGTACACACGATCGGATATCCTATGGATTTTCGTCCGATGGATTATTTTCATCAGACAAACCGATCGTGTATGGGACCCATCGGTCTTTTTTCCATCGGTATTAAAAAATAGAACATGTTTTAAATTTTTCCGATGGATAAAAAACCGATCGAAAACTCAGATCGTCTATGGGCAAGTCCATCGGATCAAAAACCCACGCATGCTCAGAATCAAGTCGACGCATGCTCAGAAGCATTAAATTTCATTTTTCTCGGCTCATCAGATTGTTTTACGTCACCGCGTTTGGAACGGTCGGTTTTTTGACTGATGGTGTGTGGGCAAGACTAATGGAAAACAGTTTAATCGGATATCCGATGGACAAATCCATCGGACGAAAATCCATAGGATATCCGATCGTGTGTACAGGGCTTAAGACTGCAAGAGGCTGATATCAGGTCACATAAAGGCATTAAAAAACACACATTTAATGATGGATTGATAATTACAGAGCTGCATTAATTTGTGTCTTTTATATCTGTCTTGAGTTCAGCTGTAAAAGTATTTAACAATGTGTTATACAAAGCAGACAATGAACCAGGAATAGAATGTGAACATTGTTTTGACATCAATAGTTATGAAGGTTAAAGAGAACATTAATTTATCTAGTCAGTACAGAGCCATCATGGTTTTCTTTACTAAAAGGTATTTTATGACTGCTACCTACTTATTGTTGTTGTATTATTATCATTATACAGGATTTATATAGCGCCAAGTGATGTGTATAGTTTACACAGCGTTTACAACTTGAGGGTAGACAGTACAAATACAATACACTTTAATAAAGTAGGAATCAGAGGGCCATGCTCCTTAGAGCTTACAATCTAAAAGGGAAGCTCAAGAGATACAAGAGGTAATAACTGTGAGGGATGTGCTGATGGAGAAAATAAATGTACAGTGGTTAGGTGGGGGCCAGATAGGCTTCTCTGAAAAGATGAGTTTTCAGGGATCGTCTGAAAGTGGACAAAGTAGGAGAAAGTTGGACAGATTGGGGTAGAGCATTCCAGAGGATGGGAGAGGCTCTGGAGAAGTCCTGAAGGTGAGCATGGGATGAGATGACGAGCGAGTTAGAGAGCAGGAGGTCTTGGGAGGAGCGAAGAGAACCATTAGATTGGTATTTGGAGACCAGGTTAGTGATGCACCTGGGGGCCAGGTTGTGGATGGCTTTGTAAGTTATTGTCAGTATCTTGAATTTAACTTGTTGGTTGAGTGGCAGCCAATGGAGGGATTGGCGGAGGGGTATAGCAGACGCTGAGTGATTTGTGAGGTGAGATGTACCCGAGATTCTTATATTAAAAAGTTGTTGATTATTCTATTTATGCCAAGTAAATACAACTGTATTTATATAGATGTTCTTTATTGGTGTTGGTTACTTCATCCTACAGCAGGGGTCTCAAAACTTTCTAAACAGAGGGCCAGTTTACTGTCTTTTAGATTTTATTGTGGTCAGACTGTGGCCAGTGGGAATAGAAAATGTTCTGGATTCAGTGGGAATAAACAAGGCCTCATAACTTGGGGATCAGTGTGTTGGCAGGTGCAGTTAGCCTGCCTGCCAGTAGGAAGCTCTGTTGACTTTTTTGCCCCCCCCCACCTTTACGTTTTGGCACTTTATATTTTTTGGGGGGGAGCAGGTAACTGGTTTTGACAGGTACCAGCTCCCTCTTACGGTTGGATCGCCGTGGCGATCCGAGTGGAATTCTGGTCCCCCTTTCTGCGCAGCCTTCTGGGACACATCACAGGTCCCGGAAGGCTGTGGGACCATTCACAAAGTGCAGATCGGCATGCCCATATGCAGTGGGAAGCCGGCTGTGAAGTAGCAAGCAGTCATGTCTTGCTCCTCAAAGAAAACAAGCTGGCGCCGGGAAACCAAAGAGCCAGCTTGGGTGAGGACCACGCTGAATCCCAGGACAGGTAAGTGTCCTACTATAAAAGGTCAGCATCTACAGTATTTGTAGCTGCTAACTTTTAACCTTTGTTTCTAGGTTGAGGAACCTCTTCAAGCAGGTGTTAGTTTCCCTTTTAGAGAAATCCCTCCTGTAATGATGTCATAAAGGGGGCTGGTGTCCATATACATGACAACTAGACTTGTGCACAACGGAAAAATTTGTTCCGTTTCAGTTCGTTTCTTTCCGGTCCTGTTGATTCGTAATCATTCGTAATTTTGCTAGACGGTATTTTGCGTGTTCGGACTCATTCGTATTTTTGCAAGCGACATTTTTCGTTGAATTTTTTGTTGTTTTATAATTCGTACTTTCGGTAGAGTACGTTGTTTTTCGTTGATTCTGGACACAACGCCTACTTTCGTAACTTTTTTTGGGTTCGTTGATTCGTAATTTTCCGTGTCTCTCTCACAACGACGCTGCCTATTATGCCTAATGTGCTTCGAATGGATTTGTACTTTTCTAAATACATAGCGGTTATTTGTAACGATTCGAAATCTCGTATTTTACTTTCGTTTTTTACATGCGGCTATAGGCTCCGCCCCTGTACACCATTTTGAGAGGGTTCAGCACGGTGAGGGAGAAGCAGAGAGCAGAGCAGAGTGAGTGTTATTGTGCTTCGAATGGATTTGAAATCTCGTATTTTACTTTCGTTTTTTCATGCGGCTATAGCCTCCGCCCCTGTACACCATTTTGAGAGGGAGTTCAGCATGGTGAGGGAGAAGCAGAGAGCAGAGTGAGTGTTATTGTGCTTCGAATGGATTCGTACATTCGTAACTTTTTTCATAACGAATTATGCCGAAGACCTTCGGGCATTCGCTATTTTGTGGTATAATTTATTTCGGATTCGGTTTTATTCGTAATTGCTCTGTTCGGAAATTCGAATGCTTCCGAATGTCCGAAAGTTGCTAAATTCGGACGAATTTTGATTCGTTACGAAACGAATTGCACAAGCCTAATGACAACTATGGGTGGGATCTATGGACTTGGGGTATGGGAGCAGGACATCCTAGATCTGCAAATATGTAATGTTATGTTGAGCTAAACTAAAATGTCCTGTGCAGGGCTGAATTCCCTGGAGAAGTGCCACAGATCTTGGGAGGACTAGCTAGAGTCATCTCATTCAACCCATGACCTTCTACTGCAGGTCCTGTAGTGTGGTGTGTATGGCCCTGGGGTAGAGTCCCCTTATATATGTGGTACTGGAGCCTGGGAATAGATAACAACAGGAAGCATGTCCAGCTGGGCAGAATTACACAAGGGGCATTCGGAGAGAATGGCAGCATACTAATGGACATTTCTTTATTTCAAGTGTTAGGCCTCAGGATGGGGAATGTGCGAGCGGGCCTCTGGCTGGGAGAATGTCAAAGATGATGGCTACAAAGACAGGTAAGTGGGTGGTCTATACAAAAAGAAGTGGGGCGGAACATGTAAATCTCGGCACCAATATCTGTCCATGCCAGGCACCCTACAAATGGAAGTAAATATAATTATATGATGTCTGTGGTCATTGGAAGGAGGAATAGTGCCCGATCATTGATATCAGTGGGAGGTATAGTGCCCCATCATTGGTGTCAGTGAGAGGAATAGTGCCCTATCATTGGTATCAATGGGAGTAAACAATGTCCCATTGTTGGTATCAGTGGCAGGAATAATGCCCTATCATTGATGTTAGGGAGAGGAATAGTGCCCCATCATTATATTAATAGTTACCCCACTTCGCACTTAATGGTAACTGCTATTCAAAAAAAAGTAAAGACAAAAAAACAATAAACAGTGGGCTCAAAATAAATAAATAAATGGTGATAAAAATCCAAAAATAAAACAAAAAAGCAGCAGCTGTATATAAATACCCTTAGATGACCATAAATATAAGGCTAATCCTTATTGTATATGGCTCTGTATACAATAAAAATAAAAATTATAGTACTCCATCATTGGTGTCAGTGAGAGGAATAGTGTTTTGTATCCGTGTGAGGAATAGAGCCTTATCATTGGTATCATTGGGAGGAATAGTGCCCCATCATTGGTATCGGTGGGAGGAATAGTGCTCCATTATTGGTGTCAGTGGGAGGAATAGTGCCCCATCATTGGTGTCAGTGGAAGGAATAGTGCCCCATTATTGGTGTCAGTGGGAGAAATAGTGCCCCATCATTGGTGTCAGTGGCATAAATTATTCCCCACTGTTGGTGCCAATGGGAGGAATAGTGTCTTGTATCAGTGGGAGGAATAGAGCCCCATGGGCCAGAAAAAGGCTAGCAAAAGGCTGCATCTGGCCCATGGGCTGTAGTTTGTAGACCACTGCCCTATAGCATTCATTTATTGTTATATGTTACTAATCATTTTCATAACAGGAGGCAGAAGTCATTGAAGTGTTCTCACATAACTAAGAGGCTGACATGTGTTAGGAAAATGATGGTAGGTACCTTTCTAGAAAATGTTACATAGTTACATAGTTACATAGTAGGTGAGGTTGAAAAAGTCCATCAAGTCCAACCTGTGTGTGATTATATGTCGGTATTACATTGTATATTCCTGTATGTTGTGGTCGATCAGGTGCTTATCTAATAGTTTTTTGAAACTATCGATGCCCCCCCCCCACTGAAACCACCGCCTGTAGAAGGGAATTCCACATCCTTGCTGCTCTTACAGTAAAGAACCCTCTACGTAGTTTAAGGTTAAACCTCTTTTCTTCTAATTTTGATGAGTGACCACGTGTCTTATTAAACTTCCTTCCGCGAAAAAGTTTTCTCCTTATTGTGGGGTCACCAGTACGGTATTTGTAAATTGAAATCATATCCCCTCTCAAACGTCTCTTCTCCAGAGAGAATAAGTTCAGTGCTTAATAAACAATTTTTTACATCAACTATTTCTAAACAAATTCTCTGCTGCTAAAAAACCCTGGGGAAACTTCCTGTTCTTCGTATGCATTTGGGTTATGCAGCTTTTAAGGGGGCTCCCCTATTGTGTTTTTCCTTTTCTATATAGAAATTGGGTGGCTAAACACCCGCTCCCCCTCCAACACATGTGAGCCCCGATATGAGCCAAGGAATATTTTTGAAAAATTAATAATGCAGGTATTTTCCTCCATTAACCCGTGAAGGGCGACAATGAAGGAACGTATACCAAGCGCTAATAGCCTACAATGAAAGGCACCTGCATTTGGCTCAGATAGGTGGAATTACTGTTTGAGCATAGGAGCAAATCCTTTTTCTTGGGGTGCAATAAGATACCCTCTTTTTCTCCCCCCTCTTTTTCTTCATCAAATTGATGGTACTTTATATGCCCCTGGCTCTCCCAACCAACAATACATCTATATATAATATACAATTATTTGTAAACCATTTAATTATTTTGTTTATCACTTTGCCTGCATTGCAGTGTTTTACTTTGTCCATTCTTCCGGTGCGAGCCGCTGTGTTCATCCCCGCGGCACTGGGTGGGTGCCTCTTTTCCGCCCCGCTTCCCGGCAAGGTGGGGAGACGCAGATGTTCTGCGATTTCCCCCAATGTGTGGTTCCCCGCAGCTGAGTCCTTCCATTGGGCCACTGCGGGGGGCATTCCCTGTGCTGGTGGCATCCCTTGACCGCCACCGGACTGTCGGTGACGTCGCGCTTTTGCGTCAGAGGCGACGGCTTATCCCGGGGCTTTGCCTTCCGGAACGCCGAGGAGACCATGCAAATTTTGGCACCGCAGAGCTGTGGGAGGATGGATGGGGAGGGGCCTGACACCTGCAGACAATGGACAATTCATGCAGACACTTTAAAACCCCAAAGCTCCCAGGAGATCCTGAGGTGTTCCCTGGTAATTCTGTCATATATGAATACAAGACTGATGGAGTGCTTGGTAAGTGCAGCGCTTGGAACGCTTTTGACTGGCCAATCTTTGTACTTGTGGTATACCCATCCATTTTCCAATATTGCGATTTTTTTTAACCTATACAGTACACTATTATCCCTATGTAGTACAACCTTAGTTCTTTCCCCCTACTTTATGTATATATTACTCAGTGACACATCACTTGTTGTCTGGCACCTATTCCCATCTCACCTTTATTATTTAATTTAATTGAATCATTTTCCCTTTCACTTCTCACTCCACATATATGTTTTCCCCTCCATGAACACAGGCACTTCACACTCAAACTCATCCCCCAGTCCTCTACACATTTCCCTTTTACACTTTTAACACTTGTTTTTCAGCTTGCAGTAGCCCCCTTGTTTTCACTTTTACACCTATATTGCCCCATCATCAGTCACCACACACCATGCATCTTCACTTCACTAATCTCATCACCACACCCCATCCCCCACCCCACCCTTTTTCACTGCTAGCCAACCTCTCATATAACTAATCCAACTAACAAATAAGCACTCCCCAAACATTAACTAATGAAGTCTTTGCATGTCCATTCGCAGGTGCTCCACCCCCCATCCTCCTCTCCGGGTCCTAGAACGTGGCCCCCTGTAAGCTCGGCGGACTATGCGCCCACCCGGAGGACGCGGGGGGGGGGGGGGGACGTGCGGCGGAAATGGGATCACAGGACAACTACAATCCTGCAGTGCTGGTCTGTGCGATACATCTTCATGTCTTCATTCACCCATTGGTAAATATACCTCTATGTGTATGGAGATATAATTTTGCTCAATTCAAAATGCTATACCTACATTTTTTTTTGTCCAAAGTCTTTAATTAGATATTTTGATCATTTTCCCAGAATATAAATCCCCCTGAAGAGACCAGAAATCGCAAGGGTCGAAATGCATCTGGGTTTTTCATGTGGATACATATGTCATAAACACAATTGGCAAACCATGCTTGTACATAGGGTGTTCTTTGCTATGAGTGATGTTCTATGTTTGTTTTTGTGTCGCACCACCTATATGGATGCTTCATTAGTGTTCATTTGAAAATATTGTCTGAAAAAATAAAAACATTTTTACATCAACTATTTCTATACAAATTCTCTGCTGCTAAAAAACCCTTGGGAAACTTCCTGTTCTAAGTTTAGTGCTTACAACCTTTCTTCATAACTAATATCCTCCAGACTCTTTATTAGCTTTGTTGCCCTTCTTTGTACTGGCTCCATTTCCAGTACATCCTTCCTGGGGACTGGTGCCCGGAACTGGACAGCATACTCCAGGTGCGGCCGGACCAGAGTCTTGTAGAGTGGGAGAATTACCGATTTATCTCTGGAGTTAATCCCTTTTTAATGGATGCCAATATTCTGTTTGCTTTGTTAGCAGCAGCTTATCATCTACTAGGACCCCCAGGTCCTTTTCTATCCTAGATTCCCCCAGAGAATGTTGCATAACATACCGAGGGTTGTTTTATATGAGAAATCAAGAAATCTTAGATAATCAAGACCCATCAAGGGCCGTGAATAGTAAATATGTCTAAAGCAGCCACAGACAGCCAAATAAAAACATTGAGGGATCAATATGAGTTTGTACAATGTAGCTTTAATTTTGAATATTTAAAATAGGAGAGAGAGAATTTTTTTGGGGGTTTTTCACCGTCTTTTTAGGGTGAACGCCTAATTCCTCTCAGTACTCTAGGTGTTTTGAGTGCTGTCCAAGATATTTTCTTATTAAAGCTTAAAAGCAGGTTGAGTCTGTACAGAGCTTTTTAGACTTCTATACTGTATGTTGTTAACAGACCAACTAGAGGCCCTACATAAGATGTCAAAGTACTCCAGTCAGAATTTTTGGATAGAATGGGGAAGGGTTAGAAACTGTACTTTTTATCATTTAAGAGCTTGACTGTAGTTATCTTCCTGATGAAGCGGGCATTGACCTGTGAAACGCGTCAAAGTTACAGCAAGCAATCCATCACCCAAGTTCGGTGAGGATGATGAGTGAACTACTAGATCATATAGATTATAATCTTATGTATTTTTAATGTTGACATGCAACAATTTTGACATTTTAATACAAAAAATGTGTTTTAATACTTTTATATATTTTTTTATATTTTTGCACCTTATGTGGTATCTTTAACCACTTCCCGCCTGGTCAATAGGAGATTGACGTCCGGGAAGTGGTTCTATTATCCTTACTGGACGTCTATTGACGTCCAGCAGGATAACATGCCGGCGCGCATCGCGGCAATCGCGAGTGCGGCGTGTCAGTCTGACACCACCCATCTCAGATCGTGATAAGAAGCCTCTGTCAGAGGCTTCTTACCACGTGATCAGCTGTGACCAACAACAGCTGATCATTGCGTGAACCAGGAAGTGCCGGTAAATAGCATTTCTCGTTTCACGCTGACAGGGAGAGCCGATCGGCGGCTCTCCCTGTCAGAGGGGGGGGGGGTCTGTGCTGATAATCAGCACATTGATTATCAGCCCAGCCCCCTCAAATGTAAAAATGACATGCTCAGCAGTGCCTTATATAATAAAATCTTCAAGTGCCAATCCCTGCCCACCACAGTGCCAATCCCTTCCCACCACAGTGCCAATCCCTGCCCACCACCGTGCCAATCCCTGCCCACCACCATGCCAATCACTGCCCAGCAGTAACACCTGTCAATACCTCATCATCAGTGCTGCCCATCAGTGCCACCTGTCAGTGCCAATCAGTGCCGCCTGTCAGTGCCAATCAGTGCCGCCTGTCAGTGCCCATCAGTGCCACCTATCAGTGCCCATCAGTGCCGCCTATCAGTGCCCAGCAGTGCTGCATATCAGTGCCCACTATTGGTGCCCATCAGTGCTGCATATCAGTGCCGCCTATCGTGCCCATCAATTCTACATATCAGTGCCCCTCAGTGCCACTTTATTAGTGCCAACTCATCAGTGCCCATCAGTGCCGCCTCATCAGCAGTGCAATCTTAAGAGCATTATAGGCCCCTGGCCAATACAGTGCACTGGGGCCCTGTCTACACAATCACGCACGAGAAGAGGGGGGGGGGTGAGCGCCGTCGGATTACACAGAGCAGGGATCCTCCTGGATGGGCTCCTATGATAGACTAGCCATGTCGTGTTAGCGGGAGATATTTGTAATCCGGCGGTGCTGGGGACTTTAGGTCACCCTAGGCTAGTGGCCAGCAGGAACCATAGGTCAGTGGCCAGCAGGACCCACAGGTCAGTGGCCAGCTCCCAGCAGGACCCACAAGCTGCGGACCTGTGGGTCCTGCTGGCCACTGACCTGTGGGTGCTGCTGGCCACTGACCTGTGGGTCCTGCTGGGAGCGGACAATAGCCTATGGGTCCTGCTGGCCACTGACCTGTGGGTCCTGCTGGGAGCCGACCATGGCATGTGGGTCAGAGGTCCTGCTGGCCTGTAGGCCATGGGCAGCTCCCAGCAGAATTCACAGGCCATGGGCAGCTCCCAGCAGGATTCATAGGCCATGTGCAGCTCCCATCAGGATTCACATGCCATGGGCAGCTCCCAGCAGGATTCACAGGCCATTGGCAGCTCCCAGCAGGAATCACAGGCCATGATGGGCAAGGTAGATGAGGTGTATGGGGGGGAGATCGATCCTGTGGGGGTGTCAGGGTCTCTCACCTTGCTCGGCAGACTAGTCAGGACAGGTCCTCTCTTCCACCTTCTCCTTCCTTGCACTGCTGCTTCCTCCAGTTGTGACGGTCTGCCGGTGATGTTGCTCCTGGGGTCTCCACTCCACAGTACTCTGTACTGCAGCCACCAGCCAGCAGGTGCGCCCATGCCAGCCACATCACGTGGTGTCCAGGCAGGCAATATCACAGCAATGGGAGTTGTAGCACGTAGGCTCAGCTGGCTGGCTGCGCTGCTCTCCTCAGTCTGACTCCACCCCCCGGAGCAGGGAGCTTGAGCACGCAGCTGCCGTGGACTACAACTCCCATAAACAACAGTGGCGGGCGGTGGCTGTCGTGCAACGTCACTTGGGCAAGCCCCGCTTACTGGCTCAGAGACTGACAGTCATAGTGAATCATTCAAGCGGGCGGACACTTGGACAGCTGCAGCGGCAGCCATTATTCGGTTATTAAGTGACAGTCATGCTTGGCTGGGGTCTCTGGGCAGGTGTGGCCCCCCAGGCAAGTGGGGCCCCCGGGCAACTGCCCAGTGTGCCCATGCAAAAAGACAGCCCTGCTCATCAGTGCCGCCTCATCAGTGCCCATCAGTGAAGGGGAAAGCAAAATTTTATGACAGAAACTAAAAAAACATTTTTTTTTTTTTTATTGTCTTTTTTAGTTTGTTTAGCAAGAAATAAAAACCGCAGAAGTGATCAAATACCACCAAAAGAAAGCTCAATTTGTGGGAAGAAAATGATAAAAATTTAGTTTGGGTACAGTGTAGCATGACCGTGCAATTGTCATTCAAAGTGCGACAGCGCTGAAAGCTGAAAATTGTCCTGGGCAGGAAGGGGCGTAAGTGCCTGGTATTGAAGTGGTTAAAGTCCTCTGTTCAATAGTTAGGTTTTTTGTATAATTTTCCCAGGATGTGGTACCAGACACTGTGTGTCTAATACACAGAAGGCTTCCCATTGGGACTCCTCCTTCCCACCCATTACTTGTGTAGCGACCTCACCCCTCTCACCCCTTCTCATTCACGGCTTGTCTGTCTCGTCTAGGGGTTAGCACTGGGGGGGAGAGATGAGATACACCACGACCCATGTCCTCCAATGTGTAGAGGTGAAGGCCAGAACTATCGGGTTTTGTGTATGTGTCCCAGAGTCAAATCCTCTCCTCGGATTAACTCCCCTTTGCGCCTAGTAACCAGAGTTCCACACACTGAAAAGGTCCAACTCGTATTTATTCTTCTCAATAAATAGTCATACAGCACAGACAGGTTAATACCCATATACCACTTCAGTATTTGTGGGGAGTAGGCCAAGGCACAATTCTTCTAGATAGAGCTAACCACTGTGGTGTCACCAGTGGCGAATAGTCACTGCCACTGACTATATTGAACAGAACATAACGTAGCCCCTATCAGGGGAAGGACATCCGTCCAAGACAGTTACCATAGGCCTCGCCATCACCAGCAATGCTGCGCTGGACTCTCCGGAGAAGTTCCGCTCACCGCCCCCCTCGTCTCAGACATGGGCACCCAAGGAGTTAGGGCCCCCTCGGATTCCTCCACCCTCGCGGAACTCAGTCGAAGGTACTGAGCTCCAGGCTTCCGCCATAGTACCTCACCCCAGGCTAAAGGTGCCTGAGATGGACTCCATCTCCCGCTCCGGCCAGGTCAAGGGCACCTGGGCCCGGAACTCCGGAACGCCAGCACCCAGGCTGAAGGTGCCTGGGCGCGGCTGCGTCCTCCGACTCTGAACCCCAAGGTCAGGGCGTCCGCCCCTTTTATCTCCTCTCCCTTTGCGTCACAGCGGGTTCCCCGCCCCGCCGTACCAGCGCCAGGAAAGGACAAAAAGGGAAGCAGTCTTGCGGTGAGTGTTCAACTCCGGCCAGGGCGACAGCGCCACCTGCAGGCCGCAGGGAACCTCACACCACCAGAGTCCTCCAAGAACCACAAAAGGATCTCAGATTCCCTGACAATCAATGCATCTGGGTTACACTACCACCCAGATGCCTCCCCTAAATTCAAACACCCGCTACACTTGCCTAGGAGAACTATCATTAGAGGTAACTTATTTGTACACAGCAAAAATCAGAAGAAAGTTGCGCTTTAGGGAGATTTATACAGTATGTTTAGGCAGCCAAACTGTATTTTTTTTTTTTTTCATTTTGGATATAGTAGAAATGTAGAACCTTATTTTCTTGTTCTAAGATTCACCTTCACTTTCGGTCCCAGTGACAGTTGCTTATACAAGTTGTCCTTTCCTAATGCAGACCATCAGTTACGGCATTGGGTTAGTGCACTTTGCACTGCCGTACTAGCTGACTGCTTTTCTAAAAAAAAAAAAATGACTTTGCATTGTCTAAAAGCAGGCCTGTTGGGATGATTTATGGTTAATAGTTTCCTCTGCATGCAGCTGATATATCACAAGGCTCCATCTGAAGTGTACTTCCTCTCGGGCGGAGGTCCACTGGGAGCTGAGACTTCCATACTTTCATCATAGGACAAATTATCTGGTATTGCAAAAGTTTACTTCTAGCCCTCCAAATCAGATAACAAGTGACTCAACATTAACATCAAACAGAAAGTAAATCTACAAAATTGTCAAAAGGAGGAAAGTTCATAATGTGCTCTAAAAATATCCACGTTGTAAATGGTTTCACATATGCTCAAAAGCACACCAAGACAAATGGATGCCCTTTATGGTGATGCCTTTGCAAACCTTACTAAGTAAGGCAGTGCGGAGGTCAGTCAGGCTGTGCAAAGTCCAGTAAGCCATAGCAACAAATCAGCTTTTATCTAATCACAGACAGATCAGTCAATACGCTCTGATTGGTTCCTTGTGCCCTGGGTGGAGAACCTTGTGGCCACTGTTTCCATAGGCATGGTGGATCACTATTACCATGAAGCAATGATGATGTAAAGCAGGGATCTCCAAACTTTTCAGTATCAGGGCCACATCAGATATTTTACAAATATTCGCGAACCAAAAAAATCCCCATCAGAGTTCTCCCTTACACCAGGATCTCCATCACAGTCCCCCCTTAAAGCAGTAGTAAACCTCTGGCAGTTAAAAAAAAAAAGTAAAAAAGTCCTGCAAGGCAATGTCATAATGTACTAGTATGCATCGCATACTTACCTTAGCCCTCCAGCACCATGATGTCACCGCAGAGATGGCTGACATTTTCCCCCAGTCTTCCTTCCGGGTCCGCCAGCTACATCAGTGGCCAGGGGTGCGATGATGTCACTCCTGTGCGTTTGCCATTTCCAGCACTGTAAGCCTGAACCTTCAGAGTGCATGCGCCGATGATTTAATCAGCTGCATCTCCTAAACTGGAGATATTCACAGTACCTACAGGCTTACCTGTAGGTACAAGTGGTAGTACAGAGTTTACTACCACTTTAAACCAAGGTTTCCATCCAAGTGCCCCCTTGCATCAGGGTTCTCATCAGAGCCCATCTTTACCATCTGGGTCCCCCATCAGAGTTCCCTCTTATAATCAGGGTCCCCTACAGAGTCCCCCCTTTCTTCACAGTCCCTATCAGAGTCCTTCTTATCAGGGTCCTCCTCAGAGTTCACCCCTACATCAGGGTTTTCTTCAGAGTTACCCCTTACATCAGGGTTCCAATCACTGTTGTCCTTACACAAGAGCCCCTCTTACATCAGGGACCCCATCAGAGTACGTCTTGCATTAGAGTCCCCATCATAGGCCCCCCTTACATCGGGGTCCCCCATAAGAGGCCTCCCTTACATCAGGGCCCCCAAAGGGTCTCCACCAGAGTCCTCCTTACACCAGGTTTCCCAGCACAGCCCTCACTTACATTAGGGACCCTATCTAGATCCTTCTTACATCAGGGTCCCTATCATAGTCCCCCCCTTACATCATGGTCCCTGTCAAAGTCCACCTTACATCAGGATTTCCATCAGAGTTCCCCCTTACATCAGAGTCCCGATCACAGTTGCCCTTACTCCAGAGCCCCATCAGGGTCCCCAACCCTTACATCACGGTCGCCATCAGAGCCCCATTTACATCAGCGTCCCCACCCCTAAATCAGGGTTTCCATCAGAGTTCCCCCTTACATCAAGGTCCCGATCACAGTTGCCCTTACACCAAAGCCCGCTTACAACAGGGTCCCCATCTGAATCCTCCTTGCATGAGTCCCCATTAGAGCCCACTTACATCAGGGTCCCCACCAGAGTCCCCCCTTGTATCAGGGTCCCGATCACAGTTGCCCTTACTCCAGAGCCCCCCTTGCATCAGGGTCTCCATCAGAGTCTCTGTTACATGGGGTCAATTTAAGCAAATCCTCAATCAAATCTTCAAGCTGTGCACATTAAGGATACCCCTCTGACACTTGCCCGCGGCTGGATAAAATCTTGTAGAGGGTCGGATGTGGCCCGCAGGCTGTAGTTTAGAGACCCCTGATGTAAATTATTCCATTCTTCTCACTGGAAATAATTAGCTTTTTATTTCTTATACATATACACTATATTAGTAAATAAAATACTAGAGCGCTGCTATGTCAAAATAATAATATAATGTGAAACTAGAACAGCTGCACCATTTAAATAGTGATCTAACACTTAACCTGGTTATGTATTCTAAAAGAGAATGGCGCGCTAATTCAATCAGTGTATGTATCCAAACACTCTATATTTCACCAAAGATATCAGCAACATACAGAAAAATACAGTAAAACCTTGGATTGAGAGCATAATTCTTTCCGGAAACATGCTTGTAATCCAAAGCACTTGTATATCAAAGCGAATTTCCCCATAAGAAATAATGGAAACTCAGATGTCTTTCAGGTTATAGTCCATATAAAAAGATCATAGCAATGTCCATCCACAAATGGAAGCCTCCACAAGGGGATTAGAAGCAAAATACAGCAGGAGCTACAGAGTGTAAAAGAGAAGAGAGGCGCCTCTAAGTGTAATAATATGGTTACATTTATTGAAGGTACAACCATTTAGCAACTCACATGGTTGATGATTAAAACAAGCACATCTAAATATTCAGGGATCCGGGGAAAAGCTGTCCACATAGACCGTCCTCCGCACCGCCGGCTCTCACCGCTGTCAGTCTGCAATTATGACCGGGAAGACTACCCTGCAGTAGAGCGATCTGAAAGCGAGGCTTGAAGAACTCGTGGAGAGCAGAGTGGAAAGGACAACGTAGATGGTGGTGCAGATGATGATGAGTTGGGAGGATGCGAGTTGATAAATGTTGTACCTTTATTAAATGTAACCATATTGCTACACTTAGAGGTGCCTCTTATCTCTTTTATACTCACTGACATGACGCTACTTGTATATCAAGACATCGCTTGTAAAAGTCAAAATTTATGAAAAAATTTAGCTTGTCTTGCAAAACGCTCTTAAACCAAGGTTTTACTGTAAAGTGAAACAATAGTGGTACCGTGTTTCCCTGAAAATAAGCCCGGGTCTTATATTAATTTTGGCAACAAAAGACACAGTTCGGCTTATTTTCGGGGTAGGTCTTCTCTCCCCCCCTCTCTCCCTGCCTGACAGGAATCCCCAGTGGGAACAGAGTTAAAATGCTTGTAAAATCCTATAATCCACTCTATTACAGTATTATATAATGTACAATGTGTGTGTTTCTGTAATATAATTGTGCCAAATACCTTCGTTATAGCGCCGCTCTGCACTTCTGTGACCCGCCGGAGCTCTCTTCCCCGCAATTATATTACAGAAACACACACATTGTACATTATATACTACTGTAATAGAGTGGATTATAGGATTTAACAAGCATTTTAAACTAGGGCTTATTTTCGGGGTAGGGCTGCAATAGGTCTTATTTTCGGGGAAACACGGTATAACACATACAATGGTGAATATGTGATATTATTCAAATGAAAGAAGGCCCATAAAGTTGCTGAATCTAAAATTCTTCCTTAGACACCTTGCTTCAAAAGGTGTGACTTATCGCTAAAATTCAGTGATAACAACCACCACCGCCACCTCCCAGATGAATTGCCTGCTCACCGCTTAGGGGAAGACCTTGCAGGTTAAACACAAAAAGGGCAAGATGGGGAAGTACCTCACCTAAAAGAGACTACTAAGAACCATGCAGCTTAAGATAAGGGAACTTTAATATAAAATTACAAATGGTAATACAAAAAACTGGGTAAAAATAAATAAAAAAATTGGGTAAAAAAATAAATAAAAAATTCCCACCACCAGAACATCAGCCAAAAGAGTTAAAAAAAGACAATGTTGTCTATTCAAAATGCAGCTCCAATATTCAGAACCGCTCACAAACACATATCACAATCATAGTCCATAGAGTAGTACACTGGCTTTGTTTGGTGATCGATTGTTGAAGTTACTGCCCAGGTTTCAAACTCATATAAGCAAATGTGTGGATGTGTGACTCCATGAGTGTGTCTTCCCAGCCCATAGTGAAACATAGGGTTAATAAATTGTGTGTAACCATCAAGAGTTCACTATGAATGTGAAAAGTGTGGCACTAGTAAAGCAGATCGTGGACCGGCAGGTCCGCTCACCCAGCCTTTGGCAATGTAGACTTGCATCCATGTTGACAGGAGATGGCCTGCTCACTCATCCTGGCAATGCACTGGGAGTCAATCGGAGGCAGAGATAGTAGCTCCGGTCTTTCTCTGGGTCTGGAGCGATAGCCACTCATCCGGTCTGGTCTCTGTAGCAGCAATTCAACATGCCTTTCTCATGATGGATACTGTGGTTCTCAAGGAGTCCATTGAGCATGTGCAGACGTGCAAAATTGCATTAAGGGTGACGACAGAGCGTCACTCATGTGGTGTTGTGACAGCCGACATGTTTTGCCCAATCAGCATGAGCTTCTTCAGGGATAAAAACTACCACCGCCACCTCCAGGTGAATTGTCCGCTCACCTTAGGGGAAGACCCTGCGGGTCCAATAATGCCTCTGTTATAGTGATCTTTAACCACTTAAGCCCCGGACCAATATGCAGCATAAAGACCAGGCCCCTTTTTGCGATTGGGCACTGCGTCGCTTTAACTGACATTTGAGCGGTCGTGCCACGTGGCTCCCAAACAAAATTGACGTCCTTTTTTTCCCACAAATAGAGCTTTCTTTTGGTGGTATTTGATCACCTCTGCGGTTTTTATTTTTTGCGCTATAAACAAAAATAGAGCGACAATTTTGAAAAAAATGCTATATTTTTTACCTTTTGCTATAATAAATATCGCCAAAAAATGTATAAAAAAATATATTTTTTCCTCAGTTTAGGCCGATACGGATTCTTCTACATATTTTTGGTAAAAAAAAATACAATCTGCGTTTATTGATTGGTTTGCGCAAAAGTTATAGCGTTTACAAAATGGGGGGTAGTTTTATGGCATTTTTATTAATTATTATTTCTTTTACTAGTAATGGCGGCGATTAGCGATTTTTTTATTTTTTTTGTGACTGCGACCTTATGGCGGACACATCGGACACTTTTGACACATTTTTGGGACCATTGTCATTTTTACAGCGAGCAGTGCAATAAAAATGCACTGGTTACTGTAAAAATGACACTGGCAGTGAAGGGGTTTAACCACTAGGGGCGCTGAAGGGGTTAAGTGTGCCTAAGGGTGTGATTCTAACTGAGGGGGGGCGTGGCTACGAGTGACACATCACCGATCTCCGCTCTGATTACACAGAGCGGAGATCGGTGACAGTGTTAGTAGGCGAGCGGGGAGCTGTTGTGTTTACACTAACATCTCCCCGCTCCATGCCTCCGTGAGACAATCGCGGGCAACCCCGCTGCGATCCAGTCCGCGGGACCCGCGGTCCGACTCACGGGGATGACTGCAGGGTCACGAGCGCCACCACACGGCAGGCAGTTAAAGGGGACACACAGGTACGTGATTGTGCCATTCTGCCGACGTATATATGCCATGAGCGGTCGTTAAGCGGTTAAAACTCCTGAAAGGTAACACTGCTGTGTCTTTGGTCTTTTTAGTCTCCTCAAATGTGCTCAGAACAGCTCTTGCACTCTCCCCTCCTCCTCTCTACCAAAGAGCTGTTCCGAGCACATTTGAGGAGACTAAAAAGACCAAAGACACAGCGGTGTTACCTTTCAGGAGTTTTAAAGACCACTATAACAGAGGCGTGATTGGACCCGCAGGGTCTTCCCCTAAGGTGAGCGGCAATTCACCTGGAGGTGGCGGTGGTAGTATTTATCACTGAATTTTAGCGATTAGTCGCACTGATTGGAGCAAGGTGTCTAAGGAAGAATTTTAGATTCAGCAACTTTATGGGACTTTTTTCACTTGAATAATATCACATATTCACCATTGTGTGTTATACCACTATTGTTTCACTTTATTTTTGTGTATGTTGCTGATATGTTTGGTGAAATATAGTGTTTAGATACATACACTGATTGAATTAGCGCACCATTCTCTTTTAGAATATATGCACTATACACTAACATATACACTATATTGTCAAAAGTATTGGGACACCTGCCTTTACACACTCACATGAACTTTAATGGCATCCCAGTGTTAGTCCGTAGGGTTCAGTATTGAGTTGGCCCACCCTTTGCAGCTATAACAGCTGAAGCTCCGCTTTAATTTATCCACAGCTACATAAGCTCAAACTTGGAGACTCTCAAAAATATAAAGTTAGGACTGCAGTACACAGAGGAGCCTTGACGTAGGTACTACGGCTTCCACATATATTTGCAAATGTGTGCAACTAAAACCTCTGGGGTTTTTTGTATGCTAGCTGGTAAGGGTGCTGGGAAATTTTTGTCCGTTTGTGTTATGGAGTACCAAACGGTTGCCAGATCAGAATAGCCTACAGATCGGTCCTTGGTTTTCTGTAAAATGGGAAGCGGTAGATGTATAGACCAATGCAGAGATCTCACCACTGGAATTTCAGAAAGAAGAAACTGGAAGGAATTAAATCCTTCTTCTCAATGTCTATCCAAAATTAGAACAGAAGACGGAGCAGGCAAAACATGTCAATTTCGGTAACACCATGAACAATATCCAGTTGAACCACTGTTTTTCTATTTGAAAAAGCAAACCTGTTATAGAATCAGCGATGACCCACTTTTATCTGACTCCAGGGCAGAAAAAAAAAAGCTATTTCTCAGTTTGTCATAAAACTGACCTTATTCTAACAAGCTCATAAGCATTTTCACACTCCATCCCATTTCATTTCCGTGTATATTGTCTTCACATTTTTATATCTTACCTCAGGAAACAAAGACACTGTGGCTAATCCATATTAATTACCTACTTCATTCCACAAAGCCGATGCGTTTTATGTGCTCCTTTTATAGAAAGTCTAGATTCCTTTAATCTACCAGCTTAATGCATTCAAACTTTACTACTCAGCAACTCGAGTTTACAGTGGATATAAAAAGTCTACACACCCCTGTTAAAATGTCAGGTTTGTGATGTAAAAAATGAGACAAAGATAAATGATTTCAGAACTTTTTCCACCTTTAAATGTGACCTGAAAACGGTACAACTCAGTTGAACAACAAACTTGAAATCTTTTAGGTGGAGGGAAGTAAAAATAAAAAAATATGGTTGCACCCTTAAACTAATACTTTTTTGAAGCACCTTTTGATTTTATTACAGCACTCAGTCTTTTTGGGTATGAGTCTATCAGCTCGGCACATCTTGACTTGTCAATATTTGCCCACTCTTCTTTGCAAAAACACCCCAAATCTGTCAGATTGTGAGGGCATCTCCTGTGCACAGCCCTCTTCAGATCACCCCACAGATTTTCAATGGGAATCAGGTCTGGGGTTCGGCTGAGCCATTCCAAAACTTTAATCTTCTTCTGGTGAAGCCATTCCTTTGTGGATTTGGATGTATGCTTTGGGTCGTTGTCATGCTGAAAGATGAAGTGCCTCTTCATGTTCAGCTTTCTAGCAGAAACCTGAAGGTTTTGTGACAATATTGACTGGTATTTGGAACTGTTCATAATTCCTTCTACCTTGACTGAGGCCCCTGTTCCAGCTGAAGAAAAACAGCCCCAAAGCATGATGCTGCCACCACCATGCTTCATGGTCGGTGTGGTGTTTCTTTGGTAATGTGCAGTGTTGTTATTTGCGCCAAACATATCTTTTGGAATTATGGCCAAAAAGTTCAACCTTGGTTTCATCAGATCAAAACACATTTTCCCACATGCCTTTGGGAGACTTCAGATGTGTCTTTGCAAAATTTAGCTGGGCTTGGATGTTTTTCTTCATAAGAAAAGTCTTCCGTCTTGCCACTCGTAGCCCAGACATATGAAGAATACGGGAGATTGTTGTCACATGTACCACACAGCCAGTACTTGCCAGATATTCCTGCAGCTCCTTTAATGTTGCTGTAGGCCTCTTGGCAGCCTCCCTGACCAGTTTTCTTCTCGTCTTTTTATCAATTTTGGTGGGACGTTCAGTTCTTGGCAGCCTCCCTGACCAGTTTTCTTCTCGTCTTTTTATCAATTTTGGTGGGACGTTCAGTTCTTGGCAATGTCATTGTTGTGCCGTATTTTCTCCACTTGATGAGGACTGTCTTCACTGTGTTCAATAGTATATCTAATGCCTTGGAAATTCTTTTGTACCCTTCTCCTGACTGATACCTTTTAACAATGAGATCCCTCTGATGCTTTGGAAGCTCTCTGCAGACCATGGCTTTTGCTGTAGGACGTGACAGAGAAAATATCAGGAAAGACCTACTAAAACAGCTGAACCTTATTTGAGGCACTCTAAATGATGGCAGGTGTGTACTGACTCCTATTTATTTAAAGAGTTTGAATGTGATTGCTTAACTTTGAACACAGCTACATCCCCAGTTATAAGAGGGTGTGCACACTCATGCAACCACATTATTTTAGTTTTTTAGTTTTACTCCCCCCCCCCTAAAAGATTTTTAGTTTGTTTTTCAATTGAGTTGTACAGTTTATAGGTCACATTAAAGGTGGAAAAAATTCTGAAATTATTTATCTTTGTCTCATTTTTTTACATCACAGAAACCTGACATTTTAACAGGGGTGTGTAAACTTTTTATATCCACTGTATATAAAGTTTTTATGGTGAAAGGACAGAATAATGCTCAGTTTACCAGGCAAAGGGTTTAGTCTGGAAACTGAAAAAAAGTGTTCCATTGGGATACCTGTACAAGGGATAGGTTAGATTTATTTCAGCATTTCTTAACCTTTTTTCAGTCGTGGCACCCTTCAAAACAATGCATAATCTTAAAGAGGATGTCCAGCCCCCCCATGATAAAATAAAAGTCAGCAACTACTCATACTGTACTAATATTAGGACACTTACCTGTCCTGGAATCCAGTGATGTCAGCACCCCAGACGATGTTTCCATTGGCTCTCGGATGCTGGCACTGCCATTGCCTGTCAGGGAAACGGGCAGTAAAGCATTGCGGCTTCACAGCCAGTTCACTACTGTGCATGCATGAAGCATGATGCACTTTCTGAATGGCCCGGAGCGGGGGAAGAAGGAAACTGCCTGCGGCGAGGTCCGCAACAAGATCTCCCGGTAGTAGGGATGGGTATCTGTCAAAAACCAGAGGGGGAGAGGAGGCACATAAGTGGAGCTTCCATGTTTGGGTGGAACTCCGCTTTAAGGTACCCAAGCTAAAATGTAAAAAAACATTAGGACATTAAAGGTTATTTATCAATGGAAAACCTGAGCCTGGGACGATGCATACAACAACCTTGATAAAATTAAATTCACATCTGAAGCTCCTTTACTGTCAGAGATCTCCCATCACATCAGAGTCCCCCATCACCTTAGCGATCCCCCTATGCATCACAGCTCCTCCCATCACAGGGTCAGTGTGCCCTCTGTACATGAAAGCCCTCTATCACATCACAATCCTTATATTCCTTATAATCCTTACACTGTCTCCCTTCATTTGGCAAAGTGTGTAAATTGTTGGCACTATATAAATCATGAAATTATTATTATTATTATTAGGGCTTTTTTCAGGGGGAACTTGGTGGAACTCAGTTCCACTACCTCTGGCTCAGGTCCTTTGCTCCCTGTGTGCTCACCACTATCAGTATCACTGGTAAACACAGAAGTCCGACTTCTGTGTTTCTGTATGTGGGGCACCCCCAAACTCTACACTTAGCACACCCCTGAACTCTGCACTTTGTACGTACTGCACTCCTGGTATTTAATGCCCCTTTAAAACTCTTTTTTGACCACACCCACTATTTGATGTGGTTTGTAGGGTGTGTATGGGGGGGAGAAGAGGGGTTTTGTGGGGTCCTGGTTGAGTTCCTGCACCCGTTTTCTGGAAAAAAACAAACTGTTTATTATTATTATTAATATTATTATTGTACAGGATTTATATAGTGGCTTTACAAAGTGGAGGGGGACAGTACAGTTAAATTTTAATTCAATACAAAAGGAATCAACAGAAAAAAACAAAAACAAATACTGCAAAAAAATAGAAAAAAAAAATAGAAAATAAAATAAAAATTTGACTCACCAGAGAAGGCGGTTGCTATGCGGATGTTCCTAATCTGCCTCTTCCTTATCCTCAGCAGGTCTTCTTCCTCCGTCCTACTCACGGTGTCTTCTGGTGAATGGGGCGCGCTGCCTTCTGGGAACTGTGTGTATCCCAGAGAGCAGCCGCCCATTCAGAAAACACTGCGAGACTCGCGCATGCACAGTAGGAAACGGGCAGTGAAGCTGCACAGCTTCACTGCCTGTTTCCCTTAGTGAGGATGGCAGCGCCGGGAGCTGCCAGGATAGAGGGATCGGCCTCAGGGGGGGGGGACGACATTGCGGGCGAGTAGGACAGGTAAGTGTCCTTCTTAAAAGTCAGCAGCTACAGTGTTTGTAGCTGCTGACTTTAAAAAAAAAAAAAAAAAATCGCAGGTGGAATCCCGCTTTAATGTGCAACTGATCACATTTTAAAACTAGCGATTGACGCTGTAAAACAAGGACAGCTAACCACTAGGTCTGTCTCTGTCAGTGGCGGCTGGTGCTCAATATTTTTTGGGGGGGGCACACCTGCCCTCCCCCCCATCGCGGGAGATGGAAACCTGCGCCCCGAGCCCACCCTTTTTGAAGCCAATTAGAGCCTCAGGCTCTAATCATGTCCTAAAAAAAAAAAAACTTTGAAATCAATGCGTCCGGTACCCTGAATGTAGATTAGGGGCCGGGCACATGGATTAGGGGGGCAGCGCCCCTGCGCCCCTAATGGATGGGCCGTCACTGGTCTCTCTCTCTTTGGTTTCTTCCTCTTAACACCCAGTGGGTCACTTATTTCTCTGTTAAACCTCATCCAAGGAGCCATTTTTTACCTTGATTTATGGAACAGAATGGTATCTGCTGTGTGTTTTTAATGGTTATGATGAGTCTGAGCCAAACTTATATGTCTTTACAATCTGTAGCAGATTAGACTTGGCCGTGTTTGGATAACACAAGTGAAATCAGGAATCAACATTTTGACATATTAAGCATCAAACTGCGTGATACATGGCATTTCACGAGCAGGCCAGCCATTCTCTTATTTAAAAGATAACACTTGTCAGCACTTCTTTTGAATAAATATAAAATACAAGAAGATGTTACTGGAATCAGTAAATAGATTAAAGATACAGAATTTTGTATTATAGCACCCTATGTTTCAAGAAGTCTAGACCTGTGGGCAGGCCACTAAGACCATCTCCTAGGCTGGCCCACACAATACAATCTAATTTCACAATTCCCTTTAAATTTACCAACACATATGTAGTATGAGGACCTAGCAAAATTAAAATTTGTATACAGTCAGGTAGTTTAATTTATATCCAGTCAGAACCTCTTTTTTGTACTTTCAAATTGCATACTGTACAGCCAATTAAGGGTTTTGCTTCAGGGTTCCATTAACAAGATTTTCACACCAAAGTATTCAGATCCATCAACCATCTTCCACTACAAGGGGTCCTCTTGGAGTACAAAATCTAAACTGTAAAATCTTTAAAGCAGGACTTTAGAGAAGGACATATAAAAAAAAAAAGAGGATTTAATCTGAATGGGTATCCATAAAAAAAAAAATAGTATTTTGCATAGTTTATTTCTATATAAGCCTCCTGCAAATCCTCTTTACTGCAGACTGTGAGAGGAATGGGTAGCACTATAAGGCAATCAATAATATTCAAGTGAAAAACCTGCACTACCAAACTGTCAGATACACCCTCAACAAACTTTAGAAATACCGTATATACTCGAGTATAAGCCGACCTGAGTATAAGCCGAGGCACCTAATTTTACCACAAAAAAACTGGGAAAACGTATTGACTCGAGTATAAGCCGAGGGTGAGAATGCAGTAGCTACTGTAAGCGGAAAAGAGGGTCAACAATGCCCATTTGCAGCTTCACTGTGCCCATTTGCAGCTTCACTGTGCCCATTTGCACGCCTCACTGTGCCCATTTGCATGCCTCACGGTGCCCATTGCAACCTCACTGTGTGTCACGATCAGGCGTCGGGCTTGAAGACCAATTGCAATAGCAGTGGCAGGACAGGCATACAGGCAGTCACTTCTGGCAGATGACACAGGCTCACCTGAGGTGCGGAGTCTAAGTACTAGCTGGTTTTCCCCAGAGCTCCTGATGGTGGAGATGGATTTAGCTGCGAGCTAGTACCAGGTCGCGGTCCTCAGGTTTGCCCCACCAGGGTGTGAGCAAGCCGGGGTCCAATAGCAGATAACAGACAAGGATGAAAAAGCAGCGTGGTCAGAAAACAAGCCAAGGGATCAATCACGAGTGGCTGCAGGTTGGGATCAAGCAGTAGAGTAGTCAAAGAACAGGCCCGAGGGTCAAACACGGGTGGTTGCAGATTGGGATCAGGCAGTAGAGGAGTCCAGGAACAAGCCAAGGGTCAATCACGAGTGGTTGTAGGTACAGATGGCAGCAGGAAAGACAACAGCAAGGCACCGGCAGGGAAGGCACAATAACCTGCCAAAGAGGAAGTGCTGAGACAAGGCTTATATAGGAAGTTCATGGGAGGAGCAAGAAGTTCAAGGTTCAACAGTAATCAAGACTCAAGGCAGGGTTGTCCATTGGATCAGATAGGTTTGTCCAGCAGATCAGGCAGGGAGCTGTCCAGCATCCTAGATAGCTCAGTGGGAAGAGTCAATGCCAGACACAGATGAGGTCCCAGGTCCTGACACTGTGCCCATTGCAACCTCACTGTGCCCAACCTCACTGTGCCCATTGCAGCCTCACTGTGCCCGAGTCAGTGTACCTGAAATTCTTGACAGGCTGCGGGCGTCCATTCATTGTTTAAAAGTCACGGACACCTCCTGGCCCTGTTCCATGATAGGCGTTTCCCAGCAGACACTGTGTTCAGTGTTCCGCCGATCACGGATGTTCTCTCATCCTCGGACTCAGTTTCCCAGCAGACACTGTGTTCAGTGTTCCGCCAATCATGGACGTCCTTTCATCCTCTGACAAGAGGACGTCCGTGATTGGCGGAACACTGAACACAGTGTCTGCTGGTAAACGTCTATCACGGAAGGGACCAGAAGGAGACTGCGACTTTTAAACAATGGACTCCCGCAGCCTGTCAAGAATTTCAGGTACACTGACTCGAGTATAAGCCGAGGGGGGTATTTTCAGCCTTAAAAAAGGGCTGAAAAACTTGGCTTATACTCGAGTATATACGGTAATAAGAAACGTGAACAAATACTGTTATGTGTTCCCACATCTAATGGCAAATATATATATATAAAAAAAAGTTCAGGGCAACCGTACGTTTCTTCTTATTCCAGAAGTGTGAATATCAAAAATTACCCAATAAAATAAATACATATTTAACACAATTTTAAGTATCCATATGTGCTTCACTTTAAATGAAGTCCAATTTACCTGTACGGACTGTGCGGAAAATATCCTTCTCTTATGTGACCACCTTTTGTGCTACACCACCCCTTGACGAAACGCATCTGTCTGAGCCAGTGACATCACACACTTACCAGGATGTTCACACAAAAAGCCGTATCTGCAGAGATGATACCAATAGATGGAATCCCAAAGGGGAAATTACATTATAATAATGCAATTTTACTACACTAGTTTAAAGTGCACTTTTATTGTGAGTGTTTTTTTTATATTTTTAATAAAAAGAGAGTATATTAAGATATTTTGCACGACGATGACCTTGTGTTATTGTATTTGGAGCTATATATGACATATGAGATATGCCACTCTTTTGCCTGGAGACCTGTATTGGAGTAGATTAAGATTAATGGGTCAGTTGATGAATCTGGGGAAATCCATAATAGAGGCTTAATACCTCAATTAGAGGGTAAAGCGAAAAGTGACCTATTGTTTGTAGGTCAGGACACCAGGTGAGCATTTGGTGTGACAGGTGGTAGAGCACAAAAGGTGGTCACATAAGAGAAGGATATTTTCTGCACTGTGGAGTACAGAAAAATTGGACTTTTAAATTTAAAGTGATACACATATGGACACATAAAATTGTGTTAAATATAAATACAGGGTGATTCATAAATAAAGTATACAGTTTCCAGTAACAGTTGAAGACACGGACCACAACTGTGAATCGTTAGGTAGATGTACAAACTCATAAAGTTTGTGTCCCGCTACTGAGGGAAGTGACATAGTGTGTCGGCGTGTGTGTCACGTGACTAGTCAGTCCAAATGACAGTGTCTGCAGTGTAGAAGGCATTTTGTGTTCTTGAATTGAGCAAAACAGAATCTGTAACTGTTGTGCATAGGCATTTTCGATCATGATTCTGAAAAGAACCTCCAACCAGAAAGTCTATATGTTAAGCCTTTGGTTGATGCCACAGTTGCAGGACGACAGTGACAGCTTTATTATCCACGTGCTGGGCATGGTCCCGGTATCCTGGTTGGTTTGTGTCCATTGTGGACTTTGAAATGCTTTTAAGAATGACTTTCTTTTTATACCAATAAACATCACTTGGATAATGCGCAAGGTTGGTGTGCCCTCTTTTTGTTTTCTCCACAGTGTTCCCATAGGGTTTCCCCCAACCCTTGGAGGGCAGCAAGGTCTGTGCATTTACCTGGAGCCATAGAGATCCCAGGCAACATCTACCGCCCTCACATCACTTTTGAGTGCAGGAGATTTTGTCTGTACTTAGTTAACTTTCTACTTGGGATGCCACGCTCACACGATCTGCGCATGTGCGATCGCTTCAATGGAATTTTAAACTGCTAAAGTTATTTTTGGCTTGTTTACACTGGAGCTGTGCCTCCAGTTTTGAAGCGAATGTATGCAGTACTGCAGCATTTCTAAATATACCACTTAAGAGATAGTACTACACTAACTTGTGTCTTTTGTCCCGCTATATATTGTATATATCTTGCTGCGGAGGTCGTTTGGCGTTTTGGCTGCTGTTCACCATCCGGTGCACATAGAGACTTTTGGTGAGAGACGCCTGGACATCCTTCCAGTGCATTTTGGAATCCATACAAGCGCTTTGTGACCTCCCTGAGTAAGGGTTGTCATTGGCTTTCTGGTAAGCCTTTTATCTTAAAGGAGTAGTAAAGTTACATGTTTTTTCACCTTAATGCATCCTATGCATTAAGGTGAAAAAACATTCGACAATACCGCCCCCCCCCCGAGCCCCCGTTTTTCTTACCTGGCCCCTCGAAAGTCCCATGCTCGTCCCCGTCATCCTCTTCGTTTTTCTGCCTGGCCGCCGATTGGCTACACTGGATAGATTGAAAGCAGCGCAGCCATTGGCTGGCGCTGCTGTCAATCACATCCAATGACGCGGCACGCTGGGGGGCGGGGCCGAGTGATACAGTCGGCGGCTATGGCCGCCGCTGTATCACGGGAGCGCGCCCGCAATCACTCCACACCATGCGAGCTCACTCGCATTAAGGTGTGGAGTCCTTGCGGGGAGGAGCCAAGACAGCCGCCGAGGGACCCCAGAAGACCAGGATCGGGGCCACTGTGTGCAAAACGAGCTGCACAGTGGAGGTAAGTATAACATGTTTGTTATTTTTAAGCAAAAAAAAAAAAGCTTTAGTGCTCCTTTAACTATGGTGATGGGTGACACGCTGCCAAATATTTGACCAACGCTTTCCACTCCTTGTGGGTTCTCCTCTATTGAATATCATTGAGATCTTCTTCACTGAACATTTGCTTTCAAGAATTTTTCACTTTTTTCTTTTGGATTTTTTTATTGGATTTTTGATATAATCGCATATCAGTCACATGAACTTTGTCACTTTATATTGCACAATTTGCACATTTGTTTATTGCACGTTTGAATACTACAGTATAACATGGTACATTATATGATGTCAATTGTTGGTTGCTTTTTAATAATTTCACAATTTTTCAATATTGCATATTAGCTACAGTGATATTGTATACTAATTATTGCATGTAACGGGTCCCCAAATATACAAGGGTATTAAACGCCGTTTACGATGTTCCCTCTCCTAGACACACATCCACTCGCTACCGATATCCACAGCTAAACGACCCTTTCCTATAGGAGCCAACCCCTCTGGAAGAAGACGAGACGCACTCTGTCTCTTCTGTAGTAGGAATGACTTTATTATTGAGAAACATTGTAACTTTATACACAATTCAAGGCACATGATTTAACATGAACAAGGGCCCAGCTCCACCCACACATCCCAAGACTCAACACCTCATCCTGACGTCTGCTAGGCTTCAAAAGATCCCAACACAATAGAATATACGATCTCCAATACACATCTTCCCACAAAGGGTTGGCAGCCAGTCTGTCTGGCGACAACAGGTTCTAAACCCTTTACATCTTAAATCCCTTTGTATTGTAAATCCCAGTCTGCCTTTACAATACACACAAGTATGTGTCTAACCATCATGAAGGCGTCACTTTCCAATTAACCTGTTGAGGTCATAATCAAACAGTAGAGAGTTCTTTGCAGGTATCCTGGGGAATATGGTGGATGAATATTACAGACCCAATCTAGATAAAATGTATGTACAGCATTGAATATGGCCATCATAGACCATATTGGGGTTTTCATTCACCTTGTGCCCCTAATAGAGACACAGGGTGATTGACACATAAGAGCCATTGGGGAAGCTGGCGCAAGGGTATTTCATACTTCCTAAGCGATTCTGAGTTCCCCGGGCCTTCCCGTTACATCTCTCCCCTTTCGGCAGGAGACTAACAGAGGGGGGAACCCCAGACGGGTTGACTCCGAAGTTAGTCCATAGGTCCCTTCTTCTAATGCCGGTATCCACACAGTACCCCAAATAAATTTCTCCAAACAGAGAATCGCTTACCCAGCCAACCTCTGCCTCTCTCAGAGAACACACCCGCCGCTGGGGAGAGGCCTGGACTGGCCCTTCTCCCTGGAGTCCTTTCTGCCGCTGGAGAGAAGACAGGGTGACTGGGCTCAGTCCGTCATGCTGTTGGGGATCTGGGTCGACTGCCCGGCATCCCTGTGGTATACAAGTGGAGACTGAAGTCCCATCCACTTGTGGTAGGTGAAAATCTCCCAGTGCTTGCAAAGCAAGGGTGACATCCTCCTGTCTCAGTGTCACACCATTTTCTGGGGTTGTGTCAGTGAGGACTGAAGTCCCATCCAATACCACAGGAACTCCCTCTTCTGTTAGTTGGGAGCCGCGGCCCGTGGCGCTCGGCTCTGTTGCCAGCTCTTCTGCTGGGTTGCTGTGAGTGGAGACCGCAGTCCCATCCACCGATATCCGCTCAAGTGGCAGTTGTGTGCAGCGGCCAGTAGCATTCTGCCCTGCTGCCAGTGATTCAGCTGGGAGTAAAAGCTTTACTGCCTCAGCTTGTTGCTGGGGAGAGGGGCCAACTGCCCCGGCTCCCTGAAACTCCACAGTGGTTTCCGGTGCTGGGCAGAGGTGGGTATCACTCTGCCCTGTTGCCAGCACTTCTGCTGGGGACTCCACACCATCTGCTCTGGTTAACTGTTGGGGGGGGGAGATGGCCTGCTTCTCCTCCCTGCATCTCTCGCAACCTCCTTACGAATTTCTCTTCCATGGCGGCTGGTTCTTTAGGCGTTGTCCCCGATTGCCGTATTTGCGCCATTCTCTGCTCATGTTGCCACTCATCCTGCCGCTCGATGTCTCTAATGGCTTCCCGTATGGCGGTCTCTGATGGGTTAGCACCATACAATGCCAACCGCTGTCGCACTCGTTGCTGAAACAAATCTTCAACTGACCGGGGTCCTGCATCACCCTCCTTTGGCTGCATCGCTGGCCAGTCACTGTGGTGGTTTGGAGTGTCCCAGGAACTGGAGGGAAAATCCCGCTGCTGCCAACCAATGTAACAGGTCCCCAAATATCAAGGGGATTAACGCCATTTACGATGTTCCCTCTCCTAGACACACATCCACTCGCTACCGATATCCACAGCTAAACGACCCTTTCCTATAGGAGCCGACCCCTCTGGAAGAAGACGAGACGCACTCTGTCTCTTCTGTAGTAGGAATGACTTTATTATTGAGAAACATTGTAACTTTATACACAATTCAAGGCACATGATTTAACATGAACAAGGGCCCAGCTCCACCCACACATCCCAAGACTCAACACCTCATCCTGACGTCTGCTAGGCTTCAAAAGATCCCAACACAATAGAATATACTATCTCCAATACACATCTTCCCACAAAGGGTTGGCAGCCAGTCTGTCTGGCGACAACAGGTTCTAAACCCTTTACATCTTAAATCCCTTTGTATTGTAAATCCCAGTCTGCCTTTACAATACACACAAGTATGTGTTTAACCATCATGAAGGCATCACTTTCCAATTAACCTGTTGAGGTCATAATCAAACAGTAGAGAGTTCTTTGCAGGTATCCTGGGGAATATGGTGGATGAATATTACAGACCCAATCTAGATAAAATGTATGTACAGCATTGAATATGGCCATCATAGACCATATTGGGGTTTTCATTCACCCTGTGCCCCTAATAGAGACACAGGGTGATTGACACATAAGAGCCATTGGGGAAGCTGGTGCAAGGGTATTTCATACTTCCTAAGCAATTCTGAGTTCCCCGGGCCTTCCCGTTACATTGCACTTTATTTATCACATGCTAGTAGGTATTTTGTCATCTAAGTTTACAGTTTAATATTAGCGCTGCACTCTTTATTTTTGCATTAAACTTTCTACTCAAGTTGGATAGCACATCACCACACTGGTCAGCCAACGTGTGAGATTACCTTGATGAAAATCTTCCTCACCGATGGATTGGACGAGCTGTGGACTATAACATGCCGCTGACCCAATGGGCACCCAGAAGTCCTGACTTAAAAGAGAAGTATGGGTTTCCTTTTTTTTGCTTACATCTATTCTATCTGAGCTTCTGATATCTATAAACTCTCCCAGCCCTCTCAGAAGTGCCCCCATTCTGTTAAAATCGAGATAAATACCTGTGGGAGGTTCTACAGTCTTTTATACAGCATCATCCAGACATTGGTGTGAATATAGAGTCTGGATACACCCCCTCTCCTGTCATTTTGCTTGATTGATGTCGGCTCTCCTCCCTCTGCTTGTTTCTGAGACTTCACAGAGGTAGCTGCTCCCCCCTCCCTTTCCCTTCTCCCTCCTTCCCCTCCCTATTTATCAGCACAGCCACGTCTCTTAGGGGAGGGGGGACAGAGGCAGGGGGTGTGTTGGCGTGTTGGTGGAGATGTTCACACCCCTTGAGAACTTTTCAAACTGAAAATGGACCGTTTTTGCCAGCAGAAGGAAAGTTCATGTGCACATGCTGTAAAAATTAAAAGAGGTAGGAAAAAAAGATTAGCTGATATGTGACTAATGTGACATGTACTAGTTATTTAACCCATCCCATACTTCTCCTTTAACACCTTGTGGCTTTTTCCTGTGGAGGTACGTAAAGAACAAGGTACGTAAAGAACAAGGTATTTGCCTCTCCCCTTCCTGTTTATCTAGAAGAGCTAAACAGTGTATCACAGCCACTATCACTGTACTTGATTCAAATATCTTAACTCGTGTTTGAGCGGAAATGGATTACCGGTTCGATGTGTGTTGTGTGACTAATGCCACGTACACGCTCAAAATTTCCGACAACAAATGTTCGATGGGAGCTTGTTGTCGGAAATTCCGACCGTGTGTAGGTTCCATCGGACATTTGCTGTCGGAATTTCCGACAACAAAAATTTGAGAGCTGGTTGTTGTCAGAAATTCCGAGCGTGTGTACACAATTCCGCGCATGCTCGGAATCAAGCAGAAGAGCCACACTGGCTATTGAACTTCATTTTTCTCGGCTCGTCATACGTTTTGTACTTCACCGCGTTCTGGACGTTCGGAATTTCTGACAACATTTGTGTGACCGTATGTATGCAAGACAAGTTTGAGCTAACATCCTTCGGAAAAAAATCTACGATTTTGTTGTCAGAATGACCGATCGTCTGTACGCAGCATAAGGATGTGCACATGGAATATCTGTGACTGTCATTCCCCTACAATGTTGTTACAGGTAACATAAACTATCTTACATTGTTCTTGTTTTATAGTGCATCGAAACTGTATTCTTCTTTATGAATCAAACTGAATTTATTTTATTGGGGTTTTTTTTTTTTTTTTTTTTAAATACACATCTGGAATAAGGAGAAAAGTACAGTTGCGCTGAACTTTTTTTAAAATATTTTTTTACTATAAGACAATCAGTGTCCTACTGCATTGCATTGTGGCAGTCTAACACTGGCAGCTTGCTCACAAGAGAAGAGAGTAGAAAGATTACCTCATCAGTAAGCTATTGCTTCTTCATTGTCTAACCACAGGCTGGTGCAGGTCCTTGACCAAAGCTGAACCGCTTAATTGCATTGAAAAAACACGTGGTGAGGAACTTGACTTTCATGTTTGGAAGGAGTGCTTGAAACTAGATGAACAAAAGAAAACATAATTTGCCAAGTAAGACAGTTTCATATGTATTTCAACTGTCAATTAAGAATTCAGTGTTAATGAATCACCTAACCTTTCCAAGCAAATGTACATTTATATCTTGAAATAGTGATTAACACAGCATTATTGTCTTAAAATGGTTCTATGAAAAATAAAAGTTTAACTCTATACAGTAAGGTCCCTTTCACACTGGGCTGGTGGGTGCGGTGGCGGTATAGCGCCGCTATTTTTAGCGGCGCTATACCGTCGGAATTGCGGTGGTATTTGGCCGCTAGCGGTGCGGTATTCACCCCCGCTAGCAGCCGAAAAAGGGTGGTTTCCTATTATTTTTAATGGGAAGGAGCGGTGATAGAGCGGTAAACACACCGCTCCAAAGATGCTGCTAGCAGGACTTTTGGAGCGGTCCTGCTAGCGCACCGCCTCAGTGTGAAAGCCCTCAGGAGTTTTCAGGTGGTATTTAGGTGCTATTTTTAGCGCTAAACCGCCTGAAAAACTCCTAAGTGTGAAAGGGGTCTAATGGAGTGATGTTCAAGTAAGTGGCTCATTAACTTCCGCAGGCACACCAAAGCTGCTGTGCATCATCTGAACTCATAGTGGAAAACAGCTCCTCTGAGATTGACTGGTTCTTTAGATAGCCACCCCCAGTTAAGAGAGCCGCTGGTTTGTTTTCTCGGGCCCTGTATACAGCACCGCCAACCCCCGGCAATCTGACTCGACCCACTCTGGCACAGTTAGTCTAGGGATAGCTTCCTATCACTCTCAGGTGTATGATACTTAACAGTTCCTAAATAGACAAACAACACTCTGAGGCAGGAATATGAATAAGTAATAGCTTTACTATAAAATGGTGGCATAAAACATGGCATGCAACACTTACATGGGTCTGCAGAACCCTGTATCAACCAACGCTACAGAGGCAGCACTATAATATGGCACTGCGCAGTATCCACCACGCGGAGCTATTATGGCGTGTGCGCCCTAAGACACAGCAACGCAAACTTTATAACTTTCCCCACCTATGTCAGGCCTGACAGTGTATGAAATAGTCCCCTTTCCCTAAGGGAGTAAGATTTTCTTCACCGGCCAGCTTTCGTTGGTGCACTTGAAGAAATTAACTAATTGTAATCCAAAAAGGTGGTAACTCGTAGCAGCAGTATGCAAACAGGGGGGGGGGGTAGGCACTTCAACTCTGTCCCAACTACCGGACCCCCAAAGGACACTGGTGAGCGAACAGTGGGCCTAGGCAGTCTATAGGCCTGAATATAACTCAGTCTATGGATATGGGCAGGTGCCCGCTGGGATCGCGCCTGGGTCTTCCACCGCGTGTGTCCGTCGCACACAGCGTCTGCAACCGATCGGGTCCCCGATCCAACTGGAGTCCTACACTGACGATCCAGGATCCACCCAGGCTCCGCAGGATGGTGAAAGGCTCTTCGGACTTCGGGTAAGGCCTTAGGCTTCAGGCCTTACCCCACAGCAGATCCGCGCAGGATGACTTGTTGCTTGAAGCGCGTTGTCCCAAGAGAGCGAGCTTCCCCCCGCCTCCCTCTTAAGTAACCTCTCCCATGAGTCTCTGCGGTGGAACCTCCGCCCTGAGGCCGAATGGGGCTCTGGGTACTGTAGTCCCGGGGCCTTAAAGGAGGCCCCGCTACACACTCCCCCCACTTGAACTCTTTGGTCCCCAAAGATAACATAATCTCCAACTACAAATCTCACAACAACCATCAATCCCTCATATGATGTCGGCAGAGGAAATTCCCACCAAAAACGAGGCAGTGAACTCCTCTGCCCACAGGACACATTAACATTAGTATCCTGTCTAACTGTGCCAGAGAGTGAGCTGGGGCTGTCTCCCACCAAATAAACAGCGGGAGGGTCATGGTCTTCCATACTCCTTCTAGCAGTGACCACAGTGTCTTCCGCACTTTCACCAATCTGTGGGTAAGTTAGTCTCCTGGGAGGTTTTATTGCCCTCCGCTTCCTCTGTCCTCTTGGGCTTTCTGTTGGAGCAGACTCTTCTTTTGTTGCTAACTCAGGACTTCCCTCTTCCTCTGGAACATCTGGCTCCGGAGCAGGAAGGTACATGGCTTCTCTTGGATCTTCCTCTACAGATGGCCCACTGGCACTTTCCCAAGCATCCAACCAAGGACAGGAAGGGATAAACTCTGTTGCTTCTGCATTCAGTGTGTGATCCTCGGTGTCTTCGTCAGGCGGAAGATCAATAGCAGAAGTCGTTGGTCCCTGGGAAGGCCAAAGCCAGCCAATTTCCTCTCCCTCATCTTCACTCATTTCTGAATCCTCTGTATCCCCCATCCGAGGGGTCTGAGACCGAGTGTTGGGTCTAGGGGTGTCTAGAATGGACATGGGTTCAGGGGAATCCATGCTAGGAGGTAACCGAACCGCTTCAGCCAGAGGAAGTAGGTGGTTCCGATGCCAAGTCTTCAATGGCCCCAACTTTCCCTCAGGTTTAAGTTTGTAAACGGGTAGGCCCGGTAGTTTTTTGCAAATTACATAAGGTTCGGGTCTCTATCTATCCGCAAGCTTATGTTTTCCAGGGACTCCCAGGTTCCGCAGCAATACTCTGTCTCCTGGTTGCAAATCTTGGATTCTAACTTTTAGGTCAAAATTTCTCTTATTGCGAGCCCCCCGTTGATCCGATGCGGCCTGGGCTTGCTCATAGGCCATTTTCAGATTGTGCCTGAATCTATCCACATATCCCTTGTGGGAAGCAGCAGAACAACGGTCTATGGAAGTGCCGAAGGCAAGATCCACTGGCAATCTAGCTTCCCTCCCGAACATGAGTCTGTAAGGGGAATACCCTGTAGCGTCGCTAACAGTGCTGTTGTAAGCATGCACAAGAGCCGCTATGTGATTACTCCAATGTTGCTTCCTTTCGCTACTTAAAGTTCCCAGCATGTTGAGCAGGGTTCGATTGAATCTCTCCGGTTGAGCATCACCTTGTGGGTGATAAGGGGTAGTCCTGGTTTTCTTGATGCCCAAGGCATCCAGGAGCTTCCGTATGAGTTTACTCTCAAAGTCCCTTCCCTGATCTGAATGAAGCCTTTTTGGCAATCCGTAATGTATAAAGTATTTCTCCACGAGTGTTTTGGCCACAGTGGAGGCCTTCTGGTCTTTGGTAGGAAAGGCTTGTGCATATCGGGTGAAATGGTCGGTTATCACCAGAACATTTCCTTGTCCGCTCAGGTCGGGTTCGAGGCAGAGGAAATCAATACATACCAGGTCAAGCGGACCTTCACTTTGTAAATGGCCCATTGGGGCCCGCTTGATGGGGTAGTGTCTTTCTCTGTATGCACCGTGCACAGGAATGGCAGTATTCCTCAACTTCAACCCTCATGCAAGGCCAATAGAAACGGTCTCTAACAAGTTGGAAAGTCCTTTCCACTCCTAGGTGTCCATGGTTGTCGTGCAGAGCAATCATGACAGTTTCTCTGTGTTTCTCCGGTAGGAACAACTGCCACTTGTCTTCTTGGTCATCAGAGGGGCCCCTTTGGTAGACCACCCCCTGACGCACCAGCAGTCTGTCCCACTCTTTCTTAAGTAGGCGAGCTTCTATTGAGGGATGACGTAGGAGTACATTTGGATCCTGATTCTCCAATGCTTCTAGGACCAACCTCCCCACAGTGTCTTCCAATTGGTCGGATCTCAACTCCTTCTTTGTTAGTCTGGGTAAGTTGTCTTCTCCCAGTTGGGCTACTTCGCAGTACTGCTTGGGGACTCCTACGATAGTGACCCCTATCTCTTCCGCTCTTGAGCCTCCCCTGGCCTGGAGTTCAGCCCCTTGGCAGAGGGCCCGTACCCCGTCAGGTGCTACTTGGGTCCAGTCTTCGACACTGTATATAGGGACATGAGAACTTCTGGACAGGGCGTCCGCATCTCGGTTTCCCACCCCAGGTCTGTATTTCAAGCTGAAATTGAAAGCAGACAGTGCCGCCAACCATCTATGTCCGGTGGTGTCCAGCTTGGCTGTGGTGAACAGGTAGGTGAGAGGATTGTTATCCGTCTTGACCGTGAAGTCTGCCCCATACAAGTAATCTCTAAGTTTGTCGACTACGGCCCACTTGAGAGCCAGGAACTCCAGCTTATGGGTGGGATGGTTCTTTTCGGAGGGGGTCAGGCTTCTGCTCACATATGCAACAGGTCTCTGCTGTCCTTCATGCTCCTGGTAGAGCACTCCTCCCAGTCCATCATGGCTGGCATCCACATGGAGTTCGTAAGGCTTCTTCGGGTCCGCATAGGCCAGGACAGGAGCAGTGGTCAAGCTCTTTTTCAGCATCTGGAAGGCATCTTCACATTTCTCGTTCCACTGGTCCTTGACTGACTCTCCCGGCCTCCTGGGGCCCGAGTCATCCTCCTCCCCCTCCGTCTTCAACAACTCATTCAGGGGTCTTGCTATTCGAGCAAACCCCTCCACGAACCTTCTGTAATAAGAACAGAACCCCAAGAAGGACCTGAGTTCTGTTACGGTGGTGGGTCTTGGCCAGGAGGTGACAGCCTCCAGTTTTTCAGGGTCCGTAGACACCCCATCTTCAGACACTATGTGTCCCAGATAGTTGACTGAGGATTGGTAAAATTGACATTTTTCAGGGGAGAGCTTGAGTCCTTCCTCACTCAGTCTGTTCAAGACCTTCTCCAGCCTCTCTTCATGTTCCTCCAAAGTTCTTCCGAAGACTATGATGTCATCCAAGTATACAAGGACCTCAATGAGGTTCATGTCTCCCACAGTCTTCTCCATAAGTCTTTGGAATGTGGCTGGGGCTCCAGACAGACCTTGAGGCATCCGGTTGAATTCAAAGAACCCCACTGGGGTTATGAAAGCCGTCTTCTCTTTGTCCTCTGGGTGCATCGGGATCTGATAATACCCGCTCTTCAGGTCCATAACACTGAACCATTTGGCTCCGGACAAGCTCTGCAAGGCGTCTTCTATCCTTGGAGTGGTATACTGATCCGGAGTGGTTCTCCTGTTGAGGGTCCTATAGTCGATACACAACCTTAGCGACCCGTTCTTCTTTTGTACCACCACTATGGGGGAGGCATACGGACTTCTGGATTCTTGGATTACCCCTGTTCGCTTGAGCTCGGCAAGCTGATCCCTTAAATCTTCGAGGTCTGCCAATGGAACCCGCCTCACCCTTTCCCTGAAGGGCTTGTCTTCCTGGAGGCGGATTCGATGGGTGGCACTCCTAGCACACCCCACATCAAACTCATCATGGGAGAAGATCCTCTTCCACCGAGTCAACTGGTTCCGGGCTCTCTCTCTCCAAGCCCTGGGCAGGTTTGGATTCTCCATAGAGAGCTTTTCCCACACAGTACCTTCTCCATCTGTCTACTCTACATCTGAGGAGGCAACTAGTGTGGCTGAGCTCACTCGACCCAGCAACAGTCTGGCTGGGATTTCCATTGGACCATCCGTGGTATTTCTGACACTCACTGGCACACTGCAATGGGCCTTCTTCAGAACCCTCACCGGGACCACTTCTGGGATTACTTCCAGGCCCAAGGGTTCTTCCCTTGGATCGGGTTCCAACATCACAAAGGGGCCTGGCTGCTCCCAAGTGAGTTTCACTGTGGCCTTCAAACAGGTTACTTCACCGGGTTGCAGTACTATCCCTTTTCTTCCCAGTCTCCAGACCTTCCCTACCCCCTCTTCCGGGGCCTTTTGTTCTAAGATCAACCGTTGGTAGGCGGTCTTCAACATTGGGTGGATCTCAGTGACTGTGGGGTTCTCCCTTTTTGTTAGTGGGACCAAAAGTCTGCTGACCAGATCCGTGTTGGTCCCTATTATCAAGGAGCTCCTGTTGGCTCCAGGCGGTCGGGGGCACACCACAGCCAAGGTGTCAAACACTTCCCCCTTCCCAGCTATGGATGGGTCAAAAGTCAATTTGATGGGCAGATATCCGTCATAAGGAAACTTTTCCGTTCCGATTCCCCATATCTCCAAGTCTTCAAGCTTTCGGATGGGCAAGTGACTCAGGTGTCTGTCGTAGAAGTCTCGGTACAACAGAGTCACCTGTGCTCCAGTATCCAACAGGGCTCTTGTGTAGACTCCCTTCACTTGAATGGATACAATTGGAGAGGGGCCCACCAGCTTCTCTGGGTACTGCTTCGAAGGGGTCTCCTTCTTCTGATCTTTGCATTTCCCTTTCTGACTTTCCTTCTTCCGTTTGTCCCTAGACCTAAGTCTCTCCTGGGCCTGGTATGTACTGATCTCCCTCCTCTGACTGGGTGTAGCTACCCGCTGAGGGACATTACTATGCTTCTTTGGAGTGCGTTCCTTCTGAGGAACCCTTGGTTTCTTATGTGGGGTCCTGGCCCCTTCTCTCATGTGCTTCTTATTCAGTATGGAGTTCCGTAAGGATGATGGGCACCCAGTTGACTCCTTCACCGGGGCCCGCTGAAGTTTTCCGGTGGCTTGCGGTTGTTCATCTTCCTCTTTTTGGGACTGGAACACACTCTGGCCGCGTGACCAACTCCTCCGCAGTTGAAACAGATCATATCCCCCCTATCTTTCAGGGATGCTGGTGCTGAAGTATTTGGAAACAACTCCTTCCTTGGGCTGTTTCTCTCTGGTACCCTTGACTCCTTTTCCATCAGGAAGGCCAACATTCCCAGCACTTGGGACATCTGTGACTTTAAGGTATCCACCTCTGCGTCTCTTTCTAAGGTCGTGGCGGCCCTGACCATCACTGGAGGGGGCTGCACCAGCTCAACTGGTTTGCTCCTTTTTTTCTATTCCATAGCTTCTTCTTCTCTGACTACTCGGATCAAGTCAGGGTACTCCAGGCTCTTCCCGTCCTGTCTTGTACGTAGCGCCAGTGCGATGGGATCCAGGGGTTGAGATCCTCTCATGACCTGCTGGACCCGGGCCTCATCCACCTTTTTCGGGTCAATCCCCTTCTTTAGGATCATCTTGTGCAGTATTTTATCTAGGCGCATCATAAACTCTGATAGCTTCTCCCCTGCCTTCTGGTAGCAGTGCTCTAGTTGGTAGGTAAGCTCAGTGATCTTTTCTGTTCCTCCAAACACATTCTGCAGAATGTCTAGATAGTCTTGCGCAACACAGTCTTTCTTGCTCATCTTAAGGTTGCGTATGGCCTCTAGGGCAGGCCCCTTTAAGCTCTCAGCAATTCTCTGCTTCTTTCTGTGGTCTGGGACTTCCCACTCCTCTAAGGCCTGAGTAGCGCCATCTAACCACTCCTCAAATCCTTCCTCTCCTGAAGGTACAGGCTTCCTTCCTGAAAACAGTCTAAGTTTCCGGTATCCTGACGTTTGGTAATCCGCAGGATCTTTCTTGCAGCGTGCTATGATTTCCCCTAGGACCGCGCATAATTCTGTGCTGAGAGCGCCCTATGGCGACCCAGGATTCATCTCTGTCTTGACATCTTTTAAGTCGGGTGGAGTGCGTATTAACTTAAAGATTTGTTTATCCGCCGTTTCTATGCTCGGCTTCTTGAAGTCTTCTGGGACTCCATCCTTCCACTTCACCAGTACATATGTCATGGGAGGTTCTGATCTGACATCCACTATGTATGCTTTTTGTTGCGGGGACAGTGATGCCACTAACTGTTTCACTGCATCATCTTGCCAGGTCCCTGCAAGTTCTATGATCACTACTTCATGTGGATCTGTTTTTACTACTGCGCATCACTTTGCTATTTCTAGTGGGTCCATGCTGGTACCTTTTGGCTGCTATTTGCTGCAACAGGATCCCGGACTCAAGAGCCCCCACGTGTAGCGCTACCCCCAGTTAAGAGAGCCGCTGGTTTGTTTTCTCGGGCCCTGTATACAGCACCACCAACCCCCGGCAATCTGACTCGACCCACTCTGGCACAGTTGGTCTAGGGATAGCTTCCTATCACTCTCAGGTGTATGATACTTAACAGTTCCTAAATAGACAAACAACACTCTGAGGCAGGAATATGAATAAGTAATAGCTTTACTATAAAATGGTGGCATAAAACATGGCATGCAACACTTACATGGGTCTGCAGAACCCTGTATCAACCAACGCTACAGAGGCAGCACTATAATATGGCGCCGCGCAGTATCCACCACGCGGAGCTATTATGGCGTGTGCGCCCTAAGACACAGCAACACAAACTTTATAACTTTCCCCACCTATGTCAGGCCTGACAGTGTATGAAATAGTCCCCTTTCCCTAAGGGAGTAAGATTTTCTTCACAGGCCAGCTTTCGTTGGTGCACTTGAAGAAATGAACCAATTGTAATCCAAAAAGGTGGTAACTCGTAGCAACAGTATGCAAACGGGGGGGGGGGTAGGCACTTCAACTCTGTCCCAACTACCAGACCCCCAAAGGACACTGGTGAGCGAACAGTGGGCCTAGGCAGTCTATAGGCCTGAATATAACTCAGTCTATGGATATGGGCAGGTGCCCGCTCACCGTTCCAGGCGCGATCCCAGCCTGGGTCTTCCACCGCGTGTGTCCGTCGCACACAGCGGCTGCAACCGATCGGGTCCCCGATCCAACTGGAGTCTTACACTGACGATCCAGGATCCACCCAGGCTCCGCAGGACGGTGAAAGGCTCTTCGGACTTCGTGTAAGGCCTTAGGCTTCAGGCCTTACCCCACAGCAGATCCGCGCAGGATGACTTGTTGCTTGAAGCGCGTTGTCCCAAGAGAGCGAGCTTCCCCCCGCCTCCCTCTTAAGTAACCTCTCCCATGAGTCTCTGCGGCGGAACCTCGCCCTGAGGCCGAATGGGGCTCTGGGTACTGTAGTCCCGGGGCCTTAAAGGAGACCCTGCTACATTTACTTATGTAAACTCTCTTAAATCACAGATTCCATCCAATAGCAAAGAATTCCAGGTCACTGCAACTTTGTTCTAGAGCAAGGTTAGTCAGTTTTTGGTACTCAAGCTGCTGAGGCCCATGAGGCACTGCAGGACTCAGTCTCTGACAGACACAAGCATGACTTCAAGAGGTATGATGGGATTTGTAGTTTTACCACAGCTGGAGGGCCAAAGTTTGCCTACACCTCCATGGAGCTCCATGGAGTTGAAAGGCCTCAGTTATGCAATTCTCAACTTCATCTGAAAAATCAATGCATTGTTCTGCCCTCCCATGCACCCCCGTTATTGATCCATCAACATGATGGTCCAACAAACTAACCCCTGGTAAGACATGGGGCATGAAAGAAGTGACAATTTCCTAGATAAAGTCAATATTTTTATAATAGATTGCCCCGAAGAGGCTTGATTTTGGTGAATTTGTTGGTTTGAAAGCTTTAAAGTGTAAGTTCGCCATAAGGAAGATTTTTCAAAAATCCACTGTGCAATTTATTATCCTCCTGTTCATAGGTGTGCGCAGCCTAAAGCTCAAACAGGTGTGTGTGTCTACATACAGTGGGTACGGAAAGTATACAGACCCCCTTAAATTTTTCACTCTTTGTTATATTGCAGCCATTTGCTAAAATCATTTAAGTTCATTTTTGTTCCCTCATTAATGTACACACAGCACCCCATATTGACAGAAAAACACAGAATTGTTGACATTTTTGCAGATTTATTAAAAAAGAAAAACTGAAATATCACATGGTCCTAAGTATTCAGACCCTTTGCTCAGTATTTAGTATTTGCACCCTTTTGATCTAATACAGCCATGAGTCTTTTTGGGAAAGATGCAACAAGTTTTTCACAACTGGATTTGGGGATCCTCTGCCATTCCCTCTCCAGTTCTGTCAGGTTGGATGGTAAACGTTGGTGGACGGCCATTTTTAGGTCTCTCCAGAGATGCTCAATTGTGTTTAAGTCAGGGCTCTGGCTGGGCCATTCAAGAACAGTCACGGAGTTGTTGTGAAGCCACTCCTTCGTTATTTTAGCTGTGTGCTTAGGGTCATTGTCTTGTTGGAAGGTAAACCTTCGGCCCAGTCTGAGGTCCTGAGCACTCTGGAGAAGGTTTTCGTCCAGAATATCCCTGTACTTGGCCGCATTCATCTTTCTCACCATCTTGGAGTCCTTCAGGTGTTTTTTTAGCAAACTCCATGCAGGCTTTCATGTGTCTTGCACTGAGGAGAGGCTTCCGTCAGGCCACTCTGCCATAAAGCCCCGACTGGTGGAGGGCTGCAGTGATGGTTGACTTTCTACAACTTTCTCCCATCTCCCGACTGCATCTCTAGAGCTCAGCCACAGTGA
The DNA here is from genome assembly GCA_029206835.1 of Rana muscosa. NCBI lineage: Eukaryota > Metazoa > Chordata > Amphibia > Anura > Ranidae > Rana > Rana muscosa. The sequence continues at coordinate 251,526,948 of CM055121.1, read as the reverse complement.
TCTTTGGGTTCTTCTTTACCTCTCTCACCAAGGCTCTTCTCCCCCGATAGCTCAGTTTGGCCGGACGGCCAGCTCTAGGAAGGGTTCTGGTCGTCCCAAAAATCTTCCATTTAAGGATTATGGAGGCCACTGTGCTCTTCGGAACCTTAAGTGCAGCAGAAATTTTTTTGTAACCTTGGCCAGATCTGTGCCTTGCCAAAATTCTGTCTCTGAGCTCTTCAGGCAGTTCCTTTGACCTCATGATTCTCATTTGCTCTGACATGCACTGTGAGCTGTAAGGTCTTATATAGACAGGTGTGTGGCTTTCCTAATCAAGTCCAATCAATATAATCAAACACAGCTGGACTCAAATGAAGGTGTAGAACCATCTCAAGGATGATCAGAAGAAATGGACAGCACCTGAGTTAAATATATGAGTGTCACAGCAAAGGGTCTGAATACTTAGGACCATGTGATATTTCAGTTTTTCTTTTTTAATAAATCTGCAAAAATGTCAACAATTCTGTGTTTTTCTGTCAGTATGGGGTGCTGTGTGTACATTAATGAGGAAAAAAACATGAACTTAAATGATTTTAGCAAATGGCTGCAATATAACAAAGAGTGAAAAATTTAAGGGGGTCTGAATACTTTCCGTACCCACTATATATATATATGACCTGGGCACATTGATCTCCCTTCCAGCACAGTGAAAGAGAAGAGCGTAAACACTTCTCCCATCTTCCTGCCAGCACATAGAGCGATAATACTAATGCACATGGTCGGAATTTCCGACAGAAAAAGTCAGATGGGAGCTTTTCGTTGGATATTCCGCCCGTGTGTATGCCCCATCGGACTTTTTCTGTCGGAATTTCCGACGAACTTAGATAGAGAGCAGGTTCTCTATTTTTCCATCGGAAAAAATTCTGATCGGAAATTCCGATCGTCTGTGGCAATTACGACGCGCAATATTTCAACGCATGCTCGGAAACAATTCGACGCATGCTCGGAGGCATTGAACTTTATTTTCTCGGCTCGTCGTAGTGTTGTACATCGCCGCGTTCTTGAACTTTTGTGTGACCGTGTGTATGCAAGCCAAGCTTGAGCGGAATTCCGTCGGAAAAAACATCCAAGTTTTTTCCGATGGAAAATCCGATCGTGTGTCTGAGGAATAACACACATGGGGGATTAGGGTGTGCCCAGGCACAGCCGGCACACCCTGTGCGCACGCCTATGCTCCTGTTGTAAATGGTGAAGGTCCTCCCATTACAAATGCAGCTGTTGGGGGGCCTCTCCAGAAAATTCTCTGGCCTCCCTATTCTCCTCCATCCCACCATTTGCAGGACAGGATGAGCATCACACTAATGTACCCCTGGTGGTTGCTCTGGGCCAATCAAATTGCACATAAGTACAGTCTTCTTCTATACCTGAGCTCAGGAAAAGGAGACTGTGCACTGCCCATGTGTGCAGTTTGAATTGCCCCAAGTAGCCACTAGGAGGCACATTATGGTGATGTTCAGGCCTCCCAGCAGCCTAATCCGTAATAGGAGGACCTTCACCATTTACAACAGGAGGAACCATGGTATGTTCTATTCATTCACAGAAGTAGATATAAATCACTGAACAGCCCCCTCCATAGGTGGAAAGAGTTTAAACCTTTTCAGGAGAACTTCTTCAGGAAAGATCATACAACAACCTAATCACTGTATTATGTAACTCCCCCAGTCAATATTATATCTCGATATAAGTGTCAGTATCATTCAAGGACTAATAATGGATTTGCATCCAAAGATTCTGTTTCTCTGCTGTCTGCAATTAAGAGAGACCGTGAAACACAACACTTTTCAAAACCAGACAGAATACTCAAGGTAAAATAATACAGCAGTTAATGGGATTGTGAAGCACCATACTAAATACATTTTTGTTTCTGCCCAGACAATGAATTTTGCAGAACTCCGAGCCCAAATGTAGAAATAATCCCAGCAGAGAGCTTACTTTCATGTCATAACAGCTTCCAAATGTGTGCTTGGACTCCAAATAAAATCTATTAGCTGATGAGTTTACTCAGTTTTTACTGGTAGTAACTTTGAAAAAAAAAATCTTAGCCGTCCAGCTTTTTTAGTTAGCTTAGTGTTGCCTCAGATTTAAAGGTGTACTGCTATTTATATGGAAAAAATACTGTATATAACAGTTTAGAATTTGATATTATCAATGTAGGAAGAAACGTGCACTTGTCTGCTTCTTTTCCCCAAGAACTTACAAAAGGAATCATACTCACTTAGTCATGGCCATGCTCCTCCTTCCACCCTTGGCTGCTAGGACTCTAGCGGCTGGGCTGCCCATCATCATTGGTTGCTAGGACACATGCATCTGGGCAGGATAGGCTTCACCTGGCTATTTTTCATCATCAGAGAAGCTTCTGGCAACGCGGGTGGCAGAAGAGATACTATTTACTATTTTCATTGAAATGCTATATCAAATTGAATGTTAACAACAAGGTTGTTTTAACCACTTGGGACCCTGGCCATTGTCAAATGACGGCTACAAGGTGGCTCTACAGGTCCGGGAGGCCGTCTATTGACGTCCTCTGGCCTCCGGCCGCTGGGGGGCGCGCGCGCGTGCCCGCCGCGTCACTCAGGTGCCGATGCGCGTGCCTGGTGGCCGCGATGTCTGCCACATGCCCACGATTGGCAGTCACAGAGCCAGGGACGTGGATCTCTGTGTGTAAACACAGAGATACACATCCTGTCAGGGAGAGGATACCAATGATGGTGTGTCCCTTGTACATAGGGACACCCATCGGTCACCTCCCCCAGTCAGTCCCCTCCCCCCACAGTAAGAATCACCTAGCAGGGCACACATTTAACCCCTTGATCGCCCCCTAGTGTTAACCCCTTCCCTGCCACTGCCAGTCACATTTATACAGTAATCAGTGCATTTTTATAGTACTGTTTGCTGTATAAATGTGAATGGTCCCAAAATTGTGACAAAAGTGTCCGATATGTCCGCCGCAATATCGCAGTCCTGACAAAAATCGCAGACCGTCGCCATTACTAGTAAAAAAAAAAAAATTAAAGAAATGTCATAATTCTATCCCCTATTTTGTAGGCGCTATAACTTTTGCGCAAACCAATAAATGTACGCTTATTGCGATTTTTTTTTTTTTTACCAAAAATATGTAGAAGAATACGTATCGGCCTAAACTTTTTTTTTTTTTTTTTTAATTGGGATCTTTATTATAGCAAAAAGTAAAAAATATTGTGTTTTTTTCAAAATTGTCAGTCTTTTTTTGTTTATAGCGCAAAAAATAAAAAACGCAGAGATGATCAAATACCACCAAAAGAAATCTCTATTTATGGCAAAAAAAGGACGTCAATTTTGTTTGGGAGCCACGTCGCACGACCGCGCAATTGTCATTCAAAGCGTGACAGTGCTGAAAGCTGAAATTTCGCCTGGGCAGAAAGGGGGTATATGTGCCCAGTAAGCAAGTGGTTAAGTTAGCACTAATATAAAAACAAAATGCTCAAGGGTAGAGTTTTTTTGGTAGAAGAGGATGTGTCTTTTCTGGCAGAAAACGACTTTTCCTTTTTTTTTTTTACCATTTTTTGTGTATACGGTGCACTAGTTGCTAGGACTCTGGTAGCTGGGACACCCAGCATCAATGGTTGATAGGACACATGCAGCCAGGCAGGACAGCATCACTGGTGATTCAGGGGGATGAAACATTCACAGGGGATGAACGTGCACTGAGGTTGGCATGTCCAATATGGACACTCTGATCTCACTGCTGCCCTTCCCTTGCACTCTCTATTAATGCTGGCTGAGGTGGCCACCTCAATTAGCCTCATGGATGGCATGGCCCTGCCTACAATCATGTTTCTCTAAGGTGTTTACTGCACAATGTCATGCAGAATTTGCCAGTGGCGGCTTGTCCATACAGGTTGCAGGGGTGCCGCCCCCCTAATTCATGCACCCATCCCTTAATATCTATGCAGGGTGCCGGACACATAGATTTCAATGGGGGCTTTTTTTTTTTTTAAGCACATGATTAGAGCCTGAGGTTCTAATTGGCTTCAAAAAAAGGGTGGGCTCGGGGCGAAGAACACTGCGCCCTGAGCCTACCCAGTTGTGTGACAATAGCAAATTAATAATCTCTATTGTTTTCCTAAATCTCCTCCCGGCCAATCAGGAAGCGGGTCCTGAGACCCGATTGGCCAAGAGGAGAAGCGATCGTATTGGCTGCCGAGGAAGAGGAGACACGGGCCCACGACCTAGATGGGGTAAGTGCGGGGTTTGCTGATCGACCGCCCGAACAGGGGAATTTGACTGACGGACTGACAGCACCAGCAACCACTGGCCTATGAGTATATTTGGCCACAGTTTACTTGAATGAAAAGCCTATCTACAGCCTCATAGACTAACACACTTGAAGTGAATGGAGCCTGTGATAATAGGATTTTTATAACAGCTTACCTGTAAAATCCTTTTCTTGGAGTACATCACGGGACACAGAGCGACATAGTCATTACTAATGGGTTATATAGATACCGTCAGGTGCTGGCACTGGCAACTTCCAAAACCGGAAGTACCCTCCCCTATATAAGCCCCTCCCATCCGGGAGCACCTCAGTTTTGTAGCAAAGCAATAAGTGTCCCCAAAGAGGGGCGGGAGCTCTGTGTCCCGTGATGTACTCCAAGAAAAGGATTTTACAGGTAAGCTGTTATAAAAATCCTATTTTCTTTCTCGTACATCACGGGACACAGAGCGACATAGTCATTACTAATGGGATGTCCTAAAGCAATGCCAAATGAGGGGGGGGATACACCATATATAAGCTGAGCGCTATCAGACATGAGGATCTTTTGCGGCCTGCAACACACTGCGCCCAAAGGCGACATCCTCCTGACTTCTAACGTCCACCTGGTAGAACCTAGTAAACGTGTGAACTGAAGACCATGTTGCGGCCTTACAGATTTGAGCCAGGGAGGCCTGGTGATGCACTGCCCATGAAGTTCCAACTGCTCTCGTGGAGTGCACTCTAACTTTGAACGGAGGCGGTCTCCTTCTCAAGCCATAGGCTTGTATTATGACCTGTCGAATCCACCTGGCTAAAGTAGATTTTGACGCTGCCTGACCCTTTCTGGGGCCTTCCGGCAGAATAAACAAAGTATCCGTTCTGCAAATCTGAGCAGTGGCTTTTAGATAAGCTTTAACTGCTCTTACTACATCCAAAGAATGCAATAACTTTTCCTCTACCGAAGTAGGTTTGGGGAAAAAAGAAGGAAGAACCACATCTTGGTTCAAATGAAACCTCGATACCACCTTAGGAAGAAAGGCTGGCTGAGGACGTAATACTACTCTGTCCTTATGGATAACCAGATATGGCTCTTTACAGGACATAGCTGCTAATTCCGACACTCTTTTAGCCGAACAAATGGCTACTAGAAAAATCAATTTCCTGGTGAGAAGCACCAAGGAAATATGCTGTAATGGTTCAAATGGTTGTTTCTGTAAAACCGACAGAACCAAGTTTAGATCCCATGGACATATGGGAATATTAACCGGAGGACTAATACACATCACTCCTTGTATAAAGGCTTTGACTAGTGAATGCGAAGCCAAGGGCCTTTGAAAAAATATTGACAAGGCCGAAATCTGACCCTTGATAGTACTCAAGGCAAGCTTCCTATCTACAGCCCATTGTAGGAAGTCCAGAATCCTACCTATTACGTATTTACGTGGATGCCATTTCTTGGCCTCACACCAGGCGATGTACGCCTTCCAGATTCTATAGTAGATCTGCCTGGATACCGGCTTCCTGGCATTGATCATGGTAGATACCACAGCATTAGAGAGCCCTCTCTTTTTTAGAATGTGGGCTTCAATAGCCAGGCCGTCAAACCTAGGGCTGGTAAGGAAGGGTGGTATATCGGTCCTTGCGAAAGCAGGTCCGGACGATGTGGGAGGGTCCAAGGACTCCCCACAGACATTTTTACAATCTCCGCGTACCATGCTCTTCGGGGCCACGCTGGAGCCACCAGAATCACTGGTTTCTTTTCTACCCTGATTCTGCGGAGTAATCGAGGTAACAATTGTGGCGGTGGGAATGCATATATCAGCTTGAACTGATCCCAAGGGAACACTAGGGCATCCGAGCCGCAAGCTAGGGGATCCCTTGTCCAAGAGACAAACCTGTCCACTTTTGTGTTGAATCTGGATGCTAGCAGATCTACATCCGGTGTTCCCCACCGCTGACATATTGTCCGGAAAACCTCGGGATGAAGGGACCATTCCCCTGGGCATAATTGTTGGCGACTTAGAAAGTCCGCCTTCCAATTCTCCACTCCTGGAATGAATACCGCAGATATGGCTGGGACATATCTTTCTGCCCATCTCAGGATGTAATTTACTTCCCTTTGGGCTGCACGACTCCTGGTGCCCCCCTGACGATTGATATATGCCACTGCTGTGGCATTGTCTGATTGAATTCTGACAGGGGACCCTTGGAGTTTGGATGTCCATGCTACTAGGGCATACCGGGCTGCTCGTATCTCTAAGAGATTGATGGGCAGGGCCTTTTCCGCATCCGACCATCTGCCCTGGAGAGACCATTGCTCCAGTACTGCTCCCCAGCCTATAAGGCTGGCATCTGTAGTGACCACCTTCCAGGAAATCTGACTGAAGGATTTCCCTCTTTCCAGATTCTGGGGAACCAACCACCAGCGGAGGCTCTTGCGAACGGAAGGGGACAAGGACATTGGTAAGTCCAGAGCCTGAACTTTTTTGTTCCAGGCTGACAGTATGGCCCTTTGCAACTTCCTTGAATGGAATTGACCGTAGGGTACTGCTTCGAATGATGCCACCATTTTTCCCAGCAGCCTCATGCACAGGCGTATGGATGGCTGTCTTTTTGAACCCACTAAGTGGATCAAATCTCTCAAAGACGACCCCTTTTCTTGAGGCAAGAAAATTTTTCTCTGGTCTGAATCCAGCCTTAGCCCCAAGTATTCCAGACTTTTGACTGGTTTTAGGGCTGACTTGTCTCGGTTGATAATCCAACCGTGATATTCCAGATACTTGATTGTCTCGTGAACAACCACTTCTAGTTTTTCCACTGAGTGGTCTATCAGCAACAAGTCGTCTAGATATGCCATTATCGTTACACCTCGTGTTCTTAGATTGGCCAATAATGGGGCCAGAATTTTTGTGAACACTCTTGGTGCTGTGGCCAGACCGAAGGGTAAGGCTCTGAACTTAAAATGGCGCCCTTCTACCGCAAAGCGTAGAAATTTTTGGTGGGCTGGAAAGATGGGAATGTGCAAATAAGCATCTTTGATGTCGATCGAGGCTAACCATTCCTCCCCTTGTAGGGCAGTGGCTACCGATCGGATCGACTCCATCCGGAAAGTCCTGATATGTAGGAATTTGTTTAGCCCTTTTAGATTTAATATGGGCCTCACGTCCCCGTTTGGCTTCGGGACTGTAAAGAGGTTTGAGTAAAACCCGAACCCCCATTCTTCCAGTGGAACCTTTATAATTACTGCTTGGAGCAATAATTGTTCTAGTGCCAACAGGAGGGATCCTCTCTTCTGGGGATCCCTTGGCACGTTTGACCTTATAAAGCGGGAAGGAGGGGAGTTTTTTAACTCCAATTTGTATCCCAGATTTACTGCGGAGAGCACCCATCTGTCTCGGATCGTGTCCCGCCAGGTCTCTGTGAACAACTGAAGTCTTCCCCCCACCCGATTGGGTGGGGGCAACCCTTCATGCATTTGACTTTGGGGGAGGTTTTGTACCTCTCCTGCTCCAGGGCTTCTTGTTACCCTGCAATTGTCCCTGATTTTTACCTCCGGGATTTGACCGAGGAGGCCGTCGAAACTGTTTCACAGCCGATGTCCTAGGGACTGGAGAAGCAGGCCTCTTAAAAGAGGGACCTCTAACTCTATTTTTAACCGGCAAAAGTGTACTTTTACCGCTGGAAATTCTCTGGATATATTTGTCCAGGTCTTCCCCGAATAAGCGTTCACCATGAAATGGGAAGCTGACCAGCAATTTTTTACAGGGAGCTTCAGCAGACCAGTTTTTGAGCCATAGAAGCCTGCGCATATGTACTACAGACAGCGTAAGGCGGGAGGCCTGATGGATTGAATCCTTTATAGCGTCCACCGCAAAGCATAAGGCTCTAGGTAGATCAGCTAGGGCAAGAGCCTGCTGATCTGGCAAGTCCCTTAAGACCTGTTTCAACTGATCTTTCACTGCTTGGCAGACCCCAATAGCTGCCACTGCTGGTTGTGTCACCAATCCTGCTGTAGAAAAAGCAGATTTTAATAAGGACTCCAATTTTTTATCTATTGGGTCCTTGAACATTTGGACATTATCCACCGGACATGTCAGTGATTTATTCACACAAGAGATGGCTGCGTCCACTGTAGGGACCCTCCATTTTCTGATGAACTTATCCTCCATGGGATAGACCACCGGAAATCTCTTGGGGGGAGTAAATATTTTGTCAGGATGCTCCCAATCCTGGTAAATGAGCCCTTCCAGTAAAGGATGGATCGGAAAGGAACAAACAGTCTGGGGAGCTTTTAGCGACCCCAACGAGGAGACAGAAGTGGATGATGGCTCCGCAAGTGGCATTTTAAATGCTGATCGGACCATATTAGTCAGGGACTGAACCCATAACCTTTCAGCATGTGATGCTGAGAACGGCTCTTCCACTGTTGATTCCTCTACAACCGAATCGACCTCATCCTGATCCCCTTCAGGTAGGTCGATCCCTGTATGGGACTGTTGCTCTGTTAACAGGCACTCTGAGGGAGGAGACGGAGATCGGGCGCTTTTCTCCTGTGACAGGGAAGCCGCGATCAATGCTGACAATCTCTCTTCCAGCCCTCCCAGAGCTGAGGAAAAAACCTCCTCTGTTACATACACAGGAGCAGGTGAACTGAGGACAGCCACAGTACCAGGTACTCCTGAGGGTGCTCTACGGTCACTAACCTCCGATTCTTCAGGGGAGACTGGTGCAGCCGAAGCATGCCCAAGATCCTCAGAGCCCGATGGAGACCCCCTATTCCTCCTGGAATTTCTAGTCCCGGAGTTTTTAGACGGCATATTCCTAAGCCACAAAGCTGAGGTATTCCAGCCGAAATACACCAGTTACTGACAATAGTCTAGCATAAATGCTGCTATAAGAAACAGTTGGTGTCTACTAATGTGCCTTTCTAGGGGATGCCTGTATCAACCGCTTGCTGTATGCCTTCTTTAAATGTTGCCAGCTCTGTCTCTGTACTTCATAGCCAGCTCACCACACAAAATTGTGGTTTTTAACATGCTGGGACGCCCGCACATGCGCAGAAGCGCTGCGGCGCGCACAGAGTGTCATCCCCCAGGCTCCGCCCCCTTTCCCGGCTCACCTCTATATATAGAGGCGCGTGCACGCGCACGCGCGCGGCCACGTGCGCCTTCGGTGCTAATTTCGAAAATGGAAACCAGGGACAAGAGCCAGGGCCCCTTTGCCGCAGGCCGGGGGATGGACGAGCATTGCAACATGGCAGAGGAAGCAGTTTCCCATAAGAGAACTCACCATCTGCCTGGACTCGCTCTGATGAGAAGAAACTAGTCCACATGACAAGAAACGTTCCACAGCAGCCTCTAGTGGTAACAGACAGAAAGACAAATTAGGCTTGGGGGTCCCCCAATAGAACCAAGTTCCTGGGGGCCCCCACTTACCTGTTCCCCGCCGCAGGACTTTGTTTGGTCCACAAAAGCCCAAACTTCACCTATCACGGCAGGCATTGTAATCAAACCTTCAGGGACCGGGTTCCCAAGGATTCCACTCCCCTGGACCTGTATAGCACCCTGCACAGAAAACATCTTGGTCGTGGGTATGACCAGAGCTCTGGATCCCAGGGTCCAGCTCTCCTAAGAGAAGCATTACAGGCAAAACCTTGCTCTTCTCTGCAAGGCCCGGGTACCGACCGTTTAGCTATGAAGCTTTTTTGGTCGGATCCGGAATAGCTTACTGAGGCCCAAAAGAACCTGTACGCAAGCTCAGTGAAAAACACATGTTTCTTCTTGGCCAACACCTTAGACACTGGCAAAAAACTGAGGTGCTCCCGGATGGGAGGGGCTTATATAGGGGAGGGTACTTCCGGTTTTGGAAGTTGCCAGTGCCAGCACCTGACGGTATCTATATAACCCATTAGTAATGACTATGTCGCTCTGTGTCCCGTGATGTACGAGAAAGAAATGTATGTTCAGATACCACTAGGAGGATTTTGGGCTGGGGCTGCGCAGCCCTGGGTACACAGAGAAGTAGGGCAAGAACGGTCTATCATGAAAGTGTTGGGGGGAATAAAGGAGGAGTACCAACAGTACATTAATCTGTCAAAGGGTATTGAATCTTATTATCACATTTAAAGGTATTATTGTAACATTTCACTGAAAATAATAATAAGACCTTCAATTTTTTGTTCACTTTTTGTTTCAATTTTTTTGCGTTTCATACCATATTGTTAATGCTTGCTCTAGTGGTTATCTGTATATTAGGGAAAATGTTGAGATAAGCTCTGTCATCACTTTTAAAGCAGTGGTCTCCAAACTGTGGCCCTTTGTTCGCCTTTCTCTGGCCCTTGGGGCACTATTTATGCTACTGATACGAGACACTATTCTAATCTGCCCACTGACAACAATGGGGCACTATTTCTCCTACTGACACCACACATGCTTGACACCATCTTAACCAAATAAGTTTATCTTGGTCTCATCAGACCACAGGACATGGTTCCAGTAATTCATGCCCTTAGTCTGCTTGTCTTCAGAAAACTGTTTGCGGGCTTTCTCGTGCATCATCTTTAGAAGAGGCTTCCTTCTGGGACGACAGCCATGCAGACCAATTTGATGCAGTGTGTAGCGTATGGTCTGAGCACTGACAGGCTGACCCCCCCACCCCTTCAATCTCTGCAGCAAGGCTGGCAGCACTCATACGTCTATTTCCCAAAGACAACCTCTGGATATGACGCTGATCACATGCACACAACCTCTTTGGTCGACCATGGCGAGGCCTGTTCTGAGTGGAACCTGTCCTGGTAAACTGCTGTATGGTCTTGGACACCATGCTGCAACTCAGCTTCAGGGTCTTGGCAATCTTCTTATAGCCTAGGCCATCTTTATGTAGAGCAACAATTCTTTTTTTCAGATCCTCAGAGAGTTCTTTGCCATGAGGTGCCATGTTGAACTTCCAGTGACCAGTATGAGAGAGTGAGAGTGATAAAACCAAATTTAACCCACCTGCTCCCCATTTACACCCGAGACCTTGTAATACTAATGAGTCACATGACACCGGGGAGGGAAAATGGCTAGCTGAGCCCAATTTGGACATTTTCACTTAGGGGTGTACTCACTTTTGTTGTCAGCGGTTTAGACATTAATGGCTGTGTGTTGAGTTATTTTGAGGGGACAGCAAATTTACACTGTTATACAAGCTGTACACTCACTACTTTACATTGTAGCAAAGTGTCATTTCTTCAGTGTTGTCACGTGAAAAGATATAATAAAATATTTACAAAAATGTGAGGGGTGTACTCACTTTTGTGAGATACTGTGTGTGTGTATATTGTGACAGCAGGAAGGTAAAGTCACCTGGTTGCATCCAGGGGGGTAGATATATTTCGCCCAGATTCAGGCTTTACGCCGATTTATACAGCTAGGTGGAGAGTTGTATAAGCCCAGCTGAGACTAGTGGGCTCATTGATGACTCATACCTCTAGGGAGAGGGCTGGGCGTCGTGCAGACAGGGAGTTGATGAGTCCAGCTGAACCTTGTCAGCTCATTTAGGCCTCTATAAGAAAGCCCAGATTCATTAGATGTTGGCTCATGCCTGGAAGCAGACCTGTGTGGACTGTCTAGGGAGAGTGAACCCCTGTGCGGTGAGAGAAAGCCTGTGTGGCTATATTTTGCTTGGACATTTAAAACCAGGGACTAGGACAGCACTAGGCTGACCCCAGTCGTTAGTTAGGAAACCTGTAAGTTTAGTCAGAGGTCAAGTTGACCAGGATTTATTTTGTGTTTGTTTTTTTGCCTTGCTGTGTTTTTGTCACTGTAAATAGAAAATAAACCGCACCTTTTTTGATTTTGAAAACCACAACCTCCGTCTGCTGGGCCTGTTTTTGGGTGGGGAGCCCATCCCGGGGGTCACACATACCCGCTGCCGAGCTAGCCCCCTCACAGTTGGTGGAGAACCAGTGGCAGTTTTTTTTTAAGCCAGCATGGAGGAGATACTGAAACAGCTGGCTCTAGCAAATGCCAATCAACAGCAGACAAATGCAGGTTTGCAAAGGAGCCTTGCAGCCCAGCAGCAAGCTCATCAACAGAGCCTTGCAACTTTACAACAGAGTCTGGAGGCTCAGCAACAAGCCCAACAGCAATCTGAGGCCCGCTTCATAGACCTGTTGCAGAAGCAAGAGCAGAGACTACAACAACAGATGGAAGCAGTAATGCAGCAACGTCCGCAGACCGGTGAGGAAAGCCGTCCCACTAATACCGCGTCCTTTGGGGTGAGTCGTTTATTGACAAAAATGACTGGAGAGGATGATCCAGAGGTATTTTTGACCACATTTGAAAGGACCGCTGAAAGAGAAAAGTGGCCTGAGGAGCAGTGGGCTGGACTGGTGGCTCCTCTGTTAACGGGTGAATCGCAGAAAGCTTACTATGACCTAGAGCCTGACCAAGCAAAAGACTATGTGATGCTAAAAGCTGAAATATTGGCAAGGCTGGGTGTCACCCTGGCTGTCCGGGCTCAGCGTGTGCATAACTGGACTTTCCAGCTTGGAAAACCCCCCAGGTCTCAAATGTATGATCTCATTCACCTGAGCAGAAAGTGGCTACAGCCAGAGACTTTGTCCGCACCAAAGATTGTGGAACGTGTTGTAATGGATCGGTTTTTGAGAGCTCTTCCTACTGCCATCCAAAAGTGGGTAAGCCATGGAGACCCAGAGACGGCCGATGGTCTTGTGGATCGTGTGGAGAAATACTTGGCTACAGAGAACCTGACGGCCTCTTCCAGAGACACTCGGACTTTCCACCCTAAGACCAGACCATCCCCAGGGGCGGATAAGATGATTCCAAGGGGTAAGGGTGGAGAGAGTGAGAGGGTGGGAGCTCTACCCCAAGTTTGGCGAGAACAGCCTGGGAAATCAGCGGCTCAAGAGGCGGCAAGAAGGATCGTTTGCTACCGCTGCCGGCAAGCGGGACATATTGCAGCCAATTGCCCGGTTGTGGAGGAACCCATGCAGTGTGACTTTCTGACGGGCAGACGTCAGTCGCTGTGTGCGACAGTCGCATGCACTGCCATTCGGGGAACTGAGAAACATTTATGCAAAATGTGTATTAATGGTAGAAATGTTGTGGTATTGCTGGATTCAGGTAGCCTTGTGACCCTGATAAAGGCTGAGTTAGTTAAAACAGAGGTCTCTGGGAATAGCAAGGTAGCCGTTATTTGTGTGCATGGGGACACCCGAGAGTATCCAGTGACTACAGTGTGTTTCGAGACCCCCAAAGGTACCCTTTCTCATCCAGTGGGCTTAGTGTCTCAGTTACCGCATGACGCCATTGTGGGAAGGGATTTTCCGAAGTTCTGGGAACTGTGGGATGATCATGAGCCCCCCACTGGTGCCCCTATGTACCAGGAATATGATAGCCAGAACTCCTCTGAGAGTGGTGAGGACTCTCCCGAATTTCCCTTGTCAGTATTGGCAGGGGAGACTCAAGAAACTGGAGAGGAGCCCACCTCCTCAGACGAAAACCTACCGTCTGTGGAGTTTTCTGATCTTGAGGTTCACAGGGAAAACTTTGCCACAGAACAGTTGAAAGACCCCGCCCTAATAAAGGCACGGGAAAACGTAGTGAAAATAGATGGCGAGTTAGTGAACCCAGATAATACCTGCACTTACCCATACTTCAGCGTAGAGAAGGACCTACTGTATCGGGTGGCAAAAAGGGCAGAAGAAACCGTTGAGCAGCTGGTGGTGCCCAAACCTTACAGGAAGTTGGTGTTGGAGTTGGCCCATGGGCACATTCTTGGAGGTCATCTGGGGACAGAGAAAACCCGAGAGAGGGTATTACAGAGATTCTATTGGCCTGGGGTGATGAAGGACATAGAAAATTATTGTTCCTCCTGCCCTGTGTGTCAGAGGTCGGCCCCGATGCCACACTTCCGTAGCCCGCTGGTCCCTCTACCCATCATTGAGGTCCCGTTTGAGAGAATCGCAATGGATTTGGTAGGTCCTATAATCAAGTCCGCTAGGGGGCACCAGTACATATTGGTTATAATGGACTATGCCACCCGTTATCCAGAAGCGATCCCTCTCAGAAATACCTCGGCCAAAACCATAGCCAAAGAGCTATCTCTTGTTTTTAGCCGGGTGGGTATTTGTAAAGAACTGCTTACGGACCAAGGTACACCCTTTATGTCCCGGGTTATGAAGGAGCTGTGTAAATTGTTCAAAGTGACGCAATTACGTACATCTGTGTATCACCCCCAAACCGATGGGCTGGTTGAAAGATTCAACAAAACCCTAAAACAAATGTTGAAGAAAGTGGTGGATAGGGATGGAAAGGATTGGGACTGTCTACTTCCTTATTTGATGTTTGCTATTAGGGAGGTGCCCCAATCCTCTACGGGATTCTCCCCCTTTGAGTTACTGTATGGGAGACACCCAAGAGGGCTGTTGGATATTGCCAAGGAAACTTGGGAAAGTGAGAGTTCTCCCCACAGGAGTGTGATTGAGCATGTCGCCCTGATGCAAGATCGAATTGCACAGGTAATGCCCATCGTGAAGGAACATTTGGCCCAAGCGCAGTTGGCACAGCAGAGAGTGTACAACCGTGGAGCCAAGACCCGTACCTTTTCCCCGGGGGATAGGATATTGGTACTTGTCCCTACGGTTGAAAGTAAATTCCTTGCCAAATGGCAAGGCCCCTACGAGATAATGGAAAAAGTGAGCAAAGTGAATTACAAGGTCAGACAACCAGGAAGGCGAAAGCCCGAACAGATCTATCACGTTAATCTGTTGAAAGCCTGGAGGGATAGAGAGTCCCTAGTCGCAGACACTTGGTCACCAGCTCAAACTGGTTGCGTGATTCCTGAGGTTGGAATCGCAGCCACCTTGTCACAACCCCAACAACAGGAGGTTAAGGAGTTTGTGCTTCGCAACAAGGAGGTATTCTCTGAGCTGCCGGGACAAACATCTGGGGTAGAGCATGACATTATTACCCCGCCCGGTGAAAGGGTGAAGTTAAAACCCTATCGGATCCCAGAGGCCCGACGGGAGGCAATACGGGAGGAAGTACAGAAAATGCTGAACTTAGGGGTGATAGAGGAGTCCCAAAGTGATTGGTCTAGTCCCATTGTGTTGGTGCCTAAACCGGATGGGAGCTGGCGATTTTGTAACGATTTTCGTCAGTTGAACAAAGTTACAAAATTTGACACCTACCCCATGCCACGTATAGATGAGTTGATCGACCGGCTGGGAACAGCCCGATACATGACGACTCTTGACCTCACAAAAGGGTATTGGCAAATCCCCCTGGCCAAGTCAGCCAAAGAGAAAACCGCATTTGTAACCCCAGACGGGGCGTTCCAATATAAAAGAATGCCGTTCGGGTTACAGAATGCGCCGGCCACATTCCAGCGGAAAATGGACCAGATGCTGAGGCCCCATCGGAAGTATGCTGCGGCTTACCTGGATGACGTAATTGTCCATAGCACAGATTGGGCCTCACATCTGCCAAAAGTGCAAGCAGTCCTGGACTCTGTTCGGGAAGCAGGGTTTACGGCTAACCCCAAGAAGTGTACCATTGGGCAGGAGGAGGCCAAATATCTTGGGTACACCATTGGGAGGGGAGTAATAAAACCCCAACTCAACAAAGTCGAGGCCATCCAGAGTTGGCCACGTCCCAACAGCAAGAAGCAGGTACGAGCCTTTCTGGGAATCGCTGGGTATTATCGGCGATTCATTCCCCACTTTGCTTCTAAGGCTGTGCCCCTAACCAACCTGACGAAGGGGAAAGGGTCGGTCATGATTAAATGGACCCCCGAGGCTGAGGCAGCATTCCAATTCTTGAAACAAGCCTTATGTAGCCAGCCAGTGTTGTACTCACCCGACTTCTCTAAAGACTTTGTCGTACAAAGTGATGCGTCAGATGTGGGGTTAGGAGCAGTATTGTCCCAGGTCTGGAACGGGGAAGAGCACCCAGTCATTTACCTCAGCAGGAAGTTGAAGTCCCATGAGGTAAATTACGCCACCGTTGAAAAGGAGTGTTTAGCGGTGAAGTGGGCTCTAGATTCCCTTCGGTACTACCTGCTAGGTAGGCACTTTGACATGGTTACGGATCACGCTCCGTTAAAGTGGATGGCTCAAAACAAGGAAACAAATAGAAGAGTGAATAGGTGGTTCCTGGCCCTCCAGGAATTCAACTTCACAGTAAAGCATCGCCCTGGCGTTCAAATGGGGAATGTGGATGCTTTGTCTCGAGTACATGAATGCCTGATTGCTGGTGTTCCAACCCCGAGGTTAAAACAAGAGGGGGGGGTATGTGACAGCAGGAAGGTAAAGTCACCTGGTTGCATCCAGGGGGGTAGATATATTTCGCCCAGATTCAGGCTTTACGCCGATTTATACAGCTAGGTGGAGAGTTGTATAAGCCCAGCTGAGACTAGTGGGCTCATTGATGACTCATACCTCTAGGGAGAGGGCTGGGCGTCGTGCAGACAGGGAGTTGATGAGTCCAGCTGAACCTTGTCAGCTCATTTAGGCCTCTATAAGAAAGCCCAGATTCATTAGATGTTGGCTCATGCCTGGAAGCAGACCTGTGTGGACTGTCTAGGGAGAGTGAACCCCTGTGCGGTGAGAGAAAGCCTGTGTGGCTATATTTTGCTTGGACATTTAAAACCAGGGACTAGGACAGCACTAGGCTGACCCCAGTCGTTAGTTAGGAAACCTGTAAGTTTAGTCAGAGGTCAAGTTGACCAGGATTTATTTTGTGTTTGTTTTTTTGCCTTGCTGTGTTTTTGTCACTGTAAATAGAAAATAAACCGCACCTTTTTTGATTTTGAAAACCACAACCTCCGTCTGCTGGGCCTGTTTTTGGGTGGGGAGCCCATCCCGGGGGTCACACATACCCGCTGCCGAGCTAGCCCCCTCACAATATATATATATATATATATATATATTGTGAGGGGGTTAGCTCGGCAGCGGGTGTGTGTGACCCCCGGGATGGGCTCCCCACACAAAAACAGGCCCAGCAAACGGAGGTTGTGGTTTTCAAAATCAAAAAAAAGGTGCGGTTTATTTTCTATTTACAGTGACAAAACACAGCAAAGCCAAAAGAAACATATAAACAAAATAAATCCTGGTCAACTTGACCTCTGACTAAACATACAGGTTTCCTAACTAACAACTGGGATCAGCCTAGTGCTGTCCTAGTCCCTAAGTCCCTGGTTTTAAATGTCCAAGCAAATAGCCACACAGGCTTTTTCTCACCGCACAGGGGTTCACTCTCCCTAGACAGTCCACACAGGTCTGGTTCCAGGCATGAGCTAACATCTAATGAAGCTGGGAGTTCTTATAGAGGCCTAAATGAGCTGACAAGCTTCAGCTGGCCTCATCAACTCCCTGCCTGCACGACGCCCAGCCCTCTCCCTAGAGGTATGAGTCATCCATGAGCCCACTAGCCTTAGCTGGGCTTATACAACTCTCCACCTAGTTGTATAAGTCGGCGTAAAGCCTGAATCTGGGCGAAATATATCTACCCCCCTGGATGCAACCAGGTGACTTTACCTTCCTGCTGTCACATACCCCTCCCTCTTGTTTTAACCTCGGGGTTGGAACACCAGCAATCAGGCATTCATGTACTCGAGACAAAGCATCCACATTCCCCATTTGAACGCCAGGGCGATGCTTTACTGTGAAGTTGAATTCCTGGAGGGCCAGGAACCACCTATTCACTCTTCTATTTGTTTCCTTGTTTTGAGCCATCCACTTTAACGGAGCGTGATCCGTAACCATGTCAAAGTGCCTACCTAGCAGGTAGTACCGAAGGGAATCTAGAGCCCACTTCACCGCTAAACACTCCTTTTCAACGGTGGCGTAATTTACCTCATGGAACTTCAACTTCCTGCTGAGGTAAATGACTGGGTGCTCTTCCCCGTTCCAGACCTGGGACAATACTGCTCCTAACCCCACATCTGACGCATCACTTTGTACGACAAAGTCTTTAGAGAAGTCGGGTGAGTACAACACTGACTGGCTACATAAGGCTTGTTTCAAGAATTGGAATGCTGCCTCAGCCTCGGGGGTCCATTTAATCATGACCGACCCTTTCCCCTTCGTTAGGTTGGTTAGGGGCACAGCCTTAGAAGCAAAGTGGGGAATGAATCGCCGATAATACCCAGCGATTCCCAGAAAGGCTCGTACCTGCTTCTTGCTGTTGGGACGTGGCCAACTCTGGATGGCCTCGACTTTGTTGAGTTGGGGTTTTATTACTCCCCTCCCAATGGTGTACCCAAGATATTTGGCCTCCTCCTGCCCAATGGTACACTTCTTGGGGTTAGCCGTAAACCCCGCTTCCCGAACAGAGTCCAGGACTGCTTGCACTTTTGGCAGATGTGAGGCCCAATCTGTGCTATGGACAATTACGTCATCCAGGTAAGCCGCAGCATACTTCCGATGGGGCCTCAGCATCTGGTCCATTTTCCGCTGGAATGTGGCCGGCGCATTCTGTAACCCGAACGGCATTCTTTTATATTGGAACGCCCCGTCTGGGGTTACAAATGCGGTTTTCTCTTTGGCCAATTTGGCCAGGGGGATTTGCCAATACCCTTTTGTGAGGTCAAGAGTCGTCATGTATCGGGCTGTTCCCAGCCGGTCGATCAACTCATCTATACGTGGCATGGGGTAGGTGTCAAATTTTGTAACTTTGTTCAACTGACGAAAATCGTTACAAAATCGCCAGCTCCCATCCGGTTTAGGCACCAACACAATGGGACTAGACCAATCACTTTGGGACTCCTCTATCACCCCTAAGTTCAGCATTTTCTGTACTTCCTCCCGTATTGCCTCCCGTCGGGCCTCTGGGATCCGATAGGGTTTTAACTTCACCCTTTCACCGGGCGGGGTAATGATGTCATGCTCTACCCCAAATGTTTGTCCCGGCAGCTCAGAGAATACCTCCTTGTTGCGAAGCACAAACTCCTTAACCTCCTGTTGTTGGGGTTGTGACAAGGTGGCTGCTATTCCAACCTCAGGAATCACGCAACCAGTTTGAGCTGGTGACCAAGTGTCTGCGACTAGGGACTCTCTATCCCTCCAGGCTTTCAACAGATTAACGTGATAGATCTGTTCGGGCTTTCGCCTTCCTGGTTGTCTGACCTTGTAATTCACTTCACTCACTTTTTCCATTATCTCGTAGGGGCCTTGCCATTTGGCAAGGAATTTACTTTCAACCGTAGGGACAAGTACCAGTATCCTATCCCCCGGGGAAAAGGTACGGGTCTTGGCTCCACGGTTGTACACTCTCTGCTGTGCTAACTGCGCTTGGGCCAAATGTTCCTTCACGATGGGCATTACCTGTGCAATTCGGTCTTGCATCAGGGCGACATGCTCAATCACACTCCTGTGGGGAGAACTCTCACTTTCCCAAGTTTCCTTGGCAATATCCAACAGCCCTCTTGGGTGTCTCCCATACAGTAACTCAAAGGGGGAGAATCCCGTAGAGGATTGGGGCACCTCCCTAATAGCAAACATCAGATAAGGAAGTAGACAGTCCCAATCCTTTCCATCTCTATCCACCACTTTCTTCAACATTTGTTTTAGGGTTTTGTTGAATCTTTCAACCAGCCCATCGGTTTGGGGGTGATACACAGATGTACGTAATTGCGTCACTTTGAACAATTTACACAGCTCCTTCATAACCCGGGACATAAAGGGTGTACCTTGGTCCGTAAGCAGTTCTTTACAAATACCCACCCGGCTAAACACAAGAGATAGCTCTTTGGCTATGGTTTTGGCCGAGGTATTTCGGAGAGGGATCGCTTCTGGATAACGGGTGGCATAGTCCATTATAACTAATATGTACTGGTGCCCCCTAGCGGACTTGATTATAGGACCTACCAAATCCATGGCGATCCTCTCAAACGGGACCTCAATGATGGGTAGAGGGACCAGCGGGCTACGGAAATGTGGCATCGGGGCCGACCTCTGACACACAGGGCAGGAGGAACAATAATTTTCTATGTCCTTCATCACCCCCGGCCAATAGAATCTCTGTAATACCCTCTCTCGGGTTTTCTCTGTCCCCAGATGACCTCCAAGAATGTGCCCATGGGCCAACTCCAACACCAACTTCCTGTAAGGTTTGGGCACCACAAGCTGCTCAACGGTTTCTTCTGCCCTTTTTGCCACCCGATACAGTAGGTCCTTCTCTACGCTGAAGTATGGGTAAGTGCAGGTATTATCTGGGTTCACTAACTCGCCATCTATTTTCACTACGTTTTCGCGTGCCTTTATTAGGGCGGGGTCTTTCAACTGTTCTGTGGCAAAGTTTTCCCTGTGAACCTCAAGATCAGAAAACTCCACAGACGGTAGGTTTTCGTCTGAGGAGGTGGGCTCCTCTCCAGTTTCTTGAGTCTCCCCTGCCAATACTGATAAGGGAAATTCCGGAGAGTCCTCACCACTCTCAGGGGAGTTCTGGCTATCACATTCCTGGTACATAGGGGCACCAGTGGGGGGCTCAGGATCATCCCACAGTTCCCAGAACTTCGGAAAATCCCTTCCCACAATGGCGTCATACGGTAACTGAGATACTAAGCCCACTGGATGAGAGAGGGTACCTTTGGGGGTCTCGAAACACACTGTAGTCACTGGATACTCTCGGGTGTCCCCATGCACACAAATAACAGCTACCTTGCTATTCCCAGAGACCTCTGTTTTAACTAACTCAGCCTTTATCAGGGTCACAAGGCTACCTGAATCCAGCAATACCACAACATTTCTACCATTAACACACATTTTGCATAAATGTTTCTCAATTCCTCGAATGGCAGTGCATGCGACTGTCGCACACAGCGACTGACGTCTGCCCGTCAGAAAGTCACACTGCATGGGTTCCTCCACAACCGGGCAATTGGCTGCAATATGTCCCGCTTGCCGGCAGCGGTAGCAAACGATCCTTCTTGCCGCCTCTTGAGCCGCTGATTTCCCAGGCTGTTCTCGCCAAACTTGGGGTAGAGCTCCCACCCTCTCACTCTCTCCACCCTTACCCCTTGGAATCCTCTTATCCGCCCCTGGGGATGGTCTGGTCTTAGGGTGGAAAGTCCGAGTGTCTCTGGAAGAGGCCGTCAGGTTCTCTGTAGCCAAGTATTTCTCCACACGATCCACAAGACCATCGGCCGTCTCTGGGTCTCCATGGCTTACCCAGTTTTGGATGGCAGTAGGAAGAGCTCTCAAAAACCGATCCATTACAACACGTTCCACAATCTTTGGTGCGGACAAAGTCTCTGGCTGTAGCCACTTTCTGCTCAGGTGAATGAGATCATACATTTGAGACCTGGGGGGTTTTCCAAGCTGGAAAGTCCAGTTATGCACACGCTGAGCCCGGACAGCCTGGGTGACACCCAGCCTTGCCAATATCTCAGCTTTTAGCATCACATAGTCTTTTGCTTGGTCAGGCTCTAGGTCATAGTAAGCCTTCTGCGATTCACCAGTTAACAGAGGAGCCACCAGTCCAGCCCACTGCTCCTCAGGCCACTTTTCTCTTTCAGCAGTCCTTTCAAATGTGGTCAAAAATACCTCTGGATCATCCTCTCCAGTCATTTTTGTCAATAAACGACTCACCCCAAAGGACGCGGTATTAGTGGGACGGCTTTCCTCACTGGTCTGCGGACGTTGCTGCATTACTGCTTCCATTTGTTGTAGTCTCTGCTCTTGCTTCTGTAACAGGTCTATGAAGCGGGCCTCAGATTGCTGCTGGGCTTGTTGCTGAGCTTCCAGACTCTGTTGGTGAGCTTGCTGCTGGGCTGCAAGGCTCTGTTGATGAGCTTGCTGCTGGGCTGCGAAGTTCTGTTGTTGAGCTGCAAGGCTCTTTTGCAAACCTGCATTTGTCTGCTGTTGATTGGCATTTGCTAGAGCCAGCTGCTTCAGTATCTCCTCCATGCTGGCTTAAAAAAAACTGCCACTGGTTCTCCACCAACTGTGAGGGGGTTAGCTCGGTAGCGGGTGTGTGTGACCCCCGGGATGGGCTCCCCACACAAAAACAGGCCCAGCAAACGGAGGTTATGGTTTTCAAAATCAAAAAAAAGGTGCGGTTTATTTTCTATTTACAGTGACAAAACACAGCAAAGCCAAAAGAAACATATAAACAAAATAAATCCTGGTCAACTTGACCTCTGACTAAACATACAGGTTTCCTAACTAACAACTGGGATCAGCCTAGTGCTGTCCTAGTCCCTAAGTCCCTGGTTTTAAATGTCCAAGCAAATAGCCACACAGGCTTTTTCTCACCGCACAGGGGTTCACTCTCCCTAGACAGTCCACACAGGTCTGGTTCCAGGCATGAGCTAACATCTAATGAAGCTGGGAGTTCTTATAGAGGCCTAAATGAGCTGACAAGCTTCAGCTGGCCTCATCAACTCCCTGCCTGCACGACGCCCAGCCCTCTCCCTAGAGGTATGAGTCATCCATGAGCCCACTAGCCTTAGCTGGGCTTATACAACTCTCCACCTAGTTGTATAAGTCGGCGTAAAGCCTGAATCTGGGCGAAATATATCTACCCCCCTGGATGCAACCAGGTGACTTTACCTTCCTGCTGTCACAATATATATATATATATTGTGACAGCAGGAAGGTAAAGTCACCTGGTTGCATCCAGGGGGGTAGATATATTTCGCCCAGATTCAGGCTTTACGCCGACTTATACAACTAGGTGGAGAGTTGTATAAGCCCAGCTGAGGCTAGTGGGCTCATGGATGACTCATACCTCTAGGGAGAGTGTGGGGCGTCGTGCAGACAGGGAGTTGATGAGACCAGCTGAAGCTTGTCAGCTCATTTAGGCCTCTATAAGAACTCCCAGCTTCATTAGATGTTAGCTCATGCCTGGACCCAGACCTGTGTGGACTGTCTAGGGAGAGTGAACCCCTGTGCGGTGAGACAAAGCCTGTGTGGCTATTTGCTTGGACATTTAAAACCAGGGACTTAGGGACTAGGACAGCACTAGGCTGATCCCAGTTGTTAGTTAGGAAACCTGTATGTTTAGTCAGAGGTCAAGTTGACCAGGATTTATTTTGTTTATGTTTCTTTTGCTTTGCTGTGTTTTGTCACTGTAAATAGAAAATAAACCGCACCTTTTTGATTTTGAAAACCACCACCTCCGTTTGCTGGGCCTGTTTTTTGTGTGGGGAGCCCATCCCGGGGGTCACACACACCCGCTGCCGAGCTAACCCCCTCACAGTTGGTGGAGAACCAGTGGCAGTTTTTTTTTAAGCCAGCATGGAGGAGATACTGAAGCAGCTGGCTCTAGCAAATGCCAATCAACAGCAGACAAATGCAGGTTTGCAAAAGAGCCTTGCAGCTCATCAACAGAGCCTTGCAGCTCAACAACAGAACTTCGCAGCCCAGCAGCAAGCTCATCAACAGAGCCTTGCAGCCCAGCAGCAAGCTCACCAACAGAGTCTGGAAGCTCAGCAACAAGCCCAGCAGCAATCTGAGGCCCGCTTCATAGACCTGTTACAGAAGCAAGAGCAGAGACTACAACAAATGGAAGCAGTAATGCAGCAACGTCCGCAGACCAGTGAGGAAAGCCGTCCCACTAATACCGCGTCCTTTGGGGTGAGTCGTTTATTGACAAAAATGACTGGAGAGGATGATCCAGAGGTATTTTTGACCACATTTGAAAGGACTGCTGAAAGAGAAAAGTGGCCTGAGGAGCAGTGGGCTGGACTGGTGGCTCCTCTGTTAACTGGTGAATCGCAGAAGGCTTACTATGACCTAGAGCCTGACCAAGCAAGAGACTATGTGATGCTAAAAGCTGAAATATTGGCAAGGCTGGGTGTCACCCAGGCTGTCCGGGCTCAGCGTGTGCATAACTGGACTTTCCAGCTTGGAAAACCCCCCAGGTCTCAAATGTATGATCTCATTCACCTGAGCAGAAAGTGGCTACAGCCAGAGACTTTGTCCGCACCAAAGATTGTGGAACGTGTTGTAATGGATCGGTTTTTGAGAGCTCTTCCTACTGCCATCCAAAACTGGGTAAGCCATGGAGACCCAGAGACGGCCGATGGTCTTGTGGATCGTGTGGAGAAATACTTGGCTACAGAGAACCTGACGGCCTCTTCCAGAGACACTCGGACTTTCCACCCTAAGACCAGACCATCCCCAGGGGCGGATAAGAGGATTCCAAGGGGTGGAGAGAGTGAGAGGATGGGAGCTCTACCCCAAGTTTGGCGAGAACAGCCTGGGAAATCAGCGGCTCAAGAGGCGGCAAGAAGGATCGTTTGCTACCGCTGCCGGCAAGCGGGACATATTGCAGCCAATTGCCCGGTTGTGGAGGAACCCATGCAGTGTGACTTTCTGACGGGCAGACGTCAGTCGCTGTGTGCGACAGTCGCATGCACTGCCATTCGAGGAACTGAGAAACATTTATGCAAAATGTGTGTTAATGGTAGAAATGTTGTGGTATTGCTGGATTCAGGTAGCCTTGTGACCCTGATAAAGGCTGAGTTAGTTAAAACAGAGGTCTCTGGGAATAGCAAGGTAGCTGTTATTTGTGTGCATGGGGACACCCGAGAGTATCCAGTGACTACAGTGTGTTTCGAGACCCCCAAAGGTACCCTCTCTCATCCAGTGGGCTTAGTATCTCAGTTACCGCATGACGCCATTGTGGGAAGGGATTTTCCGAAGTTCTGGGAACTGTGGGATGATCCTGAGCCCCCCACTGGTGCCCCTATGTACCAGGAATGTGATAGCCAGAACTCCCCTGAGAGTGGTGAGGACTCTCCGGAATTTCCCTTATCAGTATTGGCAGGGGAGACTCAAGAAACTGGAGAGGAGCCCACCTCCTCAGACGAAAACCTACCGTCTGTGGAGTTTTCTGATCTTGAGGTTCACAGGGAAAACTTTGCCACAGAACAGTTGAAAGACCCCGCCCTAATAAAGGCACGGGAAAACGTAGTGAAAATAGATGGCGAGTTAGTGAACCCAGATAAGACCTGCACTTACCCATACTTCAGCGTAGAGAAGGACCTACTGTATCGGGTGGCAAAAAGGGCAGAAGAAACCGTTGAGCAGCTTGTGGTGCCCAAACCTTACAGGAAGTTGGTGTTGGAGTTGGCCCATGGGCACATTCTTGGAGGTCATCTGGGGACAGAGAAAACCCGAGAGAGGGTATTACAGAGATTCTATTGGCCGGGGGTGATGAAGGACATAGAAAATTATTGTTCCTCCTGCCCTGTGTGTCAGAGGTCGGCCCCGATGCCACATTTCCGTAGCCCGCTGGTCCCTCTACCCATCATTGAGGTCCCGTTTGAGAGGATCGCCATGGATTTGGTAGGTCCTATAATCAAGTCCGCTAGGGGGCACCAGTACATATTAGTTATAATGGACTATGCCACCCGTTATCCAGAAGCGATCCCTCTCCGAAATACCTCGGCCAAAACCATAGCCAAAGAGCTATCTCTTGTGTTTAGCCGGGTGGGTATTTGTAAAGAACTGCTTACGGACCAAGGTACACCCTTTATGTCCCGGGTTATGAAGGAGCTGTGTAAATTGTTCAAAGTGACGCAATTACGTACATCTGTGTATCACCCCCAAACCGATGGGCTGGTTGAAAGATTCAACAAAACCCTAAAACAAATGTTGAAGAAAGTGGTGGATAGAGATGGAAAGGGTCGGTCATGATTAAATGGACCCCCGAGGCTGAGGCAGCATTCCAATTCTTGAAACAAGCCTTATGTAGCCAGCCAGTGTTGTACTCACCCGACTTCTCTAAAGACTTTGTCGTACAAAGTGATGCGTCAGATGTGGGGTTAGGAGCAGTATTGTCCCAGGTCTGGAACGGGGAAGAGCACCCAGTCATTTACCTCAGCAGGAAGTTGAAGTCCCATGAGGTAAATTACGCCACCGTTGAAAAGGAGTGTTTAGCGGTGAAGTGGGCTCTAGATTCCCTTCGGTACTACCTGCTAGGTAGGCACTTTGACATGGTTACGGATCACGCTCCGTTAAAGTGGATGGCTCAAAACAAGGAAACAAATCGAAGAGTGAATAGGTGGTTCCTGGCCCTCCAGGAATTCAACTTCACAGTAAAGCATCGCCCTGGCGTTCAAATGGGGAATGTGGATGCTTTGTCTCGAGTACATGAATGCCTGATTGCTGGTGTTCCAACCCCGAGGTTAAAACAAGAGGGGGGGGTATGTGACAGCAGGAAGGTAAAGTCACCTGGTTGCATCCAGGGGGGTAGATATATTTTGCCCAGATTCAGGCTTTACGCCGACTTATACAACTAGGTGGAGAGTTGTATAAGCCCAGCTGAGGCTAGTGGGCTCATGGATGACTCATACCTCTAGGGAGAGTGTGGGGCGTCGTGCAGACAGGGAGTTGATGAGACCAGCTGAAGCTTGTCAGCTCATTTAGGCCTCTATAAGAACTCCCAGCTTCATTAGATGTTAGCTCATGCCTGGACCCAGACCTGTGTGGACTGTCTAGGGAGAGTGAACCCCTGTGCGGTGAGACAAAGCCTGTGTGGCTATTTGCTTGGACATTTAAAACCAGGGACTTAGGGACTAGGACAGCACTAGGCTGATCCCAGTTGTTAGTTAGGAAACCTGTATGTTTAGTCAGAGGTCAAGTTGACCAGGATTTATTTTGTTTATGTTTCTTTTGCTTTGCTGTGTTTTGTCACTGTAAATAGAAAATAAACCGCACCTTTTTGATTTTGAAAACCACCACCTCCGTTTGCTGGGCCTGTTTTTTGTGTGGGGAGCCCATCCCGGGGGTCACACACACCCGCTGCCGAGCTAACCCCCTCACAATATATATATATATATATATATATATACTGATCAGCCATTACATTATGACCACCCACCATAACCTATCAAAGCGTGGACTCCACTAGGTATGCTGTGGTATCTGGTAGACTTGTGCACAACGGAAAAATTTGTTCCGTTTCGGTTCGCTTCTTGTGCACAACGGAAAAATTTGTTTCGGTTCGGTTCGTTTCTTTCCGGTCCTGTTGATTCGTAATCATTCGTAATTTTGCTAGACGGGATTTTTCGTGTTCGGACTAATTCGTATTTTCGCAAGCGCCATTTTTCGTTGAATTTTTTGTTGCTTTATAACTCGTACTTTCGGTAGAGTACATTGTTTTTCATTGATTCTGGACACAACTCCAACTTTCGTAACTTTTTTTGGGTTCGTTGATTCGTAATTTTCCGTGTCTCTCTCACAACGACGCTGCCTATTATGCCTAATGTGCTTCGAATGGATTTGTACTTTTCTAAATACATAGCGGTTATTTGTAACGATTCGAAATCTCGTATTTTACTTTCGTTTTTTACATGCGGCTATAGGCTCCGCCCCTGTACACCATTTTGAGAGGGTTCAGCACGGTGAGGGAGAAGCAGAGAGCAGAGCAGAGTGTTATTGTGCTTCGAATGGATTCGAAATCTCGTATTTTACTTTCGTTTTTTCATGCGGCTATAGCCTCCGCCCCCTGTACACCATTTTGAGAGGGAGTTCAGCATGGTGAGGGAGAAGCAGAGAGCAGAGTGAGTGTTATTGTGCTTCGAATGGATTCGTACATTCGTAACTTTTTTCATAACGAATTATGCCGAAGACATTCGGGCATTCGCTATTTTGCGGTATAATTTATTTTGGATTCGGTTTTATTCGTAATTGCTTTGTTCGGAAATTCGAATGCTTCCGAATGTCCGAAAGTTGCTAAATTCGGACGAATTTCGATTCGTTACGAAACGAATTGCACAAGCCTAGTATCTGGCACCAAACCTTCAGTAGCAGATTCTTTAGGTCCTGTAAGTTGCAAGGCGAGGCCTGCAAAGATCGGACATTTTTTCCAGCTCATCCACAGATGCTCAACTGGATTGAAATCTGGAAAATTTAGAGCCCCAAGTCAACACCTCAAGCTTATTGTTGGGTTACCCAAACCATTCTTGAATTCATTAGACCAGGCCACCTTCTTCCATTGCTCCATTATCCAATTCTAATGCTCCCATGTCCATCGTAGGCACTTTTGGCTGTGAACACGGGTCAGGATGGGCAACCTGATCGGTCTGCGGCTACTCAGCCCCATACACAACAAACTGTGATGCGCTGTTTGTTCTGACACCTTTTTTATCAGAACCAGCATTCACTTTTTCCCGCAATTTGAACTACAGGAGCTCTTCTATTGGATTGGAGTACACAGGTCAGCCTTTTCCCCCATGTGCCTCAACAAGCCTTGGCCACCCATGACCCTGTCGCTAGTTCACTGTTTTCCCATCCTTAGACCATTTTAGAAAATGATTACCGGGAACATCCCACATGAGATGCAGTGTTGGAGTTTCTCTGACCCAGTCATCTAGTCATTACACTTTGGCCATTGTCAAAGTCACTCAAATCCTTATGCTTGCCCATTTTTTGCTGCTTTCAACACATCAACTTCAGAGATAACAAGTTCACTTGTTGCCTAATACGTCCCATCTACTTTCAGGTGCCATTGCCGTGAGATAACCATTGTTATTCACTTTACCTGTCACTGGTCAAAATGGCTGATCAGTGTATATTTATTTTTTTTAAAGACTAATTTACCTTTTAGAGCCGGGGGCGACTCGTCAGGCGACTCAGCTGCCTGACAAGTCGCGCTCTGCTCTGTTCAATGGAACCGTTCTAATAGGAGCGACTCAAGTCGCTCCGACTTAGAAAAAGGTTCTTGTACGACTTTGGGGGCGACTTGCATAGACTTCAATACAGAGGTCATTTTGCAAGTCGCCTCTGAAGTCGTCTTGAGATCGCCTTGCCGAGTCGCCCCCAAAGTCGTGCCACCCCTGTGTGAACCAGGTCTTATGCTTTCAAACTCTTGTAACTGCGTATTGCTTTTGTCTCCTACTTATCTAATCTACTGTAGATGATCATTTTGTTCTTTCTTTATGCAATTATCACTATATCGTGTTCTATGGTTAGAAAATTATAGTATCCCTTTAAACTTTTGCATCCAAGATCTCAAATCATCTGCAGCTCTGTACAACACAATCTGTTAACATTACAATGAGTCATATATGAGTACTTACAGACATTCTGCTCCGTCTCTCCACATTACTCCTACACTGGAGTCTGGAATTTGCATAAAATGACTCCACAGAGACAAAAATGCCATAAAAATACAGCTGAGACAAGGCTATAAAGCTGAATTTACATACTTATAATATTACACATCTCTCTGTCACTTAATCACCAAGAAGAGGACACTTGGACATGCAGCAGTAAATTGATCAAATGAAAGAGCCTCTTCCCAGTGAGACTCACACCTCTGTACTTTATCTGCGGTTTAAATAGTAATTTCAGGCAGCAAGTGAAAGCATTCAGAGAGCTACCAATAAAATCCAGAAGATGCTGCAACTGTGTCAGAAAGGTGACTCACTTTACTGTAATGTTACCTATTTTCCAAATACAGTTCTGTAGAGGGCTAGTGGGGGGAGTGCATTTCTGAAGACTGTGTACATACAGTGGGGAAAATAATTATTTGATCCCCGGCAGATTTTGCCCACTTACAACGAAATCAAGGGTCTATGCGCATCATAGGGGGCGTGCAGGCAGTGTGAGCATGGAAGGACATCATATGACAGCCTCCTCGGCCTCATTCGGCTATAGCGTGGTCGCAAAGGGGTTAATCAGTACAGTTTTTGTCCGAAAATACAATACAAATACACTACAACACATGACATCACTTTCATATTTTTATTCTGTCTTACAAGAATTTTCATACTTTAGTAAAGTCTTCATTTTCGATCTGGAGACTGGCATGCAAAAAAAAAAAACAGACGATCATTTGTCCGATCATCTTATCGTGTGTACTAGGCTTAAATGTGCAAGAGTGCCCACACCTCGGTGAAAGTTTAGTTCTGCCGTAATAGATTTCCTTATTTTCTTCTTCTTTTTTTTTTTACATTTGCAGACAGTGATCCTATTTTCATGTTAGTTTTGCATTACATTTGCTCTTTAAATGAAATACGTTTGCCATATGTAATATCTTATCTTAATAATGTAGTACCAATTAATATTGATGAGTGGTACTTTATTATGTAGTAGATGTAAAAATAAAGCATGCAATAGTAAATTATGTCAAACCAAATGGCTATATCATTTAAGGGAGGTCAGCTAGAGTTCATTTTATGGGAAGGATTGGATTCCGTACCAGGGAGATCTCCGAATTATGGAAATGTATTGGAAGTCAGTGCCTGGTGAGTCTCTATGTAAAGATCACATTTAAAATGCATCTCTAAAGGCAGAGAGACTACAAGTATGCATGAGGCTGGATAGACAAGGATGTAAAGAGGAAGGAGATGAGTAGACGAGATGTGAAATGATAGAATCAGGTTAGGAGGCGTGCGAAGGGGATGCAGTCTTCCTACCGACTAAGAAAATGTTTTTTGCGTGTTACTCAAGTTTGTCTTCAAAGGGAAAAGTTTCGGAGGAGATGTAAGGACACATATGAATAATGTGACCTAAAATTGTAATGCAGACTTTCATCTTACACTGGAGGGATGAAGAGAGGAGAAGCAGATATAGCAAAAAAAAAAAAAGGTAGACTTGAAACTCAGAAAGACACTATATTACCAAAAGTATTGGGACACCTGCCTTTACACGCACATGAACTTTAATGGCATCCCAGTCTTAGTCCTTAGGGTTCAACATTGAGTTGGTCCATCCTTTGCAGCTAATCAATTCTTTTGGGAAGGCTGTCCACAAGGTTTAGGAGTGTGTCTATGGGAATGTTTGACCATTCTTCCAGAAGCACATTTGTGAGGTCAGGCACTGATAGACGAAAGGGCCTGTCTCGCAATCTCCACTCTAATTCATCCCAAAGGTGTTCTATCGGGTTAAGGTCAGGACTCTTTTTTCTACCCTCCTCTCTCTATCTACTACTCCTATTTTTTGTTTTCTACCTTTCTTTTCATATTGTGTGGTACGTATAAACAGCATAGGCGTGCACACAGGGAGTGCTAAGTGTGCCTGGGCACACCCTAATCACCATGTGTGTAGCAGATTCCCCTTGTTTAGACCCCTGATATTTCACCAAAGCCCCCTAATGGGGCTCCTAAAAAAAATTGTAAAAAAAAACAAAAAATCATAAAAGAACAACAATAGAAGAGCTAAAACTGTAAAAAAATATATATTTTTTTATAAAATTAAAAACTACTGACACCAGCCACTGCCTTGCTGACACCAATCTTTGCCCTACTGACACCATCCATTGCTCTACTGACACCGTCAGTATAGACACGCATGTGTGTTTGAGCTTTGGGGTGCACACCCTAATGCAATAGGCTGCACACACCTATGATAAACAGATTACCTCTTCTGTTTTTAACCACTTAAGCCCCGGACCATTTGGCTGTCTAAAGACCAGAGCACTTTTTGCGATTCGGCACTGCGTCGCTTTAACTGACAATTCCCTGGTCGTGCGATGTTGCTCCCAAACAAAATTTACGTCCTTTTTTTCCCACAAATAGACCTTTCTTTTGGGGGTATTTGAGCACCTCTGCGGTTTTTAATTTTTGCGCTATAAACAAAAAAGGAGCGAAAATTTTGAAAAAAAAAAAAAAACACAATATTTTTTACATTTGCTAAAATAAATATCCCCAAAAAATATCTGAAAAACTAGTTTTTTCCTCAGTTTAGGCCGATACGTATTCTTCTACATATTTTTGCTAAAAAAAAATTGCAATAAGCGTTTATTGATTGGTTTGCGCAAAAGTTATAGCGTCTTTTTTTTACTAGTAATAGCGGCTATCAGCGATTTTTATCATGACTGCGACATTATGGCGGACACATCGGACACTTTTGACACCATTTTGGGACCATTGTCATTTTTACAGCGATCAGTGCAATAAAAATGCACTTACTGTAAAAATGACACTGGCAGTGAAGGGGTTAACCTGTAGGGGGTGCTGAAGGGGTTTAGTGTGCCCTAGGGAGTGATTCTAACTGTTAGGGGGCGTGGCTACGAGTGACACGTCACTGATCGCTGCTCCCGATGAGAGGGAACAGACGATCAGTGACATGTCACTAGGAAGAACGGGGAGATGTTGTGTTTACACTGACATTTCCCCGTTCTTCAGCTCCGTGACACGATCGCAGGACACCGGCGGACATCGAGTCTCCGGGTCCCGCGGGCACGGTCACGGAGCTTGTGACAGGGTCGCGAGCGCAACGCCGGCGGCGCGTGCGCGACCACACGGTGGCAAATTAAAGGGGACGTACCTGTACGCCCATTTGCCTGTCCTGCCATTCTGTCGAAGTACATCTGTGTGCGCTGGTCCTTAACCGGTTAATATATACCTATTAGATTGATTTCCTAATTACTGCTCTTGCAAAATTAACCAATAGAATAGAATAGAATTTTATAATGCTTTCGATTAAATACTTTATTGGTTTATTTGTTGCCCTACTTGTTACATTTTTACATTGTTATATACTCATCCTGTTTATAAATCTATATGTTTAGCTCTATTGCTATCTGAATATTGTACCACCATCCTTATATGTACTCAATTTGTCAATCTTTGTTATATTTAAAAAATTATAAACAAATTTGACAAGAAAAAACATTCGCTCTGCATTCTCTCTGGTGGCAGGTCACATGTCCAATGCTGTGGTATTGGTCAATACTGTGGTATCGGTCACATGGTCTCTGTTAATTGGAAGGATTGTGTTGGCATAGAGGGGATGATTTACTAAAGGCAGTAAAATAAGCTGCTCACATTGCAATAGAATTTCCCCTTAACTTAGTGAATGTGGAGAAAATCCACTTTGCAAAGAAGAAAGAATACCCAATCACATTCAAGGGAAGTTACAAAACATATTTTTGCTTGCACATGATTGGATGATGAAATTCAGCAATGCTTCACCTCATTCACTAAGCTAAGGAAAAATTCCTTTGCAAGGTGAATGGCCTTTAGTAAATCAACCCCAGAGTCCCTAATTGGCCAGCTCTGCCAAAAAGTCACCCATCAGCACAGACCGTTTAGCCAGTGGTTTGACATTA
The DNA here is from genome assembly GCA_029206835.1 of Rana muscosa. Taxonomy (NCBI): domain Eukaryota; kingdom Metazoa; phylum Chordata; class Amphibia; order Anura; family Ranidae; genus Rana; species Rana muscosa. Next base: position 251,493,660 of record CM055121.1, on the reverse strand, counting down.
AAGTGGAGGTCCGCCCAGATTTTTATTTATTTTTTAAAAGTCAGCAGCTACTAACAGTGTAGCTGCTGACTTTTAATAAGGACACTTACCTGTCCTACTCGCCCACGATGTCGGTCCCCTGACAGCGATCGATTGCTGCTGGCAGGTCCCGGCTCCTCCATCCTTACTAAGGGAAACAGGCAGTGAAGCCTACGGCTTCACTGCCCGTTTCCTACTGCGCATGCGCCACTCGCACGGCGCTTTGTGAATAGGCGGCTTGTCTCCTGGGATACACACAGTTCCCAGAAGGCAGCGCGTCCCATTCACAAGAAGAGGAAACCGAAGTTCTGAATCCGGGGATAAGGAAGGCGCACATTAGAGGCAGATTAGGGGACTTCCGCATAGCAACGGGCATTTCAGGTGAGTATAACAAAAAAAAAAATTTATTAAATTTTTTTTTTTTATGAATTTTAGTGTAAACATTTTTTCAGGGTGGACCTCCGCTTTAATAACAGGTTTCACCATTGGAGACAGCCCAGGGCAGCTTAGTGCAGATGAATATGAAAAAACTTCTATACATATAGCTTGTCATAGAATAAGGTGGATGATCTTTGTCATCAGCAGGTAGCAAAAGGCTCTCACCAAGGTGCAGCCTGTAGAGATGGTCGTCTCAGATCTAGTGAGAAGGTGGAGGTGTCACTGCAGACCACACTAGAAAGTAATCTCTGCCTTTGCCTGGATGGTTACAAGTCAACCGTCACTTTAAAGACAGGACCAAAATTCAGCAAAATAGTAGTGCAGGGAGGAGATCACATCAAGCTGGAGCCTCTAGACATGCTCTTTTACACTGATAGGTTGTAACAGCCAACAAATAAGGTGAGAAGACCCCTTTAGTTACTTTTACATTTAGGTAATATAGCTGATCTTAGAGGCACTCTCCTCCTTTAACTTTTCAAAGGCAGCAGACAAGCATGGTCAAGAAACAATCAGGGAGTTGGGGCAGGCAGAAACCAAAAACAATTTGATTTGAAAACTGATGTAACAGAAGTGCAGCTATCCGAGAACATGCAGAAACAAGCCGAGTCATACCAAAGCCGGCCATCCATACATGGATCAAAATTTGTCCAGTTCAGCAGGGACCTGCAGAGATTCAATTTATATGTGGGCAAGCTGATTGTACATCCATCGATTGACTTGGGTACAACCAGCCTGTTGTTTTTTTTTACATGTGATTACTGCTGGTGGCTCTAGCTGCTAGCAGTAATCATTGTGTTCTGCTAGCTGGGCAGGCACCCCCCCCCCGAGAACACAATAGCACTGACTGTGTTAATAGGGGAATAATCTATGGGTTGCTTAAAGTGGTTGTATACCCCATTATTTTATTTTTACCTACAGTTAAAGCCTCGTACACACGGTCGGACTTCCATCGGACTTTTCCGTGGATTTTTGTCCGAACGGAGTTGGTTGGGAACACCCATAGCATACACACGCTCTGACTTTTCTGCAAACTTTCTTAAAACTTCTTACAACATCACGTGTTTTTTCTGCTCTTTTCTGATCTTTACTGCCACCCTTTGGTCAACTTCTGCTATTGTTGGTTGATTTTAACATTAGTTGTTTTGTCGATCGGACTAAAGTCCGATGGTTATCTGTACACACGGTCGGACTTTGCTCCATCTGACTTTTGTTGGGCAAAAGTTTGTCCGTTTGCAGACCCAACTTTTGTCCGATGAAATCCAAAACCAAACGAAAAAAGTTTGTCCGATGGAGCGTACACACGGTCGGATTGTTGGTCCAACTTGCTTAAAACTAAGTTTGTTGGGCAAAAGTCCGACCGTGTGTACGGGGCTTTAGCCTATGATAAGTCTTACCTGTAGGTAAAATTAATATCTCCTAAACCTGCACGGACTTTTTCCGTTGGAAATTCAGCTCGTGTGTATAAGGCATTACTTACAGATCTTCAGGGTGAAACTTCAACGGTTTGAGAAAAAAAAAAGCTAGAGGGAAGTGCTTTGTATCTGTTTCAGGGCCATTCAAAGGACGAGGAATGTGGGGCCAGTGGGGCAACCAGCCAAGAACATGAATAAGAGCCACTCAGCAAGCAAGTTGCTACCCTGAGTCCGTGCAACTAAAAAAATATTGCTATGTTACTTGCTTTCTTTTTTAGATCAAATATGTTCTTGATAAACTGTACCAATTGATTTTCCAGATTCTAAAAATGTATTTGTGTGGAAAAGCAAACCACTCAATAACAATAAAACAATCATCAACCAATGAGAAACAGTACATTGGGAGGTCCATTTACACCCATTGGATAATACATTGCCTAAAATAACCCATAGCTAGGGTGTGAACAAATTACTCACACAGTTTTATTGTTTTATTGGGCTTATTAATCATTTTTGCAAGCCAATGAAGATATTTCGTTGTGAGTTTCATTCCACTAAACATAGTGCCAAGGACAGGAAACTTCATAATGATTAAACATATACAGAGGGTAAGACGTGCTGAAGCGAAACAAAGGTTGGCATCAAAACAGACATCCAGACAAAACAAACAGTTCATTCATTATTATTCAAGGCAAAGATTTATTAAAAAAACAACTCCAGACCAAAGGTTTTTTTTTTTCCATTTTTGATAGAACTGATAAAGATGTTTGCTATGCCAGCACAATATAGACAACAACATAAAAATACTTCACATAAGCTTTTAGGGATGAATGTACTGATACTATATTATATGCAATTAGGGATACAAGGCAATAACACAGATGTGTATAGTGAGTTAGAACATATGCATTAGCAACAAGCAGCAGGTCTTTCTTGAAAAGATGGTGGCTGGGTGTAACTTGGCTCATGTCCCTCTGGCTTGCCTAGCAGCATAAAGGGTTATCCATACATATGTACAATGCCAGTGGTCTCCAAACTGTGGCCCGGGAGCATTGCTTGCATTTATCTGGCCCTTGGGGAATTATTCCCCACATTGTCAGCAACAGTGGGGCAAAGTTCATGCCACTGACACCGACAACGGGGCACTAGTTCTCTCACTGACACCAATGATTGAGCACAATTCCTCCCACTGACACCAAAGATGAGGCACTATTCTTCCCACTGACACCAATGATGGAGCACTATTCCTCCCACTGACACCAATGATGAGGCACTATTCCTCCCACTGACACCAATGATAGAGCACTATTCTTCCCACTGACACCAATGGGTGGGCTCTATTCCTCCCACTGACACCAATGATGAGGCACTATTCCTTCCACTGACACCAATGATGGAGCACTATTCTTCCCACTGACACCAATGATGGAGCACTATTGATCTTTTATTGAAAAGAATCAAGCAACCAATTTTTATACAAAAGTAAAAAACAAAACCATAGTACAAAACTTCAACAGAAAACAAAGGAATACACATCCATGTTCAGAATATATACAATATATACATAATCCACTACCAAAACATCCCTAGAAAACTATCTACATAAAGCAGCAGAGAGGGCCTAAGAGGCACAACCCATCACCTATGTACGCAGCCATTTATCAAAAATTCATCAAAAATACTGATAATCTAGGGTGATAAGAGACAGACAGCCACACCCGGGAAAGAGACTCCTGGCAGTCAGGGAGGCTTGAAACCCCTCCACGCCTTCAACCAAGCCCCCTGACCCCGCTTGTCTCTCTCAAGCTCCCGAATCTTCCCCACCTCATGCAAAATGTCATACACCACCACCTCAACAGGAAGGAGTTTTTGCCGAATGCTGACCTGACACCGTGCATTCCAGGTGAAATAACGGACTACTAGGCTAACTAAAAAAAGTGTATCCAAACAAAAAACTCCACCGGTATTGAATGCTCCGTACACCCACTCAGCATAACCCAGCCTGGAGAGGAAAGGGACACCGAGGGCCCGCCCCACCTGTTTGTACACCTCTATGTTAAAAGGGCAATGAAGCAGAAAATGGTCCATAGTCTCCTCCTCATCTGCACACTCCTCCCGAGGACAGCTACGATCCATCCCACTGCGGAATTTCAAATTGCCCCGAACATAGAGCTTCCCATGGAAGCACAACCAGGCCAGATCCCTAAATTTAGGGGGTACTCTATCCAAATTAATCAGTCTTAACCCTGCCCTCAAAACTGGGCCCGGGCAATCCCTTAAGGCCAGTGGGTCATGAAAGACTTCGCTCAAGACTCGACTCATAAGGACTTTCCTTGGAACCGATCTGAGATCTTCAGCCGACAATCGCCACTGCCGCAGTAACTTCAGGCATGGAGCGACATAGGCTGGTAGCTGACCACGATGACCCCTGCGATTCTTCACTTGGCCACCTTCTTCCCAAAGTCGTAGAAAAGGCCTAAACCAAGATCTAAATATGCCTACCCATCCAGGAGGTTCCACTGCAAGCATATTACCAATGTTAAACTTTAGAAATAGCAGTGAAAAGAAAAGAACTGGGTTGACCATACCTAAGCCACCCTCCCTCCTGGATAGGTAGGTGACATTCCTCTTGATGGGGTTCAGTCTGTTCCCCCACAGCATCTGGAAGAACACACTACTGACCCTAGCATAGAGAGACACTGGCAAGATGCAGACAAAGCTGACATACAAGAAGATCGGAATCAGGTAAGTCTTAATCAGATCAACCCTTTCCCTCATAGATAACTTCCATCTCTTCCAGCTGACCACCTTAGTATTGGCAATTTCCAGTCTGCCTTCCCAGTTTTTGAGGCCATAATCGCCGGGTCCAAATTCAATGCCTAGTATCTTAATTCTTTCCTGGGGCACTGGAAAGGTGTCCGGGAGATCAAAACCCTCACCATCCTTTCCCATCCAGAAAACTTCAGTCTTTTCCTGATTGATCTTGGAGCCTGATGCTTCAGAATACCGTGATGTCAGAGAGACCACCTCCTCCGCTTCATCCGTCCCAGTGACAATCACCGACACATCATCCGCATAGGCAACAACCCTCAATGGCGGCTCACCCGGGAGCCCCACTGGTACCCCACACAACATGCCGCTCTCTAGCCTCCTGATGAAGGGGTCGATTGCAAACACATAGAGCAGGGGACTCAGGGGACAACCCTGGCGCACCCCGGAGCCAACCCCAAAGGACTGTCCAACCCAACCATTAATAAGAGGGAAGCTTTCTGCCCCCTTATACAAGACTTTCAGCCAATCGACAAAACCACCCGGCAGACCGTACTTACTAAGGAGCAACCACAGGTACTCATGGTTAACACGATCAAAAGCCTTTGCCTGATCCAATGTCAGCAAATACTTTCCCCAGCCTGCAGCCCTGCACCGCTCCAAGGCCTCCCGGACAGCTAAAACCGCTGTGAAGGTGCTCCTACCCTGGACCGAACAGTGCTGATGGCGAGAAAGCAAAGACTCTGCCACTGACGATAGGCGCCAGAAAAATATCTTTGCCAGTATCTTTCTATCGACATTAAGAAGGCTGATGGGGCGCCAATTCTCAATCATCGAAGGATCTTTACCCTTTGAAAGAAGAATCACAGCCGAGTGCCTCATGGAAGGGGAAAGCACCCCCTCAGCAAGGCAACTGTTAAAAACCTCTACCAAATGCGGGGCCAGAATAGACTTAAAGGCTTTGTAAAACTCAGCCGTCAAGCCATCCGGTCCAGGCGACTTTTTGATGGCAAGCTGTTCAATTGCCCTCATCACCTCTTCGACTGTGATCTCCTCTGTCAAATTCATCAATGGAACATCTCCACCATTTAGACCTGGAGTAGAGTCCAAAAAGCTTTCCATCTTGTCACGATCAAGCTCTTTCCTCCCAAGAAGGTCGGCATAAAAGGACCTCACGACCTCCAGAATCCCTGACCTGGACTTTGTCAAGGAACCTGTACTGTCCTTAAGGCCAACGACCGTTTTAACAGCTACACCTTGTTTGCAGTTCTGGTAAGGGTCAGGCGAGTGGTACTTCCCATAGTCCCTCTCCAGAACCAAAGAGGCATGCCGGTCATATTGACACTTCCTGAGAAGGAGTTTCACTTCGGAGATTGCCCCAGGATCTCCTCCTCTCGAAACAAGAATATCCAGCTTCCTCCGTAAACGTTGGTAGGTCATGTATTTATTAAACTGATTTCTATTGGCTAGGCCCCTGAAGAATCCAGCGATCCTCTTTTTGGTCAGCTCCCACCACTCAGCCTTGCTGCTACAAAAGTCCAGGATGGTCACCTGTGCCTGAAAGAATTCCTCAAAGGATTGTCTAACATGTTCTTCCTTGAGTAGTGTCGAATTTAATCTCCAGATGCCCTTGCCCCTCTGAGGGGCGTCTGAAGCATTCAGTACCACAGATAGCATACAGTGATCAGAGAACTCTACTGCCTGCACCACTGGGGGCGAGAAAGCAGAGGCCTCCTTCAAAAAAAACCTATCTATCCTACTCTGACTATTACCACGATGAAAAGTGAACCCGGTGTCATCTGGGAGGTGCTTAATGTGCACATCCACAAGACCAGCATCCCTAATCATACTATTTAAAAAAACGCTATCATATCCCAGCCTGTCCTTGAAGTCCTTCCTGTCCTTGGGCCTAGTTACTGTATTAAAGTCACCTCCAAAGACCACTTGCCGGGATGTAAAAAGAAATGGCTTGATCCTTGTAAAAAGGCATTTCCTGTCCCACTTTGTGTGCGGCCCATAAACATTGATTAGGCGCAGGTCCTGCCCTCCCACAAGGACGTCTAAGACCATACATCTCCCAATCTCCACCTCAATAACCCGCCGGACAGTTACCATGCCGGTTTTAAACAACACCGCCACACCGCCGTAAGGCTCGGCCGCAAGAGACCAGTAAGATGGACCATACCTCCACTCTCTCTTGGCCATATGAATATCTGCCAAGGAGGTGAGCCTAGTCTCTTGCAAAAATAAAATTTCAGCATCTAATTGGCTGAACAAAAAGAAGGCCATAGAACGAGCTCTTACTGACTTAATGCTGGCGACATTAATTGTCACCACTTTTAACAGAGGGGGAACCGCCATTTGGGTTATTGGGTGGATTGCTTCTTAGCTCCCCTCTGCTGCTCATCACCAGAAGCCTCTCGCTTTCTAGAGGCCGCCTCAAAGTCCATTTCAGAATCGGAACTTCTTTCAGAAGAAGCTCCGGATGAAGAAATATCCCACTTGGAGGACCTATGACGGCTGGAGACAGGAACCGGAGCTTCTCGTCCCCGTTCCGTCCTCACCGCCTGCCTCTTCCGCCTCCCAACCTTCCTTCTCTCCTCCAGGTACCGCAGGTCAGCCTCAGAGATGCCCTCATCTCTTATTTTTTTCTTTAAAGTCTTTCCACAAGACTTCTTTACAGAGGAAGGGGCGCCCTTTTTAGTACACGCTGGTGGGGGGGTGATCCCTTTAAGTCAGACTCGGGAGGGGTAGACTCCTGGGGGGTAACAGACTCGGGGGGGCACAGACTTGGAAGGTTCCGACACAAGAGGAGAGGGTACAGTAGGCTGGGGGGACACAGAGACAGAAACAGAAGGAGTACTTACAGACACAGGAGGGGTGGCCACAGGAACTGGAGAGGGATCTTGAGCAGGACCAGGGGAGGGGGTCACCGCAGAGGAGGATGGTACACCAGGGGTCTCACCCTCCATCCTGTCCAGCCTTGACATGTCCTCTACTACCTCCTTCTCCATATTGTGCCAGGCTTCAGGACATCTGCTGTAGGGGTGGCCAAGGCGCAGGCACAGATTGCACCTGATCATCTTAGTGCAGTCCTTAGCCATATGACCCTGACCCCGACACACTGAACACATCAAGGCTGAACAGGAGGAGCTCAAGTGCCCCTTTTCTCCACAGCGGTGACACAGCTTCGGCTGACCAGGGTAGAAAACAGTCATCCTATCCCTCCCTATGAAAGCTGAGGAGGGCAAGTGACGGACAACATTCCCATCCCTGGCCAACCTGACTGTTACCGACCATCCCCCAGTCCAGATGTTACGCTCATCATGGATTTTATTAGGTTTGGTCAAAACTTCCCCATAGTTCCTTAACCAGACCTCTAGATCCCGAGCAGGAACACTCTCATTGGTCAGGATAATGGTTATTTTTTTTACTGTTGACCTCTGAGAAACCGCAACTGGGACCAGACCTTCCCATTCAGGTCTTGACCTGCACCGAGCCTCATATCGCTCCCAGAACAGGTCAAGACCCTCTGGCCTGGTGAAACTAACCGTATAGTCCCTTGTCCCAGCTACGTGTATAAAGGCATACAGGTCATTTGCACCAAAACCCATCTCCAATATCAAGTCCACCACTGCACGCCGTGCTGGAGGGATGGCACCACCTTCCCATTTCAGGATAACTACATTACGTCTTGGACCCCCAGCAGAAGCCAGAGACCCAAGACCAGATCTTGGGGTGCTCAAGGTGGCAGCTTGCAGTGGAAAACCCCGCTTGGGAGCGGGACTACCAGGAGCAGAGTGTGCCACCTGTGCAAAAGTAGGTTTATCAGGGCCAAGGGCTGACACTGAAGCCACATCACTCTGTATATTATTATTATTATCAACTGTATGAACTGAAATGGCAGGATCTGTAGCAGGACGATTGTTCATCACACTGGTACTGGGGTGATTGTTATCAGTCACAGAACTATTAAAATTCCCATCAGGAATAGTCACAGTTGCTGCAATACCAGCTGTCTCCTGATGCTGCACTGTAGAGTCCTCAGCAGCAGTGGGGCAAACAGCTTTGGACTCAGCCAAAGAAGGGTTAATGGGCTGTGCTGACACTTGCAGTCCATCCACAGAAATGACATTTTTTAAATGCAAGTCTTGCTGCATTGCAGCCTCAGCAGGCACAACATTGCTGCACACAGGACTAGCAGCCTGATTGTCATTAGGCACATTGTCAGTCACAGTGTTAAAAGGAACAAAAACAGTCTTATCCACAACATGGGACTTAGCAGGCTTCACTTTATCAGGCACATCATCAGTAATGTCTTCCTCATTAAACACAAGCTGATCCCCCCGCATAGGAGACTCCATTACCTGGATGGCCCTCAGCATACCTCCTGAATCTTGGGAAGGCCTGGGGCTGCTTACCTCTCCCTGAGGGGCAGGGGGTCAGAACTGGGGGTCTCCTCCTCCTCCACCTCCATCTTTGTCACCCTTCCAAACCTTTTGTCGTTACAAAATTTTTCTTTAAAGGGCCCATCTCTGCCTTCCATCATGGCCACGATGGTCTCCTGATGATCCACACGGACCTTGGCCAGCTGGATTTCCGGATCCATGGATCCCCGTTTCTGGCTGTGTAAGCCCTCACGTTGCCTTCGCAGGCGCTTCAACTCCGCTCTCAACTTGTAGAGCTTGTCCCTCTCCCTGTTCAGGACCTTAATCCCGGCCACCACTCGCTCCCGAATGGCCTCCGAGCCTTCATCCTCACCAGGGGCAGAGAGATCGGCTTGTGCAGAGGCAGGCAGTTCACCTGATGGCCCAGGAGATGGCTGGGAGCCTCCAGCAGGAGAAGCCCCGCTGCCCTCCATGGCCTCCCCAGAAAGGGGGCCAGGGAGCTGGGATAGATTTCACCACCACTCCCCTCTCACAGAGCAGCTTCAGAGGCACCTTCCTCCTGACACACCTGTGCTCCAATGATGGGCGGGGCACTATTCCTCCCACTGACACCAATGATGAGGCACTATTCTTCCCACTGACACCAATGATGGAGCACTATTCCTCCCACTGACACCAATGATGAGGCACTATTGATCTTTTATTGAAAAGAATCAAGCAACCAATTTTATACAAAAGTAAAAAACAAAACCATGGTACAAAACTTCAACAGAAAACAAAGGAATACACATCCATGTTCAGAATATATACAATATATACATAATCCACTACCAAAACATTAGAAAACTATTTACATAAAGCAGCAGAGAGGGCCTAAGAGGCACAACCCATCACCTATGTACGCAGCCATTTATCAAAAATTCATCAAAAATACTGATAATCTAGGGTGATAAGAGACAGACAGCCACACCCGGGAAAGAGACTCCTGGCAGTCAGGGAGGCTTGAAACCCCTCCACGCCTTCAACCAAGCCCCCTAACCCCGCTTGTCTCTCTCAAGCTCCCGAATCTTCCCCACCTCATGCAAAATGTCATACACCACCACCTCAACAGGAAGGAGTTTTTGCCGAATGCTGACCTGACACCGTGCATTCCAGGTGAAATAACGGACTACTAGGCTAACTAAAAAAAGTGTATCCAAACAAAAAACTCCACCGGTATTGAATGCTCCGTACACCCACTCAGCATAACCCAGCCTGGAGAGGAAAGGGACATCGAGGGCCCGCCCCACCTGTTTGTACACCTCTATGTTAAAAGGGCAATGAAGCAGAAAATGGTCCATAGTCTCCTCCTCATCTGCACACTCCTCCCGAGGACAGCTACGATCCATCCCACTGCGGAATTTCAAATTGCCCCGAACATAGAGCTTCCCATGGAAGCACAACCAGGCCAGATCCCTAAATTTAGGGGGTACTCTATCCAAATTAATCAGTCTTAACCCCGCCCTCAAAACTGGGCCCGGGCAATCCCTTAAGGCCAGTGGGTCATGAAAGACTTCGCTCAAGACTCGACTCATAAGGATTTTCCTTGGAACCGATCTGAGATCTTCAGCCGACAATCGCCACTGCCGCAGTAACTTCAGGCACGGAGCGACATAGGCTGGTAGCTGACCACGATGACCCCTGCGATTCTTCACTTGGCCACCTTCTTCCCAAAGTCGTAGAAAATGCCTAAACCAAGATCTAAATATGCCTACCCATCCAGGAGGTTCCACTGCAAGCATATTACCAATGTTAAACTTGAGAAACAGCAGTGAAAAGAAAAGAACCGGGTTGACCATACCTAAGCCACCCTCCCTCCTGGATAGGTAGGTGACATTCCTCTTGATGGGGTTCAGTCTGTTCCCCCACAGCATCTGGAAGAACACACTACTGACCCTAGCATAGAGAGACACTGGCAAGATGCAGACAAAGCTGACATACAAGAAGATCGGAATCAGGTAAGTCTTAATCAGATCAACCCTTTCCCTCATAGATAACTTCCATCTCTTCCAGCTGACCACCTTAGTATTGGCAATTTCCAGTCTGCCTTCCCAGTTTTTGAGGCCATAATCGCCGGGTCCAAATTCAATGCCTAGTATCTTAATTCTTTCCTGGGGCACTGGAAAGGTGTCCGGGAGATCAAACCCCTCACCTTCCTTTCCCATCCAGAAAACTTCAGTCTTTTCCTGATTGATCTTGGAGCCTGATGCTTCAGAATACCGTGATGTCAGAGAGACCACCTCCTCCGCTTCATCCGTCCCAGTGACAATCACCGACACATCATCCGCATAGGCAACAACCCTCAATGGCGGCTCACCCGGGAGCCCCACTGGTACCCCACACAACATGCCGCTCTCTAGCCTCCTGATGAAGGGGTCGATTGCAAACACATAGAGCAGGGGACTCAGGGGACAACCCTGGCGCACCCCGGAGCCAACCTCAAAGGACTGTCCAACCCAACCATTAACAAGAGGGAAGCTTTCTGCCCCCTTATACAAGACTTTCAGCCAATCGACAAAACCACCCGGCAGACCGTACTTACTAAGGAGCAACCACAGGTACTCATGGTTAACACGATCAAAAGCCTTTGCCTGATCCAATGTCAGCAAATACTTTCCCCAGCCTGCAGCCCTGCACCGCTCCAAGGCCTCCCGGACAGCTAAAACCGCTGTGAAGGTGCTCCTACCCTGAACCGAACAGTGCTGATGGCGAGAAAGCAAAGACTCTGCCACTGACGATAGGCGCCAGAAAAATATCTTTGCCAGTATCTTTCTATCGACATTAAGAAGGCTGATGGGGCGCCAATTCTCAATCATCGAAGGATCTTTACCCTTTGAAAGAAGAATCACAGCCGAGTGCCTCATGGAAGGGGAAAGCACCCCCTCAGCAAGGCAACTGTTAAAAACCTCTACCAAATGCGGGGCCAGAATAGACTTAAAGGCTTTGTAAAACTCAGCCGTCAAGCCATCCGGTCCAGGCGACTTTTTGATGGCAAGCTGTTCAATTGCCCTCATCACCTCTTCGACTGTGATCTCCTCTGTCAAATTCATCAATGGAACATCTCCACCATTTAGACCTGGAGTAGAGTCCAAAAAGCTTTCCATCTTGTCACGATCAAGCTCTTTCCTCCCAAGAAGGTCGGCATAAAAGGACCTCACGACCTCCAGAATCCCTGACCTGGACTTTGTCAAGGAACCTGTACTGTCCTTAAGGCCAACGACCGTTTTAACAGCTACACCTTGTTTGCAGTTCTGGTAAGGGTCAGGCGAGTGGTACTTCCCATAGTCCCTCTCCAGAACCAAAGAGGCATGCCGGTCATATTGACACTTTCTGAGAAGGAGTTTCACTTCGGAGATTGCCCCAGGATCTCCTCCTCTCGAGACAAGAATATCCAGCTTCCTCCGTAAACGTTGGTAGGTCATGTATTTATTAAACTGATTTCTATTGGCTAGGCCCCTGAAGAATCCAGCGATCCTCTTTTTGGTCAGCTCCCACCACTCAGCCTTGCTGCTACAAAAGTCCAGGATGGTCACCTGTGCCTGAAAGAATTCCTCAAAGGATTGTCTAACATGTTCTTCCTTGAGTAGTGTCGAATTTAATCTCCAGATGCCCTTGCCCCTCTGAGGGGCGTCTGAAGCATTCAGTACCACAGATAGCATACAGTGATCAGAGAACTCTACTGCCTGCACCACTGGGGGCGAGAAAGCAGAGGCCTCCTTCAAAAAAAACCTATCTATCCTACTCTGACTATTACCACGATGAAAAGTGAACCCGGTGTCATCTGGGAGGTGCTTAATGTGCACATCCACAAGACCAGCATCCCTAACCATACTATTTAAAAAAACGCTATCATATCCCAGCCTGTCCTTGAAGTCCTTCCTGTCCTTGGGCCTAGTTACTGTATTAAAGTCACCTCCAAAGACCACTTGCCGGGATGTAAAAAGAAATGGCTTGATCCTTGTAAAAAGGCATTTCCTGTCCCACTTTGTGTGCGGCCCATAAACATTGATTAGGCGCAGGTCCTGCCCTCCCACAAGGACGTCTAAGACCATACATCTCCCAATCTCCACCTCAATAACCCGCCGGACAGTTACCATGCCGGTTTTAAACAACACCGCCACACCGCCGTAAGGCTCGGCCGCAAGAGACCAGTAAGATGGACCATACCTCCACTCTCTCTTGGCCATATGAATATCTGCCAAGGAGGTGAGCCTAGTCTCTTGCAAAAATAAAATTTCAGCATCTAATTGGCTGAACAAAAAGAAGGCCATAGAACGAGCTCTTACTGACTTAATGCTGGCGACATTAATTGTCACCACTTTTAACGGAGGGGGAACCGCCATTTGGGTTATTGGGTGGATTGCTTCTTAGCTCCCCTCTGCTGCTCATCACCAGAAGCCTCTCGCTTTCTAGAGGCCGCCTCAAAGTCCATTTCAGAATCGGAACTTCTTTCAGAAGAAGCTCCGGATGAAGAAATATCCCACTTGGAGGACCTATGACGGCTGGAGACAGGAACCGGAGCTTCTCGTCCCCGTTCCGTCCTCACCGCCTGCCTCTTCCGCCTCCCAACCTTCCTTCTCTCCTCCAGGTACCGCAGGTCAGCCTCAGAGATGCCCTCATCTCTTATTTTTTTCTTTAAAGTCTTTCCACAAGACTTCTTTACAGAGGAAGGGGCGCCCTTTTTAGTACACGCTGGTGGGGGGGTGATCCCTTTAAGTCAGACTCAGGAGGGGTAGACTCCTGGGGGGTAACAGACTCGGGGGGCACAGACTTGGAAGGTTCCGACACAAGAGGAGAGGGTACAGTAGGCTGGGGGGACACAGAGACAGAAACAGAAGGAGTACTTACAGACACAGGAGGGGTGGCCACAGGAACTGGAGAGGGATCCTGAGCAGGACCAGGGGAGGGGGTCACCGCAGAGGAGGATGGTACACCAGGGGTCTCACCCTCCATCCTGTCCAGCCTTGACATGTCCTCTACTACCTCCTTCTCCATATTGTGCCAGGCTTCAGGACATCTGCTGTAGGGGTGGCCAAGGCGCAGGCACAGATTGCACCTGATCATCTTAGTGCAGTCCTTAGCCATATGACCCTGACCCCGACACACTGAACACATCAAGGCTGAACAGGAGGAGCTCAAGTGCCCCTTTTCTCCACAGCGGTGACACAGCTTCGGCTGACCAGGGTAGAAAACAGTCATCCTATCCCTCCCTATGAAAGCTGAGGAGGGCAAGTGACGGACAACATTCCCATCCCTGGCCAACCTGACTGTTACCGACCATCCCCCAGTCCAGATGTTACGCTCATCATGGATTTTATTAGGTTTGGTCAAAACTTCCCCATAGTTCCTTAACCAGACCTCTAGATCCCGAGCAGGAACACTCTCATTGGTCAGGATAATGGTTATTTTTTTTACTGTTGACCTCTGAGAAACCGCAACTGGGACCAGACCTTCCCATTCAGGTCTTGACCTGCACCAAGCCTCATATCGCTCCCAGAACAGGTCAAGACCCTCTGGCCTGGTGAAACTAACCGTATAGTCCCTTGTCCCAGCTACGTGTATAAAGGCATACAGGTCATTTGCACCAAAACCCATCTCCAATATCAAGTCCACCACTGCACGCCGTGCTGGAGGGATGGCACCACCTTCCCATTTCAGGATAACTACATTACGTCTTGGACCCCCAGCAGAAGCCAGAGACCCAAGACCAGATCTTGGGGTGCTCAAGGTGGCAGCTTGCAGTGGAAAACCCCGCTTGGGAGCGGGACTACCAGGAGCAGAGTGTGCCACCTGTGCAAAAGTAGGTTTATCAGGGCCAAGGGCTGACACTGAAGCCACATCACTCTGTATATTATTATTATTATCAACTTTATGAACTGAAATGGCAGGATCTGTAGCAGGACAATTGTTCATCACACTGGTACTGGGGTGATTGTTATCAGTCACAGAACTATTAAAATTCCCATCAGGAATAGTCACAGTTGCTGCAATACCAGCTGTCTCCTGATGCTGCACTGTAGAGTCCTCAGCAGCAGTGGGGCAAACAGCTTTGGACTCAGCCAAAGAAGGGTTAATGGGCTGTGCTGACACTTGCAGTCCATCCACAGAAATGACATTTTTTAAATGCAAGTCTTGCTGCATTGCAGCCTCAGCAGGCACAACATTGCTGCACACAGGACTAGCAGCCTGATTGTCATTAGGCACATTGTCAGTCACAGTGTTAAAAGGAACAAAAACAGTCTTATCCACAACATGGGACTTAGCAGGCTTCACTTTATCAGGCACATCATCAGTAATGTCTTCCTCATTAAACACAAGCTGATCCCCCCGCATAGGAGACTCCATTACCTGGATGGCCCTCAGCATACCTCCTGAATCTTGGGAAGGCCTGGGGCTGCTTACCTCTCCCTGAGGGGCAGGGGGTCAGAACTGGGGGTCTCCTCCTCCTCCACCTCCATCTTTGTCACCCTTCCAAACCTTTTGTCGTTACAAAATTTTTCTTTAAAGGGCCCATCTCTGCCTTCCATCATGGCCACGATGGTCTCCTGATGATCCACACGGACCTTGGCCAGCTGGATTTCCGGATCCATGGATCCCCGTTTCTGGCTGTGTAAGCCCTCACGTTGCCTTCGCAGGCGCTTCAACTCCGCTCTCAACTTGTAGAGCTTGTCCCTCTCCCTGTTCAGGACCTTAATCCCGGCCACCACTCGCTCCCGAATGGCCTCCGAGCCTTCATCCTCACCAGGGGCAGAGAGATCGGCTTGTGCAGAGGCAGGCAGTTCACCTGATGGCCCAGGAGATTGCTGGGAGCCTCCAGCAGGAGAAGCCCCGCTGCCCTCCATGGCCTCCCCAGAAAGGGGGCCAGGGAGCTGGGATAGATTTCACCACCACTCCCCTCTCACAGAGCAGCTTCAGAGGCACCTTCCTCCTGACACACCTGTGCTCCAATGATGGGCGGGGCACTATTGATCTTTTATTGAAAAGAATCAAGCAACCAATTTTTATACAAAAGTAAAAAACAAAACCATAGTACAAAACTTCAACAGAAAACAAAGGAATAAACATCCATGTTCAGAATATATACAATATATACATAATCCACTACCAAAACATCCCTAGAAAACTATCTACATAAAGCAGCAGAGAGGGCCTAAGAGGCACAACCCATCACCTATGTACGCAGCCATTTATCAAAAATACTGATAATCTAGGGTGATAAGAGACAGACAGCCACACCCGGGAAAGAGACTCCTGGCAGTCAGGGAGGCTTGAAACCCCTCCACGCCTTCAACCAAGCCCCCTGACCCCGCTTGTCTCTCTCAAGCTCCCGAATCTTCCCCACCTCATGCAAAATGTCATACACCACCACCTCAACAGGAAGGAGTTTTTGCCGAATGCTGACCTGACACCGTGCATTCCAGGTGAAATAACGGACTACTAGGCTAACTAAAAAAAGTGTATCCAAACAAAAAACTCCACCGGTATTGAATGCTCCGTACACCCACTCAGCATAACCCAGCCTGGAGAGGAAAGGAACACCGAGGGCCCGCCCCACCTGTTTGTACACCTCTATGTTAAAAGGGCAATGAAGCAGAAAATGATCCATAGTCTCCTCCTCATCTGCACACTCCTCCCGAGGACAGCTACGATCCATCCCACTACGGAATTTCAAATTGCCCCGAACATAGAGCTTCCCATGGAAGCACAACCAGGCCAGATCCCTAAATTTAGGGGGTACACTATCCAAATTAATCAGTCTTAACCCCACCCTCAAAACTGGGCCCGGGCAATCCCTTAAGGCCAGTGGGTCATGAAAGACTTCGCTCAAGACTCGACTCATAAGGACTTTCCTTGGAACCGATCTGAGATCTTCAGCCGACAATCGCCACTGCCGCAGTAACTTCAGGCACGGAGCGACATAGGCTGGTAGCTGACCACGATGACCCCTGCGATTCTTCACTTGGCCACCTTCTTCCCAAAGTCGTAGAAAAGGCCTAAACCAAGATCTAAATATGCCTACCCATCCAGGAGGTTCCACTGCAAGCATATTACCAATGTTAAATTTTAGAAATAGCAGTGAAAAGAAAAGAACTGGGTTGACCATACCTAAGCCACCCTCCCTCCTGGATAGGTAGGTGACATTCCTCTTGATGGGGTTCAGTCTGTTCCCCCACAGCATCTGGAAGAACACACTACTGACCCTAGCATAGAGAGACACTGGCAAGATGCAGACAAAGCTGACATACAAGAAGATCGGAATCAGGTAAGTCTTAATCAGATCAACCCTTTCCCTCATAGATAACTTCCATCTCTTCCAGCTGACCACCTTAGTATTGGCAATTTCCAGTCTGCCTTCCCAGTTTTTGAGGCCATAATCGCCGGGTCCAAATTCAATGCCTAGTATCTTAATTCTTTCCTGGGGCACTGGAAAGGTGTCCGGGAGATCAAAACCCTCACCATCCTTTCCCATCCAGAAAACTTCAGTCTTTTCCTGATTGATCTTGGAGCCTGATGCTTCAGAATACCGTGATGTCAGAGAGACCACCTCCTCCGCTTCATCCGTCCCAGTGACAATCACCGACACATCATCCGCATAGGCAACAACCCTCAATGGCGGCTCACCCGGGAGCCCCACTGGTACCCCACACAACATGCCGCTCTCTAGCCTCCTGACGAAGGGGTCGATTGCAAACACATAGAGCAGGGGACTCAGGGGACAACCCTGGCGCACCCCGGAGCCAACCCCAAAGGACTGTCCAACCCAACCATTAACAAGAGGGAAGCTTTCTGCCCCCTTATACAAGACTTTCAGCCAATCGACAAAACCACCCGGCAGACCGTACTTACTAAGGAGCAACCACAGGTACTCATGGTTAACACGATCAAAAGCCTTTGCCTGATCCAATGTCAGCAAATACTTTCCCCAGCCTGCAGCCCTGCACCGCTCTAAGGCCTCCCGGACAGCTAAAACCGCTGTGAAGGTGCTCCTACCCTGGACCGAACAGTGCTGATGGCGAGAAAGCAAAGACTCTGCCACTGACGATAGGCGCCAGAAAAATATCTTTGCCAGTATCTTTCTATCGACATTAAGAAGGCTGATGGGGCGCCAATTCTCAATCATCGAAGGATCTTTACCCTTTGAAAGAAGAATCACAGCCGAGTGCCTCATGGAAGGGGAAAGCACCCCCTCAGCAAGGCAACTGTTAAAAACCTCTACCAAATGCGGGGCCAGAATAGACTTAAAGGCTTTGTAAAACTCAGCCGTCAAGCCATCCGGTCCAGGCGACTTTTTGATGGCAAGCTGTTCAATTGCCCTCATCACCTCTTCGACTGTGATCTCCTCTGTCAAATTCATCAATGGAACATCTCCACCATTTAGACCTGGAGTAGAGTCCAAAAAGCTTTCCATCTTGTCACGATCAAGCTCTTTCCTCCCAAGAAGGTCGGCATAAAAGGACCTCACGACCTCCAGAATCCCTGACCTGGACTTTGTCAAGGAACCTGTACTGTCCTTAAGGCCAACGACCGTTTTAACAGCTACACCTTGTTTGCAGTTCTGGTAAGGGTCAGGCGAGTGGTACTTCCCATAGTCCCTCTCCAGAACCAAAGAGGCATGCCGGTCATATTGACACTTTCTGAGAAGGAGTTTCACTTCGGAGATTGCCCCAGGATCTCCTCCTCTCGAGACAAGAATATCCAGCTTCCTCCGTAAACGTTGGTAGGTCATGTATTTATTAAACTGATTTCTATTGGCTAGGCCCCTGAAGAATCCAGCGATCCTCTTTTTGGTCAGCTCCCACCACTCAGCCTTGCTGCTACAAAAGTCCAGGATGGTCACCTGTGCCTGAAAGAATTCCTCAAAGGATTGTCTAACATGTTCTTCCTTGAGTAGTGTCGAATTTAATCTCCAGATGCCCTTGCCCCTCTGAGGGGCGTCTGAAGCATTCAGTACCACAGATAGCATACAGTGATCAGAGAACTCTACTGCCTGCACCACTGGGGGCGAGAAAGCAGAGGCCTCCTTCAAAAAAAACCTATCTATCCTACTCTGACTATTACCACGATGAAAAGTGAACCCGGTGTCATCTGGGAGGTGCTTAATGTGCACATCCACAAGACCAGCATCCCTAACCATACTATTTAAAAAAACGCTATCATATCCCAGCCTGTCCTTGAAGTCCTTCCTGTCCTTGGGCCTAGTTACTGTATTAAAGTCACCTCCAAAGACCACTTGCCGGGATGTAAAAAGAAATGGCTTGATCCTTGTAAAAAGGCATTTCCTGTCCCACTTTGTGTGCGGCCCATAAACATTGATTAGGCGCAGGTCCTGCCCTCCCACAAGGACGTCTAAGACCATACATCTCCCAATCTCCACCTCAATAACCCGCCGGACAGTTACCATGCCGGTTTTAAACAACACCGCCACACCGCCGTAAGGCTCGGCCGCAAGAGACCAGTAAGATGGACCATACCTCCACTCTCTCTTGGCCATATGAATATCTGCCAAGGAGGTGAGCCTAGTCTCTTGCAAAAATAAAATTTCAGCATCTAATTGGCTGAACAAAAAGAAGGCCATAGAACGAGCTCTTACTGACTTAATGCTGGCGACATTAATTGTCACCACTTTTAACGGAGGGGGAACCGCCATTTGGGTTATTGGGTGGATTGCTTCTTAGCTCCCCTCTGCTGCTCATCACCAGAAGCCTCTCGCTTTCTAGAGGCCGCCTCAAAGTCCATTTCAGAATCGGAACTTCTTTCAGAAGAAGCTCCGGATGAAGAAATATCCCACTTGGAGGACCTATGACGGCTGGAGACAGGAACCGGAGCTTCTCGTCCCCGTTCCGTCCTCACCGCCTGCCTCTTCCGCCTCCCAACCTTCCTTCTCTCCTCCAGGTACCGCAGGTCAGCCTCAGAGATGCCCTCATCTCTTATTTTTTTCTTTAAAGTCTTTCCACAAGACTTCTTTACAGAGGAAGGGGCGCCCTTTTTAGTACACGCTGGTGGGGGGGTGATCCCTTTAAGTCAGACTCAGGAGGGGTAGACTCCTGGGGGGTAACAGACTCGGGGGGCACAGACTTGGAAGGTTCCGACACAAGAGGAGAGGGTACAGTAGGCTGGGGGGACACAGAGACAGAAACAGAAGGAGTACTTACAGACACAGGAGGGGTGGCCACAGGAACTGGAGAGGGATCCTGAGCAGGACCAGGGGAGGGGGTCACCGCAGAGGAGGATGGTACACCAGGGGTCTCACCCTCCATCCTGTCCAGCCTTGACATGTCCTCTACTACCTCCTTCTCCATATTGTGCCAGGCTTCAGGACATCTGCTGTAGGGGTGGCCAAGGCGCAGGCACAGATTGCACCTGATCATCTTAGTGCAGTCCTTAGCCATATGACCCTGACCCCGACACACTGAACACATCAAGGCTGAACAGGAGGAGCTCAAGTGCCCCTTTTCTCCACAGCGGTGACACAGCTTCGGCTGACCAGGGTAGAAAACAGTCATCCTATCCCTCCCTATGAAAGCTGAGGAGGGCAAGTGACGGACAACATTCCCATCCCTGGCCAACCTGACTGTTACCGACCATCCCCCAGTCCAGATGTTACGCTCATCATGGATTTTATTAGGTTTGGTCAAAACTTCCCCATAGTTCCTTAACCAGACCTCTAGATCCCGAGCAGGAACACTCTCATTGGTCAGGATAATGGTTATTTTTTTTACTGTTGACCTCTGAGAAACCGCAACTGGGACCAGACCTTCCCATTCAGGTCTTGACCTGCACCAAGCCTCATATCGCTCCCAGAACAGGTCAAGACCCTCTGGCCTGGTGAAACTAACCGTATAGTCCCTTGTCCCAGCTACGTGTATAAAGGCATACAGGTCATTTGCACCAAAACCCATCTCCAATATCAAGTCCACCACTGCACGCCGTGCTGGAGGGATGGCACCACCTTCCCATTTCAGGATAACTACATTACGTCTTGGACCCCCAGCAGAAGCCAGAGACCCAAGACCAGATCTTGGGGTGCTCAAGGTGGCAGCTTGCAGTGGAAAACCCCGCTTGGGAGCGGGACTACCAGGAGCAGAGTGTGCCACCTGTGCAAAAGTAGGTTTATCAGGGCCAAGGGCTGACACTGAAGCCACATCACTCTGTATATTATTATTATTATCAACTTTATGAACTGAAATGGCAGGATCTGTAGCAGGACAATTGTTCATCACACTGGTACTGGGGTGATTGTTATCAGTCACAGAACTATTAAAATTCCCATCAGGAATAGTCACAGTTGCTGCAATACCAGCTGTCTCCTGATGCTGCACTGTAGAGTCCTCAGCAGCAGTGGGGCAAACAGCTTTGGACTCAGCCAAAGAAGGGTTAATGGGCTGTGCTGACACTTGCAGTCCATCCACAGAAATGACATTTTTTAAATGCAAGTCTTGCTGCATTGCAGCCTCAGCAGGCACAACATTGCTGCACACAGGACTAGCAGCCTGATTGTCATTAGGCACATTGTCAGTCACAGTGTTAAAAGGAACAAAAACAGTCTTATCCACAACATGGGACTTAGCAGGCTTCACTTTATCAGGCACATCATCAGTAATGTCTTCCTCATTAAACACAAGCTGATCCCCCCGCATAGGAGACTCCATTACCTGGATGGCCCTCAGCATACCTCCTGAATCTTGGGAAGGCCTGGGGCTGCTTACCTCTCCCTGAGGGGCAGGGGGTCAGAACTGGGGGTCTCCTCCTCCTCCACCTCCATCTTTGTCACCCTTCCAAACCTTTTGTCGTTACAAAATTTTTCTTTAAAGGGCCCATCTCTGCCTTCCATCATGGCCACGATGGTCTCCTGATGATCCACACGGACCTTGGCCAGCTGGATTTCCGGATCCATGGATCCCCGTTTCTGGCTGTGTAAGCCCTCACGTTGCCTTCGCAGGCGCTTCAACTCCGCTCTCAACTTGTAGAGCTTGTCCCTCTCCCTGTTCAGGACCTTAATCCCGGCCACCACTCGCTCCCGAATGGCCTCCGAGCCTTCATCCTCACCAGGGGCAGAGAGATCGGCTTGTGCAGAGGCAGGCAGTTCACCTGATGGCCCAGGAGATGGCTGGGAGCCTCCAGCAGGAGAAGCCCCGCTGCCCTCCATGGCCTCCCCAGAAAGGGGGCCAGGGAGCTGGGATAGATTTCACCACCACTCCCCTCTCACAGAGCAGCTTCAGAGGCACCTTCCTCCTGACACACCTGTGCTCCAATGATGGGCGGGGCACTATTCCTCCCACTGACACCAATGATGAGGCACTATTCTTCCCACTGACACCAATGATGGAGCACTATTCCTCCCACTGACACCAATGATGAGGCACTATTCCTCCCACTGACACCAATGATAGAGCACTATTCTTCCCACTGACACCAATGGGTGGGCTCTATTCCTCCCACTGACACCAATGATGAGGCACTATTCCTTCCACTGACACCAATGATGGAGCACTATTCCTCCCACTGACACCAATGATGAGGCACTATTCTTCCCACTGACACCAATGATGGAGCACTATTCCTCTCACTGACACCAACGATGAGGCACTATTCTTCCCACTGACACCAATGATGGAGCACTATTCCTCTCACTGACACCAATGATGAGGCACTATTCTTCCCACTGACACCAATGATGGGGTACCATTACTCCCACTGACTCCAATGATGGGGCACTATTACTCCCACTGACACCAATGATGGGGCACTATTCCTTTCATTAATACCAATGATGGAGCACTATTCTTCCCACTGACACCAATGATGGAATACTATTCCTTCCAGTGACACCAATAAGGGAGCATTATTCCTCCTACTGACACAAAAGATGGGGCACTATTCCTTGCACTGACACCAATTATGGGACACTATTCCTCCAAATGATACAAACAATGGGGCACTATTTCTCCCCTTGATACCAATGATGGGGTATTGTTTATTCCCACTGATGCCAGGACATTTTCTTCTCCCACTGGCCAGCCCCCCCCTAAAGTTTCAAAGACAGCAAACTGGCCCCTTGTTTAGAAAGTTTGGAAACCCATGGTTTAGACCAGGGGTCTCAAACTGGCAGCATTCCAGCTGTTGCAAAACTACAAGTTGCATGAGGCATTGCAAGGCTGACAGTTACAAGCATGATTTCCACAGGCAGAGGCATGATGGGACTTGTAGTTGCGCAACAGCTGGAGGACCACCAGTTTGAGACCCCTGGTTTAGACCTAAGGAAGATTTGGTTTTCTTTAACCACTTCATACCCCGCCCATAGTAATATGACGTCCGCAGGACTGATCTCCCATCCTGGGTGGGTGTCATATGACGTCCTGGGCTTCCTGGCCGTCTAGGGGGCGCACGCGCGCCGCATCGCTCGGGAGCCGGTGCGCGTGCGCGGCGGCTGCGATGTAAACAGATCCACGTCCTGTCAGGTGAGAGGAGACCGATGGTGTGGTCCCAGTACAGAGGAACACCGATCGGTCTCCTCCCCTTGTGAGTCCCCTCCCCCTACAATTAGAATCACTCCCTAGGATACACAGGTAACCCCTTCCTCGCCCCCTAGTGTTAACCCCTTCCCTGCCAGTGACATTTACACAGTAATCAGTGCATTTTTATAGCACTGATCGCTGTATAAATGTGAATGGTCCCAAACATGTGTCAAAAGTGTCCGATATGTCCGCTGCAATGTCACAGTCACGATAAAAATCACAGATCGCCACCAATACTAGTAAAAAAAAAAAAATGCCATAAATCTATCCCCTATTTTATAGACGCTATAACTTTGGCGCAAACCAATCAATATACGCTTATTGCTATTTTTTTTACCAAAAATATGTAGAAGAATACGTATCGGCCTAAACTGACGCAAGAAAAAAATTGGGATATTTATTATAGCAAAAATTTTAAAATATTGTGTTTTTTTCAAACTTGTCACTATTCTTTTGTTTATAGCGCAAAAAAAAAATAAGAACCGCAGAGGTGATCAAATACCACCAAAAGAAAGCTCTATTTGTGGGGAAAAAATAATAAATTCAGTACAGTGTTGCATGACCGCGCATTTGGCCTGGGCAGGAAGGGGGTGAAAATGCCCTGTATTGAAGTGGTTAAAAAATAGATGGGCTGATGGGGAGGTTTGTTGTGGTAAATGCGCATCTAATGGTAAACTAAAACCTCTTGGCCCACCAAGGGATAATGGGGCTCCTTCTCAATGGATGCGTAGAGATATTCCCAATTGCAGCATTTCTTACAGGGCCTGAGGAACTCAGAACACAATTGTGTTTGCAAAGGGATTTGTACAATAAACCCTTAAGCCCCTTTCACACTGGGGCGGGCATGTATGGTGGCGGTATAGCGGCGCGATTTTCAGCGCCGCTATACTGTTGTATTTACCGCGATATTCGCCCGCTAGCGGTGCGGTTTTAACCCCCGCTAGCGGCCGAAAAAGGGTTAATACCGCCGGTTTGCGGGCAGTATTACCGCGGTGTCCCATTGATTTCAATGGGCAGCCGCGGTAAAGGAGCGGTGAACACACCGCTCCTTCACCGCTGTAAAGATGCGGCTAGCAGGACTTTTGAAGCGGTCCTGCTAGCGCACCGCTCCAGTGTGAAAGCCTTCGGGCTTTCACATTGAAGAATACAGGGCACGATTTTTTCAGGCGGTATAACAGAGCTAATATTAGCGCTAAACCGCCTGAAAAACGTGCCAGTGTGAAAGGGGCCTAAGGCCAATGTCCACACAGGATTAAAACCCAAGCAGCAAGGTTTTATTCTTTTGTCATTTCAGTGAACTTGAATAGGGAGTAGGAAGATGAGAGAAGTAAGGGAAAGAAAAGGTTTAGGCACGCAACACTTAGAGCACAGTATTAGTCTTTCATCACCACTCAAGCCTGAGTGGGTATTGCTCACCCGTATAGTCCCTTTGAGAGCGGTTCTAGCAACCGGGATGGAGCACAGATAATCAAGACAGTGGATCCCTCTTTAGGCAAGTTTCCAGGCCTCTTCCCGAGACAGCAGTACCGTCGCTAATCTCCTCAGGGACTGATCCTCCTCTGGTCTGCCTGGGATCCTTCTTTGAGGTGTAGGCCCCTACCAGCAGAGCTAGGCCCAAACAGACTCGCGCACCTCGTGCCATATGGGCCACGAGGCACACATACAGGACCAAAGTGTCCCCTGGAACGCCCCAACGCCAATGGCGTCTGCCCCTTATGTACCCTCTCCCAGCATGCACAGCGGGTCAACCATGCCCACTGCACGGCTGCCGAGAGAGAACACCCAAGGTGCTGTGATACCCCTCTTGGTTCACCTTTGCCGGTGGTGACAGTGCCACCTACAGGCAACAGGGAACACTACTGCCAGACAGTATCACAACCAGAGCAGAAGCAATCATGAACCATCAATTGGTCTGAGCCCGACTACTGGCTCAGACTACCCTTACATTTCCACATAGCGCCCCCTACATATTATATATCTATAAAATGTTATAATAAACAGAGGTGAGTCACTTTTGCGGCTTTATAAATCTTAAATGTCCAACTGTATAATCACATTAGCAGCGGGCTCCCACTTTTCTGCTTATCTTGTATATCTAAAAAAAGGGAGATATCCAAATTCTTTTACTTCAGAAAATCCATATCCCTTATGTGCAAAAATCAAGCAACTGTATGGTTTTAAGCAAGACAAGGCTCTTTCCCACACATAGCTTGAGAAAGACCATTGTCTTTTTTGAAACTGTTCAGTTGCTTGATGCTTGATTTTTATACATAATGGATATGGATTTTCTGAAGAAAAATTATTTGCAGCATTTGGATATCTGGATATCTTATCCTTTTATTAGGTATAAAATTATAGTGTATATATATATATGTGTATATATATATATATATATATATATATATATAATAAAATTATAACTATATGTTCCTTGCTTTTCCTTCTTGTATAATTTTATATGCTAAAAATTGCAAAATTGCAAGACCCTGTGATTGTCAGGGTCTTGCAATGTCTCATGGGACTTGTAGTTTTACCACAGCTGGAGGGCCAAGGATGCCTACCCCTGATTTACAATTTGGAAATCTTACAACAATCTCTTATTCAGACGTTGAACCTTAGCAAGAAAAAAAAAAAATATCAAAATACCTATGCCTTGCCAAAGTATGTATCTGATGCTGATTTATTACCAGAAAGTCTGCATTTCCATATCTCCAGGTACAGGTTGGCAAAGGCTGATGCACAGGTGTTGCCCGTTGCTGACTCCTGCACCTGGAGAAAACTGATATCTTATAACAAGAACAAAATGGGGTCATTAAAGAGCATTTAAACTAAAACACAAAAAATTTCATATTTTGCAGCTTACTAGTCCTTAGATTTGGTGGCCTGGCATTTGGTATCTGAGCAACGAAAAAATAGCAGCCACACTATAGGACTCAATGAAAAATGTCAGAATAGTTTCGGACCCTTGGATAGCTCACTACCATCCACAAGGTTTTCATTGTTCTTTATTGACAATTTAACACCCTGTAGGTAATCCCTGGCTGGTTCAGGGGAGTTTCTTTCAGTCCCAGGGTTCCTCCATCCCTTTCCTTTGGTACCCTTACCACCCTTCATATTTTCCTTTCTTTACCCCTTCTCTACACTTCTTTCCTTTTCTTGTTCTAAGATATATATCCATTGGTACCTTTTGGTAATAACCAAGTTGACAATGACTTGGTAGTTGGGTCACTCCAATACTAATTAATTTACCATGTATATTGATGATCCGAATGATTTGGCCATACTGTGACTTCAGGTGATGAAATTGTTGGTTTGTGATTGTATTTTTGGCTGATGCCAGGTCTTTAAGAAAAAAAGTAATGTAATTTTTTTTTAAAGAAACTAAAAATACTGTCTTCTGCCAGCAGAATGGGACCTGTGTTCTCTGTAGCTGTGAGTGCCGTGGAGCAGTGAGTGCGGGGACTGTGCCGTGGAGGAGTGTTGAGTGCGGAGAACGTGCCGCGGAGGAGCGGTGAGTGCGGGGACCGTGCCGCAGAGGAGCGGTGAGTGCGGGGACCGTGCCGTGGAGGAGCGGTGAGTGCGGGGACCGTGCCGTGGAGGAGCGGTGAGTGCGGGGACCGTGCCGTGGAGAGGTGGAAAGGATATAAAAAAAAAAAATTGCAGCCACCACATCTAATGATGGGTAAGCTGCAATATATAACATTTTTAGTTTTTGGATAAATACCGCTTTAAAGTGATTGTAAAGCTTTGATTATTTAAAGAAAAACAAACATAACATACTTACCTCCACTGTGCAGTTCGTTTTGCACAGAGTGGCCCCGAACACCGTCTCCTGGGGTCCCCCGGCGGCTCTCGCGGCTCCTCCCTGCATCAGATAACCCCCTAGGAGCAGCGCTCTCCCAGGGGGTTACTTTGCGGGCGCGCTTCCGAGTCATTAATTCGGCGTCCATAGCTGCCGAATGTATGACTCTGCCCCGCCCCCCCCCAGTGCCGCTGTCATTGAAATTGGTTGAACGCAGCGGGAGCCAATGGCTACGCTGCTATCAATCTATCCAATCAAGAGTCGGGACCCAATGGAGAGAGGGAAATTCAAGGCTCAGGTAAGTAAAACGGGGGGGGGGGGGTTTCGCTAGGGGTCAGTGACTGACAACCCCTTTAAGTACACCCGTGTGAACAAGTCCTAATATGAATTTCATCTGTAATTTTAGCTGCTTGCCTGGAGTTCAGCTTTTACTAATGCTGTAAATTTTTTAATCCATGAAAATGGGAATAGAATCAGCAGGATCTAACAGAAGGACGTTGGAAATACATACAATAGAGTAATACTGAGGCTGAACAAGTTAATAACCTTCCAACCACCAAGTTCCAACTAGAAAATGGTCCAGCAGTCAGAGCTGTAAAGTTTGCCAATAAACTGGAAGACGGAGTTTGTAGACTGTTCATGGAGCGATTGTTCACTCTCCTTTTCTACTATTTCAGGTTTAATAACCAGTCATTGTGCTTCAATATAAATTCCAGGAATTCACGGCTGTATTACCACTTCATTGTGACTCGAAATAAACGGCTGGAAGAGCGCGCAGAGCCTGCCAGACACAACTAAATGGACACGGCGGAATCCACAGATACGGTTTATGATGGGGTAGAACAATGCTTAAAAAACTATTCGGTGAAATTTAAAACAACTGCTAAGCTCATTACAGGTTTCATAACCGTTGAAGAGCCCAGGACTGAGCTGGCTTTAAAACGCCGACTTAAAGCCGAGCTTCAGGCAAATAAAGAGAAGATGGTTTTAATAAGACATAATGCTCATTGGGGCTGATTTACTAAAACTGGAGCACTCAGAATCTGGGACAGCTCTGCATGGTAGCCAATCAGCTTCTAACGTCAGCTTGTTCAATTAAGTTTTGACAAAAAACCTGGAAGCTGATTGGTTTCTATGCACGGCTGCACCAGATTTTGCACTTTCCCGTTTTAGTAAATCAACCCCTTTGTGTTTCTTGAAAGTGATTGTAAAGGTAATTTATTTATATATTTTTTTTAATTACAAACATCTATATTTCCCTGCTCAATGGAATTGCACAGAGAAGCCCCCAACCTCCTCTTCTTAGGTCAACTGCCAGCTCTCCTTTGCCCCTCCTCTCTGTTCAGTGCGCCCATATGGGGGCACTTGTGCGTGCCCACCCCCGAGCCACTCCATCACTGGGAACCAATGGCTCTCGATGCCTCAGAAAAGCCAGTGAGACCCAGAAGTGAGGGGAGTGGAGAGCTATAGACGTGCTCAGCGCTGGATCGAATGAGAGCTCAGGTAAGTAAAAAGGGGGGGGATTGATTCCTAAACATTTTTTACCCTAATGCAAGGAATGCATTAAGGTAAAAAAAAAATGTTTAGGCTTTAGAACCACTTTAACTGCTAACTGACCCAGTGACATTAGATATTCTGCAAGCGGGGGGCACAACCAGCCACCGCAACGTACCCGTATGTCACGGTGTACTTCCTGGTTTGGTGGCGCACTGCTAGCCCATGCTGTGATTGGACACATCATGAGTTTGTCAGTAGATTTAGGCTGAAACCTGTTGATCGGCTGTGGACAATCACAGCACAGAGCTTGTTCTGTCTCAACTACAAAGCGATAAAGTTCATCTCCAGGTTTAAGTAGGCCTTACTCAAGCTGGTTTGATATTATCCCTTGCATCGATACAGGCAGTTTAACTCAATGAATAAACTCACAGTTAGGACGACAGACGATGAATCCTTTCGAATGTTCCGTTTAATGATGGATATTCATAGGTAGAAAAACGTTGCAGTTGTAAGCCACATGTAAGATGTTTAGCATGGAAGATATACAGGAGTAATGACCAGAATCAGGAAGTGGAGGAGATATATAAAGAACTACGGTGAGAGAGAGAGTTCAGCTAGAAAGAAGGGGACAGATCTTAGAGACACAGAGCAAGAATAATCACATAGTGTAACACAACACTCCCCGTCTGAAATCTTTAGATTTCATAACCTTAAACTAAAATATATATTTTCAAAAAGTCCAATACTGACGAATGTCCTGGAACCTGTAATGAAAAACATGCAACAAGCAAATAATAAACGTAAGTTCAACAGGATGAAGAACATAAAGTCACAGTATGATGTCTTCAAATAATTCCAAAGTTCTGAGTAGAACCTGTAGATGGCAGCAATGTACTCCCCGCCGTGCCAACAGCATGGCTAGTCCTTGCACAAGTCACTCACCTGGCAAAAGGAGTACTAACTCTGTAATTGGTCGACTAAAGGTTTGTGTCGATCCTCCCTTGGTTACCTTGACTTCTACCTTCCGGACTTTGTTATCGTCGCTGGGCATAACTTTAGTAATAAGGCCCATAGGCCACTCATTCTGAAAAACTTCCTTGTCTTTTAGAAGGATGAGGTCTCCAACCTTAAGATTCGGCTTAGATGCTTGCCATTTGTTACGACCTTGAAGGTGGTGAAGATACTTTTTCTTCCAGCGATGCCAGAACACATTGGCTAGATGCTGCACCTGCTTCCATTGATGCCTGTAATGGTGTGACCGCAGCTTCTGTTTTGTACTTACAGAAGTGTAGAGTGAGGTGTTCACAGTTCTTATTTCCTTATCATCTTCAGGGCTTACTAGTCCATAGGTGGTGTCGATAGTGGGTGAGTGGGAGTCCTCACACAGAAACCTTGGAGGTGACAGCCATAAGCTGTCCTGAAGAGCGGCAGGTGACACGGCTCTGGTCCCACAGTCAGCTGGGTTGAGTTCAGTGGGAACGTGATGCCATTGACTTGGTAGAGAGAATCTCTTGATACGTTCAACCCTGTTGCTGACGTACACATAAAATTGTTTTGTTTGGTTGTTTATGTAACCAAGTACTACCTTACTGTCTGTATAGAAGGTGAAAGAATCAATTTTAGTGTCCATTTCACTTCGTATGACCTCTGCAATTTCTACTGCTAGCACGGCTGCACAAAGTTCAAGTCTTGGTATGGTATGTGCAGGCTTGGGAGTGAGTTTTGCCTTGCCTAGGACAAAACTACAGTGTGATTCTCCATTCAGTTCAGAGGTCTTCAAATAGGCTACTGCAGCAATAGCTTCAACTAATGCATCAGAGAAAATATGAATCTCTCTCCGGTTAGCAGTTGAAATGGAACCCGGAACATAGCAACGGGGAATCTGAAGTTTTTCTAGTGACTTCAAAGCATATCTTCACCTTTCCCACTTGTGTTGATTCTCACTAGGCAAGGGAGTATCCCAGTCTATGTTCTCAGTAGACAACTGTCTTAGTAAAATCTTACCTTGAATGGTAACTGGAGCAAGGAAACCCAGTGGGTCATAGATGCTATTCACCACGGACAGGACTCCTCTCTTAGTGAAGGGTTTGTCACAAGTTGACACTTGGAAGGTGAATTTGTCTTGCTTGATGTTCCACAACAAACCCAGACTTCGCAGTACAGGAGGCACATCTGTACCTAAGTCAAGGTTTTTTAGACTAGTGGCATAGTCCTCCGAGTGAAAGGCATTCATATGTTCCTGGCTGTTGGATATAATCTTGTGTAGTCTAAGGTTTGCTACAGACAGCATCTCCTTTGTTCTGGTGAGAAGATCAATTGCTTCTTTAGCAGTTGGAAAGGACTTAAGTGCGTCGTCAACGTAGAAGTTTCTTTCAACAAATTGAAGGGCATCAGATCCATATTCAACTTCTCCAGTCTGAGCTGTTCTCCTTAGCCCATAAGTTGCCACTGCTGGGGAAGGACTGTTATCGAAGACATGTACCTTCATGCGATAATCTATAACTTCCTTGTTGAGGTCATTGTCCTTGTGCCATAGAAACCTGAGGTAGTTTCTGTTGTCTTCTCTGACGATGAAGCAGTGAAACATCTGTTGAATGTCGGCCATTACTGCTACAGGCTCTTGTCTGAAACGAATCAAGACTCCTATTAGACTGTTGTTCAAGTTGGGTCCAGTAAGGAGCATGTTGTTAAGAGAAACACCTTCGTGCTGAGCACTGGAATCAAAGACAACTCTGATTTGGTCTGGTTTGCGTGGGTGATACACGCCAAAGGATGGACGGTACCAGCATTCTTCTCCCTCCTTTAGTGGGGGAGCAGGCTCTGCATGATCTCTGTCAAATACATTTTGCATAAAGTCCACAAAGTGCTTTTGCATCTCTGGTTTCCTGCTTAAGTTTCGCTTTAAGGAGGAGAATCTACTGATGGCCTGCTGTAAGTTGTTGGGCAATCTCTCTCTTGGGAGACGAAAGGGTAGGGGTGCTACCCAGTTATTGGAGTCATCTTGAAAGAACACCTTGTCCATTACCTTGATGAATTCTTTGTCTTCCATTGAAGGAGCCAGTATGTCATCTTCACTGGTTGCTTTAAACACTGTAGAGCTGAAGTCGCCATCATGGCAGGAGAAAGGGCTTGTGTCACCTGAGATACCATGTTGCCATTCGTGGCTGGCTATCTTCTCTTTCACCCAGTAGTGATGTGGGCATGGCTCAAAGTAAGTGTTTCGGCCATTTGGCAGAACATTTGTCTTGAATGACGAAATGTTGGTAGGTCTTTTCATTTTGCCTATGCAGACATTGCCTATGATGACCCACCCTAGATCCGTGCGCTGGGCAAATGGGGTATCTGGGGGTCCACTGACTTGTCTGTGTACCTTGTGAATTCTTAGAATGTCTCTTCCTAACAGAAGAAGGATCTGAGCATCTTTGTCAAGCGGTGGTATCTCATTTGCTATTACCTTGAGGTGAGGGTGATGGAAAGCAGCAGCTGGAGTAGGGATTTCTTCCCTGTTAGCAGGTATCTGATTGCACTCAACAAGTGTAGATAAGGGTAATTGCAAGTTACCTTTGAGAGAAGATACCATGAGTCCATGAGCCCTTCTTCCAGAAACCTCTATAGTTCCACTACAGGTACCCAAGGTGTAAGGATGAGCTTCGCCTTTTATTTCAAATAGATTGAACAGTTCCGATTTTGCAAGTGATCGATTGCTCTGATCGTCTAAGATAGCATATGCCTTTAGAGACTTTTCTGGTTGATCCTTGTGGTATATGTTCACCAAGCATATCTTAGCACAGGACTTACCACAGCGGTCTTCTCCACAAACTTCAGTGCAGGATGAAGAAATGATGGTAGAATTAGGCACTTGGTCTGTATTCTCCCCGCCATGCGTTAACCTGGGAGGAGTGTTGGCAGGTTGTGCAGAGCTGGGCTCAAGAGGATGGAGGGCTAGCACATGTTCTTCAGAGCCACACTCTATGCACTTGATGGACACATTACAGTCCCTTGCAAAATGTTCTGTAGAAGCACAGCACCTGAAACATACCCTAAATGTCTTTAAAAGCTCCTTGCGCTCTTCCAGAGGCTTTTTCCTAAAGCCGATACATTTATTGAGGGGGTGTGGCTTCTTGTGTATGGGACACTCTCTGTTAGGGTTTTCAATCTTCCTACTCTGTTTGTTCGTGGCCAGAACTGTGGTAGGAGTGGGAAGGATGTCAGTCTTTTTCACGGACACTGGGCCTCTATGGTTTCTATAGTTGCCCTGAAGACTGGTACTCTTAGGAAAGGGTGAGAAGAGGCTGTACTCACCGTAGGAAAAACTTGGATCGTTCTTGGTCTCTGCAATTTTCCTGATGAATTCACAGAAGAAAGAGAATGGAGGGAAGGAAACCTTGTTCTCTCTTTTGTATGATGACCCTAGTGCAGTCCATTTCTCTTGCAAACCATACGAGAGCTTGGAGACAATTGGGTTTACCCCTCTTGGAGTGTCAAGGTAACTGAGTCCAGGTAGTTTTGGGTCTGTCTTGGCTAGCTGAAGCTCAAGGAGAAGGTCACCCAGTCTCTGGAACTCCTTGTTGTCCTTACCGGATATCTTTGGGAAAGTTTCCAGACGCATGAACAAAGCATTTTCTATAGCTTCTGGACTGCCATAACTTTGCTCTAGTCGCTCCCATGCAGCTGTGAGGCCTGCAGTAGGATTGTCCATGAAAACCGATCTTAATGGCTTAACACGTGCAGCAGATAGAGGACCAAGCCATTTGATCAGCAGATTCAATTCTTGATCAGCTGTAATGCCAATATTGCTGATTGTAGTTCTGAAAGCACATTTCCAACTTCTGTAGTTCTCAGGTTGGTCATCAAAACTTGTAAGACCAGTCTTTGTGAGCTCTCTGCGAAGCATGTACCTCCCAAACTCTTCTGTCTCAGTTGTCTCCGCCTTTATGTGAGATGCTGTTGGCTGTATGGTGCTGATTGCGTTATCTTTGACATTGTTGTTAAAGGACACAGGGAAATATGGTGCAGCAGATGCATCCAGGTGAGTTGCTTGCTTGAAGTCAGTTGTTCCAATGGTACGTTGATTCAAGGCTGTACCGATGACTGGAGATTGATGACTTGCTTGAAGCTTGCGCTGATGCTCTGTGACGTATGAAGGCAGGCAAGGTAGACAGGTAGGAAATGCAGTGGAGTGATTTTGAGTGCAGGAAGTTGCTGGAACCTCTTTAACTTGAAGCTGTGAAGGAGTCTCTATGTAGTCGGGAGCATTGGAGACAATGGAGTGTGCACTGCAGTGGCTTAGGACATAGTCTTTAGTGCGTTTGAGGGGGTCTTCCATATCTGCTATGTTTAGGTTAATGCTGTCTTTCTCACTTGCACCTTCGTCTGCACTGATAGCTTGCTGTAGGACCCTTAGCTTTGCCATAGCTGCGTCATGTTTACACTGTTCATTTAAGGTTTCCATTGTTGCTCTTTGACGGGCTGACTGAGCTTCCGACTCTGCTCTCTGAGCTTCCAACTCTGCTCTTTGACGCGCTGACTGCGCTTCCAACTCTGCTCTTTGACGTGCTGACTGCGCTTCCAACTCTGCTCTTTTATCTGCATATGCCACCTGCACTTTGCTGGCTTCCACTTCAGCGCGGGCATTAATAAGTCGCTCACTGAGTGTTGAGTATCTTGAACTATGGGATCTTGACGAGTTTTTAGAACGTCTGGTGGAAACAGATCTGTGAGATGCAGTGTCCTGTAACAGCTTTATTTTTGCTTCTGCCTTTAATCTGGTTTGCTGGATAAAACTGTCTCTTTCAATATTGAGAGCATTGACGCGCTTTAATTGCATCATCGCACTTTCTGACTTCATGTTTTGTAAGACATTAGTGAATTTGATGCTGGTAAGCTGATAAAGCTCATATGAGGCAGAAAGTTGTTTAATGGCGCCCTCTAGTGTCAGTAGTTCACGTTCAACAGACACTGTATTGGCTTCAGCAAGGATTTTCTCCCAGACTAATTCCAAGCTATTTGACAATTCAGTCCTTGAAGCTTCATAATTCTCCATTACTTTCCAAGTGGGTTTAACTGAGCGTTTGGGTAACTCAGTTTCTTCAGGAACTTGTGGGGAGGTAGATGTGAGTTCACATGCAGAAGCTTGGTCACTCATGATAGCAGACTGACTGTGAAAACAGGCAGGATCTGTGTGCTGAAATATGACACTGTGCAGATTGTCTCAGGCTATAAGGCTGCCATGTGCTGCTCTGCCCCTTCTGTCTTGCTATGAGGGCAGTAAATCTTGTCTGTTTCAGTACTGACATGCAGAAATCTTGTAATTAGGCTGTGAAACTCCGTTTTTCTACTGTTCTGTCTCAACTACAAAGCGATAAAGTTCATCTCCAGGTTTAAGTAGGCCTTACTCAAGCTGGTTTGATATTATCCCTTGCATCGATACAGGCAGTTTAACTCAATGAATAAACTCACAGTTAGGACGACAGACGATGAATCCTTTCGAATGTTCCGTTTAATGATGGATATTCATAGGTAGAAAAACGTTGCAGTTGTAAGCCACATGTAAGATGTTTAGCATGGAAGATATACAGGAGTAATGACCAGAATCAGGAAGTGGAGGAGATATATAAAGAACTACGGTGAGAGAGAGAGTTCAGCTAGAAAGAAGGGGACAGATCTTAAAGACACAGAGCAAGAATAATCACATAGTGTAACACAACAGAGCTCTGTGCCAAAAACTCTGTACACAGACAACGATCTGTCTGTTTCTTCTCTTTGAAATCAATACTGAGTTCAGGAAGAAAAAGCAGACAGATCTGTGAGTAATGCTGCGTACACACGATCATTTTTCCCGTCTGGAAAAATTAAAAAAAAAATTTTAACAAGAAAAACGACCGTGTGGGGGCTTTTTGACATTTTTCCCGACGGGAAAAACGGCATTAATCACGACGAGAAAAATTAGAACATTTTTCTCGTCGTGATTCCCGTCGTTTTTTTCCGTGGCAGTTTTCCCATAGGGAAACACTGCCACGGAGCCCACACATGGTCGTTTTTCTCGACCAAGAAAAAAAATGGCGGGAAAACCGGCCGTGTGTAGGGAACCAAGCCGTTCCCTCGTTTTTCCCGTCGATTTTCTCGACGGTGTTTTCACCTTCGAGAAAATCGATCGTGTGTACGCGGTATTAGCCTTCGGTCACACCAAATTCAACTTTAAAATCCTGCCACTTGCCTTTAAATCACACGATTTCAAAGACGCATGTTAGTGCGACTTCAGGTGCGACTTGGCTGACATCTGTGCAATTTGATGCACAGCTGTCTATGCAAGGCGCACCTGAAATTGACAAAAAATAGTTTACAAGCTTCTTTTTCAAATCCGTGCGGCACAGCACCGTCGGAGTTGCACATTATTGAACAGTCTAATTGTCGGCGATAGTGTGCAACTTGTCATGCAATTTGGACCCCTCAAGTCACACTGGGGGCAAAAAGCAGCACACATTACACTGGTTAGGCACAAAGTTAACCTCTTGATTGCTCCTTGATGTTAATCCATTCCCAGCCAGTACCATTAGTACAGTGTACAGTATAATCACTGAACACAGTGTTAGGCCTGGTTCACACTGGTCCGACAAACGCTCCGACATTGGGAGCTCATGTCGCATGACGTCTGAAAATCAATGTTTCCCTATGGGAGCCGTCTTAACTGGTCCGACACATGTCGGTCCGACTTTGAGAATGCTCCCTGTACTACTTTGGTCCGACTTTGATCCGACTTCAGCCCATTGACTATCATTGAAGTCGGATCAAAGTCGGACCGCAGTCTTGCATGATCCGACTTTGGCATGCGACTTGTGCTCTGCTGCTCTTGAGGGGGAACTCCACACCAAATAAAAAAAAAAAACGGCATGGGTACCCCCTCCAAGGGCATACCAGGCCCTTGGGTCTGGTCTGGATTTGAAGGGGAACCCCTACGCCGGAAAAAACGGTGTGGGGGCCCCCCCAAAATCCAAAAAAGACCCTTTTCCGAGCACGCAACCTGGCAGGCCGCAGGGGAAGAGGGGGGGACGAGAGAGCGGGCCCCCCCTCCCTCCTGAACCGTACCAGGCCGCATGCCCTCAACATGGGGGGTTTGGTGCTCTGGGGCAGGGGGGGCGACCTGCGGCCCCCCCACCCCAGAGCACCCTGCCCCCATGTTGATGAGGACAGGGCCTCTTCCCGACAACCCTGGCCGATGGTTGTCGGGGTCTGCGGGCGGGGGGCTTATCGGAATCTGGGAGCCCCCCTTGATAAGGGGGCCAGCAGATCCCGGCCCCCCCACCCTATGTGAATGAGTATGGGGTACACAACACAGCTTTTTAAATTAATTTATTGCACAGCTCCGGGGTCTTCCTCCGACTTCGGGGGTCTCCGCGCTCTCCGGTTCTTTCTTCTGCCGGGCCTCCGCTATCTTCTTCCAGCTCTTTTGCTAGCGGGGTCCGGTCTTCTCCGTCGCCTTCTTCTTCTCCCGCTCTCCGGTTCGTCTCTCGCTCTCCGGTTCTTTCTTCCGCCGGGCCTCCGCTAACTTCTTGTAGCTCTTTTGCTAGTGGAGGGGCCGGTCTTCCCGTCGCCGTCTTCTTCTCTCTTCTCCTCGATGTTGACGCGTCGCTTCCTTCCGCTGTAATACTGGCTGTTCGCTCCGCTCCGCATTAATATAGGCTTCTCATGACGTCACAGTCACATGCTCCGGTGGCCCCGGAGCATGTGATTGTGACGTCATGGGAGCATGTGACTGTGACGTCATGAGAAGCCTATATTAAAGTGGTTGTAAACCCTTTATCTTTTTTTTTTTTTTTTTTTTTACTAACCTGCAAGACAAAGCTATAATGAGCTAGTATGACTAGCATACTAGCTCATTATGTACCACTTACCTTCGATCGGGGCCCCCGAAGTCGTCCGTGTCCCTCCTCTAGCCGCATCCATCGCTGCGGCGATAGCCGGAATGTTACTTCCGGGTATCGCCGCTGCAGCCAATCACAGCGCCGCTCCGGCGCTGTGACTGGCCGGAGCGGTGAAGACGTGAGCTGTCGAATTCGGCTACGTCGTCGAATGTTGCGACCTAGCCGAATTTGTAAATGGGGTGACGTCAGCGTCGCCGCATTTACATACAAATATCTCCTTAACCGTGTAGGTTAAGGAGATATTTCATGCACCTACAGGTAAGCCTTAATCTAGGCTTACCTGTAGGTCTTTGTTTAAAAAGTGGGTTTACAACCACTTTAATGCGGAGCGGAGCGAACAGCCAGTATTACAGCGGGAGGAAGCGACGCGTCAACATCGAGGAGGAGAAGAGAGAAGAAGACGGCGACGAAGACGGCGACGGGAAGACCGGCCCCTACACTAGCAAAAGAGCTACAAGAAGGTAGTAGAGGGGCTGGCAGAAGGACAACGGAGAGCCGGACGAGACGACGGGAAGACCGGGCCTCCGCTAGCAAAAGAGCTAAAAGAAGTTAGCGGAGGCCCGGCGGAAGAAAGAACCGGAGAGCGAGAGACGAACCGGAGAGCGGGAGAAGAAGAAGGCGACGGAGAAGACCGGACCCCGCTAGCAAAAGAGCTGGAAGAAGATAGCGGAGGCCCGGCAGAAGAAAGAACCGGAGAGCGGGAGAAGAACCGGAGAGCGGGAGAAGAAGAAGGCGACGGAGAAGACCGGGCCCCGCTAGCAAAAGAGCTGGAAGAAGATAGCGGAGGCCCGGCAGAAGGAAGAACCGGAGAGCGCGGAGACCCCCGAAGTCGGAAGAAGACCCCGGAGCTGTGCAATAAATTAATTTAAAAAGCTGTGTTGTGTTTTTTATTACCTTTTTTTGCCACCAGGTGAATGGGTAGGGGTACGATGTACCCCATACTCATTCACATAGGGTGGGGGCCCGGGATCTGGGGGCCCCCTTATCAAGGGGAGGCTCCCGGATTCCGATAAGCCCCCCTCCCGCAGACTCCGACAACCAACGGCCAGGGTTGTCGGGAAGAGGCCCTGTCCGCATCAGTATGGGGACAGGGTGCTTTGGGGTGGGGGGGCCGTAGGTCACCACCCTGCCCCAGAGCACCTAACCCCCCATGTTGAGGGCATGTGGCCTGGTACGGTTCAGGAGGGAGGGGGGCCGCTCTCTCTGCCCCCCCCCCTCTTCCCCTGCAGCCTGCCAGGTTGCGTGCTCGGATAAGGGTCTGGTTTGGATTTTGGGGGGACCCCCACGTCGTTTTTTCGGCGTAGGGGTTCCCCTTCAAATCCAGACCAGACCCAAGGGCCTGGTATGCTCCTGGAGGGGGAACCTATGCCGGTTTTTTATTTAAAATTTGGCCTGGAGTTCCCCTTCAAGATTCATACCAAACACAGTGCCTGCCATTGGCGGGGATCCAAGTCGGATCCCCGTTCATTGAAAGTCGGACATATGTCGGCTTCATGTCGCAGGGCAAAGTCGGATCCAAAGTAGGACAGATGTCGTGTCGCACTAGTGTGAACCCAGCCTTAGTGTCACTAGCGATGTCAGTGTCTGTTGGTGTCCCTCCCAGCCAGTGTCAATAAGGGAATATATTGGTTCCTTTGTGTCTACCTTCCACTTACTGCTGCATTCACAGAATACTCCATTGAGGCCAATTCCTCATCATGACTGTTTGACCCATGTGCTATATGGTACATGCGTCCACCTTATCTGGTAAGCATGCCATACCTTACTTCTCCTGACTGCACTTCATGATCAAGCACTTTTCAAGATTTATTATTGCATTTATTCACCATTGTTGACTTTTAAGCACACCATTATGGTTCACCCCAATCAAGATGGACTAATGTGTCATGTTATACTACCTTTTTAAATTTTATTATTTCATATATTTATGCTTAATATTTTTTCATTTTTCCTTTTCCTTTTGTAATTTGAGTGCTACACTATTGTTTTTTAAACTTTTATACACACCTAGTACGTCCAATTAAAATCTAATGGTGGAGGATTGATTGTTTTGGCATTATTTGATTTAAGCATTTTAGATGCACTTTTGGTTTATTTTATCACTTTTCGACTGTAAAGTCTCGTACACACGACCGAGTTTCTCTGCAAGAACCAGCAAGAAACTTGCTGGCAGAGCATTCTTGCCGAGTAAATCGGTCGTGTGTACGCGGCTATCATGTTTCTTGTCAAGAAAACAGACAAGAATCTCGACGAGAAAAATAGAGAACCTGCTCTCTATTTTCTCATCGAGATTCTTGTCAGCATGTTTCTCGATGAGATAAGTGTGTGTGTGTACACTTACCTGTCCTCCGGGAAGCCTGCGCATGCTCGAAATGACTTTGACGCATGCACGGTAGCTTCCTAGGCATAGGTAGGGTGTAGCAAGATGGCGGCGACGGCATCGAATGTGACGAGCGCACCTTCGTCGTAGTCGATTACGTCACCGCGTTCGCTCCATTCAAAGAACCGCAGGTTCTTTAAATGGAGCGTGTGTACACTCGGCCGGGACAAGTTTCTTGTCCAAGAATCTCGTCAAGAAAAACGAAGTTTTTTCTTGACGAGATTCTCGGCCGTGTGTACGAGGCCTCAGTCTTGAAGATTTAAAACTGCAGTAGAGAAAGGCTCTGCTAAACAGGGTTGTACTGTGGGTTAAAGCCATGCAAATATCAGGACAGAATGGTTAGAAATACAAATTCTTTAGCAGATATAATAGCAGATGTATTTGTCTGTAGTTCAGCTTTAAGTGAACCTGTTGATTTGCCCTGATAAATATTCAGACAAGTGTCCGATTCAACTCCGATGTAAGAAAGACCACCTCATTCAACAAGTATTCTTCCAGACACCAAAAGTCATGTTGTGGCCATTTTCCCATGTTGATGGGATTAGATGTGGGCGGTTTTCTGTCTAAACAACCAGTGAAACCACACAGCTTTTGCTCTAGTGCTGTGACTTTAACAGGGGGAAGGAGACTCACACGGGTTATGCTGGAATAAAACCACACAGTGGAAAATCATCTGCCTATACTTCTCATAGCTAAGGCATTACAGTCTCTGTTATTGTTGGTCACAGAACAGAAAGTATCCACCTAGACTGAGAACACAGGACATGGTACAGCGAGGACTACAATGGGTTTCATGTGATTCATGCTTCAAGTGGTTTCAGTTGGGCTTTATTAAAATGGGTCATATAAATGCATACACCCAAGTGAGGGCCATGTGTCTCTGTGCAGGCAGTTCCATTGATGTCTGTTGGGACCCCGCAGTTGAACGGACACAGCCACTGCTCCCAATTTGACATCCATGCAGGTGCGGGTGCATGGCCCCAAACGCACACTGTCTGCACCTTCATGGATGTAAAATTGGGAGCAGTGGCTGTGTCCATTCAACTGCTGGGTCCCAACAGACATCAATGGGACTGGCTGCACAGGGATGCATGGAACACCTGTGTATCCCCATGCTGGTAAACACAGCTCCCACTTGGGTGTATGCATTGATGCATCCCATGTGAATGAGGACTTTCCTTCTGGAAAATTTTACCTCTTACCTGTTTTGTTGCAAAAGGTCAGCGATGGCGAACCAATGGCAGGCGTGCCACAGCTGGCACACAGAGCCCTCCCAGTGGGCACGCAAGCTAAGTTGCCGGATCGCTACCCGGGTCACATGACCTGTAGTCAGGCCGCCTGTGATGGGTACGCTGAGACAGACGCCACAGATTGTAGGTAGAGGGAGATTCTGTTGGGACTCAGCGCCAAAAGTGCCGTGACTTGCGACCAAATTCATGTACCTGTCAGAGAAATGTACATGAATCTGTCTGTGTCTGCACTGAGGAAGGAGCGTCTGAACTGAAAACTCCTCAGGGCTAGTTCACACCAGATGCACTGGGGTGTGCTTGCAAATGCTATGCCAATGCACAGTTTTCAAAAAAGAATGGTACCCTCTAAACGTGGTTTACACCAGAGCATTGCCTTACATTGTGCTTGTGCTGCACTGAAAAAAAATTACAGATGGCACTAACATTTTTCAAAGTAGTACATCAATGCAACACCCTGCAAGATAAACCCTTCAGCTTCAGAAAGTTTGGCTTTGCCGACAGTGCTGGTCCAAGACATTGTGCTGCCTGGTACCAAGAATTAAATGCTGCCCCCCCCCCTCCAAAAAAAAACACGCCCAGTCGCCCACCAAAAGGCCCCCACATTCATAATTGTATATCATGATAAATTAAGAGGACCTGTCATGGCTCTTTACGTGTATATAGAAGTATAAATAGGACCTGTCATGGCTCTATAAAAAGGACCTGGTATGGCTCTATTCATGTATAGGACTATAAAGAGGAGCGGTCATGGCACTATACGTGTGTATAGGAGTGTAAAAGGAAATGTCATGGCTCAATACATGTATGTAGGAATATAAAGAGGACCTGTCATGGCTCTATACATGCATGTAGGAGTATAAAAGGACCCGTCAGAGCTCTATACATGTATATATAGGAGTATAAAAGCATGTGTCATGGCTCAATAAAAAGGATGTGTTATGGCTCTATTCATGTATAGGAGTATAAAGAGAACTGGTCATGGCACTATATGTGTGTGTAAATCAATATTCAAGTGTAAAAACACCCCCCTGCACATCCGTTTCCCCCCTCCCCACACACACATATCTGTTCACCCTCTGTACCCAATACACACATATCTGTTCCCCCTGCACACCTGCCCCCCCTCCCCACACACACATATCTGTACCCCCTGCACACCTGTACCCCTCCCCCACACACACATATCTGTATCCCCTGCACACCTGTCCCCTCCCCACACACACACACACACACACACACACATATCTGTACCCCCTGCACACCTGCCCCCCTCCCCACACACACACATCTGTACCCCCTGCACACCTGTACCCCCCCCACACACACATATCTGTACCCCCTGCACACCTGTACCCCCCCCCCACACACATATCTGTACCCCCTGCACACCTGCCCCCCCTCCCCACACACACATATCTGTACCCCCTGCACACCTGTACCCCCCCCACACACACATATCTGTACCCCCTGCACACCTGTACCCCCCCCACACACACACATATCTGTATCCCCTGCACACCTGTCCCCTCCCCACACACACACACACACACACATATCTGTACCCCCTGCACACCTGTACCCCCCCCCACACACACACATCTGTACCCCCTGCACACCTGCCCCCCCCCCTCCCCACACACACACATATCTGTACCCCCTGCATACCTGCCCCCCTCCCCACACACACATATCTGTACCCCCT
Organism: Rana muscosa; assembly: GCA_029206835.1. NCBI lineage: Eukaryota > Metazoa > Chordata > Amphibia > Anura > Ranidae > Rana > Rana muscosa. The sequence goes on along the minus strand of CM055121.1, from coordinate 251,450,528 downwards.
GCACACCTGTACCCCCCCCCACACATCTGTACCCCCTGCACACCTGTCCCCCCCACACACACACACATATCTGTACCCCCTGCACACCTGTACCCCCCCCACACACACACATATCTGTACCCCCTGCACACCTGTTCCCCCCCACACACACATATCTGTACCCCCTGCACACCTGTTCCCCCCCCACACACACACACACACACACACATATCTGTACCCCCTGCACACCTGTACCCCCCCACACACATATCTGTACCCCCTGCACACCTGCCCCCCCTCCCCACACACACATATCTGTACCCCCTGCACACCTGTACCCCCCCCACACACACACACATATCTGTACCCCCTGCACACCTGTACCCCCCCCACACACACACACATATCTGTACCCCCTGCACACCTGTACCCCCCCCACACACACACATATCTGTATCCCCTGCACACCTGTCCCCTCCCCACACACACACACACACACACACATATCTGTACCCCCTGCACACCTGTACCCCCCCCACACACACACATCTGTACCCCCTGCACACCTGCCCCCCCTCCCCACACACACACATATCTGTACCCCCTGCACACCTGCCCCCCTCCCCACACACACATATCTGTACCCCCTGCACACCTGTACCCCCCCACACACATCTGTACCCCCTGCACACCTGTCCCCCCCACACACACACAATCTGTACCCCCTGCACACCTGTACCCCCCCACACACACACACATATCTGTACCCCCTGCACACCTGTTCCCCCCCACACACACATATCTGTACCCCCTGCACACCTGTTCCCCCCCCCCCCACACACACACACACATATCTGTACCCCCCTGCACACCTACCCCCCCCCCCACACACACACATATCAGTTCCCTCTGTACACAGTGCAATGCACTATAAACTGACAGCAGAGTAAATTTTTGTTTCTTGTGAATGGGTGCAGGCTGCAGCAATGAGCTTCCACTATACCTGAGCCAGCGAAGGTGGTGGTAAACTTTACTCCAGGACTGGAGAGCGGTGCTGCTGCCTGCCAGTCCTCCCACAACAGATCCCTGAGCGACCAGGAGGAGGGGGGGCGGCGGGAGCAGATATCGCGGCAAGCCCGTAGTTACATGATGCAGGGCTTCCATATCATCTACCTCAGCCGGTTCCACTAAACATGCAGCACTTCCGGCCAGCTGCTCCTCGTCCCGGCTCTCTCCTCTCATCTTCTCACTGCAGCTGCTAGGGCGGCACTGCAGGCTGGGGATAGAGTGGTCTGTCAGGGATGTCTTCACAGCCCCAACCGCCCCCTAGGCTGGCGCCATAAGGCATGCATTTAAAAAATGCCGGGACCTTTCTCGGCAGAACACTGGCCCTGCTCGCAATGGGATAAGCAGCGCAGGGGAACGGGCTAGCTGGCTGGCGGGCGGCAATTTGCCGCCCCCTTTAAAGTGCCGCCTGGGACCGAGGTACCATCGGGTCCCATGGTAGGGCCGGCCCTGTTTGCCGAGGAGTCATACACCACTTATTGCCACATGTTCCTGGCTGTAGAACTTTGCAAGAAGAAGACAAGTAACCAACATAGACTGATTGAATACAGACTAATAAGTATTGTCCAAAATCACCTAATTCTCTATAAAAGGACAATCTTAAAAAGGGACTAATATGGAAGGGGATTGTCTCTGTGCACACTGGGAGACCTTCAACAGACATGTGCAAGTGAGCCAACACTTTCATTACAATAAACAATGCTTTAAATAAAGTATATTCCAAAAACAAACACGCAAGCGCATGTAAAATGCACATCAATTCAGTACCGCTGGCCGAATTAGTAAACTTAGACCTAGGTAATTGGCCTAGGTATACTAATTCGGCCAGCCTTCTTTTTATGGATGTACAATGGCGGCAGCGTGGGAGCCTATATAAACTGCATTAGGCATCATTGGTGTTTGCTCCTGTTCCCCTGATGACGCTGTTTGATGGCAAAACATGTTGGGTAGGGCTTAACCTGTGACATCAGCGTGCTCACCGTGTGGCCAGAGGCGAGGCATCAGTACATGCTGTGACATGCTATATTTTCTTTTACCTCTGTAAGGACCTGTCTACTGTTTTAAAAAAATGTTTGGTGGTTTTACACTATGTGTGGCCTCTGTTCTCTTCCATGAGTGCGGATGCAGCCTGATCAGACATGCTGATCCTTGGAATCACTGAAACTGGAAGTTGGTGTCCTGCTATTGCCATTGATGAAGGTTTGGAATTCAGTCCAATAGCTGCTTTGCAATCCACCCCACTGCCATCCGCTGTCAATCACATGCAAGGCCAACCTGATGGGGAAGTAGTCTCAGAGTTCCTTTACCAGGCTACACCCACCCAGTAGGTGCAGCTGCTGTGAATCTGAGTTATCGGGTGGACTGTTGAGGAATTCCAAAACTAGTTTCTTCATCAGGTCCACTTGCCTGTGATTGACAGGAGATGCCAATTGGCAGATTCCAAAGCTGTCAGTTCAGTGTGAATTGCTGCACTGGTTGGTGGGACGCAGGCGCCCTTCGTCCTAGCAGCCAAGGAAGTAAATGTAAAACACATTCAAATATATTAATAAAGTAATGAACACACAAGACCTTCCTACGTACACCAGCACTGAGTTTGTCTTAATTACTACCAGTTTAATTATCTGTAAAATGGCGCTAATTATTTTAGAAACTAGCGCAGCCATAGTGGCAGATTCTGAATGTGGTGATAGTATAAACCACCTAAATTTGGCGCATTTGTTGGTACTTGAACCAGCACTGACACAAGGCGTTTTAATGAATTAGGAGCAGGCCATATTAAAAGGGCCATCGCACCAGAAGTGTTGCTACTGCTTTATTAAATTGCCCCAAGTATCTGGTTATATCAGGTTATATTTCCTTTAGGAACAAACAGGTGACAACAGCTGGGTACATGACATCTCTAAAAAATATGAGTACACGGTGGTTACATAAATAAGTATTGTGGAAGCCGGTTAACCACTTCAGCCTCGGAAGGATTTGCCCTCTTAATGACCAGGCCATTTTTTGCAATACGGCACTGCGTCGCTTTAACTGATAATTGCGCGGTCATGTAAAGCTGTACCCAAACAAAATTTACGTCCTTTTTTACCCACAAATAGAGCTTTCTTTTGGTGGTATTTGATCACCTCTGCGGTTTTTATTTCTTGCGCTATAAACAAAAAAAGAGCGACAAATTAAAGAATTTTTAATAAAAAAAATGTTTTAGTTTCTACTATAATACATATCCCCAAAAAACATATATAAAAAAGCAAATTTATTCATCAGTTTAGGCTGAAATGTATTCTTCTACATATTTTTTGGTGAAAAAAAATCGCAATAGGCCTATATTGATTGGTTTGCGCAAAAGTTATTGCATCTACAAACTATAGGATAGATTTAGAGACTTTTATTTTATTGTTTTTACTGGTTAATGGCAGCAATCTGCGTTTTTTAGTGGGACTGCGACATTGCGGCAGACAAATCTGACCCCAAATGACACTTTTTGGGAACCAGTGACATGATTACATTGATCAGTGCTATAAAAATGCACTGATCAATGTATAAATTACACTGGCAGGGAAAGGGTTAACGCTAGGGGGCGATCAAGGGGTTAAAGTGGATGTAAACCCACTTTCATCCTTTCTTAACCACTGCCATAGTGGTTTTCTATAAGGATATACATGCCTCCTGCATGTATCCTTACCTGTCAAATGTCTCCCCTCTGTCTGTTATGAGACCCGAAAAACTGCAGATTCTGTGGGTGGGTCTGTTGTCCAGGGCTCGGTGTTAGGAGTCGTGACGTCCGTAGACTCCCCGCCCACCTTTACACCCCCCTTGTCAACATGCATTTTCTCCTTTGTATTTCTTACACTGAACTTCTGCTATGATCACTAACATCCAGTCAAAACCCAGAAAAGTCACCACCAGTGTTGCCAACCCCCTGAAGTGAAATTTACTGGCAAGGATGCCAAAATTTCTGTACGGCACCAATTTTTTACTGGCAAAAATAATGAAGATTACTGGCAGAGCCGCATTTTTTACTGATGCTGCAAAAAAGTACCTAAAATTACGTTTTTTAGTGCTAAACAGTGCAAATATCAATATTTCAACTATAAACACACAGCTAATGCTAATATCAATGTGTTTAAGTTAAACAAAAGTAAAAAAACATATTTCTCAATTCACATGAAGGTTAGGTTACTATAACCCAGCCAGCACAGAGTTCCCTCTTACATCAGAGTCTGCAGGATGCCCCCTTACAGTGCAAGGGAACTCTTATGTAAAGGGGAACGCTGCAGATCATGATGTAAGGAGGCACTCTGATGTGGAGGGGGGCTCTGGTGAATAGAGACCACCTTCCACAGAGTGAATACACTAAGGTAAGGGGGGGGGGGGTACTAATATAGTTCAGTATCCAAATAGCAATGCGATTTAAGGTAGATATTAAAAGGTAAAAAAAACATATTTCTGTTATTTTCAATATAAAATTAGTCCATCAGTTTTTGTTCACCATCTGCCCCCTCACCTCCTGCCACCACCATCACCTCCTGCCACCACCTGCTCCTCCTGCCACCACCTGCTCCTCCTGCCACAGTCACCTCTTGCCGCCACCACCAGCTCCTCCTGCCACCGTCACCTCCTGCCGCCACCACCAGCTCCTCCTGCCACCACCAGCCCCTCCTGCCACCACCACCAGCTCCTCCTGCCGCCACCACCAGCTCCTCCTGCCGCCACCACCAGCTCCTTCTGCCACCACCAGCTCCTCCTGCCACCACCACCAGCTCCCACCACCATCTCCTGCCACCACCAGCTCCTTCTGCCACCACCAGCTCCTCCTGCCACCACCAGCTCCTCCTGCCACCACCAGCTTCTTCTGCCACCACCAGCTCCTTCTTCTGCCACCACCAGCTCCTTCTTCTGCCCCCACCTGCTCCTAGTGCCACCACCAGCTCCTTCTGCCTCTGTCACCTCCTGCCATCACCAGCTCCTGCCACCATCACCAGCTCCTTCTGCCACCACCAGCTCCTCCTGCCACCACCAGCTCCTCCTGCCACCACCACCAGCTCCCACCACCATCTCCTGCCACCACCAGCTCCTTCTGCCACCACCAGCTCCTTCTGCCACCACCAGCTCCTCCTGCCACCACCAGCTCCTCCTGCCGCCACCACCAGCTCCTCCTGCCGCCACCACCAGCTCCTCCTGCCACCACCACCAGCTCCTCCTGCCACCACCAGCTCCTCCTGCCACCACCAGCTCCTCCTGCCACCACCACCAGCTCCCACCACCATCTCCTGCCACCACCAGCTCCTTCTGCCACCACCAGCTCCTTCTGCCACCACCAGCTCCTCCTGCCACCACCAGCTCCTCCTGCCACCACCAGCTTCTTCTGCCACCACCAGCTCCTTCTTCTGCCACCACCAGCTCCTTCTTCTGCCACCACCAGCTCCTTCTTCTGCCCCCACCTGCTCCTTCTGCCTCTGTCACCTCCTGCCATCACCAGCTCCTGCCACCATCACCAGCTCCTTCTGCCACCACCAGCTCCTCCTGCCACCACCAGCTCCTCCTGCCACCACCACCAGCTCCCACCACCATCTCCTGCCACCACCAGCTCCTTCTGCCACCACCAGCTCCTTCTGCCACCACCAGCTCCTCCTGCCACCACCAGCTCCTCCTGCCGCCACCAGCTCCTCCTGCCGCCACCACCAGCTCCTCCTGCCGCCACCACCAGCTCCTCCTGCCACCACCACCAGCTCCTCCTGCCACCACCAGCTCCTCCTGCCACCACCACCAGCTCCCACCACCATCTCCTGCCACCACCAGCTCCTTCTGCCACCACCAGCTCCTCCTGCCACCACCAGCTCCTCCTGCCACCACCAGCTTCTTCTGCCACCACCAGCTCCTTCTTCTGCCACCACCAGCTCCTTCTTCTGCCCCCACCTGCTCCTAGTGCCACCACCAGCTCCTCCTGCCACCACCAGCTCCTCCTGCCACCACCAGCTTCTTCTGCCACCACCAGCTCCTTCTTCTGCCACCACCAGCTCCTTCTTCTGCCCCCACCTGCTCCTAGTGCCACCACCAGCTCCTTCTGCCTCTGTCACCTCCTGCCATCACCAGCTCCTGCCACCATCACCAGCTCCTTCTGCCACCACCAGCTCCTCCTGCCACCACCACCAGCTCCCACCACCATCTCCTGCCACCACCAGCTCCTCCTGCCACCACCAGCTCCTCCTGCCACCACCAGCTCCTCCTGCCGCCACCACCAGCTCCCGCCGCCACCACCAGCTCCCGCCGCCACCACCAGCTCCCGCCGCCACCACCAGCTCCCACCACCAGCTCCTCCTGCCACCACCAGCTCCTCCTGCCGCCACCACCAGCTCCTGCCGCCACCACCAGCTCCTCCTGCCACCACCAGCTCCTCCTGCCACCACCAGCTCCTCCTGCCACCACCAGCTCCTGCCTGCCACCATCAGCTCCTGCCGCCACCACCAGCTCCTGCCGCCACCACCAGCTCCTCCTGCCACCACCAGCTCCTCCTGCCACCACCAGCTCCTGCCTGCCACCACCAGCTCCTGCCGCCACCACCAGCTCCTGCCGCCACCACCAGCTCCTGCCGCCACCACCAGCTCCTCCTGCCACCACCAGCTCCTCCTGCCACCACCAGCTCCTGCCTGCCACCACCAGCTCCTGCCGCCACCACCAGCTCCAGCCGCCACCACCAGCTCCCGCCGCCACCACCAGCTCCCGCCGCCACCACCAGCTCCCATCACCAGCTCCTCCTGCCACCACCAGCTCCTGCCTGCCACCACCAGCTCCTGCCGCCACCACCAGCTCCCACCACCACCACCAGCTCCTCCTGCCACCACCAGCTCCTCCTGCCACCACCAGCTTCTTCTGCCACCACCAGCTCCTCCTGCCACCACCAGCTCCTGCCTGCCACCACCAGCTCCTGCCGCCACCACCAGCTCCTGCCGCCACCACCAGCTCCCACCACCACCACCAGCTCCTCCTGCCACCACCAGCTCCTCCTGCCACCACCAGCTTCTTCTGCCACCACCTGCTCCTTCTGCCCCCACCTGCTCCTAGTGCCACCACCAGCTCCTTCTGCCTCTGTCACCTCCTGCCATCACCAGCTCCTGCCACCATCACCAGCTCCTGCCACCACCAGCTCCTTCTGCCACCATCACCAGCTCCTGCCTCCATCACCTCCTGCCACCAGTCTGCAACTTGCAGCCTCAACTACTAGTCTGCTGACTGACTCACCAAGTCCAATTTAAGAGACACACACTGGGCACAGCGACGGCGAGCAGCAGCAGCCAGCAGGCTCCACAGTCCACACATTCATCTGGGCAGGCAGGCAGGGGTCCGTCCGTTGCTCCGGTGGGGGGTATGTGTGCTGCTGTCACTGCTGTGGTCCGTACTCCGACCCCGTCACTCAGGCTCCCGAGTCCCGCCGCTCAGCTCTCTTAGTCTCCCGTTTTTAGACTGGCGGCGGTGTTGGCGCGAAAATGCGCTGAGAGAGGTCATTGGCTGCGGCGCGGCGGGTGGGCTGGGCAGAGGCTGTGAAGGAGTCAGACTCGGCGGCTCAGATTCAGATTTTCTCGGCGATTTCCGGAATTGCGCATGCGCAGTTCGGACCCGATGCGATCGGCACCATTTTTACTGGCACATTTCCCTTACTACGGACATTTACGGACAGGGAAAAAGTGCCTTTTATTTACGTATTGTCCGTAATTCTACGTACGGTTGGCAACACTGGTCACCACATGACTTCAGCATGCCCAATCATGCTGAGGTGTGGAGCAGCCAATCCTGGGAGAGCTGGAGAAGAAAGAAGGGGGGATGGGAAATTCACAGAATGTCTCTCTAAGGCTCCTGCATGAGAGATGTAAGTTACCTGTCACTCACAGCAAGGGGGAGAAACTGACCCCTATTTCTCTGTGTGTCAGTTTTTATCTAACTTAAAGCGGTTGTATACCGCAAAACTTTTTTTGTTTTTTTTTCAGAACCTGCAAGGCAAAGTCATAATGAGCTAGTATGACTAGCATACTAGCTCATTATCAATCACTTACCTTAGATCGAAGCCCCCGCAGCGGTCCTCGGACACGTCCTCCGTCGCATCCATGATACCCGGAGTGACTTCCGGGTATCGACGCTCCGGCGCTGTGATTGGCCGGAGCGGCGATGACGTCACTCCCGCGCAGTGTCCGGCAGACTGCCATGCAAAGAGCCTCCGCGCTCAGTGCGCCTGCGCCGTTATCTACGGCGCGCATGCGCCGTAGATAGCGGTGCACTCTTTTTTGCAAATATCTCCGAGACCGTGTAGGTCTCGGAGATATTGCAAGCACCTACAGGTAAGCCTTAATGTAGGCTTACCTGTAGGTGCATTTCATATTTGTGGGTATACAACCACTTTAAAAAAGATAAGAGGAATGCTCAGAGCTGGATTAACTCTTCGTGGCATGACTGGGCACAGATGACATGAAATCCTATACTGTACAAGGTGCAAGCCTTAATTAGAAAAAAATGGGGTTTACATCCACTTTAAGTGTGTTCCCTGGGTATGTTCTAACTGTAGAAGTGATGGGCTGCCAGGGACATGACAGAGAACACTGTTCCCAATCAGATCTCTGTCATGTCACTAGGCAGAATGGGGAATCGCCTTGTTTGGGGGCGGGGGGGGGGGGTGTTGGACGGGGATCTAGGGTGACTTAGTCCTATTGAGAAATATTTCAAATGTTTTTAAAGCAGAACTTCACCCAAAAGGGGAAGTTCCACTTGTTTGTATCCTCTTCCCCCCTCCATTTGGCACTTTTTGGGGTGTAGGGGGGAATGGGTACCGGATTTTGGCAGGTACCCGCACCCATATCTGGCCTGATCGGCACGGCAATCTGTGCAGAAGTTCGACCCCCCTCTTTCCCCCCACAGCCTTCTGGGTGTGGGACCATTCACGAAGCGCAGCTCGGCTGACACATGCACAGTGGGAAACTGTTTGTGAAGCCAGAAGGCTTCACTGCTGGTTTCCCTTACCTAAGATCCCGACACCTGTACACAGAGCCGATTGAAGAACCGGCTTGGATGAGGACATTGCTAGATCCCTTATATTAAAAGTCAGCAGCTACAGTATTTGTAGATGATGACTTTTATTTTTGTTAGGGGAGGGGGTGCCGATGTTCTGATTTACCTGGTTGATCCTGCCTGTGCTGCTCCCCCCACGGGTAAACTAACCACTATAGCATGGTAGCCGATCCAGTGGTGAGCGCAACAGTGGTCAGTTTACGTGTTGTGTCATCACACGGAAGTTACAGTTGCGCTGTGCGGAATCTTTCTTAGTTAGTAAAAAGAAAGCCGCGCCTTCTGCATAACATCACACTGCTCTTGGCTGGGAAAAGGGGAAGTGACATTGGCTGCCGGGTCCAATTGTGTTTCATTGCCATGGAAACGCAGAAGCTCGGTGACAACGTAACTTCCCATTCTGACGTACATGCCCCTGATACTGGAGACTCCCCCTGGAAGATCCGTGCATTGATGTGAAGCAGATGGGCGAAAGCCGGGGAGGGGGGGGTTTGATCGATCAACCGACTGAGGGGGGTTGGATGGTTTGTTTGTCCCCCCCTCCCCCCAAAAAATGGAGCACCAACCGCTACTGCTGCAGAGCCTTATGAAACCTCTTTACAGTACCGTGAACCCCACTCCATTTTAATACCGCTGTTAACTTTACCTTTAGGCGAACCTCAAATGAAAAACAAATTTAAGATATGGGGGGTTATTTACTAAAGGAAAATCCACTTTGCACTGCAAGTGCAAACTACAAGTGCAAAGTGCACTTGAAATTGCACTGAAAGTGCAGTCACTGTAGATCCGAGGGGGACATACAAGGGGAAAAAAAACAGCATTTTAGCTTGCACATAATTGGATGATATCCAGCAGAGCTTCCCCTCATTTCAGATCTACCCCTCAGATTTACAGCGACTGCACTTCCAAGTGCACTTTCAAGTGCAATTTCAAGTGCACTTTGCACTTGTAGTTTGCACTTGTAGTGCAAAGTGGATTTGCCTTTAGTAAATAACCCCCATGGTGTACCCTCCCTGGGTATGGGTCCACAATGATGTTATGGCAAAGTTTGCATATAAGATGCAGATGCTTTCAGAGCAATACTTGACAACTCTGGTGCTAAAGGCAGCACTAATTCACTTGCTGTGATCTGTGGTTTGGGAGGTAAAACTCTTATGACTCATGAAGAGAATGAACAGAGCCAAACCTAACAGTGGAAACGTCTGGAGTGAAAACACTAGCCAATAATTGTAAGAAGACCCAGCTGTTCCAAAGTGATCATTAATGGCTGGTTTTCCCTTTAATTTCTCAACATACAGGTCCTTCTCAAAAAATTAGCATATTGTGATAAAGTTCATTATTTTCTGTAATGTACTGATAAACATTAGACTTTCATATATTTTAGATTCATTACACACAACTGAAGTAGTTCAAGCCTTTTCTTGTTTTAATATTGATGATTTTGGCATACAGCTCATGAAAACCCAAAAATCCTATCTCAAAAAATTAGCATATTTCATCCGACCAATAAAAGAAAAGTGTTTTTAATACAAAAAAAGTCAACCTTCAAATAATTATGTTCAGTTATGCACTCAATACTTGGTCAGGAATCCTTTTGCAGAAATGACTGCTTCAATGCGGCATGGCATGGAGGCAACCAGCCTGTGGCACTGCTGAGGTGTTATGGAGGCCCAGGATGCTTCGATAGCGGCCTTAAGCTCATCCAGAGTGTTGGGTCTTGCGTCTCTCAACTTTCTCTTCCCAATATCCCACAGATTCTCTATGGGGTTCAGGTCAGGAGAGTTGGCAGGCCAATTGAGCACAGTAATACCATGGTCAGTAAACCATTTACCAGTGGTTTTGGCACTGTGAGCAGGTGCCAGGTCGTGCTGAAAAATGAAATCTTCATCTCCATAAAGCTTTTCAGCAGATGGAAGCATGAAGTGCTCCAAAATCTCCTGATAGCTAGCTGCATTGACCCTGCCCTTGATAAAACACAGTGGACCAACACCAGCAGCTGACATGGCACCCCAGACCATCACTGACTGTGGGTACTTGACACTGGACTTCAGGCATTTTGGCATTTCCCTCTCCCCAGTCTTCCTCCAGGCTCTGGCACCTTGATTTCCGAATGTACTTTGGACCACTGAGCAACAGTCCAGTGCTGCTTCTCTGTAGCCCAGGTCAGGCGCTTCTGCCGCTGTTTCTGGTTCAAAAGTGGCTTGACCTGGGGAATGCGGCACCTGTAGCCCATTTCCTGCACACGCCTGTTCACGGTGGCTCTGGATGTTTCTACTCCAGACTCAGTCCACTGCTTCCGCAGGTCCTCCAAGGTCTGGAATCGGTCCTTCTCTACAATCTTCTTCAGGGTCCGGTCACCTCTTCTCGTTGTGCAGCGTTTTCTGCCACACCTTTTCCTTCCCACAGACTTCCCACTGAGGTGCCTTGATACAGCACTCTGGGAACAGCCTATTCGTTCAGAAATTTCTTTCTGTGTCTTACCCTCTTGCTTGAGGGTGTCAATGATGGCCTTCTGGACAGCAGTCAGGTCGTCAGTCTTACCCATGATTGCGGTTTTGAGTAATGAACCAGGCTGGGAGTTTTTAAAAGCCTCAGGAATCTTTTGCAGGTGTTTAGAGTTAATTAGTTGATTCAGATGATTAGGTTAATAGCTCGTTTAGAGAACCTTTTCATGATATGCTAATTTTTTGAGATAGGATTTTTGGGTTTTCATGAGCTGTATGCCAAAATCATCAATATTAAAACAAGAAAAGGCTTGAACTACTTCAGTTGTGTGTAATGAATCTAAAATATATGAAAGTCTAATGTTTATCAGTACATTACAGAAAATAATGAACTTTATCACAATATGCTAATTTTTTGAGAAGGACCTGTATAATAACAGTCAAGAAGAGATTTATCACGGCTTGGCATCAGCTCTGCACCTGCACTTTCATAGAGCGCCTATCTGTTCCTTCACAGGCTGGGACTTGAATATCTTACAAATGGTGCTAAAATTACTAAACTCAGGACTCTGCATTCACTATATCTGGACCTGGTCTCCCACAGTACACAGAACATGGAAATGCCATTATTTTAGTAAATTAAACTGCTAAATACCTTTTCCTGGTGCCTCCATGGCAGCATACCAATGGTTGGTGGCTCCGCCCTCGTCCAACCCACAGGACCACGTAACTCTATAAAAAAAAAAAGAGTTACTCCCCCCCTTAGGTATTCTTTTCCTTGTCCTCATCCCTGCAGGATCACAGTTCAGCCCTGCCTCACCGACATATGGTGTGACCATTGCAGGTTCATGCTCTCCTGCAGTATGGAGTCCCATTGCTTGGGCTGCTAAATGCGCCATATAAGTATGGGAGCCCGTTTTGCTGTGGATCTTTTTGGGGCCTATTTCCCAGGAGCATTTCCTTCTCCTCTATGGCTTTTGGCTGGCTATTCCGGGGGCAAGACAGCACAAGGTTCAGTATATTCAATTACTTTTATACCTGTCTGGAACCTGCAGTGTCCTCTCCATAGCTCCTTGCACTGCCTCCATGTGCGCCGGCATGCCACCCCCCTCCCGGGGGTCCCTTTCTGGAGCTGCCAATAGCCTGACACTACCGCCGTGTGCACCAGCATACCGCCCCCCTCCTGTGTGTACGGGCGCTTCGCGCGCGACTCTGAACACACTTTCATCATCTCGGGGAGCGGAGTCACGGCGGAACGTCACGGCGCATGTGCAGTAGCCGTCTGAGGCTAAGCGGCGGCCATCTTGGTGCACCTTGGCCGAGATTTTATGCTTAAACAGCCTATGGTTCATTTCAGCCAAGCTGTCAGAGGGAACAAGTTTTCAGGTTGTCCTTCTGCCTCCCTCTCTATGTAATACGCTTGGCCAAAATAGTATTGATGTATGGGACTTTTTATGTGTGTAAAGTTACACATATATTTATATATAGTACACATTGGTTAATGATTAATAGTTATTAACGCCATTTCCTATACCTTCTAATGATTAATTTCTGCCAAACTTGATCTTATCCCGAGCTGCCTAATATTACATTGCCGCATCAAAAAAGATCCTCAACATACACTAGGTAAGGGCTGCATCAGGCAGGTAAGGGTCCTCATTCAAAGAGCATTTTTGGGTATGGAGACATCCCTTTGGTTTCCACAGCTCGCACCGGGAGGCATCATGCGGATCTTCCCGTAGGAGTTCTCCTCATGGGGGGTCAAGAGACCACAGAAGTTTGTTGGTCACTCGCATCTTCTACTCATGCTTCCCGCAGCAGTCGGGCAGCATGGATGGCAATTCTACATCTAGCCCCTCTTCTCAGAGGCAAGTCCATACTGCTCCAGATGGACAACAGGGCGGCAGTGGCCTATGTTCAAAACCAAGAGGGTACGCACAGCAGGCCCCTAGCCAGCGAGTTTGCCCCAATTATATCATGGGCCGAGAGCAATTTGATCGCTCTTTGTGGCTGCCTACATCCCAGCCCCCGAAATTAGCTAGCTGATTGCCTTTCAAAATCCTTCGGCAGCAACAACGAATGGTCACTAGACCCGCAGCCTTTTCGCTGGATGTGTCAACATTGGGGTACTCCCCAGATAGATCTTTTCGCTTCCCCGATCAACGCGAAAACTCCTCTGTTTTTTCACGAGATTCCCATCTCCAAGGTCAGCAGGAGTGGATGCCCGAATCCAACTATGGAACTCCAAAAGGGATATGCGTTCCCTCTGATACTGAGGTTCCTCCAGCATCTGACGGAGAAGGTCACTATCCTGGCGGCCACCCCATACTGGCCGAGGAGACCAATGGTTTCTGTTCTTAGTCAAAGGGGTTCTGTGCAGCCCACTTCCGCTTCCACACACGGACAACCTCCTACCTCAAGGTTTTTTCATTTACACACATCCGGAGATCCTAGACTTGAAGGCCTAGAAGCTGAGCGGAAGGTATTGGGCGACCTAGGGTGCTCACATGTTTTTATCCAGTCATTATTTCAGGCAAGAGAACCATCCACCGACTCCACCTACTACAGAGTAGGGAGAAAGTTCACGGAACTGGCAGAATCCAGCCATTTCAATCCACTGGATCCTGGAGTCCAAAAAATATATTTTTACTCCTTTTACAGACTGGTCTGGACTTAAGCTTAGGTCTTAACTCTGAAGGTTCATTCAGGTTTCAGCCTTGACAGCTCTAGCGGACACGCGCTGGGCATTGAATCCCCTCGTAGACCGTTTCCTGAAAGCAGTCCTAACGTTGCGTCCTACCAGGAAAAAGCACTATACCCCAAATGGGATCTGACAGTTGTCCTCAATCCCTTGGCAAACCCTTGCTTTGCACCCACTAAAGAATGTGCATTGGAGGATATTACCTAGAAGGCGGACTTATGATCGCCATCACATCAGGGCGTAGAGTGTCAGAAATTCAAGATCTAGGCGTACAGGAATCCTACGTCACCTTTTTCCCGGACAGGGTAGTCCTGCAGCCTATTCACTAGTTTGTTCCCAAGGTACCTTCAATCTACCATCTTAACTAAGAATGGGTTCTTCTGGCTTTCGGAGAAGATCCAACATCCTCAAAACTACACGAATTAGATATAGCCAGATCTCTGAGGTATTTTTTAGATCTGACACAACAGTTCCGCAAGGATCAACGTCTATTCGTTATTCCCAAGGGCATAAAAGGGAATCACGGTCTCCAAGACGTCATAGGCCAGCTGAATCGTGAATCTAATCCAAAGGCATATCGGGCTAGACGTCTTCCAGTCCCAAATGCGGTAAATGCACCCTCAACGCGGGAATTGCTTCTTCTTGATCAGCTGTGGCTCGGGTCTCTCCTGAGACAATCTGCAGAGCGGCTAGTTGGTCGTCCTTCAACACCTTCATGTCGCACTATAGCTTAGACCCGGCGGTCCTTACCTCCCAGGATTTTGGGAAAGGTCTCTGAAACTATCAGTTCTGTAAACTCATTAGATTTATTATTGCAGTACCCTCCCTGTAAGCAAGTTATTTACCATTGGTATGCTGCCATGGAGGCACCAGGAAAATGGAAAATTGAATACTCACCTTTCCGTAATTTTCCTTTGCTGGTGCCTACCCATGGCAGCATACACCCTCCCTTCTATAATCCTTAAAGTTCTGAAGACTAGTTACAAGAATACCTGAGGGGGGGAGTAACGCTTTTTTTTATAGAGTTACGTGGTCCTGTGGGCAATGGCGTCCCTAGGGGGGCCAGAGGGGGCGCTCCCCCCAACATTATGCTGTGCCCCACCATGTGCCCCCCAATCCCCCCCCCCCCCCCGCCCAAATTTTTTTGCATTTTTTGCATTTTGCTCGGGCCGCCGCTGGAGTAACACAGTCTCTCCTGAGAGGGAGAGTGTCCCCAGTCAGCTCCTGCGGGGGATTCCTCCCCCTGCTCACTGACACTGCATAATGCGAGCGCTCACACAACCACAGCCGCCCGATCTGCTCCTTCCCCTGCATCCTCATTGGCACGGAGAAGAGCGAGTTGCAGGAAGGACTCCTCGAGCACTGTGGGGGGGGGAGGGGGGCCCAAGCCTTCATCTAAGTTACTGAAAAAACAGACTGATTTCTCCCGTCCTTAGGACAGGATAACCAGCCTGTAAATTCCGAGAGTGGTGACTGCAAGCTGAGCCGAGTGTCAGTCTATGACACTTTTTCACAGCCCAGCGAGTCCAGCCACCCCCCCTCACTCTCCTCACATACGAGCAGGGAGGAATATAGCTCCTCCTCCTCCTTCCAGTCCTGCCCACACTATCCCAGCGTGCTGTATCTAGGGTGACCACATTTCCAAATTGCCATTCAGGGACACCTCCCCGCCACACCCACGCCCGCCCAAAAAAATATGATTTTTTATACTTTTTTTTAACTAAATCACTTAGTGACAGCAGCGTACTTTGTACATCACTTACTCTGGCAAGTTCACTGCATCTTCTTCATTACTGCCCCCCACATGTGTCACCTTCTTCTTTATTACCGTCCCCCACTTGTGTCACCTTCTTCATCATTACTGCCACCACTTGTGTCACCTTCTCCTTCATTACTGCCCCCCCGCTTGTGTCACCTTCTCCTTCATTACTATCCCCCACTTGTGTCACCTTCTCCTTCATTACTGCCCCCCCCACTTGTGTCACCTTCTCCTTCATTACTGCCCCCCACTTGTGTTACCAAGTGGGGGACAGTAATAAATGGGGCTGACAAGTGGGGGACAGTAATAAATGGGGCTGACAAGTGGGGGGACAGCAATAAATTGGGCTGACAAGTGGACAATAATTTTTTTTTTATTGCCTCCACTTGTCAGCCTCATTTTATTGCCCCCACTTGTCAGCTACATTTTTTATTGCCCCCCCAGGGCTGGGCCCCAGTTTGTTAGCCTCATTTATTACTGTATTGCCCCCAGCCTCAGTGCTTGTCACCTGATCTGCTCCAATCAGGTTCCATTTCACTTAATCTGGACTGGTCTGGTGAGCAGTTAAGCGCTGGTCTTCGTTCGTTCCCTGGTCCAGGCAGCCTGGCTGGGGGGCCCACTTCAGGCAATCAGGCGGAAGGAGGAGATGACGGGCAATGCACTGCGGTAGTCGGGACGAGTAGCCGGGCCGTGGATCTAAGCCAGCACTGCGGATTGCCGCCGCCCGCCGAGAGGTCACTGGAGGAGTCAGAACTCAGTCAGGAAATGACACTGAAGATGCTCTCTGGCTGCTCTCTCTGCTGCCGCGGCTGCGGCCGGAAGAGTAGAGGAGGTTGATGGACTTGGAGTCGGAGAGGAGCACTGGGTAAAGGCTTTGCTCCTCTCGGCCTCGCTCTGATACTGCGAGACTCTGCAAATGTGACGTCACTGGTTGCTAGACGCCAGGTGGGGCGGCCCCAGCAACCAGTTTGCCAATAGTTTATTAGAGTGGCTGTGTGTCCTTATTTCATTTTGGGACACTGTATTGTCCAATCTGTAATAAATAGTGCAAAGTCCAAAAACTATGTGCAAAATCACAATCAAATTGTGAGCATAGCAATCTGATATTCTTTCTTCAGTGTGCAAACAGATTCCATGTGCAAAAGTGCTGGAGAGGTGTAACAGTCTCCTCTTCATGCAAAGGACACACCAGTGAGAGTGGCCTCTTACCTTGCAGTAAAAGGACAACCGCATATATGTGTATATATATCACAGGGGTGGCTGCTCCTCCCTTTTGATCCTGGAGTCACTCTCACTGGTGTGTCCTTTGCACGAAGAGGAGACTGTTACACCTCTCCAGCACTTTTGCACATGAAATCTGTTTGCACACTGAAAAAAGAATATCAGATTGCTATGCTCACAATTTGATTGCGATTTTGCACTTAGTTTTTGGACTTTGCACTATTTATTACAGATTGGACATTTTTATATTTTGCTTTGCACAGTTGCACCTAGTGTTTGTTTTGCACTTTGCACAGGATTACATATTGGACTTTGCACATTTATTTTGCACAGCCCCTATTGATAGTTATGTATATTCAAGATTCTGAGTTTCATATGCACGCTGCACTTTGTTATTATTGTTTTTTGGATTTATATTTATGCGTTTAGCAATCTGTTGCACTCCCATTCTGGTGATATCAGTTATCTAATTTTACTATTTGATTCTATTACTAGTAACAGCGCAGCACCCCCCCCCCCCCCCCCCTCTGCTCAATCTCACATTAACGGGTTGGTTTGACCCTTTTCGGTGCCTGCAGCAGCTCCACTTTCTTACTATATTATTCCACACGGTAGCGTGGGAATAAACATATTACTCAACAACCAGAGTTGCTGTCCTGTCCCGGCTATTCACAGCGCTGGTCTCTGTCTCAATGGCAGCGGCGGCAGCACATTGGAACCCAGTGCTGGTTACTTTATGGGGCTGATGTACAGGAGGGTCAGCACAATTTGTTGTTAGAGATGGGCTGGGCATGTTCAAAATTCCACATGCCAGAGCCTGCCAGGAAGCCCACACTGCACAGTGCTAATCACAGGTAGTGAGACATTTCCCGGTCCGCAGCTGCACAGATCAGGAAATGTCTCACTGGCTGTGATTAGCACTGTGGAGTGTCGGCTTCCTGGCGGGATTGGGCATGTGGGATTTCAAACACACCCGAGCCCATCTCTATTGGTTGTAGACAGTTGAGCTCCCTGCAGGTTGCTTAGCAGCAGTGGAGCCTTTTCTGACATGCTGATCGTGATGTAATCCAGGTGATGCTCCTAGTCAAATCCTAGTGTTAAATATCAGTGATTTTATTGATCAAAGCCCACATTTTACAGGTATAGAGCCCACATGGCTGCTGAACATACGGTTGATTATATATATGTGGTTGTACTCTTGATGCTAATAAATACTGTGTTTATTAGATCTGACTGGGAGCATCACCTGGATCACATCCTGATCAGCATGTCAACAGAGAAGGTTATACAGCATTACTGCTGCTAGGTGACCAGCTGGGGGCTCGGCACTCTATAACCAATAGTGCCAGCCTTCCCCTGCATGCACCCATAATGTCACCAGCACTAGGTCCTGATAGACTGCCGCCGCTGCCAAGGAGACAGATGCCAGACCAGCGCTGTCAATAGCAGGGACAGGACAGCTGGGGAACCCCACAGTGGCAGAACACCAGGGCCCGGTGGCAAGACAACCTTTGCAACCCTGATAGTTCTCCCACTGCTTTGGACCCTTATATTTTCTTGGTGTGCTGGTGACATTTATCTCTTGTTTTCTGCCACCCTGGGGGGGCCCCAGTATAGTAGGAAGGGAGCTCACTGCAGAACATGTGAAAGGGCCCGTTGTGGGATCATAGTAAAGGGCCCCAGGATATAATATATATATATATATATATATATATATATATATACCGTATTTATCGGCGTATAACACGCACTTTTTTCCCCTGAAAATCAGGGGAAAATCGTGGGTGCGTGTTATACGCCGATACCCACATCCCTGAGCTGTCTCCGCTGACTGAGCGGAGCGGAGCGAGATACACATAGCCGAATGTACTCGGCTATAATCGGCTTTTCTCGGCTCCGCTCACAGTCACGCCCAGTCCCGCCATTGGACCTGTGTTATGTCCATCATAGGGCGGGACTCGGCGTGACTGTGAGCGGAGCCGAGAAAAGCCAAGTATAGCCGAGTACACTCGGCTATGTGTATCTCAGCGGCGGCTCCGCCCAGTCCCCTGCGTCCCCTGCGTTCGCACAGTCTCGGCGCCAATTTTAAAATGATGCACGGCGACACTGGGGGCAAGGCTACACGGCGACACTGGGGGCAAGGCTGCACGGCGACTCTGGGGCAAGGCTGCACGGCGACTCTGGGGCAAGGCTGAAATGGACTCTGGGGCAAGGCTGCAATGGACACTGACAAGGCTGCACTGTGACAAGGCTGCAATGGACACTGACAAGGCTGCACTGTGACAAGGCTGCAATGGACACTGACAGGGCTGCACTGTGACAAGGCTGCAATGGACACTGACAAGGCTGCATTTAAATGTAAGTTATTTTTCCTTAAACTTCCCTGCTAAAAGTTTTTTTCCCTAAAATTTCCTCCTAAACTTGGGGTGCGTGTTATACGCCGGTGCATGTTATACGCCGATAAATACGGTATATATATATATATTTATATAATTGCATTTTATAGTTGGTCCCCCTACTTTTGTTCCTGTCCCCCCATGTGCCCCTCCAAAATATGAAAGCTGGAGATGCCACTGCCTGTGGGTTGGACGAGGGCGGGGCCACCAACCATTGGTATGCTGCCATGGGTAGGCACCAGGAAAGGAAAATTACGCAAAGGAGAGTATTCAATTTTCCGTTTTCTCATCAGCAGTATATAGCAGTCTTGTGACTTCTATCAGTGTCTGGTTATAGCTTGTAGGAGGAGTTTTCTTTAGACTCTGACTGTCCTATGAGGCTACAGGACCCCTGACCCTCCGGACAGTGCTGATTGGCCTACTGCTGATTACCAGCACCTCCAAGAAAAAAAAAATCTCTTAATACACACCAATCTGAGCATGTGCAGAGTGCCCCCAAGGCTCTGTACTATCAGGAGATGGATTGGGGACTGTGGAAGAAGGGGAGGATCAGAGAAGACAGGCTCAAACAGCCTTTTTACACAATTCAGAGGATTAACCCCTTAGGTTCCACAGTGCGTATAACAAGCATGCTTTACTGCATATATAGACTGATTTTACTGTTGTGGGTTTAGTAACACTTTAAATTGCCAACAGCCAAGTTAACCTACTGCAGCTCTACATGATCATAAAGGTTGGTGCTAGAACATTTGCAGTTGCAATAAACAAAATGGCAAGATTCCCACAGTAGTTTTTTTTTATTTATTTTTTATGGAACTTGGTGTATAGTGCTCAACATTGAAGAGAAGTAAAAGCAAGGAAAAGAAAATAGAAAATGTGCTGTGGCTCTGTATAAAGGCATCAGGGTCGTGCTTTGTGACAGTCCCAGCTCTGACGTCTTTTCAGATTTTGACAAAATGAGAGAAATAAGTGTGGCATGATTCCATTAAGATAGGGATTGGATTGAAGCTAAGCCACTGGGTAAATCTATCAACATCTGCTACATAGGATGATCCTTCGCATAGGCTTTTTTTATTTATTTTTTAAAGGGAGACTCCAGCTAAACATGTAAATACTGTAATAAAATATAAAAGGTGTGGTACTTGACAAACAAAAAAAATAGTAAATAATGTACACAATCTGTTAGGCCTCATGCCCACGGACGTTTTTACAGCTGCGTTTTTGAGCGTTTTTTACAGCCTAAAAACGCCTGTCCATGTTAGTCTATAGCTTCATGCCCACCTAGACGTTTTTGAGCTGCAAATAGCATAGACGTTTTTAAGCTATAAAAAAAACCCAGGACCAATGCGTTCCTCAGCGTCAGAATTAGGCTTCATGCCCACAAACGTTTTTAACAGCTGCGTTTTTTACAGCTTAAAAACGCCTGTCCATGTTATTGTAAATTTTTTTATTTTTTTTGAAAAAAAAAAAAACGTTGGAGCTAAAAAACGCGACCGTTTTTTGACGCTCGCGTTTTTTTCTGCCTAACTCCGACGCTGAGGAACGCACTGGTCCTGGGTTTTTTTTACAGCTTAAAAACGTCTATGCTGTTTGCAGCTCAAAAATGTCTAGGTGGGCATGAAGCTATAGACTAACATGGGTAGGCACCAGGAAAGGAAAATTACGGAAAGGTAAGTATTACATTTTCCATTTTCCTGGTGCCTCTATGGCAGCATACCAATGTTAATTAACTCGCTTACAGGGAGGGTACTGCAATAATACAATCAAATGAGTTTACAGAACTGATAGTTCCAAAGACCTGCTCCCAAAATCTCAGGAGATAAGGATTGCCGCATCTAGGCTATAGTGCGACATGAAGGTGATGATGGATGACTAACTAGCCGTCCTGCAAATTGTCTCAGGAGAGACCCCAGCCCAAACGCTGCTGAGGAAGAGGTCATTCCCCGTGATGAGTGCGCATTCAGTGCACTTGGGACTGGAAGACCACTAGCCCGATACGTCCTTGGACTAGCTTGGAGGGCGTCATTGCTTTCTTCGCGCCCTTGGGAATAACGAATGAACATTGATCCTTGCGAAACTGTTGTGTTCGTTTTAAGTAACGCCTCAGGGATCTGGCTATATCCAAACCGTGTAGTTTGAGCAGATTGGATCTTCTCGGACGGTCAGGAGAACCCATTCCTGGCTGAGATGGTAGACTGCAGGCACTTTAGGGACATACTGGTGAATAGGCTGTAGGACTACCCTGTCTGGGAAAAGGTGACGTAGGGTTCCTGTGCCACTAGAGGCTGTGTTTCTGACGCTCTATGCCCTGACATGATGGCAATCAGCAAGGTAGGTTCCCAGGTAATGTCTTCCAATGCACACACTTTAGTGGGTGCAAAGGAAGGGTTTGTTAAGACAACTGTCAGACACCCATATGGGGTATGAGCCTTCCCGGGAGGACGTAGTCTTTGACTGTTTTCAGGAAACGTTCTACGAGGAGATTTAGTGCCTAGCGTGCGCCCGTCAGAGCTGACAAGGCTACAAGCTGAACCTTCAGAGTGCTTTAAGACCAAAGCCTAAGTTCAAACCAGTTTGTAGAAAGAGTAGAATCCTTTTGGACCCCAGGACCTAGCGGATTGAAATGACTGGATTCTGCCAGGTCTGTGAACCTCCTTCGAAACCTATTAGTAGGTGGCATAGGTGGATGAGCCTCTTGCCTGTAATAATGTCTGGGTGACACCATGTGAGCACCTTAGGTCACCCAGTGTGTTCTGCTCCACTTTCAGACCTTCAACTCCAGGATCCCCGGATGTGGATGAAAGAAGTCGTCTTGATATAGGAGGTTGTCCGTGTGTGGAAGCTGTACCAAGCCATTTGACTAATAGTGGAAAACATTGTCTTCTTTTGCCTGTGTAGCGGGGTGTTCCCCTTTAATGCAGAGAGACTACATTACCCAGAACCCCATTCGGCAATGTTCCGCCGCAGAGACTCATGGGAAGGGTTATAAAAGGAGGAGGCGAGGCTGGGCTCGGTCTCTTTGGGACACGAGACTTCAGAGACTGATCCTCCTGTGCGGACGTGTCGGAGTGCAGGGCCTGAAGCCTGAGGCCTTGCGCAGCACCAAAGAGCCTTCCACCCCTCTGCGAGCCTGGGTGGCATCTGACTTTGCTCGACTACAGCCTTGTTGGATCGGGGACCCGATCGCTGAAGAGACGGAGTGTGTGTGTGAGGACACAACAGGTGGAAGTTTCCGGACTGGGACCGTAGTCCGGGCGGGTGAGAGGGCATATGCCCAACCGATATACTGTTACTGCATATAGGCCTATAGACTGCCGTGGCCTATGAGTTGTTCTTAGTGCTCTTATTGAAGACCCTTGTTAGAACTGAACCTACCGTTCGCATAGTCAAGTTTCTACTCCATCTTTACCTACCCTATTGGATTACAAAGTTTTGTACTCTGTTAATGTGCACCACCGTTAAAGATCTGCCGGTGAAGAAAAAGGACTAAGTTGTAGATATCAGAACCAGGCCTGGTGGGATTTCTAAGGTGTTTTGGTTACTGCGCCACAGGGCACTTAGCTAACGGTCGCCCGCGTGGCGCACTTGTTATGAGTTAACCTTATAGTGTTTAGTGTGGCTGGGCTCTGCATTACAAATGATTATTCTGTAAACTGTCATTGATGTTACCCCTTTTCTTTACCAATAGCTAAAGTAAAATCTTACATTTATTTCAATTTAATATTGTCTCAATGCTCAGTTATTCATACAGTATAAGATATACAAATTTACTGTCAGTACTAGCTGTGCCAGTAGGGGGTAGAGCATATTGCCGGGGGTTGGCGGAGCTGTCTTCAGGGCCCAAACTAAATCTGCGGCCTTCTTAGTTGGAGGTATCGCTACACGTGGGGGCTCGTCCGGGATCCTGATGCAGCAAGTGAACGCCAGAGGTGCCGGCATGGACCCCATGGATCCACGAGCGGTAGAAAAATGGTGCAAAGCCTCTAACGCAGAGGGGAGGCATGGTCGACTGAAACAGTAGAGGAATTGATGAAGTCAGTGTCCCCAAATCACACACCGTGGGTGACGGAGATAAAGTCAGACCCAGACACCTCATATCAGTATGCATTAGTGGAGTACTGGAACGGGATGCCAGAGGCCTGTAAGCGCAAGTGTGTGCGGACGCCAGACAACAGAACTTATAGGTTGGCGCACGCAGTAACTGAAAGAAAGGAACCATCACTAACGGGATCACCGCAGGCTGCGGCCCGTACCCCACCTGAAAAAAGGGACAGGGCGATGCCCCCGGTGGCGCCTGCACCTGCCACTGTTATATCACCAGAACTGATAGGTGCGATAGGAGATCTGCTAACCAAGTGTCAGAAGGCAAACACGGTGCATGTAGAGACTAGCTACCGGAGACTAAAGTCATTCTCAGGGAAGCTCCCTGTCCCCGCAGGGGAAGAAGACTTTGACACCTGGGTGGAGCAGGCATTGCAGGCAGTAGAGGCATGGGAGGTGCCTGAAGCGCAGAAGAGGCAACGAGTGATGGAAAGCCTTAAAGGCGCAGCAGCAGAAGCAGTGAAAAGCTTTCGGTTTGGGAACGCAGATTGCACGGCTCAAGACTATCTAGCCATGCTGCAAGAAGAGTTTGGTCAATTGGAAAAGGTGACTGAGATGGTCTACCAGTTTGAACACACTTTCCAACAACCGGAGGAGAAACTTTCCGAGTATGTTAGAAGACTGAACAGGTTGTTGTGCAAGATTGTGTTGAAGAAGGGGATGAGGCCCCAAGACACAGATGCAGCAAGAATGAAGCAAGTCTTAAAGGGAGCGCTGCGCTCGGATCCAGTCTGGTTGCACCTGAAAACCTCAGGAGGAGGAATGTTGCTGACTTATGCTGATTTGATAAAAATCATCAGAGATGAGGAGGCACTGCAACAGGACCAGCAGTTGATTAGGACAAGTGTTGTACCCGCACAGGTGCTAGTCAATCCAGTAATGACCCCTGAAAGAGATTCGGAGATAGACACCATGAAAGCTCAAATGTCCAAGGTGTTAGAGATGTTAACCTCTCTGATGGAAAAAGACACAGAGGGTCCCAAGAGAGAAGTACCAAGGAAGGAATTATTCCCAGTTGCCTCAGCACCCGCATCTTCACAAGAATGGGGAGATATCGTCTGCTTTAACTGTGGAGGAATTGGACATATTGCGGCCACATGCTCCAGTCCCAAAAAGAAGAAAATAGACAACCGCAAGCCGGCGGGAAACTTCAGAGGGCCCCGGTGAAGGAGTCAACCGGGTGCCCATCATCTTCAGTGAGCTCCAAACTGAAAGCAAAGCAGAAAATAACAGGAGATAAAACGCCTCGGGGGAAACACAACATTCCTCGACAGAGGTATACCCCAGAGAAAGAGGGTAAGACCCCTCAGAAGAGGCACAGCACTCCCCAGAGGGTGTGCACACCTAAGAAAAACAATAGTATCCCTCAGCGGGTCCCTACACCCAGTAAAAGGAGGGAAGTCAATGCATACCAGACTCAAGAAAGACTGAAGTCCAAAGGGGATTGGACGAGAGGAGGTTCAAAGAAAAAAAGTCTGAAGAAAGCGACCCCTGCCAGGCCTTACCCGGAGAAGCTGGTAGGCCCATCTCCTATAGTGTCCATTCAAGTGGAGGGAGTCTACACCAGAGCAATCTTGGATACTGGGGCGCAAGTAACCCTGCTATACAGAGACTTTTACGATAAGTACTTGAGTCACCTACCCATCCGGAAAATAGAGGGACTAGAGATATGTGGGATTGGAACCCAGAACTTCCCCTACGATGGCTATCTGCCTGTCAGGATGACCTTTGACCCATCTGTGGCTGGAAAAGCCGAAGTGTTTGACACCCTGGCAGTTGAGTGCCCTCGGCCACCAGGAGCCAACAAGAGTTCCCTGATAATAGGGACAAACACGGACCTGGTCCGAAGACTTCTGACCCCTCTAGTGAAAGAGAAAGGGGCAGCGGTCACCAAGATCCACCCCATGCTGAAGACAGCTTACCAAAGGCTGGTCTTAGAGCAGAAGACCCCAGGAGAGGGGATAGGGAAGGTGTGGAGACTTGGAAGAGGAGGGATAGTGCTGCAGCCCGGCGAAGTAACCTGTCTCAGAGGCACTGTGAAGCTTACTTGGGAGCAGCCTGGACCTTTTGTCATGTTGAATCTGATCCAAGAGAAGGGTCCCACGGTCTGGAAGTGATACCAGAAGTGATTCCACTGAAGGCCCTAAAGAAGGCCCATTGTAGAGTCCCAGTGAGTGTTAGGAACAATACGGATGGCCCCATGGAGGTCCCAGCCAGGATGCTGCTAGGCCAGGTGAGCCCTGCTGCCCCTGTCAACCTGTCAGAGGTGGGCGAAGGAGGAGATGCTTGGGAGAAGATATCCATGGAAAACCCGAATCTGCCCAGGGCTTGGAAAGAGAGAGCCAAGGCCCAGCTGAACAGATGGGAGAAGATCTTCTCTAAAGATGAGGTCGATGTGGGGTGTGCAAGGAGTGCCACCCATCGGATCCGCCTCCAGGAAGATAAGCCCTTCAGAGAGAGATTCAGGCGGGTCCCCCTAGCGGATCTGGAGGATCTAAGGGAACAACTCTCAGAACTCAAAAGGACTGGAGTGATACGGGAATCTAGAAGCCCCTATGCATCCCCGATAGTGGTGGTCAGGAAGAAGAATGGGTCATTGAGGCTCTGTATCGACTACAGGACTCTCAACAGGAGAACCATACCCGACCAGTATACCACTCCAAGGATAGAGGATGCCCTACAGAGCTTGTCTGGGGCCAAGTGGTTCAGCGTTATGGATCTCAAAAGTGGGTACTATCAGATCCCTATGCACCCAGAAGACAAGGAGAAGACAGCCTTCATAACCCCAGTAGGGTTCTTTGAATTCGATCGGATGCCCCAAGGTCTGTCTGGAGCCCCAGCTACCTTCCAGCGTCTCATGGAGAAGACTGTAGGAGACATGAACCTTATTGAAGTCCTTGTATACCTGGACGATGTCATAGTCTTTGGAAGAACCCTGGAGGAACATGAGGAGAGGCTGGAAAAAGTCTTGAGGAGACTCAGTAAGGAGGGACTCAAACTTTCGCCTGAAAAGTGTCGGTTCTACCAGTCTTCTGTGAACTATCTGGGGCACATAGTGTCCGATGAAGGGGTGGCCACAGACCCCGAGAAATTGGAGGCAGTTACCTCCTGGCCACGGCCCACCAGAGTAACAGAACTCAGATCCTTCTTGGGTTTCTGCTCCTACTATAGGAGGTTTGTGGAGGGATTCGCCCGAATTGCTAGACCATTGAATGAACTGCTCAAGACTGAGGGGGAAGAGGACGACTCAGGGCCCAGGAAGCCGGGAGAGTCAGTCAGAAATCAGTGGAACCAGAAGTGTGAAGAGGCCTTCCAGGCATTAAAGGAGAGCCTAACCACTGCCCCAGTCTTGGCCTACGCAGACCCAACCAAACCCTATGAACTACACGTAGATGCTAGTCATGACGGTCTGGGAGGAGTACTTTATCAAGAACACGAAGGGCAACAACGGCCTGTTGCCTATGTGAGCAGGAGCCTGACACCCTCTGAGAAGAACTACCCCACTCACAAGCTGGAGTTCCTGGCCCTCAAGTGGGTGGTAGTAGACAAGCTCAAAGACTACCTGTATGGGGCAGAGTTCACTGTGAAGACCGACAACAACCCCCTTACCTACCTTTTCACCACGGCCAAGCTGGACGCCACTGGACACAGGTGGCTGGCCGCACTGTCTGGATTCAACTTCAGCCTAAAGTATAGGCCAGGGGCTGGGAATAGAGATGCAGACGCTCTGTCCAGGAGATCTCATGCCCCCACCAGTGATATAGAAGATTGGACCCAAGTGGCACCGGACGGGGTGCGGGCCCTTTGTCAAGGAGCTGAATTCCAGGCCAGAGGAGGCTCCAGAGCAGAAGAAATAGGAGTTACCATGGTGGGAGTCCCAAAACACTACTGTGGAGTGACTCAATTGGACGAAGACAACCTGCCGAGATTGTCCAAGAAGGATTTGAGGAGTGACCAATTGGAAGACCCCATGGGGAGATTGGTCCTGGAGGCCCTGGAGAATCAGGATCCAAACAAACTCCTGTGTCATCCCTCAAAGGAAGCTCGCCTGTTGAGGAAAGAATGGGACAGGTTGCAGGTACATCAGGGAGTGGTCTACCGAAGGGGCCCCTCTGATGACTCAGAAGATAAGTGGCAACTGTTCCTCCCAGAGAAACATCGAGAGACTGTTCTGATTGCCCTGCATGACAATCATGGCCATCTAGGGGCTGAAAGGACCTTTCAACTTGTTAGAAGTCAGTTCTATAGGCCCTGCATGAGGGCAGAGGTAGAAGAGTACTGCCACTCATGTGCACGATGCATCCAGAGGAAGACTTTAACCCATCAAGCTGCCCCAATGGGCCATCTACAAAGTCAAGGCCCAATGGATCTGGTATGCATTGACTTTCTCTGCCTTGAACCCGACCTGAGTGGACTAGGAAATGTTCTGGTGATAACCAATCATTTCACCCGGTATGCCCAAGCTTTCCCAACCAAAGATCAGAAGGCCTCCACCGTAGCCAAGGTACTTATGGAGAAGTACTTTGTCCATTATGGGCTGCCACAGCGACTTCATTCAGATCAAGGAAGGGACTTTGAGAGTAAACTGATCCGGAAACTCCTGGATTCGTTGGGGATCAAGAAGACTCGAACTACACCTTACCACCCACAAGGAGATGCTCAGCCGGAAAGGTTTAACCGAACCTTGCTCAACATGTTGGGGACTCTGGAAAGTGAGAAAAAGCAACATTGGAGCAAACATATAGCAGCCCTAGTACATGCTTACAACTGCACCATCAGTGATGCTACAGGCTACTCCCCATATCGACTCATGTTTGGGAGAGAAGCGAGACCACCTGTGGACTTGGCCTTTGGCACCTCTCTAGACCATTCCTCAGCCACATCCCACAAAGGATATGTGGACAGGCTCAGACACAGCCTGAAAGTAGCCTATGAACAAGCTCAAGCGGCCTCAGATCAAAGGGGAGCTCGAAACAAAAGAAACTTCGACTTGAAGGTCCGGGTACAAGACCTACAGCCCGGGGATCGAGTACTGTTACGCAATCTGGGGGTCCCTGGGAAGCACAAACTTGCAGATAGATGGAGATCTGAACCTTATGTCATCTGTAGGAAGTTGCCGGGCCTGCCTGTCTACAAGTTGAAGCCGGAAGGAAAGGTGGGCCCTCTGAAGACGTGGCATCGAAACCACCTGCTCCCTCTTGCCGAGGCAGTTAGAATACCTCCCGTGGGAGACTCCCCTGAACCGGCCTCTATCCTGGATACTCCTAGGCCAAACACTCGGTCGCAGGCCTCCCGAGCTGAAGATGGAGAGGCCTCTCAACTTAGTGGAGATGAGGATGGAGAACTTAATTGGCTGTGGCCTTCCCCAACTCCAGGAACTTCTACCATAGACCTTCCAACCACTGAAGACACCACAGATGAAACACTGAACCCAGAAGCCACAGAGTTCATCCCCTCTAGTCCTTCAGCAGATTACTGGGAAGATGCCCATGATGGTTGCTCAGAGGAAGAGGAGCCTGTGGCACCAGAGCCAGAAATCCCAAGAGAGCAAAGGGCTTGAAGAGTCATCCGGCCTCCTAAGAAGCTGACCTACTCACAAATGGGGAATAGCTCAGAAGATTCTGTAGTTACTGCTAGGAGGAATGCTGAAAATCCGGATCCCTCCACTGTCCATTTAGTGGAGGGCAACCCCAGCTCACTCTCTGGCACAGCTAGGCAGGCCACCTATGATAATGTGACCTGTGGGCAAGGGAATTCTACTCCTCAGTTTTGGTGGGAATTCCCTATGCCAACATCGTTTGTAGAATTGTCTAGAGTTGTACATAGTCTTTGTCAAGGTTTATCTTTGGGGACCAAAGAGTTCAAGTGGGGGGAGTGTGTAGGGGGGTGTTCCCCTTTAATGCAGAGAGACTACATTACCCAGAACCCCATTTGGCAATGTTCCGCTGCAGAGACTCATGGGAGGGGTTATAAAAGGAGGAGGCGAGGCTGGGCTCGGTCTCTTTGGGACACGAGACTTCAGAGACTGATCCTCCTGTGCGGACGTGTCGGAGTGCAGGGCCTGAAGCCTGAGGCCTTGCGCAGCACCAAAGAGCCTTCCACCCCTCTGCGAGCCTGGGTGGCATCTGACTTTGCTCGACTACAGCCTTGTTGGATCGGGGACCCGATCGCTGAAGAGACGGAGTGTGTGTGTGAGGACACAACAGGTGGAAGTTTCTGGACTGGGACCGTAGTCCGGGCGGGTGAGAGGGCATATGCCCAACCGATATACTGTTACTGCATATAGGCCTATAGACTGCTGTGGCCTATGAGTTGTTCTTAGTGCTCTTATTGAAGACCCTTGTTAGAACTGAACCTACCGTTCGCATAGTCAAGTTTCTACTCCATCTTTACCTACCCTATTGGATTACAAAGTTTTGTACTCTGTTAATGTGCACCACCGTTAAAGATCTGCCGGTGAAGAAAAAGGACTAAGTTGTAGATATCAGAACCAGGCCTGGTGGGATTTCTAAGGTGTTTTGGTTACTGCGCCACAGGGCACTTAGCTAACGGTCGCCCGCGTGGCGCACTTGTTATGAGTTAACCTTATAGTGTGTTAGTGTGGCTGGGCTCTGCATTACAAATGATTATTCTGTAAACTGTCATTGATGTTACCCCTTTTCTTTACCAATAGCTAAAGTAAAATCTTACATTTATTTCAATTTAATATTGTCTCAATGCTCAGTTATTCATACAGTATAAGATATACAAATTTACTGTCAGTACTAGCTGTGCCAGTAGGGGGTAGAGCATATTGCCGGGGGTTGGCGGAGCTGTCTTCAGGGCCCAAACTAAATCTGCGGCCTTCTTAGTTGGAGGTATCGCTACACCAGAATGGCATGACTGCCAGGATAGTGGCCTTCACCAACGTCAGAAGCTGGAGGAAAAGCAGTATCAGAGTAATCATTAGGGAAAACATATCCATTTGGAAGTTCTATGATCTAAATGGGGAGTACCCCGCTGTTGGTATATCCAACGGAAAATCCGCGGGCCTAGTGATCATTCGTTGTTGCTGTTGAAAGGCGAACGGCTAGCTGAATCTCAAGGGCTGGGATGTAGGCAGCTCGAAGATCGATCAAATTATTCTCGGCCTATGAACTAATTGGGGCACCTCGCTGGAACATAGGCCACTGCCGCCTTGTCATCTATCTGAACCAGTATGGACTTGCTCCCAAGAAGAGGGACTAGATGCGCCACCCATGCTACTCTTAGCTCTAGGATATCGGAAATCATCCTTTCCGAATTGAAACGCCATCTTCCTTGTACCAACTAGTTCTTTTGGTGATGTGTCACCCCCAGTCCAGTTGACTTGCCTCAGATGCAAGAATGGTTCATGAGATGGATCAAGGGAGCGGTGAACTAGGAGGTTGGGAGGCCATGCCCACCACCAAGGCTGGATTCCACCGATAATTGTCATTTGTCTCAGGTGCCTCTTTCTGCATTGTGCCAGAAAACCCAACTGGAGATTGTAGATGCCAACTGGTTCACTTCATCCACCTTCTGTACCAATTCAGGGATCCTCTCTGATGGAAGTAACACCACCTTCATCGGGGTGTTGAATAAAGCTTCCAGATGCGTCCGTAGGCTTCAATTGACTTTGAGAAGATAAGTCACTCGAATTGGAAGTAATGCAGGACCCTGTTCTCCTTTTCCCAGAAGGAAGCTAGGATGGTTTCTAAAACCTTGGTAAAGGTTTTGGGAATTGATGAAATTCGAAAGGAAGATATTGGAAGTGGAGGCGCAGATCACCTACTTTGAGCCTGGAAAAAAGATTGGAAAGATGATGGATGGGAATGTGAAGGTACACATCCTGGAGATGACCTATAGAGACCATCCAAATACCTGGCTGTACTGACAGAATTACTGTGTCTAGGGATACCGAATGACGTGTTCTACCCAAACGTATCCGTTAATCTCTTTAGGTCCAACACGAGTCTCCCGCCTGCGATTTCCTGGGAACTAAAAAAAGGACTGGGGAGTAGAGCCTTGGGTGTTTCTCCAAGTCTGGTACTGGCAATACTGCCTGTTGGTGTAGAAGTATTTGAATATACTGAAAGAGAGCTTCTTTCTTGTCTTTGGAGATTGGAATTTGGTGGGTCGGAGAGAAAGGGGTGGAGGATGGTTTTGAATTACCAGAAAAGAAAAAGCCCTTGAATTTTTCTTTATCGCCGAACCGGGCCTTCCATCATATGGGATGCAAAACCAGGACTGCATTGCAGATGGGTCCGCTGACCATGGCTTTAGCCTTAATGCCCTTCTGGCTGTGATGAAGTATATCATGGCTCTGGGGGAGCACCCCAGGACATCGATGGCTGCATTCCTGGTTAGCCTCATGACTGACGCGCCCAAAGTCGGATCTGAAACAAGGAGCTGAGCATCTGCTTCCGCCAGTGGATGGAGAGCATCTGTTAACATCAATTTTCAAGTCTTGCCACAGATTCTCAATTGGATTTAGGTCTGGACTTTGACTGGACCATTCTAACACATGAGTATGCTTTGATCTAAAACATTCCATTTTAGCTCTGCCTGTATGTTTAGGGTCGTTGTCCTGATGGAAGGTGAGCTTTACTCAACTCTTGATCTTGGAGGATCCCATTGTGTGCTTTCAGCTTCCGGCAGGAAGGAGAGGAGGAAGCCAGTAGCACTGTGGGGTGGGGGGGGGACGTATGGTGCACAGGGAGGGTGATCGTAGCGGCGGGGTGGGGGCAATTACTGAAACCAATCCCCTGTATAGCTCTCTCGGCAGCTGCAGAAAGCCAATGGGAGGGAGAGAAGAAGCAGCCAGCTTTCAGCTGCTAGAGAGAGCCTTACAGGTGACAGATTCCAGTAATTGCCCCCCCCCTGCCGCACCGATCACCCTCCCTGCCCACATCCAATTCACTCTGCTGCCTAGGCCCCACAGGAAGGAAGGTAGAAGTAATCGAGCGGTTTTAAAACACGCCCAATATGACAATGTCACATGCTACCGATACACAAGTCTAGAGCGCAACAGAGTAAGTGCCCCAGTGGAGCATGAAGACAGTGAGGGGGTGTATAAGGGTGAGTATACTTTGCTGTGGGTGGGAGGACAGCTATCAGGGGGAAACTTTTCCACGATTAGACAAAGTCACAGTGACTTTTAAGACAAAGAAGCAGTTATATGTAAAGGCATTTAAGTAGAATCCAACTTTAAATAGCCTGTTTAATATAGCTGGCTACATTTCAGCACAGCATTGCAATGTTATGTGGGGAAATGGGAGTATGCAAACACACCTGATAAAATTATAATTTATACAAGCTAAAAAAAAGAAAAAAAATGTAGTCAGCATAAACACTCTTTTAGCCAGAAGAGCAAGTCTATAAATAGTATTACCTGGCCTGAATTTTCTTCAAACGTGCATTGTGCTGAATGGGAAAGGTTTCCATTTTGTTAGTGGCTTGGAAAACTTTATAAGCAGCTTTGTCTTTAGAATGCATACGTGTATTCTGTCCAATCTTGTGATTCACACATTCGATTTTAACCCTTCACCACCCAATCCAAAACTAAAAAAATGGCCAGAGTACGGCCGCATTCACCCAGGCGTACGTAACCCCTTCCCATTGTCAATACTCAGATACGGCCTCACTGAAGTACGGGGCCACATACACTATACAGCAGGGATGAGCCGAACACCCCCCTGTTCGCTTCGCACCAGAACCTGCGAACAGACAGAATGTTCGTGTGAACTTTAGAATCCTATTTAATACAATGGACTCGAACGTTCAAAATCTAAAGTGCTAATTATAAAGGCTAATATGCAATTTATTGTCCTAAAAAGTGTTTGGGGACCCGGGTCCTGCCCCAGGGGACATGTATCAATGCAAAAAAAGGTTTAAAAAATAGACGTTTTTACGGGAACGGTGATTTTAAATTAAAATTTACACAGTGAAGGAAGTTTCCCGCTCAGGCCAATGACGTAGGCGGGGTCTGACATACCGAGGGGGCGGACCTGATGGGGAACTTCGTTCGCTGTGTAATACATGAATAGACCCGCCCCTTCTCGCGTTCCGCATCTGGTCCGCTGAGCGGACCTGATGGGGAACTTTAGAAGGGGCGGGTCTATACATTTAAAACACAGCGGAGGAAGTTCCCCATCAGGTCCGCACAGGCACAACCAATGACGGACAGCGCTGGACATCGGAATCGCCGCGGGACACTGGATTTCATTGCTGGAATTGTTTTTTTTTTTTTATTATTTATTTATTTTTTTTAATAAAGGACTTTTTCAAGGTGTTTGTGTGTTTTTATTTAAATTTGACACTTTCTTCGTGAAATGGTAGGGGTACAATGTACCCCTTACCAATTCACATAGGGGGGGGGCGGGATCTGGGGGTCCCCTTTGTTAAAGGGGTCTTCCAGATTCCGATAAGCCCCCCGCCCGCAGACCCCCACAACCACCGGGCAAGGGTTGTGGGGATGAGGCCCTTGTCCCCATCAACATGGGGACATTCTCCCCATGTTGAGGGCATGTGGCCGGGTACGGTTCAGGAGGGAGGGGGCCGCTCTCTCGTCCCCCCCTTTTCCCCTGCGGCCGGCCAGGTTGCGTGCTCGGATAAGGGTCTGGTATGGATTTTTGGGGGGACTCCAGGCAATTTTTTTTATTACATTTGGGGTGGAGTTCCCCTTAAAATCCATGGCAGATCTCAAGGGCCTGGTATGGATATTTAGGGGGAACCCCACGCCATTTTTTTTTTAATTTGCAGCGGGGTTCCCCTTAATATCCATTCCAGACCTGAAGGGCCTGGTAATTGAATTTGGGGGAACCCCCACGTTTTTTTTTTTTTCTCTCAATGACTTTTCTATGTATTGATAAAAGCCGACAATTCATTAATAGCCGCGAGTGAGTTTTAAATTTCTTTTTTTTCCTTCAAAAATGACACTTTGTGCAGGGACAGTTCTAAGCACGGGAAACATGCGCGACTTTACATGCATATCATACACACCCCCCAGGTACTTTTATTGTTTCACTTTAAGCATTATTAAAATCACTGCTCCTAAAAAAACTGCAGTTTTTAAAACTTTTTTTTGCATTGATACATGTCCCCTGGGGCAGGACCCGGTTCCCCAAACACTTTTTAGGACAATAACTTGCATATAAGCCTTTATAATTAGCACTTTAGATTTCTCCCATAGACTTTTCGAATTTGCCGCGAACACCCCAAATTGTTCATTGTTCGGCGAACGGGCGAACAGGCAATGTTCGAGTCGAACATGAGTTCGACTCAAACTCGAAGCTCATCCCTACTATACAGTATTACCAACAGTATTGGGACGCACGTGAACTTTAATGGTAAGCCAGTCTTATGCCTCGTACACACGATCAGTTTTTCCAACAGGAAAACCGTGGGTTTTTTTTCAGCAGGAAAACAGCTCAAACTTGTGTTGCATACACACGGTCACACAAATCTTGGCTGAAATTCCGAATGTCAAGAACGCGGTGACGTACAAGACGTACGATGAGCCGAGATCAATGAAGTTCAATAGGCAGTTTGGCTCTTCTGCTTGATTCTGAGCATGGGCGTTTTTTTGCGCGTCGTAATTGCACACAGACGAACGCGAGAGGAATTTTTTCTGTCACGAAAAGTGAGATCCTGCTCTCAATCTTTTCTTGGCAGGAAAACTGACAGAAAAAGTGTGATGGAGCCTAAACACGGTCGGAATTCCTGACAAAAAGCTCACATCGCACTTTCTTGTCAGGAAAACTGATCGTGTGTACGAGGCATTAGTCCATAGGGTGCAATATTGAGTTGGCCTACCCTTTGGGGCTATAACAGCCTCAACTCTTCTGGGAAGACTGTCCACAAGGTTTAGGTCTCTGGGAATGTTTGACCATTCTTCCAGAAGCGCATTTGTGAGGTCAGGCACTGATGTGGACGAGAAGGCCTGGCTCGCAGTCTCCACTCTAATTCATCCGAAAGGTGTTCTATTGGGTTGAGGTCAGGTTGAGTCAAGTTCCTCCACCCCAAACTCATCCATGTCTTTATGGACCTTGCTTTGTGCGCAGTCATGTTGGAACACGAAAAGGTCATCTCCGAACTGTTCCCACAAAGTTGGGAGCATGAATTTGTCCAAAATGTCTTGGTATGCTGACGCCTTAAGAGGTCCCTTCACTGGAACTAAGTGCACAAAGCAAGGTCCATAAAGACATGGATGAGGGAGTTTGAGTTCTGACCTCAACCTAATAGAAAACCTTTGGGATGAATTAGAGCAGAGACTGTGAGCCAGGCCTTCTCGTCCAACATCAGTACCTGACCTCACAAATGCGTTTCTGGAAGAATGGTCAAACATTCCCATAGACACACTTCTAAACCTTGTGGACAGCCTTCCCAGAAGAGTTGAAGCTGTTATAGCTGCAAAGGGTGGACCAATCCAATATTGAACCTTACAGACTAAGATGCGATTAAAGATTGTGTGTGTAAAGACAGGCGTCCCAATACTTTTGGTAACATATTGTATATGAGTATCTGTCTTTACGCTGGGAGTGTGCCACACAGGGCGTTCCCAGCACAAAGACTGGGGTCTCACCGGGAGTACCAACAAAGAGGCCCCGGAACTTCTGGTTCTGGTTCTGGGATAGCCTCTGGTTGGTTGTCACTGTGATCAGTCACTGAAGCTTTTCTCACTCTCTGAATGGAGGGGAGAGATACATTTTTACCTCTCTCTCTCCTTGCAGAGAGAATAAAAAAAAAACAACATACACACACAACTGTAAAAAAAAAAAAAGAAGAAAAATACCTAGATCAAGGTTTGATCTAGGTCAGTGCCAGGGCTAGTGTTTGGATAAAAGATCAGGGTAAGTATATTTTGAACAGTATTTTTTTTTAAAGTATCAGTGTCCCTGTATTTTAGGTAGGATAAAAAAGAAAAAAAAAAGAAAATGCACACCATTGTTCCTGGGCTGTACTGCAGGTATATACAACAAAGTAACATACACATATTTAATGGTGCTGCGATTTTCGGGAGCAGGAGAATTTATTTTGGGTTGTTCGTTGGTGGTAGGATATGGTATCAAGAAAAATACAGCTAAATTAAAAAAATTAAAAAAATTGGGCCATTTTTCCTTTGTTGAAAAATAAAAAATCAGGAGTTTGTTACCATTTACCATCAAACGAAAGCCCAATTTGTCCTAAAACAACAAGGTAAAATCCACCTAGATGCACAAAGTAGTGTGATATGTACAGTTTACCAACACAGTTACAAAGTTGCATAACTGTTCTTAGGCATTAACATTTGTTTTACCCTTAGGCAGTAAGGTGTTAAGTGCACATCCATGTGAAGGGCTGTTTGCCCACAGGGGATGCACAGGTGTTCTATGTATCTGCATGCAGGCAATGCCGCTGCTCCCAGTTTGACAACTGTGTGGGTGCGGGCAGGGCCGCCATCAGGAATTTTGGGGCCCCTTACACAGCTTCAGACATGGGGCCCCCCCTGGAGCAGAGGAGAACCGGGGTTTGGGTGCTGACGAACAAAAAAACAAAAAAAAGGGGGGTTGCCATCCAGGGCCCTGGGGACCTCTGGGGACCTCCTGGGCCCCTTACAAAAAAAATAATAATTATAAAAAAAATAAATAATAATAATCATTTTTATAAAAAAAAAAAAAAGGAGGGAGGTTTCCATCCAGGGCCCTGGGGACCTTCGGGCCTCTGGGGACCTCTGGGCCCCTTACAAAAAAATAATAAAATAAAATAAATAAATAAATAAAAAATTAATAAAATAAATTAATAATAAAAAAAAATTATAAAAAAAAATACAAAAAAAGGGGGGTTGACATTTGGGGCCCTGGGGAACTCTGGGCCCCTTACAAAAAAAAGGGGGGCCATCCGGGCCCCTGGGGACCTCCGGGCCCCTTACAGGTGTACTACCTGTACCCCCCTGATGGCGGCCCTGGGTGCGGGTCGCCAAGAGCAGACAGTGTGAGTTTGGGGACCTATACACACAGAGGCGTCAATTTGGAAGCAGCGGCTGTGTGTTTGCAGTTGCTGCATTCCAATTTACATGAATAAAACTGCCTTCACAGAACACCTGTACATCCCATTCAAACAAACACGGCCTCTGCACAGGTGTGCTTAAAGGGAGACGTTTGGGGTTGTCCATCACATGACTGCTAATTGCTCAGTTTTCATTCAGCTCTGAGCAGAGAGCAGTAACGGTCAGTCACTGCTCTCTGCTCTTCCCCTCCAGCCCTCACTGGAGCACCAGTCTGAAGAGGGGGCAGCCACAGCTGGCTTTGGCTCTTGGCCAAGCGTTGAGAGCCAAAACCAGCTGTTAAATCATCACTGACTTTGGAAAATTTTGCATTTCTGGAGGAAGAGTGGAGAGGCACAGAATCCAAGTTGCATGAGGTCCAGTGTGAATTTTTCAGTCGGTGATGATTTGGGGAGCCATGTCATCTGCTGGTGTTGGTCGACTGTTTTATCAACTCCAAAGTCAGCGCAGCCTCTACCAGGAAATTCTAGAACACTTCATGCTTCCCTCTGCTGACCAGATTCATTTTCCAGCAGGACTTGCCACCTGCCCACACTACCTTAACCACTTCCCGCCCAGTCAATAGTGAATTGACGTCCGGGAAGTGGTTGCATTATCCATACTGGACGTCATATGACGTCCTGCAGGATAATGCCTTGCGCGTGCCCACGGGGGCGCGCAGCGCGGTGATCGGGGACGGCGTGTGTCCCTCGGACACAGTGCTTCCCCGATCACGGTAAACAGCCAATTTCATTGTCAAAGTCACAGCCGATCACGTGTCACAACAGACTCGGCGGCGCGCTCCATGCGCGCCGCCAGAGGCATGCAGAGTGGGGATCGGGGAAGGCGCGTCCCCGATCAGGGTAAAGAGCCAATGAATTGGCTGTTTACCACGTGACCGGCTGTGTCCAATCACAGCCGGTCACAAATGTAAACAAACTGCAGGAGTTACTACCTGATCCCTGCTCTCTCCTCACACACCGATCTGTGAGGAGAGAGAAGAGATCAGTAAGTTAGCTCAGTGTAGTTTGTCTACATCAGTTTACAGTGCACAACACGCCCCCCCATAAAGAGGACCTGTCGCACAGCCCAGCACATCAATCAGCCCAGCCACTCAGCCCATCTGTCAATCAATTAGCCCATCTGTCAATCAATCAATCCATCTGTCAATCAATCAGCCCATCTGTCAATCAATCAATCAGCCCATCTGTCAATCATCTGTCACAGGCCCACCTCCATCAGTACTGCCATTGGTACCGCCACACAGGCTACCAGTACCGCCATCGGTACCACTACCAGTACCGCCACCAGTACCGCCACTAGTGCTGCCATCGGTACCACCACCAGTACCACCACCCGTACCACTGGCGGTAGTGCCACCACCACCTGTACCGCCATCGGTACCATCACCACCCATACCACTATCGGTACCACCACCACCTGTACCGCCATCGGTACCACCACCACCCGTACCGCCACCTGTACCGCCACCACCACCACCCGTACCACCATCGGTACCACCTGTACCGCCATTGGTACCACCACCACCCATACCGCCGTTGCTACCACCACCACCCGTACCGCCACCTGTACCGCCATCGGTACCACCACCCGTACCGCCATCGGTACCACCACCACCTGTACCGCCATCGGTACCACCACCACCCGTACCGCCATCGGTACCACCACCACCCGTACCGCCACCTGTACCGTCATCGGTACCCGCCACCACCCGTACCACCACCACCTGTACCGCCATTGGTACCACCACCACCCATACCGCCATCAGTACCACCAGACAGGCCCACCACTAATACCTCCATCGGTACTACCACACAGACCGCCACCACTACCACCAGCAGTACCATTACACAGGCCCACCAATAAGCACTGCCATAATGTCCCAAAGGGTTTACACACCTGAGGAGGCATATGCCATTCTTGCCATGTCGGATGATGAGAGCAGCGGGGAGCTCCCATTATCCGATTCTGGTTCGGAATACGAGCCAGTGGAGGATAGTGGCTCAGAGTCCGAGTCCCCGGAGGAAACCGTCCCTCCCAAAAGAATGCGATCAGCACCAAGATCAGCACCAAGATCAGGAGAACTGCCCACCACCAGCAGCGCCATACCCCAGGAAGAGGAGCCCAGTACAAGTAATGGAAATGCACGCCCAACCCGAAGAATCCAGCCCCAGTCCTACCTTCCCGATGCCCTGGCAAACCCCTTATGGTTGCCTGCCAACTCAGGATCCGCTATCATCCCCCCTTTCACCGCACAGCCAGGTGTGCAGCCCGACACTACAAATTTTTCTAAATTTGATTATTTTTGTTTATTTTTCCCACAAGATTTGCTGCAGAATATAGTGGATCAAACGAATCTGTATGCATCCCAATTTATTGCTGCCAACCCCGATTCTTCCTACGCCCGCATGTTCCAGTGGCGGCGTCTAACATTGGAGGAATTTAAATTATTTTTGGGCCTGATGTTCAATATGGGGCTTACAAAAAAGAACGAAGTCCATTCATATTGGTCCAAACGCCCCATCCAACACATGCCCATATATTCCGCTGTCATGTCCAGAAAAAGATACGACATGATTATGCGCTTTCTCCACTTCAATGACAATTCACAGTGCCCTCCCCGAGATAATCCCAACTACGACAAATTGTACAAGATACGCCCCCTAATCAATGCCTTTTCCCAGCGATTTGAAGAAGTTTTCATCCCAGACCAAAAAATTTGTGTGGACGAGTCCCTCGTACATTTCACCGGCCGACTGCAGTTCAAGCAGTACATACCAAGCAAGAGAGCCAGGTAAATTATGCGATCGAGCCACTGGATACGTCTTCAAATTCAGGATCTACGAAAGCAAAGACTCCCAGCTCCAGCCCCGTGATTGCCCCACATATATTGGAACCAGTGGGAAAATTGTCTGGGAGTTGGCATACCCCTGTTCAGAAAAGGTTACCATTTATATGTTGATAATTATTATACCAGCCTGCCCCTTTTTCGCCACCTTTACAGTAAACAAACCCCGGCCTGCGGTACCTTAAAAAAAAAACGGAAGGGATTCCCACAAAATGTATTGACCAAAAAATTGCGACCTGGAGAATCGGCATTCATGAGGAATGAGGAGGTGTTGGCCATGAAGTGGAGGGACAAGAAAGATGTCCACATCCTCTCTACGATCCACAATGACACCGTGGTGGAGATCCCAAGAAGACGCGGCCCCATTGTAAAGCCCGACTGTGTCCACGACTACAATTTGTACATGGGGGGGGTGGATTTAAACGACCAGATGCTACAGCCCTACTTATCAACAAGAAAGTCCCGTTATTGGCACAAAAAAGTTGCGTTTCACCTTTTTCACATGGCCCTTTTTAATTTGTTTGTCTGCTACCAAAAAGCAACTCAAAATCACCAACTCCACTACCTCCAATATATCGAAGATATCATCAATGCCCTCATTTACCAACAAGATCCCGCCCCAGGAAGTATTCGCTCTGATAGTGTGAGTCGGTTTCACGAGCGACACTATCCCTTTAGCATCCCCCCCCCACAGAATCTGGAAGAAGACGCCAAAAGAAATGCCGTGTATGCAGCAGAGGAGGAGTAAGAAGAGACACCAGCTATTATTGTCCCGATTGTCCCTCCCAACCTGGCCTGTGCATCGGAAATTGCTACAAAAATTATCATACATCCATTAGTTCCCCTTATTATTAACAGACTGCCATTTCCCCATTTGCCTGCTACCATGTTACTAACTACCTTCCATGTTAATTAACTGACCCTGGCCTGTTTACCGACGATGTCTTTGCTTGCCGATTTAAACCACGACCACGTTTCTGACCTCCACGTGCACCAACCTCAGCCTGTTTACCGACGATGCCTCTGCCTGCCGATTTAAACCACGTTTCTGACTTCCACGTGTACCGACCTTGGCCTGTTAATCGACCATGTTTTTGCCTGCCACTTGGACTGATCTTTTGGCCATCTACTTTTAGTACACAGGGGTCTCGCATATGTGAGGGGCTTCAGAATAGCGTTCTGAGTAGAGAAAACCAGTTTTTCGTTTTCTGTGCTCCAAGAACAGGGTCTGGTTGCCCGGAGGCTTCAAAGCGATTTGGGTGGGAGAAGCCTCTACCCATGTCCCCCTGGCCCTAAGCTTGATGGTCCTTCCTGCTGTCTGGACCAATAATTTGGCTGTGCTGACCATATTACTGCCTGTAATGACCCATGACATTATGGACCACGTTTCTTCCTGCTGCTTGGACCAATACTTTGGCTGTGTTGATCATACAGTATATCTGCCTGCTGCCTCTACTGACTTTGGACAGCATTTCTGCCGGGACACCTCTGCCTGCTACCTGGACCTGTGCTTTGGCTGTGCTCTGGCTGTGCTGACAGTATCTCTGCCTGTGCGAACTATGGACAGTATTCCTGCCTGCTGCCTGGATGATTGCTTTTGCTGTCGCTGACCTCATCCCTGCCTGCTGCCTGGACCGATGCTCTCCTCTGTGGACCACTGCACTTCTAAAACCACAGGTAATCTTTTGTTATTTGGTATGTATATGCTATGTGTTAGATATATGAAGGGCCTTCAAAAATGTGATCGGTAGTCAGAAAATGATATGTGCAATTAATGCTGCTAGAATGCCTGGAGGTGCTACTTGGATGTTGGGCCTCTGTATGTGGCCAGGCTGTGTAAAAGTCTCAAACATGTGGTATCGCCATACTCAGGAGGAGTAGCAGAATGCATTTTGGGGTGTCATTTTTGCTATGTACATATTATGTGTTAGAAATATCTTATAAATGGACAACTTTGTGTAAAAAAAATGCATTTTAATTTTTTCTCCACATTTTCCAAAACCTTCTGGAAAAAAATGAACCGTTCAAAAGACTCATAATGCTTCATAGATTATACGTTGGGGTGTGTGCTTTCCAAAATGGGGTCATTTTGTGGAAAATTCTATTGTCCTGGTGCTCCAGGGCCTTCAAAATTGTAATAGGTGGTTGAGAAAGGATATGTGCGATTTATGCTTGTAGAACGCCTGAAAGTGCTACTTCAATGTTGGGCCTCTGTATATGGCCAGGCTGTGTAAAAGTCTCACACATGTGGTATCGCTATACTCAGGAGGAGTAGCAGAATGCATTTTGGGGTGTAATTTTTGCTATGTATATGCTATGCGTTAGAAATATCTTATAAATGGACAACTTTGTGTAAAAAAAAAAAGCATTTTCATTTTTTCTCCACATTTTCCAAAACCTTCTGGAAAAAAATGAACCGTTCAAAAGACTCATAATGCTTCATAGATTATACGTTGGGGTGTGAGCTTTCCAAAATGGGGTCATTTTGTGGAAAATTTCATTGTCCTGGTGCTCCAGGGCCTTCAAAAATGTAATAGGTGGTTGAGAAAGGATATGTGCAAT
Source organism: Rana muscosa (assembly GCA_029206835.1). Lineage (NCBI taxonomy): Eukaryota > Metazoa > Chordata > Amphibia > Anura > Ranidae > Rana > Rana muscosa. The sequence goes on along the minus strand of CM055121.1, from coordinate 251,407,356 downwards.
TTATGCTTGTAGAACGCCTGAAAGTGCTACTTCAATGTTGGGCCTCTGTATGTGGCCAGGCTGTGTAAAAGTCTCACATGTGGTATCGCTACACTCAGGAGGGGTAGCAGAATGTATTTTGGGGTGTAGTTGCAATTATGCATATGCTGTGTGAGATAAAAAACTGTTAATATGACCAGTTTGTGTAAAAAATAAATAAAAAAATCCAAATTTTCCCAAGAATTGTGGGAAAAAAATACAACTTCAAAAAACTCACCATGCCTCTTAGTAAATACCTTGGACTGTCTACTTTCCAAAAAGGGGTAATTTTGGGGTATTTGTACTTTCCTGGCTTGTTAGTGTCTCAAGAAATGAGATATGCCTTCAGTACATCAGGCGTGATCAGATGTGATAAATTTTCAGTGATTGCCACCATAGTTTGTAGACTCTATAACTTTCACAAAGACCAAATAATATACACTAATTTGGGTTATTTTTACCAAAGATATGTAGCAGTATACATTTTGGCACAAATTTATGAAGAAAAATTACTTATTTGCAAAATTTTACAATAGAAACTAAAAAAAAAAAAGTGTTTTTTTTTTTTTTAATCGCTGTTTTTTTGCTTATATCGCAAAAAATAAAAAACCCAGTGGCGATTAAATACCACCAAAAGAAAGCTCTATTTGTGAGAAGAAAATTATAAAAATTTTGTTTGGATACAGTGTAGCATGACTGAGTAATTGTCATTCAAAGTGTGAGAGTACTGAAAGCTGAAAATTGGTCTGGGCGGGAAGGTGCATAAGTGCATGGTATTGAAGTGGTTAAAAGTGAGTGGCATCACTGTGCTTCATTGGCCAGCAAACTCGCCTGACCTAAACCTCAGAGGATCTGTGGGGTATTGTCAGTAGGAAGATGAGAGACACCAGACCCAACAATGTAGAAGAGCTGAAGGCCGCTATCAAAGCAACCTGGACTTCCATAACACCTCAGCAGTGCTCAGGCTGATCACCTCCATGCTAAAGGAGCCTCGACCAAGTATTGAGTGCATACTATACTGTATGTGGACATACTTTTCAGTGAGACATTTCTGTATTAAAAATCCTTTTTTAAATTGGTCTTATGTGATATTCTAATTTTCGGAGATACTGAATTTGGGGTTTTCACTACCTGTAAGCCATAATCATCAAAATTAAAAGAAAAAAAATGCTTGAAAAAATGCTTGAAATATCACTGTGTGTGTGTGTGTGTAACACATCTATATAATATCCGAGTTTCACTTTTTAAATTGAATTAGTGAGTGAGTGAGTGAATAACTTGTATAGTGCTACAAATGCGAACTAAATCGCCTCAAGGCGCTTTTTCCCTTCAGTGTCATCCTGATCCTTCAGAAGAGGTGGGTCTTAAGTTTTTTCCTGAAGGCCCGGTGGTCTTCTTCCAGGCGGATGTTTGTGGGTAGAGCGTTCTAAAGCCGTGGTCCTTGGACTGCAAATCTTCATTCTCCCTTCGATTTGTAGCGGGACTTGGGGATGTGGAGGAGGTTTTGGTTAGTTGATCGGAGAATGCTATTGGTGAGTAATGTTTTATTTTTTCGCAATAATATTGAGGAGTGTTTCCTTGTGTGCATTTGTGGGTGAGGCAGAGGGTCTTGAAAGTGACCCAATCCTTTACGGTTAGCCAATGAAGGGTCCTCAGGGATGGGGTGATGGATTCCCAGGGTTTTTTCCCCGTTACCAGTCTGGCTGCCGTGTTCTGGACGACTTGTAGGTGCGCCATCTGGTATTTAGTTAGCCCTATGTAGAGGGAGTTTGCGTAGTCCAGTCGGGAATTGATGATTGTTCCAACTACTACTGCTATCTCCTTCTGGGATGAAGGGGATGAGTCTACGCAGCAGGTGGTGAGATCCGCTGACTACTGATCATATTTGTGCATCCATCGACATCTGAGTCAAAAATGACGCTGAGACTTTTGACTTTGGTGCTTGGGGTGATGGTCTGTCCAAGGATGGTGGGTGGTGTCCATGAAGTCTTAGCTTTTCTCTTTCGGTTTGCGTGGAGAAGAAGCAGTTCTGTTTTAGATCCATTAAGTTTGAGGGAGCTCTCAGTCATCCAATCATCGATCAGTGTGAGGCATTTTTCTAGTTCGTGATATTGGCCTTTTTTTCCAGTGATGCGAAAGTAGAGTTGAGTGTCATCAGCATATGAGTGGTAGCACAGGTCCTGTTTGCTGATGATTTTGAAGAGTGGGCGGAGGTAGATATTGAAGAGCACGGGTGACCCTTGAGGGACTCTGCAAGAAATTGCGCGAGTTTCAGAGGTGAAGGCTCCTAGTTTCACTGTCTTTCACTGTCTTTTCACGATTATCTAGGAAGGATGCGAACCAGGGTAGATCTGAGTCTGTGATTCCTGCTACTTCTTTAACGCGAATGAGTAGCGTTTTGTGATCTACTGTGTCGAACGCTGCACTGAGGTCCAGCAGCACCAGGAGACGATACTCCATCATCAGCTGCTTCGAGGGCGTCATCCCATATTTTGAGAAGTGCTGTTTCTGTGCCATGGCCTGGGCGGAAGCCTGATTGTAGTGGGTCCAAGAGTTTGTGAGTGTCCAAATGCAGTTGTAGCTGTTGTACTACTGCTTTCTCCATGATCTTGGAGATGGTGTTGAGACTTATTACTGGTCTGCGGTAGTTTGGGTCTTTGGGGTCGAGGTTGGGTTTCTTTAGGAGGGGTTTGATTATGCCTTGTTTGAGGGAGATCGGAACAATGCCTTCTTTGAACGATTGATTTACAAGATGTGTTATGGTAGATGCTAAAAATGTCAGTATATTCTTTCAGGAGTTTTGTAGAAATTATGTCATTGGTGATGTACTGTCTCGGAGGCTTCTGATGATGTTTTTGGTGGTGTCGATGGTGAGCGGGACCAGCGATTTTTTTTTCGATTGTATAATGTTCGTATTGATTTCCTCTGTTTGCTTTGGCTGAGTGAGGTTGGTTGTTTTTTTCTGTTGAATTATTTCACAAATGTTTTCGATTTTGTCAATAAAAAAATCCGATAGCTCATTACAGAACTCTTGGGTTTCGTTTGCTGGAGGATCTAGGCAGGTAGGGTTCATAGTCTGAGCGACCAGTTTGAAAAGTTCACAAGGTCGGTTTAAGGCTTTTTTTAATGGTATTTGAGAAATGTTCCTTTTTTGCTTTGAAGATTGCTTTGTGGTATTTCTTAGTGAGTGCTTTGTAGTTTGTGTGGTTTTCTTTTGTTGGGTTTCTTCTCCAGGCTCCTTCAGCTCTTCTGCGTTCTTGCTTCAGTAGAGTAAGAGTGTCATTAAACCAGCCCGAGATGTTTTTGCGGATGAGTGCTCTACGTTTCGGAGCGACTGTGTCTGCTGTTTGTAGTAATGCTTTGTTTAAGGAGTTGAGTGTTTGTTCCGTTGAGTGGATTTGATTTAGCATTCCTATTTTTTTTGATAGCGTGGTTTTGAAGAGTTCAGAGTGTAGTTTCTTCGGACATCTTGTCCAGTATGTTGTTATTGAGTGTTTCGGTTTTTGAGAGATGGTGTTGGTGGTGATTTTAAATTTGATAGCGTGGTGGTCCGTCCATGGTAATGGCATATTGTCCAGTGTGTTGATGTCCATATTTTGTTGGAAGATGAGGTCAAGAATGCGTGGGGGCATTTATCAGTTGCTGCAGACCTAGTTTTTCCAGTTGGTTGATGCAGGAGGTGGCGATGGGGTCCTGAGTGGAGTTAGCCCAGATGTTGAAGTCCCCGAGTAACAGAAAGTTTTTGGTTTTCAAGGTGTGTGTCGAGATGAATTCGGTGAAGGGTGTGAGGAGATTTGTCTTTGGTCCTGGTGGTCTGCAGCATAGCAGTATGTGGATGGTGTCTTGAGGTGTTTGAAGATGCAGAGTGAGTGTCTCCATGAAAGGCAATGAGTTCTGTACAGTCGGTTTGATGAGAGGTGGGATTTGAAGATCACTGCTAGGCCGCCTCCTCCTCTTTGTCCTATTCTATGCTCGGTTAGGATGCAGTAGTTCTCAGGCACCAATTCTGTTAGGAGGGTGTTACAGTCAGGTGTTAGTCAGCTTTCCGTGATAAAGAGGCAATCTATGTTGTTTTGGGTGATGAAGTCGTGGATTTCCTGTCTGTGCTTGACTGCAGATCTGGTGATGATCAGGGCGTATGCTATGTGTTGTAGTTGAAGTGATGTCTTTGTGTTTTTGATGGTCAATTGTTCCTTAGCAGTTGTTCTTTTCGTAGTATTTTTTGGGTGGAGGTTGATAGTGTTGAGGCGGTATTCCTTAGCCTGTGGAGGGTGTCCGCTGAGTATTTAAAGTTGCACATGATGTGAAAATTGATGGTGATGGTGAATAGGGCCCAAATGACTTAAGCCGCCCCCCTGTTGATTCAGAGGAAGGCGAAAAACCCCAGCTGAGCCTAGGCTAAATTGCTACAGCAGGGGAAAATTCCTTCCTGACCCCCCGAGAGGCGATCGGGTGAACCCTGGATCAACTTCCTACTGGTTGGTGGTGCCCCGATGTACTTACCAGGTCAGCGCACGCGGGCCCGCTGGAAAGAGAATTGGGGAGAGGTTAATGGGATGGCCAGAGCTAGGCCACAGCCGCGGTCTGTACTGCAGGTCTAGCGGCGGGAGCCCGGATGGCGGCAGGCAGCAGGCGGCCCGATGGTGAGCTGGGGTACCTAGGCTAGTGGGGAGGGTGGTGTCCAGGGGAAGCCACGGCCGTCAGGTTCACTGGGGGAGAGAAACGCAGGAATCCAAAGATGAGTCCTGGATGACCGGATGGCCAGAGCTCCTGTCACACACGTCTGTTACGCTTGACCACGTGTGTGGATTGCTCTGTGAAGTGGTGAGGTCAGAGCTCCTGTCACACACATCCATTACGCTTGACGATGTGTGTGGATTGCTCTGTGAAGCGGTGAGGCCAGAGCTCCTGTCACACACATCCATTACGCTTGACTATGTGTGTGGATTGCTCTGTGAAGCGATGAGGCCAGAGCTCTTGTCACACATGTCCGTTACGCTTGACCGTGTGTGTGGATCTGGGGGCTGATGCTAAGATGACGATGCTTATATAATGCTGGGGGGGGGGGAGATATCAGTCGCAAGTTTAGAGTTTTTTTTTTTGAGTTGTTAAAGAACGATAGCGGAGTAGCGGTGGTAGGTGCTGTGGGTTGGAGTAGCCTGGGTACATCAGGGGGAGACATCCGTAGTAAGCAGGATAAAAGTTTTAAAGAGTTTTGTGAAAGATGGTGGTGATTGGTGCTGCAGGTTGGGTCAACCCGGTTACGTTGGTGGGGGGAAGATATCAGTAGAAGTAGAGAAAAAATAAAAAGTTCGTTTTTTTTTTTGTTTTTGTTTTTTAAATGTCAGTGTTGGAGGTAAAGCTTCTGGGTATACCAAGATGGCCACTGCTTATCAGGCCGGATCTCAGTTTCGTCCTCCCGGCTGCCGTTTAAGAGTGACCCAGTGGGGGCCACAGGTAATCCACCAGTGAGTGGGTGCAGTCCGGTGGTTATACCGGGCGAGTATGTTCCAGGGGGACCGGGAGAAGGTGTTGAGGGCCGAGTCTGGGTGGACCAAGATGGCTGCCACGACCGGGGCTAGGCTGAAGCCGTGGTCTGTCCTGACAGGCCAGGCAGCTGCTGGTGCGGCTTCGGGAGGCTCGCTAACGGCTGAGGGGAGCTCCGAGAGCTGGGGCAGCAAAGCGGGCCCGCTGGGTGACCAGGATGGAGAATGCAGGAGGAGATAATGGCGGAGCTAGGCGGCAGCCATGGACTTTCCTGCCGGCGGCTGGGGGTGAAGAGAGATGCCGAAAAGGCGGCGGGTGGTGGCAGCTGGTGAGCTGGGTCTATGGGGAGCTGTAGCCCGTGAGGGAAAACGTTGGCTGAGAGGAGAGAACCGTGCAGCCCTGGATGGCAGGAGCTCCTGCACACACGTCCGTTCAGGTAGAAGCATTGAAAATAAATGGACTTTTTGATGATATTCTAATTTTATGAGATGCGCATGTATTTGCAAATGTGTGCAAACTAAGCCCCTGTTTTTAACACAAAACTGTTAGGATAATTTGGTTGGGTGTCAGGCTGGTCGGTAAGTCGAGCTGGGAATTTTCTTTAGTTATACAAAAAGCATAACAACTCCCATACTTCATCTGACTACACAGAATAAACAATCCTCGCAAACTACAGTCATATCCTCACAGATGGCATTTCAAAACAGCAATTAAAGAGGGTGTGGCAATTCCATGGTGCGGTCACATGGCCAGCAGCCACAAGACGAAAAGACATTTCCTACTTTTGGGAAAGACGTAGGGTAAGGATATTTGCCAATGCACGAATATGTAATTCTTGCGGTAATAAAACTTGAAAACTTGAAAAGCATGCACTGAAATAAAGTTCACAAATCTGGTGTAATTTCATGGTGGGCGCTAACTGTACAGTAAGTACTGCCTAAAAAACTGAAACAAAAGGGTTTATATGTTCCACCGACATGAGACACAAATTCAGATCGGATTTTCCATTATCAAAGAAAAATTTGTGCAAAATACTAAAAGTCTTTAAACTCCTTCACGCCGACGGTACGCAATAATGTGGCCTCACTGCACTGGGCTTTTTTCCCATGGGGCCGCATATATGCTTATCTCTCTTTGTGCTGGGAGTGCGCCCCTCGGCACGCTCCCAGCACAGAAACCGGGGGCTTACCCAGAGCCCCGGTACGTTCGATTACGGGTCACCTGATCGCTGTGACAGCCTCCGATTAGCTATCACAGTGATCAGTCACTGTGAAGCCCTCCCCTTTGTTTTCTGTCTCTGTGAATGGACGAGACGGATACATTGTAAAAAAAATAAAACAATAAATAAAAATAAAATACCTAGGATCAAGGTTTGTACTAACCCAGGGGTTAGTGTTTGGGTCAGGGTCAGTATTTTTTGGACAGGATTATTTTTAAATAGAAAAGAAAGGGGAGCAAACGGGTAACAAACCCCGAGACTTTGATGGTGTTTTCAAATTATAGGTAATGTTGACACACAAATGTTTTATTAAAGATATAAAAACATGCACAAATGTAAAACATCCATGTCAAGTGAAAAAAGTACTACCACATGCATAAATGACTATGACAGATACCGCTCGACATGTTTTGCGCAAACCAAGCTCTCTCAGGAGTTTTCGGTAAAGTACATATTATGCTGGGAATAACAAGAGACAAGGATGAAAGGTCATGTAATATTGTTTTCGAAATAAATTCATACAAAACAATTAAATCAAATATATTGGATCTATTACTGATCCAAACAGGTGCAAAAATAATGATACAAGGTCATAGGACTAAAGATACATATATTATATGGAGGGAAAGAGTCTCTCCTGGGCTGCCAAAGCACTAGATATACACTTGATCATTAATAATTGCTAGCGGTTCCAATTGGGTTCAAATAAACTCCCGCCTTTGCGTTTCATTCAGAAGTCGCCACAGGAGGATATGAATCTTTGTATCCCTACTGTGGGAAAAGTATATATGTAATAAGTTCTAATAGTTGGCTGTGGATATTTAAGGACATCTATGCCAAAACCAAACTAAATTAATGAATATAGATACCTTAAATAGATAGAATCAATGAATGACCTGCTGACTAAGACAATAAGACTGGGAGCAGGGTTGAATAATGGAGTACTATCCAAGTATAGTATCATCCCAACTTAGTCGCAAGACTGCAATGAGCTAGAGGGACTGAAGGTAGTGTTCAACCAAGCATATCTAAAAAGAAATATGAAAACAAAAATAGTTGATAAAGCAGACAGTGCCAAATAAGTCAGTGCACTCAATGGTTTGGAAAGAACGGTCGGGTAACAGAGAGGTAGGAGAGATGTTACCTCTCCCTATCTGGACCTCTGACAGAGGATAGCGGCAAATCGCCACATTCAAATAGTCCTCCCAGCCCGGCGGCGTCTTTTGTATGAATTTATTTCGAAAACATTACATGACCTTTCATCCTTGTCTCTTGTTATTCCCAGCGTAATTTGTACTGTACCGAAAACTCCAGAGGATTTTGAGCGAAACATGTCGAGCGGTGTTTGTCATAGTCATTTATGCATGTGGTAGTACTTTTTTCACTTGACATGGATGTTTTATATTTGTGCATGTTTTTATATCTTTAATAAAACATTTTGAATTTTATGACATCGGTTTTGTGTCAACATTACCTATAATTTGAAAACACCATTAAAGTCCCGAGGTTTGATACCCCTTTGCTCCCCTTTCTTTTCTATTTAAATTTATGGGATGTGGTGTTACTTTTGATGCCTCTCTGCCCTAGATTCTTGTTGTGAGGATTATTTTTAAATTAATTAGCGTCAGTGTGTTTTAGGTAGGATATAAAAATATAAATACCGTATATACTAGAGTATAAATCGAGTTTTTCAGCACATGTTTTTGTGCTGAAAATGCCCCCCTCGGCTTATACTCGAGTCACCTTTTTGTGCCTGATCTCCCGGAATTTGGGGACCCGGTACTGGCCGGCCGTAGATCCCCTGGTCTCCAAACTTGGCACACTTGTAGCCCCACTCTTTCTCTACAATTGTGCAAAGTTTGTTGTCCAGAGGACCTACGACCGGGGATCACCAATTTTTCAAACTGGGAACCCCTTCCATAGACACCCATGTTAAACGGTCATTTCTTTGGTGATTTTGGGGACCCGGTACCGGCCGGTCATAGGTCCTCTGGACCCGAAACTTGGCAAACATGTAGTCTTCTCTACAAGTGTGCAAAGTTTTTTGTCTGAAAGACCTACGGCCGGGGAGCACTGATTTTTTCAAAGCCGGGTACACCTTCCATAGACTCCCATGTTAAACGTCAGTCTAGTCATGGGCACAGTGAGGCATGCACATGGACACAGTGAGGCACACAGATGGACACCCTAGGCTTATACTTGAGTCAATAAGTTTTCCCAGTTTTTTGTGGTAAAATTAGGTGCCTCGGCTTATATTCGGGTCGGCTTATACTCGAGTACATAAGGTACATTTTTAAAAAAATGCACACTATTGTTTCTGGGCTATACTATGGGTACAAACAACAACATACACATATGTGGTATCGCTGCGATCGTCGGGAGCAGGAGAATTAATTTTAGGTTGTTCTATGGTCGTAGGTTATGGTAGTAGCAAGAAATTTACAGTTAAATTTAAAAATCACTTTTTTTTTAACATTTTGGGACAGTTTTCCTTAGATAATTAATAATAATAATAATAAAAACAGGAGATATCCATTACCATTTACCACCAAATGAAATCCAAATTGGGATGCACATAGTAAAACCCTACATATCATCAAAACAACCAACTCATGTCAAAGTTACAAAATTGGGCTTAGGCATTAACCACTCAGGCCATCGTTTTCGATGCGGCACTGCATCTCTTTAACTGACAATTGTGCAGGAATGCGACGCTGTACTCAAACAAAATTGACATCCTTTTTTTCCCCACACAAATAGATTTCTATTGGTGGTATTTTGCACTATAAAAACAAAAAAAATGACAATTTTGAAAAAAAAAGAAGAAGCTATGTATTTTTAACTTTTTGCTATAATAAATATGGACGGACACAGCCTTAATCTTGACAAAGTGGGCATTAGCCTTCATTCAGGAGTGACTAGGCAGAATATGTTAACAACATCAAAGCTGAACAGCCCTGCCCAGGCGGCGGTCCTACTGGCTATATCCCCCTCAGCCTGCACTCAGCAGCTCGGTTCGTCAAAAGCAGTACAAACTTAAAAAGGAGGGGTGGGTGCTGTGTCCGCCCATGAACTCAGAGAAAAGGATTTTACGATGAGTACAAAAATCCTATTTTCTCTTTCGTTCATTTAAGCTAGTGCATTGTTGGTTCACTTACCTTTTCCTTAGATTTCCCTTCTAAATATTTTTTTTCTTTGTTTGAATTTCTCACTTCCTGTTCCTCCTCAGTAAGCTGTTCAGTAAGCTGTTCAGTAAGCTGTTCTGGCTGACTCTACACCACTCGGATGATGGTGTAAAGTTTAGTGAGGAGAAACAGGAAGTGAGAAATTCAGACAAAGAAAAAAATTATTTAGAAGGTAAATCAAAGGAAAAGGTAAGTGAACCAACAATGCACTAGCTTAAAAGGAACCTATTTAGAAAATAAAAAACGAACCTTTACAACCCCTTTAATCTTGACAAAGTGGGACGTCTCAAAACAGTGTAAAAAAACGAGGGGTGGGAACATTAAAACAACTTCACCACAAAACAAAACAGAGCTCCTCAACGGAGGAGTTGCAACTCTAAACAGCCGCCTGCAAAACCTTGCGGCCGAAAGAAGCATCCGAAGATGCACTCACATCAACCTTGTAAGATTTAGTGAACGTGTGAATGGACGACCAGGTCGCCGCTTTAGACAACTGGGAAACAGACGCTTGATGTCGGAAGCCCAAGAGGCACCTATTGCCCTGGTCGAATGCGCCGTAACAGGAAAGGGGGGTGCCCGGCACTTTATGGCGCAAGCCTAAATCACGATCTGTCGGGTCCACCTAGAGATGGTGGCCGACAAGACCGCCAGGCCGATCTTAGGGCCAGCCACCGAAACAAACGGTGAGTCTGAACTCTGGAACGGAGCAGTAACAGACAAGTATACTCTCAGAGCAATGCAACGCCGCCTCTTTAGGATGCGATGGACGAAGACACAAGGATGGAAGTACAATGTCCTCATTGAGATGGAAGGGCGAAACGACCTTTAGGCAGAAAAGAAGACGAAAGCAGCACCGCCTTATCCTTGTGGAAGATCAGATCGGGAGCCTTGCATGACAAGGCTGCCAGCTCAGAGACCCGTCTAACTGACGTAACGGCCACCAAAAAGACCCTTTCTGAGAAAGTGTCAACAAGGGAATTTCCCTAATGTTCTCAAACGGTGGCTTCTGAGGCACCTAGAGGCCATGCCATTAAAGCCATTGACTGTAAAGCAGGATGGCGTATGGGACCTTGCAACAGCAGGTCCTCTCGTAGCGGTAGACGCCAAGGGACGTCTGCTATTCAAGTCCCAAAGAGGTAGTGGAGGACGGACCGGAGGGGCCACATGCCGAACCCCCTGTACAAATGTTCTCACTAGAGAGTGAACCACCAGGGGTCGTTGAACAAGGACAGCCAGGGCAGATATCTGCCCCTTAATCGTACTTAAAGCAAGCTTTTGGTCCGTCACACGCTGTAAGAACAGCAGGACTCTGGAAACCAAACAAGTACGCGGATTCCACCTCATTTCCTCACAATGGATATGTAGGCCTTCCAAGTGTGATGGTAAATTTTCCTAGAGGATAACTTCCGAGCCCTCCTCATGATAGAAATCACTGAATCCGACAGGCCTCGGTCTCTTAGCACCTGGCTTTCAATATCCATGCCGTTTAGGCCAGTGACTGTAAAGCATGGGACCTTGCGACAGCAGGTCCTCTCTCAGCGGTAGACGCCAAGGGGCGTCTGCTACTAGATGCACGAGGTCGGCATACCAAGGACGCTGAAGCCAATCCGGAGCAATTAGAATCATTGGAATCGCCTCTGCCTCCACTCTGCAAAGCAGATGAGGAAGGAGCTTCAAAGGAGGGAAGGCATAGATTAGCCGGTACTGACTCCACGGTGCCACCAACATATCTGTCGCGTCTGCCCATGGGTCTCTTGACCTGGCCACAAACCTCAATACCTTCCGATTGAGTCGAGAAGCCAGGAGATCCATGTCTGGCGTGCCCCATCTTTGGCAAAGGAGCTGAATCATATCCGGGTGCAGAGACCATTCTCCTTGGTCCAGCATCTGGCAACTCAAGTAGTCTTCCACGCCCGGAATGTATACGGCCGATAGGGCCGGTACGCTCCTTTCTGCCCACCTTAGGATGTGAGCGACCTCCAATGCTACAGCTGAGCTTCTTTTTCCTCCTTGATGGTTGACATACGCCACCGCCGTGGCGTTGTCCGACTGGATCCTGACTGGATGCCCCTGTAGCCTCTGAGACCATGTGGAGAGGCACAGCCTGATTGCCCGGAGTTCCAAGACATTGATCGGCAAGTGGGATTCCTCCGGAGTCCAGCGACCCTGGGTCGACTGAACCCCTCAGACTCCCCCCCCAACCGGTAAGGCTGGCGTCCGTCGTGACCACCATCCAGTGAAAAGGAAGGAACAACCTCCCGGACAGAAGTGCCGGTGATGTCAGCCACCAAACTAGGGAGGTCCTGACTAGGTGGCTCACCCGGATTTGACAATCCAGGGTTGATGGGCACTCGTCCCATCTGGATAGAGTTTCCTTCTGCAACACTTGTGTGGCATTGAGCATATGGTACTGCCTCGAAGAAGGCTACCATGAGGCCCAAGACTCGCATTCAAAAGCGGACTGACGACTGTTAAGTCCCTTAGACACGGGGTGCTAGCAATGCTCCAGTATCTGCTCAGCAAGTTACACACACAGGCCGGATGAACTTCTTAACCATGGAAGGGTTTATTACTCACTCAGAAACATGATGACTTGTTACATGGAGGAGTCTTAATACAACAGGCTTCTGTCATTACCAGATCTATGCATCATGCTGCTGCTGCTTCCAGTCTCACACACCACTCTCACTACTTCCTGGTACAGCCCCTTCCCAGCATGCATCAGGAGAAAAAGGTGAAGGGTCACACAGTGCTCCAGCACAAACATCACAACGACCATCTTTGGGATGTCAACTGCCACACCGCAGCCCGAAGGGTCTGCAACCTTCCCACAGGGAGAAAAACTTTCGCCTCTGAGGATTCCAGAATCAACCCCAGATATACTAGGTGTTGTCGGCACCAATACTAACTTCTGAGTATTCAGCACCCAACCAAAGTCTCGGAGGGTCTGACATGCTCACCTCTGATTCTGAGCTTGAAGTGGCCCTCAGAAGAAGATGGTCCAAGTAGCCCACGATAGCGAAGCCACGCTGTCTTAGTAGGGCCAGAATCGGGGCAAGCACCTAGGTGAACTCCCTCTGTGCCAATGTGAGGCCAAAGGGGAGAGCCACAACTTGGTAGTGGTCTTCCCCGACCCTAAAGCGCAGACATCTGATGCCTGGTGCATATGGGGACATGCAAGTATGCGTCCTTGATGTCCAAGGATGCCAGAAAATCCCCTGGATGGAGGGCAGCGACAACAGAGCGAACCGACTCCATCCGGAATCTTTGTACATTCACAAAGCAATTGAGGGCCCTGAGATCCAGGATTGGACGAACACCCTACCTTCTTTGGTATTACGAACAGATTTGAGTAAAACCCCTGAAACCGTTCCTGTACTGGGACAGGAATGATCACCCCGCGTATCCGCAGGTCTTGAACCGCCCATATAGGGCTTCTCGACGAGTCGGGATGGGTGGTGGGCAGACCTTCATGCGGACATAGATTTGTTTGCAGGCTTGTTGGGCTTCTGTCCCTCAGCAGGCGCTTTATCGGACTGGGATCGTTTACTTGACGCACTAGGCAGACGAAAAAAACTCTTGTGCGCGGTGAAGGAGGGCCCTTGCCTACGGCGTGGCTCCCTTTTTGAATTGTGGGAGCAGCGTGCTCTTACTTCCTGTGGCATCTTTAATAATGTCATCCAGGGATGCTTCAAAAAGTCAGTCGCTCTTAAAGGGCAATCCATCAGGGCCTTCTTGGAAGATTGGTCCGCAGACCAACACTTTAGCCAGAGCAGATGGCGTAACACCACCGCATAGCTTGAGGCTCTGGACAGCAGAGGAATAGTGTCCAAGGCTGATTCGCAGACAATTTTAAGGCCCTGTATCAACTGGTCGGCCATAGCCACCTCATCCGAGGGAGCCCCATGTGCTTTAAACCCATGGAGCAGCATCTTTGCCCATTCAGTGAGTGTCTGAGACACCGGGGCCCCAACCACCGTTGGGCGCACAGCCGAGCCCACCACCGTGTATAGGTAGCGGGTGACCGTTTCAGCCTTCCTGTCCGCAGGGTCCTTGAAAGCAGGAGCCCCTTCCACCAGAATTGTGGTTACCTTGTTTAATCTGGACACCGGAGGGTCCACTATCGGAGGAGAGGTCCATTTCTTCAGGAAACTCTCCTCAAAAGGGTAACGCACCGTCAAACTTTTTAGGGACCGAAAAAATCCTTCTGTGGTTTGTCCCACTCCTTGTATATAAGCTTGTCTAGATAAGACGCACAAGGAAACACCTTAGCAGTGCGGGTTGGCTTTACAGAACCCGAAAGGGACCGACACCTCTGGCGTTTCCGCAGGCGCCTCTATCTTTAGAGTATCCCGCACTGCGGTGATACAGTCACCTACCAGAGCCTTATCGCGTGCTGACCCGGACCCAGAGTCATCCTCACTGTCCGACCAGCCACGGTCCGCATCCTCTGACACGTCAGAACCAGGGACATGAGCCGTAGCTGTGCCCAGCTCCGCATCAGAGTTGTCCCCAGAAGATGGCGGGGGGAGGGGGCGCTTTTCACCCCCCGTGTTCCCACATGCCGCTTCCACCTTGGCAAAAAAAGCCTTCAGGTCGCCGACATAGCATCTACTGACACAGCGGGTGCAGGAGCGCCAGATGCCAATTCAGGTGTATCAGGGGGAGAAGTGTCTGCTTCTGATGCCATGCAGACCCACGCACCTGACACAAGGACTCCAGTCAAGGTACCAACAGCCCACCCTCCTGGCTGCCGGAGAGGGCTCACCACCCTAGAACGGTCACTGCTCAGCTGCCATCCGTCCCGCTTGAGATGCTCATCTATAGCCGCCTGTGTCAGTCTGACCCTCTGCAGCGTGTCTCTGTTTCACGCTGTTTAAATGTACACTAGAGGCCAAAAGACCTCCACAAAATGGTCGCCAAGTGGCTGTGCTGTAAACGGTGGCAGATAGACCACAAGAAAATGGCCACCGAGCGGCAGATAGAGGCAAAACAGGCGTGGACCACAAGAAAATGGCCGCCGAGCGGCATATAAAAGGTCAAACAGACACAGGGCGCTGCAAACATGGCCGCCGACAGCATGGAGGGAGAAACACCCAGGTAAGCAAATCTGACTCTTGATGGCATCCCACTAGCACCCCAGTAGGCGGACGTACAGTGCAGTTCCCGCCACAGATGGAGCCCCCCAGGTGAACCCCCGGTCAGCAGCGAGCCTAGCTCCAGAGCCCAGGGAGGAGGAAAGGAAGGAAGGAAGGAAGGGAGGGAGGGAGGGAAGGAAGGATAGACCCCCTACTCGATCTCCCCGGGAATGTCCAGCCATGTCCTCCTGCCGAAGCAGGGGATTACTACTTACCCTTCCTGCGTGGATTATGCTGGAAGCATCCCAGACAGTCACCTCCGTAACCGCGAGGAGGATGGTCTGTCGGCCCGCAATGCTGTGACTCGGCCATATAGACCGGTCATATGCATGCCCTGGAGCGCGTAGCTCATCGGCCACCCGTAGAGTGACAGGCATGTCGTGGATGACCCAGCGCGTAGCTAAGGTCGGCACACGCTCGATGGCCGAAACTGGGGAGACTACAAGGATCTGGGATCCAGCCTATCACCCGGTCGGCAGTTGATTGAAGATCGCAGTAAAAAAAAAAAAAAAAAAAACGCAGAATTTTTTAAAAAAAAAATCCCCGGGCCCTATGGACCCTAAGGGAGCCATGTCCTTCTATGCTAGGCAGAAAAAAAAAATGAGTTCATGGACGGATACAGCACCCACCCCTCCTTGTTAAGTTTGTACTGCTTTTGACGAACTGAGCTGCTGAGTGCAGGCTGAGGGGGATATAGCCAGTAGGACCGCCCCCTGGGCGGGGCTGTTCAGCTTTGATGTTGTTAACACATTCTGCCTAGTCACTCCTGAATGAAGGCTAATACCCACTTTGTCAAGATTAAGGCTGTGTCCGTCCATGAACGAAAGAGAAAAAAAAAATTTTTCCTCAGTTTAGGCCAATATATATTCTTCTACATATTTTTGGTAAGAAATTAAATAGTAATAAGCGTATATTGATTGGTTTGCGCAAAAGTTATAGCATCTACAAAATAGGGGATATATTTATGGCATTTTTATTATCATTTAATTTTTTTTTACTGGTAATGGCGGCGATCAGAGATTTTTAGCGGTACTGCGACATTGTGGCGGACAGATCAGACACTTTTGGCACATTTTTGGGACCATTGACATTTATACAGTGATCAGTGCTATACAAATGCACTGATTACTGTGTAAATGTCACTGGTAGGGAAGAGGTTAACACCTGCTGGGTGTTTCTAACTGTATGGGGATGTGACTTACTAGTAAGTAGGAACACACAATCTGTCTCTTTCCTGACAGAATGGGGATTAGTGTGTGTGTGTGTGTACGCACGCACGCACGCACACACGCTCTCGTGCCCGCGATCACGCATTGCCGGTGGACATCGCGGCCACACGCATCTTGTACCACACCATGCAGTGGGGGTGCGCGCGCCTGTCAGAGCTGTTTAAAGGGCCGACGTACAGCTACGGCAATTTGCATGAACGTGCCGACCTGCTGTAGTATGACGGCGGCTGGTCGGGAAGTGGTTAAGATTTGTTTTACCCTTAGGCGCGAAGGGGTTCAATTTAGCTGTATATTTCTTGCCATTACTCAACCCTACTGCCAAACAACAGCCTAAAATAAATTCTCCTGCTCCTGACAATCGCAGTCAGACCACATATGTGGATGTTATTTTTACCCATAGTAGGAACCACAAACAATAGTATACAATTTGACTTTTTTTTTATCCTACCTGCTAGAAAACTTCATAGAACCGCCAAACATTATATATATATATTTTTTTTAAAGCAGAGGCCCTAGAGAATAAATTGGCAAGTTTTGAATTTTTTTTTTTATCTCACACAGTATTTGCCCGGTGGTTTGTCAAGTGCAATTTTTCTAGGAAAAAATACACTTTTTTAATGCAAAAAAACACAATACATAATCCACTTTTTGATTGATGATTCAAAAATTGCACACTCCGTTGCAAAGGCGACACACAGCATACATTTTACTATCCATAGGTGATGCTTTAAAAGCATTTACATGTTACCACTTTAGATTTAAAGAGGAGGTGCTAGAAATACTGCCCATGATGGTTCACAGTGATCCCTCATGTGCAGGACCGGCGTGTGTGTTCGCTTTTGAGCGACAAGGGCAATTCATATTTTTTATTATTAATCTTTTTATTTTTACACTGTCAGTTTAATTTTGTATTACTTTTATCGCCGTCACAAGGAATGTAAACATCCTTTGTGACAGCAATAGTCATGTGACAGGTACCCCTTTATGGAGAGATCTGGGGTCTATAAAGACCCCAAATCCCTCTTCTGCATTTAAAAGCATTTTATGACACCAAGTGTCATCAAATTTGTACAATGCGTTTCTCTGCTTTAAAGTGGAAATAAACCCATTGATTTAACAGTTTAAAAAAACTGTTAAATTCCCGGCATGCCGGAAATGCTAACTGCCACATTGGTTGTGCTCTCAACCAAACTGTCAAACCATCCAATGGCTGGTGTCATAACTGGTCACATGTGCAGCATCATGGCAGTTGAAGATTAAAACAAAGGTCAAGATGGCAGCTTCCTTGGCTGAAAACAATAGGAGGGTTTACTTCCACTTTAATAAAAACTATTTGAATGAAAAACAGATATTTATTATGAATCAGTAAAAGACAGGAAACATGAAATCTACGCGATATGAACAAATAAAAATACACCAACCGAAACAGCAAGATGATACAATCTGGTATCCTCCATCTGACACGTTTCAGAGACTATGTGTCTCCTTCATCAGGGGTATAAGATGTAACCTTGTAGTCATTCATTGGTGTATCAAAGAACATTCCATGTTTGGTTAAAAAACAGTCTTAGAACTTTCTGCCTTTCAGTCGAACATTGGAGGCAACGTACTGGATAGAAGAGCCAATCGTAAAGATGAAAATCCTGGAAACACCAGGGGGCACTGAGGCCTGGCAAACAGGGTCTTGCACCTTTGGACCCATTATGGAATGGCAGTAGTAATATGAGTATGGGCGGACTTTAGACAGAACAGCTAAAATGCTGTGTCCTCCATAATGGTGTGCAGCACGATTCTGTGGCGCCATCACCCGATGGCTGATAGCCAATCAATTTTTGTGGGGGATCCTGGAGCTCCTCTTGAATGCCCAAAGCAAAAAATTAATTGGTTTGATATGTACAGACTTATTTCTGAATCTCTGATCATTCATCCCAAGAAAACTCAGCTTTTAAAGCTCCCAAATGGTTCAACTGTGATTCTAAAAGGACTAAAATATTTTTTTAATATCTAGAAGTCTGCTAAAGTGCTCTTAAGAACACCTGTTTTCAAAGAGAAAATTTAGCAGCGGCAGCATTTTAGGACGCACACATGGTCAACGTGTGTTCAGTTTTATGCCTGATAAGCTGCTGTGACGGGGGTCCCAACAGGGGGAGCAATATTCGTGAACAAAGATTGCAGTGTCAGCACAAATATTACTGTCCATGTTTTTCAGAAAAATTAGGTTAAAAAGCAAAATACATTTACTGCCGTTCTTTATCTGAGTGATTTGGGTTAACGCAATATTTGATGCCACAGGGTTAGGAAAAAAAAATGATCAGAAGCACTGGTGCTCAACTCTGGAATTCAAGGCATGACAGCATTACTCGATCTTCTCACATCCACGTAAGGATATAGCTGCAGTAACTAGTAGCCTGTGTAAGAAAACACCAATTACTCATTTGTGATTGTAGGGCTGGATACTCAATGCATTTAATATTGACCATTTTAGCCCCCGAGTAATCTAAAAGATATTGTATGTGACTGCAGCAGACCATTACTTGCACAACTACAGTGTTTCTCCAGGTCAATCAAAAAATGGATATTGTGTGCTGAAAGGACATTGCATTACGGTCGCATAAAAATTTGATAGCTATGCAACTTGCTATAAATACAGGCCAGAGCATCTAATACCATTGCAGGTTAGAGATACACTGCAAGTTTCTATGTTGACATCACTGTAGCTTGACAGGATGAAATCAGGGTCTGCTTTAACCCCTTGGTGGTGACCCCTTAAGGGATTATTCCTGACAGGGGCAGGGCTTAGGATCATGTGACCACCTTGATTGGCTGGGCGCCAGTAATTGCTGGGAGCGTGCTCTCGGCATAAGACAGTTTGCACTAATGCACGCAAATATGCGGATGCTCGGCGCTAAGGCCCGGCCGCCGAGAGGCTACATATTTGCGTGTAGTTGGCACCAAGACGTTAAAAGGCAAAAAAAACAAAAAAAACATGCAAACTGCCATAACCCCACAGCTGGTGGTACACAAATTAATCACTTGACCTCAAGAAGATTAGCCCCCCACCCTTCATGACCAGGCCGCTTTTTGGGACTGCGTTACTTTAACTGACAATTGCGGGGTCACGCAACGCTGTACCCAAAATATATATATATATATATATATTTTTTTTTTTTTTTTCAAATAGAGCTTTCTTTTGGTGGTATTTGATCACCATTGAGTTTTTTGTGCTATAAACGAAAAAAGACCAAAAATTCAGATTTTTTTTTTTTTTTTACTTTCTGCTATAGAAAATATGCAACGAAAAAAAAAATCGAATTTCTTCATAAATTTAGGCCAATAATGTATTCTGCTATATATTTTTGGTAAAAAAAAAACACAAAACGTATATTGGTTGGTTTACACAAATGTTATAGCGTCTTCAAGCTATGGTATATACACTGTATGCTAGTAATTTGCGGCGATCAGAGACATAGACCCCTTTCACACTGGAGCAGGCACTATTGCGCTAAAAATAGCGCCTGCAAACCGACCCTAAACAGCGGCTGCTTTTTCTCCATTGTGAAAGCCCGAGGGCTTTCACACTGGAGCGGTGGCGCTAGCAGGACCGCTCCAAAAGTCCTGCTATCCGCATCTTTGGAGCGGTGAGGAGCGGTGTGTTTACCACTCCTCTACAAGTGTGCAAAGTTTTTTTGTCCGGGGGACCTATGGCCGGGGAGCACCGATTTAAACGGTAATTTCTCTGGTGATTTTGGGGACGCGGTACTGGCCGGCCTTAGGTCCCCTGGACTTAGCACACATGTAGCCCTACTCTTCATCTACACGTGTGCAAAGTTTGTTGTCCAGGGGACCTATGGTCAGGGAACACAAATTTTTCAAAGCCAGGCACCCCTTCCATAAACTCCCAGGTTAAAAGTCAGTCTAATCACACAGCACCGGAGATCAGGTAGGGAGATTGGGCACAGTGAGGCATGCAGATGGACACCCTAGGCTTATACTCGAGTCAATACATTTTCCCAGTTTGTGGTAAAATTAGGTGCCTCGGCTTATATTCGGGTCGGCTTATACTCAAGTATATACGGTATTTATAAATGTGTACATCCACATGTTTGGGACTTAAAAGAGAAGTACAGCCAAAGCTTGTTTGACTGCACTTCTCCTGTGAATCACATTCTGCAATCCTGTGACCCGTTCGTTCTGCACTCCTGCTAAAGCCCGCTGACGTCACTCAGCCGGTCCAGGTTCAGGCAAGATCGACAATGAAGTTGGGATCTGCCCACATGCCTGGACCAGCACCTAGCTAAGCCTTTCAGTGACCCGCTGAGAGCCTGGGCCGGCCAGTGAGCATGGGTGGGGCGTCACAGCAGAGAACCGCTGTCTGACAGTCACCAGCTCTGCTTGGGGAGCCCCAAGAACCGATCGTTCTCAGGATTAGAGCCGGCAAGTTACCGATGCTGCATCCACCTAGGCAAGAATGATTTAGAAGAAAAAAAAAACAAAAAAAAACAAAAACATACTTCTCTTTTAAGAGAATACTTAAAGAGTAACTCCACTTTCGTGGGGGGAAAAAAATAGCAAAGAAGGAAAAAATAATATAGCGCATATGATTGTGACACTAATCATTTTGTAATTGAATTATTAAAAATGATCTTTCCTTTTCAATCTGCAGCCAATGTAATTTTCTGAGAATGCAATGCAATATGGCTACCTGGAGTTTTCTGTACACAGAATGTGTACGGACCAATCCCCAGGAACATTTCCGGCTTGTGTGATTGGCTCACCAATTTTCCCAGAAGTCTGCCTAAGATAAAAGTCAGATTTCAGGCATCCCCTGCAACTAAAATGTAATTGAGATACTTTCAATTAGGAATATGTCTGAAGGGATGCAGGCCCAGCAGTTTTCCTCATTAGTGCCCTGCAGCTCCACACCTGACAGTTATAAAACCACTACCATTAGACCCACTCGGTACAGAGGCACAGACAAACAAAACACACATGGATTTCCTCAGAATAACAAAAGGTAGGAATCTGCAACAAAGTGTGTTATCCTTGCAATGTACATGGATCACCCAGAGAGGAATGGGTTTTTTTCTCAACAAAAGTGGAGTTCTGCTTTAAGGAAAATTCTCCATTTGATTGAAGTCCCCACAGCCCTCTGTACTCCAATGCATTATTTCTTATATTATTTGGTGAATAAGGCAACCAAGCATGCGAGGCAAAGACAGTGGCCCTAACGGAGTACATCTGATATCTTCCATTGGATAACATGTAAATGAAAGCAGGCACTGTAGCTGCCTGTTCATTAAAAAAAAAAAAAAAATGCCTTTATCTTACAGGGTTTGTTTCTTTTTCGTTTTTTGGGTTTACAACCACTTTAAACCTCCTTCCTTCCCAGGTCAATTTTCAGCGCTGTCACATTTTGAAACACAATTGCGCGGCCATGCTACATTGTAACCAAAGGAAATTTTTATACATTTTTGCACATGAATAGAGCTTTCTTTTGGTGGTATTTAATCGCTACTGGGGTTTTTATTTTTTGCTCAACAAAAAAGACCGTCCCGTTTGACATGAATGGGACTGCCTGCAGGGGGATGGAGCACCTGTGCATGCCCATGCGGGGTCAAACACGGGCTTCTGCTTAAGTACGCCTGTGTGAACAAGGCTTACATGTGGACCTGGCTAATTGATGTAAGGTAGGACAACAAGGGTGTTCTCCACGCAAACTGAAATACTCAGTGGTCTGCCAGCTAATATCCCACAAAACATTAGAAACAAGAGAGCATATACCATATACTGTATGTGATGAATGACTTTTGCCCAAAAAAGAGGGGAACAAACATGTGCACAGTGTATGTGCCAAGACAGATATTGTATCCAGATGTTAAATGAAACCCATTACTTCTTTTATAAAACTGGATGAATGAGCAGACTGTACCCTGAAAAAACAGTCATATCCCAGTTTATATTGCTGTAATGCAGATTAAAAAGCTGACTGGTTGCTAATAACTCCAGTTTTTATAGGAGACCAGTATAAAAATTTTACTTTGATTTGTCAGCAATTCTCTTTCTAGTACAGTGTAACACTCATTATATCAGAGGCAGATTTTGGTACAATTTTATATTTAAATATCAACAATCATTCACGGTATCAGGACTGCCTGCCACTGTTGAAAAAAATAAAAAGATTTTTCAAGTGCAAAATATTTTTACATTTACCTATTACAACAGGCAAATGTCTATTTCTGCTGTAAATCTGTTTGTCTAGATAGGCATCAAAACAAGGCAGTGCAGAGAGACAGCTGTGGAGATGTTGAGGTTGTTCTGCAGAGGTCAGAGCTGGGGATGGGGTTATTAGATTGTGCATAGTGAGAGCTGTGTGGGGAGCTGGGGGATGCAGAGGTGAAATATTGGAGGTTGAGAGCTATGGATCAAGGGGAGCTTTAGCCTGAGGTGCAGAAAGAAGTGAAATGTGGAGGAGCAGAAAATCTGTGGATGGGGGGTGACATGTTGACAGAGGGTACAAAAGTGAGTTGTGGATGGGGGAGGGCGCACGGCAGGTAAACTGTGGAACATGGGGGAGAAAGGGGGGGTTGAGCTGTAGGGTGGGGGGAGATGGTGAGTTGTGGATGGGAAGGGAGAGGGAGGGATGTGTGTGGAGGGGGGGGTGAGCTGTACACTGGGGGGGGGGGAGGGAGCTATGGACTGGGGGTAGAGGGTTAGCTGTGGGGGAGGTTGAGCTGTGGACTGGGTGAGCTGTGGATGGGGAGGGAGAGAGAGAGAGCTGTATACTGGGGGGTTGAGCTGTACACTGGAGGGGGGAGGATGAGAGGTTTAGTTGGGGGGGTTAAATGTGGACTGGGGGGTGAGGGTGAGCTGTGAACTAGGGGGAGAGGGTTAGCTGTGGATGGGGAGGGAGGAGAGGGTGAGCTGTGTGGGGGAAGGGGTGAGCAATACACTGGGAGAGAGAGAGTGCTGTGGGGGGGGGTGAGCTGTGGATAGGGAGGGAGAGCTGTGGATGGGGGGAGGGGTGTGCTGTACACAGGGAGGGGAGTGTGAGCTGTAAACTGGGGGGAGAGAGTGTGAGCTGTGGGGGAGGTGACCTGTGGACACGAGGGGGGGGAGAAGGTGACCTGTGGATGGGGGGGGGGGAAGGTGACCTGTGGACACAGGAGGGGGGGAGAGAGAGAATGTGACCTGTGGACACGGGGGGAGGGGGGGAGAGAGAGAGAGAGAGAGAGAGAGAGAGAGGTGACCTGTGGACACGGGGGGGAGAGAGAAAGTGACCTGTGGACACGGGGGGGGGAGAGAGAAGGTGACCTGTGGACACGGGGGGGGGGAGAGAGAAGGTGACCTGTGGATAGAAGAGTGTGATGAGGTGGTGACCTGTACAAAAAGGGGGAGCTGTGGATGGGGAGGGAAGGTGAGTTGTGAATGGGGACGGACGGACGGTAAGCTTCAGATGGGGAGGGTGAGCTGTGAACTGGGGGGAGAGGGTTAGCGGTGGATGGGGAGGATGAGCTGTGTGGGGGAAGGAGTAAGCAATACACTGGGAGAGTGGGAGTGCTGTGGGGGGGGGGGGGTGAGCTGTGGACTGGGGGGGGGTTTGAGAGGGTGACCTGTGGACATGGGGGGGAGGGGTGTGCGAGCTGTGGGGGGGTGACCTCTGAGGACACGGGGGGGGAGAAGGTGACCTGTGGATAGGGAGAGAGAGGGTGAGCTGTGGACATGGGGGGGGGGTGGGAGAGAAGGTGACCTGTGGATAGAGAGTGTGACGAGGTGGTGACCTGTACAAAAAGGGGGCGAGGGGGAGCTGTGGATGGGGAGGAAAGGCGAGTTGTGAATGGGGGGAGACTGTAAGCTTCAGATGGGGAGGGAAGGTGGGCTGTTGGATTGGGGAGAGAAAAGGTGACCTATAGACAGGTGGGAGATGGTGAGCTTCAGATGGGGAGGGAAGGCGAGAGAGGGTGACCTGTGGAGGGTTACCTCCCTGACGGGAGGGAGTTGAGCTGTGAATGGGGATGCAATTGTTTTCCTGCACACTTTCTGATACACACTCAACTCTGTGTTACTTTCTTGAACCTTGAATAGTGTGCAAAACGCAGTTCTGAGCCTTGACCACACCCATTATTTGGCATAATTTTACTTCTCTTCCCCCAAGCAATGGAGAGATTGGGGGCAGTAGACGTGAGATTGGGGGCGGGGAGTTGACTGGGGAGGGTGGGTTCCTGCACCTATTCTTTGAGAAAAAAAGCCCTGTACAAAAGTAAAAGAGGGCAACATAAAACAAGTGCAATATTTGACACGGTTTTTGATGAAGGAACGCATAAAAATCTTGTTGGATGGATGTTGTAGCAATTCTCGAGGTGCTCATCAGATATTTTGGTTCTAATTTTGCCCTTCGTGTGCTTCATCCTTGAAAATAGTTGCACACAAACATAGGTTCTGCTGAAAACTGATGACATGAATAAAGCAGGATTGTGAAGAGTGGGAGATTTTTCTTTTGGCAGATGCAACTTAAATCTCCATGCACACTAGTTTATTTTTAAGTACCTAGCAGCTGCTTTAAGAGTTTTGTTTTTTTGCCCCTAGAAGCAAATACTGTTATCCTAGGTGTCCATAAACACAACTTTAGGCTAGAAGCATTTTTCAAGCTTCAGCCTCTGGGAGCAGGAATAACTTTTTTTTTTTTTTTGCGTTTTTGGGAACAATTTGCCAGCAAAAAAAAAAAAATCTTACATCTTCTAAATGCTGTTAACCTCTGCTAAGCACCAGTTTCCATCTTTTTTTTTTCCTGTCTTAGTCAGGGGCCCGCCAGCATCATTAACAACCAATGTATAGCACAATATAAACAAAATTGGCAGGAAAAAAAAAAAAAAAAGCCTGAGGCCCTTTTTGGTCTGGTACAGATATTAACCGCTTGCCGACCGTATAACAGATACACGGCGGTAAGGCACCCTTGCTGCGCCAGATCACGTACCTGCGCAAACCAATCAATATGCACCTTTTGGCATTTTTTTCCTTCAGCAAAAATTATGTAGCAGAATACATATTGACCTAAAAGTATAAAGAATTGTTTTTGTCTTATTATTGGATAGGTTTTATAGTAAAAAATTGTTTTCAAATACCACCAAAAGAAAGCTCTACAGAATTTGTGGGGAAAAGGACATACATTTTATTTGGGGGTACAGTGTCACACGAACCAGCAATTGTCAGTTAACGCAGTGCCGTATCGCAAAAAAATGGCCCATCATGAAGGGGGGGGGGTAAATCTGGCGGTCAAGTGGAACCCTACGCCAAAAAAAAATAAAAAAAGCACATTGGGGACCCCCCAAAACCATACCGGGCCTAGTATGTATTAGGGCGCCGTGCTGTTTTTCTCTCAATTTTTTTATTACCAGCGGTGATTTCATTTACATTCAGCTGTCATGGGCCCCAAATTCACACCCACCATTGGACCAAATTTAATCCCCAAATCTAATACTTTGACTGCTTGGTCTAAGTTTCGACGCTCATCTGAGTTTCTGAATTGGGCTAAAAGGAAGTTCTACCACTATTTCTACTTAGCCATGCTGGAGTGAGTTCAATAGTTTTCCTAACCTGGTTTTATTTTATTCTCTTCGCTTTTTTTTTTCTGTGAATAATTTACACGTAGATATGCTCCCCATGAATGGAATATTAGACCATTTAAATTCTAAATATAATTCTAAATATAATATCATCTGAATTGTATTAAAAGCGGATATAGAGCACTCTTTATATGCTAGATAGGGAAGATATGTGATTAAAAGGAAGGTGTACATCATACCCTGAAAATACACGAGATGTTTTTATAGCACATCTCTTTTGTATATTGTACATTTTTGCTTCAAACATTTGAAAACCTTAATAAAATTGAAAAAAAAAAATTCCCAATTCAAAGCCATATCATGGTCTTAGTGTTGATAAAAACAACACCACAGTGACTTCATAGACATATGTGAAGCCCACCACCGAATGAAAAAGCCGCTTACCAGAGGGCAAGCACAATTGAGCAATCGGCTATAGCCCAGCCGCGGCCTTTAGCTTCCAGGAAGCGATGTAACCTCATACAGGGTGAAAGCTCCCGAACATAGATTTCTCCACACTCATGGAAGAGAGGGAGGACCATAGCATAACTCCGTTATAAGTTGCGTTTTATTAAAATAATTAAGTTGTACTTACAACAATGTGGATTAAAAACAGCATGTATACAATGCCGGCCGGCATAGCAAGGAGCCCTTCCTCCTCAGATCAGCGTGGTGACGTCACTGCGCGTCCCCCCATACGCGTTTCGTCAGACGTTCTAAATGGGAACGTCTGTTGATGACGAAACGCGCATTGGAGGACGTGCAGTGACGTCACCACGCTGATCTGAGGAAGGGCTCCTTTCTATGCAGGCCGGCATTGTATACATGCCGTTTTTAATCCACATTGTTGTAAGTACAACTTAATTATTTTAATAAAACACAACTTCTAACGGAGTTACGCTATGGTCCTCCCTCTCTTCCATATATACATATGATGATGCTGACTGCATGAGTGTGGAGAAATCTATGTTCGGGAGCTTTCACCCTGTATGAGGTTACATCTCTTCCTGGAATCTAAAGGCCGCGGCTGGGCTATAGCCGATTGCTCAATTGTGCTTGCCCTCTGGTAAGCGGCTTTTTCATTCAGTGGTGGGCTTCACATATGTCTATGAAGTCACTGTGGTGTCGTTTTTATCAACACCAAGACCATGATATGCTTATAGACTTATCTGGTGTTCCACGCTATTGGAGTACATTGATTGTGTTGATCCTTGTGTCATCTGAGGACTTTATTTCAATATCTAAGTTTGGCACAGCTTCAATTTTTTTCTATATGTTTTTGTGTTTATCCCACTCAAGCTGCTGCCTTATATCAGTTATTAGTTTTTTAAGTTAGCGCGTTTTTTTCTTCCTTAATTCATATCCACCATGGGCTGCAGGTTGGGCACCCCCTGGTTTACACTCTTCATTTTGAGAACATGTAGAGCCACACTTTTGTATTCTAGTATGTAAATGGTGGACATTGGAAAGGATTGAAATAAGAAAAAAAAAGTGTGTTCATGAACAAAGCTTTATAAGAGGGAACCAGTACATTTTCGAACAATCATATTTTAATTGCACTCTTAAGGGTCAGACAACTAAAAACACATGAAGTATTCCAGATTATGAAAAGCAGATTTACCAATTTCAAGGTATTTGGAAAAAGTCAAACACAAGTAGGGGGATGAAATGTGTCCTGATAAGAATGCATAGATCCTAAGCCAAGTATTATGTGGGAGGTCAATTACAGCAATTATGCAGAATTAAAAAGCATGTAGGCCCAGATCACAACACTGAAATAAAAAAAGGTATACAAGGCACAGGCAGCAAAAGGGAAAAAGTCAGGGTTGCATAGAGATTGACCATCTCAGAACAAAAATTTCAGAGTGTTACAGTTAACAGCCAATAGAAGTTTGTTACAATATACTGAGAACATATTGGAAGCAGCCATCTTGGGGTCTGACCGAATAAAAGCCTACCAATCATCTAAAAGATTTCCATACATGGGCAGATTCTTGGCCAATAAAAGTTCTTGTAGATCTTCAACGATAACAGAAGCTCACAAATTTCTGTTCATACATCTGTGCTTCTGCGTCCCTCATACAATTATTTCTCATGTTCCCTGCATGGTACAGACATTTGGTATCTAGATTGCCAATGGCCGTTTTAGTCATCTATGTGTGTAGCCAAGACATATCGGGCAACCCATCTGCCAATGCATGGTCACATTAAAGAGCAACTTTGGCTAAGCGATTGGACAAATCTTTACACATACGTAACAAGCAATAGCGGCTTTAGAACAAACGTTCACCGACGTTTGTATCTGCAGCCACTTGGCCAACTCATCCTCAAACGTCTATTCTCTCCGGGCTCATTCACACATGCTTTGGTCTCTGAAGAAAAATCCACGTTTGCAGTTTTTTTTTTTTTTTAGAGAGCATTTACCAGGTGGTGAGGAAGTTCTGTAATCTCCTCACTGCCCGCTTTAAACCCTTGATTGCCACACCATACCGCGGGCTCTGCTGTTAAGGGGAAGTAAAAACATGCCTCAAGCACAGGGTTTTACTGCCCCTCAACCGCTAGTATAAACAAACCCTAACAGGACAGGCGGTCTGTTTTCATCCGATCTCCCCATAGAGGAGAGCGGGCTCTGACAGGTCCGTCTCTGCACAGTGATCAGAGACGGACCTGTCATCCGCCTGCTCATCGGGGGATCAGGGGAGCGGATCCCCCGCTGAGCAAAAGCAGTCCGTCAGGCGGACCTTCCATGTGAAAGAGCCCTTAGGTTCCACAGTAAGTATAACAAGCATGCTTTACTGCATATACAGACTGATTTACCATTGTGGGTTTTGTAACACTAAGTGTGGATGAATTGCTACTCAGTGCCTGCAGCTACAGAGGTCAGTGGTGGACACTTTTCAAATGTATTTACTTCTTGTTAAGAAGATGCAAATATCCGAATGCGCTAGCAGGTGATACATACTTGTATAGATATATAGTCCAAAAGAACCATCTGAGATTTTTAGAAATGAAAAAGAATCAGATTTTGTGCTATGGAAAGTGTTTTTTGCTTCTTTGTTTACCAAACACAGTACCGTCACCAGTTCCTGAAACGGTTAGGCCGTATTCTCAATCATAGGCTCAGACCACAAAATTACTGCTTCTGTTGTAGGACAACAATATACTTTATGCTCAGACACAGAAATGTATAAGAATGAACACGTTAACGTTTTACAATGCTCATCTAAAAGAGCATTTCCAACACTGCCCCATGCCACTGCCTGACAGCGGCATAGTACATTATTTACCCCCGGACTTAGCCAAAAGCGGGGTTACACTTTAAAGTGCCAATGCAGTCTTTATAAAAATATTTACAGTTGAAGGTATAATGCACAGTACCTTAAAAACACCTTTGAACTAGGATTCAAAGTTTTCATGAGAGGGAGAACAAAGTCATAGAAATCTGATACATTTTCATAGATGGAATACTGCAGATGCAATGTGGAGTAATGGAAGAAATCTGTTCCAAGGCATTTATTACAATTCTAGATCAAACCACAGTGGCTATAAAAGGCTTTTTCAGATTGGAAAGAATATCATCTAGCATCTCAGGAGGGTTACTTACATTGGCCATGCATTACACAATTTCCTTGTAAAATTGTCCTTTAAGCCAGCCATAAACTATTCAAATCGATTCGAGTTTCGAACCATGTATGGGCAGGCTTAATGTACCCAAGTGGATCCATTAGTGAGCGGTAATGATGTGCAGTAACCTCTAGCAACCAGTCAGTGGAGTGTGGACCAGTCAGTGGAGCGTGGACCAGTCAGTGGAGCGTGGACCAGTCAGTGGAGCGTGGACCAGTCAGTGGAGCGTGGACCAGTCAGTGGAGCGTGGACCAGTCAGTGGAGCATCATGGCAGTTGTAGATTAAACAGAGGAAAAGATGGCAGCTTCCTTGACTGAAAACCATAGGGGGGGGGGGGTTTACTTACACTTTAAGCTCCTTTCACACGATTGGACCGATCAGGTCCACCTGTCAGTTTTTCAGGCAGACTGATTGGACCACCAATTATCCTCTATGGGGAGGTGGATGTCAGCGGACATGTGTCCACTGACACCCGCCTGGCATCCGATCTAACAAAATCTGCTGAAAACAGATGGATGGCGATCCGTTCGTCATCCGTCCAGCAGGTCGGATCGAATGAAAATCGGATGGAAACCGACATGCAGTCGATTTCCATCTGACCCCGCCATAGAGGAGAGCAGGCTCTATCCTGGTCCGTTCTGCATAGCATAGTGGACAGGACCCGTCATCCGCCTGCTCAGCGGGGGATCAGCAGAGAGATCCCCCGCTGAGCAGGCAGATTCTGTTTGGACGGATCCGAACTGTGTGAAAGGGGCCTTACTACATGGTTGATGGTAAATCTAAAAGGAAATTGAAAAAGAAAATTGTATAATGTATAGGGGCTCAGATTGACCTAGTAATGGGAAAAAAAAAAAAAAAAAATCATGTTTCGGAAAGGCCTCGTATTGTCAGATTAAAGTGGCCTATATATTTTTGCACACAACTCAACTAGGATTCGTCCTTTTTTATTTATTTTTTTCAATGTAATCTAGGAAAATGTGGGAATCATGAATGTAAAAACTGAATTTTGTGTGAAAACATTTATAAATAAACCCCAATGTTGTTGGATAGTGTGAGGAAAGGCTAGAACACCTATCAGGTATTTTACTGCTATCCAGGACTTTGTTAGACAGACTTTCCCTCGCCTAGGGCTTGTTTACATCATTTCAATTTTATTTTCTGTATGTGTTGCTGTTGCAATATTTTCCCACAATTTCTATACGGTAAACCCATATAGTCACCATGAAAAAAAAAAACGAGGGGTAATCTCTCTAACGGAGCCCCAGACAGCAGTAAGAACCCAGAGATTCTTTTCCGTCCCCATTCTATCCAACGCTTTTGAAATGTTGGCTCGTCATACACTTTAATGAAGCAGATGCAATATAATACAATACAAATAGTGATAACTAAACATTGTCAACTAAAAGGGCAGCTCTGAATGAATGAGAGCACTCCAGTCAAGAAAAAAAAAATGTAAAAGTGATAACAATAGTTTAATATAGACTTTGCATTTCATTGTTTATCTTGGAGATATACAAGTCAGGGCTCGACAAATCCCAGGCTCACAAATATTGCATCCTGGCGCCTGGCTGCCGCTCTCCTCCCCTTCTTGTTGCTTACCTGGAAGTGACATGTACAAGGTCACTTTCGGGTACCCGTTGACAGTTTCCCCAGCCATAGAGGTTGGGAAAGAAATGCAATGCACATCACACTACATTACATTCAGTGAAGCACAGGGGAGGCATGCAGGGTATTTTAGATCCTGGATGTCTTCTTAACCTGCTTGCCGACCGCCCGCTCTCGATTGACGGCAGCAGAATGGCACTCCTGCGTGCAAAACGCCGTAGCTATCCGGAGGGGACTTTAACCACTTAACGACATCGGGGTGGCGCGCTCGCGACCGCCCTGCCTTCCCCGTGAGTCAGACCGCGGGTCCCGCGGACTCGATTGCCGCGGGGATCCCCGCGGTCGTCTCACGGAGGCATGGAGCGGGGAGATGTTGGTGTAAACACATCTCCCCGCTCCCCTACTGACAATGTCAGCGATCTCCGCTCTAATCAGAGCGGAGATCGGTGACGTGTCACTAGTAGCCACGCCCCCCTCAGTTAGAAACAAGCCCCTAGGCACACTTAACCCCTCCAGTGCCCCTAGTGGTTAACCCCTTCACTGCCAGTGTCATTTTTACAGTAACCAGTGCATTTTTATTGCACTGGTTGCTGTAAAAATGACACTGGTCCCAAAAATGTGTCAAAAGTGTCCGATGTGTCCGCCATAATGTCGCAGTCAAAAAAAAAAAAAAAAAATCGCTGATCGCCGCCAGTACTAGTAAAAAAAAATAAATAAAAAATTACTTAATAAAAATGCCTTAAAACTATCCCCTATTTTGTAAATGCTATAATTTTTCCGCAAACCAATCAATAAACGGCGATTGCGTTTTTTTTTACCAAAAATATGTAGAAGAATACGTATCGGCCTAAACTGAGGAAAAAAAATGTTTTTTTTAATATATTTTTTGGGGATATTTATTATAGCAAAAAGTAAAAAATATGTCATTTTTTTCAAAATTGTCGCTCCATTTCTGTTTATAGCGCAAAAAAATAAAAACCGCAAAAGGTGATCAAATACCACCAAAAGAAAGCTCTATTTGGAGGGAAAAAAGGACGCCAATTTTGTTTGGGAGCCACGTTGCACAACCGCAATTGTAGTTAAAGCGACGCAGTGCCGAATCGCAAAAAGGGGCCCGGTCTTTATGCTGCGTATTGGTCCGGGGCTTAAGTGATTAAAGAGTATAGGGGGCGCGTGCGGCATGATGTAGGAGCTTGTGCGTGTGGCCGGCGGCTACTCGCGATTGCTCCCGAGAAGGAGAGAACAAAGATCCGTCAATGTAAAACAGATTTACGTTCTTGTCACGGGTGAGGAGACAGAACTGTTGTTCCTAATGCTTAGAAACAATGATCACTCTCCTCACACAGGTAGTCCCATCCCCCCCACGTTAGAATCACTCCCTAGGTAACAATTAACCCCTTGATCGCCCCCTAGTGTTAACCCCTTCCCTGCCAATGACATTCATACAGTAATCAATGGCTATTTATAGCACTGATCGTTGTATAAATGTCAATGGTCCCAAAATGGTGTCAAACGTGTCCGATCTGTCCGCCGTAATGTCGCAGTCCTAATATAAAAATCGCAGATCGCCATTACTAGTAAAAAAATAAATGCCAGAAATCTATCCCCTATTTTGTAGAACTTTTGCGCACACCAATCAATATACGCTTATTGCAATTTTTTTTACCAAAAATATGAAGAATACATATTGGCCTAAACTGAGGAATAAATTCGTTTTTTGGGGGATATTATAGCAAAAAGTTAAATATTTTTTTTCCCCCAAAAAAGTAATTTTTTTTGTTTATAGCATTAAAAATAAAAACCGCAGGAGGTGATCAAATGCCACCAAAAGAAAGCTCTATTTGTGGGGGGAAAAAAAGGGGCGTCAATTTTGTTTGGGTACAGCGTCGCACCACGCAATGGTCAGGTAAAGTTACGCTGTGCCGTATCGCAAAAAATGGCCCGTGAGACAGGGGGTAAATTCTTCCAGGGTCCCCCAGGGTAATGTGGTCCCCCACATTAAAATCCGCACCCCCCCAAAAAAATTGAGGCCCCCCCACGTAAATGCACGTCTGGGCGGCTACGCCTGAAAACATTAATACATTGTTAAACAGGTTACTAATCTCTGCACACGCTGGAATGAGAGCAATACAGTTTAGCACCAGACCTCCTTCGTAACGCTAGACTGATGACTTATAGGGGGGCGTTTAAAGTGTCCCCTGTTGAAAGATAGGGTACTGAAGTTTGCCACCATTTCACAGGCACACGCAAATTTAAAGTTTGACATCTTAGATTATAAACTAACGAGCAGGGCTCTCCAATTCCTACTGTTTTAGAGTATTGTAGTTTTACTGTCTACCCTCATGTTGTAAAGCGATACGTAAACTGTCGGCGCTATATAAATCCTGTATAATAATTATCGATTTACTCGACGCAATGTTGGCTTTTCTATTTTACCAATATTTTGCTGTAATTTATTGCGTTTTTGTGCCCCCTAAAATTAACGTCATCTTTTTTACTGAAGTTTTGCAGCAATATGTTGACAAAAAAAAATGGACATACCACCATTTTATTCTCTAGGGTGTCTGCTTCCAAACATGTTATATGTTCTACCCGTAAGCTTTGTTGGTTAAAAAAACCTGGCACTAAACTTTTTTAGCTGGCTCCTAGATTCAAAGCAAATTTGTCAAGCTCTGCTAAGTATTGGTGCTGCAGGTAAACCATTACCTGCAGATCACAGATTGACATGGCAAGGGGCAAAAGAAGTAGGGTCTTTCTGACAAAGATTTGTATGCACTGGAAAGCATGAGGCTCCAAGGATATTAGCCAGACGGCTGTGCCAGTTTTTGCTTTTTAGCATGGCACTATTTTTACTGGCAATTGCTCGGTCACGCAACGCACCCCAGATGATGTCCTAGCAGACGAAACGCATCGGGGAGACTCCATTGTGGCCAAATTTTATACAAAAAGGTGAAGAAATATCATCACAAATGTAAGTGTTCTAACTTAATAAAATTTTTGATACGTAATACGGAGTTACGCTATGTGGCCGTTCCTTTCTTCCATTATAGGACATAACCCTTCCACATCCATTTGGGATTCCCTGGACCATCACCTCTTATGAGATTACCCACTAGGAAGCCACCCTTCTCTGTGATTCTCTCCATCCTGATGGCGTTTTGTTATCCCTGGCACAGCATCTTGAAGCCCATAGGATTGCCCAAAGTACATTGTAGTTCCACCACGCAAGCCTGTTTGACCCATTGAACGTAGGTTCTCTCGGGTTCAAACATTCTGGTAAGCCTCTTACCTGTGGGGGTGGTTCCCTTCACTTCAGCACCCCTCTTCACTTGCACAGATTTGCATGGTTTGAAGTCGTCACCATATTTTGAACTTTGTCAACACCAAAGTTTGGGCACTTTTAAGGACAGATAGTCTTTGCATTTTTGCACCTGTTTTGATTTTCCTGCATATAGACATTCATTGTGTGCTTATGAGGACATTCTTATTCACATTGTTCACTATTATCATTTGAGCACTTTTATCAAGTTTTTACGTATTTATTAATTCAAGTTTTTACGTATTTATTCATTTATATATTCAGATTAGCGCTACACTTTTGTTTCCACGCAACACTGTACCCAAAGCTTTTTCTGGTTGCATTTGCTCACCACTTTTTTTATTTTATATATATATATATAAAATGAAAATTCCCTGTCACCAGTGCAGTACAGTGATACCATAGGACTGGTGTGGTGGTGATCAGACATACTGACTGGTGACAGTATATAAAAAAGTCTATATACAGTATCTCACAAAAGTACACCCCTCACATTATTGGAAATATTTTATTCCATCTTTTCATGTGACAACACTGGAGAAATGACACTTTGCTACAATGTAAAGTAGTGAGTGTACAGCTTGTATAACATTGTAAATTTGCTGTCCCCTCAAAATAACTCAACACACAGCCATTAATGTCTAAACCGCTGGCAACAAAAGCAAGTACACCCCTAAGTGAAAATGTCCAAATTTTGCCCACTTAGCCATTTTACCCCCGTGTCTTGTGACACGTTAGTGTTACAAGGTATCAGGTGTGAATGGGGACCAGGTGTGTTAAATCTAGTGTTATCGCTCTCACTCTCTCATACTGGTCACTGGAAGTTCAACATGGCACCTCATGGCAAAGAACTCAGAGGATCTTAAAAAAAAAAGAATTGTTGCTCTACATAAAGATGGCATAGGCTAGAAGAAGATTGCCAAGACCCTGAAACTGAGCTGCAGCACTGTGGCCAAGACCATACAGCGGCTTAACAGAACAGGTTCCACTTAGAACAGGCCTCGCCATGGTCGACCAAAGAAGTTGAGTGCACGTGCTTAACGGCATATCCAGAGGTTGGGCCGCAGGGCAGTATTCCTACATAACGACCCCAAACACACCTCCAAGACAACCACTGCCTTGAAAGAAGCTGAGACTAAAAAGGTGGACTGGCCAAGCATGTCTCCAGACCTAAACCCTATTGAGCATCTGTGGGGTATCCTCAAACAGGTGGAGGAGCGCAAGGGTCTCCAACATCCACCAGCTCCGTGATGTCTTCATGGAGGAGTGGAAGAGGATTCCAGTGGCAACCTGTGAAGCTCTGGTGAACTCCATGCCCAAGAGGGTTAAGGCAGTGCTGGAAAAAAATGGTGGCCACACAAAATAGACACTTTGGGCCCAATTTGGACATTTTCACTTAGAGGTGTACTCACTTTTATTGCCAGCGGTTTAGACATTAATGGCTGTGTTGAGTTATTTTGAGGGTACAGCAAATTTACACTGTTGTACAAGCCGTACACTACCTTACATTGTAGCAAAGTGTAATTTCTTCAGTGTTGTCACATGAAAAGATATTATATTTACAAAAATGTGAGGGGTGTACTCAGTTTTGTGAGATACTGTGTATGTATGTATATATATATATATATATATTTTTCATACTGTCAGTAATTCAGTACTATTCTGGGGGGGGGGGGGGCGTGCTGTAATTGGCCACAGCTATCACTATGGTACAGGGTGCTGCAATTGGCCCAGGTACCTTGTGATCACTGGTGACCAATCACAGATCGCACACAATTTTGATGGACTTTCAACCTCACCTACTATGAAACTATGTAACGATGATGGATTCCATTCATGACTGTTTATTAGGCGACATGTGATCACACAGCAATCATGTGGTATCTGGGCCGATCACAATGACTCAATGGCGTGCACTGCAATTCGCTATGTTCACCGTTGGTACATCGCAGTGCCTGTACAAGCCATGGGCCAGCAGTACAATTGCTGTTGGCTCGTCAGCAAGTGGTTAAATGTGAGCCATTTACACTGGTTCGTTTTGTCTGGGGTTCTATTCCTCCAGTACAAAAACAGCAGGGTCTTGATCATCTTTGCTAAGCAATGCCATGTTTTAGGAAATGATCCCATGATTCATAGTGAACCAAAATTTATTTTATAACTGCTTTGAAACAGATCAAGCTTTCTTTGGCTGTATTTTTTACTATAAAAAAAAAAAGAGGGGGGGGGGGGGTTATTTTCTGCTCTAAAAACATAGCAAATGGGAAGCACTAGGATATTGAGGGGAATAAAATATAGCACTTGCCTTCAACGGAAAAATAAAAAAAATTTAAGACTCGATTCCTCCATCCACAAATTCAGTGTGAATGGGGAAATCCACCCCGCTGCACTACTGTATTCTGACAGTGGGAAGATTTCCCCACCACCACCAGAATACACTGATCGGCTATGGCCGA
This sequence comes from Rana muscosa, assembly GCA_029206835.1. Classification (NCBI taxonomy): domain Eukaryota; kingdom Metazoa; phylum Chordata; class Amphibia; order Anura; family Ranidae; genus Rana; species Rana muscosa. The sequence continues at coordinate 251,370,479 of CM055121.1, read as the reverse complement.
CGGTGCCGAACGTGCAAAAATTCTCCAACAGGTCAGTTTACAGAAGTTGATCGATAGGTCGACTTCTGTACAACCACTCTGTCCATACATGGATCAAAATGAGTCTGGTCCCTGCTGGCTGGCCTTAAAGCAGAGTTCCACCCAGAAATGGAACTCCAGCAGATCCGATTCCCCCCCCCCCACATTTGGCACCTTTCAGGGGAGGGGTACCTGTCAAATCCAGGCATCTGCTCCCAATCGTGCAGCGAACTATGCATTACCTGGCCCCCCTCCTACCCCCCCCCCCCACTGCCTTCTGGGAGACACACACACACAGGTCCCAAAAGACAGCAGGGACCATTCAGAAGGTGCAGCACAACATGCGCAGTAGAAAACAGGCTGTGAAGCCATAAAGGCTTCACTTCCCATTTCCCTTAGCTGGTGCCTGCACCCGGAGCCGAAGGACAGGTCGGCTTTTCGGGTGCCGACATTGTGGGCTCCCAGGACAGGTAAGTGTCCATATATTAAAAGTCAGCAGCTGCAGTATTTGGAGCTGCTGACTTAATTTTTTTTTTTTTACCCAGGTGGAACTCCGCTTTAATGTGTAGGTCACATACAATGGGAAGATCGAGATGACGGGGCTATTGTACAGAGATGAGCAAGATAAGGTAGGGTGAGGGGTAATATACAGGTCAGTTTAGAGACAGGATGGTATTGAGACACATACTGTAGAGGGGTGAATGACAGTAGGGAGGTGGATTTTAATAATGTTTGCACTGTAATGAATTGATTATGGTGTGGGTTTATCAGGGGTTGGGCTTGGCTCCTTGGTTCCAGTGAAGGGAACTCTTAAGGCGTCAGCATACCAAGACATTTTGGACAATTTCATGCTCCCAACTTTGTGGCGACAGTTTGGGGATGGCCCCTTCCTGTTCCAACATGACTGAGCACCAGTCGTTTTCGCACATTGTGTGCACGGCCTGTTTTTCCGTCAGTAGAAAATGTTTTGTTAAGGTGTGCAGCACATATTTAAGGAACAAATAGTACACTAAATAGGTACATAGTAGCGAAGTGCTATCATTTACTAGAGATGCACCGAAATTTCAGGGTCCGAATATTGTGTTTTTTGGCATTTTGAAAAAAAAACATAAAAATGTGCCGATAATGGTGCCGAAAATGCACGTGATATTACTTTGCTTATGGTGCGTTTTTCATAGGTCATGCGACTCAAAAACCATATCAAAAACATAACACTGGTGGATTCTTGTTGTGTTTTCAATGCATTGCGACAAAAAGGTTTAACCAAAAAAACTGTGTGAAGACATACATAGAATTTAAAGGGATGCATTTTTCTTAAGCTTTTCGGCCGATAATGGATGACAAATTCATATTCATTTAAATCCCTGATATTAAATTAAAAAGTTTAATTTTAAATAAAAAAAAAGTGTGTGTATACACACACTTTTTAAATTCAACTTTTTAATTACCATCAGGGATCTCTCTCTCTCCAATATATATATATTTTTAAGTGGTCATTTTCAGCCAAGTGAGTTCTGCACATTCGGTTTCAGCACCAAAATTTCCATTCGGCGCGCCTCTACTTTATACATGTATATTAATGCCTTTTTTTATTATTGAAAAGTATATAGGCATATGCAATTTCTGCACAAGCCAATTTGTTATTAAGAAGGTTATGAAAAAATTTTTTTTTTTTATAGAATTAAAAAAAGGTAAAGTGTTAGGGTCCATGCTCACTGGTTAAAAAAAAAAAAGCCAGTGTTCGTGGAAGAAAAACACTCCTTTTGAGCGTTTTTTTGGTACATGTATTTTTTTTTCTGCCAGAAAAGCCTGCCTCTCAAAAACATAAAAACACAAGGTTTTTTTCTGCCTCTAAACATTGAGCTTAATATATATGTCTCTAAACTACCTAATGTGCATAGAGGTTAATTTACTCAAGGCAAATATACTGTGCACTTCAAGTGCATTTGCTCTAGATCTGAGGGGAAGCTCTGCCGATTTCTGTCATCCAATCACGTACAAGCAAAAATGCATTTTTTTCCTTGCATGCAATTATTTGCAACATACAGTGGAACCTCGGATTGCGAGTAACACGGTTAACGAGCGTTTTGCAATACGAGCACTGTATTTCTAAAAAATTATAACTCAGTTTGCGAGTGTTGTCTCGCAAAACGAGCAGGATTCAGGCCAAAGCAGTGTGCAGTACCGCTTTTGGCCTGAGGTGGGGGGCGCCGATCGTCGCCGTTCAGAAATGCCCGAGGACAGTTCGGCTGACCTTGGCAAACCTCGGAAAGGCTCGTCTTTGCCGAGTTCAGCCGAACTGTCCTCGGGCCTGCCATTGAAGTCGATGCGGAACTAATTATTTTCGTTTCCATTGACTTCAATGGGGAAACGCGCTTTGATATGCGAGTACTTTGGATTACGAGCATTCTCCTGGAATGGATTATGCTCGTAATCCAAGGTTCCACTGTAAAGCTTTACCCCATTCACCAAGTTCTGGAGCAAGTGCATTTGCAGTGCACAGTATATTTGCCTTTAGTAAATCAACCCTATAGGATAACACTGAGCTGCTTCTACAGGCAAAACACAAAACTCCTGTAGAAGCAGCAATTTAAGCCAGTGTGTGGACTCAAACTGGAAATCCTAAAGTTTTGCTGTAACTATGGAAAGAAAATTAAATTTCTGGGTATGTTCTGTACAGAACGCCCCCCAAAAAATGAACTTTCCTGTTCCAGTGAATGGGGTGTCACTGCTGTTCCCCGCCCGCTTTTGTCTCTTGTTCCAACAGACACCATGTGATTAAAGTGGTTGTAAACCCACTATTTTTTTTTCCCCAACGACCTGTAAGAGAAAGGCATAATGAGCTAATATGACTAGCATAATAGCACATTATGCATCACTTACCTTAGATCGGGGCCCCCGAAGCCATCCTCGTCTCCCTCTTCAGCCGCATCCATCGCTGCGGCGATAGCCGGAATGTTACTTCCGGGTACCGCCGCACCAGCCAATCACAGCGCCGCTCCGGCGCTGTGATTGGCCAGAGCGGCGAAGACGTGACTCCGCGCATGAGCCGTCAAATTCGGCTACGTCGTCGAATGCTGCGACCTAGCCGAATTTGTGAATGGGGTTAACCCCATGCGCATGCGCGTGACGTCAGCGTCGCCGCTTTTAAATGCAAACATCTCCTTAACCGTGTAGGTTAAGGAGATATTTCATGCACCTACAGGTAAGCCTTAATCTAGGCTTACCTGTAGGTGTTTGTTTACAAAGTGGGTTTACAACCACTTTAAAGCTGGCACAAGGAAGTGCCCAGAAAATAAAATGCATTTGCAAGTTTCAACTAATTAATCGGCAGGTAGGACTGCAATTCAGTGTGCCAAAACCCTTCCAATGCATATAATTGGCCTAGAGATGGTTTTGGTTTTCCAACAAAAATTTGGATCTACACTTTAAAGGGGATGGAGAACCACACGAAAGACCTACTGTTATGTCAGCACTGGTCAAATATACATATATAGGCATGGAAGACTACAATCTTAATACTGCGAAGGAAGCCACTTTACGGTCTGTCCCAATAGGTGTCCTGCTGCTTTTCTTGGAGCTAGTAAGCTTACTGGAATCGGACTATCTCCTTTGTGTCTACAGAATGGGCTCGTCTTTGGAACACTTTTCAGCAGCATCAGGCTGTTAAGCATCTAGCCAAGTTCCAGAATGTTGTTATAAAGATCTAGGAGGATGATTTATGAAAAGTGAAAAATTGACCACAGCAACCAATCAAAAACCAGGTTTCATTTTCAGATCTAGACTGCAAAATTTGATAATTTCTATGAGCAACGACAAATATTTTTATCACACTTTTCATATATTGGTTCTCAGCTGTTCACACATAGCGGAATCGCCACGATTCTGCCAGCAATGCCAGAATTGCAGCAAAACACGAAACGCATTTGCGATGCCATTTGTTAATGTCACCACAAACGCGGTGAGATTCTGCTGCGATTGTCACGCAACAAAATGCGCAAACCAAATCATGCGACAACACTAAAAGAATACTAACTCTACATGTTTTTATTAATTGCATGTAGTTTTATTAGTCTAAGTTTTGAAGCATAGCGTCGTCCTCAAATTTGTAAACAATTGAATTTTAGATGTGTGGATACATTGTTAACCACTTCCCAGCCGCGCTATAGACAAAAGACGTCTACAGCGCGGCACTCATCTGCCGGGGGGACGACCATGGACATCCTCCTGTTTACAAGTCCCCTTGCGCGCCACTGCGGGCGCGCATCAGGGAAAAACTGCCCGCCAGGTCACTCGGGTGCTGATGCGCCTGCCTGGTGGCCGCGATTTCCGCCAGGTACCCGCGATCGGCAGTTACAGAGCCAGGGACATGGATCTCGGTGTGTAAACACAGAGATCCACGTCCTGTCAGGGAGAGGAGACCGATGGTGTGTCCCTTGTACATAGGGACACAGATCGGTCACCTCCCCGAGTCAGTCCCCTCCCCCCACAGTAAGAATCACTCCCAGGGAACACATTTAACCCCTTCCTCGCCCCCTAGTGTTAACCCCTTTCCTGCCAGTCACATTTATACAGTAATCAGTGCATATTTATAGCACTGTTAGCTGTATAAATGTGAATGGTCCCAAAATAGTGCCAAAAGTATCCGAACTGTCCGCGGCAATATTGCAGTCCTGACAAAAATCGCAAATAACCGCCATTACTAGAAAAAAAAAAAAAAGGAAAACCAAAAATCTATCCCATATTTTGTAGACGCTATAACTTTTGCGCAAACCAATCAATGCGTTTTTTTTTAATCAAAAATATGTAGAATACATATCGGCCTAAACTGAGAATATAAAAAAATAAATAAAAAAATTGTAGCAAAAAGTCAAAAATTGTTTTTTTCAAAATTGTCAGTCTTTTTTTGTTTATAGCGCAAAAAATAAAAACCGCAGAGGTGATCAAATACCACCAAAAGAAAGCTCTATTTGTGGGCAAAAAAATTATAAAAATTTAATTTGGGTACAGCGTTGTATGACCGTGCAATTGTCATTCAAATTGCATCAGTGCTGAAAGCTGAAAATTGGTCTGGGCAGGAGGGGGGTTTACGTGCCCAGCAAGCAAGTGGTTAAAGAGGAAGTAAACTCAGCCCACAGAATTCACATTCATCTTTGAATCAATACTTTCAAATATTACAAAGTACACTGCCATGTCAATTCTTCTATTAGGGTCAGGTTTAATATACATTTTCCTTACTTTCTATATCGATCTCATTGTAGCAGACTGCGCCATGTCGACTCCTGGAATCGTGTTCCAGAGCAGAGTATATTTCTGCCCTTCTTGCCGTAATCACGCACATGTGCGGTTCTTCCTATCTAGCTGGCCTTAGACCCGATGTTTACATGGCCTGCAAGTGCCGGAGCGCTCGCGGGATTAAAATAGATGCCGCCGAGTGCTGATGACGTCGGCACAGAGCGTTTGTGAAGGATTTGATAGCCTCTAAGTGTGCCGTTAATCGGAGAAAAAAGGCGCATGCGTAAAAGAGGTCACTGCAGGGGACAGAGGTTGATTTCTCAGGAACGGTGCAGCGGCGGGGAAAATAAAACTGAGCTATATGTAAGTTATTGCAGTATGCTTTGAATGTAGAAAAGTACTATAGGAAGGTTTACAACCACTTTAAGTTATGAGCAGCTGCTTCCGATTTCATATATTAAGTGGTAGTGCATAGGATTCTAGATCTACAAATCATGCGATGCATGACGCTTAAAAAAATAAAAAACTTTTTTGGGTGACAAACATTGCGCAACTGCAACGCGATTTGTCACGTGTCATTTGTGGCAAAATTGCACTGCGTTTGGAGTGCCAATATTAAAAAAATGGCATCGCAAACGCATCCTGCGTTTTGCTGAAATTATGAAATCCCGGGCAAAATAACAGCGATTCCACCTGCTATTCAAAACACCTATGCGTGAACGGAGCCTTAAAGTACAATTCCAGACTAAACCCAACTAGTCATAAAAATGCCCGCTCCCCCCTCCTAACACATATACTCCCTATCCTGTGAAACAACAAATCTATATACTGACCTATTTATTTTTTTACCTCTCTGGTCATGTGATCCTCTGTGTCAGCTGCAGGGGAGAGGAGAGTGCTCAACAATGCCTGGGATTTATGACATCACCCATAGGCTCCCATGGACCATCCGTTGCTCGCAGTCTTCCTCTCCCCTGCAGCAGCCGGATCACGTAACCAATCCAGAGAGGGCTCTAAAATAGGTAAGTATACATCTTTTTTACAGGAGGTTAGTCAGCACAGTTGTTGGGAAGGAGGGAACATTTTTAGGACTAGTTAGGTTGAGCCTGGAATTCTACTTTTAACACTGACATGGGAATTTGAAATGCATTATGTCCAATATAAGTCAACAACAAAAAATTGTGCCATTTTATACAAACCACCAATATTAGCCACTGGGGCCTTTAGAATCCTGGCCACTGTGCAGTTTTATACAAATCGATCTAGAAATTATTCTGGATTTACTAATTTTATTAATACAACAACAGATTCTTGCACCATTCCACATTTAAGACAATTTTGTATAAAAAAAAAAAAAAAAAAAAAAAAGAGGGAGTTAACTGAGCAAGGTAACAAGTCCACCTTAACAAAGGTACCTGCAGTAATGCTGGATGCACGGTTTTAAGGTTACCAACATTATATCATTTTACCAATTCCATTTGCTACAGTTATACTTTCTAGCTTAATTGTATTTTTGCACTTCTATGAAGTGGAAAACAGTATTTTTTTCTACAAATTCCACTGAGGCCAATCATAATGATGACCACTGACTGCCTTATTGCACCATAAAATCTATTTTCTGGAAAGTGAAAAGGCAATTAAAGTTCGACCTAAAGGATCATAGTGGCTAAAAGACAAGCCGACAATAAAAAGCAACATAAGTACTTGTGCCGATTCTGCTGCCTGTGCAGATTGACAGAGAACAATGAGCAACATGGGGGTGTGTGTGGTCCATTGAACACATTTATGATCTTGCTGCTGGGGGGGGCGCCTATCAACCACCGTCACAGGGAACAGATTTGTGTGACTGGAGCATGGAATGCAGACACCACTTATACCGCTGTAAAAATTGCAGACAAAATCTTCCAAAATTGATTGCCCTTTCCCCAAGTATTTGTTGGCCAGGTATATCAGTTGGTACACACGTGGGTGTTGCCCAACAGGGCTGCTTTTAGAAATCACGGGGCCCCATACAGCCTACCCGACAAGGGCCCCTTCCCCAGGCCGAAAGTGACTAAGGACATAGATTTATCAGTGCCTTTCAGTGTTAATTTTGGCAGCAAATTTCGATTTAGTTTTAGCCTTAGGACTAAAATGGCATTTTAGTCTTCTGCAATAGTTTTAGTCGTATTTAGTCGACTAAATCTCTAGTAGATTTTAGTAGACTAAAATGTCCTATGTTTTAGTTGAGTAAAACTAATTTTAGTCATCTAAAATCTAATGGGTGCAATTAAATTGTAATGCATTAGTTAAAAATTCTCTACAATTTGCAAACTCATTATATACTGCTGGAGTGAAAAATCTAATATCTTATTTATGGTATTGAGGTATGAACATGCACTACAGACCAGTGTTAATTTTGAAGTCAAATTTCAATTTGGTTTTAGTCTTGACTAAAATGCCATTTTAGTTTTAGTCGTATTTTAGTCGACTAAAATAGTATTCATTTAGTCGACTAAAATGTTTTAGTCGACAAAACTAACACTGGTGCCTTTCTCTGTAGCCTCAACTGCAGATGAATGAATAGGAAGCGCTCCTAAGCTTCCTGCTCATTTCAAAACAGAAGCATAGTAAACAGTTTACTATGCTTCAGTGACGATTGGACACAGGACGTGGTTGGTACTGATCGCTCACTGTGTTCGTTCAAGAACGGAAGGGGCCAATAAATTAAGATATTTACCAGCCCCTTCCACCGCTCTCCATCCCGCAGCAGCTGCAGGCATGAGCGGAGGGAAGCCGGCAGCACTGCAAGGGAAAGGGGCACACAGGGAGGCCCAGACAGCAGATGGAAAGGGCACATGTGCTAGAACCAATCCCCCTGCAATACAGCCAGAGGGAGAAAGAAGAGAAGCTGGCAGTGCTGCAAGGGGAGGCAGAAAAGGATTGGTGTCTGCAATAAGACAGTACAGCCAGACCTCCTGCTCAGCAGGTGCCCGGGCCCCCCCTTTTGTTTAGATGGGTTATGGGCCCTGCTGCCCGATCTGACTGAAATAGGCTTGATAAGAAAATTGATCAGCTTCTTGTCTATTGGTTAAGTGCTATAGCTAGAAGGTTCTCAGGATTAATTCTGGGGCTTTGCCTAGAGCTCTCTGAAGACGACCCAGAAAGAAAAAAAAAAAAAAAAAAGTAATTCCCGTAGCACCAAAACTATCAATCTAGCACAAACTAGGGGATACAATAAAAACATAAGGCAGATTGGTAATTTTATGAAACAATTGCACAAAACTGAATGTTAAGGCTGGGGTCACACTGTTGTGATGTGGTTAATGCGTGTTATATCGCTAGGGCAGCCTGTTCATTTGAATGGGCTGCCCAATGCACCACAAAAGGGGCAAGCATTTTTTATTTTCTTAAGCCTAGGTTCACGCATATGCAATCTCCGCACATTTCTCACACCGCATGGCAATCGCAGTGTGTTTGTGATCCGCTGCGGGTGTCAATACAAACGTAATACTCCAAAAGAATTGCAATCGCAGTGGGGTTTGCCCGCACCGGATTGCATGGCACAAAATGACAACGCGACATGGCTCCTAAAAAAAGGTGCCAGTACTGGTGGTGCGATGCGATTGGAGACCATTCAAAATTAATGGGCTTAAGTTGCATGTGAATTGCAAAGGAATGCGGCTGGTTCCTGTGCGATTCACATGCGGGTTATAGTGGTGAACCGGGGATAACGCACACCACAACACGGTATAGTGTGTTACTATTAGTTATGGTGCTCTGCAATGCGTGTTTGACAAGGTGCCCTGGGGGAGCATTAAAGTGGAACTTCACGCTCCCAATCAACATTAATAATTTTTAATCCTCTTGCTGCTAGCATTAGTAAATAGATAGGAAAGTATATCATGTTTACTTGTTTTAAACCTTTTTTTTTTTTACATTTCTTCTGTTACTTCCTGGTTTCTTGCCTAGGCAAATGATGTCATACACCCCAGGAGTCTTCAGGAGGAGGGAATTTTCTCAGCTAAGCACACTCTCCTGCATGCATGAGCTAAGGGCAGATGGATTCCAGGAAGTAAAGTGCATCACGAATCATTTGCCCTTACTCAAAATGGCTACGGCTAGAAATGCTAGGGGGGGGGTATGCTTTTCAAAGTGGTTTCTCAACAAAATAAAGCATAGAGACATGGATGAATGGGGGGGGGGGGGCTTGCTATGAGTATTAAAAATTAATGAAATTGATTTTGTGGTGCTCAGATGCAGTGAAGACCCACTTTAGACTGGATTCACATATATGCAAATTAGATGCGTTTTTACCCGCATCCAATTCGCACATGTGAATGTGACCGGCTTTTGATGGAGACTGTTCACACGTCTGAAACAACGGCGGTGCGGTTTTAAATAAATGGTCCTGTTCGTTTTTAAGTCCAGTTCAGGTTAGAATTCAGGCAAAAACCTGAATTCGCACCTGAACCAGTGAACAGAAACACACCGGACTCTGGGACTGCAAACTGCAGCTGGACATGTGTGAACCCAGCGTCAAAGAGGAACTGCAGTCTGCTCAGATATTTGTAACAAAAACTCCTTTGCCATTCTGAAGCTTCCCTCCAACCACTTTGCATATTTTATATATACACATCTCGGTGCCCAAGAAGATCCGGCGTGGTGGTCGGGCCTTCTACCACCAGGGTGCCGTATTATGGAATAGTCTCCCTGTCGAGATCCAGGAGGCCCCTACTATCCCGGTCTTCCATGGATTACTGAAGACTTGGCTTTTCCCGCAAGCCTTTCCTGCGTAGCCTCTCTTCCACCCTTTCTCCCGCTCTGTGCTGCTTCTGGTTCCTGGGTCCTCTTTTCCTAGGAACCCTGCTATGCGTGTCGGGACCCTTCGGGGTAAAACTGCGCTATATTAAGATACCTCTCAACTCATATACTGCGATTCTGTACTTGCAAAATATGCTGCAGAAATCTCCCCCCACTGAGTCTGGCTGCAACCATTTTATCTGTGGGCAGCTGAAGCTGCTGCCTGTTCACTTCCTGGAATTAACAGACACACACCTGTAGCCCAGCAGCTCTCATTGGCTCTCTTATGACTCACCCCCCCTCCCTCCCTGGCAAACTCTCGTATGAGAGAGAGAGCTGTGCATGATGTCATAAGCCTGGGATAATGACCAGACAAGAAACAGGAAGTGGGCTGCAAAAGGTATTTACTGGCAGAAAAAAATAAATGTTTTACTAGCCAAAAATTAAAACAAGGGCAGAAGATTTAATAGATGGAAAGATGAAGAAAAAAAAAAAAAAAAGACTGAAGGTCCGCTTTAAGGGCCAGTTCACACCAGATGTAGTTCTATGCGCTTTTTTTCTGCACTAAAAAGGCATGTACAGTGTTTTCCATGTATTCCAATGGCTCTAGTTCACACCATGCAGTCAGTTTCCAGTGAGTTTCTGCTTTGGAAACTGACTGCATGGTTTGAACTAGAGCCATTGGAATACATGGAAAACACTGCACTGTGCATGCATTTTTAGTGCAGAAAAAAAAGTGCACGTTACTGCATCTAGTGTGAACTGGCCCCAAGAACAAATGACACTGCAGCACACTAACACGCACGTTACCACAACAGAACAGTGTGGAACAGCCCAAGTCAACTTGTATTTTAGCTTGTGATCCTTTCAAACTCTGTTCTCTTTAACCAAGCACCAGTTCAACAACTTGATTTTTATTTTATTTGTCATTAAAAATATTTTCTATTGCGGTAGCATATTATGGACTTTAGCTTAATAAAAAGGCAACAGATTTATTCTCCACACTATGATGGGAAGAGACAAGTTGTCCATCTAGTGTTTATTTTTTTGGGAGATCTAGGATTTTATGTAGTGGGAATACATAGCTTAATCTGAACAAGTAAACTGTTTTATGTTTTTTTTTTTTTTTTTTTTTTTCTTTAAGCCATATAGACACCTCATTTCCTGCTACAAAAACGGAGATACGAGCATTAGTACAATTAGTGTTAGCATTCATAAGAACATGCAGTTTAAGGATTCTGCTTCATCGTTCCACAGAATGCACAAATCGTCTTCTGTATAGGCAGAAGAATAGACAGATACACTTAAAGCTTGAAGTGTCATACTTGATTATTTTCTAAATACAGGTACATGTGCTTTTTTTTTTATCATTTAACTGATACATGTTGAGCGTATTTCTAAAGTCTATGAGGTGATAATCTGGAAGGTAAAGACGGGACAATAAGAAATGTTGCTTTTTTATTATTTTGACTTAACGGGCTCCCTCTCTAGCCACCGCACTCTGACCTTTTGCTTATAATGATACTCTTTAAGGAAGTCTTGTAACATAGATGGCAGAGGAAGCAGATCAATGCCATCGTACGTGGTAGACTTGCAAATGACTGCTCTGCAGATATACTGCAAGCTAAAAGGGAAAGTTCTGTTTAAAGGTACCGTCAGCAAGGGCTCGAAAAACATGCAAGAGCTGGGATCTTTATAGTGTTCTAAGAGTCCGGTAACAGTGGAGGAGTGAAACACACAGGGGTCGTGAGCGTCAAAGCTGAAGTTGTGGTTCCACTGCTCGATGCGTGCATGCAGAGAACGGTTGTAGCGGCGGAAGCTCACGGAGAATAGATAGTCCTCTTGTGCAGAATCCCTGAGCAAAAAAGTGCCCTCTGGCCGGCCTTCCAACAAGGCCTCTGCCTCGTAGCGATCCATGACCCCCCAGTAACATGGGTTGCTTGTGATTTCCACCAGATCTGGCACAAGGCAGTGAATATAATCGATCTGGGTGTGAACTTTCCAGGCTCCCTGTCTATTCGTTTGAATATGGCTGTCTCCTGAAAACTGGCGCTGCTTCTGTCGCCGTGACTGCAAGCAGAGTGTCGGCCCGTCTTCTTCAGACTCGCACCCGCCTTGTGATGTTGCACCGTTGTCACCGGTCGTGTCGGCCATGCCAGGAGCAAGTTTTGGTCCAAGCTTATATACAGGGTTGACTTGTGCTGTCGCTTCAAAAGTGTGGATTTGGGCGTTTGGAGGAGGGTCAACGCCTTCCTCAATACTAAGCCTACGCCTCTCCCGTAATCTATCCTCTTCATCTTCGGCAGAAAGCAAAGACTGCTCAAACGTGTCCAGTATGCTTGTGTGTGGACTGACCGGTGCTGTATGCTGTTTAATCAGGTGCCATTTTTGGGCCAGATCAGATCCAGCAGGAAAGGGGCATTTTTCAAGCATCAATTCAGAGAGATGAATTTTCCTCTTAGTAGTGAAAAGTGGCTTTGACTGCCTATTATAAGCTCTAATAGGAAAACACAAGCCCACGGTCTCATTCAGCCTCTGCCGTAAACTACGACTTCCAACTGCCCTGCTCGAAACGACCTCCATATCGTGTACTGATCCAACCACATGGCGTCTCTCTCTCCTCTGAAGCCCGCTCCTTTGCCTACCAATTTTTTTGTCTGGATCAATAGAGTTCTGAGTTTTGGTGGAGCATGAATGCTTCTTTTTGCCACCCCATGGGGCATGGCGAGTATACGAGTCTCTGCGTGCCAGGCGGGCACCTGCGCTTAGACCCACATCATTGTCCCTTTCAATACTAATTTCAACTAACTGTGGCATTTCAGAAACACAGTTTGGGTTCCTCCTACTAGAACTACTGCAAGGACTCAGGCTCCTTTGAGAAGAAATGTTTTGGTGTAGGGGACTAGCTGACTGCAAGGAGGCCGAACCAGCGGAACCCTCTGCTTTATCCCCACGATTCGAAGAACATCTGTTGGCATTAACATCCACAATGTCATTTTGATTCCCATCATCCTCATGGCTAAAGAGATTCTGGCACCGATATTTGAATGTGTTCCACATTTTTCCAACTTTATCCATTGAACGACTAACCTGCAAGAACAGAAAGAGAATATCAGTCACTGAACAAACATAAAATAAGCAGGAGTTGGAATCAAAACAATAAAAACAGCAGAACAACTAGCTTAAAGTGGTAGTAAACCCACTTTTTCATCTTGTACCTACAAGTAAGCCTATAACTCTTACCTATAGGTACAGTGAATATCTCCTAAACGTGCAGTTTAGGACAGGGGTGTGCAAACTGTGGCCCTCCAGCTGTTGCAGAACTACAAGTCCCATGAGGCATTGCAACACTGACAGTCACAAGCATGACACCCAGAGGCAGAAGTATGATGGGACTTGTAGTTTTGCAACAGCTGGAGGTTCAGTTTGCATATCCCTGGTTTAGAAGATATTCACAATGCATGCAGCAGGTGACGTCACCGGCACATGCACTCTGAAGGTCTGGCATACCACGCCGGACATTCATAGCCCGTGCCATAGCTGAGGGAGTGATGCCAGCACGGCCCCAGCCACTCATGTAGCCGGAGGCAGTGAACCCAGAAGGAAGATGGTAGCCCCATCAGTGGTGACAGCGTGCCGCTGGATGGGCTTCGTTTTAAAAAGGTAGGTCTTGAATAGCACATTATGTATTTGTCTTACAGGGGAGAGTTTTTGTTTTCCCTGCAGCGGTTTACTACCACTTTAACCACTTGAGCTCCAGAAGGTTTTGCCTCCTTCATGACCAGGCCCATGTTTTGCTATTTAGCACTGCACTAATTTAACTGGTAATTGCATGGTCATGCAACACTGTACCCAAATTACATTTTTATAATTTTGGTCACACAAATGGAGCTCTCCTTTGGTGACATTTGATCACCACTGGGGTTTATTATATAAATAAAAAAAAGACCGGAAATTTTAAACAAAACAATATTTTCTACTTTGTTACAAAACATAAAAAAACAAAAAAAAACAAAAAAAAACAAACAAAGAACCAAATTTTTTCATGAGTTTAGACCAAAAACGTATTCTGCTATAGGTCTTTGGTTAAAAAAAATTCCAATAAGTGTATATTATTGGTTTGCAGGAAAGTTTAAGGCCGGTTCCCACTGCTGATACCAGACATCGCATGTGATTCTCACTGAACTGCTGAGCAAAATCACATGTGATGTCTGTGTGCATCTGAAAATTCAGCCATACAGATATATGGCTGAATTCGCATTGCATTCGGACCAAACTCGTGCAGGACCCTTTTTTTGGTCCGCACTGGAATCGGATCGCATGGGTGTTCACACCCATGCGGTCCGATTCCTGTCCGAATTGAGAGTTCGCACTGCGATATGCGGAGTCATTAAATTTCTATTGACACTCCCAGCAGTTGGCATAGTGCAGAGTGAACTGCCTGTGGGAGACATGACATGCGGGAAACACTGCAAATCCAGTAAGGGTTCCCGCATCACTGCAGTGTGAACCGTGCCTTAGGGTCTACAAACTATGGTACATACAATTGAAAATTGATCAATCCTGATGTACTGACAGCCTATTTCTTAAAGCCCTAAATTGCCAGGAAAGTACAAACACCCCTCAAATGACCCGAGTTTTTTTTTCCCCCTTTTTTCTCTTTTTATATCATCAATTTTTTTTTTATTATTCAAGATTCAACACATCAATTCATTATTATACAAATCGTATATTCAATAATTCAGCAAAAATTACGTGAATACAAAACAATCCTATATACTCAAAAATTTACATGCTCAACCCCCCCCCCACCCAAAGAAAAAAGAAGAGGGGAAAAAAAAAAAAAAAAAAAGAAGCCCCCCCCCCCCCACCCATCTGCTCCCTCAGCGCACACCTTAACTGTAATGAAGTTCCATCTGCCCCGCCACTTCCCAACCTAGTGACCACTTCTCCAAATCCTGTATTCCCTTAATTCTACCGTGACCCCCCTATGTGCTGGGGTAATAAATAAAAAAAAGTTTATTTACCACAAACCTATACTATCCCCCAACTCTTATTGAGTTATACAACAAAAAACAAAAAAGAAGACCCCTGAGTTAACCATTCATGAACAGCTCGCTTTTGGTAGTGATCTGCGATTGGCTACAGCCAAATCACACAGTACAGGTAGCCAGGTACCATGGATTGCTGTGTGCCAATCACAACAGTAAGCAAGCGGTTCATGAACGGCCCATGATAATCACGATACCCACTTACCTAATCCTAACCTGGAGCAGACACAATCTTGTACATGTGCGCAATTGTGCCTGCACGTGCCACCCCAATATAGTGTATTTGCTGCGGCGGGTCGGCAAGTGGTTAATCTGGAAACTTTGAGAAATGTTAAAATAACTGAACCTGATCAGTAATGATGATCACCAGCATCAGACCACCAGGCACTGGATTTCATTCTAATCATACCATAGCATTTTGAAAAACATGTAGTACAAGCAGCAACCCATGGACAGAGTGGTGTGCCGCTCAGGCGGTTCGGGGAGTGAAGGATGCAAGTATCCGCTGCTGCGGGAGTGCTGGCGGGGAGTGAAGTTCGTCCCGGCTACTACAGCAGCTAGAGGAGAAAATCCCCCAGTGCCACACGTGTACTCAGTTGTGAAGAGACAACCTCAGCCTGAGCTCTTGCCAGGCCACGCCCCCAGGGCATGGCCTGGCGGGAGCCCAGGCTGAGGTTGTCACTTCACCACTAAATACTTGAGTGGCTGTGCAGCACCTAGGGGGGATCTCTCTCTCCCTCTCCCTTATATTAAAGCAGAGTATCCACATGTGTGCATATACCATTACCCAAGGGGGGGGGGGGGCCGTGATGGGAAGGGAGATTGGACAGGCCAGAAAGCTGACAGACAGGATCTTACCCAGCGGTCAGAGGTGCCCGACTCTACAAGAGACGGAACACAGGGAGCAGTAAAAGGACTGACAAAAAAAAAGAAAAAAAAAAAAGAAGAAGGGGTACAGCATTCATGTACTAGCACAGGGGATGGGTGCCAGATGGTCTGGAGGACCAAGGAATGAGGCCTGAGCAGTAGAGCTGCTAAGAGCCAGGAGGCTTGAATATTGCTCTTTGTTGTCTGGATGGTGAGAACCCACTGCGTGGAAAACTATACATTTGTGAACTTTTGCTTTCTTTAAATAAAAGTGGGCAGGAAAAGCCCTGAAATGTACTTCTGGCATGGAGTAAACTCACTATTTTGTAGGGATGCACCGAATGGGTTTTTTGGTGCCGAAACCGATACCGAAAATAAATCTTGATTGATTTCGAAAACCGAAACAGCACCAATACTGAAAGTTACTTTTTTTTAATAATATTTTTATACAGGAGATGGTCAGAGACTGGGGACATGTTACAGGCGATCAATGCAGCCTCACCAGTGGCCCCCAGTGCAGCCACTTAGCCAGCCAGGGTCCCCAGTGCAAAAAAAGAAATGGTAACTGCGCCAACCCTACAATATATTATTACTATAGTGATACTGTGCAAACTATGGTGCTATTAGAACAATAGTGCTATTAAAACAATAGTTATTGTGAACAAAACTTTAGAGCAAGCAACAATCTCCGTGTGCACATTCACATGTACCCAGGGAAGTGAATCACCCAAAAACCAATACAACAATGCTGAAAAGATTTATGTGAAAAAAAGAGAAAAATATTTTTATTTTTATAAGTGCTAGCATTTGTGAAAAGAGAAAAATATAAAAATGAAAATAAAAATAAGTGCTAGCATTTATGAATCATTAGAATGTGCTCATAATAAAGTCCCCTTTCCCATACTAAATGTGAGTGAGCATTGTTTCCATTGTTTATATTTTAAAATAAATAGCTCAATATATTGCGTAATGATCTTTTTTTTGCTTTTAATGAGAGCTTGAGAAACATTAATAAAGGAAATCCATGAGATGAATATTGGCATATCGGTTGATTTCCTTATTAATGTTTCTCAAGCTCTCATGAAAAGCAAGAAACCGATCATTGCGCAATATATTGAGCTCTTTATTTTAAAATATAAACAATGGTAACAATGCTCACTCACATTTAGTATGGGAAAGGGGACTTTATTATGAGCACATTCTAATGATTCATAAATGCTAGCACTTATTTTTATATTTTTCTCTTTTCACATATATTTTTTCAGCATTGTTGTATTGGTTTTTGGGTGATTTAGGTCCCTGGGTACATGTGAATGTGCACACGGAGATTGTTGCTTGCTCTTAAGTTTTGTTCACCATAAATATTGTTTTAATAGCACTATTGTTCTAATAGCACCATAGTTTGCACAGTATACACTACATATATTGTAGGGTTGGCGCAGTTACCATTTCCTTTTTTTCCCCACTATGAATACCCCCAACATTGGTGGTGTACACTGTACTGCAGCAGACCCATAAAAATGAAAAATCAGAGGGATAAAGTTTTATTTGCGCCGGTGACACATACCTTTTTTTCTATATACCGTGTCCCCAGTGCAGCCTACCTGTGCAGGGGAGGTCCTGGGACGGGTGATCTGTCTATCAAAGTTCCCCGGACAAGGGGGAGGGGCTGTATGTGATGGCGCGCCGCAGGGAATACACAGCTATTAAAATGAAAGCTGTGATTCAACACGGCGGCTCTCCTCTTATGCGCTATAGGACACCCCCGTAATGGGCGGCACCAGGGGCAGAGCCCTGCCCCATTTTCGGTGTTATCTGACATTTTTTTACTTTTGCCATTTTGCCAAAATCTTTCGGTGCATCCCTACTATTTTGCACTACCAATGAGCTACAAGCCCCCCCCCCCCCCCCAACTCCCCAACACATACATACATATATACACACACACACACAAAGTATTCAGACCCCTTCACTTTTTTCAGTTTGGTTATGTTGCAGCCTGATACTGCAGTTAAAAGCCTTGCCCATATGTGTGCAATAATCCTGTCTGAGGTCTGCAGGCAGCTCCTTTGACCTCATGACTTTTGCTCGGATACAGTATGCATAGTCAGTTGTGAGGCCTTTTTTAGAGAGGTGTGTGCGCCTTTCCAAATCACGTCTTATCAATTTCATTTAGCACAGGTGGACTCCAATCAAAGTGTAGAAACCCCTCCGCAATGATCATGAGAAATGCGAGGCACCTGAGCTGAATTTCAAGTGTTGTTGCAAAGGGTCTGAATACTTAGGCCAATGAGATATTTTCAGCTTTTCATACATTTGCAAACATTTCTAAAATAACAAACATACCAAAATTGAAAAAAGTGAAGGGGGTCTGAATACTTTATGAATGGGTGGTGTGTGTGTGTACGTACATACATATAGATACACAAACACTATATAAAATGTTTTTTTTTTTAAACACTACATTAAGGCCCCTTTCACACTGAGGCGTTGAAAAAACGCTAAAAAATAATGACATTTTTAGCGCGATTTTACCGCGATCGCGGTAAAAATAGCGCTAACGCCTATGCGTTTTTACCGCGATTTTGCCGCATTCGCGCTTAAATTAGCGCGAACGCGGAAAAAACGCATAGGCGTTAGCGCTATTTTTTAACATAACGCTTATGCCTATGCGTTTTTACCGCGAATCCCATTCATTTCAATGGGGATAGGCGTTTTTACAGCGCTATTTTATGCGCCCTAAAGTTGCTCTAAAAAAGCTGTTTGAAGGATTTTTTTCAACGCCCAGCCAGCAAAACGCCTCAATGTGAAAGCCCTCAGAGATTTCACATTGAGAATGCTGGGGCAGGATTATTTCAGGCATTATTACAGCGCTATATTTACCGTGAAAACGCGGTAAAAACGCCTCAGTGTGAAAGGGGCCTAAGATTTGCATCAATCAAATGTGAAATAAAAATGAATAGATCCAATATTCACTTATCAAGTATAAAATATAATGCAAAAAGGTGTCTCTCTTTACAGTATATTGCGACGACAATGTGTGCCAGGATGGTAAGAATTGCAAAAACATTAACCTCTCTCTACCTTAAAACAGGAAACGTGAATCAAAATAATACTGGTTAGACCGTTAAGAGTGTAGACAAAAACACAGCTGCAGTGTGGCAACATGTGACAGCTTTGCAAAAACATTAGGAGCCCTTACATAATCTTACAATAACATGAACTTTGTTTTTTCATTGTTGCAACAAAAACTTCTGTCATCTCATTATTCAGTAGTATTTTATTACTTTATAAGCAGACCTCTGGGAAATTACTCCCCCCCCCCCCCCCCCCACGTCCTTGTTGCAGATCTCCTACCTTCCTAGACTATGCCATCCATCTTCTTCTGAGCTCTGTAGTTCCCCTGTAGTAGTCGGCTGATCTTGAGTAAAACTGTTATCCTCCAGTGATTTCTCATTTGTAAGACCAAAGGCTGCTATTCCTCCTGTACTCCCAAGCCACCGGTCTTGGCACTTCCCAGTTGTAGTTCTCTACAGCAAGCAGGGACTTCTACTTCCGTCCCCGCTTGCTGTAGAGAGCGGAGGGGGGTCTCGCAGCCCCCGGTCTGTACCGCCCATAGAGGTGGTGTCCTCTTCTTGCTCCTCCTCTGCTCCCTGCCAGCTTTGCATGTAAAGCAGCATGGCCCAGGGCTCTCCCTCTCTGGTGCAGCTAGGAATGTTCTCACATACACCATACAAGCACCAATTGCTGTTAGAAATATCTCAAAGCTACAGGAGGAAGAGGAAGATTTCTAATACTGAATTACAGTGTGTACAATATATCATAATAGGCATGTGTCTACAGTCCCATTATGGAAGATTTCCAATGGGCTATGTGATAGCTTTGGCAGGAGACCGATTCTATTTATAGAGACATTAAGGGTCTCTTATTCCCAGAATACTTTATTAATCCCAAGGGGAAATTCATTTCCCTCAATATCTCCCCTGTAGCTATTCAAGCACAGGATTGTGCTTGATCAGCTCTGCGCCTGGCATCTCAGAGCTGAGCGCTTTCTCGTTCAGTAGAGAACAGAGTGGGGAACAGATGTTCCGATCTGCGTTTGCTCTCCATCTTGAAATCATTTACTGTCGTCCTGGGCTCCCTGTTGGATAGGGAAAGCTCAGACTCCTTGGAGGGCAATAGAGTGAGGAGCATACCTCACAGTACATAGTAAGGTTGCATAAAGACAATAGTCCATCCAGCTCAACCTGTGTAGGTGTACTTGCTTCAGTGTCTAACTAATTTTCCATATCCCTGCATGTTGTGCTCTTTAAGATGCACATTCAAGAGTCTTAAAAATATCAATACTCCCCGCTGCCACCACCAATTGTGGAAGAGAGTTCCACATCCTTATTGCCCTGACCATGAAAACCCCCCCCATGCGCAGTTTAAGGTTAAACCGCTTCTCCTCCAATCTCATTGTGTGTCCTCTTACACTCCAAGACTAAATACAATTTTCCTATAATGGGATCCCCATTGAGGTATTCGTAAAATTGCTATTAAGTCCCCTCTCAATCGTCGCTTCTCCAGCGAAAATAAATTTAGTGCTTGCAGTAGTTTCTCATAATGGAGGGCGTTCAGACCCCTATTTAATTTTGTTGCCCTTCTTTGGACTCTCTCCAGTTCCAGCACATCCCTTCTGAGGACTGGTGACCAGAACTGGACAGAGTACTCCAGATGTGGCCTAACCAGAGTTTTGTAAAGTGGCAGGATCATCATTTTATCCCGGAGTATATCCCTTTTTTTATGCATGCTAAAATTCTGCCAGCTTTGGTAGCTGCAGCTTGACATTGCATGTTATTGCTCAATCTGTCATCTACTAGGACCCCCAAATCTTTCTCCATCCTAGATTTCCCCCAGCAGTTCTCCCCCTAGTGAATAGTTTGCATGCGTTTTTTGCCCCCAAGTGCATTACTTTACATTTATCCACATTAAACCTCATTTGCCATGTGGTTGCCCACTCCATTATTTTGTTCAGGTCATTCTGTAAAATTTCCATATCCTGATGTAAAGTTATTGCCCTGCTTATTTTTGTGTCATCCGCAAAACCTGAGATTGAGACATTTATCCCATCCTCTATATCATTTATGAATACATTTAAAAGAATTGGTCCCAAGACAGAACCTTGGGGTACCCCACTAACCACTCCAGACCAGTCTAAGTACATATTATTCATCACTACCCTTTGGATACGTCCCTGTAACCAGTTCCTTTACCAAAGCACAAACCTTATGGTCCACGCCTGCAGACCTCAGAGTGTAAAGTGTTTATGGGGAACTGTATCAAATGCTTTCGCAGAATACACCACATCCACGGGCCTTTCCCTGTCTAGATGGCAGCTCACTTCCTCGTAGAATGTTAGCAGATTGGTCTGGCAAGAACGACCTTTCATAAACCCATGCCGATTACTGATGAGTTTTTTCCTTCAGTAAATTTCTGGATATAGTCCCTTATCCCCTCCAATAATTTACCTACTATCGAGCGGAGCTCTACATTATTAGCAGTGAGTTGCACCAGTGGAAGATAGAGAATGTGCACAGAACAAAAAATTAAGCCTGAAAACAATGGTAAGAGACCAATTCAACTTTTTTGTTTTTGGATCTTTGTTGGGTTTTTATTATAATCCAAGTGAACATGGACAAGTGTGGTGGGAAAGCTCTTCAATAGGTGCAGAGCAAACTACAATGAGCAAAGTTACGAACCTCTAGAAGGATTTTTTTTTGTATTCTGAGCCTTCCTGTCTCAATAGACTTTTTGTTCTGGTATTATAGAGCTAAAGAGGTAGGATGGGAAAAAAAAAAAAAAAAAAAATCACCCTATGGGGTCATTCACTAAAGTGATTCCAAAGCTTCCCTTTTTCCCCCCCTTTTAAAATAATAAACATATTTACCTGCTCTGTGCAATCCTCCTCGTTTCGGGTTCTCTGCTGGTGCGCCACGCTTCTGCCCACCACCGAGTGACCCCCTAGAAAGCCATTTGCTTTAAAGGGGGTTTTAAAAGACAGAATGTTTATCTTAATGCATTCAATGCATTACGATAAAAAAATATGTACAGCAGCCCCCCTAATCCCCTTATACTTACCTGAGGTCCCTCTAGCTCCAGCGATGTTGTAGGAATGTCTCGGCCGTCCGCGACTGTTAACAAACAACAACCCCCCCATTGGCTGAGACAGCAGCGTGGTGCCATTGGCTCCCGCTGCTGTCAAAGTCAGTCAGCCAATAAGAATAGAAAGGGGGTGGGGCCAGGCTGCAGCTCCGTGTCTGAATGGGCACAGGGGAGCTGCGACTAGCCGCTCACTGTGGGGGCACCCAACGGGAGGGATGGGCCAGGAGAGCCAAGGAGGGAGCCGAGGAGGATCCGGGCGGCTCTGTGCAAATCCACTACACAGTGCAGGTATAACATGTTTGTTATTAAAGCGGAGGTTCACCGGAAATTTTTTTTTTTTTAAAAGCCAGCAGCTACAAATACTGCAGCTGCTGACTTTAAAAAAAAAGGACACTTACCTGTCCAGGTCGCCCGCGACGTCGGCAGCCGAAGCCGAGCTACCGCTTGGCTCTCTGCTTCCCCCGGCTGCCATCCTGTGAGGGAATCGGGAAGTGAAGCGCTGCAGCTTCACTGCCCGGTTCCCTACGGCGCATGCGCGAGTCGCACTGCGCTGTCCTCACTGGTTCCCGTTGTGTTCTGGGAGCCGAGTATTTCCCAGAACACAACGGGGGGGGGCTTTGTGACACGAAGGGGCGGGACCGTTTTATACCGGTATCTGCACCCCCTCCCCCCTGAAAGGTGCCAAATGTGACACCGGAGGGGGGGGGGGGAGGGTTCCGAAAAGCGGATGTTCATCTTTGGGTGAACCTCCGCTTTAAAAAAAAAAAGGAGACTTTACAAATCGCTTTAAGGGCACTCCTGCATGTTCGTCCCTGAGCCGCATGCAGTGTGTCCATTGACTTGGCCCCACCCTCGTACTGGCTGTGATTGAGGCTTCTTCTGCTGTGTCTGCGCCAATTATGAGGGAGAGAGCCGCTGCTTGCGCATATTGCTGATCAAGCTCAGGTTATGGGGGGGGGGGGTTATGCATTAAGCTAGAAAAACATTCTGCCCGTGGAACCAGCTTTGACAAAAATTCCCTTGCAAAGTGAACAGTCCATTTGCCTTTAGTAAATCAATCCCAAAGTCCCAAAAAAAAAAAAAAAAAAAACTGGCAGAAGTTCTAATTATGTCCCACTTGACTCATTACTTCCACCTGCTAGAATGTACACATGTGCATTTTTTGATGGCGCTCAAAATGTTCATTGACTGTCAACTGGGTTACCTTGCTTAGGTTTGGTTTTCGGGGGTGGGGGGGTGTTTTTTTTCCCGGTTTTAATCATTACGGGACATCATTTTCAGGTGAGAAAGGTTAACGACTGCATTTTTTTTGTAAACAATGATTATTTGAACATTATATTATTGGAAAAGTTTTAGCCTAGGCTCACACTTGTGCGATGCGGGAACCAGCATCGCATCTCTCCCACAGGCAGTTCACACTGCCCTCTGTGAAACGTTGCAGGCGTCAATAAATTGTTAATGACACCCCCAGATTGGTTCACAGATCGAAGTGCGAACTGTGAACTTGCACAGGAATCGGATCGCATAGGTGAGAACACCCAAGCGATCCGATTTCAGTGCGGGAAGAAAAAAAAAGTCCCTGCACCTTTTTTGTGCGAATTCAATGCGAGTTCAGCCATACAACTGTATGGCTTTACTCACATTGCGAATCACATGCGATGTCGGTGTTCGCACAAATGTGAACCTAGGCTTAATCACCGTTTACATTTTGTTCAATTAGTCAAATCTCTGTCAGACCGGATGAAACTCTTCCAAGTATACTGTCAGCTTTAGTTTAGTCTCACCAGAGCACCCATGATATGAATCCCCTTCGGCACTTATGCTTTACAATGCCACAGAGTGATGTACTCAGAATAGATCCTTTGTTAGGCTGCATTCACCCCTGTATCACGTTTTGTAGCGCATTTTTTGCACGTTTTGTTAGTGTTTGAGTTCTGGCATTTTTGTATTCGTTAGAGAAAAATATCATCTGTGGCATCATTTGTTGTACTGCTTCCTGGGTTCTTTCCATCTCCTCTTTGGTCTTCGCTGTGTTCTGTGGCATTTTCTTCTCTCCAAACAACGAGGGATAAAATGGGGCATTTAATGGCTGCAGTAACGTCATATTTGAGGAGGACCTGAAGAGTCTGGGTCCACCTGGTTATTGCTGATCGAGAACAGGGGGGCCAGTTCTGTGTCATGTACAACAACCTATATTCAAATGAAATTTTTTTCTCTTGTTGTACTGATTTTTTTTTAACCCCTTCATATAGAGGGGGAAAAAAATCCAATCGTCTGAACATATTTTTTGCAGCTTTTACATGCATTTGTAAAAAGTGTATACATCTCAAACTTTTTTTTAATGCCAAATTCATTTTTCATCATCAAAGGAAAACTGCCAGCAACATTTGTTTAAAGAGGAGCTCCAGGTTCCTTCATAAAAAAAATAAATAAAAAAAAATTAGAAGTCAGCAGCTACAAATACTGTAGCTGCTGACTTTTAATATTAGGACACTTACCGGTCCAGGAATTCAGAAGTGTCCTCACCCGAGCTCATTCTTCAATCAACTATATGGGGGCTGCCGCCGCCATCTCTGCTAACGGAAAGCGGCAGTGAAGCCTTTGCGGCTTCATAGACGGTTCCCTACAGCGTTGAGCTCTGTGAATGGGCTAAACGCACTGCGGAGAACTGAGCTGGAAGTGGAGTGTGTACCTGTCAAAACCAGGTACCCGCTCGCCCCAAAAGGTGCCACTGTATCGCCTCCACCTTGCTTGGTATTGCTGACCAAAATGGATTTTTGTTGAATTCCTGGCACTACTTGGACATTTACTGATGGGGAGGCAACTGTGTTTATGAGCATTCTGCTCATATGTACAAACTAGGGCTGCAACTAACGATTATTTTCATAATCGATTAGTTGGCCGATTATTGTTTCGATTACCGTAAATACTCGAGTATAAGCCAAGTTTTTCAGCACTTTTTTTGTGCTGAAAATGCCCCCCTCGGCTTATACTCGACTCTGTGTCCATCTTCAACTTTGTGCGCCTGATCCCGGCCAGCCGTAGGTCCCCTGGACCCAAAACTTGGCACATGTAGCCCCACTCTTCCTCTACAAGTGTGCAAAGTTTGTTGTTCAGGGGACCTACGGCCGGGGAGCACCAATTTTTCAAACCCGGGAACCCCTTCTATAGACTCCCATGTTAAACGTCAGTCTAGTCACACAGCCCCGGAGATCAGGTAGGGGGCAGGGGCACAGTAAGGCATGGGCACAGTAAGGCACAGTGTGGCATGGGCACATGGACAAAGTGAGGCATAGCGAGGCACAGTGAGGCATGCAGATGGACACCCTAGGCTTATACTCGAGTCAATACGTTTTCCCAGTTTTTTGTGGTAAAATTAGGTGCCTCGGCTTATACTCAAGTATATAAAAGGTAATTGGTTAATATCCTTCAAAAAATAATAATTTTCAGAACGTTCGTTAGATTTTCTAATCGTCAGTGGGGTCAAATCGACGTTAGTTTTCAACCACAGTGACGGGGAAGTTTAGCAATAATAGAAACCTTCTTGGTCAAAGGACTTTTCAGACAGTGTATATGGTTTTCGTTCAAAAATTAGATTCATTTTAAAACTGAAATTTTCACTTGCTTTTAACATTCAAACATTCTTTCATTCAGCGAATGTACAAAGATTTTTCGTATTAATAGAATATTAACTGTAGTGATTATTTGCTCTTTTTGTACTATAAAAGAGCCAATTTTCATTTTTTTAACCCATTATGTTACTGCCCGATTAATCGATTATGAAAATAGTAATCGATTAATTTCATAATCGATTAGTTGTCTTGGCCCTAGTACAAACTAGGGGTGCCGAATTTAATCGGTGCATCGCGATTCGGGTGTCCCCGATGCGGCATCGATGCAGGCGACCCTAATAATCGATGTTTACCCCCCCATTACATCTACTCGCCGCAGCTGCCGCGAATAGATGTAATGTAACACTAACAAACTGCAAGCCGCCGTCTGCCTACCTGAACAGCGTGTCATGCAGACAGACGACGGCCATTGCAGTTTTCAAAAGCCGCACCTCCCGAGTCCTCGTTGCCTGTGATAGGCGGAACACTCAATTTCCCAGCAGGCAGTGTTCCGCCTATCACGGACATCCTCTCATCCTCGTCTGTTATGAGGATGAGAGGATGTCCATGATAGGCGGAACACTGAATGCTGGGAAATTGAGAGTTCCGCCTATCACAGGCAACGAGGACTCGGGAGGCGCGGCTTTTGAATACTGTGGAATGGCCGCCGGGATGCCGCTGATCAGGTAGCGGCATTGAAACACGGACACAGTGAGAGGCATTGGGCCCAGTGAGACATGTTTAGTAGATTTTAAATTAACAGCAATATAAACCAAATCTACAAAAGGAAAATATTTTATATGCAAAATTAAAAGCCAAGTTCACCTTTTCGGGCAAAATTTCAATTTTCATAATAAGGAAAAGTATTTTTTAATGTCATTTCTGATCTCTGATCATCTCCTGTAGCATGTCCGCACTGTCTCTGATCATCCCCTGTAGCATGTCCGCACTGTCTCTGATCATCCCCTGTAGCATGTCCGCACTGTCTCTGATCATCCCCTGTAGCATGTCCGCTGTCTCTGATCATCCCCTGTAGCATGTCCGCTGTCTCTGATCATCCCCTGTAGCATGTCCGCTGTCTCTGATCATCCCCTGTAGCATGTCCGCTGTCTCTGATCATCCCCTGTAGCATGTCCGCTGTCTCTGATCATCCCCTGTAGCATGTCCGCTGTCTCTGATCATCCCCTGTAGCATGTCCGCTGTCTCTGATCATCCCCTGTAGCATGTCCGCTGTCTCTGATCATCCCCTGTAGCATGTCCGCAGTCTCTGATCATCCCCTGTAGCATGTCCGCAGTCTCTGATCATCCCCTGTAGCATGTCCGCAGTCTCTGATCATCCCCTGTAGCATGTCCGCAGTCTCTGATCATCCCCTGTAGCATGTCCGCAGTCTCTGATCATCCCCTGTAGCATGTCCGCAGTCTCTGATCATCCCCTGTAGCATGTCCGCAGTCTCTGATCATCCCCTGTAGCATGTCCGCAGTCTCTGATCATCCCCTGTAGCATGTCCGCAGTCTCTGATCATCCCCTGTAGCATGTCCGCAGTCTCTGATCATCCCCTGTAGCATGTCCGCAGTCTCTGATCATCCCCTGTAGCATGTCCGCAGTCTCTGATCATCCCCTGTAGCATGTCCGCAGTCTCTGATCATCCCCTGTAGCATGTCCGCAGTCTCTGATCATCCCCTGTAGCATGTCCGCAGTCTCTGATCATACCCTGTAGCATGTCCGCAGTCTCTGATCATCCCCTGTAGCATGTCCGCAGTCCCTGATCATCCCCTGTAGCATGTCCGCAGTCTCTGATCATCTCCTTTAGTATTTTGGGGGGGGAGAGCCTGGAGCTCCTTTAAGTTTGTAGAAAGGGGGGGGGGGGGGATTCCGGCGCTCCTAGCGATGTGATGCCTTTAAAATGAATGTAATAGTGGCTCTAATGGCACTTCTAAGTCAATCTGTATATTAAAAAACAACAAGAGGCGGCAGCCATCCTCAGAGGGTGTCCATGGAAATAAAAAAAAAATAAAAAAATTATAATAAGCAATGGGACACTGTTTATGGATAAAAATGTGAATCAGATCTACATAATACAACAGAAATTGAGGGAAAAGAAGAAAAAAAAAAAAAAAAAAAAAAAGAAGGACGCACTGTACAAAAAAAGTGGTAAGGAAATAAAAAAAAAAAAAAAAAGCCCCTTTCCCTCTCCCACTTCAGCACCCCCCCCCCCATTCTTGTTGTATTACGTAGATCCGATTCAATTTTTTTTTATCCATAAACAAATTGTCCCATTGCTTATTATAAAAAAAAATTATGTCCTTACCACTTTTTTTGTACAGTGCTTTTTTTTTTTTTTCGTTTTTTTTTTTTACTTCCCTCCCTCCTATTTCTGTTCTATTACCTCGATCTGATTCAAATTTTTATCCATAAACAAAGTGTCCCATTGCTTATTATAATTTTTTTTTTTATATGTATAAAGAATTTTATCCATAAACAAAATGTCCCGTTGCTTATTATACATTTTTTTATTTCCTTACCACTTTTTTTGTACAGTGCGTTTTTTTTTTCTTTTACTCCCCCCCCCATTTCTGTTGTATTACCTCGATCTGATTCAAATTTTTATCCATAAACAAAGTGTCCCATTTAGAGGTCGACCGATATGGGTTTTTCGCTGGCCGATGCCGATATTTAGAAATTTGGGCGGCCGATGGGCGATATATGATGCCGATTTTTGTGGCCGATTTAAAAAACAAAACTCACCCACTCCACTCCTTCCTGCTTACTCCCGTCACTCTAGCACACACTTGATGTCCTCAGTACAGATGGCACTGGTTTGGAACTGGCAGGTGGCACTGGTGTGGAACTGGCAGGTGGCACTGATTGGCACTAGCAGATGGCGCTGGTTTGGAACTGACAGTTGGAACTGACAGTTGGCACTGGCAGGTGGCACTGGTTTGGAACTGGCAGGTGGCACTGGCAGGAGGCACTGATTAGCACTGGCAGGTGGCACTGATTGGCACTAGCAGGTGGCGCTGGTTTGGAACTGGCAGGTGGCACTGGCAGGTGGCACTGGTGTGGAACTCGCAGGTGGCACTGATTGGCACTAGCAGATGGCGCTGGTTTGGAACTGACAGTTGGCACTGGCAGGTGGCACTGGTTTGGAACTGACTGATGGCACTATTGGCACTGACTGATGGCACTGATTGGCACTAGCAGGTGGCACTGGTTTGGAACTGACAGATGGCACTAGTTTGGGACAGATGGCACTGATTGGCAGTGGCGCTGGCTGGCGCTGGCTGGCAGCGCTAGCTGGCTGGCGGTTGCGGGGGGTGGTGCTGGGTGGCGGCGGGTGGTGCTGGCTGGCGGTGGCGGGTGGTGCTGGCGGCACTGGCTGGCGGTGGCGGGTGGTGCTGGCGGTGGCACTGGCTGGCGGTGGCGGGTGGCACTGGCTGGCGGCACTGACAGATTGCACTGATTTTGCGGACCCAGCAGCTAAATTACATCAGCCAATGATTGGGCTGCTTTAGAAAGGGGGCGGGGCCACATACACATAGCGACCCGCCCAGATACCATCCCATTAGCTGGTGTAATATAGCTGCTGGTCCCGCCCACCCCGACATCGAGCTGACAGCTCCTCTCTCTCTCTCTCCCTCCCTCTCCTTTCTGCTCACACACTCAGCGGCTCTGGCTGCATCAAGCGCCGCGCTGAGTGTGTGAGCAGAGAGGAGAGAGAGAGAGAGGAGCTGTCAGCTCGATGTCGGGGTGGGCGGGACCCAGCAGCTATATTACACCAGCTAATGGGATGGTATCTGGGCGGGTCGCTACATGTATGTGGCCCGCCCCCTTTCTAAAGCAGCCCAATCATTGGCTGGTGTAATTTAGCTGCCGGGTCCCGCCCACCCCGGCCGGGTCCCGCCCACCCCCGACATCAAGCTGACAGCTCCTCTCTGTCTCTCTCTCCTCTCTGCTCACACACTCAGCGCGGCGCTTGATGCAGCCAGAGCCGCTGAGTGTGGAGAAGGAAGAATGAGCGGAGGTCAGTCTGAAATATCGGCCTAATCTTGATAATAAATCGGCCGATGCCGATTTATCAAAAATGGCCAAATATCGGCCAGCCGATATATTGGTCGACCTCTAGTCCCATTGCTTATTATAATTTTTTTTTATTTCCTTACCACTTTTTTTGTACAGTGCGTTTTATTTTTTTTACTATTTCATTGTCATTTTTTATTCTTATTGCAATGATTTTTTGATCCACGTTTTTAATCTTTATATTCCCATTAAAACAATCGTTTTTAATTACAAAAGACTGTTTTTCATAGTGTGGGTCCGCTGGTTGTTATGGTTCCACAGCCACGGACTTCCTACTTTCTGTCAATGTATTTAAAGTGGTTGTAAACCCACTATTCGTTTTTTTTTTTTTTTTTAGGCAACCTGCAAGAGAAAGGCATAATGAGCTAGTATGACTAACATACTAGCTCATTATGTACCACTTACCTTAGATCGGGGCCCCCGAAGCAGTCCGCGTCCCTCTCTCCAGACGCAGACATCGCTGCGGCGATAGCCGGAATGTTACTTCCGGGTATCGCCGCACCAGCCAATCACAGCGCCACTGCGGCGCTGTGATTGGCCGGAGCGGCGAAGACGTGACTCGGCGCATGCACGCGGGAGCCGTCGAAGTTGGCTACGTCGTCGAATGCTGCGACCTAGCCGAATTTTTGAATGGGATTAACCCCATGCGCGTGACATCAGCGGCGCCAGGTTTAAATGCAAATATCTCCTTAACCGTGTAGGTTAAGGAGATATTTCATGCACCTACAGGTAAGCCTTAATCTAGGCTTACCTGTAGGTGTTTGTTTACAAAGTGGGTTTACAACCACTTTAAACTGCTCTCCTCCAGAGAGCAAACAGGCCTGTAGAAGGAGCTGTGAGCTCCGAGCGCGTAGCCTGTGAAACGTCCCACTCTATGTTTGGAGGACTGCCCTGCTGTATGACATCACTTCCACGTTCCAGACTGTTTAGCATGGAGCTTCCTGTCATGTGACACTGCAGAGAAGCCTGTGCAAACGAAAATCGACATCTCCTACACCTCACGGTCGAGGGGAACTTTGCCAGAGCCAGCAGAGCGGCACCAACAGACCTCAGAACACCCCCATCCTCGATGGATATCATTTTCAAGTGAACCTGTAAGTATATATACTATACTTACATTAATGATTACAGTAGGATTTATTTAGTTGGCACCTCCACCCCCTTTTTTTTAAGCTCCTTTAAGTTGTCTGCTGTGTTTAGACTTTGCTACACGCAGGAAGTGTTGTGTTTTTTTTTTTTGTTTTTTTTTAAGAACAGAATAAAAAAATGGAGTACTTCTCTTTTTTTTTTTTATGAAAACCATGCGCACTTGCGCTGTAAATCGTGATGCATCGCGGAATCGAATCGTTGACATGATAATTGAATCGTGAGGCCAGTGAAGATGCGCACCCCTAATAAATTATATATATATATACATATACACACACACACATTATATATATATATATATATATATACATACACACACACACACACACACACACACACACGTATATCTTGATTTGTACAATCGTGCGACTCCCATATCAGTCATCACTTGCAGACAAGCATTCATTCAGAAAATGGTTTCAGTTTGCAGAGGCCACAGCAGCATGTAGACGGCACTGTGCCTGTTTAATACTGTAATTGCCCAATACAAATATAGTATTAAACACACACTCACTTTTTTGTCAACTTAAGAGCATATAAGAAGTAGAGCATGCTTTAACTCAAAGTTAAAAGAGTTGTAAAGGCAGAAGGTTTATCTTAACGCACCAAGATAAAAAAAAACTTCTGTGTCGCAGCCTAACCCAGCACCCCCCAATTAGTTAGCTGAACCCTATGTCTCGCCAGCGATGTCCACGAGTGTCTTAGCCGTCCGGGACTCTCCTCCTGATTGGCTGAGACACAGCAGCAGCACCATTGGCTCCCGCAGCTGTCAAAGTCGGTTAGCCAATCAGAAGAGAGGCAGTGGGGCTGGGTCGGGGCACTTTGAATGGACACATCGAGCTGTGACTCGGCTCGGGTGCCCCCATAGCAAGCTGCTTGCTTTGGGGGCACTCTACAGGAGGGAGGGGCCAGGAGCACAGAAGAGGGATCCGAGAAGAGGAAGATCCGGGCTGCTCTGTGCAAAACCAACTACACAGGAGGCGGCAAATATAAAAACTTTTTTTTTATTTTTTATTGGGACTTTACAATCACTTTAACACATACTGACCCTGATAAATTTGGCCTAGGCAGTAAGCCTCAATGACATCTGGCCAAAAAAAATAAAAAATCTTAAGCAATATTAACAGTGTGGTCAGATTTCTGGCTCTTTGTAGTATACAGGGAACGATTACTCTTACTGATTGGGTCTGCTCACTAAAGCAGGCCATACAAGGGTCGAATTTCGAACAAATTTTCTTTTCAAAATCAGAAAGTTCATTTTTCTGTGATCCGATGATGCCACTATTGATTTTCGAAATTCGGCCGACCAAACCTTCATGTTACCGGGAATATTCGTTTCTCTCCGGGAATATTCGTTTCTCTCCGGGAATATTCTTTTCTTGCACATGCGCATTTTCTTTTCTATTACATTTCTCGCACGATTCTCCCATCATTGATCAGAAAATCGTTTTTTTTTCAAAAAATTTCCAACATGTCGGATTCCTCAAATTTGATTGCCGCACGAAAATCGGCTGTTGCTGCAGCCCACTAACAGTGCGAAATTCGTACGAAAATTCTTTGATACGATTTTCGAAAGAAAATTCTTTCGAAATTCGAACCGTGCATGGCCGCCCTTAATCAACAGCACAGTCAGACAACTAACTGGAAGATTGTAAAGATGATACATGCCTGCACTACCAGACTGGAGTGATGTTTCCACATCTAATACCATCTGAAGGCATAAACAAACAACAACCCTGCACAAAAAAAGAAAATCACATCAAAATACAACTTAGCATCACAAGTTGTCAAAAAAAAAAGGAAGAAGGAGTATAAAATTTGCAACTATGTTGCAAAAAAAAAAAAAGTTTGTGAATTTTGCAATAAAGCCTATACTGAACAGATAACCACTTGACGTCCTAGATTATGCAGGCTCTGAGAAGCCAAGACATTTATTTCCCCACACAAATGTTCTGCTACTTGTAGCGGTTGGCTGCAAAGCGGATTTTTTTTTCTCCCAAAGATATATTTATATCACATCTGGCAACGCAAACGAGTGCATATACCCCAGTACTGCAAGCAAAGGAAATGTGTTAGTTTTTTCACTAGCAGAAAATTCCTGCTATTCTTCCATTTACATTTCAAGTCTTATATAAAATATACTCAGCTTCTGCAGGAATTAAATGACAAACTAGGGGTAAGCCCACGTTCACATCGGGCCATGTCAAATCGATTTGACATGTCAAATCGGCAGCAACGGCACCGTCCGAATCAGTGCGATGCCGACTTTGCAGCGCCACACCGATTCCCAAAAGTAATCCCTGTACTACTTTTGGCGACTTTGGGGGTGATTTGAATAGACATCTGTGCATGAACCCACACAGATGTTTGTCTAATCGCCCCCGAAGTCGGACTGCATTGCCGGTTTGAAGCTGAACTTGCACGATTTCAAACCCGCCCTCAATGTGAACCGGGGCTAAAAGTGAAGTGTTACACAATAACCAAGTGGAAACACATTTCACACTGGCAGCAAACTTCATCACTACCCATTCATTGCTAAAAAAAATATTAAATAAAAACGGTTTTACCTTCTAATGAAGAGCTGCTGATATGCAGTCCAGGTGCCGACACCCTGAATACTTACTTTTGTGTCTATTCCCACACCCTCTGCTAACATCCTGACTGACAGCACAGCTTACAGAGGAAGCTTCATCTGAATCCCAGCAGCAGAGACAATTTGCTTAGTTTTGACCTCCTAGAGTCAAATGCACACAGAATATTCTCTGCACCTGTGAAAAGAGGAAGAACTTTCTGCATAGATGGACTGAGGACCCATTTACACCAAATGCTCAGTTTTAGCATGTGGGCAGCTGTTAGTTTTGAGCTGAAATGAGGTGGTAAAATAACACACAACCAGACACCTAAGAGCCCTTTCACAAAACTCCGCTATTTTTACAGCCGACGCTATGGGCGGATCTGAAAAAAAAGGTTAAAACCACTGGCAATGCGCTGCTGAAGCAGCGCATTGCTAGCGGTATAGCAGCAGTAAAGCCGCGCTGCCCATTCATTTCAATAGGCAGCAGCGGTGGAGGAGCGGTAAACAAACCGCTTCAAAGATGTGGCCAGCAGGACTTTTTCTAACGTCCTGCTAGTGCAACGCTCCAGTGTGAAAGCTCCTCTGGCTTTCACACTGGAATGAATGGAGCAGCAGATAAAGAACGGTTTGCAGGCGCTATTTTTAACGCTATAGAGCCTGCAAAACGCTCAGTGTGAAATGGGTCTTACTGTACAACTCGGAACAACCTGCCCCCCCATTAATTGCAAGCCTAAATGCTTTAGGCCCCTTTCACACAGGCGGATAGAATTCAGCTTTTAGCTGCGGATAAATCAAGTTATTCACCGCAGCTAAACTCAGACAATGCTTTTTTATGTCCCCATTCACATACTGCGTTTAGCAATGGTTTCATTACATGAGGTTTGGTGCAGATAGAAAAAAATAAACTTGACTGCTTCCAGGAATGATTTATTGCAGCTACCTGCAGGTAATCGTAGTGTACCATTTCACCTGCAGATAGCAGCGGCAACAAGGAAAGAAAAACAGAAAGCAGTGGAACAGAAATGGCAAGAATGTGCCAACGCAGCCGCACGTAAACGCAGGTAATCGCAATGTACAACTGCAAGCGAACGCTGTGCCAGGATTCTCTGAATTTCAAAATAACAAAACCTGCTTTTAACTGCGGCAGAACAGCCGCCCGTGTGAAAGGGGCCTAAGAAAGAAACATGTACAGAAATGACTTCGGCATTGAGCAATGTTTTACCTAACCTTAGTGTTTGTCCCCACCTACTCATCATGTAATTAAATTGGCAGCAGCATAGTGAAGTGGATGTAAACCCGATTCATGAAATCTGACCTGGGCACATATATCTGCAGTGTTTACCCATCGCTCTCCAAAGCCCTAAGGCTGGGTTCATACTAATGCGATGACAGATATTGTATGTGATTGGCACCACATTGCTGTGCACATCACATGCAATGTCTGTGCAATGCGACCTCATATACAGTTTGTATGGCTGAAATCGAATTGCATCAAAATGGTGTAGGACTTTTTTTGGTCCGCACTGGAAT